>OX101725.1:22941052-25432060 GCA_944452665.1 Stenoptilia bipunctidactyla
GTTTTTCCGCCGGCTTTTTTTGTCTCTTGGTCTACTGTATTAACTTATTCAATAACTATCAACACCTTGTTAAAGCCGAAGTACAAAGTTGTGACGTCATTAAGCGGCCATTCGATGGTCTTATGATGAATAAAATTTTTATTTCATTTCATTATTTTTTCTTTATTTCCTACCATTACAAAGTAAATATTAAACAAAACGGATTATGTTTACTGTATAACAATTTGCGAATATTATCGTACCTACTTGTAAGTAAGTAGGTACTCCTTTCTATAGGTCTTAGAATAAGATTTTCCAATAAACATTTAACCTAAGGCGTAGTGACCTACATTTGTTCCAATATAAAAGTATAGTTTAAGCAGATGCTGCCATTATTTTTCTTTCCAAGCTTTCTGGGACGACATAATTGATAATATTTTTATACATTAGCCGATAAAGTCCTGTTACTCAGCCATATGTTGCTAATAAAACAGGTGCGTTGCTGAATGAGTAAATGATAAATTGACCAAAGATGTGAAAACTTCCAAAGCTGCCGGAATATTTTGATCGTAAATATTTCTGACCGTTGGCACTATCGTTATATTTGCGGTATTTTCCTGATGTTGGTACTTGGAATATTATCGGGGATTCATACGCGTATGAATATTTTTAATACACATACTTCTAATTTTACTATGGCATGTTGAATTTAACAGAAAAATTAAGTGAACTGTTAAAATGTGGCAAAGAAGTTTAGTAAGCTTTCAGGTTTTGAAAATTAGCCAGAGTTCAAATACTTATAATAGGAAATTTTGTACTTTATAGGAAAGTTGGAAAAAGACTACTACCTACATAGTAAGTGAATAAGTTTAGGAAATTCATATCAACTGTCATTTAAATCATTCACGAATACTTAAGTACAATCAAGTAAATCTAACTGTATTTGAACGAAATTTCTCTTAATTCCGTGGTACGTACGTATTTGTCAAGAAAAGCTCTGAATTCAATTTCCTGATACTAGTAAACAAACGCTATCTTTTACTAAGCGACGACGATAATTGAAAGGTTGATTTCACTGCGAATGGGTTCGTGTCGCTCTTTAATTATGAAATTTCGTGTCATGCTCTTACGCAAGAAGCTGTATTGATTCTGAATCTACACTGATTTACTAGAAGAGTTTAAATTCTCTGTAAATCCTTTCATAATCAAGTTGTATAATGACTGTTATGTATGTGGAGTCTTACTAGTGACTTCCTGGTAGTAGAAGCTATTATTGTCATCATTTTCACACAAAATTTGATGCTAATTATAATGATTTATACAAAGCCTTAACGTGCTCTCTGAAGCATGGAAATCGTAACAAATGAATGGTCAGAGGTAACTCGTCCTTATTTTCTGAAAGTTGCATATTGAAGGATATGCTGATGAGACACTACGTAACATTGCCTTCAAGTAATACTACACTTCTCCTTCTGATTTACCTAAAGATTAAAATAACTACACCTACTCAAGTTCTACCAACTGAGGAATTTTAATCCATGCCTCCGTAATTAACGGGGAAGGTTTCGTATTCGAAAAACGATGATGATTTTAATATCTCATTAATTTTTCGGATACAAAATCAATATTATTATAATAATATTGAATGCTGATTGGACGATCTGAAAGTGCGTAGCCGCGGTAAACTTAAGCTGCGTAGTCCGGGCAAACAGCTGATTATCAACAATAATAACTAGGTATAGTATTTCTGAAATGTGGAAAAGTATTGTTTTGTGTTTAAAACAGATTCTACTGCGATAGTAGAGGTACGATAGCATTTCAAATCGAAGTGAAATTTATGTACATTCAGGAAAAGCGAAGAAAGGTCAGACAGATTATCGCTGCGTGGGCATCACCCGTGCCGTGAGCGTGAGTAAGTGACCGAATGAATGAATGAATAAATTCGCTCGAAATTCCCACTCTACATGGGAACGCAAAAGCAACAATGTTTTGCGTAGACGGAGTTATTTTCTGCTCGAAAACACCACGGGTTGTATGTGATAAAAAGAAAATGTGATACGAAAAAGTTTCTTTATCATTATAATGTATCAAAAAAAATATGTTGAGTAGAAAAATAGATTGATAATGATTGTAATGTTTAATTGGGCCTTCTGTTTCATCTTTAGATAATTATTATCCAAAGTAAATATTATAAGTAGTAATATCTAACATAACGTATTTTATTAAATTAAAGAAATCCTTTTAACTTAAGACAACATTACTAACATCTAAGACCAATTTACAGTGGAAGGCAACTAACGAGCATATGAATTTACTTTCCCATTTATTTCAACCAATCCCAAAGCACTGATAGACCGCGACACATCGCAAAGCCAATTTGGTTTTGCAATAAAACATTGGTTTAAAAACCCGTGGAAAATGCCCGCCATTCGGTCGCTATTCTTAATTTGGAGTGTTTGTTTAATCCACGCTTTTATGCTAGTAATGGAAACTGATGGGCGGCCTGTGTGGACGGTGCGGCGGCGGCCGGGCGTCCGGGCGGCACTGTGGTGGGCGTTCCACCGGCAGCTTTGACAACTTTAATTTGCTGAATTCCGTGGTTACTATATCTATAGAGATTCATTTATTTGTGTATAACTTTTTATGTATTGCGGTACTCATGATTACATGGATTGGTGGTTTACATAAAAACTCCTTGACAATGAGGACTCAAAATAGGTTGTAGACTAGTCGTTAGACTACGCGATTGGTTGAACGGATTCAGAGTAGCATAAAGTTAAAATTGATTGATTTTCAATATTTACATAAATAATTAGGTAGCCTATATCTTGGATATGCCAAAAAGCATCTTAAATAAAGCTTTAAATATTAAATCTTGTGTCGTGATATTCATATAGCAGATTGAATACTTCGAAACCATTTATATAATTTGGTTTCTTGATCAAATTAATTCATCCAGAAAAACAATCAGAACCATGGCACGGCCTCAGAATAACTTTACTGCATGTACCTAGATAAGCAAGTCGTCATCCTAGGAAGTCCAGATGGGTTAGAAGCACAGACATGTAGATGTATGTCTGTGGTTAGTAGGTACTTCGCCTAATCGCGTCGATGGTTACTTAAAGCAAACTTCCTTCATAGATTGCTTTTAATTTCACGACGCATTACTATGATATAAGATGTTCTTAAAATTATTTTGTTTATATTTGATATTAACTCGATGTTTTGATGAGGACACAAGTTCCTCACTCATTGACAATAACTTAAAACGAATTTATTAGACATGAGGTATTTCTCCAGCCATAAAGGGACTAATGATTGGAGTATAATTTCTTCCCTTACTTGTTCTAATTCTTAGAAGACCGGCTGGTGTAGTGGTAACATACATTGCCTTCTATGCCTGAGGTCCTGGGTTCGAAGCCCGGCGGCGCGGTGGCGGGATGTGTGATGAACACAGATATTAGTCGTCAAGTCATGGATGTTTATATGTTTATTTAAGTTTATTCTAATAAAAAAATATGCATTTATTCACTACGACCACTTTGGCGAAGGGGTAAACCTATCTGCCTCATACGCCAGTGGTTGCGGGTTCAGATCCCGCCCGGAACAAGAAAAAAAATTCCGTGTCTGGGTGTTTATCTATATATGTATTTATATTCTAGGTTCCCCCCTAGTTCGCTACATGGTATCCCATATCACAAGCTATGCTTACTTTGGGGTCATGTAGTTGGTGTGATTGTCTGGGGATTTTATTTTTTATTTTATTATATATTTCTTAAGTATAGCAGTTATCTAGTATCCATTATAGAAATTCTTTAAGAAACTTAATTTGGGCGATAATGTGCGAGTGTCAGATATAATATAAATAGTAAATAATATTTAATAAAATAATAGTAATAGTAATAAAAGTAGATTATTTTGGATCGATTGTAGGCCATGTCATCATACACATTATATAAAACGGACCCAGCCAACCAAAATTATGATTGGATTAAAGTATAGTTAAAACAGGTTTTAATTACCTGTGCAATTAGCCTTTCAGAGCATGAATTTGGGAGTTCTCTAAAAAACTTCATCCTCAACGGGGGATTCTTTTAATAAAAAATTCATTAGGACAATAAAAACCTACATATAAAATATTTTTAAGTGTACCATTTACCAGTTGTGATACTTAAAAAAAATTTTTTCATGGAAGTAACATTTCGACCTCTTTACTGATAGGTCCTACCAACGATAAGTAGTTATCGACTAAAATTAAATTGTTTGTGAACTTTCCAACCTTTACCAAATTTCACGCGAATTTTCTAACTAGTTTGGGAATAGTACCTTGAACTATGTCAGGTATAGTGAAGCTTTTAAATATTAAATGACGGACTGAATACTCAAACTTAAGTGTAATTAATGAATATTTTGAAAGTAAAAATACCTTATTTATACTAATATAATGAAACTGAAGCGCTTGTTTGCTAGATTTAATATAATTTCAAAGCCTAGTTCCAGAGTAAGGTATTTTATACATGAAGCTATTTGTCAAATATGAGTGTGAATGTAAGCGAAGAGAAAAGAAGAAGCTTATATTATGCAAACCAAACAGCAACGATGGGGTATCCTAGCTAGTATACGTCCAGACCTGGGCCTAGTGAATGTACAGTCTGCAACAGAATCATGTATACCACCCAGTCTCCTGCACACATACAAAATGCATCTATTTGAGACTGGGTGGTGGTATACATCAATCTGTTGTAGACTGTCGTAAGGTCGTTTGCAAGGATTGTAACTCAGGATGTTTAATTGTGTAGCTATAAAACTAAAGGGTACTAAGTATTTACTTAGAATTTTATGAACCACTGGTCATGAATTACGCCAATCACTTTGTGATTAATATAGAATTATATGAACCTTATATAGAATTATAATAATTATTATTATATAGATATACGTCATAATCATAGTGACCCGAGAGACGCACTCTGCTGCTGGACAGAGGCATACCCATAATAGGCATAATTCTTCGAGATTCTTCACGTGGTCGCCAGTTCCCGCGCCGCCTTCGGCCAGTGTTTGACGACGCTAAGAGTATTATTATTATGTACTTAAACTTTTTTTTGTTGATTTTACATTGCATTACATGTAAGTATACTTATTGAAAAGTTTGTATTTTTTACGCCAAAATTTCAAGGGCTACAGTCTCAAGGAGCCGTATTTCGTTTAGGTCGATAGTCCCATACCTTGAGGAAGGTCGAAGTGTTTATTTAATGTGGGTAAAATTGCAATAAAAAGCTTTCTAACTTGCAAAACCACAAAGTGAATCCCTAAAAAGCTTTTAAAAGCTTATATAATGGGCATCACACAGTTTCGGTATAAAATAGATTATTTTGAAACTGGGATTCGAACCCAAGAGTTTCAGCATAGTAGTCATCTAGAAAGCTATTCTTCACCATCTGTAATAATAAATAAACAAAAGAACCTGATAGCAGTGCTATGCACTAATTACTTGTTGTTTACTGAAAAACAATGGATTTTCATAGCAATATCCTTCATTCAAGAAAACTTTCATTTAACTAGAAATACTTTTCTTTTCAAAGCAGAAAACAAAACAGAGGGAAAGCAATAAATACCCATTACTATGAAACAAAGCAAAGTGCATCTCGTTCTATTGCACTGAGCTAAGGACTCACTGGGGAATCAGAATTAGTTTTACATTTGTGCTACTTTTAAGTCTCAAAATTTATGATAAAACTAAAAACTCTGCACTTGCAACGAACATGTTAAAAAACATGGCTTTTTAAACTTCTTTTTTAACAAAATATTCATAAAAATATACAATAAATCAAAGGAACCAGTTTATTTTCTCTTGTCAATTAAATTCTAGCAAAATAAACTCGAGCATGAAAGATGCAATTAGCTTTTTAATAGACAATGAAATAAAGCAGACTCTCACCTGATTGCCAACAAAACGCAATGGCGTTCAGCTACAGGTCGGCTGTGCGCCGGCCACCACAACAAAGCAAAACGTCCCAAAATGTAACACAAACCACGACTCTAAACAATAATACACCGTTCCTTCGCAAAGTTCTATCTAAATGGTACAGTTTTCAGTTGGGATTTTAGAAAATTGGAAAAAGCACTCGTAGTAGAATCGACGTGGAGTCACCACGGAGTTCTGTCTGGTACTGGGCGGCGCGCACGGAGATCGCTAGCTATATATGCGCAGGGCTCCCGCCCGCCCCTCAGATATCTACTGAAATATCAGAGGAATTTTCAGCCTAATTTCTGCTGTCGCTATCTCTGTGCATACAATGAGAACGTTGATCTTTTATCCCATTTTGTAACTGCCCAACTTTCGTTTTTGACTGACCATATGAGAACCATTTATGGAGATCCTTTTGACTTTTATATATGTTTTTGCTGGTTATTTTTTTTAATTTGAGCTAATTTTCGTAGTTTTACGGTGCATTTTTTTAAACTACTAAACACATAATCGCAATACATAGCTTTTAATATGGGTCATTGTTAAAAGTTTCGGATCGATTCAGTACAATAAATTACTTATATCGCAGATCGAGAATTCTAAGAAAACGTGGAAGGTCAGTTTTTTCCGAAATATCGGACAATAATCGTTTTAAATTATTCAATGCGAACAAAAGGCCAAGGATACGCCCCGGCGTAGGCCGCCCCGCCGCTTGATATCCTAAGAAAATAGCGTCTGGGCTGTCAATATCGTTTATCTTTCGTGAGTATCAGTATCTGTTGCTAGCTGCTTTTTGTTGATAGGCAAGTAATATAGTATAACAGCAAGAAGGTTGGATATTTGTGAGATAAACACAGACACTGTCAAGTCATGAATGTAAATGTTATGTTTGATTCAGTTTATTTATAAAATTTATAATTACGATTTTTGTGTTTATTTGTTTCTTCAGTGTTATGATTTTTATTAACTATTCTTTATTGACTTCTATCTCACTTGTTGGTTGGTATTGGTTTTGCGCTTTGCACAGTGTCCGTAGCGCAGACGAGCGTTTGTGCCCTAGTTTGTCTTTAACATCGCCGCAATATTATAAATGGAACGTGTATTATACTCTAAAAAATGTTTTTACAATAATTTCACCAAAGCAATTAAACAGATCCCAGAGATCGATTGCTGAATTAGCTATAACACCAAACATCCAATTAAAACATTGGACAAAATATTGTATTGAAAGTATAGTTAAATATATACCAGTATACCATAAGTTTTATGAGCATTTTCTGAATCTGAATTATCACTGAGCAATATGTCATATTTGTTTACGATCAAGAGTACGACTATGCATTGTTTACTCAGGAAGTAATAAGAATTGTTCAGTTTAATATTTTTTATAGAAAACAATAATAAATACATTTAAAATAAGTCATTTCCTTGCCCACAAATGATCTAATAAATAAGAACATTTTTCGTAATCAAGAATTTTACCAGAAATTATTCATTAAAATCAGATTACACCAAATAACTTCACCATGGAATACTCCAAGTTCCATGGATGACGTGTTCCTTCATTTCACTTTACTTGTTGCTTCAGAAACTGAACTGAAACTGGAGAAACTGGACCCATCTCAAATAAGTTTTTAATAAGTTATAAGTGAATAAGTTTTTCAATAAGCTCTTAATATAATATGTAATATTGATATAATTATGATTTTAATATAAATAACACGATAAATTTTGATAATACAGTTTGGTTAATTCTGCAAAAAGCCCAATTTTGGCGGCAACTGAAAATCGCTGGTTTGCTTTAACGCAAACGCTTCACTGAGGTGTCGCCATTTTGCATCTTCATACACTCTACTAAGTAATTTTATTTTTTTGTTTTGTTAATTTATTTTTTTCTTTTGTCTAATTTTAATCTTTCTTTGGTGTTTTATGGTGTTTATAATGTTGTTGTATGTGTGCTTGATGTGAATAAATAATTATCTATCTATCAATTTAAAAAAAAAGAACTTAGGGACTTCTGGTTACTACTATGCTTACTATACATCAGTTTTCATAATCATCGTCACTATTCCTAAAAGCCTTGGGCATAGGGACCACAGAGGACGAACATTCTTTACGATACGATAAGATCTAGTCCACCCAGCCACAAGAATTTGTTACAATGTTTACGTTAACACTAAATGTTACAGTGTAATCGTTTTCAGCTGTTGTTACGATAAAAACTATCAAACTAGAATTATTGTTTTCGTGTACTATATGATTTAGATCAAGGCTATTCGTACAAAGATATTGAAGTTTTATTACTCTATGGTTTGGTTTAAAAAGAAATACTGATACGTGATAAAATATGACAGTAGGTATGTAGTTTTAATATGTTTATTTATATATTTTAAATACAAAAACTTCGTAAAGAACGAAAAATGTCTAAAGCGGAAACGCAGTTAAAAATTAAAATGTTATCCACTTCTGCATGACCATGTCGTATGATACGAAATATATCAACGAATGCAGCTTAGGTCTTCGCTTAATGGTAGAGTCTGTCAAAGGTACGTTTTAGCTATTGCCTCTCTGTAAGAAGTAGTCGACAAATAAAAAAAAACAAACTCCATAACTGAGGTGACTCATGTTGAGCCGCCTTTCTACTTTAGGCGGGAAGAGTGCCCAACATCAGTAAATCATTTTGGACGAAAAAAATTGCTTCAGCAATTATGTGTTTCTGGAATTATTGCTCAAAAACTAGTTAATCCTTGGACCCGAGTGATCAATCTTCAACATCAGTATCAACATTAAAGATCAAGTTCAAGCTTAAAAAAAGAAAAAAAAATGATTAATAAAATGATTAATATACGGCACTGAGAAATGTCAGATATATAACGGTGTTTGCATTTATTTGATTTGACTTATAAGTTATGAAAAGCCTTAGAAATTTTTCAAAGTAGTCAATAAGCTAATTCAATAAAAGAACAATAAGTAAAACAAGTGTCAAGAACCTCTTGCTTCTACAAAATCAGAAGAATTGGAGATTTTTCCTAACAACTGAATCGAATAGAATCCTGCGTTGTACGGTTATTGAGCCTTTTCGCGTGATTGGTATTCTCTTTGGCCCTTTGCGAGCCACTGGAATAAATTGGTTTGCGATTTCAAAAAAGACATGGTAGACGGCTGCTTTTTAATAGCAGCTACTATCTGGTCTTTGAAGCTGTTTTGTGTATATTTTCTACTGTCTCGCCGTGATAAAGAATTGTGTGGTAAAATTACATATATGGCATGTGTTATGAAGAACACAAACCTAGAAAGACAACATCCAAACCAGTTTATTTTTTTTCAGTATAGTAATTCTAACTAAATACCAACAGAAAAAAAATGATTTGATTACAGCATCAGCACCGTACGATTAAATTCAATTTAAATCTTTCAAACAAACACTGTATAGGCTTCTAATGCATTGTCCAGGATTATTAATGTTTAGGTTGTCTGGTAGAGATCGCTCTAGAGCGATAAGACCGCCTTTTGTACATTGTTATCCTTTTATGTTTATCTGTATTTTTTTAATAAAAAATAAAGAGTAGATATATAAATAAATATCATTCAATTCATCCAATGATCAGGTAAAATTAAATTGAAATGATATCCATTTTTTTATAAAAAAAGTTAATCAGTGTTAACGTACTAAATATTTTTGGTTATTAAAATTAGTTACCAGGGCCCCGATTCTGTAATTACCTCATAATTTGCCTAGAAGGAGCATTAAAGGAGCACGATCTTTGAACAACATCGAACCCCTGCATGTTCGATACGAGTTTAATTTATCTACGAGTATTATTTTCAGTGCCATCAATGAGCCCTGACTCATGAAACTTATTCATGTTTTGTTCCTGTTGATTTTTATCATGCCTGCCAAATACAAAAATGGGTAAGGCTTTAGTACAAAAACTGGTTTTTGTAATATTTCAGGTTCTATTCTACCAGAAGATAAGATAAAATGTTTGATAAAATGAAACAAAGAGTGACAGGCATGAAGTTATGTATAAAAATAAAATGATTATTCGCAACTTGAATGGTACATTGGAGAATCTGGTAGAGTATAGTCGTGATGGCTTATGGTAAGAGACTTTCTTAATAAACCAGGCTCAATTAATCAGCTCGTTTACCCTGTAAACATATTTGAATAATAAATGAAGAAAATACGGGACAACAAATGTCACTGAATATAATTGCAATGATAAATAAATATTTCTGACATTCACATCAAACCGTCCAGCCCAAACTAAGTTTTTTTAGATTTTGATTTAGTTATGAATACAAGACAACGGATACCTAAACTTAAGTTAAATAATTTTGACGACCGGCTGGTGTGGTGGTAACATACATTGCCTTCTATGCCAGAGGTCCTGGGTTCGAATCCCGGTGGCGGCGGATATTTGTGTGATGAACACAGATATTAATCGTCAAGTCATGGATGTTGATATGTTTATTTAAGTTTATTCTAATAAAAAAAAATATGTATTTATTCAATATGTATGTTTATATATTTCTTAAGTATATCAGTTATCTAGTATCCACAACACAAGTTCTTTAAGAAACTTAATTTGGGCTAGATAATGGTGTGTGAGTGTAAAAAGTATTTATTTCATATTATAATATTTATTTTGAATGTACAAATATTCAAAACATACATAAACATTCAAACATCGCTTTGACAGCTAATATCTGTGTTCATCACAAAAATATCTACATCAGAAATTCGAACCCAGGACCTCTGGCATAGAAAGTTTATTTAACGCTTAACCCACAGGAGATACAACAATTATTTTTTTATTGTTAATATTAATTGTTTTTCTAGTGACATAAGATTGAAAATAATTGAAAAGAAAATCAATATTAACAATAAACAATAACAATATATTGCTTAGCAGTAAACTATCTAAATGTGAAATTCTCACTTCACCTCCCTTAGTCTTTATTCATTGTAATTAACAGTTTATAATATTGTATATGATGTTACTTGAAATCGAAGAAATAAGCTGACACAAAAGTTAAGTTATAGAAGGTATTTTATTTTGGTAGATAAATCTACCACAACAGTAACATCTAAACCACTTGATATCAAAAACAAAACACTGAGTACCCGGGTAATAAAGAGATAAAGTCGAATATTGAGTGCAAATAACCCAAAAAACTGTTTGTTCATTAATACAGTTATTGAAAACTTTCATCTATCAGATAGGTTACAATCTCTATGAGTGGATAGATAAATAGCCCTTGTTGTTATGTAAGCTTGTAAGATAGCGAACCAACTGTAAACCCAATACAGACAACATAATAAAATAATGATAAAAAGCTTTGATTAATCGTCGTTGCGAGAGAGATCTTTTTGTACAAAATCCAGAATAAATGTTTTGTTTGAGGTGACCCTGAAGAAATTCTAGAAAGATCATTATAATATTGTATATAGATATTGATAATAATAAATTTTCGCGATTCACACTTTTTTGCGATTGACCACGCTCGTGACCACGGGGTCTGCAAAGACGCCGAAACGTCGGGTAAAAATTGTGAATGTAAATAAACCCGAAAAATCCGATTTAAAAGTGTTTTATTTAAAACCGTATTTGTATTTGGTTCAAACCAAGTAGGTACGCTGCCAAATTATTTTTGAAAATAAAAATGAAACACCAAACAATAAATTTACATTATTAAATATGTTTCGTAACAGCATTGATGTTATAAGTAATAAAAATAGATAATGAAAATAAAATAAGAGAAGAACTTCAAAGTTAACTTACGTAACGTTTAATATCAATTTGAATATTGTTTTGTAGTATCTTACTAATATTACTTCCTAATATCATAAATGTGAAAGTTTAAATGACTGGATGAATGGATGTTTGTTCCTCAATCACGGTATTACGGCACAACGGATTTGGATGTTTGGCATAGTGAAGTGAAGTGTTCCTGAAATATACGCGGAATTCGAAATTACGCGAATCAATGGGCTATGTCATATCTTTTTTTTTTTGTTAAAATATATTTGAAATAAACAATAATTACCTATTATTGATCTTGGGCTGTAGGGTCACAAGTTTAATATATCATGTTGCCAGAGTATAAGCTTTCTGAACCGTCACAGCTTGCAAAGTTACCACTTCCAGCTTATCTCTACCTCCAAACAGCTTTAAGGTATTCGGATAATACGGCTGAATGGGCTGTATAATTATTGGCACCATGCCTTCATGGCTGCTCACGTCCCGGATTCAGCAATGGATGTTATCGGTTGTTATATACTGATTAATTAATTAATTGATAGTAACTGTGACTTAACTTCACTGTCCCTTAAATTTTTAACCGGATTTATCGCGTATTTATTATATGTCACGGAAAATATTAATCCATTTAACTCAATGTTTCGGTGTCTTTGCAGACACCTTGCTTACGACATTTTCTCGAGTTAAAATCTAAAAATATATTTTTATGCAACAAATCCGGTTAAAAAGTGTTTTATTTACGATCATGAATCACGTAAACTTAAAATAATATCATTGCATTGTCCCTTATCAAAAGTAGAAGAGACACAGGGTACGATTGAACTAAAAAGTGTTTTTAAATCTGCAGTCATATAAGTGCCACCGTTCTTGTGCGTTCTTGTGCTGTGACATGTATAGGTATTTATGTAGACATGTAATATTTATAAATATTAAATGCTTGTATTAATATATCTTTTTTGGAAACTTTTGGATTTTAAAATTATATCATATTTTGATGTCTGTATCTAGTTTTGAAAACTTTCATCCTATTGTGTGTTGATAGTTAAAGCCCTTAACCTATTTTTGGCATTTGTTGAGAAATTGCCTTAAGCGGGCTTACGTAATATGATGTCAAAATATTATTTTTATAGGTCAGTCAGTATTGTTATACATAACACCATGTGGGTTGGCCTAATTCGGTGCTTATAATGGTTTATATTCAATTCGCATAAAAGGTTAAACAAAACAACAATTTATAAAAAATAAGCTGTAGGTAATTATAATTCATCTCATTTAACTCATTTACATGAAGATCAGTTATGATACAGTTATGGTAATAAGTTACAATTTGTGGCGGGTTATGTATGTAAATTGCTTATGTTATGAGAGTGTAACTATCCGTCTAATTTGTTGTTATGAGTTGCCAACATATTGCTTATAAAAATATTATAAAAAGGCATTGACTTTCATCGCATACTATGAGAATATGACAAGACGAGCGGATCTGAAACTTTGATATGTATAAATTCATATCTTTATGTATGCTTTGATTGCTCAAAAACATGATTTAATGATTTTGACTTAATACTTTCGAAAACACAAAAATATTTTTTATACCACGTAGTTATGAAATCCACATGCCTAGAAATATCATAAATTCAATCTTCTCATTATTGTTCCAACTTTGGTTGCTCAAAATTTACATAGCATTTAAGTACCATTACCTTTTTATCGATTTTCGCAACGATTTCAATATCTGACACCCCATGGCCGCCTTTTCTATGCTTCACGAGAAGGCGCTAAAATTTGAAGAAAAAACATGTCAATATGCCGTCCACATCAACTTTGTTTCCTGACGTCGTATGAGGTAGGTACCTACTTACATTTGTAATTGAAATCTGAAATGATGGGTTATTTTAATTGTTTGTAAATACATATTGTAATTTTTGGCGATTTTCATTCTAAATATAGTATTTTTTAAACAGGCTTTTTCCGTTTATTGTGAGTTTTAACTGGATTTTTTTACTCGTATTTAATTACAAAATACACTTGATGAAGAAAGTGTCATAAAGTGTCCGTCCCATGTCGAGCCGGGTTAATTTGTTAAAGGACAAAAACAGATTTTACAGTATATCTCTAACAAGCCCAAATTATTTTTTTATAGTATAAGTAATAAGTAAGTAAACTAAAATATTTGTTTTGTTTTCTTTGTGACGTCAGTCCTTTTGGATTAGATATTGTGTACAATAGGGGGTAAATCAATAAATTTTCTTGAAACAAATATCCCCCAAAACAAAAGGTTGAATTGTTATGAAGAAATGGCGAGAAACTCAAAAACAATCTTTGAGATTGCGAAACAGTCCACACCCACGGAATATTTCATTCATATGTTATAATATTACCCATCTAATACTTTTTTGCGATACAAAATTTATGAATGAGTAAGGATGATCCATCGTCATGAATTTTATAACAACAGAGTTCGCTTATTTACCTTATATGTTTAATTACTTTTCCATAAAATACATAAAATTTTAAGTATCTTAGACAAAGGTATAATCAAAAGTAAAGTAAAGTAAGTAAGTAAAGTTAAGATCCTTTAAATAATTGAAATAGCTGAAACAAATCTCAATAATGGTACTCTATGATATAAATATAACTATTATATCCAGCATTCAATAAGCTGCAACACGTTCTGTTTTCATCTGACTGAGAAAATGTGGGAATGATTGATGTCTGTCATGTGATTTACCTTCTTCTTTGAGTTCCACTCCTTTCAGAACTCAAAAAAGACGGTTGAAATTGAAGGTTCTATCGGAGGTTGGATAGCATCACCGCAATTTTCACTTTGGAGGCTTCAGCTCTAAAGAGCGAAGTTGTACTGCAGCCAAACCATTCCCGAAGGTTTTTTAGCCAGGAGTGTCGCCTCCGGCCGACGCTTTTCTTTCCTGCAATCTTCCCCTGGATGACGAGCTGGAGCCATCTATATTTGTCATTTCTCATGACGTGGCCGAAGTATGACAATTTCCAATGCTTAATTGTGTTAATGAGTTCTACTTTGTCTGAAGCCGGTTAAGAACTTCAACATTTTTTACTCGGTCACGCCATGAGATTTTCAAGATACAGCGGTACATCCACTTCCAGTTTCTTTGTAGTATTCTGCGTTAGAGTCCAAGTTTCCACGCCATTTAAGAGCACTGAGAAGACGTAGCAGCGTACCATACGAAGTCTCAATTCAAGACTCAGATGTCTACCACAACTCTTATGATTACCATGCTGTGTGATTAACCATGCTGTGAAACTTCGAATGAAAATAGCTCTATTAACCCCTTCTGACATTCGTTTTTTATTGGATATCAGGAATCGTGAAAACCCGAGACGATCCTAAGACTGAGTTTAGATCTACATATCAAATCAAAAAACAATTACTTATTAAAAACGCCCACCTCTGTACTTAGATTACGGTCAGAGATTAATCGAAGTGATTGGAGAAAATTTGCGAACGGTGACCTACAGTACGCCCACCACTCGCAAACTCTATTTCTTATGAAGACTGTTATCACAGAGAGTTTTTTTTGTATGTTTGTTAGTTCATGTTAAATAACTCAAAAAACTTTCAGTATGTTTTCAAAGTTCCTTCACCATTAAAAAGTTACGTTACTTAATGCTATTAATAAAACACACGATTTAACATGTGCAAGCAGCATAAAAAATAAAATTAAAATCCCCAGACAATCACACCATCTACTTGGCCTCAATGTTGTAGCATGTAGCGAACTACGGGGAACCTAGAATATAAAATACATATATAGATAAACGCCATAGACCTGGAACATCTTTTTTCTTGTCTAGCTTCTTGGTTTACCGCCTAAACCTCCTCGTCACCTCCTCGTCAGGGAAGAGTTTTAAACCCCGCAGTGGGCTCATAAGAAGGAGTTGCGATAAAGATGATGATACATGTGCTAGATTTTATTAAGCGACTAATTTTGATGTTTGATGTTTCAAGCTCTAAATCTCTGGTATGGAGCACACAAGTTGAGGAAAGAACCACAAAAACGATTGCAATAGTACCTTTCCTTAAGCTATCCTAAAATAAGGAAATGAATAAGTGTCTATAAATAATTTGAGAGTGACAAATCACATTGAGCGAACATTTTGGCACGTTTTCACCCACGTTGCTTCTGATCCAACAAGAATTTCCAAACAAAATAAAGCCTTGATAGTTATACTTTTTCCAAATATATATTTTCCTTTTCAAGCCAATCGATTTTGGAATTATATGATACACATATTGAACAAAAATATTACATTTTAATCAGTTTATTGTTATTTTCATTTTAATATTAACTTTCATGTGTTAAATATTAACTTACATATGCTAAAAATATTGTATTAAGTTTTAAAGATACTATTTTATCCCAGATTTTTAACGCGTGACACTAACTCATGACCACGAGGTCAATAAAGACCCTACGCAAACAAAAAAGGCATTTTTTTTTTATAGATCATCATTTTACTAGTTATATTTGTAGCGCTACCTCTTTTTGTACTAAAAGATTAAATGGTAGTGAAAAACTGTCTGAAGTTGTCGTTTGGATGAATTTATTTTCCTTGAATAGCATGAACTCATATGTTATTTAATACTTCTACAAGCCTTGCACCGCGTGTTTAACAATCTAAATTTGTATCCGCCTTTTAATACTTCTTCGTGCTCATCCCTCCTTAATAATATTGTTAGATAAAATTCTACATATTCTAGAAAAACACATTGTGCATTTTAAATTCGAAGCAAAGTAGCACGAGTAAATGGAATTCATATTTATATTCTTTGTTGTGGTGGTTTTATTAAACTATACATAATAACTAAATCCCCTTTGGACCTCAAACTTTCCTAATGGTAAGTAAAGTTAGGAAGAAGTTGGACCAAATTTTTACTCACAGAAATCAGATAACAACAGTAGGTACCTATAACACATATAAAATATTTAAATATTTCGAACTCAACTTCTCGCTTATTTGTCGACTTTTTACAACCTCCGCTACAGAGTCCGTCAAAATGAGGTTATAATTAATTTAAAATACTTTTTAATTTATTTTAAAAGTTCTTCACATTCAAGACCATGAAAGATGATATAAATTTATCTAATATTTCTTATCCATTTTTGTAAAACAACCTTATCCTATAAAGGTCAGCAATATTTCAACTTGATGTTAAACAAGTGGCCCACGCTCCGAACTCTGTCGTAGCAACGGCAGCCTCCGTAGCTCGTAGTCCGTAGGCGGCGTTCTGTCTAAGGAGATACAGATAATACTAAAGCTTTTTTAAGTTGTAAATTGTACTCGATTTAAAATATTTATAGAATGATACAACTTTATTCTTAATATTGTAAAAGAATTTTACTTAATTAATTCAGAAAGTGATTTTCTTAAAAAAAAATGGTGTAGTAAAAAAAACCTTCTATACAAAGGTCCCGGATTTGAATACCGGGGTGATGTATTTTTTTTTTTTGGAATGCTTATAAACTTAAAATATGTTTGAAATAGTCCTTAACTTTATGTATTCGTTATCTGATCTGCATTATACAAGTTCTTTAAGAAACTTCATTTGGGTTAAACAGTCTGGTGTAAAGATTACAAATATATATTTTATGTTTCAAAATCTCAGTATCTTAACCAGAGATAAATTATATGAAATTCTACATAAAATTCACCGGATAGTCACCAGGTCTCGTCACTATTTATGATATACATACCTGACATGTAGGGCTATAACTAGCACAAAGAAAACACATTAGTTCAAAAAACAACAAAGACATGGCTTTCAAACAAAAACTAATTAACAAATCGCATTCTTCTGCAAAACATCACATAACAGCACATAACTCACTAATTTAATCAATAAACCAACCGAAGTGAGGACATAAAATGATCTAATAAACCTCAATTCGGCAAAAATAAGAGGCTAATACACGTTAGCACCATTAAATTGGCCCAAAAACCAGAATTAGGTCTAGTTTCGCTAAACACTTCTAAAACTGATGTCCGCAATTCATTTGGTAGTAAAAATCTATGTTAAAACAAAAGTCCAAAGGTGAATAGTTGAAATGTCACGTTTTGAATATTAATTTCGTATTTTTATAAAAGGAAAAATAGCACACGGAAGTGATCTTTTCCGGAAAAATATTTTTCTAACATTACAATATGTAAAAATATGTAAAGCTGCTTTGATATTTATTTATTTGTAATACCAGGATTTTTGAAAGCTTCAAAAGGACCAATCAAAGTTACGTTACATAAATAAATAATGCTTGCGTAGCACATTGTGACGGGCCGGGCCGCAGCGTTTCGACAATTTTTGAGTACAGTCTTCGTTTAGACGTTACGTCACTCCCGTCCGCTTGCACACTGTGCCCCGGCATAGTGTGCAATATCTATACTAATATATAAAGCTGAAGGGTTTGTTTTTTTGTTTGTTTGTTTGAACGCGCTAATCTCAGAAACTACAAGTGAGATTTGAAAAATTCTTTTTGCATTTGATAGCCCAACTCTTGAGAAAGTACTTATAGTGACAGAGTACTAAGTTTCCTTATTTACTCCTTCGAAAAAAGATTAACAGATATTGTATAAGTAATTGTTGACTATGTATTGTTTGTTATGTCTTAGTTATTGTAAACATACCTAGCCGACGTAACCGCAAAGGTGTAAGGCTATATTAAATAAAGAGAAAAAAAAACTCTTGAGGAAGGTTATAGGCTATATTTTATCCCGAAATTCCCACGGGTGTCTAGTTTAATATAAAATGTATATGAGTGGCATATACAGATTTTTAATTTTTGATGGGGCCAGGCAGTGTGCGCGTACCTTAATTAGGCGTTAACCTTAAAAGAGAATATGGGCCGGTTTCACTTCACAACGCAATATCGGATGACACGGTTTCGAGTGATGAATGGCGTTACATGGGCCTCCGTTGGGAACCCTAGCCTACGTATACTGTATCGGTGTTACCAAACTTTTAATATGGCTTATTTAGGGCGAAGGGACAGTGTTTACCTGATTATTTACCAGCCATATGGAATAATTACATTAATATTTAAATTTTATTTTGTAAAATTGTGGAAGAGCGGGGTCCTCAAACACAGGCATTGAATGTCAAACTGAAAACCCCAGACGACTATTTGTTTTAGAATAAGAAGAAAGAAAGAAAGAAATAATTATTATTATATTCAAGTCTTTTTTTTCTCAGCTAACGCTGGTTTAGTCCGTAGTTACGGGCATACGCCAAGTAACTGCAGAATGTGTTGTGTTGTGTGTATAGGCATAAATTCTACTCTTCAAGCTGCAGGAACTTTCGAACTATTCGACACGTGTTTAAGATGGCGGCTTTTTGTAAATTATTTAAAATATTTGATTCCAGAGCTAATAGTTTTACGTATTGTTGGATGGATTTCGGAACTAAGCCAGTAGTAGAGATTACTATAGTATTTTCGGTAGTTCGGTTCTTCTGAGATCACGTTAAGCAGTCGTTCCCGAATGCTGTATACTTGTTTACACCCAGGGCAGAGACTCATAGCCCTGCAGTGGGCCCATTGCAAAGGTTATAACTATCTGTATTTAGGTTGATTGATGCTTTGGTAGTCTAATTATTGTTATAAATTAATTTTAAGTTGAACGCTCCATTACTGTAAGTTCAGCTACTTTTAATTTACCTAAAGCTATTTAATAAAAAAATGTAAATTCAGAGATGACAAAGAACTAGTAGCATTTGATCTCTATAGGATTCAATTGGCTAACTACGTACAACCGTTCATACCAAATTTGCTTAAAAGCAGAGCTATTGTCGCGTCATATCGGTTATTTTAATGAAAATCTAGGGCCTTCCAAAATCTGCGTTAGGCACTTATCTGTGATCTTTGATTATATCACAGTTTACAATACAATCTATCTGCAAATAAAATAACAGAAGTATTGGTATTTAAAGTTTTAATTTTATCTCTTGGAATGATTTAGAAATATATGATTTATTGGGATGGACACATCCCTATCAAGAAGCAATGTATGCGAATATAAATCACAAAATTATAGGCATTTTACAAATTCAAAAATAAATCTAATCTCACAAATTTCTTCAAAAGCTTGTTACAGTGCACAATTTCCCGATCATCATAGAATTCAAATTGTGGTTTCCAAGTAAATGCTATAAACGATTTCGCCCACTGACACATTCGGTTACCGTCTGTCTTTCCGTGAATTCGGGAATTTCAGCTACTAAATCCGAATAAGCACATTTGTTGTCAAGTTAAATGAAACATTATTGCTCTTTACCATCTTATGTTATCATGATTCATTATATTACTATTGATAGCAAATGTAACTATATCTTTTTACTTATTCTATTATAATAATACATACATGTCTTAGACGACGTGTGATATATTTTTTTTTAATTAAACACCTGTTTCCCGGACAGTTGGGCGCTGTTACTGTAGGTAGATTTTTTTTTTGGAGTTTTCTTGGATAAACCTTAAATATATTTTTTTTATCACACATCGTTTAAGACATGTATGGAAAATGTACGAGTCTTTGTCATTCGAGGGCATAAAATTTTAAAGCAATTTATAAATAATTGAATTTGAGGTGTGTAAATTAACTTCAAAGTAACTTTCATGAAAACAATTAATTACCAAACATACCTAGTGCTTTAAGACGGTCACAGTAGAAGTAAAATCGATTTTACAACGTCTTTATTTTTAAACTTCTTTTGTCGTTAAAAAAAATTTTTCAAAAAGAGCTGCCCTTTCCTAACAGAACTATAAAAAAAGGATTTTTTTGTGAGCATAAATATATTTTTCCGTACATTACTATATTACTATTAAAAAAATAATTACATTCATTCACTTTAACCTCATCACTATTTTTTTCTTTCCTAAAGTGGGCACACTGGAACTCTCAATTTACTGCATTGAATTTGTCGGGTATAAATCATTTTGATATTATTCAATCTTTGAAATTACTGTTATGACGACTGAGATGTTTAGAACTCTTCTGGGAGATGCATTTATGATGTGCATTTTAGTACTGGAGACTCAAACAATCGCATTAATGATTCAGGAAGTGGTTCCTGGTCTAGCGGGAATTAACGAGGTCGATTTATTTTTGGATGCCAGTAAATGTTATTATGAAAAACGGTTGGTGATTAGTCTTTTGAAGATCATGCGTTTTATCCTCTGTTAGTATGTATGATGTAAGTTTACTGAAACAACCGTGAGTCGAAATGATAAACTTAAATGTTAGTCGACTGGTTACATTATAAGCCCTAGATATTGATTACCAATAGTTGCGTGCGGTTTGACCCTCTTAGCATCTGATCCTGTGGGAATAACTTATTAAATATAGATGTAACCTTCCTCAATAAACTGTCTCTTGAACTTAAATATTGTTTGTGTTCGAACCCTTATAATCTCATCAAACTCCACCACACCGCAGTTACTTTTTGTGGAGCAACAGAATGGAGCACGATAACATTAAGTAACTTTCTTTAACTTTTGAGACTCTTTGTTGAATGTTGCTCAACGCATACATACCGCCCAGTGACATAATTTAACAAAATAGAACAAACCGAGTATTCATATCGCAGTTACTTCATGTAGATAAACTTTATAATAACATTGTTAGAGAATGTTGACTGTTAAGCACGTGTAGGGCAAAGCTGATCAACATATACAACATATTGAATGAATTCGTTTTGTAGTTTTATATTGAAATTTAAAATATTGATTGCAGCCCTCGACGGCTTTTCTTGCTCTTCTTATAAAGTTCATAGGGAGTTGAATACCTATGTTATTGCGACATCTACATCTTCGAGAACCGAATAGGTAAGCGTAGGGAAGTGCTATGAAAACGAATAGTATGTTGTTCATAATATGACCGACTCTGTGTGAGATCAAGTGAACTTTTAAAAAAGCTTTTCACGTTAATTATCTCTCGACACACAAATCATTTCAGTAGGGGGATTTTATATTATTTTATTCTTTTTCAATTACTTTTTAACCGTCGCGTCGTGGGTTTTTCAAAATTTTTATTTTGTTTTTTATTTCAAACTTTTTAAAGAGCATAATATAGGTACCATACATTACATTACACAACACCTCGTTCCTCATCAGCCCTCTAATGTCCCCACCACCGCTGGAAAACCCATGTAGTTTATTTAAATACATAGTGAAGTATTATAGTAAGTTACCGTAACAACTATCTAAGAACATACACCAATCAAATCCAAAGCGATTACTGAAAACCGCATTAAAATCGGACCAGTGGTTCTGGAGATAAATGGTAACATTGGTTTGCACAAACACCCTCTCACCCCAAACGCATATACCGTCTCCGTTCCGTCGTGGGTAAAAATGTAACGGCGGTGTGGATGCACGGCAAAATTTACAAGAAATTACTTTTGCATCTATATTTTTGTACCAATCGATATTTAAGAAACAGGATTTCAAGATGGTCCGGAAATTAAAAATGAGGAATTCAGTCTTATAAAGTTGTGATTGCCTTTTCCAAAATATCGTGCAACTAAGATGCATGACTATAAAAGTCATCGTCTATAAATATGGTAATATAAAAATGACGAATTGCAACTATGACCTGTCGCATGCCAATTGAATAAATGAACGACAGTAGTACCCTAAAATTAAAAGACTAAGCCATAAGATCGGAATTCTTACTAATATGATTTCCAGTAAGTTCAACGATTGTTCAGCACTGGACAAGTTTTTTTAAAGTTTCCTTTCATTCATTATAAATTCAAATCGTTTTCATTAGGTTTGATTATTATAATAAAAAACAAAATAAAAATTTTGAAAAACCCACGACGCGACGGTTAAAAAGTAATTGAAAAAGAATAAAATAATTTAAAATCCCCTGACTGAAATGATTTATGTGACGAGAGATAATTAACGTGAAAAGCTTTTTTAAAAGTTCACTTGATCTCACACAGATTCGGTCATATTATGAACAACATACTATTCGTTTTCATAGCACTTCCCTACGCTCACCTATTCGGTTCTCGAAGATGTAGATGTCGCAATAACATAGGTATTCAACTCCCTATGAACTTTATAAGAAGAGCAAGAAAATCCGTCTGGGGCTGCCATTGAATGAATTCGTTTTGTAGTTTTATATTTAAATTTAAAATATTGATGGCAGCCCTCGACGGATTTTCTTGTTCTTCTTATCAAGTTCATAGGGACTTGAATACCTATGTTATTGTGACATCTACATCTTCGAGAACCGAATAGGTAAGCGTAGGGAAGTGCTATGAAAACGAATAGTATGTTGTTCATAATATGACCGAATCTGTGTGAGATCAAGTGAACTTTTAAAAAAGCTTTTCACGTTAATTATCTCTCGTCACATAAATCATTTCAGTCAGGGGATTTTAAATTATTTTATTCTTTTTCAATTACTTTTTAACCGTCGCGTCGTGGGTTTTTCAAAATTTTTATTTTGTTTTTAATTTCAAACTTTTTAAAGAGCATAATATAGGTACCATACATTACATTACACAACACCTCGTTCCTCATCAGCCCTCTAATGTCCCCACCACCGCTGGAAAACCCATGTAGTTTATTTAAATAGCGATCACTGAAAGCCACAGTTAAATCGGACCAATGGTTTTGCAGAATTAATGGTTGTTATTACAAACAAATGTTTACTGCAGCGCCCTCTGATGAGTTGTAACCGTTAAACCTATTTAAGAACATCATACCAATCAAATCTAAAGCGATAATTGAATACGGCATTCAAATCGGACCAATGGTTTGCAAACAAATATTTACTGCAGCGCCCCCTGGTGAGTTGTTACCGTAACACCTATCTCAGAACATGCGCTTATCAAATCCAAAGCGATCACTGAAAACAGCATTTTAATCGGACCAATGGTTTTGCAGATAAACGGTAACATTGGCTTTTACAAACAAATGTTTACTGCAGCGCCCCCTGGTGAGTTGTTGTTGCTACACCTATCTAATAACATGCACCAATCAAATCCAAAGCGATTACTGAAAACCGCATTAAAATCAGACCAGTGGTTCTGGAGATAAATGGTAACATTGGTTTGCACAAACACCCTCTCACCCCAAACGCATATACCGTCTCCGTTCCGTCGTGGGTAAAAATATATAATATCGAGTTAAAATCCACTTTTCTGTGTCTTTACAAACGTCATTCAGTTTTTACCCCGGTGTTTGTAACGACAACGAAAGGTTTTTTTTTTCGCTAAGGAACCTTTAGCACTTTTTAGGGAAACTCAAGCGGGGAGGAGTAAATACTCATGCACGAATGGGCCCTGCACGGGGGGTAGCCCACGCCGACAGTGCCACCGCGCGCCGTCGGATGTCACTGCATACCCGGACAGTGTGGGACTCTTACAATGAGCCTAATCCACTAAACAACCCATTGCTTATCATTTGTCTTTCTACCGACGATCCACCGAAGACATGAGCGACAACCAGTCGGTGATAAAGGCTGCGTTTAAAAACAGCAAGCACTAGGTGCTGAATCGACTACATACAGGGTGACTTGTGGGTCATTTTCAAATTCCAGGATGTGATAGTTTAAGATCATACATGAAGAGAAAAAAAATTAATAAAAAATAAAAAGTAATTATTTACTGAGTAAACTTAAACGAAAGTTCAAGAATTCATTACGCAACGCATGATTACATAAGCGAAATACAATAGATACATAGCGGGTGGTGGTGTGCGTGTGGCGGGAACACTACTATGTGCGTGATGAACGAGGCGGCGCGTCGTGAAAAGTATAGTAATGTCCCTTTATTTATTTATACGGAATTCTGGTGAAAAATTGAGTACCTACTTTAATTATATAATTATGATCAGAATCGAGTACAGAGTCCTCTCCTTCAATATCTAAAATTTGTCACCAGTAACCCTGTATAACAGCTAGAAGATTATCCAGATCTGAAGAGAGCTGGTTGGGAAAATCAGAAAGCCTTTGGCCTACGACAAGAGCGCTTTAATGACTTGGTATTGGGTTTGTATGACACAGTCTAACCTAACCTATGTATTCGGATGATTCTCTCAACGTTGGAAGTGGGATGAGGCAGAACCTTCAGGTGTTGCTGGATGGTGGGGAGTTTTAGGTCCCTATGTAGGTCCACGTTACGAAAGTAGAACGGGGCGTTTGTAGCTCTGTGACAGAAGTTGTTTTAAAGTACCTGAAGTTTGTGAAGCAACCGAGGCTTTGCGTGTGCGAATACGGGCGCGACGTATGTTTAGAGTACACTCATTGCGCAGCGACATTTTACTGAGGTGACCTATGATGCTATTGAGTTGGCCTAGACAGAATTTGGCCAGTTTAGTTACCCTGTTGATGTGGGGTTCGAACGAGAGCGTCTTATCGAGAGTGATGCCGAGGTATTTGACAGTTTTTTGCCACGGTGTGGGGACTCCACGCATGCGGACACATGGGTCGAGGTCGGCCTAGCAACGAAACTTCGAGTTATTTATTTATTTATTAACTTTTCAAGTTTGTTTGCACTGCCAGTTTCACTTCGAGATTTTAAGCTAATGTTATAGAACTTTTCGATAGAGATTTACGGTTTATCGGGCTTGTTCCCAAATCGGTTGTATTTGTCGTGTTCTATTTTTAACATTTTCATGGACCGTAATTGATATCCATGTTATTGATCGGGCACTTGTTTTGCTGCACCGAGTTCTATTTTTGTAATGTTTTGGGAAGTCGTTTACACAGATAATTTGAGGTAACCGAAAATCAATTCTCTCTTTTGCCACCTAATTGAAACTGGGTTTATGGTTTCTCTGAAATATTATAATATTTAAGAAAATAAGTTAGGACGAAATGAAAAGGCGCTAAAATCGGGTTAAAATGTTCTATTTTCCATTTTAAACATCATTTAGTATATTAGTACAAAAAGTCCTTGCCGTATCTGTCTTATTGAACGATTTTAACTTAAAACTACTGAGTGAGATTTTATACAAACCAATGTACAATCGCAGCCATTGCCGCTTGATTACTTTTAAAAAAATGTCGAACTGTTGAGTGCAAGCTAAAATTAACTTAGTGGTGGACAGGTGGAGGTGTCTTCGACTGTACATAAGGTCACTTGCACAAAGATAATTTGAGGTGTCAGAATAGGATACATATTTTCTCACCTTTGTCATTTTATAGAGTGGGTGTTATTTCTTACCCAGTATGTAGCATTTTCAGTAAACGAGCTTCTTGTGAAATATTGTGACCTTTTATTTATTCAATGGTATATTCGTAGCACATGTGGGTGAATGAATGCCCGTAGTAGAAGCAAGTGAATTATAAATTGATAACCAGATGTTAACTTGACGTTTATTATTTTATGTTTTTTATTGTTTGTCTCAAAACTTCAATCACAGGAATCAAAGGAAAAATACTTCATAACAAGAATAGTCAGAGAAGCCATTGAAATTAACAAAAATAACATCCTAATAACAATATAAATTGGCTCGAAGCTTGATTATAACAACAACAATATTTGTTTTGCTTGATTCACGATAAATATATCAGTATTTTCCTAAAGAAAACATTATCGACAACAACTTCTTTTAAGCAAAATTAAAGGAAAAGAAATAAAACATTATCCAATTATCTTTACGAGCAATTCAATCAATTAAAAAACACAGTATACCAAGAAATTTGAAAGTAGTAAGTCCTATTAGTGCCTGTCTCGGTAAAGGATAACTAAGGTATTAAGGGCGTATTAAGGGCATGACTAGTCGCAGACAGGGGCTGTCGCGGCGCATAGCTAAGGGTGTTGGTAAATATTTAATGCAATACCAGTTCTAAGCTGCAAATATAAGTATGCCAATATCACGACTACACAGTATTTCCTTGAAATACATAAGCCGCATACTCACGCTAATCTTATGTTTTTATAATAAGAGCAATGTTTACGTACTTCTCTTCATCGTGTATTTTATTCGTATTTGGAATATCTCAATAAATCTACATTTAATTATTATAATTCGATCATATATCAGGTTAAGGAGAAATACATCGTTTATTTACATTATAATCGAATCTCATTTTAATGGAATTTATCTTCTGGTTAGTTAGTGTTTTGAGTAAATATCATCAAGCTCTCATACAAGTCCATACAATGTCTTTGTTTCGGCGCTAATGCAGGAAGTTATTTTCATATTCTGCCCTTCACTTTTCATCATAATGGCAAAATTATTTACAAGTATTTGACAAGATATCGTATAAACAATATCGTATAAGTTGTTTATTTGCTTGGAAAGTGTGTTAGTAATAACAGTTTGTAGCCAGTTGAATGAATATGATTTTATAGCGCGATAATGTTATAAGGATATTTAAATGCTTACAAAAGAATTTTTATTACATTTGATGTTCTTGAGCACACACTTTGATTACTAAGTATTGTTTGTCAGAAAAGTGCCACAACAGCATCGTTTGTTTGTTCGTGCCTCGCGCTTTTTTTATTTACATTTGATAGCTAGACTCTTGAAGATTATTATGAAATTTCTTCTAAAACCACCCATTATAAGTTATACCTATACTACTCGTATATAGGGTGACCGGTGACAAATTTGCAATACTGAAGGAGAGCACTCTGTACTCGATTCTGATTATCTAATACAAGTAGGTACTTAATTTTTCACCAGAAATCCCTATAAATAAATAAAGAGACCTTACTACACTTTTCCCGACGCGCTGCCTCAGTACGCACACAGCAGTGTTCCCGCCACACGCACACCACCACCCGCTAAGTATTTATTGTATTACGCTAATGCGTTGCTGTATATTTTACGATATTGAAAAACGTAATAACTAGTAGTAATCAGCAGTTATCAAAAGATGGGATTACCCTCTACTTGATACCAGAGTTCTAGAGGCCGCATGTATAGTCGTGCTTTGGGCAAATATTATTATATTATATTTTAATCAATTTACGAGATCCGTACCAAGAGTTTCGATTTTTAGTCGTGGTTATTGCATGATCTGGGAATGATAAATAAGCTTCAAAAATACTGAAGATCATAGACACATACATATTTACTCTTCTATAATCCCACAATATCATGTTCGCGTTTTATTTATAGTTTAGTAATACATAATTTACATAGCAGACAAGAAAAACGAAACCCTTATATACCACTTTGCTGTCCATCTCTATCTTTCTGTGTACCGATACAAAAACTTTTTCTGAACTTATTAAGCTGAAATTAATATCAAATATCCTTATATTTATATCAGAGAAAAAAACTTCCGCGTCAAAACAATCAATGTATTTATGCCGCATACTCATATTTGGAAACCTCGCAAGGTGATCAAACGAAATGGGCGATTCCCGTTGACTCATGAAATTTGGCAAGAACTTTTGTGGTTCTTTCATGCGTCGTTTATAAAGGTGTGCCGTGGAATGACGTTTAACACCTTAGTCTATATGATTTCTTTCTTTACGGGGTAAAATGGGAGGGAAAAATAACAATATTTTTTAATACAAAAAAATTGTGAACCAATAAAGGAAAACAACTCTAAAATTGGTAGGTACTATATCACAGAGAATATCACAAAGTAAACATGGAACTCCCGGCGCTCGAACCCTACTCGCATTTATTCTATTATAATTCGTTAATAAGTATTCACCAGTCCTGCATGCTTGGTATTTCCTTGTTTTCATAAAATTTGATTTTGGCAATGACTGAATATTATTTTTACTTTCTTACAAAAAACCCTGTTGGATTTTTTGGAGCACGCAATCACTTTGACCTCTTCAGTGCTTATATAAAGACGTATAAAAAGCGCACGGGTTTTAATTTGATCAAAATTAAAAATAGCTTCTATATTTAGTAAAGCTCCGTAGTTTAATCTGAATGAGTGGTGATTAAGCTGCACGTTTATCACGTTTTCTTGGAAAGTGATTGTTTCAGGAATGCGACGAACGACCGAACTGAACGACGACGCCTTCAAGATCGCATTATGTGAATGAACTATACGTTTACCGAGGGACTTATATCGCTTGTTTGCGAAGTCTAATGTGCAATTATCGAGTTCTATTTTTGAGTTGATGCTAGTTTATTAATGAATTAAAGCTAAGGTGAATACTAAGCCGTTTTGAGAGCGTTTATCACATGATGAGTTTGATTTAAAATATTCTTATTAAATGATTCCATATTGGGTTATATTTCTTGTCAACTTTGTTATTTTACATCTTATCGATTGTATTTTTATATTCTCATTTGCTTGCTGAAAGGAGGCGGCAACCAATAGAAACAACTGTCATCGAGTATAGTATGTTTATTACTGAGTTAAAATAGGTTTGATTAATACATTAATACACATAAGGAATCACACACCTACATGCATGGTACATACATTATATATTACACTACACCACCGGGGTAATATTATAAAAAAAAATAATATAAATGCAAATTATTATTATTTTTTCCGAAATAAGTAATTATACAAAACAAAATGTATTACATTTATTGATTATACAATTTTGTTCGATTCTTATGAACTACGTCAACTTTATTGTTATTTAAAATTTTTACATTAACACCCATGTCTTCTATAACGACATATGGACCGAGATACTTACTGTCTAATTTTGTGCCAGTTTCATTCTTAACAAGAATTAATTGATCCGGTACATATTGTACATGATTAGTTTTATTATCATAGTTACATTTTCGTTTTATTTTGCTTATAATTAAATTATTACGAGCGTCTTGTTGGGCTACTTGTAACCTATATCGTAAGTCTAATGGATAACTATCTGGGTTATATAAAGGTTCAACAATATTACTTATTCTACAGGGTATTTTACTTTCTTTTCCAAAAACAAGTTCATATGGAGTATATTTGGTTTCAGTATGGACAGTATTGTTAAAACTATAACACCAAAATGGAAGCCAATGACTCCAGTTTTCTTTTTGACCATCACATTGTATTCTCAAAAATGCACCTAAGTTCTTATGAGAATTTTCTAAAGCTCCTATCGACTCATGATGATAAGCCGTTGAGTTTAATTTTTCGATTTCTAACAGTTTACAAACTTGTTCCATTACTGATGACATAAATTCGCTACCACGATCCGTTGCGGTAGTATTTGGCACCCCAAATCTTAGAATAAAATTATTAACTAATTCCTTAGCAATACTAATAGTTTCTTTATTTTTTAGAGGATAAGCCTCTACAAACTTTGTTAGTTCACACTGGATAGTCAAAATATATCTATTATCTTCTATATCTCTATCCAATGGACCTACAATATCAAGAAAAAATTTATCGAATGCGTGAGCTGCAGTCGTAGTTATCTGCATGGGCTCTCTAATATGTTTAACTTCTTTCATTTTCTGACATTTCGTGCACTTACTTACAAATTCTCTAATGTCTTTATCTATTCCTGGCCAATAAAACTTCTTTTTTATATTATTAGTCATCCTACGCACACCAGCATGACCACTGGTTGGCAATAAATGAAAGTCATGTAAAATAAAATCTTTGTCTTCTCTACTTTCGATTTTCGTCACACCTCTTATTATACAAATTCGTGGACCGGTCCAATCCTTTATACTTTGTATTTCAAGTAATAACTCTTTGATGAAAATATTATTATTCTCATTCTTAACTATGCATAGTTCATTTATATTTATTTCATTACAAAATTTTCTTAACTTTATCACAAATTCGGCTCGCGTATATTGTGCCCTAAAGTTAAGATTTATGTAAATTCTACGTTTATTTTTATCATAAATAAAACAATCATATTCAAGGTATACCTTATATTGTTGTCTAAGCCGAGTTAATTCGTCATTTCCGATTAAAGTTAATTCAACAGAGTTGCTAGGCGTTTTTAATAACTCTACGACTTTTGGCTGATCAGACCAATCGTAGTTAGATTTACTAAAAACTTCTGCATTTTTGTCGTCTAGTTGTTTTCTTTGCGCTCTTGTCATTACTAACATAATTTCCTCATTTATTTCCCTAAGCATATCTGATGTTATGCAGACGCGAGACAAAGCGTCAGCTACACTATTATCTTTACCTTTTACATATAAAATTTTAAAATTATATTCTTCTAATAATAACCTAAACTTTAATAGTCTACTTGAAGGATCTTTCATTGAAAATAAATACACCAAAGGTTTATGGTCAGTCATAATTGAAAAAGTTCTACCATACACATAAGGCCTAAAATACTTAATAGCCCACACTATCGCTACTAATTCTTTTTGAATCGTAGGATAATTTCTTTCAGCTTTGTCAAGGGGTCTACTAGCATAGGCTACTGGTTTAAAATTTTTATTACACAATACAGCACCGATTGCAAAACCTGATGCATCTGTTTGGATTATGAATTCATTATTTTCTGAAAAATCAGGAAATTCAAGTATTGGAGGAGTAGTTAACTTCTGTTTTAGGGTTTCAAAAGATGTTTGACATTCATCTGTCCAAATAAAAGATTCATTTTTCCTAGTTAATTTATTTAAGGGTGATGTGATTTCGGCAAAATTTCTTATAAATTTCCTATAATAATTACAAAAAGCTACAAAGCGTTTTACATCATCTACATTTATAGGTTGTGGATATTTTTGTAATACTTCAATTTTAGCAGGATCTGGTAAAACACCTTTTGAACTAACAATATGCCCCAAATAGAGTATTTCTTTCTGTAAAAAGTTACACTTTTCAGGATTTAATTTTAAATTTACCTTTTTTAACCTTTCCAAAACGTTAATTAGATGTTTATTATGTATCCCAAGGGATCTTCCGAACACTATAAGGTCATCTAAGTAAATAAAACACTGTTCATAATTCAGTCCAGACATAGCAACTGACATAACACGACTAAATGCACTTGGACTAGTTTTAAGTCCCATTGGCAGTCGTTTCATTTGATATTGTCCTGTGTTTGTAGTAAAAGCTGTATATTTTCTACTGTTTGTATCCAAATCTAGTTGGAAATAACCTTGATTTAGGTCTAAATGGGTGAAATAGATAGAACCCGAGAGTGAATCTAATATTTCAGAAATATTGGGCAAAGGAAATTTATCATTCTCTATACAATCATTCAATTTTCTATAATCTACCACTAATCTCCATTTATTTTCTTGATTCGAACTTTTCTTAGGCACTAATAGAACAGGACTTGACCATTCGCTCTTTGCTTCCTCTATGATGTCATTTTGAATTAATTTCCTAATTTGATTATCTACTTCCTTCTTTAATGATTGTGGCAGTCTGTACTGCTTCACGTAAACAGGACTTGTATTAGGCTTTAGTGTTATCGACTGTTGATAAATATTCGTAGTAGTTAATTTATCTCCTGGCAAAAAGAATACATCGACGTATTTAGAACAAATTTCCTTTATAGAACTAGCTTCCTCAGAATTCAAATGATTTAATTTCAGTATATTAAATAACTTATTAGCTCTATGTACATTTTTTGTACTTGGTTCAAAATTGCAAATATCGTAATGCCGAATCGAATGTAATTCAGGATGAAAATATGGTAATGTGACGTCACGGTCACTGGTATTCAAAATTTTAACTGGTACCCTATTGTTTCTTATTTTTACTAAAGATCCGGCAAGAAAAATATCCTCCGTTAATTGTTTAGGTAATATTAAACTATCTTCGTATGATTCTGAACAAATATGTAAGTAATGAATCGATTCACTTCGAGCAGGAATACATAACATTTCCCTGGAATAATCAATAGTATCACTTAGTGGAATAAAATATTCCATTCCATTTTTGTAAAGTGTAATAATATTTAAGCTTAAGTCGATATTCGAGCCATAATGACACAGAAAATCTAAACCTAAGATTCCATCAGCCTTTAAAGGAACATGATCGAAAACATAGAAAGGATGACTAAATTCTGTCCTAGATTGGTTGCTGTGGATCAACTTTAAGTTGACATAACCCGATGACTGTATTTGACCACCTATACCGTTGACCGTAGTCTCGTCTCTAAATATGGTAATGTTTGTCGGTAAAGCCTCCCGTTTAATTACACTTAATGAGGCTCCTGTATCTATCAACCAAAAATATTTTTTATTACCTACGTAAAAGGATATAAACTTACTTTTACCACTTAGCGATAAAATGCTATTCTTAAGAACGAAAAAACTTATTTTCTTCTAAATTTGAATTCATAGGTGAGCTATCTAAATGATTAGAATTTGGCTCTGAATAACATACACGATGTTGAGAATTATTACCTCTACCATTTGTATTACGATAATTCGATCGAGTAAAATTTTTCGATCGAGAACCCGTACTACGATTTGTATAGTTAAGAGTATGTGGAAAACGAGTATTATTGTATGACGCATATTGGAAATTTCCTCTTGCATACTGGTGTCACGGATAGAAAGAACCTTGACGATTTTGAGCTTGGCCACGGTAATGTCCACGAGAACTATTAAAAGGCTTACCTCTACCACGACGTGAAAAATATAAGACACCTTCTCCTTTGGACGTGGATGCTCCATAAAGCTCCTCGTCTTTCGCAGCTTGGATGGCATCCTTCAGAAATTCATAATTTCGCGCTGAAAGGATTGTGCTCAGCCGCGAGTCCTGGAGACCGTCTGAAAAACGTTTTACGGCAAATTTTTCATTTAAGGGTTTTAAAATGGCATACTTTTCCTTATCGTCATCTGCTTGCGCTATAGTTAATTCCGAAAATAATCTTTCTATTTCTGTACCGAACTGATCGATTGTACGATATCCTTGAGTTGCATTTTGTAAACGTTGTTGTATAGCGGTAAACGACTTTTTAGTGATCAAAGTTCTTTTTAAATCTTTCACCAACTCGCTTACTGATGAGTACTCTGATCCTAACCGTAACTTCGCATTTTCAGATAACCTACTTTTCAACACAAATTTAATCAGTAATTTATCACCATTTTCCGAAAGCATTTCGGAATACATCTCAATAGAATCGATTATAGTTTTAACAGACTTTTCCTTACTGTCCATTACTGGAATTAAATTACAAGCTGTTTTTAAATCGAACTCCATTTTCTAAGAGAAATATTCACTCGTTTCACTATAATCGCTTAAACTACTGCTACTAGAATGTATTTTACTAATCGTACATAATTGAATAATATTGTTATAAATTAATTTTATGCTATCCCAATTAGTATTTACTACATGCAATAAACTGGATTCTACCTTTTTTTGGTTAAGAAAACTGTGAATAATTATTTCACTTTTATTATAAATATTTTCAGCTTCAGTTAACTTATTTTGACTTATTTTACCTGAAAATCTCATTTTTCCCTTTTTTACTAGATATTTCTTAATTTTTGTGAGTTCAGATAAATTTTCTAGTAATTCTTTTTCCATATGTACTTTGAAATATAAATTAATTAAATGAAACTCACCATTTTCGAGTTACCAGTAGTAGGGGACAAGATGCTCGTAACAGTATCCAACACCACGGCCTATACATTGGCATTTACCTAGTTTCCTTATATGTCATCTACATAAAGTTAAAATCAAATTGGAGTGATAACTAAAATCATAGAGTGATAAAATAAAATTCACTTAATGTCTCTAAATATAAGTATTTTGTTTATTTTAGTCCGCAATTCTACTATTAGATAGCTATAACATCTCTGAAATTATATTATATATATATTTTTGTAATGTAATCATGTATTTACGCACTTTTGCACTGACACATTTTTTTTTTTTTTTTTTTCCGCTTTCACAGTCACTGCACTACACTTTATCGATTCTGGCTGCTGCTGCTGCTGAAGTCATCCCGGGCAGGTCTCGAGGCAAGTATCCTGCTGCCGACCGACGTCGAAGAGATCCACGGAGATTATTTAGGGTGATTTCCCGACGTATCCAATTTTGATGCCCCTTTTTATAGTATTTGTAGAACATAAGAAGGCCAAATAATAACAGCAGGGTAACAACAACGATCAGTAGAATGTTTGTTTGACTCATATGTTTCTCTATGTTTTCCGTATGGGCTGTGTTACTACCCCCAGAGGCAGTTTGAGCGATGATAACATCTTCATATTTTGAACTTGATTTTCCCATATTTATTTTATTGCATAAAAGTACGCGTGCAGTGGTAAAGACGACGCCCGCTACAAATCATTTTTACTAATATTTAATTCGTGCAGTTGTAATTTGAAGCGCTAGCCACGTTTGGCAGGGTCGCCATGAAAGGAGGCGGCAACCAATAGAAACAACTGTCATCGAGTATAGTATGTTTATTACTGAGTTAAAATAGGTTTGATTAATACATTAATACACATAAGGAATCACACACCTACATGCATGGTACATACATTATATATTACACTACATTGCCTATAAACACCCAAAAACTTTAATCTACGTAGTTCAGTTCTTCTGTTTTTAAAACTAGAAGTGCGTTCTTTACACAGCTGACAGAACGCACTTCTTCAATGTTATTTATGTTTGACCTATTTAGAACAGTTCAAAAACACATGAATCAGTTAAATTTTTATCAGTAAACAAACTTTAGGGATGGGTTGTCGCTAGTCAGATGGAACTAAAAGGGGTTAAACAAATTAGCTACTTCGTAAAACATGCTTATCCAGGGCCAGGGCTAGAAGGTCGACAGGGCAGACCTTATAGAAACTGGACAACCGTACTAATGTAAACTAACACGTTCGTGTAAATAAATAGTTGCATGGTGCGGGGATCGATCCCACGACTACGCGCATGTGAGGTCCCATCGTCATAGCGGTCGTCAAGCTTATTAATAGTGTATACAGGGTTAATTTTAATAAGCGCTTCACCACTTGCAGGCTGCCTCTCCACATCAATCCCAACAACATTTGTTCTACAACTTTTTTAATTTTAGTTTTCCTTAACAATAAATATTTATAGCCTCGGTTTAGAGTCTTATGCTCGTATTACAGAACGAGACTTAATACTCGTTTCACGTAAGCGTTGTTCACCAGCTGATTCTTGACTTGAGCTTTAGTCTTATTACAAAACAATTATCAAAACCAGATTACCTGAAACTAGTTTCAAACATCTGACTCAGTTGATACTGGGTTTTCTTTGAAAAAAATTTGTTTCCCATTACATTTAAAAACAAAAACTAATGGTCTGTTACGTTATACGCAACGTTTAGATTATAATGTCTTATAAATTGCGTTAAATTCTATATGATATATGACAAAATTGCCAATGTTTTGAATTATTTATCTGTTTTTCGATAGAAGCAGTACCGTTAAATTATAACTGTCGCTTCTTTTTACTATGAAAATATATTTATATTTATCACTAAAAAATAATACGAAACGTAAAAGCTAAATGTAATGTTGCCAACCCTACTAAGTAAAGTCACTTAAAATTATAAATTCCAATATAGTTTTTATTTACGAAAAGCAAGTTCAAACTTGTTTTAAAAAGTTCAAAAAATATTATCGTAATGGTCAATATCACTGAAAGGATCTATTGTAGTTAATACAGATCACTATTAAAGAAGGCACGAATCGCGTACCTATCTAGTTTTTCTCTAAGCCACAGTTCACAACATCAAAAACTTATTTTGAAGTACGCTCAAGTATGGTAGACAGCACACTCAAGTGAATACAGTTGTGAAACTAGTTTCAATCATTGGCATATGCATAAGTAAAGTTCTATAATAAGCGTGAACACAGTTCAAATCATTTAGTACTCAAGTGATATCTGACCATTGAATCTAGTATTAGGCAACGTTTTGTAATAAAGAAAGTCGTTGATACTAGTTTCAAAACTAGTATCAATACATGAGTACTGTTCTGTGATACGACCATTAGTTCTATTAACTCTGAGCGTAGATATGCCACGCACCTTGCGTAGTAAAATATCGCTTTATAGTAATAATAGGTTCTTCTTACAACATGTAGAGTTAGGAGGAAACTTTTTTGTTTTTAATTTTTGTGGAATTAGTTTATATTAGTCGTGAAAAAATTGTCGTAACAAATGTTTTTGGGATTGATATGGGAATTAAAATTAAACCCTGTATAAATAAATGTGCTGTATGTAAAAGAACAAAAAAAACTTATATTCAAAACATTGCATTTGCCCTAAAAAATCCCCCCAAAAAATGCGGTGGCATGCTGAGTCGTTGAGCTTTCCAAAAATATTTAGGTCAGGAGATGATTTGTGAATTATTCGTGTTTCTGTGTTATCGTCATTTGTTTCACGTCAAAAAAAAACACATTATCAAACCTAAGGTTAATGGAATGGAATGTATGAAACTTCTAACTCTGTTAAAGCCCAATAAAATATATTTAATTAAACGTCTTCTTACCGGATTTTATTGAATAGCGTAGCACGAGTGGCTGTGTTTTCCACAGGATCACTTAAGACACCGAAACTTAGTCATAATGTGAAAAATCATGAAAAAGTATTTTATTTAATGAATTGAATCTTGAAAACTTAAAACTATCTATATTTTAAACTAACTTGCGTTAATTTTTCTTTACGAGTGAACATTTTTCTACAAGCGACCTTACGAGTTTTACAACTGTATTTTAAGATCAAATAAACTTCCTTAAAGATTTTTGATTATTATTTTATCACCACACAGAAATTAAAAAAAAAAATCTTTCAATATCTATGTAGACTGTTCGATTCTTCCTGGAATCGGACTGCCTGCACTGAATTACAAATTATTTTTACTAATTTTACATTCAAGAGCTTCCTTGTCAATTTAGGAGCATTCAACCATACCGCACTATAGATTCGGGCCTTGCACGTGTAACCTAGCTCCTAGATAAATAAGTTATCCATGAAAGTAGCACGCACAGGGCTTTGTGCCTAGTTCCTGTACTTTCTGGGAATCAGCGTAGTTACAGACTATTCATTATTCAAACAACACTGAGGATTAGGACTGAGTTATTTACAGAGAGTTTTCGCTTTGATTTAAAAACACGTGTAAGTTGTTGTTGACAGTTTTTTTTTCTTAGAAAAGTTGAGAATTTTGTATGTCTGTGTGTAATGATCCAGCTTTCGCATTCAAATAAGGACTTTCGGGATGAGCCCATGTAATCATTAGAAATAATCGCCTGGAATAACAAATGTACTCTATATGGGCTAACTTGACATACCAAAGGACAGAACACAGAAAAGGACAGAACTTGCTAAGAATATACGCGTTTTTAGCTACTGAAGCTTATCGACGAGCAGTGCATCTGCATATATTGAGCGACTTTGGTATACTCGATGTTCCACTTGAGGTATTCATTCATACAGGTATTCATATTTATTTACTTAGTAAACTTAATCGAAAGTTAAAGAATTCATTACGCAACGCATGGTTACTCTGGTACCTACTTACCACGGACGTACGCACGGCGCTATCAACCTGCACGTCGCTAAGTGCCTGCAGAGTGAGAGGTCCTAGGTTAGAGTATGAGCTGGGCTAGCATGGGAAACGAACTTTTCTAAACTGACTTGATTGATAGTTTTAAACTAGGATACGCCCTAGATTCGCTATATGGTCTTCATAAAACAAGATGATTTAAGTTTACTTTCGGTTACATAAACATTGTTATATTAGAAAGAAGTTTGTTACACATTTTCCTCATTTTGTTGACAATGCCTGCTATTTGACTGGGTATTATTTTTAATATTGCAACTATTTAAAAAAACCTCCGTTTTATATTTGACATTTTTAATTATAATTGATTTTAACTTTGATTATAATTAATTCTATTTAATTTCATATTTGACTTTTCTAATTCGATTTTTTGTACTTCTTTTACTCAATACATGTTAAATTTTAATACGAGACATTTCATTTTCTAATGCTGTACATACCTATTTAGACATATGTATCAGAATATTTTAATCCTTATGTGTGTTACTTAGTAAGAGTTTTGATATGTATGTTGTTGGTGTGGCTTATATGATAAATAAATAAGTAAATAAGAGTGTTTATTCAACTTTATCTCAAGATTGTTAACAGCCAGATGCTACCACAATTCAAGACTTACTTGAATTTGTCACCTTTGAAGTCACGTTTCTTGAGGGACTCAAGGGAAGTCAAATAAATAAATGAATAATTAGCGTAACAGAATAAAATGGTTACAATTTAAATAACGTTGAGAGAGGAAAGTTTTCAAGAGCATATTGTATTGAGCTTTTTTCTGAACTTAGGTTCCTATCTGTGAAAGCATGGAAAAAATCTGTACTGTTATCCTAAATGACTAAATACAGCACAGCAGTGCGATCACAGAACTTTATCGAATCGAATATTAACGAATGTTTGCGAATGCTCGTATAGTATGGAGTCGGTTGCAAGTTTTGAGTAACATTGTATTTTTTTATTTTACAGATATTTATGAGTACAACATGTTTACAAACATTCAAAATTAACAAGGCACACATTTATTTAAACTGGCCGTGCGGCAATGGATAGATTTCAATTTTTTCTTAAAAACCGTCCCCATACTATACGAACATTCGTTAACAAACGATTCGATAAAGTTCTGTGATCGCACTGCATAGCAACGTTCGTACATTTATGCATTATGTGTAGCTAAATTAATATTAGGTCTGGCCACTAATACAACAAAAGAGGTTTTATGATATTGTTAACTTTTACATTTGTTTTCCTCTCGGTATATTGGAGTTAGTAATTTAGTGTTGCGAAACGACGATACACGAGACAACCGCAGTGTGGGATGTGAGTTCCCACTCAAATCCCACACGTAGGCATTCTTTGAAAACTAAATTGCACTATTTCTACAGGTGTGTACGGTAACTAAGACTGGATAGTTTAATTCTTGCGTAATTCTAGGTATATCATTAGTAGGGTGGTTTGGAGTTAACAAAGGTGGTTCTATGAATAGGTTACTCTTAGCAGCTAAATTTACATCGTAAACTTTCCCACTGTCGTGAGTTAACCTGGTTTCGGTAGTTTAATGAGAAGGTAAATTAAAATAAATCTGCAATTTAGTTCTGCAAAGGAGGGAAGTCTGCAAAGGAGGGAGGAAAAGAGTGTATTAAAAATATTTTCACAAAGGTTTCAGCAGTATAACTTTTCCTAAAGAACATTTTTTTACCAAAATTAATGCATTTTGCTTAAGAAGTTTAGGATCCCAAAGTCACAAATCTTTTTGAAACGATAATAAAAAACTTTTCAACGTTCCTATTACATTAACATATATTGAGTTTGTTTAAAAATGGAATGCATTTTTGCCAGCGATTATTCAAGATTTTAAAAATTAGGCGTTCCAATTCTGTGACAGACTGTTTTAAAAATGTTCAAGGTGTGAATTGTACGACTGCGTTCGGGTATGAAAAACTTGATAGGCCATGTTGTTGGTGATTCGGGTCATTCCTCTATGTAAGGAATCTGAGTTCACGTGTCCACATCAACGCTGAGCGGATCGAAACTGTGTCAGGCTATTTGTACGGTGCGTCCTTTACGATTTGCGTCCTCTTGATTTAGAACTCACAAATTAGTTCTAAAATCAAGGATAGTAATCAGGAATCACATAGATAAATGTAATGTTCATCTAAATCCGTACCTACACTATCCACGACGTTTTTTTTTTGAATTCCGCAAACGACTACGGTGTCTCCAAACACACCGAAAAGACGAGTTAAAACGCCAATTATAAAGATAAATTTAATTGAAGCATCCATAGAGTTAAATAGTATAAAAAACCTTTTTACATGTTATGGAAGGTGGCAAGCGGGCACTGGATCTACTTCTAAGCAGTTCTAAGCAGTTATAGGGCTCATAGACATCATTAAAATATGGTAAGATAAATGATTCGTTGTCGACCCAAGAATTCAGCTGGTAAAGCCATTTGTTCCTGTAATTTTAAAGGTGGTTTAAACATTTGATTTAGTAATTGATTTTTTGAATTTTTGATAGAATATTGTAAATCCGCTCAGCGTGACTGTAGCGTTTGAACCAAGCAGCGCAGTGATTTGTCGGGCGCCAGCGCGGAATCCCCTCGACTCTTGCCGTGTATGGCGGTTCCATATGTTATGATGAATTTGATTTTGAACTTTCTAGAACGAGTTCTAATGGCTTCGTCCTATTTCAGCTTACAAACAATCATTGCTATACTCTATCAGTTGTTGCATGAAGGCTTGTTTACGACGGAATTAACTACGAATTTAATTTGATATTGTGTGACGGATAATAACTCTCCAAAAGGATAAGGATAAGAGGATGTTTATTTTTCCTGTAACACCACACTTGTATTGTAATATTTCTAGGTTATATAAACGGGTACCGTTGCATTATACAAAAATAAAAAGAAACAATTTAATTTGAGTACGATCCAAGGATTCTGAGTTACTAGCATACTAATTAGTTTTGAAACGTACAACAGTTGCAAGCGAAATCAAATCATTTTTTTTTAAATAGTTACTGAAAACAGTAGCAATCAATGTTATGAGAGAATTTGGCTATCCATAAACACTTAGCCGAACACATATCGCTTGACTCAAATGAAAATAGATCCAGGTCAAGTGGACCCTGGAGAAATCCATTCGTCACTCAGGTAACTAGTTTTTTCAACACTTCTCCAAGGGCGGAAAATATAATCTAAGCCAGCCCTATAAATGTAAACAAGAATGTAAGCAAATACTTATAAAAGTAAACTAACCCGTACTTGGCCGGTTGTATACAGAGATTTGTCCATAGTCATACGTGACCTAGATTGTAAAAGCTCACGTTCGTACGACGTACATACAACGCTCCATCGGAATAAAAAAAAAATGAAAATTGAAAATGGAAAAGGAAAAGGAAAATTCTGTGAATTTTCTCTTTGAGCAAAGGTTTTGCAATATGATGGTTATACAATTTCAAAGTTTCATGTACTGCGCAGCAATTCTACTTCGTTGTAATGAGAACTTGTTGCGTAGATCGGCGAGGCTTATTAATAATAGCTATATGCTTTATGAATAAGTAGGTTTCATATTTATTGCGTCTTATGTTATGGACTAGGGAAGTGCATGCATTTGTTAGAGTTAAATAGGGTTGTTTTTTCCCCCTTAGGTATTAAGGTAAACTTAAAATAAATAATTACTTAAAAAAATAATAAGAATAGTACATGATAAAACAATCGCTAACCACGTATTTCTAAAATAATAATTAGATGTGTTTGCATTTGTAATATATTTAATTATGTTGATCGTAAATTATAAATGTGGAATTCATATCAAGGTTTTTGCATTACTATTAATCTAATAACTATAAAGACATGATGTGGCAAACAGTCATACGCCATTTAGTGATTTTATTTGCCGCTTTATTTATTTATTTCACAATGTATCTATGCACACTTAACAAAGTTAATATTAAATAAACTTAGCAAAAAATAATCGTACAAAGGTACAGTTTCGTGAATTTCAAGCCTTTTTCTGCCTCAATAGTAAACAAATTTATATCATAATAAGATATTCAGCTTTTTGTCATATAGTAATAATAATAATAACTTTTATTTTCATTAAAACAGGTTTTACAGAAAAAAAAGTACATAAAAACAAAATATCTGTTATACGAAGAACGTCATTAATACCAATCATAGAAAACCCGTCATCCCTATAGGTATGTAGGTAACTATAAACCAATCAAGAACTTCTCAGTTACGTTTCATGAGTTAATAAGAAACCCTTTTATGCCGTAGTAATTGGCAAGTTGTTGAACTCAATAACCAATTATAACATAAAACATAATATAAACACTTGTAGACTTGTTCTTAGGAAAACAATCACCTAGGTATGTATCTAAAATATATCTTTATATCTGTCTGTACGTTCCCGGCTATGCATAAACAACCTTAAATAATGAATGTAACATAAAGTTCTTAATTGAAATACAGTAATTATTTATTGTACATATCAGAAACAAAACATAAAAAATTATAATATGATCTCTTATCACGTAGCGTGATCTCCACCTGACAACCTAAAAAATCATTTATTATCTATTATTTTGATCCAATAAAGCTGCCAAAATGAGAAATGTTTATTAAAATATTTTCGAAATAATGTAAATGTTTAAAAAACTTTTGTAAACAGATATTAAATTAGTAAAGAGTCGATTCACTAATTGTAAAGATGTACATATAAGTAATACATCTTTTTACATTCATTATAACTTATCAACTTTTATCAACCATTAAAATGTCACCACGGGTACAACGAAGTAGCTTACAAGATCATGTTTTTCCTCCAATTACCTTATTGAGGATAACCAGGAAAATGGTAATTATTACCATTGATAGACGGTATCAAGCGACGACACGTGCGTTATGACGCGGAGCAGTCTGTCTCTCGAAAACAAATTAGGATCAATTCAGGAAAATAAGTCTCGGCACACTTTTGATTTTTTTGCCGAGAGTTTTTTTCCACCGGCTTTTTCCTTCTCGGTCTACCTAGGGTTCTAATTTTATTTCGTTCTTAAAGCCGAAAATACCTGAGAGACGCACACTGCTGCTGCTGGACAGAGGCCTAGCCCGAAATTCTTTGAGATTCTTCACATCGTGTCGCCAGTTCCCGCGCCGCGCCCTCATCTAGTGTTTGACATCACTAAGTGAATAAAACTTTTTGATTTTGAAACTTACCCGTGAATTGCAGTGGTGTTTTCTTCATGTGTTTCGGAAACGTTTTGTGGAAAGTCAGTTCATTCTTTTACCCACGCGGTTTTTTACACTAACTACTCCTGTATTTGAAAAAAAAATGTCTCTAAATAAGAAGTAGGTACCAAAGTACCTACTTAAGGTAAGTTACCCTATTGGCGTGTGAATAATGCTGATTCCTTAAAATCTCAATTGTTAAGTAAAAAAGAAAAATTCTTCGAATAGACTTACCACCGCCGGATAAACTTGTCGTAAAAAGCGACTAATTCGAGTGACCCCGCTTGGTGGACCCCCGTTAGAGTGCGACTGGCTAGCGATCAACCTTCATATAAAATCTGCCACCAAATATTACCGCTCTTGCGGTCAAGCCAGTTCTTTCCTAGGCCCGTGTGCCTTCATTTTCGACCTCATCTTCACTTACCATCGGGTGAGATTGAGGTCAAACGCGGGATTAGTAAAACCAGCGCCCCCCAGAGGCAATGCGCGTTGCCGACCCTAGGGCATAAGTAGGGTTGCCAACCATACTGTTTTTAACAGTATAATACTGTTTTTAACAGTATTATACTGTTTTTCGCTACATTATACTGTTTACTGTTGAACTAAAATAAAGTACCTATGCAAAATACTGTTTTCAGCATAAAGAGCTGAACCCTTTAAGGCTAGACTTTAATTAATAATTTGTGCAAGAAGCTCTAAAAATATGTATTTAAAACTTTTGATAAATTAAATACTGTTTATTTTGCCAAAATACTGTTTGATATTCTTATCAGACTCAAATATACTTTATTTCCCGAAAAAAAGTTGGCAACCCTAGGCATAAGAGGCAAAGTCTCGCCTTTGCATACCGAATGTATCTACAGAGTTACGAGTTTTTCTTATGGGTATGTTTGAATCGGCATTAAGATAGCTCTCCCAATCCCTGAACATGCGAGAGATGATGCAAAATTGTGGGTATGAACAAGTTCTATGAAGAACCTGTGCTTTTCTGAACCCGTGCGTTCCATGTTCACATAAATTTTATTAGCTATTTAACATGGAAGAATGCTTAAGATGACCATACTTTTTGGTTCAAGGTAAATATTCTAAATAAATGAAGTCATTTGAGATTAAAGTGTTACTTATATAATCAAATACTTAATAATTAATAAAATAATTACAGTCTAGAACAATCAACTGAATACAAATTTAAAAAACGACCAATAATTGCACTTAGGTCTACATGTGTAAGACTACTGAAACATGACACACTATGCCATTTTAGACTTTATTGGTATGCCGCTGTCTTAAAAATTCATTATTATATCAACTTAAATGATAATTTAAATTATAACAGAGATTATTCAATGTGCCACCCTTAGCTAGTAGATAAAATTAAATTTAGGCGACTCTCGTAATCAACAATATTAGGTAGGTACCTATACTTCCGTCTTATAAATGTATGACGAAATAGTATGCCATTTGAGTACCAACGCTGCGTCACGCGTTCGAACGCGCGTTTCATACAAAACTGAAACGCAAGTACCATACGGACGTTCGATACGGACGTAAGGAATGCGCAAAACGCCGCGTGTTCAGTCACGCCAATTCAATTCAGTCGGCAATGCTCCGTGGAATGTGTCACACGCGCGTATGAAAATGAGTTTTGATACAGAGCAACTGAATTTTAACCCTGTACAGCAACCTCAATTCCACAAACGGACTAACTAGATGTCTTTTTAATTTTTAAACGACGTTTAGCCAAATAGTAAGAAGTTATATCCCATTGACACGACTATAAAAGCACATTTATGAAATTGTACTAACAACGCTGCGTTCCGCGTTCGAACGCGCGTACCGTACGTTCGTACTTACGTCCGTATGATACGGACGTACGGTATGCGCGTTCAAACGCGTTGGCACATATATTTCATATATCTTACCAAATAGTTATCTTTTCATTTAATTATCAGAACAAAATGTTTAAGAATACATTATTTCAAATATTTAAGTCATATATATACGAAAATATTCACATCTTACGTGTCTTTTTATCAATAAACAAAAGCGTTGGTAATTTTTTCTCAATACAAAATTACGAAAATTTCCCCTATTTTGCAACGCGCTGTCACTCTCCGTCATATTGAACTTCGGCACCAGCGCCACCTGATGAACTCTATAAAATGTCACGGGATCACCACAAGCGATGCCATTTTAAAAAATAATACACGTGTGCCATCTTGTCTGACTATGTCATCTTAAGTATATGAAAATATCTGAATGTAGAATTCCTCTACTTCGATAAGCAACAGGAGAAAGGCAATTTAAAAACTGTTCTCACGAGATTGAATTAAACGAGGATTAACTAACAAGCTTGCTTAGATGAATAAAATAAAAATTAAATTTACGCTGATGTTAAAATTAAGAATCGTCGAGAAACACCCACCCAATAAATGATGAATTAAATTAGACCCAAGTAATGGAATCGCATTGGTTAATTGAATAAGCTTTTATCAAATAATTAATTTATCTAGATACAAAGTCAATCTAAGTAATCTATTATTAGGTACCATTAAGAGCATAGCAAACCCAAGATTAGATCTTCATAGCCGTAAGCCAAAATTATGTTATTATGTATTTCAGGTTCCTAGTAATACATCAGGTACATAATCATATTAAGACTACCACTTCCCGCGGTGATAACAAGATTTGGTAATCAGCTTATTGCACACGCGTGTATTATCTTAATGTGTTACAATGTCACGGACAGAATTTCTATCCCTATATAGGCTTAATTTTAAGTAACGCATCACCACTTGCTTTTCCACATCAATCACAACAACATTTGCCCTACGACTTTTTTCAAATCTTGATAAATTACACAAAAAATACAAACAAAAAATTTGTTGCTCCTTACTCTACCTTTTGTAAGAAGTACCTACTATTATTCATCATCATCATCAACACAACTCTTTTGTAATGAGCCCACTGCAGGGCATGAGTCTCTCCTCTGGGTGAAGAGGAGGTAAAGGCCATAATCCACCAAGCTGGCCCAGTGCTGGGTGGTGGATGCCAGAATTTTCAGGGCGCCGCAATGGCTTCTGACAAACCCTATCGCCTACTGTATACAAGTATACAGCACCCGGGACCGACTGCTTTACGTGCCCTCCGAAGCACGGAAGTCGTCGTGAGAAATTAATGATCGGCGGTCACCCATCCAAGTACCGACCGCGCCGAACGTTGCTTAACATGTGATATCGTATGATACACACATTAACCACGGCGCCACGACGACTTCTATTAATGAAGCAATATTTTATTGCGTAAGGTGCGTGGTATACATATATACGCTCAAAGGAAATAGAGTTACGCCTCTAAACAGAGGCTATAAATATTTTTATATTTTTTTATAAATATTTATGTGGAGAGGCTGCCTGCAAGAGCTGATGCGCTAATTATAATTAACCCTCTATAGTAGATTTACCAAAAAGTTGATCAAAACGCTTCAATAGGTAGTTTCTTTTTGGTACGGGTTGCCAAAGTGTGGAATGAACTGTTTTCATCTGTGTACCCTGTCCTAATACTTTTAAGTATCGGTTGAAAAGGTTTCTCGTAGATAGACGTGTAGGACCATAGTTTTCATGCGCACCTTCCATCAGGTTGCATGGAAGACAAATGTCCTATCCTTACTGTATACAGAGTTGATTTGTAGTCACCGGCCAAATACACAATAAGGATACACAAGGAAGCATTTTTTTTACACAATAAGGATCCTTTATAGAAACGATTTTTGCAAAAAAAGTATTTATATTTTTACAAAGAAATAAATATGTCCGCTAACATATTAAGTTAACCATTGTAACTCTAAATTACCATTAAAATAAAGGCAACTACGCGCTACTACAAAACATCTTGTAGTACTACCTCGTAGTATTATCAATGAAATGCCGCTTCGTACTAGGTATGTTCATCAACAGCGACAATTTCTTTAAAAGTTTGTGGTTCCATATTTGTACTTTTTTGTACTGAGCGACGCTAAAATAAATATGCAACATATCGTATCAAAGAAACTAACATTTAAATTTGGCTGGTGACTACAAATCAACCCTGTATGAAAGTAACCATTTTTATATAATCTCCATCGTTAGTGTCATGAAAGATTCGCCATCAAAGCCTTGTAACTGTAATCCCAGGAGAATATTACTTTCTCAATGAGTTAACTTGGATCGAAATACTTGTCTTCGTGACCTCGATCTCAACAAGAACTTCCAATTTATTTTATGCTTTTGAAAACTTTGCTTGATTTTCTTTATCGTAACTGTTATTTGGTTAACTGCTTCGAGGAATAATATAATTTCGTTTAATGGGTTTATTTAACTCAGTATAAACGATTTATCATCGTTGTTGAATTAATTGAGAATTTTTAAGGTAGATCACATACAATTAATCTTATCTTACTAGTATAATATTAGTAATGTGAAACTTTCTATAGATGTTTGTTCCTCATTCACGGCTGAATGGCTCAACGAATTTAATAGAAATTTGGCATATTGATAGTGTACAGTCTAAAATAGCACATTTATGTGAAAAGATTTTTTTTTTTATCTCGATATTTCCACGGGATTTGAAATGGCACGGGTAAAACCGCGTGAAACAGCTACTATTATTATATTCAAGACGGCACACATAATTGTATTAAAAGTTGTACGCAAATACGAGTGGCAATTTCCATCGCCGCACACTTTCTTTGTTTAATTGCTCGGATATTTTCGTAAAGTCGTGGGTTTGTGATGGACTTGGTCGTAACATCGCAGATGACGCAAAATAGATTAACTTTAACACTGAAATCTAATTTATCTGCGAATGTACTGAAATAGTTTGGGAGGGAAAGTTTTCATGTCATTTGTTATTCTTGATTGCATTCTGGAAATAGTTGAAAGTTATTGATAAACAAGAAGTCAGTGATCGTAAAGTGTAACTCAATATTGACGGGTTCGCCGTGGAGCGAGCAGCGATGAGTCATGCGCCGGCGCAAGGGAACCAGGTCAGCTGCGACCTTCCTCGAGGCCGACCACCAGATCTGCTGCGCCTATTTGTATACAACTGTCTGTTTACGTTTTACAAACAATGACTTATCTATATGCTTTGGAAGAATAGAATAGTGTGCTTGTAAACAAAATTGATTTTTATTAAGATTTTCGAAAGGTAAGTGATAATTTTATTATATGTATGAGTCAGTATATGTTAAAGCAAGAAGGACGCAAGTTATAGGCCCGCTGCAGCTGGTCAACACAACAAAACTTACTTCGGAACCTCGAAACTAGGCCGGCCTAGGCAAACGTACGCTGCTCAAACTGGCCACATTTTGAAAAGTTCCTAGTCAAAAGTACCCGTAACCGGCGATCATGTATGAAAAGTTTGATCAACGTGGTATGTCTGGATCGTAGCAATTGGTATTCCCTTGTCTCTGCCTACCCCAAAGGGAAACAGGCGTGAGGTTATGTATGTATGTATGTAAGTAAACGAATTCTACCAAACCTTTATACCTTTTTATAATATAATATAATAATATATAGTATACCTTTTTTATAATGTTACATAGAATACATTTTTATGCTATTTAGTAGTTTACTAAAAAAGTTTTGCAATGTAGCGGTTTATAGATTTCTTGCTACAACACAGCAGTGAAGGATATTATATTCTATTCAATATAATTCAACTGTCTCTGTAAAAATGCATGTACCTTTTATTTTTTTATTTTGTTTTATTAAGAAAACCAACAGTGTGATATACAGTTTGACAAAGTGTAGTAATTAAAAGTAAAGCCAATAACAGGTTTCCCTACAAAACTACATAAAAAATTAAATTCCATCCTTCTTAGTTATTACAAATTAAAAATCAAGTGACTTAATGCTTTGTGAAATTCTTTACAACTATACAAGAAAAGAAATACGATAACAATAAATAAAAGCATAAAAAGTGTAATAGGAACCAAAGGTCACAAGTATACAAGCTTAAGAAAAACACTTACATGATCTATTTTTCTTCGGTCAAGACAAAATGTTTAACAACAGATCTAAAACATTTTTTAACTAAAAAGGAATGATATAAAATACAACACTGCTTAGGTATACATGACATTACGGCTAAAGTGGCGAGATTTTTCTGTGTGATTTATTAAATCATTCATTGTTATGCATAAGTTTTAATTAATTATTTCCCTATGAACCCGATGCTATATTCTTTGTGATTTTATAAAATTGAGTAAGTATCTGTGTTGTTGGACTAGTTTGACTCGGCGTACTCCACAGTACAGCTTGTGATGACATCTTTACAAACTAGTTATTCCCTGTTATTGCTATTATTATTGCGCTTCTAAGTGAAGTTTAAGTATTCGCCTAATACCTTGTCTTTAATATAATGTATTATAGTAAGCTATAGAGGAGAACTCAAGGAACTACTTTATCCGCGTGTGTTGGCTTAGAATAGTTTATAGTTTAGTTTATTGTCAAAGTAGAATAGGCCTGGATGAGAGTGTAGGATCCGGGTGGTTCCATCGGTGTGGACTAACAAGTTCAAAATCAAGTATTTTTTGCTATCTAAAGCTTATAAAAAAGTCCGACGTATGGAATAAAAAAACCTGAGTTATTTATTAAAAAAAAAAGAATATTAAAAATCAATGAGAGGTTTTCTGACAGCTCATTAAAAAAACAAAACTGTACAAAATTGGTACAAAAGGCTTCGATAGATGGCGCTTTACAAAAGGCGAAGGCGAAAAATTTATCCCACACTGCGTTTTTAAAAGTAAAATAAATTAATTGACGTCTGTATCAGAAATTGAACGTATAAATAACCATAGATGGTAGATACCACTTACCTACATTATAGTATACAGACTCAACGCCTTCGGCTTTTTAAAAGTGCCATCTATAGAGATTTTTTGGACTATTTTTTATGAGCTGTCAGAAAACTCCCCATTGTTTTTTTTTTTTTATAAGTGAGTAAACCCGCGTTTGACCTCAATCTAACCTGATGGTAAGTGACGATGAGGTCGAAGATGAAAGCACACGGGTTTAGGAAGGAACTGGCTCTCTATACAATATTGCCGGAACACATTACCGCCGGAGCGGTAACATTTGGCGGCAGACTTTATATAAAGGGTGGTCGCTAGCCAGGCGGACCCAGAAGGGATCCTACCACCAAGCAAATTGTCCTTTAGACTAGGTACCAGTTTGCAAATTTGTGACACAAATTAATTTAGAGTTTAACTCTATTTAAGTGTAGAATTTTGACAGCATTTTGCAATTTTGACAGATTGATCAAAGCATTAATTTTTCCATTTTGACTTTATGGAAAAATTAATGCTTTGATCATGGTCAAAATAAAGCTTTCAGAAAAAGGGCTATAGTAGCTTTTTTGAGTGTTCTCTGCGAGCTTCAGTGTTTCATTCTCAGTCGGGCTAATATAGGAAATTGTCCTAGTGACCATTCATCATACAAAATCTGCCGCTAAATATCAACGCATCTGCGGTGACGTGCCCCGGTGAACTTTTATGAAGAGCCAAGTCCTTCTGTACCCCGTATGCTGTAATCTTTGACCGCATCTTCGCTTATCATCTGGTGAGATTGCGGCCAAACGCGTCACTAATAAAAAAAAAGACGTGTGGCACTCGGAGACTGCCGCGGTAAAGCTCTTGCATAGCATTTTTTATCAACTTATGTAATCATAATTATTTATTTATTTTATTAATGCAGTAATGTTTGATCTAATATGAAGGTCCACAAGTTTCTAGTAGATGGCGCTGATGGTTTATTAAAGCCCGCATGTAAAGTTATGAAATCAAAGTATCACCGCTGTGCCGGTCGGAGTGGGGGGTGTTAGATTTTTTTCGTTACGGAATTTCTGGATTCGGTCCCCACGCTCAAGGCCCGCGATAGAAGCTAATGCAATAGCTTAAAACTTTAAAAAAAAACTACAAACTTATAAATTGCAATATATTTAGGTAGAGCATTGTTTATCGCCTCGCTTTGTCCAATTAATGAAATCCTTGGCCGGCAAGGTTCCAGTGGTGATAAGTGCAATAAATCGACGCCATATTTAAGTCTTTCAGATGCAAGCTGAAGCTGAGCGGGCGGCTGCATCTGTCATCTGTCACTGTCACTAATATGTTCGCTAGAAAGTTATAATTAGAAAAGGACAAGAAATCTTAAATAAAATGCCGTATAAATTAGTAATACGTTGATTGACAAACGTAATGTAAGTTATGATTTGATGTGTGTGTATTTGTTTCTATTTCAATAACGGCAGAACATGAAAAAGGAACGGTGGGTGTAATATCTGGGTTCGCTTATAGGTCAAAAATTTTTAACGAATTCTCGTTTATAAATTTCGCCAAGCTGTCTATTTATTTTCAAATCTTTCTTTTAACCACATTGACGGTAATTGCTCGTCAAAATAACTATTTTGGTTTAAAGACATGACAAAATAAAGGTTCCTTGGATAATTATTCAAGTTTTTAAGTATGTTTTTTACTTCTAATAATAGGGTGTAAATGTAGGGATAGAATAGGGAATCTTCCTTTGTGTGTTCTCGGAGAGTAAAAATAGTTAAACCATTTCAAAAAGAGTATCCACGCGTCACGCCATCCACCTTGGATGTTCGAGACAGTTGGTACATTTTTTTCTATTAGGTCATCTTATTGAGTAAGTAAGTACTCCATGCAAGATAGAACTTGGCTTATATACTAATTAAGTTGCACAGGACCCTTACAGCGGTTTAGCACTACATCCAATCCGAATACGAGAAAATACGGTCCGGTGCGGTGGCGTAGCCGTAGTACTATTTCTATGATAGCTTACGCACAAGACCCGACTTTCGTCATCGGATTTCTCGTTTCATATAAGTTTTCTACATCCTTATTTTTTTATTCATTTCATTCATTGAACTGTTGGGATGTTCTAAAGTCGAGCTATTATAAATAAGAACCAAAATATTAGTTCTAAGTTTTAGCATCCATTGTGCCTTATTAATAACTAACGTTTTGTTTGATTTAAGTTGTTTTATTTACATAGCTTCGTAACTAAGTAAACAGGTCCTTACAAAAGGTCATTTTGAAACTAATTAGACTCTGGCTGTAGGGCATAAAAGCCTCTAGTGAGTTTATATTACTAACAATAGAATTTGTTATTAATAGATATTACGTAGAACATGTGCATAGAAATAAGTTATAGGCTTTGTCTAGTCACAAATTCAGTACCTACACACTATTAATTTGTAAGAAAATCTGTTTAGTTGTTTAAATTTAACTGTCTTCATAAAGCATTGACCACACTGTTTGATACATTTTGATACACTGTTTGAACAATGCAAGAAGATAAAGGTTATCAGTCATCATCACAACTCTTTGTAATTAGCCCTACTGCGCTATGAGTGTCTCCCCTGGATGAAGAGGAGGATTAGGCCGTAAACAACTAGGCGGGCAAAGATTACCAAACTCTCAGGAATAAAACAACGTTGTAGTCTTGATAATCATTGTTATACTAGGTCACTTTAGGATTTCTGATTCATTACACAAGTTGTTTGAGGCTGACCGTCGCCTAGCTGACTAACCTGACAATTCGAAGTAAAGGAGACAATGAGTCAATGTGTAAAACTGTTGAAGCTGTGTATTGAAATAAGAATATTTATACATAATGAGAAAATATATGTGTTATCTGAAAACCCTTCATTTTGTTTTCACCTGATTTAATATCTTACCTATCCAAAACCAATATCCCTTGATTTTTTTCTTATTAGTATGACCTGACGAAAATTTACCTCTTCAAGTATCTTTCTAGACGATTTAACAATTATAGCAGAATATGTCTTTGAGATGTCCTTGATCACATCTTTAAGCCTGTTAAAGCATATTTTTAAATATTTATGGTGCAATTTATGACTGTACCTACATCATTTTACAAATTTTCATTTAAAAAAAAATATTGCTTGGAATCTCATCAACCACAATGTCGACATCTGTTGAAGTGGGCGCCATTTTCTTTGGTCTTCGAAATTCAAAATCTCGAGAGTATCCGGCGCGCGCCAGTGCACATGGCAACGCGCCAAAAATGCGCTTCGAAATATACCCACCACAGCGAAGAGCTACAAGGATGAAAAATGAGCTTCGATTTTTGAACTTATGACTATAGGAATAGAGGTGCAGTTTTTTAACGATCGTTTTTTTTGATACGTGTCAGAGTATAGATGTTTAGTGTACATACGCTTACACAACGGGGAATCTACCGGGAAGTAGATATACAGTCATCACTGGCTTATGAATGTGGCGTAGAGAGTTTTTTAAATATGTGTTCGGCTTCGTTCGGTGAGTTATGTATGAAGACTTCTGCGCGGGTTATGAAGATGTTTTACAGAGTGAACTTTGGTCTCTTGTTTTTATTTCAGGTCAGTTGGCGTTTACTCTTTGGCTTTATTAAATTAGTATTGATACTGTCCTTAATATTATGCTATGTATTTGTTCTGCTTATAATTAATTTTATCTTTACCAAATATGAGATATTTGAGACTAAGCGCTTTTATTATTTTTACTTACAATATGTAAAATTTGTTAAATCTAAATTAGAAAGGTCACAGTTCAAATCATTCCATCACTTTTTTTTATAAAATTTGTCTTTTATGACTATGAACATGAAGACTAGGTGGTACACCTCCATACACGAGAAACTTATTCACCCGACGCTTAAAAGTACTAGGACTATACTGTTCAGGGAAAATAGCCGCAGGCTATTTCCCCTGAACAGTTCATTCCAAACCTTGGCGACCCGTATCAAAAAGGAACTGTCAAAGCGCTTCGGAATATTTACGACCATTGTAGCCCAAGAGTAGAAAGTTTTTTAAGCTATTGCATAGCTTCTATCGCGGGCCTTGAGCGTGGGGACCGAATCCAGAAATTCCGTAACGAAAAAAACCTAACACTCCCTACTCCGACCGGCACAGCGGTGATAATTTGATTTCCTAACTTTAAATGCGGGCTTTAATAAACAATCAGCGCTAGTTATACTAGGAACTTGTGGAACTTCATATTAGATCAAACATTACTGCACTAATAAAATAAATAAATAATTATAATTGCATAAGTTGATAAAAAATGCTATGCAATAGCTTTACCGCGGCAGTCTCCGAGTGCCACACGTCTTTTTTTTTTATTAATGTAAGTTTTTCTCACCCGATGTTAAGTGAAGATGAGGTCGAAGACGAAATCATACGGGCCTAGGAAAGAACTGGCTCTGCATAAAATATTGCCGGAACACAGCACCGTCGTCGGAGCGGTAATGTTTGGCGGCAGATTTTAGGTATAGGGAATCCTACCACCAAGCGGGATTCACTCGTATTAGTCGCTTTTTACGACACGCTTATCCAGGGACGCAGGGTAGGGCTATTCTACGCCGAGCCTACACGGACAAATTGTGTAGTATTTAAGAAATTGTAAATAAAAACCATATTGCAGTTTTAACTTGAGTTTATCGCTTCTAAGATAAGCATAATATTATACATATGTAGGTATATTATACATTTCATTGTTTTTACAGTCAGCTTGGTATACAAGACTTGGTTACGAATGACTGAATTAATGATTATTTATCACGATTAAATTTTATTGAATTCTTCCATGCTGGACTAGGAGCGAAAGAAAAACATAGAGTGTGCTAGCTGCTTCTCTTTCCGGGCATACTGTAAAAGTCAGTTAAGGAACAGAGGTTTTATTTCCGTTTTTGCGGGCGATAGTCACTGTCACCCCTGTCACTGCAATAGTCTCTCCATCACTATAATACCTCAAAATTTGTCAAAAGTGACATCAGATGGTTTTATAGCCTCTGGTGTTCTGCCTACCTCTTAAGGGATACAGGCGTGAAGTTATGTATGTATGAAGTCTCTTTTATTCACCACTGCCGTACAAAATTCAATGTTATTGTTTACCTAAGTGTTAGGTATATATTTTTCGAATGTAACTATTATTATAAGCTTATTTACCTACATATAAACCCTACATGCAATTTAAGAGATATTACCATTCTTAAATCAAACTTATTGTTAACTCGCACGTTTAGTTTTATACCTATGTGTGTGCAGAAAGAAATTTTGAATTGTAGTGCATACTTTTTATTTTATTATACTTACTCATGAAAAAGGAAAAACAAAAAAATACAGATCTTACATAAATTTTTATGGAGCAGCATCGACCCGAATTGCGCCTTATTCGTCATATTGTCAAAACCTACGCTTTCTGCGTGTGTCACTCCGACGATTTCAGAAAATAGATAGCCATCTCTATTTTTAGTTATTTCTGGTTGTATATCAAAACGAAATTGCTCTGGGTTGGAATTCGAGACAATAAATTACATATTTAGATATGGGTAATTCATTTTCGTTTTTATATTTTGGAATTTGTCGTACAAGATATGTTGAAAATCGTAATTTCAGATTCAATCTTATAAAGCCATCTCAGAATTTGAATGACGTACTAAAACAAATTTGTTTATTTCATTCCTTAGTGTAGCGCGCTGCTATTATAATGTAAGTAATTTAAGTTACTACCTAAACAAATTAAAAAGGCAATGACTTCTGATGGTTACACTTTTGTGTATGTTGTGAGTTTAATTCAAATCAGTCAGTTTCTTTATAACATGTATAGGCAAACTGGCTTATACATATTATAAGCAAGCAGACATAAAACTTGATTTCAACTCAAGTCAAAGCTCAGCTATCATCAAATAATTTAAAATATAAAAATGGCGGTAATAAAGTTCTTGACCCCTACGAGTATCTTACCAACTACTCAAATTATTTGGAAGGACGTTTTATTATTCAACTACATTTGTTTCAAGGAAGGATTATTAGAATATCATATATGAGGATCTAATAAAGATCATTTTTGATAGACTATGGAACCAACGCTTACAGCGTCTCTGTATTGCTTTCAGTTTGTGAACACTGTGCAAAAGTTGTTGTTAGATGTTTTAATTTTATAAACGGTTACTTTTTCATTGATGGAAAGTGATCCTGAAGACCAAGATGGACGTCCTATTCACTCGACGCTTGAAACAACCAACCAGCATCAGGAAAAAAAGTCGCACTCAGTTCGTTGCAAGCCTACGAAATATGTAGGTATCAAAATGGAACTATTGAAGCCTTATATATTGTTTTAGTACAATTGCTTTATAGTTTATGTTCCTCGATACCAAGGAAATGTTCCTTAAAATAATTTCTATGCGTTTGTTTGTTATGTAGATTGCTTGTTTAATTGTAATAAATTGGTTTTATTGTTTTCCATCTATTGAAAGTTGCAATGTCTGGCATTTATTCTGTGTTCTCTGGGAATATTAATGTTATGAACATTACCTATTTCATACAATTTGCACGAATATACTGACTGAATCTTGTGGTAGGTTAAGGTGCATAGTTCATTGTGCTTTTGGCTTATTTGCCTACAATATGTCAATGAAAAAACCTATGAAGACTGACTCAGAGCCAGAGAAAAAAAGAGATATAGCAGAAAATCCATTGTAGGTTATTAACATTTGACTTTTTTTTTAATATCTCACATTTGACTACAATGGATAACTTAAATGACATTTTAATTTTACGAGCATTTTAAGCAGAAACAAAAAGCAAGGACGGCAACTAAAGTTTAATGACTTCAAAACCCTGATTCATTAAACAAATATTCCATTAGTTACTATTTGGCATGAGATGCGTGTTGCAAGTCGATACGTTCGTTCATTCATGTTTTGAAACATGCGCACGCGCTGCCGCGCCGCCGCCGTCGCCGCTCAGTCGTCCATCTTGCCCAACTCTTCCGGGTCTGAATGTGGGTTATTGTAGTCTTGTCCACTCCATTCGTGTTTATGTCGTATTAATAGCCATGAGTTTCACAATGTTTGAGGCCATTTGGTTAAACTAATAGTAGAGTTAGTATTAGTATAGATTTTTATCTTAGGTACTTGCTTAAACTCTGAAAAAGCGAACGAAACTAGTTTATAAGTTCAACGTAAGCGGCTGCAAGCGGTCTTAGATCTAGGAGGCGAAGTCTTTAAGACAAATTTGTTGGTCTGAAATAAGCTATACAACCTATTATATACAATGTATCTTAATAATATTATAAACTTGCAATAAAGACTTAAACATTTCAAACAGTCAAAAACTCTTCAACTGATTACGATGAGAATTTTTCCAAATTTTTCCTATAGAATTCTCAATATCTCAAGTTGGTACCTAAGTTCCTACTATAAGTAACTACTTGCCTCTTATAAAATAGCATTATTCTGATGGATGCTTGCTCAGGAGCAAGCACTTTGAGTGTGATCCACCTGTGCCAAGTTATTATCTGTCTAACGTCAATAAAATTTTCAGGAAGAGCATAATGTAAATGAATAGAAAATTATTGTTTTACTTATTTATTCATCTATTACACATCTTTATGTTATCGTTTCAAAACAACGTCACATAAAGACTTTTATGAAACTTGCCTTATCTATTACACTACAAAATACATTCAGTTATTAATAGGTCTTACAAAAATAACTCCTTTGTGTACCCTGCATTATTCACAGACCGCTGGCGAGGCTCAATAAGGGTTGGTTGTTGAGTAACCTTCACCGCCTCTTCTGTCTAGTGCTCCTTGAGATATCGAAACTGTGGGCTAAAAATATTCGATTACGTAATATACAAAAAAATATCTCAAATGTTGCTTTCCTTGTAAGTATCATTCATGCGCACTTTCCATCAGGTGGCATGGAAGACAAACGTCCTATCCTTACAATATAAAAAAAAACATGTTGCGAGAAAAGTAGAGAAAACTAATGTTTAACACAGCGCTCTTGCATCGTGCTAAATGCTTATAATGATTGTGTTATAATAAATTATGCCAAAGTTATTCAAAGTAAAACGTGGCAACTCAGCATAAAGCTCGATTATATGAGGTATCGATAATAAACAAATGTTATGCAAAAAACTATAGACAAAGTTGTGCTTATTGACTTGGTTGCTGTGAAAGATTTTATATTTCGTGATACGTGGATCGTTACTTAAAATAATTGTTAAAATGACTCGAATCAGTAAATGTTTACGGATATAACACATTGTATTGATATTACTTTGTGATTAAGTACCGCTTAATAGTTATTAGTTGAGCCACTAGAGTAGGTAATTAAAGTCATCATTAAAGTCTAAATCTAAGATACAATAGTACATAAATTTTGTGCAACTGTTTTAGGATATTAAGAAAGGAACGTTAACTCCGGAATTAATTTATTGATGAATACGGCATCTATTTCTTTGCTTTTAGAATGTTATGGTGTAGAGCCTTCAGGTTACAACGGTAATCATTCTGATTTAAATGGTAGAATGTATGGACACAAGATGTCTTCTATCATAAATATATGTTCGTTTAAGCTATGTTTTGCCGCCTTCAAACCTTCTAAAAAGATTGATTTCTTGATAAATTAAAGATTATACAATTCAGTTTTAAGAAAGTAGTCGATGTAAACGAAACGAAGTATTCAAGAAATAGTAAGAATGGGAAATATACTTCCCTTGGGTATATTCAAAATTAACCTACGATATAGTTGTATGTAACTATATAAACCAGGGATAAAACAAGCCTTTTTATTACATCGCATAAGATTGTAAGACGTATGTGCTGTAAAAATTATACTTTTTTACGTTTGGTCTTAACTGCTGTTATTATTTTACAGAAGGTCTCAACTCCGTAGGTCATTTTAATATAGACGGATGTTTAAACAATACTAACTTTTTATGTGTTTTACACAACCACTTTATCACTTCCGTAGTTATTCTGACAAGGACCTCAACACTAGACAGACAATAATAAAAGAGTTTAATAAAACGCGCGCAAGGGCAGCAGAGCGGCGATGTCGTTATGTTTGAAATTTATTTTCTATCCGTACTTATTTTAACCTACTTCTCGGTCATAGAATATTAGCTTGTTTTTATTTAATATTTTTATAGTAGACCGAAAAATCTTTTTGATGTCCATTTCATCTGTCTGTTTGTTCAGCAGACGAAACAATTGCCTAAAACCCTTTACCCTATTCGTCTAAAAAGTTTTACAATAAGCTTAAAACGTTTACCTTTACTAAATATAGTTTGAATACGAGCTTATGAGAGCTAAAATTGTCGCGTCGGTAAAACTTTGTCATGCCATTATATCGAGATTTATTGAATCACTTTGTCGGTGTCTGTCCGTTTGTCAAAGCTTTTTACATAGGATCCCGTGGAGTTAATAAAGCTTAAGTTAATATGAATACTGCAATATTCTGGTGCAGAGATGGGTCGTAGAAATTTCACGCCATCAGAAGATGCGGCCGTTTATGCCTCATATGTATATTACGCTCGCAAGGTAATCAAAACCTTAAGGGTACTTGCCGTTGTCCTAGAATCATGAAATTTTGTAAAATTTTTCAAAAATTAGAGCAATGAAAGAATAAAGGAAAATATTCGAAATATGGTAATTTATTGACATTGACTTGATGCGAGTTCGAGTCGCAGTTGAGCATTAAACTCTAATGTTTCACAACTATCTATGAGGTATACATACATTTCACATGAAACGATTGCAACTCATTGGATATTGTTAGCCTAGGTTTTGTTCTGTCCAACTTTCAATCTTCAAAAACTTAATTTAATAAACACGCCACGTGAAATATCGCCATTAAAATTCCTGAGTGGCATTGGCTTGCTATTGATTTTACAAAAATAATTTCCCACGGCCATTGTGTTGGAGAAATCAATCAAATTCAGTTTGAATGTTGTTATTACGACTTCAAATAACTTCACCCAGAATAGTGAACCAGAAAATTCTGCTTTACTAATACTCTGCTTGTTCTGTTGATAGTAATTTGGCACTGAATAAGACGAACAACACCAATGATAAGATGATAGAACAATAGAATAGATAGATAGGATAGAATAGTAGGTGACATTCAGCTGAGGATTGATTCCGTGACTCTAGAAGGGACTGGTTCTTACAAAACACTAGCGATTTCACACGGTTATACCCAAGTAACTGTTGATCCCTTGGAAATTTCTTGATAACATAGCTTTTCTATATAGTTAGGTCACAGATTATCGCCAAAAAGTGGTCATTGGATTCAGGCATCCTATCGGTGGCGGACACTTTCAATAAACCTTTTATGCCTGGATTTTTCAGGGTTGTTGCGAATGCCCTTAGTCTATAGGACTACGGTGATGATTTTTAACGCTTTTTTATTCGAGGAAATCCATCATGGAAGCTCGGACCGACTCAAACTCCAAGGTGTTCCTCGATGCGCCTAGTAATGGTGTCACGGGCACGCCATAGCTTTCAACCAAGACATCATTGGCGCCATCCGTTTGCGCACGACATTCCACTCCTTGCATGCCGTGAACACCCGGCACGCTGCAACTCAGCGAAGCTCCTTTGAGCAGGAGCACATAACCCAGTACCCACCGCCCAGGGACTTCACTCTGGCTGGAAAGGGTTAGGGACCGGTGAAATTGCGTAGCATAAAAACAACAGAATTTAACCCACCCAGCCACGTCTTAATCTGGAGGAATTGCAAGCGTTAGACTACCAGCATCCGGCTATCGGCCTGCCATCATCCGGAGAAATTGCTGAAGAAATCCGGATATCCATAAACATTATACAAAAAGGGAGACTGGAGACCTTTCGCTTTCCCTCGGCAGGCAGACTAACCTCATCCCCATCCCAAACCCACCTCACGGATGAGGCACCCTATGGCGTCCGGGGATTGGGGTAATTTTTACAGAGGTTTTTTTCCTCTCTGCCAAACAGCTCGGGGGCTGTTAGGCCCCCGGTCCTGTTTCTGCCCAGGATTACAGATTGGCCGACAACTCAAAGCAATCCAAGCCTGCCGTCCCTCCGAGCAGCTGGTGGCTCAAACCAGCGCTCCCTGCCCCTGTGCACTCATCGGTCCCCCAAACAATTACTGAGAGGGCCCCGCAGTTGGTTTTGGTCCATGTCTGCGGGGCGTTCCCCTATCCGCCACCCGGGGACGCGCCCATTGGGAGACCAGAAACTTCACACTGGTGATTAACCTGACCTAACCTAGGCATTTGTTATTAAACATAATAGAGACAAACATGACACGCTTCTCGCTAGTAAAACTCTGCTTTTAAAAAATTACAGTATTTTATATGACTATGTTATGCTTGACCATTATAAAACTTTATATTATATAAAAAATAAACTAAAACAATACTTTTTGTTATCAAATAACTAGGTATGTAAAATTAGAATTAGATGTGGTTTTATTACCCACGACGGAACGGAGACGGTATATGCGTTTGGGGTGAGAGGGTGTTTGTGCAAACCAATGTTACCATTTATCTCCAGAACCACTGGTCCGATTTTAATGCGGTTTTCAGTAATCGCTTTGGATTTGCTTGGTTTACTTTATAAGAAGAGCAAGAAAATCCGTCGAGGGCTGCCATCAATATTTTAAATTTCAATATAAAACTACAAAACGAATTCATTCAATGGCAGCCCCAGACGGATTTTCTTGCTCTTCTTATAAAGTTCATAGGGAGTTGAATACCTATGTTATTGCGACATCTACATCTTCGAGAACCGAATAGGTAAGCGTAGGGAAGTGCTATGAAAACGAATAGTATGTTGTTCATAATATGACCGACTTTGTGTGAGATTAAGTGAACTTTTAAAAAAGCTTTTCACGTTAATTATCTCTCGTCACATAAATCATTTCAGTCGGGGAATTTCAAATTATTTTATTCTTTTTCAATTACTTTTTAACCGTCGCGTCGTGGGTTTTTCAAAATTTTTATTTTGTTTTTTATTGTAAGTATGGGGTTTAGGTTAGTTTATAATAAGCTACAAATTTATTGTTATGTAATTATTCTGTCGCTTTTACTTATATTTATAGTGATCCTACGTGATCAGTTTTAATATAACGTAATTTAAGTATAGTATATAAGTTTTGTTTTTGTGGGTATTTATTACTGGATCGAAAAGAACTGTATCAACATTACATGAGCCTAGCTGGCTCCTATATGTTGAGATTACTGTAATGTGTTTATTTAATATTGTAAACTGTAATAAAGTGAAAAAAAAAAAACTTATTTATTAGCTTTCATTATAGATGCTTGGGTTCGCGTTTTCCTGAATTTTACCTGATACACGGCCGATGTCGAGTTTTAATGACAAGTTCAGAAATGAACTAATTCATAAAACTTTCCCGGAATACCAATGTGGCGGGATTTCTATGTTTTTTATTTGTATTTAATTGTTGAAATCATTCTGAGGAAACTGTCTCAAATTTTTTAAATCGTATTTACTACTACAATATGACCTAAGATTTGAAACGAAAGGTTTGATTAGGCCATACCTTTCACCCCCTATAATACCCTTAAATCTTACTTATTTTATTAAAAAAAAACTAAAAGCAACACGATGAAAGCGTACCTAAGGTTACTTTGACGTAACGAACATCTATGATCTAATTTATGTTGATATTACATTTTCTTAGAACGTAGGAATATCAAGTATTACTTCTTTTAGTTTCAGGCAAAAGCTTTGGAGTTATAAAAGTTTCTCAAAGCTATATAATACTTCAAATAAAGTTAAAGAGCTACAAGAAGAAGAAACAGGTATTTACATTCGTAATCAAATGAAAACAACAACATTTTTTGATTTGCTTATGGTCTAAATTGATAGGTATAAAGTGTGGAATGAGTAGTGTTAAAACATTAGTGTTTGAATCTTTGAAATATATAATAATGTCTCAACTTTTACCTACTTTCATTTAGTGTTAGAATTGCAAAAAATTTACAACAGTTAGATCTATTGTCCGCTTTCCCAGAACACCTGTTTTATTTTACCTCAAGGAAATCAAATTAAACATATCGTCTAAAAGGTTCTAGTTTACCTAGAATTATAACCGGGCTACGGAAATATCGACATATGTAAGGGTAAGCTCAGCACAGAAATAATTATCGATAACATATTTATACTCATTATTTCATCGATTTTCAGGTGAAATAAATTACGAGCTTTTGCAATAAAGTTCTGAAAACAATAATACTTTAACGTGAACTTTCTTTTAATGTTCTTTACTATCTAGGTGACACGAAAAACTAAACAAAAATAATTCGACAGCTCTTGTCTATATGGCGAATGAGTAATTGCTTAAATTTGACTTTTAAAAGTACATTAGCATAACACTTTTCGGAGTTGGCAGTTTAGCCCTTTAATCTAATTCTAAACGTTCTCTGCGGTCTTTTAAGGTGACTTACACAAGTTTAAATTTGAGTGTTTGAGTGGCGGTTGATTAAAATAGGCGTAGCATGTTTTTTGGTTCTGCAAAGGTACTTAACGACAAATATTATATTATAACTTACATTTTAACTCGACTTCTCTGCCTATATAGACCCTTCAGTCAGGAGTCACAGGGTTGAGAATATCTCTCTACAATTTTATATTACTTCTTCATTATTTTCAATTAAGTAATGATCTACATGTTTAAATAGGTCAGTAAATAAAAGCATCTCTAGTTATCCCATCAGTAAACAAAATAAGTGCAAGCAGTTTATAAATAAAGTTTAAGTATGAGAATAGCACTAGCCTGAGTATAAAACATAAGCTTTATATCAGCTTATACTAAAACTTTGTAACTCTTGGTAATAAACTTCCCAGTATAGTTCATTGAATCCCTTATTATTATAAAACAGTCGTAAAGATTGAAATCCCTCGTTACGAGGTTGTTATATCAGACGTGGCCTCGTTTTCTGGTCTACCATTTTGTTTGAGTTCACTTGTTTTGGTTACCTACTGGCTGGGAAGGCATTTACCGATGTAGTTATGTGATGAGTTTACTAGAGTGGCTTGGACAATAACTCAACATAATCTAGGTTTGCGTGTCTGGAAGTACAGTGAAAGAAAAAACTGTTCTGTCCGTGTTTATACTTTTTATTTTGATTTGCGAAAATAAACTGTAATAATCGAAATTCAAAATAATCCTAATTCAAAGAAACCTTACCTATAGAACTAATCTTTTGTGGTGAATAATTCAGCTATTGGTATCTGTTTATTTTTCTGAGCAGAGAGTTTCAACAAGTTATTGTTCGTTGATTGTTTTATTTAAAAGATATACTTTGCTTGATTGTCTATTTTAGAAAGGAAAGTGATGTGATGATTTCGTATAAGGGTTTTAATTTTATAATTAAATAAATAAAATAAAATCAACCGACAATCACAGTTCACACCAACAAAACAGCCTCAAAGTAAGCAGAGCTTATGACATACCATGTAGCGAACTTGTAGGAGACCCGAAACTTTTCTGTTCCGTGCGGGAATCGAACCCGCGACCTCTCGATTGACGCAGTAGCGTGTAGACCACGGATACCTTAATTTTTTTATTCGAGTTTGGCAGACATATAATCATTTACACTATTTGTTTATAAATATGCAATAGGTACAAACAAATCAATTATTTTGAATTGATCACACGTGCCCAGAGTAGACTCTACAAGCCATGGATAAGGAACACTGATGTTTATGATAAAACTTGAATAATTTTATTACAAATTCGGTAATCTTACCATAGAATAAGTAATACATACAAAGCACCTAATTTATAAAATTAGATCAACCCTACGTCGAACTCATACATAATAATCAGACAATTTAATTTGATTTGAAACCTCTCATAACAAGACGGCATAGCATTTCCCCGAGCGACTGTACACGTGTAACACAAAAAGGAACCCAACTGTTCCGAGCAACAGCCATTGATGAAAAAATTCGGTTTTCAGTGGTTATGTAATGAAATTAGTTAGGAATGCGGTCGCAGATGGTTGGACATAATATACTAGTCTGTAGTCGGAATAGTAAAAGAATTGGGAACACTTGTACGATCACCCAGATTCGGGCAGATGTCTTCCATTACGAACTCTAAAGAACGCCTGACTGAGATTAGTTTGTGGTTCAAATAATTTTGCAATGTTTTGTTAAGGGCTATTTTGCAATTAGGGAAAATTTAAAAAATGTTTGTTATGTTTATTATGAAGCCAATATTTAAAGATCGCCACTCGTTTACGAGTAATTCTCATCAAAAATATATTTATGTTTTAACGGGATTAAAAAATAACACAAGCCTGTTATAACCTGTCAAATGTCATTTTCATTCATTTTTATCTGCATGAAACCATTATAAACTTAGCTTTAAGGTGGTTTAACACGTGAAAGGTTATGACGAAAACTTTTTTCAAAAAGTTGTTAGGTAAACAGAACACAAATTTCTTAACTGTTAACGTTTTGATAAGGCTTTTTATTACATCATTGTTTTTTAAACATTTGACTTGCGCCATGGCCAGGCTTCGCTTCGCTTAGCTTAATTTAGAATCACAGGCACGAAGTTTTAAGTGAAGTGGAGTTTCTTTTGTTCAGAGCATCTCTGGGTCTTTACTTCAGTTTTCTTTTTAACCGCCATTACTACGAGGAATTGCGACATGTTTAGTGATGCAGGTAATTTTAAATCTGTGGTTGGTATCTCTGATAATATTAATTCCAGTGACATGAGTGAATTTAATGAATGAAACAACTAAATCAATGCAGCCTCAATAACCACAAATTAACTAATGTAGGTACTTTACTGGATAAGGTCATAATCAGTATTGACTATTTCAAGCTTTGAAAAAAATAAAGTTAAGGAAATGATCCGTTATGCTCTATGTCCGTTATGTTCTTGGGAATTTGGAGAGTTCGAATCTAAATCAATTCAGATTTATAAGTCAAATTCAAGTGATGCAAAATCGATTTAAGGACGTGACTTAGAAAATAATCTTTTCTTTGTTTAAAAGTTGCAAACTTGAGCATTTGATGTTAATTTCAACTTAAAATCATCTTTAGTCTTTTCCAAGAAAATGGATCTTGACAGATCGATGGCCAGATTAAGATAAAGCTTTCTAGCTAAACCTTGTAGGCAATTCTACTGTTCGCAAGAAAATAGTTGTTTAGATAATTAAAATAACGGATTTTGTTAGGGTAGGTAGTTACTCTGAAATATAGAGAAAAAATGAGAAATTATTTCAACTTTTGAAGTCGGTTAAAAAGGTTTTATTTTCTTTTATGAACATGGATCAAATAGTAAAATGACAAGGCTACAATTAACGAATAACAGACAAACAGTAAACGGAGCCTCTTTTTTGCCTGCAAAGTGCTGCAAATCGCTAGCTTATTATTCTATTTAAAGCTAACGGACTACATTCACTAAATAAATCATCAAGGCCCGAAGTTATTTTCCTGTTTCCGTATTGCATTATTTAGTTTGGCCGAGAAAACTACTGTCGGGTAGAATTTTCGCTCGTTGTGAATCTTTGTTTTGACGTTTTATTTGCGAATTTGCTAATTCTACATAATTTGTCATTGTCTTAATGGCATTGTAGAACAACGCAGATTAGTCTGTGGATTAATTGGGATATCAAAATCTGAGGTCAAGTGAAGGTCTGCATTAGATTTATTTGCTTTTAGTTTTGTAGCAGAGACATTCTATTAATCTGAGTTATTTATAAAAGTATGGGGATGGCATTATCGTTTAAATCTTCATTACCTACTTTAACAGAAAGTGAAGATGAGTTCTGTGATGAGCACTTTCCTATTTTATATTTTTAACTAATTGGCGTCGCCGGTAAACGCTAAATGGCTCTCGTTAGTGGGCAGCTCAACACCGATCGGTGTGGAGAACCTTGATCTTTGTCCAGTAGTGAGGGTCTCCTGGCTGAATGATGATGAAGAACTAATATGAGTGATTTCAGTTTTGTTTAAAAATAACTACTTGTTAGTTATACAAATTATTATTCACATAATATGGTAAGGGACTTTAGATATCAGTTTCAAAAGTCCATAACGATTTCTAGCTAATTATCTCGCGAAATTTCAGCTTCAAAAGTATCAAAATAGCACACACACTTGCATTTATCGTATAAGGGGAACTTTATTTCGATATTTAACATCTCTATTCAATAAATTAATGACACATTACGACTAAAGTTTTTCTTATAAAATAAAATGCAGATAAAAAAATATTTTCAACATAAAACAAAGCTGTTAGAAATCGTCTTATTTTGTGACAAAACACGACGAAGTATTTCCTTTTCAAACGTTTAAAGATTGATCACCAACAATATTGTAACAACGAAACATTTTTGCAGCCCATTTACTGACGAGCTGAGCTGGGATTCCTGAAGAAGCTAATCCCCAGGAATCCGCCTCAGGCAATCAAACACGAGATAAATGTTTACACCGGCTCCAAATTCCGTATCATGTACTCTAATTAAATTAATTTTAGAACAGTCGTATATGTGAAGCCGTAAAACCTATATAATAAGGAATTAATTTTCGTTCTGTGCCTTGAAAAGGTTTTGTTAAGCAACAGTTAAAAGGTTAACATAACCTACCCACACTTTTGATAAAGGCCGTGAACCGTTACATTAAAAACAACGTATTGTATTCTTTACGTGTTTCTGCTGGTAAGCATAACATTTTTGGTTTTGCCCTCCAGTCCAAGTTTTTGCAAGTATCTGTTGCTGATAAATAAAAAGTTTGTTAAAATCAGTCCTGGGACCACTTCTCTATATTTTGTTCATTAATGATATTGATTCTTGTTTTAAGCACTCCAAGTTCCTATTGTTTGCGGATGATCTGAAAATTTTGAACACACGAGACTAATACAGGAAGACCTTGACAGATTCTACCAATATTGTCTTAAAAATAAATTACAACTGGCTTTTGCAAAATGTTCTTGTATTTCTTTTACCAGAAACAGAAATATTGTATAGTTTGATTATAGTATAGGGAATCATAAGTTAAATAAACTTCAAATAAAGCTTATAAATAATCCACTGAACTTCGAGCCACTGAACTTCGAGCCAAAATGTATAGTCAGTGACCATACACAATAGCTCGAAGTTCAGTGGACTGTAGAAGTTGTTAAGATGACGTTGAGAGGAATACGCCAGAGATTCTTTATAAGGTTTATTTGAAGTTTACAATGTAGTTTTAATGATTTTCAAGTTGTTTAACGTGTGGATAGAACGGCGTATATTGCACAACAAAAATATATTAAATTATAATTAATAGTGCGCTGCGTAATGTAGGTTACCGCGGTCAGCAAAATTAATAAGAACGAAAATTTAATGTACGAGATCGTACAACTGCAATGTATAAATCTGTGTTTTCTCCAAAATCAATAAATAAATAAAATGAAATTAGTACTGAGAAATTTTAATAATGAAACAAACTAGTTTGTTATTTGTTTAATGTTACATGTAGATGTATATTTATTGTCTTAAACAAATGAGTGATAATTTTTAATACCAATTCTTTTTTTCAGCAAAACAAAAAGCAATTCCTATAAGTAACGGCGGTCAAAGACCTCTGAGCTTATAAGGCTATGGCAATTTTAAAACGTTCTATTATTGCTCCAACTTTTTCAATTCAGGCAGATGGGGCGCTCAAAGAAACCGCCTGCAAAACTTGAATAGACTCAGGGGGCCTCTAAACTTGACTTGAAAAGACTTAAAATTAGAGATTGCGAAGTGGCATCGGTCCCTTTTTTGTACCTATTTCATGGATTGGTAAGTATCGAAAGAAAATAAAAATATTTGGCGATAAAGTAGAAAATAGCCTAGGGGGACCTGACTCGTCTAATATAGATATTGCTGGAAAGATTATCATATTGGTACGGTCATATTTATAGTTTTTCTTGAAAACGTAGATTGTGAAATGCAATTGAAGTTCTTAACTAAAACTTTTCTCACAGAGATCATACAGAGAAATCCGCCATCTAATGCCATCAGCGAAAGGTACACCAAAAGGTTTTTAGTGGGTTGGTCAGGCCTGTTGCCGGATTATTTCCACATGCCCCGCCGCGCCGTGCCTTCTTACGCGGTCGGGCACGTGTCTGCACATTTTCCTCCAGCGAAAAAAAAATATACACAGAAGTTCAGGCACATTAAGAACACATAAGGCAAAGTGACATTGTTTCATAACATATTGTTTTTACAATGAAGTATAATTCCAGAGTATAGAGCATAGTAACTTTGTATGTAAAAAAGCTCGATTTTTCTATGGTGTTTAAAAGTTTTCAGACCTTATTGGATTTTTCAATAGTATTTATTATCCGACCGCTTCAAGCTCATCTCAAGTGAATTATCATTCTATGTCATACAATAATATACAATCGTACAACTACAGTATTCCGCCGAGTAATATTTTATATGCGTCAGATAACTTTTACCCGACGCGACGGCTGAAAAATTATCAGTTCAATTGGAAAAATCTTTTTTTATAAATATTAATCAACATATACCTACTTTAGTATTATTATAAGTAACGCCAGTGAAAGGTGCAACTATTAGATAATAAATAAATGCTTAGATTTAATATTTGTTTTATCTATAACTTAGTATATGTATAACAAAAGGAAACGCAACCTAGCTGTAAAGCAACTTCGCCGTAGCTTAAGCTCTATTAGCAACTGTTTCACCTCAAGTTATAACTTTAAACTGTGCAATGCTTTACTCTGCATTTTCGATATGCTTCTAGGTTTTCCTTTGATACTGGCACAACTTTCTCAATTAGGTACCTGACTCTACGATTATGACACCTTTAATTAAAAGGATGCTTTCGAAAATCTTTCACTTGACAAATCAGATCGAAGTTGAGTAAGGATTGAACCAAAAGAATAGTCAATTGTTTTATAAAAGCATTCTGGAAATACGGCAATGTAAAAATAACGGATATTTCTTTCACATATGAACATTCGATTCAATTCGAATACTTTGAAATACGTAGTTTTTTTTTTATTCTGACTCGTGAGACTGTGTCAGTAGCCTATGTAGCCCATGCACCGATCCATCATAATAAATAACGTTGCTTGTTTTTTAATTACATTTTGAATCAAATTAGTGACGATGTGATTGGAAAAAACTCACTGTCGTTTAAATGATTACAATACACTCTTCCAGAGGCGTTAATCGTGAAGTCGGTCCAAACATTTAATTATCAGCCCCTGTCCTGATGTCAATGTGATTATTTTATTACTAAATCCATAGTTTTAAGAGCAGACAGTATGTTATTTTTTACTTATACATCATCATCATCACAACTCTTTGTAATGAGCCCACTGCAGGGCATGAGTCTCTCCCCTGGGTGAAGAGGAGGTATAGGCCATAATCCACCAAGCTGGCGCAGTGCTGGGTGGTGGATACAGTCACTTATACAGGGTGACTGGTTTTTTTACACTTTTAAAATTCCAGGACGTGATAGTTTAAGATTATACATGAAGAGAAAAATTGAATTAAAAAATAAATATTAATTATTACGCGAGAATAAAAGCGTTTATCACCAACATGTTATTTCTTTTCATCTTTCTCAAGTTAACAACACTGTATTTAAATATTGAGTGATGTGTGAAAACTTTAAATTTTTACGATTATCGTAAATACTGAATCATTCATTAACGATCTAGTTAGCTTCTATAGCATAAATAAATGATAAAATTATCTTCATGCTATTCAAAAGTAATAAATAATAAATAAAATCTTCATTATTAAGATTTATCAGCGACCTAGAAATGCAAACGATCCGTAAACATCGATCGAACAGTATTGAGCCGCTACTGGTGTCTTTGGTTTTAAGGCCATAGTATCTAGTCGTATACAGTTCCTGTTTAGCCCGTACCGTTTGAATTACTCGAGAAGTATTATCGGAATAAACAAATCATTATACTTTTGACATGTCTAGGCCAATATAGAAGGTTGGGAGTGATCATTTGCCTTGATTATTATAGACTTCTATTTCAGTCTGAAAAATACTTGAGCAATAAAATAGGTAAAGTCAATGTGAATCTCAGACTGGCTTTGAGGAATTATTTACATGGCAACATTTAATACGATATAAGTATTAATAGTTTCAATGAATAGAAATATTGAAATGTCTCTTTTTTCTCTCAAAGCTTTTATTTCTTTACATTCCTTTTTACCTTTCGAACTAAATAGGTATATGTTAGTTTTTGAATGATAGCGTAGGTACAGTAAAATTAAATATTAGCTAAAGCGTGATCATTTATCTCGAACGTTGACATATTTTGATCTACCCACACAAAATTTTCGTTTGTTGGTATTTTCAAAACACCTACGTATTGAATTTATAATGAAATCCCTTTTCATACAATCTACCTCAAACGCAAAGTTGAGAAAGGCAAAACAATTCACTCGTGTTTCGTAACCGTATGACTAGATATCATAAGTAAAGTAGCACGTATTCTTCAAATCTTAAGATCGAAGTTCTCTCGACCGATTCAAGATGCGAATCATTTGATAGCTGAATGATAAAATATGCACCGATTCAACCAAAGATCTTTCTTCGGGCCCGTACACGTTTCGCATATGAATTAAGTCATGGAATAGGGAACGTTGAACTTTCTCAGCCGCTGATTGACATTGCTCTAAATTTAACCCAAAGAAACAAACATTTCTGGAAATGTCTATCATATTGATTTAAGAATATAATAATGAGCAAATGAATACATTATTGCCTGAGGTACACGTAATTTTTGATTTCAACGCTTTGTTTTAAGCATACTATGGTGCTACACTGTTCTACGTCGCATTACATGTCTGATATTTGACGGAAAACGCAGATTTCAGGTGAATGGGGATGGGGACGAACACCGGGCGGAACCTGACGGGTTCTATCACTCAGTAGGGGTTCAAGGATAAGGTTGTCGTTACAACAAGCTTATCCAGAGATGGCAGAATTCTTATACGACTTTACATAGGCAGCTAAAGCAATTTATGACAGCTAAAGAGCTAATCCATAAGTAAATAAATACAAAAGAGATGTATTGAGCTTCTGCTCACCATTATATTAAGTCCATGTCCAATGTTAAAGACTTAATTTTGCTTTCTTCGATTCGTCAGTTGGCTTGCGTTTTGTGTTATTCGACCTTTTAGCAAATTGAAATAAAAAAGTGCTTTGAAATGAGTCTTATATGAGTAAAAATGTTCCATGTAGGTATAAATATATTTTTTTAAATATTGGATCAGCCAAAAACTTTATCCGTCCTATACGAAATCCGAAATGCAAGAAGCTGTGGCATACTTAAAAGGGACATATATTAGATAAGTGGTAGGTGGTAGCAGGCGTCATTGCTTTTAGATAAGTCCCAAACTACCTATAACCGCTGTTAACTTTATGACTCGTTCCGTCAATTTACGAATTTGTTTTGATGAAATAAGAAAACTATTTTATTTTTCATGAAATAAAACTGTACCGATATAAATTAAAGTTTTAATTAATCTTTACGAAAACCACTGAAAATATTCAGACACATTATCATTAAATGAATAAACCTGATTTGACACAAATGTTTAGGACTTAATTTGGTATTCGATTTCGATTTTTGGGATTGAAAAGAAAAAACCGCAGTTGTTATTTATCACTTTATCATGCAGAAAATCCAATTTTAAAATAAACGTCAATGTCAGCAAAACGGAACAAACAGGATTCTTTTCTCAAAGTGAAAAAAGACAAACAAAATTCCGAGAGTAAAAAGTTTTGATGACTGGAATTCTTCTGAGGCACAATAAAGGCCGCCGACCTTTTGAGGAAGGTGTAAACTCTCAGTCCGTTACCCTCACCACGTGGCCCAGGAACTAATGTATAGGGGTTCAACTCGATTTAGCACTTACCTACCCCCAAAGCGACACATATGGGCGCGACACTCTTAGTGATTCAATTTTACCAATTTGTACGAGTACAATATGTTTACTTCGCCTGTGATGTATGGGCTGGAAACGATTAAGAATTTACTTATATTTTTCAACTAATTTTATTTATTTATAATATTATGTACACACAAGTTAAGATTTAATTGAAGAAAAAAAAAAACAAAAGTTTACTGCCTTATTTCTTAAGAAATTTAATCCAGCAGATTCAACACTGGAGAGTTCGGTCTTGAAAAGATGCAATATAAGTGTGTACCAACTAATCAATCTTCTAATTTCGTCTCCATAGTTTTTTTAGAATGTCTGTTACGCTATTATTGGTTATTATTTTGATGATAATTATTTCATTTGGTAGAAGATACCTCAGAGTTAGACTCGTATCTCATATGTGAAAAAAAACGATAAAGCATTATTATAAAATATAGGTATCCATGAAAACAAAATATACATAAAAATAAAGTTGATACGTGATTTTGGTTTGTGGCTCTTCCTTTAGCCAAAGTTTTGGTAAGGATTTGAAAATTTTGGTGTATACTAAACTCATGTTCAAAAAAAACGGGCACGAAATGTAGGTACACGAAAAAAGTAATACGTAAAAGTACTTAATTTAAAAAGGTTTTATTGATTTCATTAGTTGATAAGTGCAATTTTAACATACTGGCAACGTAAACCAAGATTCTAAATTCAAATTTTTTATTAAATTCGTTCATTTGTTTGACTTCTATTCAGTTTCTTAGAAAAGAAACTTTTTATGGCGGGTAAATTTAATTGATTTAACACATTTTTTAAAACTATTGGTTTACAAATTGATTGATTGATTGGAATTTACCGCCAAAACATGGCAAATAAAATCATAATTGCTTCTACAGTGGTAACTTTGCTTGAAGAAGGCTGCAACCAATGTTACACTGCTCAGCAAGTTGGAGTCAGCCGTTCGACGGTCCAGAGAATCTGGAGAAGGTACCAAGATACTGGCTCTCTCAACAGAAGGCCCGGCTCTGGCAGGAAGAAGGTTACAGAAGCGAGAGACGACCGTTTTCTTATTACGCAAGCTTTGAGAAATCGCCGATTGTCTCATGTTCAGTTGTAAACTAGCCTACGAGAAGTAAGGGGCGTTCAAGTGAGCCGTTCCACCGTCAGGAGGAGATTATTAGACGCAAGCTTGCACAGTAGAAGACCAGCTAGGGGTCCAAAATTGCTTCGTGGGCACCGTGTAGCTCGGTTGACTTTTGGTAGAAATTGCGCCTTATGGACTCGTGAAGATTGGAGTAGGGTACTATTCTCTGATGAATGCCGTATCTCAGTACATGGTGAGGATCGTCGCCAAAGAGTGATAAGAAGACGAGGTGAACGCTATGCAGACGTTTGTTTTGAAGAAATAGTGCCATATGGTGGAGGCTCGGTTATGTTCTGGGCACGAATAAATTTCCAAGATCGCACAGACTTAGTCTTCATAGAAAATGGTTCATTAAATGCACCTCGATACATTACTGAAATCCTAGTTCCACATGTGCAACCGGCACTAGCTGCTATTGGCGACTATGCAGTGTTTATGGACGACAATGCCCGAGCTCACCGTGCCGCCGCTGTGAACGAGTTCCTAGAAGAGGTCGGGATACGTCGTTTGGATTGGCCAGCACGTAGCCCCGATCTCAATCCCATTGAACACCTATGGGACATTCTAAAAAGATGTGTTCGAGATATGCAGCCACCTCCACAGACAATAAGACAGCTAAAGACTGCTATCGAAACCGAATGGGCTCGGATTCCTCAAGAAGTCATACAAAATCTCATCAATAGTATGGAGAGAAGAATTCAGGCCGTTATTACCAGTCGTGGAGGTTATACACGATAATAAAATCTTCAAAGTTCATTTAAATTGTAATAAATACTGCATAAAAATGCCAAAATCCGTTTCTTTATTCATTTAGTATTAAAACGATTTTATCATTTTTTTCTGTTTTTCACTAGTTTTGACCTTAGGAGTAAATTATACAGACATTATGAAACGCCTGGCATTCTTTTTTGAACACTAATATAAAATATAATGTAATTTAACCTTTAAATCATCCTCTAATTCAATAAATCTAGATAAAACGCAGATGCCCGTTTTTTTTGAACATGACAGTTCCGATGTGCCCATTTTAGGGCAGAATAAAAATAGTGAAGTAGTTTGGTGGTCGTTATCAAAATATTTCATAGTTTATAATATTTTGATGCTCTTTATTTAAATAATATAGTATGGTTGCAGAATTATATATTTCACGTTTTTACGTGTTAAATTACTGTCCAAGTGACTTGGCGTTCCCATTGAGGGTCCACATAGGAATTTTGTACTTTTTTATGTGTCATCCTATACTAAAAGTTCTTATAGTGAAAGCTTCTGCTCGCTAATTTTTCTTACTGAGTTTACTGGAAGGAGTGATGTTTAGTACAATGTTTTTTTTTTAAATTTTTTTACTAAGACCTTCTTTTTATAACAGTTCAAAATTATAGTAACATTATGACATATGGATACCTGCCAGTCAAGATTGAGGGTCCGCCTTCAACCGAATGTAACCTTTTACAACCTAGTGGTTGAATTTTCAATTAATTGAGAACTTTTACTAAAGACTGACACATATAAAAGTACAAAATTTCAATGTGAACCCTCAATCGGAACACAGGCAATGATCTGCGCTCTGTTGGCCGCATATGGTTAGCTGAGAACTTTTACATTAAGTCTGTCCAAAAATATGAAAAGGCTATTTAGAAGATATTTATACTAAACCTTTTCGTGATGAGATTGCGGATACAAATAAAAAAGTACATACTTAATTATTTTTATAGGAAACATTGTTGAATTTGAAAAGTTTGCAGCCAAAATTATACATACATTATCGTTCGCAAAAGTAGAACTAAAAAACAATAAATTTCAGTAAAGCATACAACACAAACCCGGTTCGGCAAAACAATAACTAATAAGTATAACAAGTGAAAATTTAAGATGATAGATGGATGGGTAGTTATTAACGGTGTTGTTTGTTTCACGTTGAGAAGTCTGACCGGATTGAATATCGCACATAGATAGGGCACTATTCCTAAAATAAATTAAAGTATTGTAAAATCACGTTATAAAAACGAAGGTGAAGCAGCAAAACAGCTCATTAATTGTTAAAATATTTTTTTTATGCATAACTACATCAACTTAGAAAATATTTTAAAATTGCTTCTACTTAATAAGATTTCATTCCGTCCCATAAATTATAACCATCATTTTCCAAAACCTTAAAATAAATTTGTTGTGGTAAACACACTTGCAGTCCAAATGTTCTAAACTGAAACAAAGTTCTAACGGAAAGAACAACAAGCGTATGACTCGGTGGAAAATCTGAGATATCATTGACGCCACCGTCATCTTATCTGTCATTTGCTCGATTGATTTCCGTTTTAGTTATTTTGAGATTTGCGTAAACAGGAGCATCGGAAAATTTCGGGACAGTGCGTAATTTCATAATAAACACTACCTTATTATTAATAACTATTGCTTTTAATAACTTTCCTTGTTTTTTCCGGTTTTGATCGATGAGTTTAGCTGCCGATGATTTTATAGACTGTTAGTTGCATTTTATTGAAGTACTAGCATCTGCGTGCCGGTTTTCTTTCGTAGGCATTTTGATGCCGTAAGAGTTTTATTATTAAATTTAGCTTTGCATTCTTTAGTTACAAATTATTAAAGATCTGAAAAAAATATACCCAATGAAATCAATTGGTGAGATCTACAATTTCTACAAAAAATTGGTCTCGGGTGGATTGCTGCAAAGCAATACCAATATATGGAGCTATACGTAAACAATGTAACGTAAAAATGACTATACTTAGTAATTTTGATGGCATATGTAACGTGAGTGTGACCATATATTTTTCTTGCCAAAGCGGGACGTATATGTATATGTGAATACGTGATATTCAAAGAAAAAATGATATTTTTATTTTACTCGATTTAATAACACAAAACAATCAAAGTACTAAACACAGAATAGTTCGTAGGCACACGACTTACTAAGCCCCAGTAGTGGCGTGACTTCTAAGTCGTATTCTTGTGTTTTCGGCTGAACAAATTTACTCAAAATAATTAGGCCCTCATGCCTTGCATTTTGAGCAATAAATATACATTTTAAATTATCTTTCGGTCTATATCCAAAAACGGGACTATGTTGGTCTTGCTGGGGATACCGGGACAGCCTCCCTGAAAGCGGGACTGTCCCTCCCAAAGCCAAAACGTTAGGCATGTGACCAGTAAGTTTATCAATATTATTTATCTCATTAAACAAACAGAGAAGCAAATCGCCGAGCTTTTGTCGGGGTTTACTTCGATGCGCAACTTCGAGAACCAGGCGCTGAGGTCGTTAACAGCCTTTTGTAACTTTGCTACTATTGTCGACATTTCGCGGCCGCGACAATAGAGTGCGGTGTCGTCGGCAAAAAGGGCCAGTTGGACACCCTCGGATGGTTTAGGGATGTCGTTAGTATATACCGAGTATAGTAACGGCGCGAGGCCGGATCCTTGAGGGACACCAGCCTTTAACGGACGGGGGGAGGAGAGCGTGCCTTCGAGCCTAAAACGGAAGGTGCAATTTCTTAGATAAGATAAGATTATACGGACTTACCTATCCGGGAGACCTATGCCATATAATTTGTGTACGAGACGGCGGCAGTTTTGAGCCGCTGAGGGTAAAAACTGGAGAGGGCGTGTTCGGTGATACGTTGGACTTGCTGAGGGCAGGAATGTTGGGTGCGGAAGCCGAATTGTTCGGATATAATGAGGGGATCACCGTCTATAGGAAACAAGGGATCTTTCAATCATGTGAGAATGATGCGTTCTAGGTTTTTACCCAGTGCCTTGATGGATCAGTGATTGGATGGGATATGATGGGGTTTCCCAGGTTTGGGAATGCCTATAAGGATTGCTTCTTTCCAAGCTTTTGGAAAGTGACAAAGGTCAAGGCGGGCGTTGTAGAGAATTGCCAATATGGCAAGAATCTGCTGGGACAGGTGCTGGAGCGCCTGTCTAGAGATACCGTCCGCCACCGGTGCTTTTTTAGCATGGAGGCGTTTGATATGAAGGCGAATCTCGTCTTCGGAAACGTTGACGGGTTTGCTAGTCGGGGGTAGGGAGTCCTTGAATAGGACTTCGTCTTCCACGGTCTTGAGGTGGGCAGGGTCGACGGGTTGAGTACTAGGGGAGCATTGAGAGGCAATGCTGTCGGCGAACGTTTTGGTCTTTTCGTCGTATTCAAAGGCTAGAGTGCCATCGGGGCGGGCGAGGGGGGGAAGTGGGAGATAGTATCTATGCGAAGACCGCGCGCCATTCTATAATAGGTCGAGTGGGATGGAGTTATGTTTTCCATAAGCTCGTTAGCTTGGAGTTCCCTATATTCCGCGAGGGACTATTTAACTTTACGTTGAAGCAGCGGTGCGAGCACAGAACTTCATCGACTCGTGTGTTAACGAATGTTTGCATAGTATGGAGACGGTGTGTAAGCAATAATTAAAATCTATCCATTATCACACGGCCAGCTAAAATAAATGTGTGCCTTATCAATTTTAAATGTTAGTATAGATGTTGTACTCTTAAATAACTGTAAAATAAAAAAATACAATGTTACTAATAACTTGCAACCGACTCCATACTATACGAACATTCGTAAACATACGATTCGATAAAGTTCTGTGCTCGCGCCGCTGATTTGCCGTTAATCTACACTCGGGAGTTGGGTAACGCCTGGCACGACGAAGGATGTGCGAAGGAATAATTGTTTTAAACTATCGCGGTTATTTTCACTATGATTTAATGTATTTACGGGATTCTTATCCAGTCCGCGATCATGGTGCTTGTAACAGCATCGAAATATCGGACATGCGAAAATAAAATCGAAAATCGTGGTAAGAATCCCGTAAATCATATGTGCGAAGAAATTTTGGGTTTAGGAACCGGGACGGCTTGGCGTTTTCACTGATGGCATTGGTGATGGCATCAGTGATAACGTCGACTGCACTGTCAATCCTATCGGGGCTATTGAAATAGTCCGGTGGGAAGGCCAGCGGTGAGTCGGGAGCGCAAGAGAGATTGGTGAGAGATTTCGTAAAACCTTTCCTGTTGGAAAAGGTTTTCGAGGAAGGGTAAAACATGTTACGTAAAGATATCGATATGGGGTGCGTTGACCGGTTAGTTAGAGTAATTAAATTATAGCTCTAAATTGATTAAAATTAGCGTTACCTTACGAAGTTGAGAAAGGATCGAGTGGGGAGTTTTCGACATTAATTAGTTTAACCAATTTAGAGACTTGCTTCTCTGCATACGGTAGTGAGATGCCGATACTGATGCCTCTATACAGGGTCCACATATAATAGTGAATTATATTTTAATAGCAGATTAGGTATAATGAGTGGGTCTGAATTTCGAAAAAAAAAAAATATTTTTCAATATTTTGCATAAATTAAAATTTTAAAATTGTTCTCTGTGAGTAAAATTTAAGATTAATCTAGATTTTATGACTATACACAATTAGAATGACACGTTTTTATTACTTGTTGTGTAGTCATAAACTACAGATCAAACTTCAATTTTTATCACTTAGAAGAATTTTGAAACTTTAATTTATGAAAAATATTAAAAAAATATATTTTATTTTTCGTAATTATGGCCCACTCATCAGTCTTAATCTGCTATTAAAATATTATTGAATATTATATGGCGACCCTATATATCACGCATGTACCTACAGGGTGTTTTGGAAAAAGAAACCCTCTTATGAGGCATCAAATCTTCTTTATGATAGAGATAGATGTTAAGTTGCCCATTAGAATATTAATATTTACTTTGAGTTCAATACTACCTAATTGACTCAGCTTCAACATAAATTCTTTCGGGCGTATCCCCCGCTACATCAAGGCACACTCCACTTGGGGGAGAGCATTATGAGGCCTAGTTAAGAAAATCTTACAAGGGCTAAAGCTACACAAGTGAAACCGCGAAGTTGCTTATACAGGGTGACTGGTGACAAATTTAAGATATTGACGGAGTGCACTCTTTACTCGATTCTAATCATAATTATGTATTAAAAGTAGGTACTGAATTTTGGATGCCAATTAAACAGACTACTTTTAAATAGCATTAGTCCCCCCTGAAAATATAAGTTGCCTTCTAAACTACTATGTTTACACAATACAATCCCACAATCCGTGTCACAAACCACATCGGGGTTATTTAAAAAAGCTCTAGGGTTTATGGCGCATCGCCGGCCGCTGTCGCGGCACCGTTCGCTTCGCTCTCTCGGATTGCGCACTTACCGTACGTCTTCCGGAACGGGAGTCCTTCTTGTCGCATAATATTTTTCATCGCAATGTTAATGAATATATTACTTAGTGTAAATTATTATGGTTTTATAGTATAAATTGCTTCAAGACACATTTTTCGCAAAAGTTATTGTCTCGTGGCTAAGTTATGAATATAGAAGCTTGATCACATAGCCAAAAAAAAATTCTGTGGCTGGACTTATTATTTCTCCTTAATTTTTCACCAGAAATCCCTATAAATAAATAAAGGGACATTACAACACTGTTCCCGATGCGCCCGCCTCAGTCAACGCCAAACACTAGCGTTCCCGCCACACGCACACCACCACCCGCTAAGTTTCTATTATATTACGCTTTTGGATGATTTTTATTTAATTTATTGTTTGTGATAGCAACACATGAAAAATAACTCTTGGAGAAAGATTATCCAGATTTTGACAGGATCAAAAATTACTCGGCTAATTCAAATTCAAAAATTCAAACGCAATTGAATTTTTAGAATTTGAAAGTTACTCAGCTAAAACCGTGTGAAGCTGCTTGTATTGAACGGATGAAATCCAATTTAGGCCTCGTGACGTATTTGACTTCTTTTAATTGACAATATCAAAAATTCCACGAATATTATATTTGTGGATGGGATAAGTTACCAGTTTCAATATTCGATTAGCTTTCTCTAAAATCAACTCAAAATCTACGGAAATTACGAGATTATTAATATATTTGTGGCCGGTATTGTTTTAAATCAGTATGAGTATATATAAAATAATGATAGACGTATTCAAATAATTTTGGTTTTAAAAATCAATAATGAGAGTGCAGTGAATCGTGATCCGCAATCACATTGAAATGCGGATTGCTTTTCCGGGAATCTAGGGAATGGATTCCCAATTTGTCCGGAATCCTGTTTAAACGAATGTTATTTTAAATATTCAATGAAATAACAGATGTTATATTATCCTCAAAAATAGCTCAATCATATGAATTGAGAATTTTGTTTTCATTTAGTGCACCTTTAATTTCGAGTTAGTCAACGATTCGCCAGAATTTTAATCGTCCGAATCGGACGGATTGTCCCCTTTAAAAAATATATTATTTTCTTTAGGCAATTCGTCCGAATAACATTTGTTCGCGGACAAATTGTCCCTTCCAAATTTTTAAAGTAGTCAACTCGCCCGAATATTATAAGCGCATTGTGTTTCATTAAATAGAGTTATGTCTTTAGTGTATTTAAGCCTTAAAGGTTAATATATTTTTAAAAGTATACCTTCTCTTATTGACATGAAATGAGACACAAAATAATCAAAAATATTTTAATTAAAAAAGGTAAAAGGTTTTAGTATTAAAAAAAGAAATAAAACAGAAATAAAAATCAACTACAAAATAAACAGAAATAAAAAACAACCTATCACAAGAACAAATAGCATTCGGACGAATTGCCTGCAGAAAATAATATATTGTTTTAAAGGGGACAATCCGTCCGATTCGGATGAGTAAACTTCGGGCGAATGGTCCACTAACTCTCTTCTAAACTGTTTGATTTTCAAATATTTGTTTAAAACAAAAGTTTGGCATCTTGTTTAAAACAACCCTTTAGTTTTATCCTATTGCTAACTCTGGGTTTATTGAACTCGAATCGATGCTTTCCCAATTTCCCGATGTTCCCAAACTATTGTTACGTGTTCAGTTCAATCAAGTTCAAACGCTAACAGATGAGCAAAATTTTTCTCCCTTGCAGTATCACGATTGTGTTCTTTCTTTATGTTTCGGAACAAAAGAAGAAAAATAAACTACAAATGTTTTCCTTAAATCACTCGAAGATTTTTTACGCACGTGATCAATGATAGGGTGACTGACCCAAACGCTAGCACTGCACCAAATTATCAGCACTCCGAATAAATAGTTAAAATATACGCTTTACACTAACTTATAAGTATAAAAGTAAATTGATGTTTTTGTAGTCCTAATTTTGCCATCACCATAATTTCCGACTGTAAAAATGGTGTGAATTTTGCAAACAAACATTTGTGTGCTGCACTTTATCCTGTTTTCAACAGACTTCCAAAAACGGAGGAGGTTCTCAATTCGTTTGCGTGTTTTTTTTTGTGTCTTTGTTACTTTTGGACAATTATGAATTGATTTTGAAAATTTTTGCTTCATATGATAGAGGATACCATTTAAAGTTAATCAAAATCGGTTGATAACTTCATTGAAAATTTAATTTTTTTTTAAAATATGTATGGGTTCGTAGAATGTTTACGTTGATGACATTCTCAACTCGCTAGAAAGCGACGACTATGAAATTGAGTATTCTATAGCTGAAGGAGCCCTTACTGTTTATGTCTGGCATCAATGGAGATATAACACCTCCACTAGTTGTATTTCCCAACAAAAGACTTCCCGAGAATATAACACCCTCAGTTCCAAATGATTATGCATCCAAGACTTTAAGTATACTTGAGTTGGTATATTATTTATTTTATTTGGTTTATTTACTACCTTTGGTTTTATATTAAAAAAAAACTGAATAATCAACAATTGCAGATCATTAAAAACCGACTTCACGTCAAAACTTTGGCTGAGTTATAAATAATGTCATCAACGTAAAGATTCTCCGAAACCATACATATTTTTTCAAAATTTTCAATTTTCAATGAAGTACTCAATCGGTTTCGATGAAATTTATATGGGACTAACTATGAAGTATCCTCTATCATATAAATGAAACAAGAATTCCAAAATCTATTCATACTTTTCCGAAATGTAGTGGAACAAAGACACAAAAAAAAGACGTGTGGCACTCGGAGACTGCCGCGGTAAAGCTATTGCCTAGCATTTTTTATCAACTTCTGCAATTATAATTATTTATTTATTTTATTAATGCAGTAATGTTTGATGTAATATGAAGTTCCACAAGTTCCTAGTAGGTGGCGCTGATTGTTTATTAAAGCCCGCATGTAAAGTTATGAAATCAAAGTATCGCCGCTGTGCCGGTCGGAGTGTTAGGTTTTTTTCGTTACGGAATTTCTGGATTCGGTCTCCACGCTCAAGGCCCGCGATAGAAGCTATAAAAGCTTTTAAATAGCTTAAAAAAATCATACAGATGAATTGAGAACCTCCTCCTTTTTTGGAAGTTGGTTGAAAACTAGTTCATTCAAGATTAAGTACACAGTGGTATTTATGAGCTTTGTTTTTTCAATGTTTCGAACTTCTCTAGCATTAGTTCGCTCAGTAAATACTCTTTTGCTTTCAGTGCTGAATTGCCTCATTAACTCAATGTTATTTTTAACGTGGGTGTAGAGGTCAGGGTGTGTGAGGGCGTTATGAATGAATGGTCAAATATTTAAAGAGGATTTACGATTGTTTTTTCATGTTATTGTCTTAACCTACGTTTGAACTCTATCCTATCTTTTCACATGAGTTTTATAGTAAACAATGAATATTGAAAGATACATACTTAAGTGAACTAACGAACGACTTGTAGCTCACTCTAGTACCCGTAGTACAGTCCGGATGTATAACAAATTTAATTATTGAGTTATTAACAAGGGCTCTTACCGGTACTGTAAAGTACAAGTTTTGTGTCAAGAGGCTCGACTGGTATCATAAATACGAAAGTATGCTTGTTTGAATAGGTATTTATTTATTGTTACCTACTTTTGTTTATTTTAACATGGGTTGCCCGGAAGAAGTCGCTTCTGAAATATGACCGTCTTAATTGTCAAGCTTACTTGACATGGTATTTTGATTGATTTTTCTTATCTTAATGTTTATAAAGAGATTTGATATTTGATCAAATGAATCTTGGAAATTTAATACATATACCCGTCGACTCAGAATGTTTTGCGAAAAAAAGTTTTTTTGTATAAAACACTGTCCGCTGTTAATTATTTTGAAAACTTCGATTGTTTAAAAAAAAAAATACCACTGTTCGATTTTTAAACCTTCCGCATTCTTTTTGAGAGCCAATTCAATTTTTTCTCCCTCTCATCTCATAAAAAAATCTGCATCGATACTTTTTACTATTTCAAATGTGGCTTAAAACCTGATGAGTCATTTGATTGACTTCGAATTGCTTTTATGGATGAAGGACCTTCAAAAGCACCTATCTACCGTTCGTATAGCGAATTCAAACGCGGTCGTTTTACTTTTGTAGATGAACAAAGAAGTGGTCGTCCTACGACGGCTGTCAACGAAGAAAGTGAGGTGGAAGCAAGAAAACAGATGAATCACGGACAAAGAGAGCATACTCTGCAGATTGGTTCAGGAAGTGTTCACAAGATTTTGCACGAGCACCTTCGCGTATGGAGGATAGTTTCCCGCTGGGTGCCGCACAACCTCACCGAAGCTGAGAAGCAGGCCCTTTACAAAACTGTTTTTATTCATTTTCATAATTTAAATAAAACTACTTTTTAACTGGATTAATCACGTATAATTTATATTTTACATTTTAACTCGACGTTTCGGTGTCTTTGCAGACCCGTGGTCACGAGCGACGAAACGTCGAGTTAAAATGTAAAATATAAATTATACGCGATTAATCCAGTTAAAAAGTAGTTTTAATTAAATCCTGGATTCATCAATACGATCCAGAAACAAAGCGCCAGTCGACAATTTGGTTGTTTCAAAACAAAATGAACGCCTACGAAAGTGAAGCGATCGAGGAGCGAAGGCTAAATCTTAATCGCTAGTTTCTTCATTTTGACGGATTTCAATCCAAAGCAGCATCAACGCCGAATGGTTTAATAACCACACAAATTGCCTGCCAGAAGTTTTTTCTGCAGTGAGCAACAAGCGACCAAACGCTGGGCTCTGCGGGATCCTTCTTCACCACAACAACGCGCCCGCGCACTCTGCGATCAAAACGAGGGACACCCGGGACTCCACACTGGTTAGAGTCTTGGAACATCCTCCTTATATTTCTGATTTGGCTCCGTGTGAAATCTTTTTATTCCCTAAAATTAAAAATCAGTTCAAAGTGATACAGATTTAATCGCCGGAAGATGCGCTAGCAGCGTTTGAGAAGGCCGTGGAAGAGGTATCTGCGGACTGGAAAAAATGATTTAAAAATTGGTTGGCTGGTGGAGAGTTCTTTTTAAAGATTCAACAAAAATATTTTTTCAAATAAGATAGTTTTTTAATGTTTTCTAGTTTCTCAAAACTTTCTTTATTTATTTTGATCCATATTAATATTATAAATGGGAAAGTGTGTCTGTCGGTTTCGATTTCACGATTAAAGTACTGATCCGATTTGGATAAAATTTGGTATACCTGTCCTATGTTAACTTACGTGCATCAATGAAAAATGATGCACATAGGTTAATTGCAAAAAAGAGGTTAAGGGGCTAGACGCAGGGTATGGAATTTTTGAAAACCCTCGCAACCTATTACTCTTATTTAATGTTGCCGTAGGATAGCATTTTGTTTTGTTTTTCAAAATAGCTCCTCAATCGGTAAAGCACGCTTATTCACAAAGTTTCCGCACTTGAAACTGCGCTTAAAAGCTAATATTTTATCAAAATAACAATAATATATCATCATATTGTTACCTATAATTTTATTTCCAAGTAATTTCAATTAAATTTAAATTTAAAGTACACATATCGTCAGGTGACAGGAAAAAGTCACTAAGTGATAAACAGTAACAATGGAGTTATAAGCATTTTAGTAGTACTTTTGATGTCAAAATTTAATTTTTGAAGAAAGTGGTTCAGATTTATATTTAAATGATGCGTTAAACAATTTATTCTTTAATTATATACAAAATTTAACGAAACGATTTTTTATTTAAGAATTATTAAATGAAAGGTACTTAGTGAGTTGTTCCAGGGAATGAAAATATAAATAATGGTACTTAGTGAAATAATAAATACAGTAAAGAGGTAGATGTTTTAATAATTAAATGACAAAAAAAGATGTTATAAAAATGAAATAGTTATTTTGTACATCTTCCTCATCGAAATTTGGTTCTGGCAAACGGGTAGTTTCGGTAGACTTTTTTTGTGACAAACTTTTGTACCATGAAACTAATTCTTCTGGTAAATATCCAGCATTTGCAAGATTTACAATATCAGCCTTTTTAGCTTCACATATTGGGAGCAGTTTAATATGCAGGTTTCAGTTCAGTTGCGCGATTTCTTTTTTGACCTCTACCAGTGACATTAATTTATTTATAATCAGAATTGTGGTCGTATCTATAAAACATTATTTCTGGATATTCTTTCTGAAATTTTATGCATTTTATTTTTAATTACCATACTAAATCATGTAGGTCAAAAAATCTACAAGCAAGTGCACTTTATAGGCTCCGTTTGTTCGGTGTTTATGTTTTCGGGTTAACGCAAGGTTGCTGCAACCACTGGATGTGGGATTGAACGGGCCTTTGACGTACTATAATAAACGAAATCTAATTTACAAATAGCATTGTTTCATTGTAAGATATCCTGTTTCATTGTTGAATTTAGGGTGTTTCATTGAGTACGTACATATGTACACAATGAAACGATGCTCACTTTTTATTAAAATGTTTCTGGCTTAGATAATATACCAGGTTTCTAATGAAATTATGTATATGGATGCATAAAATTATACTTCTATCGTCAAAAACAACAGAGCTAGGATGGTCTGAATTTTAAGTGTTTCAATGTTGTTGTTCAATGTTACTTTATCGTTAATTTAATTAAACTTATTATAAAATTATCAATATATGTCAATCGTTGATTTATCAAGTTCTTTTTCACATAACGATATAGTGTAGGATAATGCACACCTACTTCCTTAGCTGCTTTTCGGTCACTCTTGTTTTTTCTTTAAGGCCTTAACACGTGCCACTTGAATCAAAGCAAAAAGGTTATATATTTCAAAAGTTTATAATACCTACCTATTGCTACCTATACGTACCTACTTATTTTTTTAACATTTTCAATCACAAACAAAAACCACAAAAAAATATTTAAATACATAGCCAAAAATAACCAAAACTTAGGTCAACATTAAAACAATATGAACGTAATTAACGCATCTTTATAACAAATAAATATGACGAGTAGTAAGTACACAGTGATACACTGTTTCATTGTACAACTCATACTTTTGTTTCAATGTGAACTACTGCTATTAATTTTTAAACAATAGAAAAATCTCCGTCAGCGACTCAACTATTTCCAATGGATTATTAGCCGTAAGAAACTTTAAAATATACATAATACGATATTATATCAACATAATAATATAAAATCGGCAATAATTGAACATATTTTGAACTAATTTTTTATCGAAACTTGAATGTTAGCTCCCGAAGACGTCCTGTTGTACGCTACCTACGAGTCCGTAACTGAACCAGTGCGGGAGGGGTCCGGAGCTTATTCGAATATGCACAAGTGCACGATTTGGCCACTTCGCGTTTTACAGATATCGTGATGTTTCATTGTGTCCCAATGTTTCAATGTTGGACAGGTGACCCTACTTTGTCGAAATCCAAAATCTATCTATCTAATCTTGAAATAAGGCAAATTATTCACAAACTGAACTGAATCTCCCACCACTTCGGAAAGTCGATCTGTTGAGAAGAAGTGGAAAGAAACTCAACAGCAATCTTCTTTTAATAACTATATTATAACAGTTTACAGCCAAGGAGTTTTATCTTCCATTTATTCAGAATTCAAATATTTCATGTTACATAATTTTTTTACAGTATCGTTAAATCTATCACAGGGAAAGCGTATACATTGTTTGTATTAGTGACTTTGTGAAGTTTACTACGAATATAATAGCCGGCTCGCTTAAACTTCTTGCAAAATATTACAAAAACCTAATAAAAATGTCTTGAACCCATTATTTAGTTTTAAAATACAATATTTTGAATATGTGCGAGATAAAAATAAGTCTTACTTTTGAAAGAAAATAAATAAAACCGCCAAACAAATCTGCTTCCGTCACTAACGTCAAAGTAACTTTTGACCTTTAGTGTCAGTAAAGGATGAAAATAATGCCAGGTAAAACTAATTAAGTACATAATGAATTTTACCTGCCGACTTCAACAAATATTTTGTATTTAGTGATTTTTGCCTTTTAAAATTTCAATAAATAGTGCACCTACGGATATGACGACTTTTTCCTCGGAAAGATATTGATATTTTAATGAACTTAGTGAAAAAAAACACATTTCCATTTTTTTGTACTTAGTGAGTTTTTCCTGTCACCTGACGATATGTATATATTGAGAATAGGCTGATCATTAGCTTTCATTTGAAATTATTAACCGGAAATAATTTGTTGTTATCCCCTCCTAAATCCCCCCTTACAGGCGCCAACTTGGAATTTTATTTAGCCTATGCTACTTGCGCAGTTGATATGAATCTATTGATACCTCATTTGTTTAAATCCATATATCCATTCAGTAGATACGACGCAACAAGAAACAGACATACATACATGCATACACGTTGAATACATAACCCTCCTTTGCGTGTCGCTGTCGGGTAAACATAATCGCGTTACTATTCTAATTGGCTGTATCGCTTTAAAACCAAGACTTATTAAATTTACGTATGTTTTTAATTTGTTTTTGAGTTAAGTCATTATATTTTTATTAGAAAATAATGTTTCGTAGCAAAAGGACGGTGGTGGGGCAAAGGAACCACGTGTTGAAAAATAAGTCTGTTTCGCTTTAAGAAATCTTATGTAGGACATCATGTATAAGCAAGCATAGAGTATTACATCAGGCACGTGTTGCTCGTTATCATTGATATATGTAAGCCTTTCAAAGAAATTTCCAGTATCACCCTTTCAAACCCTTTTCGTGCCCTTTCATATTTCTTTCTTAGAACCGAGCCTTTCCTTGTAAGAATAGATTTTTCAATAACCTCCTTGTATGTCAAAATTACTCTCGAACATAGATTAAATCATTTCGGCGAATAGACATAGGTTGAGTAAGTAAATGAAAAAAAATGTACCTACTTACGAATGAAGGGGTTTGGTTTAAATGATTGTTACTGTTCATACACACAGTACTTGTTGGTCCGGGTTGATCATATTATGTAAATTTGTGTGGCAAAATTAAAGTTCTCATAGATTTTAGGAACTACATTTTTTTATGATATGTTTGCTTAATTGGTACTACAATTATCAGTAGACAAGTTTTATAATTAATAAGCGGGGAACAGAGACAATTTCGATTAAAATTGAACTCTGGAACCTACTTATAAAAGCCTTTTGTGAACCTGTAGATTCGATCCAGTCCCAGAGTTGCCGCTTAACGCGATTTCTGTCGCGGTCGGCTATTCCGCCACATAGTAGATCAAAACTGGGCTTTCATAGACATTTTCAGTTGGTTTTTTGTGTGGAGGTCTTATAATAAAAAAAATATTTGAAAGAAAGCACTGCTGCCTGGGTTAAGAAGTATGCCAAAAAATCCTAAATAAATCATAGAAAAATACCCCATGAGGAAATGAAGCTGATGCGATGACTGAGTTATGGTTGTCTTTGATGTCATGTCCATATGCACTAATATTCATTAAATTTGATTCTATCTGCCATATGTGGAAACTTTTAATTATCCTTCATTTGAGCTATATTTATTGTAGGTATTTTTAACTAGCTTTAAGTCCTCCGAAAATAATAAAATAAAATATAAATAGGTAGTCTTCTGAAGGAACAGTGTGTTTTACACACTTTAAAAAATCCAACTGAATATGTCTGTGAAAGCCCAGTTTCAATCTACTGTGCGGTGGTACGAAGAAACAAACAAAAAGAAGGTTCACAATGAAAAGGAGACAACGTAACTCGGAAGACAACTCGTAATAAAAGCCCTTTTTAATTGAAAAAATATTTAAAAAAAACATTATTTATCTTATTATAATTGTAATTTTTAAAATAGCATTTCGCAATTTTATAAATTACAAAATGCGATAAAACCTCGTAAGTCCTCTTTTTTTTTTGTTTTGGTGTAGTGAACGGAATTGCAGTTGGCGCTGAAAATAAAACGCTTGTTACATATGCATTATTAAAAAAAAACCTTTTCGCGCAATCTAAGTTGTTTTTATCCTATTTGAAGAAACAATCTATTACACAAGGATGAACATTTCAGGATTCAGCCCCAGTCTTGTTATCTTTTGGTTAAGCGTTGACGTGCCCTTTGATCGGTGGTTTAGCAGATTTGTATTCTGTGTGTACTTTCGTCTTGATATATGTAGGAACAAGCAACCAATAAATCTACACTAATAGCACTCGTGGCTTTATTCACGCATATTCAGATCGCATGAAGATATCACTATCTTATGTGGTCTCCCTGGCCATGCCCTATATGTGTACATATTTTCAGCTCAATCTATAGGAAAGTTCACCAAACTTAAAAAAAGGAATCAATATTTTTATAATTAATACTATTTTACTTAAGTAATCTGATAACGTTGCTTTACCTGTTATATTGAATGATATGCACTGTTTTTTTTTTCAAATTCAGTTGAAAACAACACTCACACTTAAGTACACAGAATTTCTCCATGGTCCACAAAAAAATGTACTGCCAAATATCATTGCTCCTGCTACGATTTGATCAGGCAATATTAATTAACGATCCGCTTCTGATTATCAAGCCCCCTCTTGTAGCTATAGTTCATAACTTTAATAACGAGGGAAATACATCTTCCTGGTATTTGCGATGAGACACCCCTATCAGTCTATCCATTCAACAAACTTTACGCTACGTAGTTCAGTGACCTCGGCAGAAGGGTTAGGATAACATCTGTATTCTGATCCACGTTTCTGTCAAATGTAGGTTACTGTCAGTTCGTTTACACTGCTTATTGTTGACATAGGTTCCTACTCGAAAGATAACACAGAGGTCAAAAAGCCTGTTATTATGTTTCCACTTTTCCAGGCACTTTTTTTAATATAAAACCTCTTGATTTTATGCATTTAGTACCGTGGTGATACTGGTAGATTTGAACTTTATCTTTGGTAAGCAGCCAATCCATTTTTTCCGCTTTAAGTTTTGATTAGTACTTTATTAGTATTATAGTTAAAGATTGTTAGGAACTATGGCTGCTATGAGACTTTTTGTCATAGTGTGGGTAAAACCCACACTACTAAAGATAAAAGTTTATAGAGGACCCACACTAATTTTCCGAATTTTGAAGCTGATGTTCATTTAAATAAAATAGGTAGGTACGTCTTAAGTTTCGCTCCTGATTTGAAGACTTATTAGATTTATTTCTTAAGTCATAATGACTTTCATAAATCTATACATATAATAAAATGGTAGGAAAGTCAAAACTGTACATTGAATATTTTTTTAAAAGAATACTTGGGGTATGATCTACAATCGAAACAGAAACAAAAAATATAGTTTTTAGATTTTTGTCTGTTTGTATGTTTGTCTGTTTGTCTTTCCGGGATAAACTCAAAAAGTACTGCATGGATTTACTTCAAATTTGGCATGAAGATAGTTAAGAAGTCGGGTCAACATATAGGCTACATATTATCACGCTAGCAGTGTTATAATCGTAGGTGCGTTTGGTGCTGCATAGCGTTCACGCAGACGACGTCGCGGGCAGCAGCTAGTTAATAATAAAAAAGATATAATAATTTGAGCTCTGCACATTTACATGCTCGGCAAATTTAGATTTTCAAGATCAAAACATCTTAGTTTTGTGTACACTTCGCCCTAGGCACGAGCCACGAAATTCTTTTTGGTTTTGTTTTACGAAGAAAAGGCTCAATGAGGAAGCGGATACAAAAAAATATTATGTTCACGGAAAATACGGAGTTGTCTAAATTAGATAGGATTATTTTGACCGAAAGAAATTCAACCTAGCAAGACGATTTCGAAGAAAAAAGTTAGTTTTCTCTTAGAACAATTTACTGTAACTTTAGATTCCTGTACGAATAGAACAAGCCAAAATCTATTCACAATTTCTAAGAGGTTTCAAAAGTATTTGATACTTTAAGGAAATGGAAATCAGCTAACGAGCACTGGATCCTTATGGTAAACGGCATTTAGGGCCACGGACATTGTACGTCGGAAGTGCAATGACCAACATTGCGTTGATGGTCAAGCCTGTTGTTCCCAGTAATTTCAATAGCTGGACTTATCCGGAACACAACTACGCATACCTGCAGTTATTATGGTGGTTAAAATAAGGAGGGTGGAAGTACCTACCCAGGCGGCTCTGAACAAAGAGTCTAATTATGATTAAGAAATGTCGCAAATTGTAATTATTTATAGAACTTAGTTTCAGTGAAGTTCTATCCTAATTATACAAGGTCTTCATCCGAATAATATTTGTAGTCTCGTGTAGCAACTCGCTCATCTAACACTGTAGGCAGTTAACGAAATATTGTAACAGTAAAATAATGTCTAACGTTATTTTTTAGCTTAATTAATTACCAACATTCCGTATTAATAGAACTGGTTACTCCAGAATCTAAGACATAAGCAATCCCCTGAAAGGGCCTCCTACACTACCACGCTGTCACGGTGCTTGCGATATGCCTATCTAAAGACAAAAGGATTATTTTTAGCCAAATCTACAATAATTTTGATCCATGTTGTTGGAACACCACAAAAAATCAAAAATTATCCTCATCAACGTGAACACAATCCTTCATTCATAATTTTTGTCCATCGAGCTAGAAAGTCGTTTACCATTAGTTCAAGCCGGAGCTCACCTCCCAGCTTTCATGACAAAAAAAATAAAATCAACAAATTCGGAACATTAAAATGAAGTGAACGTTATCTACGTATACCTACACATATTTTCTTGTTTTTATAGTGCATATTTTTGAAAAGTGTCATTTTTATAAAAGTCTGTTGTCGATTTTGACAAAGATACTACTTGGAATTCTGTATTTTTTGTAATAAAACAAAACTGATTTATAATGGACGAAATAATCTCGTAAAAACGTTCAAAAAAGAACATCAGACGATAGGAGAAGTCGATTCAAACTTATTAAAATAAATATTAAAGATGTTTTACTATGAATGAGTTATCGATATCAAGTCACTTGAAATCGGTCGTCGATCTTTCCACCGCTGTCGAGAAACATAGAGCCTTGGCAGCAATCAGAAATTTAAGTTACTGAGCCATAATACTATTGCGGCTTCTAAAAATCGAATATCTACGACGAGTTTAATAAGTATCCTTAAAACCACACAGGGAAAAAGTTCAAAGTTTCCTTAGTTTGCAATTCAGATCGTTGAACCCTTCTGGATACGTAACTATTTTAAAACTTTTCGATTTACTCGTTGCTCGCGACTGACTTGTTTTTCGGAGTTGGTCTTATAATTGAATTCATTTGTTTTATAATGTATTATGACGTTTAGAAACTCATTGGACGGTGGCGAACGACAATGAGGTCAGGATAAATGTTCACTTGTGTGATGGATAAAAATATAAATATAGCCCATTAGCGTAAATATTACTTTTTGTATTGATTTTCGAGATATGAGCAAAAACCTGAAGAAAGAAAATAAGAAATAATTCACTGAAAATCAATACATTGTAGCTCCTAAAGTATTTGTCGTAGAATGAAAACTAATAGGCAATTTCGTGTAGTTTTTTGTACTTTTGCAAGAAGTAGTAATTACGCTATTTGAACAGCACACCCTAGCACAGCACACCCACAAGGCCTTTTAATATGTCAATCTGGACTGCGCACGGTATAATAGCACTAATTTTCAACACTACACGATTTATTTCCACCGATTTTATAAATTTTCTCTGACTATAAGCAAAATCTGAAATTAGGAACCCTCATCTCCTACACCTTCACTTTTAATATGATGGATCATTTAGATTTCATGAGGTATAAATATGCCCATTTCCAAGACTACACAAATTATAGCTGCATCGTGAGAACACCAGTAGTAGACGAGGACTCACGGAAATCTCGCACATTGCAAATTTCAACACCTCGTGAAATTTAGCTCGTGAAGTTTTTGTCGTAATGTTTGTAGAGTGAACACTAATGTGACCAAATCGATACGAAATTTTATGTATAAAATTTGGCCAGAAGCAACTATTACGCTATTTGTACAGATTTTTGAGATATGAGCAAAAACCTGAAAATAGGGCCTACACTGACAGCAGTATTTGAATCTGAACTGCATAAAGGTATATATAGTATGTGTGCCAATTTCCAAAACGACACGAATTATTTCTCCTTTACCCATTTGCCTGTTTACGGCTTAATTTGACTGGGCTAATATATTTTCTGAAGCGAAGATATTCTGATCGAGAATTTTTATGGCACTGGTCGGTAAACATGGGAATCCTGAGTTCTACCACCTATAATCCGTGGGTATCTTTAGTTAAAAACTTTTAATGTCAATTTAATCTAAAGCTTATGGACCAAAATTTTACTTTTAAGGAGAATAGGCATAGTTTATAGAAAAAAATAGATTCACTACTTTTTGTTTTAGGCTCAACTGTCTAATGTAACGACTTTGCTTTAGTGTTATCAGGCGAGTACGATATAGTTAGATAATTCATTAATTTTGTTTAATGGCCTATAACTAATGTCTGTTTGAATATTACCAGAATAATTGGTTTTTTATTATTTCAATATAATTCTTTAGCTTTGAATTTATATTGAAAGAATAAAAAACAGCTCCATAAAAATGTTTGTGAATGTAACAAAATGTGAGTTAATACTATTTTAATCACATTGAAGATTCTTCTCATTACACTATGCTGGATGCAAACAGTAATTGTTTAACATCAACTTCACAAAGTGACTCGACTCTTATAAAAGGAGCTACGATTAAACTCAAGATAAAAAGAATTAATAAAAAATATTCCATAATCTTGTTTCTTATATTATCCAAGTTTCGAAATAACAGCACAATTAAATTAAAAGCCTTTTAAATATCATTGCGGAGTTTTTGAATGTGCTTTGATCTTGTTTTATCGTTTGACAAGTTCCCTTTACAATCAGGAATGATAAGGAATATTCAAGTAAATAAACACTGGATTACCTGCCTTATTATATTAAATTAAAGCTGAAACCTCTTCCGATAAAACAACATGACAACTTTATTCCCTGATAATATAGTAAATCCAAAGTATTTTTTAACAAACAATTATGAAAATGATTTTTTTAGAGAGATTTAGAGATTTTTTTAGCTGCTTTCATGCTTAGTACATGAAAGCAGCTAAAAAAATCCTTAAAAAAATCTGACACTCACACAATATTATCTAGCCCAAATTATGTTTCTTAAAGAACTTGTGTTATGGATACTAGATGACTGATATACTTAAGAAATATTTGAACATACATATTGAATAAATACATATTTTTAATTGAATAAACTTAAATAAACATATAAACATTCATGACTTGACGGCTAATATTCTGTGTTCATCACACCGATATCCGCCGCATAGAAGGCAATGTATGTTACCACTACACCAGCCGGTCGTCAAAAAATGATCGTTAAAATTGTTTAGCTTCAAGGCAAACGTCAATTTGTTTCATATTTTATGCCGATTTTACATCTAATTGCTTATATCTCCAAATTCCTGAATTTTACAAAGTTTATACATAAAATTTCGTATCGATTTGGTCACATTAGTGTTCACTCTACAAACATTACGACAAAAACTTCACGAGCTAAATTTCACGAGGTGTTGAAATTTGCAATGTGCGAGATTTCCGTGAGTCCTCGTCTACTACTGGTGTTCTCACGATGCAGCTATAATTTGTGTAGTCTTGGAAATGGGCATATTTATACCTCATGAAATCTAAATGATCCATCATATTAAAAGTGAAGGTGTAGGAGATGAGGGTTCCTAATTTCAGATTTTGCTTATAGTCAGAGAAAATTTATAAAATCGGTGGAAATAAATCGTGTAGTGTTGAAAATTAGTGCTATTATACCGTGCGCAGTCCAGATTGACATATTAAAAGGCCTTGTGGGTGTGCTGTGCTAGGGTGTGCTGTTCAAATAGCGTAATTACTACTTCTTGCAAAAGTACAAAAAACTACACGAAATTGCCTATTAGTTTTCATTCTACGACAAATACTTTAGGAGCTACAATGTATTGATTTTCAGTGAATTATTTCTTATTTTCTTTCTTCAGGTTTTTGCTCATATCTCGAAAATCAATACAAAAAGTAATATTTACGCTAATGGGCTATATTTATATTTTTATCCATCACACAAGTGAACATTTATCCTGACCTCATTGTCGTTCGCCACCGTCCAATGAGTTTCTAAACGTCATAATACATTATAAAACAAATGAATTCAATTATAAGACCAACTCCGAAAAACAAGTCAGTCGCGAGCAACGAGTAAATCGAAAAGTTTTAAAATAGTTACGTATCCAGAAGGGTTCAACGATCTGAATTGCAAACTAAGGAAACTTTGAACTTTTTCCCTGTGTGGTTTTAAGGATACTTATTAAACTCGTCGTAGATATTCGATTTTTAGAAGCCGCAATAGTATTATGGCTCAGTAACTTAAATTTCTGATTGCTGCCAAGGCTCTATGTTTCTCGACAGCGGTGGAAAGATCGACGACCGATTTCAAGTGACTTGATATCGATAACTCATTCATAGTAAAACATCTTTAATATTTATTTTAATAAGTTTGAATCGACTTCTCCTATCGTCTGATGTTCTTTTTTGAACGTTTTTACGAGATTATTTCGTCCATTATAAATCAGTTTTGTTTTATTACAAAAAATACAGAATTCCAAGTAGTATCTTTGTCAAAATCGACAACAGACTTTTATAAAAATGACACTTTTCAAAAATATGCACTATAAAAACAAGAAAATATGTGTAGGTATACGTAGATAACGTTCACTTCATTTTAATGTTCCGAATTTGTTGATTTTATTTTTTTTGCCATGAAAGCTGGGAGGTGAGCTCCGGCTTGAACTAATGGTAAACGACTTTCTAGCTCGATGGACAAAAATTATGAATGAAGGATTGTGTTCACGTTGATGAGGATAATTTTTGATTTTTTGTGGTGTTCCAACAACATGGATCAAAATTATTGTAGATTTGGCTAAAAATAATCCTTTTGTCTTTAGATAGGCATATCGCAAGCACCGTGACAGCGTGGTAGTGTAGGAGGCCCTTTCAGGGGATTGCTTATGTCTTAGATTCTGGAGTAACCAGTTCTATTAATACGGAATGTTGGTAATTAATTAAGCTAAAAAATAACGTTAGACATTATTTTACTGTTACAATATTTCGTTAACTGCCTACAGTGTTAGATGAGCGAGTTGCTACACGAGACTACAAATATTATTCGGATGAAGACCTTGTATAATTAGGATAGAACTTCACTGAAACTAAGTTCTATAAATAATTACAATTTGCGACATTTCTTAATCATAATTAGACTCTTTGTTCAGAGCCGCCTGGGTAGGTACTTCCACCCTCCTTATTTTAACCACCATAATAACTGCAGGTATGCGTAGTTGTGTTCCGGATAAGTCCAGCTATTGAAATTACTGGGAACAACAGGCTTGACCATCAACGCAATGTTGGTCATTGCACTTCCGACGTACAATGTCCGTGGCCCTAAATGCCGTTTACCATAAGGATCCAGTGCTCGTTAGCTGATTTCCATTTCCTTAAAGTATCAAATACTTTTGAAACCTCTTAGAAATTGTGAATAGATTTTGGCTTGTTCTATTCGTACAGGAATCTAAAGTTACAGTAAATTGTTCTAAGAGAAAACTAACTTTTTTCTTCGAAATCGTCTTGCTAGGTTGAATTTCTTTCGGTCAAAATAATCCTATCTAATTTAGACAACTCCGTATTTTCCGTGAACATAATATTTTTTTGTATCCGCTTCCTCATTGAGCCTTTTCTTCGTAAAACAAAACCAAAAAGAATTTCGTGGCTCGTGCCTAGGGCGAAGTGTACACAAAACTAAGATGTTTTGATCTTGAAAATCTAAATTTGCCGAGCATGTAAATGTGCAGAGCTCAAATTATTATATCTTTTTTATTATTAACTAGCTGCTGCCCGCGACGTCGTCTGCGTGAACGCTATGCAGCACCAAACGCACCTACGATTATAACACTGCTAGCGTGATAATATGTAGCCTATATGTTGACCCGACTTCTTAACTATCTTCATGCCAAATTTGAAGTAAATCCATGCAGTACTTTTTGAGTTTATCCCGGAAAGACAAACAGACAAACATACAAACAGACAAAAATCTAAAAACTATATTTTTTGTTTCTGTTTCGATTGTAGATCATACCCCAAGTATTCTTTTAAAAAAATATTCAATGTACAGTTTTGACTTTCCTACCATTTTATTATATGTATAGATTTATGAAAGTCATTATGACTTAAGAAATAAATCTAATAAGTCTTCAAATCAGGAGCGAAACTTAAGACGTACCTACCTATTTTATTTAAATGAACATCAGCTTCAAAATTCGGAAAATTAGTGTGGGTCCTCTATAAACTTTTATCTTTAGTAGTGTGGGTTTTACCCACACTATGACAAAAAGTCTCATAGCAGCCATAGTTCCTAACAATCTTTAACTATAATACTAATAAATACTAAGAAATAATTCACTGAAAATCAATACATTGTAGCTCCTAAAGTATTTGTCGTAGAATGAAAACTAATAGGCAATTTCGTGTAGTTTTTTGTACTTTTGCAAGAAGTAGTAATTACGCTATTTGAACAGCACACCCTAGCACAGCACACCCACAAGGCCTTTTAATATGTCAATCTGGACTGCGCACGGTATAATAGCACTAATTTTCAACACTACACGATTTATTTCCACCGATTTTATAAATTTTCTCTGACTATAAGCAAAATCTGAAATTAGGAACCCTCATCTCCTACACCTTCACTTTTAATATGATGGATCATTTAGATTTCATGAGGTATAAATATGCCCATTTCCAAGACTACACAAATTATAGCTGCATCGTGAGAACACCAGTAGTAGACGAGGACTCACGGAAATCTCGCACATTGCAAATTTCAACACCTCGTGAAATTTAGCTCGTGAAGTTTTTGTCGTAATGTTTGTAGAGTGAACACTAATGTGACCAAATCGATACGAAATTTTATGTATAAAATTTGGCCAGAAGCAACTATTACGCTATTTGTACAGATTTTTGAGATATGAGCAAAAACCTGAAAATAGGGCCTACACTGACAGCAGTATTTGAATCTGAACTGCATAAAGGTATATATAGTATGTGTGCCAATTTCCAAAACGACACGAATTATTTCTCCTTTACCCATTTGCCTGTTTACGGCTTAATTTGACTGGGCTAATATATTTTCTGAAGCGAAGATATTCTGATCGAGAATTTTTATGGCACTGGTCGGTAAACATGGGAATCCTGAGTTCTACCACCTATAATCCGTGGGTATCTTTAGTTAAAAACTTTTAATGTCAATTTAATCTAAAGCTTATGGACCAAAATTTTACTTTTAAGGAGAATAGGCATAGTTTATAGAAAAAAATAGATTCACTACTTTTTGTTTTAGGCTCAACTGTCTAATGTAACGACTTTGCTTTAGTGTTATCAGGCGAGTACGATATAGTTAGATAATTCATTAATTTTGTTTAATGGCCTATAACTAATGTCTGTTTGAATATTACCAGAATAATTGGTTTTTTATTATTTCAATATAATTCTTTAGCTTTGAATTTATATTGAAAGAATAAAAAACAGCTCCATAAAAATGTTTGTGAATGTAACAAAATGTGAGTTAATACTATTTTAATCACATTGAAGATTCTTCTCATTACACTATGCTGGATGCAAACAGTAATTGTTTAACATCAACTTCACAAAGTGACTCGACTCTTATAAAAGGAGCTACGATTAAACTCAAGATAAAAAGAATTAATAAAAAATATTCCATAATCTTGTTTCTTATATTATCCAAGTTTCGAAATAACAGCACAATTAAATTAAAAGCCTTTTAAATATCATTGCGGAGTTTTTGAATGTGCTTTGATCTTGTTTTATCGTTTGACAAGTTCCCTTTACAATCAGGAATGATAAGGAATATTCAAGTAAATAAACACTGGATTACCTGCCTTATTATATTAAATTAAAGCTGAAACCTCTTCCGATAAAACAACATGACAACTTTATTCCCTGATAATATAGTAAATCCAAAGTATTTTTTAACAAACAATTATGAAAATGATTTTTTTAGAGAGATTTAGAGATTTTTTTAGCTGCTTTCATGCTTAGTACATGAAAGCAGCTAAAAAAATCCTTAAAAAAATCTGACACTCACACAATATTATCTAGCCCAAATTATGTTTCTTAAAGAACTTGTGTTATGGATACTAGATGACTGATATACTTAAGAAATATTTGAACATACATATTGAATAAATACATATTTTTAATTGAATAAACTTAAATAAACATATAAACATTCATGACTTGACGGCTAATATTCTGTGTTCATCACACCGATATCCGCCGCATAGAAGGCAATGTATGTTACCACTACACCAGCCGGTCGTCAAAAAATGATCGTTAAAATTGTTTAGCTTCAAGGCAAACGTCAATTTGTTTCATATTTTATGCCGATTTTACATCTAATTGCTTATATCTCCAAATTCCTGAATTTTACAAAGTTAGTACCTACTTATTTAATATTTGATTAAATCCACCAACCAGCACTGGGGTCAAAAATGGGAGAGACTCATTGCCTTGCAGTGGTCTCATTACAAAGGGGTGTGATGATGAACTTATATCCTACGGTTTTAATTTTTTTTTAAACGACCACAAACCTACCTACTCACTTAATTATCAAGGCATTTTCAATACAGACATAATTTGGTTCATCTGCACGTTTAATATTCAGCATGTTTAATATTTAATAAGCTTATTTATGTAAATCACTATGAGAGGACCCTTAGTAAAAATATTTTTTAATCACAATGCTGTTTTTCTTTTTTAAAATATGTAGGTACATAACTCCGGAACGGCTCGCTTAGGCATTCTTGTCACTGATAATGTTACGTTAAACGTTAATACGCAATACCGAAAATTTTACCCTACCTGAATATGCTCACTTTTTATATTTTTATAATTTAAAAAACTTAAGCAGATAAGAAGAAGCAGTACCTAGGTTTTTTTTTATATTTGAAAGAAAGCTTTACGCCCACAAAACAATTAAAAAAATTGCAAACAAAGCTAATATCCCTCGTAGCAGCTTTATCTGTGTCAGCTCGCTCTGTACAATTGGAATAAAAGATAAAAGACTTAACACAGTCACGTGCATATGTAACCCACGCCGCTTAGTCAAAGAGCACGTGGACGCGGGCTAAATTCCTGTAGGCTACAATATTTTTTATTGTGTAATTCAAAAACGCATTTTAAATATTAAAGCGGGAAGAAAGTTTATTTGTATTCTCTAGTCAAAACTTGGAATAAAATCTTTAAACATAGAATGTACCAGCTGCTTCTCTTCCCGGGCATACTGTAAAAGTCAGTTAGGGACAGAGGTTTAATTGACATTTTTTTGGGCGATATAGGCTGCTCTGTCACTACAATAGTCTCACTACATTATATAATACCTCCAAATTTTGTCGAACGTGACATCAAATGGTGTTATAGCCTCTTGTGTTCTGCCTACCCCATCCAAATCCTTATACAGGCGTGAAGTTATGTATGTATGTATGGTTGTATTAATTGTGACTGGCTGGTTTTGATACCATTAAAAGGTAATATCATAAAGAAACATTTTCATTTCTTCTTCTAGATCAATTGGATTTGGAATCACCATCTTGGATTAATGCATACTCATTTTTATGAAATAAAATCATATCTTTATTAAAGAAATGGATTATTAATGCATCACCTTCGATAAGAATGTACGAAAAGAATAGCTGGTAACGTTCGGTCAAGCTGTACAGACCTTCGTGTAAGCCCAGGAAGATAGGTAAGTCTAAATTCATTAAATTAAAAATAATTTAAATAAATTAAATTAAAATATATTCCAACAACATAGATGAAATTTAGTGTCATATAATCTGTAGCTTATGACTGCACAGCAAGTAATAAAAACGTTTCCATCTTATTTTATGTAGTCATAGAATGAAGACTAAACTTAATTTTTTCTCACCGAGAAGAATTTTGAAATTTTAATTTATGAAAAATATATTTAAACTTTTTTTTTACGTAATTGACACCCACTCATCATTCTTAATCTGCTATTAAAATATAATTGACTATTATAGGCGGACTCTGTATAATTCATATTTAATAGCCTCTCAGTATTCTATGGTGGTAAAGTGTCAGTGCACCTGTTGAACCCCTTTCTAACAATTTCAGGGCATTGTCTTCTGTGATGGCAGAACCTTGTTGTATACTAATTTTATTAACATTGTCTACTTAGGTCAAGTAAGGTTAAATTGTTTCGCATGTTTGTTTGATGAGAAATTTGACTTAAAATGTTTACTTTTTCGACTAAATAACCCACATAATCCTGCTTTTCTCGTTCTGAAAACGGGTGTAGGTACCCTTCTAACAGTTTTATATTTACTCTCATAAACTGTACTCATAAACTGTAAGAGCTACTTAGGGTAAAGAGAATATAAGTAGATAATACTTTGCAAACTTTTGTATACTCCATTGTATAACCACTTAAAGTTTCATTGATCTTACGGTAAAAAGTCAGATCTTACGAAGTTTCTGCAAATGTTAAGGGGTCAAGGGCCAAAAAGGGCTTTGAACAATAACACGCTAAACCGGCAGCTTAGTTAAGTATTAGGAGTTACAAGGAATAACAATGAACCTCTACAGCTGACAGCCCTTTACAGAACGCAGTGTACTTTAATTAATATAAATAAATTTATTTTGGAAGTTTGACATAACGCGGTTGTGAATTTTTAAGATAATAATGAGTTTTAATTGAGTGAGTTGTGAATTTTTAAGATATATTCAAGATTAAATAACGTTGACAAAGGGATTTTTTTCTATTTATTCACTCTTCAGTTTTGCAGTACATGATGACGGTAAATGAAAAAAATAAAAAATAGATGTGTGTTTAGTAAGTACAACGGTCTTATTGCTGAAGAGCGATTTTTACAGACAACCAAATTCACGTTTTTAGTTGAGTAATTTTATTTATGAACTTATTTAGCCCACCAATTTTAAGTCTCTCTTATGTCATTTTATCACTTAAAACTCAAGAGCGGCTGACAAAACTTGATTTTACAACGATTTTTTTAGTAACGCTCGGCCGGATCAGTACAAGGATTGGTGATCGCCGACTATTAATTTCTCACGGCGGCCGGCGGCGCGGCGCGGCGACTTCCGTACTTTCGAGAGCACGGTCTTGGGTGCTGTATACTTGTATACAGTAGCCACTAGGGTTCTTTAGAAGCCATTTCGACATCCTGAAAATTATGACATCCGCCAACCAGCACTGGGTGAGCTTGGTGGCTTAAGGCGTTCCGTACGGGAGAGACTTATAGCCCTGCAGTGGGTTCATTAAAAAGAGTTGTTATGATGATGGAGAATACAGCCATTTGTCAGTTGTGTCTCTTTCTGAATTGTGTTTTCCACGATTACATGATTTAAAATTTTCATATATTTTACAACTACTTATTCAATTATGTTTCAAGTTTGTGTTTCTCTCACAGATCCTAGGGTTAAAATCAGATTTAAATGACTGAAGATTGTAAGCAAATTGTTAGTTTTGGTAAGTAGGCGTCATGAACAAGATATAACTGCAGATAATACGTTGTCTTTACAAGCAAATATCTCTACCTACTTTCTTATGCTCGGAGCGTTTAGATAACAACCCCTAACACTTTGACCTTTATCAATTAAATCTAATTACGACCTGTAAAATTAAGGTAACGTGCACGTGAATAAAAACGATAATAACATTAAGAGGCTCTTTGATACTACATTGCTAGGTCTCCGGTTTTCGTCTCGCTTACACATAGCAATGAGTGTTAGTTAATGAGAATTAAGAGAGGAAAGGCCTGCAGTCCAAAGAATACCTATATTTCGCAAATTATTATAAAAGTGTGAGAAACCTACCAATAAATGAATTGGAGATTTAAAAAGATCTTTGTTTAATTCTGCCATGTTAAGGCATAGAATAAAATAAATTCGATGATTTTTATCGCATCAATCGTTTACACAAATAAAGGTTTGAACTTGGACATCGCATTGCCCCGCACTGTATTTAAAAACTCGGAGCTATCACATATTGTCCACGTTCAGCTTACAAACATTTTTTTTTAAGCTTTTCCGATTCTATTAGATACATATTGATGCTTGAGACGTCGAGGTTATCAAATAAATAAACTAATGTTTGAACGTCGACACACACTATCAATATTATTAACAAAACTAAAAGACAATTGTTCGTCTGAAAAGACCCAGTAATGTCGTTTATTGCTCATAAAAAAATTCATACCATGACGTTTCATCTTTAAAAAAAAGTCAAACTATTAACATAATGCTACTGTCAACATATTGATAATTGTCAAAACAATACAGACAACACTAAATAATATCCAAAAATTATACAAGTTTCAATTATTTTAGAAAGTTCGTATATAATTTAAGTGTAATGACAATGTAAGAATGTGTGGTATAGCACAATCAATGGATCGTGTAATTGGAAAGGCATGCAACAAAGCCCTCCAGTGATACCCAACGAGGAAGAGAAGCCAGACCCTGTGCTTGACGTGGTACTGTCCGAGCCTCGAGATGATGATCTGTTCTACACAGCCAGCGTGCACTTCCTGCGGAAGAAGTTGCAGGCCAAGACCAGCACTTTGCTCCCTCAGCAGGACTTTTCGAAATCCTGCTGCGAACTGGGGGCCTCTTCTAATTTCAACATTCGAGATGGACTCGACAATTTAACACAAAGAAACAAAAGTTACCACTTCAATGACATCCTTAAACCTTTTCTGCCTATGCACCAAGTACTTCCCTTTCCGAGACCTAGCAAGACAAACTTTTTTTCTCGCTTAAAAAACACATTTAGAAAGAACAGGCACAGTTCTGAGGTGTCAGGCAAAAATATATTAGATGACCTTGAAAATTCAAATTGCATATCGAGTTTTAAATTTCCAAGGTGTGAAAGAATGGACATGCACCGTTCGTCATTCCTGGTGAGGATATCGGAGGAAGGATCTCTCGAAGACGTGGTAGACGAAGCAAGTAAAGAGATGATTGAAAAATGCAAAAGTTCTTTTCAAACTAGAAAGCGCCGGACTTAACCATAAAATCATAAATTATATTGATATTTAAATAAATTATTGTGCTATTCGATACATATTTTTTTTATTGACTACTTAGCGAGGAGCTGGTATTATTTAGCTTAAAATCTTACTTTATGTCCGATTGTGGATGAATGATCAAATAAAATTTAATAGCATGACATAGTCTTCATATAGTATAGTTTTATAATGAAATTTAGTATGGCTATAAAGCAATTTAAATTATTGAATTCAAAACATGTAGCACATAAGTACCTAATTGTCATATTTTGTGAAAGTATATGATAGAAGATCAAACGAACTTCTTAAGTGAAGTTCGATCGATATTATATGAGTTGCTTCATTCGAAGATATATTCATTTACCAAGTAGTCCCTTTGACTCACACGGTAGCACGCACGAATTTAAGAGTTATGAAATGACTAAAAAGGTCAAAACACGTGTTTTCGATCGTTTTAGTTAAAATTTTTCACACCAGTCTGGATCCATAGGATGCGCCTCTGTCGAGCTCATTATTTTAGAGTTCTTCATTTTATAATTATGGCAAAACTTTAAGGGCAATAGTTTACTACATTGACAGGGCGGGTGGGACCTTAATATATCTTCGAATGAAGCAACTCATATAATATCGATCGAACTTCACTTAAGAAGTTCGTTTAATCTTCTATTATATTTCGTTGCTTCATTCTTCAGATAGATTCATTTACCAAGTAGGTGTTCAGAGCATAAGGTAAAGTTTCGCTTTATAAAAATTCATTAACTAATATTCAACAGTTATTTAATGAACTCAATGTAAATGTATAATTTTGAAACATTTTATTTACATGCATACTGAATAAAATTACTTAAAGTAAATTAATAATTCTAGGGTCGGCAGACTAAAGCACTTAAGTCAAAAAGATAAAGTTTTCAGGAAGTAAAAAAAAACTATATTGTAAATTACTCAATAATGTTTTAATTTTTCTAATACATAAATAAATTTATTTATTTATCTTTTTGACTTAAGTGCTTTAGTCTGCCGACCCTAGAATTAAGGATCAACAAAGGAGTTTACTTCTACATTTGATTGAAAAACTGCCCTTCCAAAATTACTTTTATTGATCGACCATGGGGCGGTTATAAAACTTAGCGAATGTTTGAGACTGAGCGGTCCTGCAGGCCGTGCTGCGAATGGCTAGCAGCGATAGGCCGCCACGCGCTCTGGCCGCGGACGTTGCTGCGCGTGCCGCGTGCTGTGAGCGCTGAACGCCGCGCGCCGCCGCCACGCCCGCGCCGCTAGACCCCATGACATGCTTTATCCAGCGACTGATAGACGGTGAGATCGTTGTTTTGTAAGGTCGCTTTGGTTTGACTATAAGGCAATCTACACGCTCTGGCCTAAGTTAACTCGTTACAAATAACTAATTTTCTAAAGCTAATGCAGGGCATATACAGGAATGGCATGTTCATGGAAATATGGCAAAACTAGAGTTGGTTACTAGCAGCAGCTGAAATTATAATCAAATCCAAATTCCCTATTTTGATTTCATTTGCAAAAATTATAAGAGAAATTGCACACGGTGTGCTAGTGGCCTAAAAGCCAGTAAAAATACCAGTTACTGTGTGTGTACTTTGCTCAAGATTTAAATAACTATTGGGATACCATTTTGAAATATAATCTTAAAACGACTTGAAGATCTTAATCTTAAACCAAGTGTAATTGTGTTATGTTGGTAATGGCCTAAACCTAAGGTAATGGATTAATTAGTTCATGTGATCCTATATTGTTTCCTAATAATAAGGCCAACCTATGACTATTTACTATATCTATTAACTGTTTTTATTAGTTTTACTTTAATTGTTCCTTAAAAAATGATAAAATTCAGTGAAACCGAACGATTAAAGATATCTCCACTGTTATTGTGACAATAATTCTAGTACCGATACGTTGTACCATGCTACGTTGTACTGAGCTTAAGTTTTGTTAGAAAGCGACGAGACCACGACTAGGTACTGTGGTAACCGCCTACACGTCTTCTCTTAATGAAACCGAGCCGGGAAGCCTCGCTGGTTCGTTCTGGAAAGATAAATAATTTCTTTTCAAAATCGTTAGCTCAGTAAAAGAGCACTCGTTCGGCAAGCGAGAGGTCCCAGGTTCGTGTACTGATCGGGTCTTTTTTTTTTTTTTAATTTATTTTTCCCGTTACCTATTTAAGAATAATTGAGCATTATTAAATGCAAAAATTTCAAAACGGCTTGAATGTTTTAATTTAAAGCAATTTGGAGAGAGAGTAAACGCGTCTATAACCGTAGCTTCAAGATCTCGTTACCAAGAAACCTATTGTGAGCATTTAACATTGGTGCGAGAAGCAAACAGATTTACTTGAGGTTGACTGAAAACTTTGATACGCATAATTGGGTAGTGCTGTATTTTTTCCCGAGTTGATATACGGAGCAAATAGTCAAATATTCATTTTCTCAAACTATTACCAAATACTTTTAGCTAATGCATTTAAATGAGGAAATCGAATTCCTCCCATTAAATTAATATACATGGTACCTACATACAGCGCAAACGTGTTTATCCTTTGCAAAACACTGTAACCCATTAAAAGCTGAAAACATGTCTCACTATTTTTCCAGTTTCCATTTGCATGATCTTTACAAATTACCCCCCCCCCCCATCAGGCTGTGACGCAAATATTCGCTAAATATTTCTATGACAAGATGTCTTTCACATGTTTTTCCACCACTATAAATCTTCTAAAATCTTACTATGTATTTGTATTTTTGTATCGTTATTATTGCTATTTTTGAGAGCTTTGTATCTATCCTTTCGAAAGTTTGAGTGGTAGTATAATCACTAATATTTAACCGTTGGACAAACTGAAGTTAATGGTTAGTTAGTTGTGAATTGTGCTAATTCTCTGATGGTGCAACACCTTACTTTTTAAAAGAATATTGGTCAGCTTCCATACTTTCAAAAACCTGTCACTTAAATTTTTTTATTGACCCCGTCTTGTATTCGTTGGTGCTTCAAACGGTTGTTTATTGTATTAAGTATCTAAATATATTATCAATATTTTTGAATTCGATGCAGAAATAAAATTATTTCATAAAATAAATACATAGCCCTGCCCGTCAATGTCAGACTTCAATTCAGACTCAGACTTATAAAACTAACAATTTTGTTAGTTTCGCAGCCGGATAGTATCAAATATCAGGATATTAGCTTAATCCTTGCGTAATAATAAGCCTACTGCAATGAAAAAGAATTACCATAATAAACAAGGCACAAAAAGGACTGCAGGAAAATATATATCAATCAAATCTGACGATGAGGTCTGATTGATCTAAGTGAGTGACAGAACCCGCATCTCATATCTTATAGCTACGTTCAGCTTTAATGTTTAATTACAATGAAAAAAGTATGTATTTACTAACATAATAGTATTTTTTTTTACATGATCTCTGCTCTAATATCATTTTTAGTTTCGGCCCTTCATAGGGTTAATTTCTGTTAAACTTAAAACAATAGATTGGCTGCGTTCAAAAACAATATTTCTCGAAAATATTTAAAAATTATTTTCTTTTTTTCCATGGACTGTCTGATCACGGTTTTAATTGCTTTAAAATCAGTGAAAAATCTAAGTTTTTTTGCGATATATTTGAAACTAAGACGCGTCTTTCGGCTATCAATCACTTCAATCAGTTGACAGGTCATAATTCGCCTGCCTTCTTTGTTGCTTACTTTTTAAAACTGAATTTAGGATGGCAACACAGATTTGAGATAGTGAACACTGATTGAAACTGGTTGATTCGATATATGTTTTTATACGTGTTGTTATTTATGACAAATTGTTTACTTCGTATTTCACTTTTTTCTTGCAAAATCACTGGTTATATTTCCACGGAGCAGTATTAATCAGGCCTATGCAACTCTAGTGTCAATGAAATTGAATTCTGCACCATCTAGGATATGACGTACTACAACTTTTCGGTACGTTATTTCTCCTGTTATTAACTAGGTAGCGCTGGGATAGCCGATTTATTAATATCTCGTCAGGAACCGGAAAAGATGTTGATTTTGACAGACTAGTCAACAGACTATTATAATAGTCTATTAATGATCGTGTGCGTGTGCGTCTGTTGCGTTTTGTGTTTTCTCCGCCATTTTATTTAAGACTTAGATTATTTTAACAAATTCGCTGTGAATTGGGCAGTGAAGTTACTTGTGTGACTTACTAACAACTTAAAAGGCTTCAGCAACAAAAGTTTATAAAGACTAAAGTGCGGGAAAGCGAAAACAGTGTAAAAATTGTGTAATATATTGTGTAAATATACAGTGATTGTGCATGTGATTTAAGTATGACTTGCTGTAAGTCATAAGGTTAATTTGGTCGATTTCATAAAAAAATGTCAATGAAAATGTTGATTCACAGTTGCTGTAATGGGGTGAACCGAATAATAAATGGACAATTGACAAAATTTGATGAGGAAGATGGAGTGAAGAAAGAGGCTTTTAAATATTCCACGAAACAATAAATAACCTTATAAAATAAAGATTTTCGTTTTATTTTTTTATTTTTGACCACTTATTTCATATAAATACCTTATTCTGTATTTTTTAAAGCAGTTATCATAATAAAATTCTATAAACTGTTACATTAAATGTGATAAACAGGATAAGATATTTTTACCTTAAATTTTTTTTTTATAATGGAGACTTATCTACTAAGGCCGTCTAGCGGTCATTTTTGGAATTAAATTTAGTTACTAGCGCCATCTATGATATAAGGTATTATTCTATTTTGCCAATAAAATCAAGTTGCCCATCTATCTCATATTAACTGTATCGTCTATGGTATTAATTATCTTTACTAATATTTGCAATTCACTTTGAGTTAATTTTAATATGTTGATATGCGACTTTGTTATAACTTTTCCAAAAATCTTTAAGAGACCGCGTAAACACTGTATTCATTTGACAGATCCGAGTTGAAGTCCTCGAATTCATAAGTTTGTGGTAAAAACTGAAATCGTAATTATTTACGATGTTCCTTTAATATAGGAACTAAAAGATAAGATTCTCTGAAATTAATGCAAGCTAAAAAGGACTTTTTTGTCACTATGCTCAGGGAGGTTCTAAAATGTTCTTTTAAAATGTGATTTGTTATTAAGGAATTTATAAAATTTGTATAAGATTTAAAATAAATCTTTTGTCTCCATTTGATTTTGGTGCAAAAAATATATTCGGAACAAACTGATCAGACTGAGGAGAGCAGGAGACTATTGCTCCTAGATTAATTGATTTATCTATGGAGAGAGCCTATCTCGAAAGCCTGATTTTATTTAGGAGCAAAATTGGAAAATAGGAGTTACGATTTGTATAACTTGACAGATTTTTGGTAATGAGACGCCTTTGGAGATCCACTTTAAACCAACAGAGTCATTGGTAATAGCTGTACCAGAATTATAAAAATATGCCATTTTATTGATTTATTTATTTATACTTCATTGCACACTTACAAAATAATAAAAGGAAAAGAATACATTAGAACAAAAACAGTTTTGAAAGGTACAATAGGCGGCCTTATCGCTATAAAGCCATGTACCTGCGTTAACGATGGGCTAGGGATCATTGTCTCGTTGATATCGTCCACCGAGTTCGGGGGCGTAGCGCTGACAATAATACTGTTGCGTAGTTGCGAGCCGATATTCGGTCCAGTTACCTTGAAACCGCGGGCGTGGGTTCGCTTGACATGAGGATATTTTAAGCATGTCAACATGCTTTTTTATCCCTTTCTTCATTTTCCAATATGTTAACAAATCTAGACCTTCATGGCAGTTTCGTTCTTGTTTCAGTTTCAAAAAAAAAATGTAAATCAGACAGAACTCTGCAATTCTCCACTAGGAATTTTATTGTGTTTACTTTAATATCCAACCAAAGAATAGTCATAGCTTGGCTTATGGCTTGTTGTTCCGAGCCCAAGTGCTTACCTTCAAATTTTTGGTTTCAGACTAAGGGTTTTCAATAATCTGGTTGATCTTAAACCTCTCTGGGTAGCCCTTTGCGCAATAACGGCAGCCATCTTTGAGCTAAATCTTGGTGAATACATTCGCCATGTTTAGGGCCTTTGTTAACGGGAACTACCAGAACCGTTAAGATTTAAATTGGAAGCGTTTGTATTTCCGCTTGAATTATTGGGTTTTAAAGGCGTTTTTGTGGGCGATAGGCGGACCACCTATCACTACAATAGTCTCTCCATCTTTATAATACCTCCAAATTTGTCAGAAGTGACATCAGATGGTCTTGTAACCTCTGGTGTTCTGCCTACCCCATAAGGGATACAGGCGTGACGTTATGCATGCATGCATGCGTATTAGTTTTTATTTGACCTCCGTGTCGATTTATAAAATCAACATCCTGGGTACTACCTCCGTGTCGATTTAAAAAATCAACATCCTGGGTATTTTATCCTTCGTGTTAACGCTAGTTAAAGTTCCTGAAGATATTAAACAGTTTCCTTGAATATCGTTGTATTTGAATACCTCCGTGTCGATTTATAAAATCAACATCCGGGTACCACCTCCGTGTCGATTTAAAAAATCAACATCCGGGTGTTTTATTCTTCGCGTTAACGCTAGGTTAAGATCCTGGAGACATTAGATGCTTTTCTTGAATATTGTCTGTATGAAATCACTCGTCTATGATTTTTTCCGCTCCAACCTTCTAAGCTTGCGTTTATAATATTCTTCTTTTCTTCGGCCGTCTTCTTCGGCATTTTTATGACAGGTGTACTTGCTACCGCGCACGAAAAAGGAATGAGCTCGACAGAGGCGCATCCTATGGATCCAGACTGGTGTGAAAATTTTTAACTAAAACGATCGAAAACACGTGTTTTGTCCTTTTTAGTCATTTCATAACTCTTAAATTCGTGCGTGTGAGTGCTACCGTGTGAGTCAAAGGGACTACTTGGTAAATGAATATATCTGAAGAATGAAGCAACGAAATATAATCTTAATTATTGTTAGAAACTGACAAGTCATTTTATGTCTACACTTGATTGATGATCCTACCGGAGTATATTTTTAGTTCCGAAATATAATACTTAATTACGGAAAGTTTAGATAAAAGAATAAAAACGGAAGGATCACTCTACAGGAATAATAGAGTTTGACAGCTTAATAACGCATCATTCTCCTGTTGTAAGTGAAGTTCATGAGTTCGAATCCCAGGTTGATGCAGTGACGTTTCAACTTTCTTAGCACCAAAACTCCAATACTAGCAATAGTATTGATATCCAACTGACTAAGTAAAGATAGCTGACCAAGTTTATCTAAAAATATAGATGAAGAAGGAAACAAAAAAATATTTACATACAACTTCACGACACTACTGGAGCTGAGTTGGTATTGAGTTGTTCAAGAAGGCCATATTATATACAGGGTTAATTTTAATTAGCGCATCACCCATTGCAGGCAGCATCTCCACATCAATTCAAAAAACACATTTTGTTCTATGATTTAAAAAAATTAATAATTAAAAAAAAACTCACACAAAATATATTTTTTGTCTCTGAACTGGCTTTACTCTGTTTACACTGATGCCACGCACCTCGCGTCACGCCATGTGTAGCGGGGCGCGGGGTTGCGGGATGTCGCAGCAAAATAGAGCGTAATAAATAACAGAGGGAGCAGAAATTTGTTTGTTTTTCTTTTTTTGTGTTATTTATCAAGATTTGTAAAAAGTCGTAGAACAAATGTTGTTGGGATTGGCGTGGAGACGCTGCCTGAAAGCGCTAATTAAAATTAACCCTGTGTAATAATTATATTTGCACAGCTTAGGGTAATAAATAAACAAGGTCATATGTAACACACATTGAAGAAAGAAAGCGGCTTTGCCGCTCTAAAGTGAGCTCTTCAAGACAGCCTATCGATAAGATATTATCTAACTTGTAAGGCCGTAGACCATTTTTCGACGGTTTTAAAAAAAAAAACATGTATGTCTTTGCCCACTTCTAACCTGAAGAAACAATAATTGATCAGCTGTTTGGAAACGTATTTTCACCAAATCCTTACATTTTTTTTTTTGCAAAAAAAATCTAATTGCCTGGCAGAAATCGCGCTTCGGTGATAAGGCCGCCCCTTGTATTTTAATTGTAATTATTGTTTCATTTAAACTGTGTAACCATGTTGGTGTACAACAAAGAGTTTTATTATTATTATAAATCTGTATTATCAAACAAGCAGCTTCGGATTAAAGGTCTTTAACCTTCCTCAAGACTTCGGCTATCGAAAAAAACAAAAAATTGAGAAAGAGAAAGAGATAAGTTAGCGTTTCCTAAATTAAGGCTGGCTAAAAGCAGCAAATCATTCATTGGAATGTCAATCTATACATATAATAAAATGGTAGGAAAGTCAAAACTGTACATTGAATATTTTTTTAAAAGAATACTTGGGGTATGATCTACAATCGAAACAGAAACAAAAAATATAGTTTTTAGAATTTTTGTCTGTTTGTCTGTTTGTCTGTTTGTCTTTCCGGGATAAACTCAAAAAGTACTGCATGGATTTACTTCAAATTTGGCATGAAGATAGTTAAGAAGTCGGGTCAACATATAGGCTACATATTATCACGCTAGCAGTGTTATAATCGTAGGTGCGTTTGGTGCTGCATAGCGTTCAAGCAGACGACGTCGCGGGCAGCAGCTAGTACGTATATATAACAGAATTCCGAAGTCAATTCAATCCCTGCCATTCAATAAATTTAAATCAATCGTTAAAAACACTCTATCTCGAAAAGCTTATTATAAAACAAAGATTACTTAGATGATAAAAGGGCATGGGATTAAGCACAACAGGATATTTCTAAAAGTTTCTAATTACTTAATAATTTTGTTTACGGCTTGGCTGTGCAGTATATATATGACATACTGGTGACTGTCCCACTCACTTATTTTCTTGTCGAGACAACAGCAAGAACGTCATGCTCCCTCAGGCGGCATGGCTAGTGGTAGCGTCGGGTATCGGGTCACCCTCTTCCCTAAAATATGGTTGAGGAGGGTGATGGCTGGTGCTTGCGTTAACTCGTGAACGGGTGCTACTAGCGGTGCCAGGTCGTTTTGCTGATGATACTATGACTATTTTATTCCATTTTTGTTCAAATACTCTGGTCCCAGTTTGTCATGTTCGTATTGTGCATCCATAGCTCACTGCATCTGCTATGTAAGCAATTTGGTTGTGGCATGACATTGGCTCTCACAATCAGCTGTCTTGTGTTTGTTTTTTGTTCATGTCACGGTCAATTTGTACTGTACCTATTTGTATTAATTTGATAATTCTGACTGAAAAAGAGTGCCAAGAGTTTTTTTCCGCCGGCTTTTTTTGTCTCTTGGTCTACTGTAATATCTTATTTAACAACTATCAACAACTAGTTAAAGCCGAAGTATGTGATGACTGACTTCATCAAGTGTTTTGTGAAATTCCTAAGATGAATAAAACTTTTTGAATTTTGAATTTTTGAATTTTGATAGACAAAACACCTTCAGCTTTATTACATTAGTACAAATTCTTAACAAAAACATTAATAATACAAAAAACAATCCCTCCTTTTTCTTTTGGCAGCATTACATTGAAAGGCAAATTAAAATAAAATATCGATGTATGTACAAAATATGTTTATTTTGGCAAGTAAAGTAGGTATGTACAATCAGCGATTCTAATATCTACATATCCTACAATTGACAAGTGTCCTTAATATTAATAATCTATTTACACTTATAAAATGGTTTAATTAAAGTAAGGAAAAATGGCTTTAACCGGTTAATAGCTCTTCAAAAGCAGGGCACATATTCAATGAGACGTGTTAGGATAAGTTAATGACCCTAACTTGTTTGTAGCTATTATTAACATTAATCCCAAAATTTTATCGCTTCTTCGACAATGTTTTTCTATAGCGCTTGTTTCAGTCCAAACTCGCATCCTCCGCTTTCAGAATCATCACCCATCATCAGGTTATTTATTTATATATAGGATAAACGCATATTTAATAAAAGGAAAAAGAAAACTACATTTAAACTTATCAAATTCTTACAATTAAAGCTACAAGTTATGCTGATATCTAGTTAACTACGTATAATATAAGGCACTTTGAAGTATTAGGTAAAGGGTGTAAAAAATATTTATTTTCTTAATAAGGATAAAGGTACGCAATAAGTTGTGGTAGCAGAAATATTTTTCGTATACAACAATGTATAACAATTTCAAAGCTATCAAAAATATTTAGACATTTAACGGAACACATATTTATATTATATCTGTCATAAATACAAAATTTGGATTTAATATTTGCCCCTGCTATTTGAAGCTTAGCAACTTGCACTTGATGAAACAATACAATTCAAATTTCGAAAACTTATCATTTAAACTTAACATGCTCTAATAGTGCAAATAGAAATTAAATGACTAGTTTAATTTTAAATATTTTTTGTTGATTTTATCTGCTAAGACTATGAAATTAAACATAATAACAGGCTAAGATAACGGATGTTAACCCACGGATTTCCGGTCCTCAAAAAACATGCGGAGCAATGGACGAAATTAAGCTTTATATAAGTTATACTGATGAGAGATTTCTAAGGGTTTTCCTCAAAGTTCGCTGACCTTAGAAGTTGACCTTAGAAGTCTAATTTGTGTGTGGAAGGGTTAAAGGATGAACATCAATTAATAAAGAAAATACATCTCACGTTTTGAATACTTATGAAAATGAACTCTTAATATCAAAACAAATAAAGAATCTCGATTCATTTCTCCATTACTTTATTTTACAGATATTTTTGATTATGTATTTCTTTGCTTTTTCATTTTAATTATCGTTCTTATTAACACCCTGTATTAAACTCACAACAGCTGTTTTTCTCTAACATTAATCTAAGTCTAAAATAACGTGTGCTTTCCATCTTCATGAATTATGGAAGGCATACAATTATGTACTTTTATCACAGGCTTTTGACGATTTTTAAAAACTTACAAATTAAACCCAAGCGTTAAAACTAATGAATTATTTTTATCCATTAAATTTTATGTCATTTTAATAAATTGCATGATAGTAATGGAATGTAGTCACGTTAATGATTTCTTTAACTCTATTCTACTTATCAAAATTAGACTATATTTCTTGAATAACTTTTAATTAAGTAATTAGACGCAAAACATTTATTTAAGTACTTAAACAAAATAAAGGTACATTATTTAAGTAGTGACAGCGATACATGCAACATAACTGCCCAAGAATTATAGTAATTCCTATTTATGTATTATTAGAACCTTATTATGTACCATCGAACCAACTGAATCATGACCCATTTTGCTGAAAATTCATTTGAAACTGTCAACTTGTAAAGTCTATCGCGTATAATGCACTTATGACTTTTTAGATATCTACTGTATAAGTTCTGTACTCATTAAATGTCAGTGTCGAATGAAATGATAACAAGTTTGTCACCAAGGAGCATTTAGATGCTTTAGTTAGTTCGATAGTACTACTCCATTCAAATTTTTTGTCATAACTATATTACAATATTTTTTTAACATTATACAAGAATTTATAACATGTAAATTATTATTATTCTTCTGATTGCTATATATCATCAAAAAACTTGTATCCCGTAACTAAGATTGAAGTTTAACGGAATAAGTACAAAAAAAAAATAACTAATTTTTACCTTCTAATTTTCATTGCTATTAGTGCTAATCAACCAATCGTTGGCGTGGAATTTTACCATCCTTCTAAATTTCACCAATCATGACAGCTTTATACCTTCATCTTTCAGTTTCCTCACCACTTCAGGACATAGATCACCTTCTCTGAACTTATACCCACTGGTGATTAGTTCCTTAGTAACCGATAGATTTTTCCTTAAGGATTCCAGCCAAATTGTGTACGAGTAGTCTGGCCATATGCCTCCGTATCTTTCTGGAAGGTGCTCCGGCAGTATGTGTTTGTGAAGAGATGTGACGTCATATCCGTGGAAAAAGATTCGTGAGCGCATATCGGCGGTCAAGAAAGGCTTGAAGATGTTGTAGATCTTGTCGAACAACCACGAGTGGTTGATGACGTGGATGGCGTAAGTGTTGGCCGGGAAACAGGACTGTAAAAAAACATTATGTATTCTTAAATATAAAAAAAAACAAATGACGTTTGCTTAATATTCAAACAATACGAACAAAAAGTATGTATCCCACGCATTCAATGATGTTAATTTCCTGCTTATTTATGACTGGTGTTAAATAATAATACGAAAAAAATATGCTTCATCGCGTATAAAAAACCTGACCATTATTGATCAAAATAGGAAAATATTGCGGTCTGGCTTGGTGCTAATCAAAATGGCATTCATCATTGACAAGGTCTTCCGTGTATAGGCTTCTTTATCTTATATTTAATTTACTTTTAAGACAATTTATTGTACTCGGAAAACGCAGAAGAGTGAAAATAATTCGAAAGAGAAAAAAAATATTTTGTTTATGTTTGTGCGGTCACGTTTTATAGAGGTAATAACCACTGCGTGATCCAATTATAGAATATAGCCACAGACATACATCTACATATAGATTATAGCAGTATCGTGCTGTATTTATACGATAAGTATAGAAACATCATATGTGAAGTTAGTTTTAACAAGCTTCCCTTTTTTATTATAGTCAATTTATTCATATTCATCTAAAAGAAGTTGTCGTGAGGTAGGGGCTACTTTGTATACCTAAGTATATTTTTGATGGGATATATTTTAAACGAAGTTCAGCTTCTGGCCTTCATTATACTCTGCATCAGCCAGAGGAGAAAGAAACACATGACCTTGCTTTAGGCGCATTACAAAGGGTTGTGATGACAGTAAATTAATATTATTTTTATACTATACAAATAAAAAGTAACCCTCAAATTCTATTAGAAGAGTTTTATTACACACTAGCTTTATCCCGCAACTTCGTATGCGCTTAACTACCTACCCTTCTCGTGGAAATTTCAGAAACTATACAACCAGACACCCACTGAAAGAACCTTTATACCAAGTATCACACCCATGCACTCAAGGAATAAGTTTTATTTATACAAACTAAAAATCATATATTTTCCGTGCCCGTGGGAATTTTGGGAATTATTTTCGTAGCACAACCAGTCACTCTTTGAAGAACCTTCATGCCAAGTATCACATCCGTACACTCAAGGAATAAGATTTTTCATACAAACTAAAAAGTCCAACCCCTTCCCGTGGGAATTTCGGGAATTCCTTCCATAATAAAAACTTATTGAGGAACCTTTATATCAAGTATCACATCCGTGCACTCAAGGAATGGGATTTTTTCATACAAAATAAAACATCATATATTTCCCGTTCCCGAGGGAATTTCGGGAATTCCTTTCATAACACAACCAGACACACATTAAAAAACCTTTATACCAAGTTTCACATCGGCGCACTCAAGGAATAAGATTTTTCATACAAACTAAAAAGTCCTATATTTCCCGTTCCCGTAAGAATTTCGGGAATTCCTTCCTTAGTGCACCCCTCCATCCCCTAAAGAATGTATATTCCAAATTTCAGCTCTTTACGTCCAGCAGTTACGGCTGTACGTTGTCTGTCAGTCACTCAGTACCTCAGTCACTCAGTACCTCAGTCACTCAGTCAGTAACGGAACAGTTTTATATATATTGATAAATTGTCACAGAATTTTATTTTTTCAGACTCTACTTAAAATGACTATGTACCATGTTACGCAGTTCCAAAAAGTAATGAAAAATGCGTATGTATAGATAATACTTGAGATTTCAAAAATATTGAATTCTTGTTTAAATTAATAAAAAAAAACTTAAATAAATGCCAAGACAAATAAAAGTGTTTCATTACTATTTTTATCATAAAATGACAAGGTAAGGAAATGGTTACAGAACGAAGCAGTAACAATCATAAAACTTTATGTAGTAAGTTAGCATACTGATTTATTTCCTAGTGTGTAAAAAATTAAAAGATACTGCTTTTATGAAACAGCAACATTCATTGTCCATTTAAATAAAATAAACTGAAAAATATTATATTTATTTCTTTATTTGACATTGTTTAGATATCAATATTGAAATATGATTTGACAAAACATTTTGCAATATGATACGCAATAGAAAAGATTTCTAAGTTAACGTTTCAATGGGAATATATTAAAATTTTGTTTGAATGTTTTGATGGAATCCAATTTATTAAATAGACACCATATCTATTATTTTTCTTAGATCGCAACTGCTATTTCATTCACCATGAAAATCCGTTGTTTTTTTGTTAGATTTTATAAACCTCTAATTGTACCTTTATTTACTTTTTTGATATCAGCCGTTCGAGTCAATAAACAATGACAATACGTTCTAAATATAAAAAAATGCTTACCACTAGCATCTTCACGATTTTGGAAGCGACGGAAGGACTGATTTGCCACGCGTGTTGCGTGCCAATGTCTTCCAGGTCAAAAACTGCGACTCCTCCGAGGATCTGAGTGCGCTGCTCCAGGAGACCGAGCTCCAGTGCCAGTAGAGTGCCCTTGAATAAGTCATCTACGGGAATCACTTTTGGGTCCCAGCAACCTGGAAATTGTATTGGTTTATTTGTAAGTTGCTCTGGTCGTTACGACTGAGGACTGAGGAAACAAAGGGCTTAATAGTTTGAATCTCGTTGTCAACTCTAATTAAATTAAGAGTTCATTTTCTTGAAAAAAAATGCCGGTTCGCCGGCCTCCTGCGACGATACGGTGCTCATAACTAACTTATTTTCAATCAATCTTAGGTTTACTGATTACAAACTGAACTATTCTTAAGAAGTTTCAATTAAAGCTGATGACAAGTGGCCGTACAAACTCACTAACTGTACATACAGAGTAGCGATGGCTTCGAGGTTTCCAAAGCGATTGACGAGTCAATCTATTTGCAAACCCCTAATAGAATGCCGCTATATAAAACAGCAAATATTATCTAGCCCGAGTCAAGACATAGCGGGCTAAGTTAAAAACAGTGGCTTTGATTTCAGTAGCATGCAGCGACGACGCGGGGATTTTGGCCGTTCTCGACGCCAGCGGGCGCTCGAGCGATTTGTCGCGGTTTCATACAAACTTAGTACTTTCTATCTTGTCGCGGCAATCGTTGCCCGCGCCGCTGCCATCCAGTTTGCAGCCTTACAGACCTCTTTTATGACGCAGGCATTTTCCAGGTTTGTTTTCTTTTATTAATGACTAAGCCCGCGTTTGACCTCAACCTCACCTGATGGTAAGTGAAGATGAGGTCGAAGATGAAAGCACACGGGCCTAGGAAAGAACTGGCCCTTCATAAAATATTGCCGGAACACATCACCGGAGCAGTAATATTTGGCGGCAGATTTTGTATGAAGGGTGGTCGCTAGCAAGTCGGACCTTGACGGGATTTTAGCCTGGCGGCGATAGGGCTATTTTTAGCAGACCTCACACGGAAAATTGTGTTGGTACACACCCTAAACAGTACCAAGTACCAATGTACTAAGCTATCTTTTTTTCGCAAAAAAATTCTGAATATGAGGACATAAAGGACATGATTCTTTATAATATTGCTATGAATTTTGTCACCATAATCAAGCATCTATTAGAGCTTCGAATCAAAAAATATTTAAATAACCCACGTGTCGTATACCTACAAAATATTGTGTTGAAAATAGTCACAGGGACAATCCGCTTCATAGATAATTATTTGATTCATAACTTTAAACCATTATAATAATTGAAGATTAAAACGGTTTAAAAGTTAACCTAGCGATCACAATAACAAGGATAATTATTTAATAAATTAACCTTTACCGTCGATATTAATTGAAAATCTAAATTAAAAAGTAAATTTCCGACTGGATCGACTTATGGGCGGAAAATGTCACAATAAATAATTAATTCTTTTAGTACTTGTGTACGCCCAAGTTCACGTGAAGAGCATTGAGCATTGTTTACATTTTTCAATTTCATTTTTTATTTTAAGCTAAATAAAGAAGGGGTTTTTAATAGCTTATAAATGACACTTTTTTAAATTGCACTTAGCAATCAAGTCTGAATGTTATTCTAATTTGTATTTTTATTGTTTGGCATTTTTTTGTAGACTAGTTGTGTATTCTCGATTTATTAATGCGTGGGCTTGGCGACCGCAGGCCGGTAGTCGTTTTTTGCTTTAAATAGGTGTAACAGTAAGCTCGATAAAATTTATTGTGAGAGGTTCGATTTCGAGTTCGAGTTTCAGAAACAAACTTTCCCAGACTGGCTTGGGTCCAGGTATAGGATACCTCCTACTTTCTGAGGTGGTTTTTATAACAAAAGCTTATATAAAAGCTTACTTTTAAACCATATTGGTTGGAGTGTCAGTAAGCTACTTTCATTTATTATTTAATATAATTTTAAGAAATATATGTAGCTTGATTAGACTCACCGATTCTATACAAAATCATCCGCCTCCCATCCTGGTCCCTGTACGGCGGAGACGCCATAATGTTCGAATCTCCAATCCTGCGCAGATCCAGAGGATACACATTCTCAAACAGCTCCGGGTTGTCTTCCTTGAAGTGGTAATAGTTTACCATCTACACAAAAAGATACATAAATAATTATTCGACATACATTCACTCAGCTCCATCTAGACTTACAGTAAGCCCATATGCTTATAGTAGAGATACAAGCCAACAGATATCCAATATTTTTTTTCCTATATATTTAAATATCACCATAATACACCCAGACCAATGCAAACATGTGTGCGTCAAGCATGCAAATATCGGCAAAGTGTGGGTATTGAACCCGCGACCACAGGCGTCTGCGGCAGACAGTGCTATTGATACATATACAGGGTGGAATTTTTGAATGCCCCCCGGAGGTAAAGTACTCTAAATAATAGTCGTCACAAAAATACCTAAAATAAAGCCTCTGTCATTTAACTGACTTTACAGTATGCCTGGATAAAGAAGCAGCTGGCACATTCTATGTTTTTCCTTTACTCCCAGTCCAGCAAATAAGGAATTGCTATTCGTCTTCACATCAATATTTATAGCGGAGGTCACCAACGACTCAATTTCAATAGTTTCGAATTAATATAATATGATCAGGAACAAACAAAACGTAATTATTTTTATACCAGCAGACATGAATTCGCACATGGCCCTTGAATGCTACCATAAACAGTAGGTAATTTGATCGTCTTTTTTATCATACTACCTTTTAATATAATGTATTAATATTGTCTCAAGTTTTTTTCGTTTTTTTAATCGCGTATAATTTATATTTTACATTTTCACTGGACGTTTCGGTGTCTTTCCTGACGCCGTCAAGAGCGACTGATTACGTAGCGTGCTATTGGCCCGTAGTTCCTTGATGATAATAACGTTAAAACGTAATCTATCTTAGCGCTTATTAGATATCGCTCCTCGAATCAACTTTAAACATAACTCCAAAAACAGTGCAAACTAATAATGTCTCGCCTCTTACTTATGATCTAAATACAATAATAATTTACAAAACGGACGTATTTAAAAATGAAAAAACAACAAATAGTTACAGTTCTTTCCCTGCTTCAGTTCACAGAACAATTTTTTTCAGTCACGTGTTTATTTAAATTGTTCTTCAAGTACTCACTTTATGCTACGTTTATGTTATTTGCATGTCACTCTCAGTTACCATACATCGTAATAACTACACAAAGTGATTTTGTCATCAGTCGAGTTATTTAATATGATAACTTTAATACTTATGTTGGTTGTCTGTTTAGGCAAGCTTCAATAAAGTTATACTTATGACTCCTATTACTAATTCTTTAAGGAAGTCGCGACTTATCGAAGATAAAGTGTTATTAAAAAAAAAATTTAATAAGTAACCTGAGTTTTGATTAAGTACTGTCTGGTGCTACATTGTAGATAGTTACAGATTAGGTCAAATTTGTTGAAATTAAGATTGAAATTCTAAACCCAAAAGTACTCTATATAAAAATAAAGTTTAACACTAAAACCCGACTGCTAAAAACACGCTCTAAAAAGTACGAAACAAGAAAATAGTCTCCGCTGAAAAAATTATGCTTATTGATAGAGATATGTGTAAAGGGTGATCGTATACCATTTTGCCGCTATACTCAATTAAAAATATTGAAAAAAAATAAAATCATCTTCAAATTTGTACGTAACTTACTTACCTATGTATGTTTAAAAAGAATATAACAGAACGCGGAAGCGGCCGGCGAAGCGCCATAAACCATTGATGTAGATAAGCCAAATTTTGTAATTGTTTCTCTTCTTGACCAATCTCGTATTTTAAAAAAGCGTAAAATTAATAGCTCTCCTGAGATTGGTCGAACCGTTTAGAATCACGTATGGGCATCCATAAGTTTATTACCACAAAACGTTGCATATTGATAAATTTGAGAAAATGTGAGCATCAAATAATACAATTTATCTCTCGTTTAGAATCTTACGCAAGTTTATTTTTCTAGGAAATTTATAAACTTACGGTTCTTGTTATTTTCCGGTAGCATACATATTGTTTAAGCCCTGGAAGGAACAAAAGGTTATATCTGTATCCTAAGCAGATGAACTGATTAGTGTGTAGATTTTTAAATCAAAATATCATGCCTGCTGAAATGGTTCTCAGTTCCAGTCTTTGAGAAAAATTAAAGCTGTCTTCACCAAGTAATTGATTTATTTTTATTTTATTGAATCAAGTGGCAGGATCTTAGTCAATATTAAACTTAAGAATTTAATATTTTGGTTCTTTCTTTACTTTCAATAACATTTTCCATACAACTCAGTTTGTCAGTTTTATCAACATTTTTAATTTACGATATCTTCTAAATCAGCCGTTGAGATAGTTTGTTTACCCCAAACTAACAAGTCGAGAGACCTTCGAATGGCAAAGGGTCTATATTTATCTGCTATTACCATAAAGTAGACAATATCTTCAATGTAATCATTAATGCCCATCAATTTCTAAGAAATTGTGTTTAATTGGCACTTTGGGTTCGATATTGTTTAGGTCTCTTAATATTCCATGTGATATTCGCTATTTGATGAAACAAATATTGAAACTGAACACTAATATTATGTGCATAAATAAAAATATGTTGTCTATAGTACTCTCTACTCTAGGACTATTTGTACACGACGATTTTATCTGAACCACTTTTAGAAAAAAATGTTAGGTTTGAATAAATTTGCATGTCTGTATAAAGTGAAAAAGGTAAAAAAAAAAATGTAAAACGTTAACATCAGTCATACACTACAAATTATTAGAAAAGACCGACGGGGGACAGATCCACGTGAAACAGCTAGTAAATAAAAAAAGAAACATGGAATACCATAACTGTACACAAAACTTTGTAATCAGTAAATGGGTTGTGACTGGAATATAGGCGAACTCTATGTTATGTTGAATTTCACTAGCAATTACGAAACATTTCAGGCGAACATTCGAGAATGTAACCAAGAACCTGGTGGCTTTTGTGGTGCCTGTCAAACATTTTCATATCGAATTATGGTTTCTAGCAAATTGTTTACTTGTAAGCCAAGTTTATATATTCACTTTAAAATAATCCTATAAAATAAAGACTATTTTAATTTTACATTGTTGCGTGGAGTGTAAAGTTAAAATAGTTGAAATAAATATACTGAATAGTAGAAAAAAGAACAACCTTGTTGACGAAAAATTGACGACCGCTGCTGTGGCGATGCGATGGGCTCTGTCTGCCTCTTACGCCAGTGGTCGCGGGTTCGATGCCAATGCATGTGCGGGGATCGAACACAAATATTCATGTGCTTTTAACATGTTTGTTTTCATTGGTCTGGGATTAATATGTAAGCACTTACGAAAGAAAATAGGGACTTTTTTAGATACTATCATATTTCAGATAAAGAGAGATTAAGCAATATTGTTGACTGCCATGGAGAGAAAGAGCTACGAGGATACTTCAATTATAAGCATACATTCTAAAAAAAAGGTTCTTTTTATGACTAAATATCTTGAATGAAACCTATTTTCAAAACGTCAAAACATTCATATAGTTAAGTAGATTTATCATATAAGTATAGTTTACCATAAATATGTATCAGATCTAGGTACTCAGTTGTAACTTAGTTCAGTCCGTGTTCAATCACATGTTTCGTATCAATAACATTCCTAATTTGGTCTTCGCTGATTAAAATTATGTTGTTTAACATATACAATGACTGTGGTATGTATGATGATGTTACTGAAATAATGTCGCTATACACAGCGCGCCATACACATCGTATAGTTTTATGGAGTATTTTTTTTTGTATTTGATATTGTATGTTTGGAAAAATAAATTAAAGTTTGTAAGTTTAAGGTGCATTTTTTATGAAAATATTTGTTCTTTGTTGCAAACAGATTTTTTAAAAAGAGCGCTATATCCACCTAGTGGTTAGTAGCATTATTTTTCAAATTATCATCTTTTAAATATGGTTAGGTTAATATTGCGTTAGCGACTCAAAGCTGAAGAATCCAAGCAAGACTTTAGATTTGGAAAAACATATTCTTATTTCCAGATTCCCGACATGTTTGGTGACACGCTCAATATATCCTTACAGAAATCAGGGCGCAAAATATTTCATTCAAACTTTGTCAATGGCAAGAATACTTAATTTATACCCAATCAACTTATCTGAACTAACTTCGCTGATTTATTTATTTACACTTCAGTTTACAGTACAGACAGTAAATAAAAAAAGTGTGTTTAGTAGATAAAACTGTGCAGTCTTATCGCTGAAGAGCGATTTCTTCCAGACAACCATGATTGATGTTTTACTTTAGTATTTTCGAATTGTATTAGTCACGCCGAATATTACGTTGCATATTCATAATCATTATGACAACTAGAAATAAAAATAAAAGCAGTTTTGAACAAAAGAGTTTGTACCCGTAAAACAAGAAACATTTTTGTTTATGATAAGGAAACGATTTAGTTCACTCGGTTATGAATAAAAATTTGGATGTCTTTTTATGTAAATATCCTCCTTAATGACACTTGACATGCTATAACGAAACTACTCAAGGCCGGAGTTTTGTAGCGAGGGTTATACAACGTACGTATACATTTATTATCTTTACGCATAATTTTTCACGTAGACTTACAATATAAAGATTATAGATTTGTATTTTTTTAATTGGTGAATAATCCCGCGCTTGACCTGAATTTCACCTGATGGTAAGTGAAGATGACAGCACACGGGTTTAGGAAGGACCTGACTCTTCATAAAATGTTGCCGGAACACATCAACATAGAAGCGGTCATATTTGGCGGCAGATTCTTCATGAAGGATGGTCGCTAAACCAGGTGACCGCTACGGCAGTGATGTGTTCCGACAATGTTTCATTACGAATTGTTCATTATGAGTTAGTGAGAGTAAGGTCATTCTTTTGTTCAAATTGTTTATTACAGAAATGTCAAGCCAAACCCTCTCTTTATATTTGGGAAACCAAAACGTTTCTACTACAAATACGACAGTTAATAATATAAGGGTTCCGTCTATATTATTTTGATACGAAACCCTAATGAGGATTTACAACTGTAATTTTTGTGCATATCTATGTCGCAAGCTAATTAAACACGTATTCATCTCAATGTGACCTTGAAATAAATAATAAAATGTTAATAAATGTAAATAATATATTAAACCGCTTATCATATTCATACAACTAGTCATTGACGTTGGTAAAGCACTTATTTAACATGATTTAATTGGTTTTTATGATTTAACATGATTTTATTTCTTATTCAGAAATAGATCATCACCACCACAACTCTTTGTAACTCACCCACTGCAGGGTATGAGTCTCTCCCCTGGGTGACGAAGATGTATAGGCCATAATCCACCAAGCTGGCCCAGTGCTGGGTGGTGGATGTCAGAATTTTCAGGGCGCCGCAATGGCTTCTAACAAACCCTAACGACTACTGTATACAAGTATATAGCACCTGGGACCGACTGCTTAACGTGCCCTCCGAAGCACGGAAGTCGCCGTGAGAAATGAATGGTCAGCGGTCACCTATCCAAGTACCGACCGCACCGAACGTTGCTTTACCTGTGATATCGTATGATACACACAGTAACCACGGCGCCACGACGACTTCCCGAAATAGATAAGTCAACAAAACTTTTGAGCTTGTTACAGTAAATAGGTAAGGTAAATAAGCAGGATTAAAATTTTGCATACCTACAACCTAAAAGTTCCTATATTTCCCGTTCCCGTTGTGTTTTCGATAATTCCTTCCTTAGTTCACCCCTACAACCATTCTACGTAGCTGTCTACTTCCAGTAGTTATGGCTGTATTAAGTCACTCAGTAGGTCACAGAACAGTCTTATGGATATTGAGTTAAAATCGTTTTGAAGATTTTCAGAATGTACTACTAACCAAGCGATGTGCCCGTTGCGGCACAAATCGACGCGCGCGCAGGAACTTGATCAAGAAGTCATCATCCATGCGGTGTGGACTGCACTCCCCGCGCTCTGCAACCAAACAATTATGAGTTAGACAAAATTATAATCATAATATAAATACAATGATGTCAAAACGAAATAAATAACAAAATTCAATGTGTTGTGAGATCATTCCCATGAATTTTAAAGTGTATTTATGTATACTATATTCTACTGACTTATAACATTTACAAGTTAGTTGCAAGCTTATTAAATTTAAAAAACGATCTACTCGTTTTTGCGACGAGTAGGTACGGAAGGGGCCGTCCTAGGCGAACGTATGCCGATCAAATCGGCGACATTTTGAAAAAGGGCGTAGTTAAAAGTACCCGTAACCGGCGATCATGTATGAAAAGATTGATGAACGTGGAAAAAGCGAAAGAGGTATGTCTGGATCGCAGCAATTGGTGTTCCCTTGTCTTTGTCTACCCCAAGGGGAGACAGGCGTGAGGTTATGTATGTATGTAGGTACGTCTCTAGTCACTGGTTCATAAAAATAAACATAAGAGTATTTTTAATGTAAATTAGAAAAAAAGAATGGATAATCATCGTGCTTACATAAACTACAGAGAAGATAAAATGGTTCCTACATTGATATTATGTGGAGTGTAAAGGTGTCTTAGTTTTTCGTCCATTAATATCGTGTGTGATTTTTGAACAATATCGTAAGTGGCTTTCTGACTCTACAATATGTTTTTCAACCGTATGTTTTTATGTATGGGATAGTTTTAAACTAAACGTAGATTTTGATGATTCTTGTTGTTTTATTTGGTAGAAGATACTCAAGGTACCATACATATTCTATCAAAATGATAAAGCACTTTATGAAAAATTTGCAAAGATTCGCTTCTCTACGGTGTAGCAAAAACCCAACCCACTCAAATTGACTATTAAATGTTATAAGAAAAACTAAGTATTGTATATTGAGATCATATTTGTACTATTAATATTTAAACATGAACGAAACAAATACATTTCTTATCACGCGCTTCCGAACGCGATTTGAAAACGTTATATTGCTATAAAATTATTTTTATAAATACCTACATTCAATTGTGTATGATGAGGCAATAAACAGCATAAAAGATATTTACAACTAGAATTTAAAAAACATAATTTTGAATGTATGTGCGAAAAATGTTTTCGGAAATCTTCGAATATTTTTTTAAGAAGTATTGTCCGTTTGTATATAAAAGTAATTATTACAGTTAAATACTTTTCCCTTCATTCCCACCATTAAAAGTAATAAAAGGCACGCATGCGTGAAATTACATGTCCATATCATGGCTTTAATATGCATGCTCTATTGCAAATTGTTATGCAAATTGATCCAGTAAACAAAATGTAGGTATATTCTTAACAGTAAACAATTCCTTTTTAGTATTCCTATTAGCTGGGTGGTTACACAAAATGATGCTTGTGTTGTTGTTATCATTAAAATTATACTTATATTGTTAATGTAAAAAAAATACATTTACAATACAAGTAAAGTCTAGACCGAAATCTTGAAATCCGTTATGTTGAGATATTTCATAGGATGAATGAATGAATGATTTTCGTACTTTTACGTAATTTTAAAGTAGTAATAGGTCAACGACTGTTGGTGTAATTATAGAAGCAAAAGGGCTCGTTATCAGCCCTTTCTTATTATTACACGTTTCAAACAGGCATTCGCCTGTCATTAAAAGAAGCCTAAATTGTAATTATTCCGACGATCAATTTTCATCTTTTTCATTTACAACTTAATTAAAATTTAACTTAATTTTGATTTTGTAACCTAAAACTTTCCAATGCTATATTTTTCTAGTTCTAACAAGTTATTAAAATAACGTGTACACGACTGAAGATAGTTTTAATTTGAAATTCGTATAATTCTTAATATTATGTAAATAAAGATAACTTTGAATTGATTTTATAGCTTATAAGAAATGTATAGTTGTTGTTATAATAGTTTATGTTCGTATCTTATAAGAATTTAATTAAAAATACAGTCCACTTAGTTTGTATAGGATAAGTTTATTTGAATTTTAATAAAGAAAGAGACAGTACGCAGACGGAGTAAAGAGTACCATACTTTAAGCGTGATAGGTAGAAACACGCATAGTTGCTCGCCCGCAAGCCTACACTAGTTGCGGGCCGCCCAAATTAAATATATAGTCGGCGAAACCTCAGTATGGCACTCCGACCTCCCGAAGCAACAAGTGTCCTGAAAATAGAAGAAAGTGTTTTTAATCAAGATTCCTGAACAAATCCCTGCAGTAATTCCTGGCGAAAATTCCTGGCGAAATTCCTGACGAAAATCCTGTACAAAAACTGAACTGTATAGAAGCGAATAAAACCCTGCCGTGAACCTAGTGGCTATTTAATAGTATAGTTTGTACAAGCCGTTAGTCGTTCACATTTATGTTCCTTCGAGGCAGGATTTATTCATCTGGAATATTTATGGTCCTGTCGAGGCGCGGATATTGTTCCACACAAACAGTTCGGTTTATTGAAGAAAGAAAATGCCTGTAACAAGATCACAGCAGTCGGAGAATGCAGTCGAAAACGCAGTCGAAGCCGCAGTCGAACACGGAGTCGAACACGGAGTCGAAAACGCTGTCGAAAACGCAGTCGAAAACGCAGTCGAACACGGAGTCGAACACGCAGTCGAAAATCCAGTCGAAATCGCCGCCACCACGACCGCTACTTCCACCAGCGCCACCGACACTACCACCTCCACCTCGTCGTCCGCAACCGCGTCTACTGAAACTACCACGCAGTCTGAAGAATCTTCAATAGTAAAGAAAAAGAAGAATAGAAGCCGACCACCCAGCGTCGCAAGCACTGCCAAAACACGTTCACGCCGCGTTGAAATAGCGAAGGCGCGAGAGGAGCTACTACAAAAAGAAATTCAACTTTCGAAACACAGAATAACCATGCTGGAATTAGAAGAGGAAATATCAGATCATGATTCTCAAGAAACGCTTCGGGAGGAACGGACGTCGGACTGGGTGATCCAGAACACCAAATCGAACAAGAAAACCACGAAGGAAGCTCAACCCATAGAAAATAGTCAACTTCCTCCGTGCGTCGACGAGTTAAAAGAAACACAACCTTGCCAATCGACCGCGCCGGGTATCGAACCTACCGACGCGAGGGATTCGTGTTTCGACTACAACAAGTTAGCCGCTGTCATAAATACAGCGGCACGTGTGAATCAACCTACCATACTTCACACGCAGCGAGTTATGGAGCTACCAAGTTTCAACGGCTCATCGGGAGAGTGGCTTCCTTTCAAAGCCGCATATGAAGAATCCGCAAGCTACTTAACAGAACAAGAGAACTTAAGGTTAACACCGAGGTTAAGAAGATGCCTTCGCGGAATAGCAAAAGACGCCGTTCAATGTTTATTCATCGGCGCTACAACTACGAAAGAAGTCATGAAGTTACTAGCAGCACGGTTCGGCCGCCCAGACGCACTCGTCGCCGCCGAACTCGAGAAATTGAGAAGCCTGCCGCGACTTCAAGAGAATCCGAGAGATATTTGCAACTTCGCTTCGAGAATAAACAACGTCACAGCGACAGTGCGAGCGTTACAGAAGCCGCACTACTTATATAACGCAGAAATAGTACGCGTCATTATAGAGAAGCTTTCAGCTGCGCTACGACTCTCTTACTTCAACTTCGTAGCAGAGCAGCGTGAAGATCAACCAGATCTCATCATCATGGCAAAGTTCTTCGATAGACTAGCAGACAGATGCGGGAAGTTCGCGCCAGCTGAGGGGACACCGACTGAAGACCGGCGGGAGAAGCGTCAAGCTCGAAACTATCACATAGAAAGCACACAACAGTCGAAAACACCTTCAACAAACACCTGCGTCGTCTGCAAGAAAGAAAACCATCAACCATCAGACTGCTCCATGATGAAGAAAGCTGAAGTTTCAAACAGATGGGAACTAGCTAAACAACACAGGCTATGTTTTCGATGTTTACGACGCCGACTTTACCGCCACCTTTGCAAGACGAAGAAATGTGATATTGACGGGTGCGACTACTCTCATCATCCACTCCTTCACCACATCACAAAAGAAAACGAGAAAAGCGAAGACTGCGCCATAGTAACGTCGGCCAAAGAACGAGTACATTCAACAGCATTATTGAAGATACTTCCAGTTCAAGTTTCGGGACCTAAGGGCACGATAGATACCTACGCCCTGCTGGACGACGGCTCGACCTGCAATGTACATCCGGATGGCTGGACCATTTGGCGTATAAAGCTGGCTCTTACATAGATCGATAAACAATCGTAGGTGACTGCAATCTGCCTACATTTTATCGTTTGTGACTGGTTAGTTTATTCAAAAAATCAAAAAAATGGTGTCCAGCCAGCCAGAATTTCGTAATTATGAGCATCTCGGATCTCAGCCCCAAGACGGTTTTGAGAACCCAGTTCTTATTAAAAGTATAGTGACTGGATATGTGACTGCAACCAAAGTTGTTTCATTCGATTTGATACGATACTTTTCGAGAAATCACAAAAACAAACTGTCCAGCCAGCCATAATCCGGTCGGCTGGACCATTTTGTTTTTGTCGATATATCAATAATTATAACACTGAAAGCAGCTAATTTAGAAAAAATCCTTAGTGACTGGATATGTGACTAACATTATATAGCTATAAATATGAATGATTCGTGCATTTATGAGTTATTGGCAAAAAGATTTTGTTGACACCTGTCAAACTTCCGGCTGGCTGGACCACCCATTCCAGCACTTCTGAAAGGCCTTCGCAGTCGGAATCTTATAAAACGGTTAGTGACTGGGGCGAAGAACACAAATCTTCGTTTGTGACTACTCTAAATGCAGTCAATCAAAATATATAAGCAATTATTTTTATGCCATACTATGTAACTGAGGGTGACCATAATTTTTGGTTGAAACAGGGATTAAACGTATTTAATAATGATATTCGAGTACTTAAAAGTTGTAAAATGTATGTAATGCAACAAAATAAAATAAATATTATACAGGGTTTTGAAATAATAGTGTAAAATATTTTAAGAAGGTATTAAGAACAGGGTATAGATTCGATATAAGTAAAAAGAAAAAAAATCATTTCAAATTCTGCTAAGTAGGTAGGTACTTACCTTAACAAAATTTAAAGTGTAATATACGACTACTAGCAAAAAATAAAACCTAAATAACCCTCTTACGTGGCACGGTAACTAAGCGCCTATGACGTATAACAGCTGTTTCGCCCGCTCGGGCGTGACCGGGAGTGACCTCGCGTCGAGGTACTTAACAGAATTTTGAATTAAAAACAAAATCTTTTTACATACATCGAATCTATGCACTGTTCTTAATGCCCCCTTAAAATATTTTACACTATTATTTCTGGACCCTATAATATACTATTATAGGTACTTAAAAACACTGTAAGTAGGTACATTTTAGTATTAACAGTTGTAAAAACGTATTTATAATGCAACAAAATAAAATAAATATTATTTACGAATGTACTTAAAAACACTGTATGTACTTTTTTGATAATAGAGTCGATATTAGTTTGTTTTATTTAGAATTTTAGGAAATTATTCATTGACCCACCCGACGCTACCGCTAGCCATTTTTATAACAATTTTAATCAGAATAGACCGAATTCATTGTGGACTTCGCGAAATAAGATAAGGTGTCACTATTTATCTACAAAACGTTGGGTGACTAACACAATAAAAATACAAGTGCTATATTGACTCTCATTTTCAGGAATAAAATAAGTTTTATACTTGCTTATTAGGTAAACAACTTTTGGAGATCAAATCATGTCTTTTCATTTAAATTGTGATGTATAAAATGAAAAATTGGAAATTTGTTTTCTGGTTTTGGTTTTTATTATTTATCGATTTATGTAAAAAAAAAACATTTAAAAATTTTACTAAGTAGGTAGTAGGGACCTACCTTAACAAAATTTAAGTTTAATTTGTAATATACGACTACTAGCAAATAATAAAAACGTAAAACAATATTAAATAACAAAGTACCTACCATTTTACGTGGCACGGTAACTACACGCCTATGACGTATAACAGCTGTTTCGCCCGCTCGGTCGTGACCGGGAGTGACCTCGCGTCAAGGTACTTAGCAGAATTTTGAAATGAAAAAAAAAATTTTTTATGTACGTAAATCGTGTCTATACACATTTCTTAATGACCCCTTAAAATATTTTACACTATTATTTCTGAACTCTATACATACTCACTTATATATACTAACCAAGCTGTGTTAAGAATAATTTCCCAAACTTCAACAATTAAAATTAAATTAATAAAGGAATTCTAAAAAAAGTATTCTAAAATTTGGTCACCCTAATTCAACAAAACATGTCAAAAAAACAATTGCTTATATATTTTGATTGACTGCATTTAGAGTAGTCACAAACGAAGATTTGTGTTCTTCGCTCCAGTCACTAACCGTTTTATAAGATTCCGACTGCGAAGGCCTTTCAGAAGTGCTGGAATGGGTGGTCCAGCCAGCCGGAAGTTTGACAGGTGTCAACAAAATCTTTTTGCCAATAACTCATAAATGCACGAATCATTCATATTTATAGCTATATAATGTTAGTCACATATCCAGTCACTAAGGATTTTTTCTAAATTAGCTGCTTTCAGTGTTATAATTATTGATATATCGACAAAAACAAAATGGTCCAGCCGACCGGATTATGGCTGGCTGGACAGTTTGTTTTTGTGATTTCTCGAAAAGTATCGTATCAAATCGAATGAAACAACTTTGGTTGCAGTCACATATCCAGTCACTATACTTTTAATAAGAACTGGGTTCTCAAAACCGTCTTGGGGCTGAGATCCGAGATGCTCATAATTACGAAATTCTGGCTGGCTGGACACCATTTTTTTGATTTTTTGAATAAACTAACCAGTCACAAACGATAAAATGTAGGCAGATTGCAGTCACCTACGATTGTTTATCGATCTATGTAAGAGCCAGCTTTATACGCCAAATGGTCCAGCCATCCGGATGTACATGACCTGCACCCTCATAGAAGCAGATGTAGCGGCGAAGATTGGAGTATCAGGGCCACCATCCCCTTTCTACATTGAGGGGGTGGCTGGTGCCCGCGTAGACGCCAAGCAATCCAGGCGCGTCTTCTTCGAAATCCAAGGCCGCGACACTGAACGCCATCGAATATCAGCACGCACGATGGAAGACCTGCAACTATCGCCTCAATCCATCTCATGGCAGAAAATAGAAACCAGCTCACACTTACAAGACATAGAAAAGTTCATTGTAAATGAAACACAGAAGCCTACAGTGCTCATAGGTCAAGATAATTGGAGCTTGTTAGTCACACATGAAATGAGAAGAGGAAGGCAGCATGAACCAGTCGCGTCCTACACAGAGCTTGGCTGGGTCCTACACGGCTCAAACGGGGCGAAGAAAGAAGCTATCCATAGAACTACGCACATTAATAGTTTCGAAGAGCAAGAGTCTATGGAACGCATGATGAATGAACACTTCGCGCTCGAGTCAATAGAAATAGAAAAGAAACGCTCATACAGCAGAGAAGAGCAATGTACGCTTGAAATACTCGAAAATAAAACTAAGCGCATACCGGCGGGAGGTTTCAAGACAGGACTTCTGGGAATAATAGTCGGCCGCGTACAACATAATAGTTACGAAGGGCCAGCAGAAGAACTGTCAGAAAACATAGATAGTATAGAAAAACCGACCCCGTCGGTAAACGACATCAATAATAGTGAAGAAAGAGTGTGTGTTAACACAAACAAACACACACTCACACAAGCCTTACCGGATATTTCAAGATTTTCAAGCTGGATCAGACTTCAGAGGGCGACCGCACGGGCCCTACAGTTCATAGAAATCATTCGTAGTAAAGAAAAGTGTTCAAATACACGAAAACGAACTAAGAAAATAGAAAATATAGATCCAGATTGGAAAATAATACAAAATTCCAATAAGAAAACGCAAGCTTTCAAGACTAAAATAGAAAAAACTCTCAACTTCAAGCCCTTAGAAGCTCACTTATTGTTACAAGCTGAGAAGTTGTGGGTGAAAGCCCAGCAGCAAGAAACCTTCGCGGACGAGCTGGAAGCCTTACGTAAAGGAAACGACGTAAACACAAATAGCAGATTACTTCAACTGTCGACTTACCTAGACGCTGAAGGGATCATCCGCCTTCGTTCAAGAGTAGCTGCCGCCGCCGACATCACAGACTGCCAGAAGACGCCCATCATAATCGACGGAAGTCATCGCTGGACTCGATTATACATAAAACGAGTCCATGAACAGCTTCATCATGGTGGATTCGAAACAACGGCGAATGAAGTACGTCAACGCTACTGGGTGCTACGCCTACGCTACGCAGTTAGAAACGTAGTAAAAACCTGTCAAGCGTGCCGCATAAGAAAGGCGAAACCAGCGTGGCCAGCTACGGGAGACCATCCTCGAAGTCGTCTCGCCCATCACAAGCGACCGTTCACCTTCACCGGTCTGGATTACTTCGGCCCGCTAACAGTCACAGTCGGTCGTACGCATCAAAAACGCTACGGAGCGCTCTTCACATGCCTAACTACGAGAGCGATACACTTGGAGCTAGCCGGCAGCCTCAGCACGGACTCGGCTATCATGGCCCTGCGCCGCTTTATAAATAGAAGAGGATGCCCTACAGAACTCTGGTCAGACCACGGAACTAACTTCCGCGGCGCCGACATAGAACTGAAGAAAGCAGCGCACGAAGCCTTAAGAGACGAAGCCTCGACGCAATCGATACAGTGGCGTTTCATCCCTCCTAGCGCGCCGTTTATGGGCGGCGCGTGGGAACGGCTGGTTAAAAGTGTGAAAACTGCTTTGAATGTCACTCTACATGAACGAGCCCCCAAAGAAGAGATCCTGCAGACGCTGTTGGTTGAAATAGAGAACACAGTCAACAGCAGACCTCTCACACACGTCTCGACGGAAGCTGAAGACCCAGAGGCGATTACTCCAAACCACTTCCTACTGGGTGGTGCCTCGCGAGTACCCGTACCTGGCACCTTCACCGAGGAAGACAGCTGCGGACGTCGGGATTGGAGGAAGAGTCAGCGCCTGGCTGACATGTTCTGGGCACGTTGGGTGCGCGAGTACCTTCCAGAACTCCAAAGAAGACGCGAACCTACGTCCAAGGGTACCATCAAACTCAACGACCTGGTACTCATAGCTGATGGAACTCTCCCTCGAAACGCCTGGCCCCGAGGCATCGTCATAAATATCTACCCCGGACCAGACGGTGAAATTCGAGTCGTCGACGTGCAGACAAACAAAGGGACCCTGCGAAGACCTACAAAGAAGCTGGTGATCCTGCCCTGCAGCAGCCACTCCGAGGATGATGTCTCCTGAACGTGTACCCCCTGATGGTTCCAGTCAAGACTGCGGCGGGAGATTATGTACACGACTGAAGATAGTTTTAATTTGAAATTCGTATAATTCTTAATATTATGTAAATAAAGATAACTTTGAATTGATTTTATAGCTTATAAGAAATGTATAGTTGTTGTTATAATAGTTTATGTTCGTATCTTATAAGAATTTAATTAAAAATACAGTCCACTTAGTTTGTATAGGATAAGTTTATTTGAATTTTAATAAAGAAAGAGACAGTACGCAGACGGAGTAAAGAGTACCATACTTTAAGCGTGATAGGTAGAAACACGCATAGTTGCTCGCCCGCAAGCCTACACTAGTTGCGGGCCGCCCAAATTAAATATATAGTCGGCGAAACCTCAGTATGGCACTCCGACCTCCCGAAGCAACAAGTGTCCTGAAAATAGAAGAAAGTGTTTTTAATCAAGATTCCTGAACAAATCCCTGCAGTAATTCCTGGCGAAAATTCCTGGCGAAATTCCTGACGAAAATCCTGTACAAAAACTGAACTGTATAGAAGCGAATAAAACCCTGCCGTGAACCTAGTGGCTATTTAATAGTATAGTTTGTCCAAGCCGTTAGTCGTTCACATAACGTATGTAAATTGCATTAAGAGTAATATCTAATTTTATCTCATAGAGTAAATAATGCTTCCATGCTGGATTGGGAACGAAAGAAAAACATAGAATGCCAGCTGCTTCTCTTCCCGGGCATACTGTAAAAGTCAGTTAAGGTACAGGCGAGGCGATGGGCTGACAACCTGTCACCTCAATAGGTTCTCTGCATCATTAGAATACCTCCAAATTTGTCAAATGTGGCACCAGATAGTTTTATAGTCTCTGGTGTTCTGCCTTCCCCATAAGGGATACAGGCGTGAAGTTGTGTATGTATGGGTGTAGTTAGTAATGCTCACTTCAAAATTCATAAAAATTACTTGTAATATTTAAAACTTAGGTACATGTTATTTGATTATTAATGTTGTAAAAGTGGAAGTCGTTGTAGCGCCGTGGTTACCGCCAGTATTAGGGTGATACCACACGGATCGATTCAAATTCAAAATTCAAAAAGTTTTATTCATCTTAGGAATTTTACAAAACAGTTGATGAAGTCAGTCATCACATACTTCGGCTTTAACTAGTTATTGATAGTTGTTAAATAAGATATTACAGTAGACCAAGAGACAAAAAAAGCCGGCGGAAAAAAACTCTTGGCACTCTTTTTCAGTCAGAATTATCAAATTAATACAAATAGGTGCAGTACAAATTGACCGTGACATGAAAAAAAACAAACACAAGACAGCTGATTGTGCGAGCCAATGTCATGCCACAACCAAATTGCTTACATAGCAGATGCAATGAGCTATGGATGCACAATACGTCAAACGACGGCGTCAATGGATACCAATCGACATCGAACAGTTTTTTTGGCCTAGTAAAATCCGTTCTGCCATCGGTCGACGGTCCATTGGTGTGGTTACACCCTAAGGATGGGTGACCGCCGATCATTAATTACTCGCGGCGACTTCCATGCTTCGGAGGGCACGTTAAGCAGTCGGTCCCGTTTGCTTTTTACTTGTATACAGTAGTCGTTAGCGTTTGTCAGAAGCCATTTCGGCACCATGAAAATTCTGACATCCACCAACCAGCACTGGGCTAGATTATTGGATAATGGCCTAAACCTCCTCGTCACCCATGAGAGAGACCCATGCACTGCAGTGGGCTCATTACAAAGAGTTGTGCTAACTCTAAAAGTCAGATAATTGTGATTTATGATTTAGTTAAATATTAATCCGATCAATAATGAAACCATTCTGAAAATGTATTTTTAATACAGTTGCTCAAAAAGTGGCGTATTGTAGGGACGTTTAGCGTTCGGGATGTGGGCTATTACACACTTGTGCTTTTTCTTTACCTTTTCCGCACTCGTGCGTTCTCTTTCCCAAATGTCAAAATAATGTCTATTAAAAAGAAAAAATCAACCACGAAGTTTTTACTAAAAAAAATCATAGAAGTTTTTACGATTCATGCAAATATTTCTGAAAAGAAGCTACTAATTTGTTTCAATATCAGATACTTATAATGATTTGATGCAATGAGTTAGGTTAGGTTTCATTTCATTTTATCTCATTAAATACATTTTCATTTCATGTCAATACAAAAAATCTACTAAAGACTTGGCTGTATGGGCATAGTTCCCTTTGCCTAACCAGAATGGGTAAACAAAAAAAAAACTCTGTTTATAATCTTTCACGGCTGGCGCCATTTTGTATATTTTATAAAATTGCTTAATTTTTTCGCAACTGTATTAAAAATAGTCGTTCAGTACACGTGCGGAACCGTCATTGCAACTCGTTCCGACTGTCAACCCTCGCCTTCGGCTGCGCCTCGGCTCGTGTAGACATTTGTCGGAACTCTTTGCAATGACAAGCTTTCCGCACTCGTAATGAAATATACTATTTAAGTTGATATCCTTTTAGTCCATAAAAGTAGTGTTAAAATCCTAACCATGCCGTTATATAATTACATGGCCCAGCTTTATTTTACTCTGCAATATTAAGTACCTACTTTCTGATGAACCGTGGTTGCTCGTGGAGCACGAAGATCCATCATTATTATTGTCTACCTGGTTTTGCCACAAACATTCGCGAATAGATAGATAAATAATAGGTGGATAGGGCCTGTGCCGTGGAATTTAAATTGCATGTACGCCCTCAGTATTTTATAGCTAAGAAAAATCAGTAGAAAATATTATATATTTTTTGTAAGGTGTATGTATAAAATATGAAACCCCGCCGGTCCCATTGTAATAACCTCTCAACAGTGACTTGCTGAAAAACACAGAAAAAATGTACAATATAGAACGAAAACAATAGATGAAATTAGACTTACATTAATTTCATCGTCTCAAAACGGAAGAACTTTGAATTTATTTCTCAAAGGTAAATAAGGAGAACAAATAAGTATAATAAAGAGAATAAATTAAAACATTTAATTTAGTTTGACGAGGAATCCAATATTTCGGTCTCGACGAGATTAATTGAGTTCTTAGAAATCGTACTTATTTTGGAATGTTTAGTAAGTAAACCTTATTTATCTTACAAATAAGACGATATCCATAGACTATTTATATCATGATGATTAAAATAGCTACATTTCTGAAGACAAAAATAATTATTTAGACAATATTTTTTGAACCGTGGTCAAGGGTCTAAAAAAAGAACTGATGTCGAGTGGCAATGTATCTAATTAAACGGGATAAAATTCGTCCAAACCTAAAGTCAATGTTACAAATATTCCAGTTTTACATATGAAAACACAAATACTCAGTTATAATAATTGTTACCAAATACAAAGATTATTGGGCGAAATCTGACCCGGTCAGTGAAATATTTTGTACAATGACCAAACTAGGTTTAAATTGACAATTTATTATTCACTTTTCATTTTATATAGTTTTTTTTGAATTAGTTCATGGAAAGCGCCTATAATGAATTATCAATATTTTTGTTCAAGCTGTTTTGTGACTATCAGGCTTGAGGGACCTGTCACGAGTCACAACTGTGAGAACATTTTTTGATTGATGTATCAGAATTAGTTCTGATTAAGACGACACATCACAATGGTCATCCTAATATACAGCTTCTTCATTTGAGTGGAGTTGGCTAAATACATACATACATAACTTCACGCCTGTATCCCTTATGGGGTAGGCAGAACACCAGAGGTTATAAGACTATCTGATGTCACGTTTGAAAAAGGAGGTATGATAGTGATGGAGAGAGGCTATTGCAGTGACAGGGGGTCAGCCTATCGCCCACAAAAACGCCAATAAAGCTTCCGTCCCTTAACTGACTTTTACAGTATGCCCGGGATAAGAAGCAGCTGGTACATTCTACGTTTGTCTTTCGCTCCCAGTCCAGCATGGAAGATAAATATAGCACAGCATTTAACTCCTGCATACGTGGGTCCGTAAAGGTAAATAATTAGAATGAAACTGCTTCAATCAATGGTGAGGGGTTCATGTTATTGCTTATCACATCAGTGTCCGACCTTATCACATCTTGCAGAGATTACTGCGATTCATATAAAGTTTGACGCAAAAATTATAACTCAATGATTATTTAAAGTACTGTATTATTATTATATGAAGAGATACTTCCGTCCATCCTCAGCCTGTTTAGTCAACCATCATCTTCAACGTTACTTACCATAAGGTAAAAGAAAAGCGTGCTCGGAATATTATCTCCACGAGGACAAAGTCAACATAATTGCTTCATTATTTCCTCAATACTTTCCTTATAGACTTGATTTTGATATTGTTTTGAATAATGACAAATTGGAGCTGGGTTTAAATCCAGCCTGAAGCGAATATAAAATATAATAACATATCATCCGGCTGACTCGTGGTGCCGTGTTATTTCCGGTTTGCCTTAACAACAACCTCAAGGTTAAATTTAAATGTAAAAAAATGTAAATGTAACCTATAAATTGTACATTGCAAATTATGGTTATATATAAGTGTATTATTTTTGTTGTGCGTGTACAAATTTTGTTTGTCTGTTTCTCTTCCGTCAGCAGAATACTGGAAGTTACTTCTTTCAGAAATAAGCTAAGTATTTCTTTGTAAATATGTTATTATTCATTTAGTATTTAGGTACCTTGATTTTATCTCTATGTAAATATGAATAATGAATTAAAAAGCTATATTGGTTTGATTTCGAATTATTTGTTACTTTAGAATTTTGTTTGTACTAGCTTTTATTTGCAGCGTAGGGGCTATAACTAAAGGAGACTAAAGACAATTTAATTTAACATTAAAACATTAATATTTTAAAATTTAATCGTTGGTAACACCCGAATCAAAATCAGAAATCTTTTATTTGTATTTGTGGGTCTCGTCTGAGGACACCCCAGTACATTCATCGTAGTAAACTTACACTAAAAGTTAAACTTGCGCATGCATTTAATGAATGTCACAATTTAAGTAGATGTACAGTCAGCATCAAAAGTTGATGAACACATAGAAGTTTTCAAAGTCACTATTCACCATAATGCGCCTGAAGAACGACTAATATTAACTAACTCCTATTTGTAATAATAAAACATAGAAGTTGGTCAATATAAATCGTTATTTAGGCACAATATGGTTAAAAGCGACTTTTAAAATTTAAATTTGTTCATAAACTTTTGATGCTGACCGTACTATTTTGTCTTTAAATTAAATACGAAAATGTGTCGCCAAAATAACAGTTTTACTGTACAATTTAGTCGTCAACTGCGATTTTATATTGCTGTTTGTTTGATTTGTTTGATTATTTCTATACTAGGCTTTATGTTGAGTCGTTAAATTGAAGTAAAAGTAATGTTTATTTACTGCTGTCGAAATAGCAATAAATAAGTAAACATGTTAACAAACACGATGGTTTTGGTTTTAAACAATTTAATTGTTTTCTATACTATTCCGTGTAGTGATCAAACGATTACTCAAACCATTGCAAAATCGAGACTTTGTTGATATTATTGTATTACTAGCCAACGCACGCGGTTTTACCCGCGCATCTTTTGATCCCGTGGGAATTTCGGGATTAAATATAGCCTATAACATTCCCCAAGAGTTGGGCTATCAAATGCAAAAAGAATTTTTCAAATCCCACTTGTAGTTTCTGAGATTAGCGCGTTCAAACAAACAAAAAAACAAACTCTTTATACAATATTAGCCACCGCGCGCGGTTTTACCCGCGTAACTTTTGATCCCAAGGGAATTTCGGGATAAAATATAGCCTATAACCTTTCTCAAGAGTTGGGCTATCAAATGCAAAAAGAATTTTTCAAATCGCACTTGTAGTGTCTGAGATTAGCGCGTTCAAACAAACAAACAAACAAACAAAAAAACAAACTCTTCAGCTTCATATATTAGTATAGATATTGGGTTGGGAAAAAAGTTTCTTCACATTTTTTAAGAAAATTCAAAACATTTTTTAATATAGTTTATTGACATTTAACTAAAGTATGTATGTAGGTACCATTTTGTTCGATAACCTTTTGCCATCTTGTAGGTAGGGACATGATCCCATTGCTATAAAAATTTTGGGACCTCTCATCAAAATACCGCGACAAGTGGATTTGGCAGTCCTCTCGTGATGTTAACCTAACACTGCCTAAAGAATTCTGAAGAGACCGAAACAGGTGGAAATCTGAAGGTGCAAAGTCAGGACTATACGGCGGATGCATTAACACCTCCCAACCAAACTCTCTTAATTTTTGCTGGGTAGCTATAGATGTGTGAGGTCTAGCGTTATCATGATGAAACACCACACCCCTTCTGTTGATCAATTCCGGCCGCTTTCTCTCAACTTCTTGTTTTAGTCTCATAAGTTGTTCACAGTAGAGTTCAGAATCGATAGTCCTGCCTGGTGGTAACAGCTCATAATGAATAATGCTCTTCCAATCCCACCACACACACAACATCACCTTATTGCGAGTTAGCCCGGGTTTCGCCACAGTCTGTGAAGCCTGACCGGCCTTTGACCACGACCTTTTTCGCACTTTCTTATCGTACGTGATCCAGTTTTCATCACCAGTTATCAGCTTCTTCAAAAATGATTCGGTTTCGTTACGTCGTAATAAAGAATCACAAATGAGTACACATTAGGTTCATTAGGTTTCTTTCAGTGAGCTCGTGAGGTACCCAAATATCGAGCTTTTTTGTGTACCCAGCTTTTTTCAAATGCGCCAAAACTGTTTTGTGGTCAATTCCCAGTTCTTCAGCTACGTCATAACTACTGATATGTCGATCTTGCTCAACTTTTTCATAAATGGCATCCATTTTATCCGTAATAGGGCGACCCGAGCGAGGTGCATCTTTGACATAAAAATTTCCGGATTGAAAACGCTTAAACCAAATTTGTGCTACTTTCACAGACACTGCACTAGGTCCATAAACATCGCAAATTTTTTTCGCGGCTTGCGTTGCATTTTTACCTTTTTTGTAGTAAAATTTTAAAATGTATCGAATTTCTTCATTAGATTCACTCATCTTGACAGTACGAAAAACAAATGAAAATCACACATTTTACTAATTTGAATTTGGAATTATGTTCTTCAAAATTTTAACTTTGAATGATACCAAAATCAGCCAGATACAAATACTATAGCCAAAGAGATTTTATTACAAGTTCATACATACTATAATACGAAAAGACTTTTTCCCCAACCTATTATTAGTATAGATTTAAAAGTGACCCTTATTTGACCTTACTTAAGCATCGTGGCATCTTGTAGAGTCGGTCAATGAACTTGTTATATTCAGCTACAAAGCCCTTCAAGTTTATTCCTATACATATTTTTACATTCAATAGCAGGAAGAACCTTTGCAATATATAAGTATATTTCATTGATAACGTGCAAGCAAACTATAAATCTGGTTGTAAATACATCATGTTCGTTTGACATATGTACAACTTAAAGTTGTAACATTTTATGACGCATTTACAGTTAGTTTTACTACGAAATTGTCACTTAAAGCAGTATTATAATTAGGTAAATTATGCTAATTAGAAGGCATAACTAGTTCTAACTTCATTGCCGTTTCTAACGTTAAAAAGTTGAGACACGCGCAGTGCAGGTTCAAGTCCCGCTCAATGGCAGAGGTTTGTTTGTACAGTGTGCAGATATTTGTAATGGCCTTAATTTTAAGTTTATATAGTGTTATAAGTGATGCCTTCCTGTTATACATATTACTACGTTTCCATGTTGTTTAAGTTGAATTAAAATAGCGCTATGTGAAATATCTAGCATTATATGTTATTCGTCGTGGCGCGGTGGTTACTGTGTGTATCATACGATGTCGCAGGTTAAGCAACGTTCAGCGCGGTCGGTACTTGGATGGGTTACCACCGATCATTTATTTCTCAGGACGACTTCCGTGCTTCGGAGGGTACGTTCAGCTGTCGATCCCGGGTGCAGTATACTTGTATACGGTAGTCGTAAAGTGTCAGAAGCCATTTCGGCGCACTGAAAATTCTGACATCCGTCAACCAGGACTGGGCCAGCGTGGTGGATTATGGCCTAAACCTCCTCGTCTCATAGGGGAGAGACTCATAATCCTGCAGTGGACTCATTACAGAGAGTTGTGATGATGATGTGATATGTTATTATTTATTTACTTATTTATATATTTTCAAGTCACATTATAACTCTGACATAATATAAAGCAAACAAATTAAGTAAATAAGCAAACAAAGTCGCGGAAGCGCTACGCGGATGACGCAAGAGACGCAGAGTCATAAAGTGTTTGGAGCAAGCGAAAATTGATAGAAGTAAATTAAATTGTGTTTAAATTCAAATAAAGAATGATTTTATGTCATATCTCAATTTATAGTAAGCGTTTTATGCTAAGAAATCTTGCAACTTATCATCAACTGAATGGAAATGGTTTTCGATCCATTATTATAAATAATGATAGATGGTCAGATTAATGATGCCCTGGCCGGCCCTAGGTTTGTAGAAGAATACCCTATTGTTCCTGACATTCCTCAGGCTAAACCTTTCCATTATCCAAAACACCATAGTTTATGTATATTAAATACGTCACTCTAGTACTTTAAGAAATATAATTTGGCTAGATAATGTGGTGTGAAAGTAATTTATTTTTATTTTCACATGGTTGGTGAAAAATGGCTTTTAATACGAATGAAGGTATACCAAGAAAATACCCAAAAAGGCACCTCTACATATAAGACCTCAACAGTGGATTTGTAATGTATACAAAAAAAATAATTTCATAGCAAGAAAAAATACCTCTAAACTCTTGTTGAAAATAGCTTGGGTTTTATGAATAAAATCATTCAATGTTTCACATTCAATAGCATTGTTTTTTCCTGTAGGATGGTTTTGTTTTTTTTCTAATTCTTTCCTTTTTTTTAAATATCGGTATCTGTTATTGACAACTCTGGGAAACTGTAGGAATGTGTATATATTAAGACAACCACTTTTGCGATGGGGTAAACCTATCTGCCTCAGACGCCAGTGGTCGCGGGTTCGATTCCAGCACGGAACAAGAAAAAAATGAAAAAAAACAAGAAAATATGTTCCAGGTCTGGGCGTTTATATGTGTATTTATATTCTAGGTTCCCTCCTTGTTCGCTACATGGTATCTCATAACACAAGCTTCGCTTACTTTGAGGCCATATATTTGGTGTGATTGTCCGGGGATTTTATTTATTTTTATTTTATATATTATTCACAAGAGAGACTTATACATACAAATTGATGCTTCTACAGTATAAGCATTTCCTAGAAAAATAAAGATTAAGCAACATTTTTCATTTAAATGACAGCAACTATTTGGCGGCAGACTATTTTGACGTGTGACAGTGCTTCTGACAAATAATTGACAATGAGGTACCAAGGGTTGAGAATGGATGATTTGGCTTGTTCAAAATTTAACAACTTATATTAACTTTAGAAACGGGGTATTTACTTATTTAACTACTTACTTACTTCCTTTAATTAACCTATATTAACACATACAACCAATGAGTTGGGTACTTTATTTGGAAATATGCTATTATGGCTCATCGGAAAAGGTCTTCGAACTTCTCTCTCAATTCACTTTTATCAAGTTACGATAAAATATGCAAGTGAATGTGAAATATTAAATCAATATACTCCTATTGTTCATCTGCATTGGCTGTTTATTTGTTATTTTTATCATGCAGAGCTGTACAATGAATTTCTGTAACACAAAGTCAAGGGATTTTATTATTTACACACGCTTTGTTAATCAATTGTAAAGCTTCATTGTAGTTTGGTATCGTGGTGCAACGCAATATTATTTTTGAATGCACTGTGTTGCAATACTAACCGTGTAAATTAAAATGCGATTTCAAAAAAAAACGGCCTTATATTTTGTTTTGAAAATTTTTCGACCCTGAATACTGTAATAAAATTTTATAGCGAATTTTACAAAACAAACATCATTAAGCCATAAAATTTGAAGATCAATTTGTTTCATTTAATGACGTTTAAAAGTAGGAACCTATGTCAGAAATAAAAAAATAATTGTGTTTTTCTTTTTTTCTTGAATTGTAATTTAAGTGATTTTATAGTCCAAATCTCCGTATAAAATAAATTGTGCAAACTTATTAAATTCAATGGATTATGTCAACTCAAAATCACATTTTACGCTTTAGCGAAACTATGACAGCCAAATAATTATAAAATGCAAAAATAAAGCTTTTAAAAACAAATAATTGTTATTTTCGGCCGTTTGAAAAAAGCCGTTCGGCTATCTGAAAATTTTAACATCCACCAACCTACCGGCCATAGATAAATTCTCAAATCGACAAGATAACTATTACCGAAGGATTTTATCCTATCATGTTAATATGCGCACCATAATAGATAGAATTACTTGATTCAATAACATGATTAAGCCCACAGAATTAAAACTGCCGTATTCTTAAGTCATAATCTAAGTGTCATTAACTAATAAATTATAGATATAAAGGTCTGAACAAATTAGGTAAACTTACAGCCTAAACTATCTCAGACGAGATCAGCTTTATAATGGTGGCATTGAAAAAAATACTCAAGTTTCATATATTCTTATACCTATTTGACATAAATTACAGAAAAACAATTAACTGTCAGAAAGTGCAATCATACGGTTCTATATCGAGTGGGTCTATGTCTGTGATGATAAATTTTATGTTGTTTAACTTTACCACCTCTAACTTCCTACTTTCAAGTTTTCTACTACCGAGTAATTTTTTTTTACTTGTATTTTCGCTGCTGTTCTTGTGCTATGAAGTATTTTTTACAGTAAATCATAGTCTGAAATATAACGAATTATAGAATGTAATACTGGAATGAGAACCTGTTTTATCACCTACTAATAAAACTCCTACTAGAGCAGTCCTTTGTCTGATCCAAAACTAGTTTCCAAAATGTCCACTAGCTATTTACCATATTAAAAGTACCTAGTTTTTAGAGCGGGTCGTAGTTTTTAATATTGTATAAACAAAAGATAGAAAAAAATATTATATGTCATATAACCATACCTAAATATATCTGTGCTTGTTATAAAAGTTTTGTACTGCAAAAGCTCCGAATAAAAAAGTTTTTCTTGTTAATGGCATTGCAACGCAAGCCGGGTGCACTAAGCTGAACATAAACATAAACGGATCCAGAAATCAGAACAAACCAACTAATAAAGTCACCTTGCATAATTAATAGCAAAAAAATATTTTAACAAATATACATATAAATTAACTTATATTTGTTAAATAAAATACTTACCAATCGTTTATTACTAAATCCCATTCTTAATTTCCATACTTAAAAGGCTTCTATGCAAAACTTTCTCTTTGCTTACCCCCGAGTGTGATAGAAGAGATTCTTATGTGCTTCCATTTAATGGATAAGTTAACGATGCCAAAGGTCGGTGTACAGTACTTAATCGCATATCATAAAGGAATGACAACGGTAAAATTTGAGTGATTTAGTTCTTTTAAGTTTTCGCCAGCTATCATTTTTCACTTGACAGGTTTATAGGCTTGTTGTTTTACTCATATTCTATTTTTTACTCTCCGCCATGATACTTTATGGATAACACCACAATCATTTCTACGATATCAAAACTTTTGATCTAAATGGGTCACCTTTTTTTGATCACCTTGCACTTTCAAAATTCACCCCGCAAACAACTTGCTATTTTAAAGTATTCTGTTTACAAGCCTAATGAAGAAGTTCTTGAACAAATGAGCCTACTAAAAATGTTTTTGTTTGACTTTTGTTCAGTATGTGCATTTGTTGTTTCGTTGCACTGCTTGCTTCATGAGTAGAGGTGTGACTAATATATTCATATTAGTTATACTTACATAACAGTTACACGGCAGAAATGTTATATTCGGTAATACGAACATTTCTTTATTAAGTTATTTACAGTCAAATAACAGTGAGCGACGTCGCATGCAGTCATCAAAGCGCGCGATAATCATTATGTTATAATATAATAGAATGAATATATTATAGTACATTTTATGAACTAGATCAGAAACTCTCACTGTTATTTGACTGTTACTCAGTAACAGTTATAACACCATGTTATTAGTGTTATATTTGTTAACAGGCATATGAAAATTCGATCCTAATATAACATCTCCATTCATGAGGGTTGAAGGCAATGCCCAAACGCAAGAAAATCCTACGTAACTAGTGGAGTCGCGAAATTAGTAAGATAACTTGTGATAGTCGTGATGAATTTCCGCAAAGTAACGCCTGATTCAATCAATTAGTCCTGGTCAAGCGTCGAATGAAAAGGTTTTTTTGCGGATGACGCTTGAAACCTATACTTAATGATAAATTTCCACCAGGTGACATAGAATACAATCGCCAATACGATTTATACCAAAAATCTAAATAAAATAGAATATAAAATAAAATAAAATTATAAAATCCCCTGACAATCACACCAACTACATGGTCCCAAAATAAGCATAGCTTGTGTTATGGGATACCATGTAGCGAACTAGGGGGAACCTAGAATATAAATACATAAATAAATAAACACCCAGACACGGAACATTTTTTTTTCTTGTTCCGTGCGGGAATCGAACCCGCAACCACTGGCGTCCGAGGAAGACAGGCTCACCCCATCACCAAAGAGGTCGTCAGAACAAAATGCATAATTCTTACCGTATATTAGTTCTCGTAGTTCATAGATGGCCTGCAGGCGCGTGCTGGGGTCCTCTCCCAGGTGTTCGCGCGCATAATCCTGCAGTTCTGTTGGGGGATCCCCCAGTTCCAGGTCCACACAGTAGTCCGGAGTGGGCATGGTGGTGAACCTGGAATAATAAAGAAGATAGATTTAATAAACAAAAAAAAAAGACAACTGGAAATTTCAAATAAAATTTCCTTCATATTTTATTAAGTAGGTACTAACTTTTCAGCATTGGTGTCTTCACCGAAACGTTTCATTTTAATGTGTGAAAACCTTAAATACGATAAGACGCGTATTTTATCGACAGTTCCGTAGGTATTATTTTGTAATAAACTAAATATTTTTTTGTCTTTTAGGCTACATCTTATTTATTTGATTTTATCCTAAGTGTAAAAGTAAAACAGAAAACCAGAAGAATAATAGAGAAAATCTGGAATTAATGTGGTTAACTTATTATTCAACCTATTAATAAAATTAAAATTTTTGAGTCGAAAGGAATTCGTAAGGTTATTTATTACTGTATAAAACCATTCAGTTTCTAGTGAAGATATTTCTATCACAGAATGAGAAAAAAAGCAGGGCTTTTATGTGAAACTGCCGAAAAGTGAATGATACATTTATGTAATAGGAGCCGGAGTACTTTTAAATCCGAAAACGCGTATTTAATCAAAACCGTTATTCATAAGTTTGGACGATAAAAATATAAACACCCCCATCTCAGAAAAGTAAGTGATTATAACCTTGCTTTTATAAAATAACAACATAATTACATTTTTACTCATGACAGACAAATACTTACAAAAAATACAAAACAGCTCTTAAATATAGGGTTTCAGGTCGAAATCAACTTCACATTCCGTACACAAAGTTTATCAATTCCCTGTAAGTATATTAGTTGCTCGGATTGCAACCGCATACGTTCACAAACGGTTGGCTGAACTGGACAAGCTGATGACAGACCAGTCATGCTCAAATTGCAATAACTTGCGACATTCGGCACCCAAGTAGATAGATCAGCCGATATGTTAACTAAGAATAGTTTAGTAAAGGATAATTGAGATTTATCGTGCTGTTTTAATTAGGAAAAATGTAAATGCAAAAAGACCTATCTGTCATAAAATATTGATAAATTATCATATATTATATACGGAATAGGACTGAGCGCTCCTATTCCCACTCTATCCCATCCGCGAACTTGTCAATCTCCTTTCGTACAGAGAGATCATGTTTGCTAGATTTTTTTAAACGGACATTTGGGTTACCTGATTTGAAGTTATTACTAACGCTCATGGACCCAAACAACTCCTAGGAGCCCCTTTTGTGCTTCCATACTAGGCGAAACACGGAGAAGCTATTTGGGTTTGAAAATAAGTAGGACTTCACCATGCGGTTTACCTTATCACCAGTAAAATCTGATTATACTTTAAAAACCTACTTACACGATTTCATTCATTAAAAAAAAACATATATCATATAATCAAAACTGGATTTCAGGTGTGTATTTCAGGTGTGTTAGTATCTCACAAATATTCCTACAAACCACACTTTATTTAACTTCCATAGAGTTTGCACCGAATTTTTATTTTTTATTGCACACCACGTACTAAGCCGTATGTGAAATATAATCAGTACTATTTAGAGTAATCATTTGTAAATTAAACTTGATGGAACTAATATTTCCCGATATTACTTATTTGCATATTAGTAGATAGAGGTTGGCGTCCGAACCAAACTAGCTATGCAAGAAAAGAACGTATATGACTGACACCTTATCACGGTTAGGAAACCTTCCATTCATTAATATTACATTAGATGACAACCAGCGTATCGATCCATATTCTACAATAATGAACGACTTAGTTTCGCCACAGTATAATGGAATGTAGCTTATTTTGATGTATCTGCTGAGTGCAATACGATTCTATTTGTAGTGGATTAATTGTTCTATAACAAACCAAGTCTGACTCTTTATACTTTTATCGAGCCTTATTATTGGGGGTTTTTGGGACTATATGAGCAGTCTTGTCCGCTCGTCACACTGTGACCTAAAAGATCTATTGTTTATCGAGCCTTTGTAAAATCTCTATCACTTTTAATATTTCATAGTCCTTCAAGAAGGATTTATTAATTTAGATATTTTCGAACACTGAAAAAATTTCGCATGTAAAAATAACTAAGTTTCGGTTGATTTTAACAAAGCGTGTTTGTCAATATACAACCTGCAAAGTTTGTTGCTAAAAATAAATAAGTCAAGTTTGCTATTCTTACTTGGTCAGAATCAACCGAGTAAATCGGTTAAAATTGTTTGCTTAGAAATAACAAAGTAAGCTTGATTATTATTACAAACAAAATGTTTGCAAACGTAGCCAACTTTACTGTTTATATTAACAAACTTTCTTGGATAGTTATAGCCAACCTCCTTGGTATTTGTAACCGTTTTGCTAGGTAGTCACAACAGACTTTCTCTGCAATGTGAGTCATTTAACTCTGTAGCCACAGCCAACCTACTTGGTATCTGCAATCGTTTTGCTAGGTAGCCACAACAGACTTTCTCTGCAATGTTAGTCATTTAACTCTGTATCCACAGCCAACCTACTTGGTATCTGCAATTGTTTTGCTAGGTAGCCACAACATACTTTCACTGCAATGCGAGTCATTTAACTCTGTAGCCACAGCCAACCTACTTGGTATCTGCAATCGTTTTTCTAGGTAGCCACAACAGACTTTCTCTGCAATGCGAGTCATTTAACTCTGTAGCCATAGCAGACTTTCTCTGCAATGTGAGCCATTTAACTCTGTAGCCACAGCCAAACCACTTATATCCACCCTCGCCAGGACTTGAACCTGAAACCTCGGGCATAGAAGGCAAGCGATGTTACCTCTACACCAAGGAGTCCGGCAAACCTACTTGGTATCTGGAATCGATTTGCTATGTAGATGCAATCGATTTTCTTTGTACTTTCAATCGGTGAAAGTACAAAGAAAATCGATTGCATCTACATAGCACACATGTTGTGTAACAGAAAAAAAAACTAAAAAAAAACTGTTATTGTTCACATACTATTTATTGTCATATATCTGAAAATCACAAAAGAACAGTCTCAAAGTTTACAATACTAAACCCAAATTACAAAGTAGGCACAGTTAGCATTAGCACTGTACAGCAGCATAGGCACAGTAGGCACACAGGATTTGATCAGGCAACTTTCCTGCCAACCTGGTGATTAAACCTCTTGAAGATTTCACAATCTTGCTATGGAAGTACACCGATGGCTTTTCCTGTGGGAATACTCTAATAATTTCGTGTACCCAATTTGCATAAATGGTACTCCTTATTGCATTTGACGGACGATTGCTCAAAATGTAGTTTCCGATGAGTCTTACCAATCTTATTCTTGCCGTATTATCCAACGGAATATGTGTATCTAAATTTAGTAAACCTCTTCCTTCAAGGGTACTATTTAAAAGTAGCGGTAAATCCTGAAAAACAGAAATAAATAAATTATAATTTCTACTCATTCTACCTAATTTATAATATTTTTTCTATTAAAAACGAGGCACTGTCTGCCGACATACAGGCATCAAACCTGGTTCGGCTGCACATTATATAACTTGACACAACTTTTTGTAACATCGAACTAGTAAGCTGTTGTATATGTTATATTATTTTGGTACAATAGATCCGTTGATCCATGGCTTACGGGACACCCTGTAGGTATATAAGAAAAAACTGTTTGAAAAATTTGTAACAAATATGGAACAGTAGATTTTTTTCAGGATTCAAAGTTGATTCATAGTGGTTTATAATAATGGTATACCCTTCATTTATTTTTAATTGACTTTTTACATCTTGTACGAATGATGAAAATGAAGATGAAGAGAGATATATGTATAGATAGTACCTAATTATAGATCTGAAGAAATATTACAATACATACGACAATGTCAATTTTGTTCTCTGATGGAATGGTTCCTGTGATCCTGTGTGAGGTGTCTTGGGTGCGGGTGAGCTTGAAGCTTGAGGATGTGCATCAGGGTCAAGTGGATATGTCAGCAAGTCAGACATAGATAAGTTAAAGCTTGAAACATCACACGCCTGTAAATTGAAGGATTAATTAATGCAGATAATTAAAGCAGATTAAATTTTTGAATTGTTAGTGACTTACATTATCATCGGTAATAGGATGCATATTCTTTTTATGTATTTCTAAATTTTGAGAATATGGCACGATGGCCTATTTTAGGAAATAGCTCCTTTAGGTCAGATTCCTGGAGTAGTGGAAGTGATAGAGATGTTATTGCATTTTCTGTAATTAAATAACTGATTTAAAAAAAAATTAAAACCCTTTTTTATTTAGCCCACTACAGAGCTGAGGGTCTCTCCTCTGGGTGACAATAAGGTTCGAGCTGTAATTCTCCAAGCTGGCTGAATGCTGGTTGGTAGATAAAATAAGAGCATATATTTTAAAGCCACTAAGTATCAGGCTTTATATTTCAGCCTGCTGTGCGTTATCTATTATATTTCTTGCATCAGCTTTGCAAAATTGTTTCCGCCCATAGTGGTGTCCGACACGCACACTAAATTATTTTAGGTCTAATTTGTTGTGTTAATGCTCGGCCAGTATTTGTCAATTATAGAAATATAGATGCCTGCAGACTGTTTTGAAGCAAAAGTAATCGACCGGGTATAGAATCAAAATTACCTACTACATACATATATGTTCTGTTTCTAACAACTGTCCTACATTTTTCGGGCAATGTACAGTTCAAATGTATATTAATAAAACCTACTTTCCTCCCCTTTTTTGAAGTCTTTACTAATATTATAAAGAGGAAAGATTTGTATTTTTGTATGTTTGTAATGAATAAACTCAAAAACTACTGGAACGATTCAAAGATTCTTTCACCATTAGATGGCTACATTAACCAGAAGTAACATATTTTGCTAAGAAACTCCCACGGGATCAAGAGCTACGCGGGTCAAACCGCGCAAAGCCGCTGGTCAGCTGTAAATTAAAGACACAACGGCATATCAGTGGCAATAAACCTATATAAGCTAGTCTCACATGGTAGGTATTGAAACCCTCTACGGCGGCGCTACCTTGGCTCAAGATCACACGTTCACTGGCCACTGGTGTGTGATTGTACGGTCTCTGTCTAATAAAATATATAAGATAAAAATTAAATACATAAACGAACTTACCTTTGAACACTTCTATATATTCTTCCAGACTCCAGGCTTTCAGCAGATTTTTACTTCTTCATCCACTTACATTAAATCACCTGACTATAAAAAAATACGACGCAGTCGGGGCCGCCGGCGGCAGCGTCTTTAGGAATAAACAGTACAAAGCAGGCACAAAGCAATAGCATATAATCAATCAACTACGTTTTACAGGTAACACACTTCTTTATGCGTCGTCGCACTCACTTAATTAAATTATTAAACGTTCGAACGAAAGACGGTTAGTTTGCGACACGCACATAACTCTAGCGCTGACCGAAACGTGGAGGGGATATCTGCGCATCGGCGGCTCCACCGGCAGCCAATCGTGCCTGTAGCCCCCTTAGAGAATATTTACTTATGAATATTTAAACAAGTACTCTGTTAAAAATAACTAACTAAATAGCAAACAAAATAGCTAACTCCACCCTGCTACCAATAAATAAGTATACTCGGTTAAATACTAATGAGTGTTCTTTTGTATTAGCAAAGCTAAGTGGTTGTTAGTAGTAAAGTACTGGTTATTTAAGTTTAACCGTGAGTGGTAACGGTTAATATTACACGAATTACTCTGTTAAAGCTTATTGAGTGAACTTATTAAAATTTAAACAATTTTGTAAACTGTAAAATTTGTAGATTGAGTTATTTGTATTTAATGAGCAGTATGGTGTTAATAAACAAGTGAATTTAGCCATGTTTACGTATATATTATTTACCAAGTTTACTTCCAACATTTTCCACGAGTCTTGATTAAAAATAAACAAGATCCTTTTAACAAAGCCAAAAAGGTACTTTGCTAACTCCTCGTTTTTTCAGTGAATAAATGGAACGAGACTGACTTAATTGATTTAACATACAAATTAAAAATACTGTCACGGACAAGCAAGGTTATTTGATCATTAAAAGTAGATTGACTAAAAGGAAATATTATTTATTTTCAAAAGTTATTTTTGTTGTAATCCGTTTGAAAAAACTTATCATATTTCCCTCCATCGTACATTATCTACAAACTGATAAAAACTTCTACTACGTTGTTACTAGTCTAGCTTAATTGCGCATATAATTGTTGTTACCTACTTAGTATTAATTTCTAAATCAATGTTATTCTTAGATATAAGTTTTATCACAAACTAGCTTTTGCCTGCGACTTCGTACCCGTATAAACGTTGTTTATGTTTAACATTGTGATTTTTTCACACAAACTAAAAAGTCCAACCTGTTCCCTTGGATTCCTTCCATAATACCAACAGACACCTATGAAGAACCTTTATGCTAAGTATCACATCCGAGCACTTAAGGAATATGATTTTTTCATACAAACTAAAAAATTATATATTACCCGTCCCGTGGCAATTTCGGGAATTTCTTTCATAAAACAACCAGCCACTCTTTGAAGAACCTTTATGCCAAGTATCACATCCGTGCATTCAAGGAATAATATTTTTTCATATAAACTAAAAAAACATATCTTTCCCATTCCCGTGGGAATTTCGGGAGTTCCTTACATAAAACAACCAGTCATTCTTTGAGGAACCTTTATGTGAAATGTCATATCTGTGCACTCGAGGAATAAGATTGTTCATACAAACTAAAAAGTGTAATAATTCCCGTTCCCGTGGGAATTACGGGTATCCCTTCCAATGTACAATGGCTGTACATTGTCTGTCAGTCAGTCAGTAACGGAAGAGTTTTATATATAAGATAAATATATAAATATCAGGTTTACATCCCCTATCATAATCCTAAAAATAAACCAAGACTGTACCAGCTTCAGTACATACTTTCAAAGTGCAGCTTTGTACCAAAAGTTCCAAAGATAACATGTGAACTTTCGAGTGATCCCGAGTTTCAGCCCGCGCAGGGCAACACACGTGCTTAAAACCCACTCAATTATTAAATGATTAAACCGCCACAATCCGCATAACGAGAGCGTACGCACGGGCATACCACGTGAAGAATTATTAAAGGACTTAATTACTAACGACTTGAATTAAAGGGATTTAATTAAATACTACTTGAAGTTAACAAGTTTTGACTTACGTATGTTATGTAACGTCATAATTTTTTATCTTTATTTATGATACATAAATATACAGGGAGACTGGAGGATCAGTTTGAAATTCAAGGAGGAAAAAAATAATAAAAAATGAATATTAATTATTTACTGAACAAACTTAACTTGATTACGCAGCGCATGGTTACGCTAGCGCTGACAGCGATCCGCGTGCCAGGTCACGTGCCGCGATTGAGCAGCCGTAAGGAAAGTAAATAGTAACATAGTAGTATTTATTTATAGGGGATTCTAGTGTCAAATTAAGTACCTACTTTTAAAACGTAATTATGATCAGAATCGAGTACAGAGTGCTCTGCTTCAGTATCTAAAATTTGTCACCAGTCACCCTGTATATATTTTTTTTATTTAAAGGACACGTTATTTTAGGTACTTAACGTGTTTGTTTATAATGTGAAAAATAAAAACAATCCATTTTTGTTATTCATAAATATTAACTTTAAAGTCAAACTCTGGGTATCGTGAGACAACAGAGTGGTGGTACCGCTAGAATACAATGCAAAAATATACAAAAGAAAATTCTCTAATCACAAGTTCTGAAGATATTATAGAAGATTACACAGCTTGTTAATTTTTCTGCAGACATAACTTTGAGGTGGAGCAATTGAGTTTAATAATAATTCCAAAAGCCTTTCTTGCTTATAAACGCAGACTATAAGGAATAAGGCCCAGAGAAAGTGGCCAACAGTCTCGTTACAAGGAACATGTTGCAATATCTAAACTGGTCACGGAATCACTAGTTCTAGCCCGGGGTTAACTTTCCTAGCTTTTCTAGACAACTAGCAAAGTCGTAGAGCGGCAAAAATTATAGACTTCTCGTAAAACTAGAATGAAGGAAGTTATACGTAAGTAAATGCTAAGTGAATTCTACCGCGTTCTTAGTTAATTGATATGTTGGAACGGTTTCTACTTATGACATAATTAAACAGCTGTAAACGCTGTCATAAAGTATTATTGCCATCCTGCCAGTAAGTATTTGAGAAGCGATGTTCGTATGTTTTATTACTAAACAGTGCTAGGTAATTAAGTGATAACGTAACTATTGTTCTCAAATTTTCTGTTGTTTATGCTACCCGGATATATTATTATGGGAATATAACTTTTGCCTCCACCTTGTCTCCCTAGTATGGGAGGCGTAATATATTAAGTTATTCCCATGCGAAAAATCAGCAATAGAAATGACTTTGTAACTAGTTGGGCGTGTAAAAAATAACAGTTATATGGACATGGGTATAATAGGAACTTACATATGTGTACATAAATCTCGCAACATTGTGGTTTTGTGAATTACATAGAAATGTTTCGTGTTAACGTTTTCACAGCTCTTATTATATTTTATTTCCTTTCCCATACTTAGAAAACTAGTCATGGCGGTTGAAAGTTCATATGGTTTAAGTATTCCGTTGTATCACTACAAATACCATGCGATTTAAGTTGTGGGCGCATAACGCAAACTAGAAACTGAAATATATTTTAAACGAGTAGCTTTGTTGCTACAATTTAAAAGCATTTTTTATTAAACTAGCGAAACGCCCTTTGCACGGGTAGTAGAGCATAGTGCCGTGATATTTACCAACACATTTAAATCCCATCAGCCAATTTAGCCAGGCTACTAGAAATTATACATCTATATCATTCAACCGACTTCCAAAAAGGAGGAGGTGCTCAATTCGTCTGTATTTTTTTTGTGTCTTTGTTACACGATATTTTGGACGATTATGATATGATGAATGAAAATTCTTGTTTCATATGATAGAGAATACTTCATAGTTGGTTCAATATAAATTTCATCGAAATCGGTTAAGTACTTCATTGAGAATTTCAAAATTTTGAAAAAATATGTATGATTTCGGAGAATGTTTACGGGTGGATGACATTATAACTCAGCCAAAGTTCTGACGCGAAGTCGGTTTTTTTAATGCTCTGCATTAGTTGATTATAATTAATCAAGTCGTCACTTGATGTCGTATGGAAAATCGACATCAAGTGACGACTTGATTCACAACGTTTTTATAACGTTGAGTCATATCTACGTAGGGACTCGGTTAATTTTACAGTATGAAGTTATTTATGAGGTTAACTCGAACCTTCAATTAGGTACTTTGAGATACAGTTGCCCTAGGGCACACACACACAAGGGGTTACGAACTTAGGCTCGTGTTATGTGCTTACTTGGATTTGAACTCTGCTTCAGAAAATATTATTGTTAGTTCTCTATAGACAATTTAATAAATATTTCTGATATTCGCCCAAAATAATCTTAGTTAAGTTCTTTAATAAACTTGAGAAAAATATCAAATATAATTATTGAATATAAACATATTCTAAAAAAATATATCTTAACGTTTAAGTTCTATTAAATGTTAAAGCATCCATGTCTAGACGGCTATTATAATAAATATATTATAATAGCATAATAATATAGATAAAATCCACCACCGGGATTTTATCCCAGAACCGCAGACTTAGGAGGCAATTTATATTACCACTGTCAATTTATATTACGCCAGTCGTCAAAGAATTGAGAGCGAATCTATGCTTGAGTCATGATCAAAACTTGAGAAAAAAATTGCAATAAGACTGCTCTATCCAAACTTGCAAATACAATATCCAATAATTATGTGCATCAACACGTTATGCAGGCGGTCCCGGGTGCTGTATACTTATAGCAGTCGTAAGGGTTTGTTAGAAGCCATTTCGGCGCCCTGAAAATTTTGACATCCACCAACTAGCAGTGGGCCAGCTTGGTGTATTATCGCCTATACGTCCTCGTCTCCCAGGGGTGAGACTTATGCCCTGCAGTGGGCTCATTACAAAGAATTGTGATGATGATGTGCATCAAATTTGTGTTTACTATACTGCATATGTTCCATGTAAATCTAATACTCTATTAAGGATGTCACCTTTCTAGTCGGGTTAGCGCAAAGCCAATATGGAGTGACAATTTCACACAGCTTTTGTAATTGTATTCGATGTAAGACTGATGCAAATGGGATCGAGGGAAATCAACTTAGCATTGCGAAATAGGATTCTAAGGACACGGCCTTCTATCACTTACTGTGAATAAATTTAAATAATATGATACAACAAAAAATAAAGTAATTCTCCTAATACCACACACGGGAAAATTTGTGAGGGCGTGGATGTTTGTTGCGCATTAACTATATTAAAAATAGATATATAGTTATAAGATCCTTGTTTCTTGCTACTCTGACGATTACGATTCAAATGCATCTAACAGGAAGAAATATATAAATTTGAATTAGGTACATAATTTTTCTTGGTATTTATATTATGAGTATGAGAGACTGTTAGATATCTATTTATACTATGCAGATCATTGTATTTCAGGTCACTTAACATTTTCGAAATACTTCATACGGCACCACCTACCCCATAATATTTCAAAGATTGTGTCATGGAAATAGCTTTTTTTAATACAAGAATAAAATAGGCTCATCTCCCTGGTTTATCTCCATATCATCCACTCTCTATACATCAAGGATCGAACCTACTAAGTGCTCCCGTTTCATCTGAGTATTTCACGCTATAGAGAGCGTCAAGCAGCTAATGATTCAGATGTAGTTAATGTTACTACACTTCCCCTGTTGCCTCACTAGCAGTAAATAGATCTTGATCTCCTTTCTTACCAGCTCATTACGGAGAGCAACATCTTGCCTCAATAATAGATAATAGACAGCTAAATTGGCATGAAACTAAATCAAGATTCATAATGACACATTGTTCTTGATACATTGCATTTTTAGATTATTAAGCATATTAAGCATTTTTACGTTTCAAATATATCTAATTTTTATTTAAATATTTAAAGGAGAAATTAAACAATACCTACAAAATACTTAAGCCCGAAATGTTTCATCGAGAGAATACTTTTTATTTAAATACGGCAATGGATACAGGTCCGTAAGCCTTAAAGAGGATACTATCAGCTTAATATTGCCATTAATCTACAACGATTACTGTCAAAATACCCCTTTGCTTAAACTTATTATGACGTAAATGAGGAAAATTTTCATTTTCAAATATTGAAGAAATACTTGACCAAAAAGTCTAAGAAATAAAGGTTCCGGTCAATTATTTTATTACCGTTGGGTTTGATAATTATTGTTTCACTATGACATTTCACAGTTATCACCAAATTAATTTAATAACCAAAGTCGACCGAATCTCTTTTAAAAAGGGCTTTACACTATACATTTTTATTGCCTATTAAATCAATGGCTTTTTAATGTGTTGATAGCAAAAACCACGGTGTTTTCACTTACTTTAGTTAGTATCACTAAGATATAGATGGCGCTGTTTATAATTTATAAAATTAGAAAAATGCCATAGACAATGTCTCTTTCATCCTACTTTTCGTTCTTCGGTTCATTCACTCAATCACCTAACCGACTCATTAAATCTATATTTCATTCGTTACCTGTGTTTGTTAATGCGCACCCGTTTTCGAATGTTGTTTTTATCGCTTGGATTCCTTTTACCCACAACCTGGCCACCATTTGGACTCTGACGCTCCCTTTTTTATTCTGACCCGGTAATTTTACTGGATTTCGGAAACAACGCTGCAACTCGACCTTTACATGTTTATTGGAATATTGATCGTGATAACGATTTTCTGATATATACATAGGTATTTCATATAATCATGATAATATACATATTTGAGGAGTCTTAAATATTCTTAAAGAAAAATACAGGGAAAGTTCCCGACTGGTTCTAGTAAAAGTTTCAGTCACTAAGTTCTAGATGGCGCTAGAGCTCCGTTTTAGCTGATATCTCTATCTCAACCTATAAAAGTTACCTTATGGCAAAAACCCGCATATTTTACTTGAATTTACTTCTTACCGCTCGTCAACTACACTCGATCGATAGTGCTTCACTGACTTAAAGCTCATATTCTACAATATATTGCGTACATGAAAGTTTATTAATTTAGAGTGGTAACCAAATAGAATTTCATTTTCCTTTAACACTTTGTATCTCGATTATAAGCTTACATGGGACGTTCTGGATGGGATTTCACAGGGTGAATCCGCGAAAAGCATCGAGGCCGGCCCGAGTTGGTGTTTAACAGCATCGCAGACATTGTGACGCAAACAAATAGTATCGTTCTCTATCACGATTAATCAATGCGTAGTTGAAATCTGTGGTGTAATAAAACCGTCTGGTTGAGATTACCTACAAAACTGGACTTAACTATCTAGTTCGTGAGTTATCATGAGAGCAATATTAAATACCTTAACCTGCATAGATAAATAATAATATATAAATATTTCTGACACTCACAAATTATCTAGCCCAAATTAAGTTTCTGTGTTATGGATACTAGATAACTCATATACTTAAGACATATATAAACATACATATTGAATAAATACATATTTTTTATTAGAATAAACTTAAATAAACATATAAACATCCATGACTTGACGGCTAATATATGTGTTCATTACACAAATATCCGCCGCCGCCGGGATTCGAATACCCAGGACCTCTGGCATAGAAGGCAATGTATTTTAGGTACCACTACACCAGCCGGTCGTCAAAAAATTAGATATTGAAAAATAGATATTTATTAATTATTATTTATCAGATTTTTTGACCCAACGCCTTTTCAATATTAATCTAGTTTTACATATAGGAAATTCTGCGTATCGAGGGACCCTGAACTATAAAGATACACATTAAAAACAATAAAACAAGTTCCATTGAATTTATAGGTTGAGAGCAAAATTTACACAAGCAAAAAATTACTATGGAGCTTATTTAAAATATTCTATCATATCTTAATGAATCAAGGCCAGTTGCACGGTTTTGGTTTGACGATTCATTCTTTATACACCTGCATATAGTAAAAAATACGTTTAAGGTACCTAAGGCAAACTCAAAAGATGACGTATTAATAAGTACTTAGAATATTTCTCCAATCGTGAAAGTTCAGTGGATGTTATAAAGTTTTTTACACTGGGAAGGCGTAGTAATAACATTACTTTTTATTCTGTTCAGACAAATAGGTTAGATCTCGACTAAGTAACTAGAAGGATTTAACTATGCATGAAGCATTAAATTAAAAGTAAAGTAAAGTAAGAAAGAAATATTACATGCGTGTGCTGTATTAACAGGGTTCTAAGGTTTTTTATTGCACTCTTATAAATAAAACTAGCTCCGCCGAGGTGCAGTTAGGTTTTGTAGATTAAGTCTTTCCATATTGATATTCTCACTAACTTCATTGACAAACCGTGTTAACTGAGCTCGTAGAAAATGGATCGTTTATTACAAACTTTCGTCCCTTATTTGTCTTAGCCTCTTGGGTATTTTTGTTTGTCCCCGAGATTCCTTTTTTTTGGTAATGATTATTTGTGTCAAAAGTCATGTAAAATCATTAAAATTGGTTAAGCAGTTTAGATTCCTCATACAAACTTTCATCCCCTGTTTCAAATCCTTAAGAGCTAAATTTGAAAAATTTTTTTTTCATTGTTCTTACCCTACAGAGTCATTTACAATATTTTCAGGACAGTTTAAAGTGCCATATCTGCCTGTGACATATTGCTAAATCAACCTCACTTGTATCTGCTAACATTGACTTTCATTTAATAAATCGTACAGCATTGTATTTACAGTTTTAATTATCAATGTCGACTATTACATAGTGGGTTTGAATACACAATCTCAATCTTTTAGGTTTTTATGGAACCTCACACACATTTTGGATGTTTTTGCTTGAGAATTATGATCTCGAATTGAGGTTACAAAGTATGATGGTAGTTCTTGTAACTTTTGAACAGAAAATAAGCTGCCAAAATCAACAGCAAACATAATGCCCTGCATCACTATACCGATGACTGACTGACCGTTTTGGTTGATAATACCTAACCTCTTCTCTACGTGGCGTGTAAGAATTGCAAATTTTATAATTTCTCCAAACTTTTGTAATTTTTGCGCACTATTAAAAATCTTTTTATTCGCGCGACCAAGTTGAATCTTGTCGCCTCAAACATGGCAGGGTCGCCATATTAATAAAGGTTGTAATATGAGGAATCAATGAAACGATCTGACTGCTGGATAGTAACTCACTTTATTTCAATAAGCACACGTTTATAAATTAAATGTAAAAACATAAGTAAACATAATCTAACTATACACTACAGAATATTGAGAGCCTGTAAAAAACTTCAAGACGGTCGTTATGAAAATGTTTTTTTTACGATCGCTCTATGGAGTGCTGATGAAGCTACCTAAGTCCCGATTACCCTGTTACTTCTGACATACTCAAGATATTCAAAAGCATACTAACTGAATGCGTACAAAATACTATATCCGGCATAAATATATCGGAAAAAAAACGATCTCAGCAAATGTAGCAAAATAATGATTACATATAATTATTTGGTGGTCATCGTGTTTTTGAAGGTTATGTTTTTGTCCATGCACTTGGTCGGTAGAGTGGCCGGCGGCCAATCGCCGACGGCGGCGGCGCTTGCGCACCGGTCTCTGACGTCACACCACGCTACAGTCTGCCCACAGCATTTATTTGTATACAAATTTTCAAGGTCACGAACACTGGTTTATGTATGAACACACAATAATCGACATAGTTACATGAAACGCAATCTTATGCGTAATACAATAAGAAATAAATGGTCAATACACATCGGGATTTGACTGTACCGTGGTAACTGAAATATAAGGACCTTGTTTTATTTGCCGATAGTTTTATTACTTGAATAAAATGTTTGTGTTTCTGGTATATGAGTACATAAAAGGAAGCGCATATGTTGATGGGTTTTTTCCACTTGAGAAACCTACAGTAAAAAAGCTTATATGACACTTAGCTTAGCTTTTATTTATTTGCAATATCTCAAAATTGCAAATAAATAAAAGTGTCAAAATTAACTGGAAAAAAAAAATTGTTAAACAATTAAAATATCGTATCTTATCAATTTGCAGAATCACTAAATTGCCAAAAAAGTTTGCGAAATCGAAATCTAAGATCACCGTAATTACTTAAAAGCCTTGGTGGACATATGCATAAGTTACGTTCAGTTCTGCAACTATCTGATTGGCTGCTCAAACGATCCCACAAGGTTCTTGAAAAAAAATACACTGTGATTTGATTGGTCCTTTGTGCTTTCGGCAAATCTTCAATGTCATATTTTAAATCATTTTCCATTCGATAATGTCTTAAACGTGATCGCGGTTTATTTAAAAAAAAAACATAATTCATTGCACACTCAATTTTGTTAAAGGAATTAATAGACAAAGAAAAAGTGTAGTTGACATAGATTTGACAGTTGTTGTGACGCAATTTCAATGCAGTTGCAAAAATTCTGCAATAATATTATTTTTTAAAACGCAGTCCTTCCTATCTCCGTCCTTTTGTATGTGATAGACTTAAAACCGACGCAACCGATTTTAATGAAACTCATCCAACCATACAATGGCTAAACCCCTGAGCTATTTATAAGCCACATTTATCGCTCTCTATAATCGAAATACAATTACTTACGTACTTAGGATCGAGATATATCTAACTTAGCCTAAAAAATTTCATTGGTTCTAAAGTTCTAAGCTTTTTCGAATACCGTAGTAACAAGATTATGCTTTTTTTTGATTGACTTAACATTCTATTTACCACAATTTCCAACAGCATGTTCAATAAGACAAGCATCAGAAATCCGCAAAATTTACGTATCCGCAACGATATTAAAAAATATATGAATTATTGTATACTGAATTATACAGATCATTGACACTGATATGTCGTCTGCTTTTTTATTGGTAATTTAATATTCCAAAAGTGATTTTAAGTTTTTATTGAAATCGAAGTAATGATTTGGGTTTTTAAGTCTCCGAGGTACATTTACCGGGCACATGCGTATTTTTCTTTATTGCAACGTCTTAGCGCAGCAATCGGTGGCCCAAACCGGTCCTTGAAAAAAAGGAATAAAACAAAACCTGTTTCTGCAGGACTGCCATGCCCTTTATATTTTATGAATGTGCAAAATGCACAAAGCTGGTACTAAAGTAACTTTGAAATCATCCTTCAAACAAAGTTGTAATGTAAATAAATTGTTAAGAAAATATATGGCGGATTTTTTTTTTCATAAACGAACACTTGGTGATGGGGTAAACCTATCTGCCTTAGACGGTGCGAGTGCGGAATACGGGTTCGATTTCCGCACGCAACAAGAAAAAAAAATGTTTCGTGTCTGGGTGTTTATGTGTATTTATATTCTTGGTTCCCCCCTAGTTCGCTACATGGTATCCCATATCACAAGCTGGTGTGTTTGTTCGAGGACTTCATTTTCATTTCATTTTCGTTTCATATCTAAAAATTTTGTTTCTGTCCTTAAAATAAATTCCGTATGGAAGTGACTTTAAAATTATCCTTGAAACAAAGTTGTAATGTAACTAAATTGTTAAAAATATATATCGTAGAGACTCTACTTTTTTTTAAGAATCTTTTTTCATCCAATCAAGATATCAAAAAAAAGTTGTTGCTTTTAAATAAATTCAAATGCACATTTAGGTATCCTCGTAAAACTTGTTAATTGTAATGTTTTTGCGCGTTTTAATTATGTTTCATCTAATAGATATTCCTTGATAAACTTTCTCCAAAATCTAGGCTATCAAAAGCTAAAATATGTAACAAATCCGACTTATAGTTTTTGAGATAAGGACAAGCAGTAATTCAAGGATATTTTTCTAATACTAAAATTTAATTTTGCAGCCTTCAAACAAAATTATTTAATTAACCTCAAAACATATATTTTAATATTAAGTTAGCAAAATATTAACTTATAATATTTGTAATAGATCCAAAATCGTACGCCTACTCTTGAGCCTTGATCAGTATATTCTGACGACCTTCGAGGGGCAGTCAGCTAATCATCTGCTTATACGTGAGAGGTCGCGGATTCGATCCTTGATAAATGTTATATGTTAATTTTCACCATCGTCTGGGTGTTAATTTCATATCATAAACTTCATAGCTGTGTGAAGATAATATTGTAATAAAAATTTCCATCCTTATACAGAGGATATATAAATATCGAAAAAACGCTCTGCTGTCATATAGTAAAGTAACAATATAGCTAGTGGTATAGATACCCACTAGACAATAGATATACATGCAGCACACATTGTTTGCAAATACATACATATCATACATAATACTAAATACCGAGTTAAATGCAGCAAACGTGCTCATGCGCATAATTGATTGTATTGTGCAAATATTGCAGCCGCCTACTCTAGCATCTCAGGCAGATATTATGCTCTAATGGCTACACTCTCTAATTACTTACTAATAAACTCTGACAGAGGTCGAATTAAAGTTTCATTCATTTTTAAAATTTTCACTGTGGCATAACATGCCCTTTACATAATCCTCATTTTAGATTTTTTATTTATTTATTGATAAAACTCAAAAACAAATTCAAGTAATGACTGCTTATCTCGAATATTTTATTATTTTATATTAAGTCACAGAGGATTATGTAAAGTGCATGATAAGTCTCAGTGAAAAATTAACGTAATTGTTATCCGACCTTAGTCCGACTTTATTAATAAGGCCATCTAAGTTTGGCAAACAAAGGGACTTGAAAATCACGTTTTTCAGCTACTACTTGATATAAGGGAGACCTAAAATTTGAGGGAAAGTTCAAATTGAACTCCGTGCTATCCTAGCGCCACATCGACAAAAATATGATTTTTGTTTTATCTACTCGTGTAAAATGTAACTTTTATAGGAGATACATTTTTGGAACTTACTATATAAAATAATGTTGATTAAAACTGAGTGCCAGTATAAGGTGTAACACACGTAGGTATAAAATACAGAAATAAAATGCATACAGATAATAGCCGACATATGGGTAACGTTTCCACATACTAAAAATTACGGTAATTACAAACTACCTGTCTGTCAGCTGTCGTTGGTTGGTACCACGTTGTTTGGTACTAATTCTGGTTAATTATTTTATTCGTTAGCATACATAGATATCAATCATCAGGAGCGACGTTAAATGGCTGTGTTTACCTAGCTGAAAGCGGTAAGTATTCGATGACACTTGACAGGTGACGTAACGATTAAGTTGTTCCGACTGTAATGTAAGTATAGTCCGACAAGGATCTTTTGGCGCGTGGCAAAAATTCGAACTAACCGCCGTCTTGGGAAATGTCACTTCATGACTTTTATCGCTCATATTTATTAATATACTTTTAAATTCAATATTAAGATATGAAACACGCCAAAGTTTTAAAAAATATGGGCTTACTTATTGTAGTTATAAAATTGAAGAAGTAGTTTTCAGAAAAAAAAATTATTTAACGTCTCAATAAATCCCTTTTCAAGAGTAAAGAAGCAATTTGCCTCGGCAATGTTTACATACTGCCATACTTTAAAAATGCACTTTAAAACGTGATTTAATTTATTTTTTAAATTTCAATAAAAAGTGAAGAAAAATACGCAGATTTTTTTAACAAACCTTTAAAATTACTAATAAAGAAAGTGTTGCCGACGAGGATGACGAGGAAAACAATTTATCATAACAACATGATTTTAACTTCATGTTACTTTATTTATTTTACTATATTAAAGCATGCATTCATATTCATATTTTTCTCTGAGATTGGAGATAGGGAAATTGTACTTAATGGTAACCCTTATTTCACCCTCACGCCCCTCTAACGTCATCACCAAGCGCCAAAAAAGCCTTGTCGGGCTGTACAGTGCAATTCATTGTTTTTTTTTAAACCTACTACGTCTTTTCAATAGAGTGACTTCTCGAATGCAATTCTAAAATTCTTCCCTCGAAATAAAGCCCTTTAAAAAATTTCAAATCGTGAGCCGCTTCACGTTATTCATCTTTTAGAAGAACTTTAATTTCAAAAATTGTAATAAAATTATTAGGTAATTTATTTATCTCTCAATATTAAATGAACCAAAATTCGTAACAACACAAAAAAAAAACTTTATTTTTTAGAGGCGCATAATAGGAGAAAAAATCATACCCTATACTTATATTAAACACGTGTCTAAGAAACATGCTAAGGCATTATGCTTCATAATGTCCAACCATTAATAATATGCCAAATGATTGTGATTAGACAAATGACATAACCGCAGTTTGAATCAAGTCGACACTCCGGCGGCGCTCTCAAGGTCATGTGACAAATAAATTATATTTTTAACTAGTATGCGTCTTGCTTGATACAACCATACAAGATTTTTTCAATACGCATACTTGGCATGCATCAGGTTTCACCTAGACACCAGCAGCAGGGCTAGCATGCAATCATCGATAAATAGTCGAATCGACAAGATAAATATTATTTTTTTATTTTATCCTATTATGTTAGCTAATATGCGCACCATAATAGATAGAATTACTCGATTTGATACCATGATTAAGACCACAGAACTAAATATGTCATAATCTTAATAAATTACATACACTAAAATACCATATTCTAAGAAAATATCGATAAAAGGCCCGATTTATCGTTGTCGACGGTAGCATGCTAGCCCCGCAGGGCTAGGATGGGACCATCGACAAAGACTCGTATCGATAAGATAAAAAACTATTATTTCATCGTATCATGTTAGCTAACTTGCGCACCATAATAGATAGAATTACTCGATTCGATACCATAATTAAGCCCAGAGAACCAAAGTGTTCTATTCTATATTCTAAAAAAATACATACAAACCTGCTCTAAGTGCCATATTTTAATAAAATAATATCGAAAGGGGTCCGATTTATCGTTGTCAATGGCCGCATGCTAGCCCCGCTAGACTACTTATTTCTACCTTAACGTCATTAGCTACCTCAATGGAATATATTTATGTTAAACGTGTCACTAATTAAAAAATAGAAACTTGAGTTTAAAATACTTAAGGTGAGTGGGGGCAAGATCGAACGGGTTTTCAATGAGATGAGTAGTGTTGTTTTTGAATCCTTGTGAAACACTACATATTAATCACAATTTAACTTGATGTATTGTGGATGACGACTAGAGAGTATATTTTTAAACTAGTTTGTTAAATTTCATTTAAATCTATAAAGAAATGAGTGCCACACTTGCAATCATTTGCAATGGACAAAAATAAAACAGGGGAAAGACGGAAAGGTGACGGGGAAAGATCAAACTATTTTCTAAAATCGTTTACGAGAATGACATACATTCTTGGTCAATACTAGTCTATGGAATTTAATGCCCTGAAAACAAAATAACAGACTCAAGCATCAAAACGCCTAAGGAAACAAAGACAAGACAAATATTTTGATTTTTGTATTTCAATCTTACCCCACCGGGGAAAGATCGAAGTGGATGTTTTCAAACATTGCTGAGCGATTGTTTAAAGTAAAATTGATAATAAAAGTTAAAGGCAAAATCAGAAACAAACAAAAAATCTGATTATATTACATTTGTCATATTTGGTAGCATAATATTATTCCAAATATCTTACTCGAAAATTGATATGTTCATCTTACCCCATCAAAATGTAATGGGTAAAGATAGAAAATTGTTTCAATTCCTAAAATACGAGTAATGGCAAAAAATCTATTTAATAACTCAAAGGTAAATAAAAAGTAATTATTAAGTATCCAAAAGAATCAGTTGTACCTAGCTTTTAATGATAGTTACAGGATGCGGGGTAAGATAAAAATACTTGAAGAAACACGCAAAAAGTCAGATTGCATAATTTTGTAAAAAAAAACATGTTTCTGTGCAATAACCTTCAAACATTGACTATGACATAGGAGAAAATTAAATGGCGGCTTAAATAGTGCTACAAACACTTCAAAAAATCTGCTAGATGTGGCGTTATTGTTGACTTTCTGTCTTACCCCGTTTTCCATCTTCCCCCCACTCACCTTATCAAAAATTTATTCGGATAATAGCATCACATGAATCCCCAATTCCAGGTCAACTTTAAAAACTGAGGTTGCTAAGTTAAAAAAAAAGATAAGATTCGAAAAATATTCGGTATTATTTATGTTGAATACCAACTATTTTGAACATAACAGTAAAAACAAGTTTGTACAAGAGCAAGAGCTCTTTGAACTTCAATATTTAGATCCCGAAAATCATTTACGAAATTCATTGAAGCATTGAAATTTTGTGAGTCGATGTTGTAAGAAAAATGCCCATACATAGATAGCAATCTTCAAAGTACCATATTAACTTCTGTAACATTCTTGATAGATCTGGTGTTCTATCCGGTTTATAATTTGCATCTTGGTTCAAGGTTTCGTTAGACGTTGTAGATATTAAATCTATACGCGATTTTTTTTACTCAGGTATAAATTATAGCATATTCTTTGAAAGTGAAGCTATCAAATGCAAATTATTGTGTTGAGTCCGAAATTCAGCTTTGTTATATTAGTAGGTACATACATATTTTTAGGTAGAGATAAAGCAAACAGATTAAAAGCGGATTGAGATTTAAAAACTTCAAACGAAGCACTAAAACTCTACCCAAGATGCGGTCGTACGAATCCGCGATCTAGCATTCTGATATGATATAAGTGTTCTAATCGGCATTCACGTGATGCGGTCGCGCGATCTTTATTGTCACGCGATCTTCGCATCGCTTACTTGCGCGATATTCGCGTAGACGCGATCTATCAGGACGACGCCTAAGAAACGTGTGTGTGACCCACACGCCAAAGCTTATAAAATATCCTTTCAAGGTCTCAAACTAGTTTTTTCATTAGCTAATTTTCATAACTGACCTGAATTAAACTTGAATTATAAATTCCAATGATCGCAGGCGAAGACTTAGGTATTATATATTTTTCATGGACATTATTTATATTTCACAACTGTGCCTTGAAATCGTCGTTATGAATCCTGCCTTTCCCAACAAATAAAGACAATGCTCTTTTGTATATCATTATTTATTTGTAACTGCTTATCTGTAACAATAGAATACCTAAGTACTCTGATGTCGTAAAGAATCAAAAACATATCCAAATTGTTTCTTTACATTTAAATAATTGTTTCTCCTTAAAAAAATGTGAATAAAAAGTAAGTATTGTCATATATTAGCCGAATGTTTAAATTCCTACTCGCAGATTGCGCTTTCACTCCCGTAACTTTTATTCTGTAACGCAATCATGATGAAATATAACATCAATCCTTCTTCAGCAGACGTCTTATCTTAGCTATAAATCAATTGTGTCTGAGATTAGCGCATTCAAACAAAATAGACAATCTTCGTAGGGTACTCGTAACTTATATGCATAGACTTTTGTGGCGTGTAAATAAAGGAAAAAATATTTTCTTATAATTGTTGTCAGGATTGATAGTTTAACCGGATTTTATTGTATTTTATTATATTTTACAATTAAAGTTTCGGTAATTAATCACACATATTATCTTTAATTTCACTTTCACATCTATTATATTATAGAAAAATATCCAAAGCTAATATCTGTCGTGCGAACATAAACCAAACCAACGTATCAATCGGCTACTGGGCCACTGCGCAACGGAGCACGTCTAACAAACGATAGATTTATTTTAAACACCACTGATAAAAATAGTATCAATTGCACATGTAAATTGTAAATACATATATGTACACACAAACGTATATTTATATATTTTTTGGCACAAGCCAGACTGTAAAATATAAGACGCATTGCTGCGAAGGTTTTGTGTACGTCTGCTACTCAAGGTATCTTGGGCATTCCCCGACACCTCGCCGAACCAGTTTATGTTGTAGTCCCGAGTTTCCCTTTCTTTGAGGCTATGAACTTGTATTTTCTTTAACATGGCACGTCTACTCATACAGTACATAGTTAGAACATATTCTTTGTATTATTCGTATTATTCCCGGGTTTGCGCTATCCACTTACGCGCTATTCACTTATGCGCTATCCGTATAGTCACTTTATTGAGAGAGGAGAAGAGACGTTGAACGGTTTTGTAAAAAGAAAGCTGAATTGAACTCTACTAAGCATAGATTTTATAACAGATCTGTGAGTGAGGAGTTTCGACAGCAAATCCCTGCTTAAGTTATAATCAACGCTTAAGATAGCTTCAATAATACAGGACTAACTATCTGCGAGTTGAACTATAACTTGATTCATCTACAATGTATGTGTGTGGGCTGTGTAGCAGATTAACTTTACAAGTTGACTCATTGTTTTGATTCAAGGAACGCGAACAATGGCTTTATAAATAGTGTATGCGGGTAATTAGCAACGCTCCTTAAATTCTCATATTAAAAGTCAAGGTTGAATTTTCGAAAAAGTTACTGGCCATTTATATTTCGTTAATAAAAAAAAAATCGCAAGGATGGCCTTCTATATAAATTGCTTCTGCATATAAATCACCAATTGAGTGGTAATATTAAGCTATGTTAGTTATAATTCTGACAAAATTAAATCTAACATAGCTTAGTTCAAAAAACCTCTATAGATGGCACTTTCAAAAAGCCGAAGGCGTTAAGTCTGTATACTATAATGTAAGTAAGTGTATCTACCATCTATGATTATTTATAAGTCCAATTTCTGATACAGACGTCAATTAATTTATTTTACTTTTAAAAAGGCAGTGTGGAATAAATGGCTATATGACAGACAAGACTTCGCCTTTTGTAAAGCGCCATCTATCGAAACCATTTTTGTACCGATTTGTTTTCTTTATGAGCTGTCAGAATACCTCTCATTGTAACAATATCAATATCAGTAATGCATTTGAAGAACTCTTGCATTTTATAGCTATACCTATTATTTTATATAATAGAATAGTTTATTTAGACAATCACAACGAAGGAAGGTGCTATATCTTATCCAGAAAATCCTATGATATAAAAAGTTCACGGGTAAAACCGTACATATCTGCTAGTATAAAATGAAATTCATAAGTCGTGTTTTGAAAATGGATGATTTTTTTTTTGAAAATTTCGTTAACCTTTTTTAAGAGTAGTTTGAAACTGTGTAATGTCAAAGTAAACATTAATTATTCACGCACAGACCTTAACATTACCGGCATAGTTCGAGAGACCTTAGTTAATAGCACTATTAAGGTCCTAGACTTAAGTAAATCTAGGTTATTGCCTAGTTATGTAAGATTACTAAGTATAGATTTAATTTTAAGGCCAATGATTAGTTTAGAGGTTTAACTGATAAAACTGAACAAACAACCACGATAAGCTTGAGGCCATTTTGTTATCGATTAAGATATTAATTAGTGAGGCAGAAAATTATGTAAACAGTACGTACCTATATATTATATTACTAATGTTATTAAAAATACTGATGGCACAATTTGTAAACGGGTAATTTAAAACGCATTTTAATTTTAATGCGCATCCATGAATTAAATTTTTTTAATTTCAAAAATCAGTCATGTAATTTATAAATTATAGATACACTTATGCTTAGAAAAACCGTAATAAAATTATAAACAAGAAAAACCTTAAAGTATAGCCTAGTTTGATAACATACCTTAAGGACATTAATCATGTAATAAAACAGAGATATTTGCATACCAATGCGGTTCCATATAAATGAATAACTAATCTACCAACTCTGTTACACGATACTTGTTTGAGTAAAACCATACATATATATAAATCTAACAGATATCTACGAAAAAAAACAACCAAAAAAAATGACTCACTTCTGTGTGTAAACAAAGGAAATCAAGAAGCGATCAACGCGAGCACACCGGCTGCGTTCAATTCTGCGACTGCGCGAATAATAATACGCGACCGGACACTCTTGCGCACTTCAACCTAGACCACGGCTGTAGTCTGCACTGCCAACTCGATTACAACTATACAGTGGCTAGACTGAAATGTCACTCACTGACATGTGAACTTGAATGGATGAATAAAAACGAACCTGACCTTAGCTCTGTGAGACTGAACGTTCTTTACTCTTTGAAGTCACACTCATTGTTGATATGAATTTATATAGCTATAGGTAGTGATATAATAAAAGTGAATAATTAGCTTGTTCTTTTGTCTGAACTCGCGAATCTCTGAAGTTACCTTTGATAAATTTATTTTGTGCATTTTTTTAAACCTCATTATTGAGATCAAATGCTATTAAGAAATTCTCATCGAAACAAAATCTACGCCTATAGGCAATGCCCCGTATCATAAAAGAAATATTAAATCATTTATTCAAAGTCAATGACCAAACTTTTCAGTACACACACTAATACACATACAATAAGTCACATTATTTACATATTTAAATGTATACATAGAATGCCACTTCAGAGAGCTCATCTGTCTAGCGAGATGAAGTGGCAAGGAACGCTACAACGATTATTTCTTCAAAAAACGTAACGTCTATGTATTCATATGTTTAATAAGGAGCCGTATTTTGTTTTATATGTAGATTATTTAAATTTATCTAGGGATAATTAATCTGAGTTTAACATGAAGTTTCCCAATGTTAGACATATAACGAATATAAAAATGTACCGAGCGCACGGCCGCAGTACTGTCTCGCCCCTTTGCTTGCTACATGTAATCAAAACATTACATACTACGAACTGACAATAGCGGCGGACGGTCGTGTCATTAATGGACAGATCACGAGCTATTTTCCCTCGCACGTGTGGAGCGCTACTTTGTTACGAGTAGGTACTACATTGTTGCTCATTGTAACTTACAATCAAGATCAGGTTTTCGTTCAAGAGATTGAAATGGCAGGGTCACATGCAATCCTATTTGAAAAAACCAGTTAGTATTAATCTTTTTGAAGTGTCTCTTTAAAATTGAATGTTCGGCGGGATGGAGGTTTGTGTATGGCTGAAGCGAATTGCGTAATTTCACACACATGTATGGCATAGCCAGAAATAACTCATAGGATACGGGATACAATTAGGGCCATATTTTTTATATAAGAAGTAAACATGATATTATACACACATACAATTATACAACATGATATTATAAACACACATTGGAAAGTGAACATTAGTTCTAAGGTGTGATCCACTCATGAGAAACCTTTTTACTCGACACTGAAAAGTACCAGCAGCGCTAGCAGGCAACCATCGATAAATAATACAAAGATAAATATTATTTTGTTATTTTATCCTATTATAAAAGCTTATATGCGCACCATAATAGATAGAATTACTCGATTTGATACCATGATTAAAACCACAGAACCAAATATGTATGTATAATCTTATTAAATTACTTACACTAAATACTATATTCTAAGAAAATATCGATAAAAGGCCCGATTTATCGTTGTACAGGGTAGCATGCGAGCCCCGCAGCACTGTATTGGCCAGAAAAAACAGACGTGCCTGTTCCACACCTTGGCAACCCGTAATAAAAAGGAACCGTCGAAGCACTTTGTTCGACTTCCGCTATCCCTACAGGGTTAATTTTTATTAGCGCATCACCTCTTGCTCGCAGCCTCTCCACAACAATCCCTACGACTTTTTTAAATTGTTATTTTTTTTTAATTTTAGTTTTCCCATACAAAAATATTTATAGCCTCTGTTTAAAGGCGTAACTCTATTTACTTAGGTATGTCACGCACCTTGCGCAGTAAAATATCGTTTTAAAATAATAATAGGTGCTTCTTAGAAAATGTAGAGAAAGTAGCGAATTTTTTGTTTTTATTTTTTGTGTTATTTATCAAGATTTGTAAAGATCTATTTGTGGGTGTTTATAAAGTTCTCTCAGCTCTAAAGTTGCCGAACTAGATGGGTCTCAGAGGTAAGAGCGCTTTAATAATGCAGACCTTACTCCTACGAGGTAAAGTATGTAATAAGTACGATAGCTTCAAATTCAAAGGTCATACATAGAAAGTACATTTTTAGGATCCTTCAAATATACTCAAAATCAAGCAGTGATTGAAAGTCCGTTGTACGCTGTAAGCTCTAAATATAGATGCGACAATGCCATGAAAGATAACCCTTGTACTCATTTTCTGATGCTGTAATTTATATTATTTTAAAACTCTGTGTGTACATAAATTATTTTACGTTCATCTATACTTATAATAAATCTGTAGAAGTAAAAAATCTGCAGGTACATCGAAAATTTCAAAAAAAATAAATGGCAGGTTGTATTACCAGACTGACAGTGAACCCAAAAATGTGGATCACTACCGTATAGATAGTAAGTATAAGGACGGTTTTTTGAAATTTGATTTGAACGTGTCAAGTGGCGAGCGTTTGTTCTTATTAGCATTCTATAAATTTTATGTTTTATAGTAGGGGAGCCCACGATGCTAAATGGAGATTTACTCGAGCGTTATAGAGACCTGTTAGGTTGCAAAGCTTAGATGATACTTAACAAGAAAAAAGTGTTATATAATATATACGTGTTCATCGGTGGGGGAAGCGGCTATAGGTTTTTAAATATGTGAAAAAATACTGTTGCATGGATATACTCGAGCGCGTCAGATATTGATAGCATCAATGTCCTACATATTTTTAATAATGTACGAATGTTAATCTGATCCTTTGCATGATGCGGGTGGTTCTACGTAAGGGTTGAAAATGAAAAAAAAAATATTGAAAATTTTTTAGCATGTAATTAACTCACCCTACCTTAATCTGACGCGCTCGAGAATTTCTAAAATGATCAATTTTTTTTTTACTTGTCTGATCCCTTATCCTGCACGGGCGGCCTTATACATATATGGGGCTCATATTTGGTGGAGGTACTTAACCGGATATAGGGTATCGCCCTGTATATTAATCTGCCGCGCTTTAGTAAATCCCGAAATCCCCGCTTGGGCTCCCCTACTATTAACTGTTACTTGCAATTCTAAACCGTGCTTATCCATGCGACCTTTTTATTCCCTTTAGTTTTTACTAAGTATAGATTGAGGTTGAGTTATTTAGTTTTATTTCTATAAGTCGTAGGTATAGATTTTAATTTTAAAGTATAAGAAGGTAGTAGATATATGTGATATTGTGCATGGTGACCGTAGGTTATTTTATAATACTATTAGGTATAGATTTTATATATTTTGAGCTTAGCCGAAAATCAGTGTTGATAGCTATTCGAACGTATGCAGAACTATAAGAAACTTTGGAAAACAGAGTTTCAAATATGACATCCGAGAAAAAAATGTTATTTGACTGTGTCTGCCTTATTGTTAATAATACTTAATAATACTTTAGAAATTCTATTAGGATTAGCAGGAATACCAGAAGGAAATACAGCTCATAGGTACAGAAGCCAGCATAAGTACATCAAGCGTTACCTACATTACAAATTTCCCCAACCAATTTTAACTTAATGTCGACAGTATAGAGTTCAGATTCAAGTAAATTTTTTTGACAGATTCGTAACGCATGATGTGCTGCCTTCTGTACTATGTTTTAATTCAACATATAGATCTTGATCACACAGGACATCCGGTATGTGGCATTATTAGGAATAGTGATAAAGCGCAGATTATTCGTGAGTGTCCACATAAATAAGGCCTAGAATGTATTTGATTCCGAACAATTTCCCATTTCAGTTTAAGAGAGTAGGTACAGTTTCCAGTAGCTTTATGTTACGCTTGGACCATTAATAAAGCACAAGGACTTTGGCGTTGTTGGCGTCGTTGTTAGTTGTTTAGTTGTGAGTTCTTTTTCACATGGTCAGCTTTAGCGTCAATAGTCCAAGGGACCTTTATGTTCACATTTCGCGGACGAGCTCACAGATAATGTCGTGTATGCTGAAGCTCTCAATTGATGTCCTACAGTGACTATCTGTCAGCTTCGTTATCAGTTATCTTTCCAAACAGGTACCAAAGTAGAAATCTAATACAAAAATCTTACAGAACGCGAGCGACGCCGCGAACAATGATATCATATACCCTATTAATCACCGAGAATGAGACACAATTTATTGGCTTTTTGTTGTAATTAGCCACAAAGGGCCTGCGCCCGGACAGAAGTATTAATACCGGTAGGTATGCTAGATAAACGCTCTACATAAATAGGACTTTACACAAAAAAAGTCAGTTTCGTTGTCCACGCGAACGAAGTTGCGGGCTTAAATATAATAATTATAAGGGATTAAATTTTAGACTTTAATTTTTAGTCAAATATGCATAATTTAGGTTTCAATTAATTAGTTGAATTCGCACTTGCTTGCTTTTGTTATGAAAAGTTACATACTTAACAATCTATACCTACTGAAAGTATTTTCATAGCTACTGGAGCTGCAGCCTATAATTACGTTGCAGTCAGTAGAAGCTCACTATAGGGTAATCAATCGTTAAACTTTAGTGAAAACTGAATCTTCTTAATTGGAAGACCACTATCATGATCATCATATAAACGAGCATGTCTTACTAATAAATGTGAAAGTTTGAATGGACGGATGCTTCTTCCTCTATCACGGCATAAAGGCTCAACGGATTTGGATGCCATTTGGCATAGTGATAGTGTACACTCTGGAATAGTAGGTACAACCGCGCGAAACAGCTAGTATACTCATACAATAAAACTCGTTTTTCATTTCAATGAACGTTTCGGTGCACTTTTCCACCTGTGAATGATCACACGTGGTCATTTACACGTGCGAATGATAACGCGTGATCAATTCTTGCGATGATATTTGGTATAAAAACACTTTAATTTAATAAAATGATTATGTTGAATTGTTTCTTTAACTGGGTTAAACTCTGAGTGTACCTTGGTTAATTTTACAGAAATTACAGATTTTCTTGATCATGTATGCTAGAGGAAGCGAAAGAGGTATGTCTGGATCGTATCCATTGGCGTTCCCTAGTCTCTGCCTACCCCAAGGGGAGACAGGAGTGAAGTGATGCATGTGTTAACGTTCTTTTTCTTTTTGTTCATTTCGTTATATGATCGTTGAAAGCTTGCCTTATTTAAAAGGATATAAAAGAAAAGGTAGACCATTTGTACAAAGGAAGGCTTATTTGAAAAATAACGTGTTATAACAGCCAGCTTTACAATTGCTTCTGTGAAACTAATTTCAATGAAACGCATTCTCGTACATGCTTGTCAATTTACACTCAGGGCGTGGATCCATCTCTAAGGCGCGACGCCGCAACATTCCACGGCGTCGTGCACGGCGCACTGCTCAGCGCTTCATATTATTTTTTAAAATTCTCTCCATCATGGTTCATTATAGAAAAGTTTGTGGCAATAATTTTAAGAGCTGCGCCGTGCCGTATGCCGTGCCGTATCACGGCGACGGCACCGTGAAAAGGCACGGCATTCGGCGCCGTACCGTAGAGATGGATCCGCGCCCTCAGACCGTTGCGGCGGCATCGGAACGTTGAGGTTAATTAATAAAACCCATGTGCCCCGTCCCGACATACACTATTGAAATGAATTTAAATCGTGTCTATTTTATTTTATTCCCATGCTACTGCTACATCATCATCATAAGCCGGGAGACGCCACTTGCTGGACAAATGTCTCATCAAAAGTTTTCCACGTTGCCCGGTCGATGGCCACCATCGCGGCCTGGCCTAGGGACACTGCCTCATCAAAAGTTATCCACGTTGCTTGATCAGTGGCCACCCTCGCGGCCTGTCCACGAGACACAGCCTTATCCAAAGTTGTCGATGTTACTCGGTCCCTGGCCGCACTCGCATCATGGCCGCGGGACACGGCCACATCCAAAGTTGTCCACGTTGCTTGGTCCCTGGCTGCCCTCGAGGCCTGGCCACGGGATACTGCCTCATCTAAAGTTGTCCATGTTGTTCGGTCCGTGGCTGCCCTCTCGTCGTGGTCACGGTACACGGCCTCATCCAAAGTTGTCCACGTTGCTTGATCAGTGGCGACCCTCGCGGCCTGTCCACGAGACACAGCCTTATCCAAAGTTGTCGATGTTACTCGGTCCCTGGCCGCACTCGCGTCCTGGCCGCGGGACACGGCCACATCCAAAGTTGTCCACGTTGCTTGGTTCCTGGCCGCACTCGTGGCCTGGCCACGGGATACTGCCTTACCTAAAGTTGTCCACGTTGCTCGGTCCCTGGCTGCCCTTGCATCCTGGTCACGGGACATGGCCTCATCCAAAGTTGTCCATGTTGCTTGGTCATTGGCCGGCCTCCTGGCCTGACCACGGGACGCTGCCTCACCTAAAGTTGTCCATGCCGCGCGGTCCCTGGCTGCCCTTGCCTCCTGGTCACGGAACACGGCCTCACCCACAGTTGTCCATGTTGCTTGGTCCCTGGCCACACTCGTGGCCTGGTCACGGGCCACTGCCTCACCTAAAGTTGGCCATGGTGCTTGGTCCCTGGCTGCCCTCTCGTCCTGGTCACGGGACACGGCCTCATCTATAGTTATCCACGTTGCTTGGTCCCTGGCTGCCCTCGCTGCCTGTCCACGGAACACGGCCTCATCCAAAGTAGTACACGTTGCTTGGTCCCTGGCCGCCCTCGCGGCCTGTCCACGGGACACGGCCTCATCCAAAGTTGTCCATGTTGCTCGGTCCCTGGCTGACGCCGCACCGCCGCCGGCGCGTTTCGCTTGAAACATTTCGCCATTCGCGCCGCCACTGACCGCTGCGCGGTGAATTTGTTTCATTCGCAAGACGCGCCTCCGCCGACGTTCGCGTCGCATGAATTTTCGGTATGGCCAATGTCCCTTGGCCAGGCGGACATCCTGCGTTTACCGGCTCATGAATAATTACGATTTAAATAATACTAATTTAGATTTGGATAATAATTTAGATAATACCGGGCTATTTTCAACTGACTTCCACAAGGAGGAGGTTGTTAATTCGACTGCATGTTTTTCACACGACGTTTTCTACTAAAAATAGATTTTGATGATAATTTCTTCGCTAGATTCAGATAAGCCTGTTACGGTTCTTCCATGATATGACATGATAAACAAGATTTCTATGATACAATGATCAACAATAATGACATAATGAATAAACGAATTTTCCATACATTTGAAAGCAAGAGGCATTGCATTACCTTTTGCAATGACAATTTCAATCTTAGAGTACAGACCGTTCACTAAAAATGAGATCTATGCTACAAATACTTACTAAGGTTTCAATGATATTATCTATGACTTAAAAACGTCAATGAAAAAAGGTGAGATCGCACCCACCGTTTGTTTCTTGATTTATGTTTTCCGTTTCGTGTGCTTTCATAAATAAATACTATACTATTATATATTGGGATTATTGTGTTCAGTCTATATGGCAAGAGCTTATCTAAGAGATTTCGTCGAGGAGGAGGGGCTGAAGGCGGACCTCAAAATTAAATGGAGGATGGTGCGTGATGCCAGTGATTTTCTACACCAACATTTCATGAGCTGTCGAATTGTAATACTAAACAATGATCGGATGATATGTTTTAAGGCCGCTACACATTCTCGCGAGAATCTCGAGAGTCGTTAATATTATTATCTGCCTACCTAGAATATAAAGCCTTGAGATCAAAATGTTTTCATCACAATTTATCTTTATTTGTTAGTAAATATGCAAATAAAACATACTAGAAATTATTTTTCTTCTCCTGGACTATTTTAATTAAATACAAACAATATAAAAAAAAATAACAAAAACTCTTAAAATCTATAACAAGTCACTACAAAACTCTCAATCTCTCTTTAAAAAAAGGCACGTGGGTGAAACCGCAGACAAAACCTGCCTTCAATGCATAAAGTAATTCAAATAATCCATTCGAATGCTTTTTTTCAAGGTCAATCGGCCATATTGAAGTTATCCATCGTTAATAATTACGAATATTAAGCCCCAGCTAGACTGTTGGAAACAAAACATGCAAATAATTTAAGTATCATCCACACTGTTATAAACGGTGGTTGTAAACAAGCCTCCAAACAAGAACACAAACCAAGGTCACGCTAAGCCACGCCCCAAATCGTCAATGCGCTTTGATCTCTCGCCTTGCAGCATTTTCGCGATGGTACTTTTGTATGCAATCGAGGATATAAAGAAGGAAAGGTTGAAACGCAGGCTAAAAAGCTAAAAACTCGAGTCATTTATAGTTATAGTTACATAGTAAAGTATACAATAACAAGCGTAAACACTGTCCTAAACACAGACATACATCTACATGGATAAAGCAGATGCATGTACGTTGCGTGTCCGAATCCCGACCAAGCCTCAAGGTTGGTCGCCTCTAGATTTAATCCGCGCGTATGTATGTCTGTTAGAAAATCGATTCCACAATATCGATATCGTTCTTAATAATCGATTTCATCGGTGGCATCGGTGTCTCTGAACTGTCTGTATTTCCCAGTAATAATATCAGCTGCGACGTCACAATAAGTCTTAAAAAGTCGGCACGCTTGGTTTCATACAAATCGCGACACTTGCGTTGTCTATGTAGGTAGATGTATGTCTGTGTTTCTAAACACCGCCGTTTACAACCCGCCAAGGTCATGCGTAATTTGGTTGTCAACAGCTGTCTTTACTGTTGTAAACACTGTTGTTTTGTTTCCAACAATGTAGCTGGGGCTTTAGTAGTATTATTCGATTCAGAACGTTAGTATCTTACTAACGTTCAAGTCATAGATCTCTAACACTAGTTCAAGTCGAAATTTAAGTTACTATTAGTAGTTTATTTGACTGACATGATCATACGCAGTCACGCATCGTTGATCTGCGATACAACCGTTCAATTGGCGGCTCAACGAGAGAACTTGTGAAGAATAAGAGGATCGCTGACAAATTCGCGTTTCTCGCATGTTTCTCGCGAGATTCACGCGAAAATGTGAAATGACGTTTACGTAAAAACTATTTCAAGATATCATTGAGATCCATAATAGTCCTGCTGATTTTTTTAGTAGATTCAGATCGGTTTAGAGTTTCAATAAACTCGATTCAGTGATTATCAAAAAAAATGCGTTTTTCGAAAATAAAGCATAAAAACAAAAAAAAATAGATGACCTTTTGGTTTATGGTCAAATTCGCAAAAGTCTCTACAAGGACTTTAAATTGTGGTTGAGGTCTGATTTAAATAATTAGTTTTCTTGATATAATATATCTAACATATTTTTTTCAAGCAATAACGCGATTGCGAAATTTAGAAAGGAACATAGGTATAATAATTACATTTAATTTTGCGATGTCAGTCGGGTATAGTTTTGCATATTTAATTTTTGCAACCTCGTGGCTCTAGTAGCATTTTAGGACTAAATAATAATTAATTAAAGGAAGTACATTTTTTTTTAAATTAACGTTTTGAAGAAACAGATATATTTACATACATTATCACTATAGTCTGGCTAATGAAAGTAGAGACTGGAAAAACCTTGCGAATTTTAAAAATACCTACCATCATGGTAACCCCGACAATAGTAACAGGAATACATAGTTGATACTTGATTTTTTTTTTATAAAAGTATCGTAAAAAATAACAAAATTGGTACTACCCTACTTTTTGATGAGAAGCATATTATAAAAACGATATGAAACTAGCATTAATCAGGTTTAAAAATAAAACAACAAAATATAATAGCTATTTTTATTCATTCTAATCAAAATCTGAATCCAGCAATAAATCAAAAATAACTACTTACAACTCTAGTGATTTCTTGTTCAGTGACTTATACTTTAAAAATAGTGTCTTTTCTTTTAAAAATATTACGTATGTTTTAATATTAAATGTGAAAGTGTAAAAATTGTGAATATTTATTTAGAAAATCTAACTTAAGTACTCAAAATATATAATTTATCGTTGTCTCAGCTATAATTCACTTAGCATAACTACTCGAACATGCGTGGTTTTTCAATGTTAAGCTACTTAATCCTGTATTTTTTTGTAAACAATAATAAAGTGAAAAAGAAAACATGGAATGAATCCTCATAGTCACTGGTATCGCTGTTTCCTACATTGGTTATGAAACTATCAAATTTTTATTTTTTTTATTCATTTTCAAATATGAAAATTCCGAAATCTCAATGAGGAGTTTTCTGACAGCTCATAAAGATTAGTTCAAAAAACCTCTATAGACGGCACTTTTAAAAAGCCGTTAAGTCTGTATACTATAATGTAGGTAAGTGGTATCTACCATCTATTCTTATTTATAAGTTAAATTACTGATATAGACGTTAATTAATTTATTTTACATTTAAAAACGCAGTGTGGAATAAATGGCTATATGACAAGACTTCGCCTTTTGTAAAGCGCCATCTATCGAAGCCTTCTGTACCATTTTTGTACCGTTTTGTTTTTTTAATGAGCTGTCAGAAAACCTCTCATTACCAAAACCACCAACAACCGTTCGATTGACAACAGAGACACCAGAATAAGTTGCTATATTAAAAGTTTGCGAAAACCCCCATTGTCTAATGCGTCCGTATCGACCTCGCGGCCATGATGTTTTATCATATATCTAACCATGCCAAGATTATTAAAAAAATTGTAAAAGTCGATTTCCAAAACCATAAATTTGTAAAAGGTATGGTTAAAAAGTTATGAGGGTTTGAACGTGGCCGCGCCATTGAAACACGGCAAAACCGCGCAGCAACGTAGATCTTTAAAACTAAACATTGCAGAGACATGAAATTTAGGTAAAACATAGATTGAATTTGTAAAAATATAGAAAAAAAATCCTGGATTTGCATTTTAGCAGCTGTAAGGTTAAATCACCATGGCCGCGCCATCGAACAGGTAAAAAATACGTTATCGCCGATATCTCGTTTGAAAAGCATCGCAGAGGTCTGTAGTTTTTTGTAAAACTTTGATTTGAATTTGTAGAAAGTAGTAAAAATTTAACGAAAAATCATAGGTTTATATTATGGGATCTATATCTAAGACCAAAACGCCATGGCTGCGCCTATGAAACGGTAAAGAAATACGTTACTGTCAATATCTTGCTGAAAAAGCATTGCAGAGGTCTGAAGTTACTTGTAAAACCTGGGTTCGACTTTGTAGAAACTATTAAAGATGACAAAAAACTCCTAGGTCATATTTAAGGAGCTTTAGAAATGAATTTATAATTTTAACTTTCAATATTAATAAGTTGTAGAACAAATGTTATTGGGATTGATGTGGAAAGGCTGATGAGGTAATGCGCTAATTAAAACTAACCTTGTATATAAAGTCGGTTGTTAAGTGTGCATTATTTTTACTTTTTTTTTTATTAAATCACTAGCTTTTGCGGCTTTTATTTTCCTATTCTGTGAGAAATATCATCTTTATTATTGTGCATTTTATGAGTTTAACCAGAACTTGCCCTGCATTTGTGCGACTATTTCACCTAGCCGTTTGAGCGTGTAAGGGGAGAAAACTGCCAATTACAAACATAAAAGTTTATGATTATATTGTTGAAAAGTTTGTTTTTCACCTGGAAGTACACCGTCAGCATCGACATCGAAAATCCTGAAAGAATAACAGTTCGTAAAATCTTATATGTATGTAAAAGATCTAAAGAAGTCAGCCCGGCTTCTGATGCAACTAACGCTGATAGCCCAGTTCCAGAAGAAGACGAGGAAGATAGAGGAAGTCCTTCTGTATTAAACTATCAATGCCCTGTAGTTATTTTACCTTCATGCGAAATAACCGAAGCAAACAGACCAGAAGCCGAATCTTCGTTTACGAACAGAGCAACAACACCTGATCTGGAAAAAGCGTCTACAAGTGCTTGTAATGAAAAGCCATTTATATCACCTTAAGTTTTCATACCACCTCTGAAAGCAGGCCCATGAACTGGAGAACGCCGACCTAGAAAATTAGGAAAAAGCATGGTGGCAACAGATACCCGGGTAAAAAATATGATAGCAGAAGAAAAAAAGAAAGCACAAGAAAGGAAGTCTGTTGCAAACTGCCATTTGAAAAACTTCAAAGAAACCCTCAAGAAGGCGTCTACGTCTTAATATTATTCCAAACAAAATAGCTGGAGGTATATTATGCTGCGAAAGTATTAGAAAGGACTGGAGTCAAATATGAAGTCTCTTTTATGAGGCTGAAATCAAAAGAAAATGTTAATTTCTCTCTTGATCTTGCTGAAGTTTATGTCAACGACATCAAACTGATACTTCCGAAACCGAAAATAAACGGAACCAAAAACAGAAATTCGACTTACGTTTTTCCATTGCGTTTTCCTACAAATCTTTAGATTGCTAGTTTTTAGCATGCTAGTTTTTCTTGCATACTATTACCAAAATTCGATGACTACTAGCGCTACTCGCCGGACATTATTGGAACTTTTTGTATTTTTAGCTGCGTTCGAAATCAATACACGGGATGTCGCCAGTTGAGAAAAAAAATTACGCATGGTAGTTCTTAGGTATATATAATCTGAGAGAAAAATTTATCAATATTTGATTAACAAATCATTACATCTATAACTTGAAGTTTTAATCGTAATTAATCATCTAACATTGTAACTAGGTATATTATGTAATTATGCCACAGTAATGATGTAGAATAATCTTATTGAATATGCTTTGGTAGATTTTTCATAAATACTTGCAACACTTAAAAAAGTTTCGCACAGCTTGTTTTCTTCAACGGTTTTGAACTTTTTTATTCCTCCAAATATATTTTTGTGCTCGTTGAATTTGATTATTTTGCTGTGTTTTTTGTGTCTCTGAATTCCATTGTTAGGGTTTTCTGCAAAGAACGTCGCGTAGAGTATTCGCATCTCGCGTCTTTACGATCTCGAATCAAAGATTATACTTTTGTGAAGTGATATTGTTACATAAGATACTGAATTGTAGTGAGTTAAGAAAAGGAATTGCATAGATTTCGAATGACTGGTGCAAGGATGTGAACAATTTGTTGTGTGGCAAAAGCATTGAATTTGACGAAGACGACCCGAATAAATCTATTTATTAATTATTATATCAAACACAAATATAAAAATAAAAAATGAATTGTCTGAGATGCATATTTTTTACTACTCCCAAATCCCATAGCATCATGCTTTGTGCAGCTTATTTCATCGTATTGCTATTGCGCAACTTAAATTTGATTCGTTACCTATATAATAAAAACGAATCAAATTATAATTGTGCAATAGTAATAACTTGTACTACGAATTTCTGAAAATTTGAAAGTGTTCAAAAAGGTTCCAGGAGTGGATACTGTATGGCGCTAAAGTGAAAAAACCGCGAGACGGTTATCTATACTTTAGTAGTAGTACTTATATTCATTTATGATCTAAAGCATATCTAAAGAGACCCCCAATGACTGCTACCATTCCTACCATTCTATAGAATTACATGCTTTTTTAGGAGGGCCCGAAAACATTAACTAAAATTTATTATTCGTTTTATCAGAGCTATTCAGTAAATAAGTTTGTACAAATCTTAATATTGAATAAAAAAGCTATTTAACTGAATTTATTCTATTTGTTTCGTCATGTCCGACAAGACATTTTTGGCGCTTGACGTTGTTAGCATGAGGGTGAATTAAGGGTTCCCATTCTGTAAATTCACCATATTCTCAGGGTAAAACATAAACGCATGAACATGTTTGAAAATAGATATTACTTATTTTCAAGAAAAAGTTAGAACTGAAAAGTTAAAACTGATTAAAAATATTTTTTTAAATAATAATTAAATAAAAGTATCAAAATCTTTTACTGTAATTGGGTTTGGCAAATATATAATATTAATAGATGACGAGATAAAAATATCAAGTTTTAATTTCGTCAACTTCGTCATCACTACTTTCTTCAATCTTTGAAAATAGTTCAATGATGAAAGGCTTTTCTAAATAGGTATATGTCTTTCTTGCGAAATCCTTCATGTAATTTCTTTACACGTGAACAAAGGCTGCGCCTTCAATAGCTCCGATGGCATTTAATGCATTTTCAAACATTTTTGGGATTTCACAGGGTTGCTTTCCAAGTTTGACTTCTGCTACTTTTCGTTTCATGGAAACTCTGATCATTTCGATCATTTTAAGATCACACTGATAGATATGGCGCGTAAACGCAATAGATATCTGTAAAGTTAGTTGCATTAAACTAAGATGCAAAACAAAGAACCCGTAAGAAACAACAGAAATAGTGTTTCCTAGTGTTTTTTTTAATTCCATAATAAATTGTATATTAGAAACCGTCAGAATATTTTACAATAATTGACTACCTATATCAAGTGCCGTAGCAAAAAGTAATGTTCTATTATTCTTAATCATCGTTACCATTTCTTTCTTCAGACAAATAATACACTTTAAATATCTGCTGAGTTTAGCTCACTTTTCATAAAATCCTTACAGCAGTGGCTCCTGTCCTGGAATCGGAGTTTTATTTAAGCATATGAAAAAAAAATTACGTGCCGAAAATCCAACTTTTAAATTATGGCAATCTGTAAACATTGCAGAGGTTTACTCTTTTTATGGATTTATAGGGACTTTAAATTGTTTTTCTTTCTTAAAACAACTTTTTTAATTTTACCACCACCGTAATAAGTAAGTCCACATTTTATATATTTTCGTGTTTTTTTGAAATTTTTTTTAAAATTTAAAGTACAACAATAAATATGAGACGGCAATAGTCATTAAGTGACACTTTATAATATCGCGGTTAGTTAATTTTTTTGCCACACGCCAAAAGACCCTTGTCGGCCTATATATTCATACATACGGCATATTATTAAGGTAAGGTGTGTGTGTATAATTTGTCATTTTAAATATATAGTTAATATATTGATTGTCACCTTGCGCGTTAATATATCTATCCCTTGAATCTTGATCTTAATTATATAAAAAAACTATTAATTACCTAATATTACGTATTAAGAAAGCTCATATCCAAAAATGTTCTATAAGGTAGGTATTACTTGGTGGTTGGCGGGTGTTTTTTTTTTCATGCAACATGATTTATTTTTGTACAGAAGCATGTTATAGGCTGGTTATAACAGTATTTCAATATTACCATAACTTTATTTTCAGTGGTGTAGCTAACTGTATACTTGGTAGCCGGCAGATATATAAAATACTAGCTGCTGCCCGCGACGTCGTCTGCGTGAACGCTATGCAGCACCAAACGCACCTACGATTATAACACTGCTAGCGTGATAATATGTAGCCTATATGTTGACCCGACTTCTTAACTATCTTCATGCCAAATTTGAAGTAAATCCATGCAGTACTTTTTGAGTTTATCCCGGAAAGACAAACAGACAAACAGACAAAAATTCTAAAAACTATATTTTTTGTTTCTGTTTCGATTGTAGATCATACCCCAAGTATTCTTTTAAAAAAATATTCAATGTACAGTTTTGACTTTCCTACCATTTTATTATATGTATAGATGGCGGAAAGCATTTGCGTTAATTATTTGTCTGATATCTTGAATCTGTTTTTGGTTATAATTTTGCCTATATTATATCATGATTCATGTCATCTTATTTTTTTTTTCAATGTCTAAGCATTGTTTTTATAGAACAATGATTATTCCTATAACCTCTTAGGTTTGTAATGGAATAAAGACTGATATTAATCAATCTGCCTTTTGATTGAGAAGATTTTTCTGTTAATCTAAACCATTTAGAAAAAAATAGATTTTTGCTATATTAACTTGTAAATATTTATATTTTATTTGATGTTTAATTAACGATTCAATCGTACAGATGTGATTTTATAAGGAATTGAAGTGCCATCTAGATTAAGATGACATTTTTTGTCAGCGTAGTGTCTTTGATACACGATATTTTAGACAATAAGAATCAATTTTTAATCATTTGTAATAATTTGTTTCGTATAATAAAGGCTACTTCAGAGTTGGTCCCATATAAATTTCATCGAAATCGATTGACTACTTCTTGGAAAATTTCAAATTATTAAAAAATATATATGTATGAATACGGAGAAAATTTACCTTGACGACCTTACATTAAAACTTTAGCCAAAGTTTTGACGTGAAGTCGGTTTTTTAAACGGTTATCAGTTTGACCTGTTAAATGTATGTTTGTCCGCGATTTTCTCGATTTGGATGCGGTTTTCAGAAAAAAATTGTCATGTTTAGGAGAAGGTTTTAGTATATTAACCAACTTAAAGAAAAACAAGGTTCTCAATTTATCTGTTTATTTTGTTCAGAGATAAGCCGAATTTTCGGCTGAACATTCGTACTTCGTACATTCGACATTTGTATTCAGCCGAATGTTTGGTTGATTTGCCGAATAATTACCGAATACTAGCAGTTTCACGCGGATTTACCTGCGCAACTTCTGATTAAAAGTGGCCAATGTGCTATTGCAGACTGTATATTATTCACTATGCCAAACTTTCACATTTATTATAAAAGTAAGAATTTTTTTTTGTTAATAATTATGATTTACATGATTAAAATTACTTACTTTTAAATGCTTGTAGTGTTTTATTTAATTATTTTTAATTCACACCGAATTATTACCAGGGTGACGGTTCTGTTCAGGATAATTTTTGCAAAGAATATAAAAAAGATAGGAACAAAACACTGCCACATTACGAATTTTTTTGACAGGACGAAGACTGTCGGGTCAGCTAGTTTATTATAAAAGTAAGATTTTAAATTATTACAGCGCCAATCACGGATGGATTTTTTGGATTAGTCAACTTACAAAAAGGAAGTTCTCAGTTTGACCTGTATGTTGATTATGTTTGTCAACGATTAGGTATCTTGTGTTTAAAAGGATATTTGTCCCATTTAGGAGAACCTTTTGGTATTTTAAGTTTCTTCAAAAAGAAACGTATCGCTTATTCGTATGTATGTATGTTTTTTCGCAATCATCTCACGTTTGGCTGAATTCATTTTGAAACAGTTTTTCCTGTTTTTCATTTATTTACTTTTAATTTTGGGATAGCTAGGTATTACTTTTTTCATAGTAAGCTAGTTCCCACATTTGTAGATATTCGTGATAGATTTTTTAGTGATAAGTTTTGGGTAAGTTCTTAGCTGTCTGTTTGCACGAAGTTTTTTTAAACGAATCTCTCTTAGTTTGTCAGTTTCTGCAGCACGAGCAGCATGCTGGCGATACCTAGACAAGACTATCTCTTGCTGCATCAAGTCGTAGTTTTTTTTCTTTGAGAGTTTTATTCCTCTTCTTTTATTTCTTAAAGCAACCTTCTCCCTCGTTTTCTACCTAGGCCTACAGGCACAACGTATAATAGAGGTAGTTCAAAGTCATGGCGTTGCAGTACCCAAACATTACATTACCAGAAGTAGTCGGTAGTTACTGATACCAGAACTAGCCCAAAACAAATGACTAGCCTAAAGCTAAAAAGTATGAAATAAAAAATAAATAAAAAAAGTCATAAAACCAAAACCAAAATGAACGCAAACTAATTATTTCTTTTTAAGAAAAAGTGAACCGCATTCAAAAAACCAACCCACTAAAAATGTTTAAATAATTTTTATAAACGCCATCCTATTCCTGTTTCTATTCCATCCATATTTCTACCCCGTATAGTAAATTTCTGCCAAAAATTAATTCATCATCATCATCATCATCACAACTCCGTGTAATAAGCCCACTGCAGGGCTGAGTCTCTCCTCTGGGTGATGAGGAGGTTTAGGCCGTAATCCACCAAGCTGGCTCGGTGCTGGTTGGTGGATGTCAGATATTTCAGGGTGCCGAAATGGCTTCTGACAAACCCTAACGACTACTGTATACAAGTATAAAGCACCCGGGACCGACTGCTTAACGTGCCCTCCGAAGCACGGAAGTCCTCGTGAGAAATGAATGGTCGGTCACCCATCCTGATACCGGCGCACCGAGCGTTGCTCGGTAAGATTATTAACAATTTATCTGGGTAGGTATTTACATAGTTTTTGAAGTTTGGTTTTGGTTTTATGACTTTCTTTATTTATTTTTTATTAATGCTCTACATTCCTTGATTATTGTTTGTCGACTCTAACGCAATTTGTTAGGGAATTGATCCAAAATCTAGTGTCATCGACTGTACCATATTAAAAGCATGGCAAGTTTTACATACCTGCTTATTACACGAAACAATAGTTGGATGATTGCCAAAAATCTACTTTCCATGTGTATGTAATAGTTGTGTTGTGACCTCGGGGCATTGCCACTATTTATGTTATGAAGTAATTTATAGAATTGTCTTACTAAGTAGCTTTTGTTCTGAAAGCAGCGTTTTAAGATAATTTCTTTCGTTAAGAACGATTTTGATACGGGAATTCCCATTCAAACTTTTAAACTTATTTTCTTATCAAAAAAAGGTTATGGTCGGAAACCTTTTTGAAAACTTGAATTTTTAAACTGACATGGTCATTAACATTTTAAATAACTTTCATCATCATCATCCATCATCCACAGCCTGTAGACGTCCACTGCTGGACATAGGCCTCCCCCAAGGTCTTCCACGTCGCTCGGTTCCGCGCCGCCGCCCTCATCCAGCGTTTACCAGCGACTTTGACCAGGTCGTCGGTCCATCGTGCGTCCAATTAACTTTAGAAACGGTATATATGCCGCAGTCATCTGGTTGAATTAGCTACTCAATTGGACGCCTAGGCCGTTTCAACTGGCTTAAGGACAATTAGTCAAGTCGTTGATCGCAACGTTTAACCAGTTGGCTAAACGTTGTTTAGCCATTTAGTTAAATTGGATATTGTTAAATTTATGATGTTTGGTTTAAATATTAAAACATGAAAACGGAACTTATTAAATTATATTTATGATATTTATATTTACGCGCGAGCCGAGCGAGCGAAGCGAGCGTGGTACGGCAGCACCCGGCGATGCGCCACAATGGATTTTATTTCCTTGTAATTGAAATAAATAAAAAAATGTAATAAAAAAAAATTTTGCTTGACTGGTTTTTCCGTCACGACAGATAATTTTACCATGACCTACTTGTTTTATTACTTTATCCAAAACTGCATCAAATTTAAATCACTTGGCTGAATTTCGGTCAGCCATCTTCAAAGGGCTAACTTTCAACACGACAAGTTGTTAAACGTTGAGTTTTTCGTGTTCAATCAACTATCGGCCTAGGCCGTTGATTATAGTAAATTTAATATTTATTTCTTTACATTTCCTTCTCTTAAAAAATATTATTGAAATAATTTGAGAACTCAATATCTATTTTGGAAACCTGGTTTAGGTAGGTACTATTGGTTAAGTTATATTTAAAGTTGAACACTCTTAGTCAAAAAACTTTATTTTACTATATTTATTAGGTAATTAGTGAAAAAAATAAAATTATTATTATAATAGGTACCGCGTGTTTTTCAGTTTCCTTTGTAATGCTTCGTCGTTTAGAGCTAGATGGCGCTGTGTGATAAACTGTCAACTTTCACCATTAATAACAATTTTAAGGCGCTTTACGCTACAAACTATGAAACTGCTATAAATATACCTACCAATCAATGGTATTTCAATTCTAAGTCCTGTGCTTAAATTATCACAGATCAGATTCGATAACTGAATGACTTGGCAACCTTGACCTAATCGCCGCGCATATATACATGTACGATACTTAGCTGCACTTAACACTGACGTTATGTAGAACCTATTAAACTAAACGTTAGGTTTAACTAAAATTAACTTGCTATTTATAAGAATTGAACTAGATAATGCCACAGCGCACCGATGTTTTTATTTATTTAGAGTAGAATCCGTTTATCATGACTCCGCTTATATTGACCAACCGCTTATTCTGACGTGATTACATAGTGAAGTTTGGTTTTCATATAAATTAAATAACCAAGTCGGATATAATGACTTCACCTATAGTGACATATCGCTTATTGTGACCCTTTTTTATCAAATTTTGTCCGCTTATACTGACCGAGCGATCGTATGATTTCTAAAACCTTGGCAGTGTTCGGGAGACTCGCGTTATACCCATAGACTTTCGGCGCGTGAAAGGCTTTTAGATTTGAGTCTCAGAGCGTATAATATGTACTTATTGAGTCTACTTATTAATATCTACTTTGATTTATCTCTATTTCATTCCTCTCTATTAAAATAACTCACATACTAACTTAAACAGTTTATTTATTCTTGCTTTGTATGACGTCCGTTTAGTATGACTTGTTTCTGATTTCCCTTCGATGTCATTATAAACGGATTCCACTGTATTAGTGACTAGCCACCGCGCGCGGTTTTACCCGCGTAACTTTTGATCCCGTGGGAATTTCGGGATAAAATATAGCCTATAACCTTCCTCAAAAGTTAGGCTATCAAATGCAAAAATAATTTTTCAAATCCCACTTGTAGTTTCTGAGATTAGCGCGTTCAAACAAAAAAAAACAAACTCTTCCCCAGGGGCTAGCATGCGACCAGTCTATCTAAAGAGACAATATTCCTAAAATTTAATTTTAATTGAGATTTAAAAAAAAATAAGTAAAAAAAATTAATGTTCTACAGTGTATTTTTCAAAGTTAAATTATTTTTCTTTCACAACTTTTACGCTTATATTAAAAAAAATTGATCCGAGTTAGTCCACCGCATTAAAATTTTAGTAGGTATTGACAATATTTCAAAACTGTATTCTGTTTTATATATATATAGATATTTGATAGTTTCGTAACCGCATTCGATCAAAGTCCTAGTCTTATTCAGGTATTACCTACTTAAAGGATTCCTTCTTCAGTATGGGGAGTTTTCTGACAGGTCATAAAAATAAGTTCAAAAAACCTCTATAGATGGCACTTTTAAAAAGCCGAAGGCGTTAAGTCTGTATACTATAATGTAGGTAAGTGGTATCTACCATCTATGGTTATTTATACGTTCAATTTCTGATACAGACGTCAATTAATTTATTTTACTTTTAAAAACGCATTGTGGAATAAATTCTTTGCCTTCGCCTTTTGTAAAGCGCCATCTATCGAAGCCTTTTGTACCAATTTTGTACAGTTTTGTTTTTTTAATGAGCTGTCAGAAAACATTAAACGAACATTAAAACGACACTTGGATTGTGAAATCTCAAAAAAAAAACTTTATTTTTTTTAAAGCGGCTACACACGACCCTAAAATCACTGGCAATATCGGGACAGTGGTGGGGAGGACCCTAGATCATATCATAAATCGTCTCGTGTGTAGGCAAATCCTACCCGATTTTTATCGTCCCTAAATCGTTTCGAGCGAGCTCACGATTTAGGGACAATTATCGTCTAGGGAGCGTTGTCAGTACGTGTGTAGCGAAATCAGGATTGATTTCTACGCAGTCTGCGCTTGAGTGCTGCGACGATACGACGTGCTTACGGCTATAATTGTTTATTTTGCGCGAAAACATGGCGAAGGAGAAAGATCGAGAAGCGTGGACCAAAGCTATCGATCTATTCAACGATTTACCATATTTGTGGGATAAAAAATATAGAAATTGAGGAAGGTCGAACGGCAGAAAATGGAAGAAGTATTAGTAGGTACTGGAAGTAAATGAAGTTCGAGAAGGTGATATGGGGTACTAGTACTGGAGAGTTTATGAAGTTTGAGAAGATGTTATTCGAGGAAGTAATTATTGTCATGGAATTAATGTATTTGAAGAAGTTGTTGATAATGGAGCGGCGTAATAATTCAAGAAGAAAGCACATTACTACAGAAAAGAAAAATTAGATGAAAACCAGACAAAGATAATTCAACAATTAGAAGGATGTCTGTCTTTTAAAAATAAACAATTAAGGGGGTGAACGTAAGGATATAATTGTTCATTAATGGAACTTAAAATAATACACAACAGCAAAGGAGTAAGCATTTATTTTGATAAAGAGTTACAACTGTTTTTTTATATTCTTCCTTTTTCGTCTCTGGTTAGGTGGCACCGCAGTAAGTGCCAAAACAATGCCTATTTTCTGCTGTTTTGTGAGTGTCGGCGGCATCTCGGAACAACGAGCAGTCTGTTGCACGGTCGGTTTCGTACTGACTGGCAGAGACGTGTGTAGAGTAGTAGCCGATTTCATCCCCACTACCGCTGTCCCGATATCGCCAGTGATTTTAGGGTCGTGTGTAGCCGCTTTTAGCTGAATTCGCCCGCATAATTTTTGACATCTCTTCGACAGAACGGTTTTAGAAAATACATAATAAAGACCAAGAACGAAACGCTACCGATAGAGTTGTATTCCGCACAAAATGACAAGTACTTTCATTACCATACGTCACTTTCATACATTTTTGAGTTTCCTCATTCCTTAACGCCTGCGGAAAACTGAATTTGTCTAGGCCCCCTGGTCACTAGATATCGCCACGATTTATGCTTGTTAATGGCATTGCAGGTCAATTCTGTCAGTCATCTTGTTGACGAACTGTGTGGATTCCAAAATTATATATTAATCCTTGATCTTAGATTGTTCTTGATCTTTATTTTAGATTTAGCATAGCTGAACCAAAGTCCAGATTTCAATTTGTTTCAACCAATCTTGGCTTGGAAAGGATTCAATGTAGAGACCGACTACTGCACTGCCTTAAGGGAATGCTCAATTGCTCATCAAGGTGTTTTTTCTCTTCGACACTACCTTTTGCCAAAAAGGTTCGAAAATAAAGCTATACTTAGATATGTGCTTAAATGACCTAATTTAAAAAATAAGGGATAATATTTATTATATCGGCTGTCTTCTTAATGTTAAATAAAATGCCTTTCATACACTTTCTTTGAGAATGTATAGGGTAATGCAGTTTTTGTAGGATTAAATTATACCACTGAAAAATCGAGCCTCTTTCTGTCATAATATATATTTCTGCTATAATTCACATTGTTTTTAATCTGTGTTACCTAATCAGCAAACATTTGTTTTGATTTTATGTCTGTAATTCAAAATTAATGCATATTTTATGCGTTAAGTTTATATTTAAATAATTGCAGTTTAATATAGAAGAAACAATTACATAACATTAAAATGGCTAAATATATATGAATATAATTGTATAATTTAAAAATAGAAAGTGAAACTTTGAGCAGTAGAACGGTAAAAGATAATATTCTTATTAAAAGAAATAAGAACGGTTTGAATAATATTCTATTAATATAATAATCGTGAATGTATAATTGTTTCCTGCTTTCACTCTGAAATGGTTTGCAAAAAGAAATGGCTTAAATAGGTCTTTCCAATGAAACAATATTTTCGTCAATATCTCACACATAGCTTATTTTATTCCATTTTTAATGGACCCGTCCTTATTGAAGGACCACCCAGTTGTTGCACCGGTTTGGGGAATTAATTAATTTATAACTATCTAAGCTTTTTTTTTTAATTCTTATTGAAGTTAGTTGTTTAGGTTCTAACGTTTTCTTCCCACGCAAGCTTGTAATTACAAAAAAGACCTTGAAAACTGTAGATTTTATCCAGTTTTGAGAACCTTGAATAAATTAAAAAAATTAGGTACCGTTTTGAATTGCGATATGGCCTTGGTAAGGCGAGTCTGTTTCTTTTTAGGCTTTTAGTTGTAGTCGTTTCCCTAAACAAAATAATTATCCTCATTTATACCAGCGGTACCCCGCGGATTCGCCCACGTGAATCCCGTTCCCTTGAGACTAGCAGAATGAAAAGTTCCATATATTTTATTTCCGGCCATGCCTTACCCGTGTAAAAAATTTGCTCGATCTTCTGAGCTCTTCCAATGAGTGTAGGTATACTTACGAGAAAAAAATAATTGAACATCAACTTAATTTATTTACAATACCTATTTCAAAAAAGGATGGGTTGGAAAATTTTCATGCTGTCTGCAAGATGCTCGGATCCTATTGTATTGTAATTGACCAAGCAGGTAAGAGTTGTTAGGGGTTACTAACATTCCACCAGAGAAAAAATGAGAAAGACGTAATTTTAATTCTTTATTTAATTCAGAAGTTCAGAGGTCGTCGAGTGACTCCTTCGCATATCATACGATTCAGCAGGTTGAACAACGTATGGCCAGGTCGGCACAAGGATGGGTGCCGATCGTTAGGTAATTTGTCATGACAACTTTCGTGCTTTGGATGCCACTAGGGTTATCAACTATACTGTTTTTGACAGTATAATCATATTACAGATATCTACAGTAATTCAACTTCATACAAACGGACGAAACGCGAGCTATAGGTACCTACGCGGCTCGATCTCGGCACGCGCTCGGAATTCAGCCAGAAGCGAGTGTCTACATGCTGAAACAATTGTTGATTGACTAAAGCTCAAAAAAAACGTTGATATGCGGTTTCCTTATACTTACTTTAAAATTTGATAATTAATTTTTTCGTGCGTATCAGTCGAGGCGCAAAAATTTTTCAGTCGCTAATTTATAAGACCGATTTGTTATTCAAACGTAAACATGGTTTTTTGACACAAAACGTATTTTTACTCTTCAATTTACAAAGTATTTTATTTGTTTAAATAAAAAAAGTATATTTGCAGTTACAAAACTAAATGGATGTAAACACAAAGAAGACAAATGTAATTTACACGCTGAAGGCGGGCACTATCACATGTGATAGTGCCCGCGGCGCTGTAGGCATTTATTTCAAAGATGCGGCCGAGATAAATTACTGTAGATATCTGTGCTGTGGTATAATACTGTTTTTCACTGCATGATATTGTTTACTGTTGAACAGAAATAAAGTATACAAAATACTGTTTTCAGCATAAACAGCTAAACACTTTATATGCTAGACTTTAATTAATGATCTGTGCAAGAAGCTCTAAAAATATATGTTTAAAACATTAAATAAATTGAATACTTACTGTTTATTTTTCCAAAATACTGTTTGATATTCTTTTCAGACTCAAATATACTTTATTTCTAAAAAAAAAGTTGGCAACCCTAGGTGCCACGCTAGTTGGATAGCCCCCAGTGCTGTAAACTTGTATACATACAGTAGTCGTTAGGGATTTTTAGAACCAATTTCGGCAGCCTGAAAATTCTGACATCCACCAACCAGCACTGGCAAGCTTGGTGGTTGAGAGCCTAAACCTCCTCGTCACTCAAGGGAGTGATGCATAGCCCTGCAGTGGGCTCATTACAAAGAGTTGCGACGATGATTTTCAAATATAGCAAATGAGCACAGAACTTTATCGACTCGTACGTATGTTTACGGACGTTCGTAGGTATAGTATGGAGTCAGTTGCAAGTTTTTAGTAACATTGTATTTTTTATTTTACAGTTATTGAAGAGTACAGCATGTTTACAACATTCAAAATTATAAGGCACACATTTATTTAAGCTGGCCGTGCGGCAATTGATGTATTTCAATTATTGCTTACAAACCGTCTCCATACTATACGAACATTAGTAAGCATACGAGTCTATAAAGTTCTGTGCTCGTACTGAAGATTTGCCCACCATTTACGAGTATGGAACATCTTACAAAAATTATACAATATTTAAGACGTTATTGATCAAATAAAACTTAAAAGTCGCACAACTGGGTCGATAGCACGGCATTGACAATCAAAGCATTTTATTCAATTTCAAGAGTTTGGCCATAGCACCATTTTAACGTTTGGTGGCGCCACTTATTACTGACAATAACAACTATGAGTGAACTGAGTGAGTGATAGACAATCATTCGCCATATTTTGATCACAAAACGCTGCCGTCTTGTAAAAAGTCCTAAGCATATCTGTTGTAAACTGCACATATCTGCTGTGTTTTCTTGCAAACTCAAAAGTAGCGTCAAGTGAACTTAAGTTTATCATTTATGTAACTGAATTGTTATGATGCTTAATAGACTTCATGATTCACATATTTCGACAAACAACTTTATAACTATCAAACATAATAATAACTAGCAAGAGTTAGTTTTTGATTGCTTTAGTTAGTGGTTCGTTAGTTCGTTGCCACTGTACTGTAAAATTAGCAGCCTTCCTTTCACAAATGAAAAACAATATTTATCAACAATAATAATAAAAAACCACTATATTGCATAGTCCACCCAAAAAAAACTCAAGCACATAAGCGCCGCCAAGCGGCAGAAAAGCTTGCATTCCAAACTCCCTATAATATTGATGTGTCCTATCTGTACATAATACTTTCAAATCTGTGGTCGATAGTTCCTATTGGCAGGCTCTCTATCAAAGCTATGATTTCCAAGAAATTGATCGAAACGTGTCGAAGAAATACTTTGGGATGAAGTAAGTTCACTACAGCAGCGTGGCCATGACACTCAAAAGATTCCTTTGTTATCTACTGTCATATTAGTAATTGTATCACTGCCTTATTCATCCACCAGCTTAAAACGCATATTTTTGCATGTTCATCTTATGAAAACAAAACAGCGAAGTAGGCTGCCTACTGAGTCGATCACTGGACTTTGACATGTAGAAAGTCGCTAATTGTCATCTATGATTTGGTTGGAATGCAATTCAATGATGAACGCGTTACGCGACTATGGCCGAAGAACACTGGTACGATACTTAGGAAGGACCGTACCTACATTTATTAATATATTCAAGTGTGTTTGATATAGGATTGGATTTTTTTATAATTTTTGTTTATTAAACCAATTTATTTCAATATACCTTTTTGTTGTAACACCAGGCTCATACACCAATATTCTCAGTATTTATAGTCTATAGGTACCTACTAATATTATAAAGTTGAGAGTTTGTTTGTTTTGTTGAACGCGCTAATACTATCAACTACTGGGTCGTTTTTTTTACGGTTAGATAGCCCTTTTGTTGAGGAAAGCTATACCTACATCACGCAGCGATCAATAAGAAAATTCAAAATTTAAAAATTCAAAACTGAAACGTTATGTTATATTAGTTTTTAAAGCAACTCTGTAAATCCGTTACGCTTTCACAGCTAAAGTACTGAATCAACTTTGAAGAAATTTCGAATAGACTACCTAAGCTCAAACTTCAAGGATTGGTCAGTAATATTATAGAACCAAAATTCACGCTTTTTTTTTTTTTTATATATAAAATATGGATGGGACGTTTGTCCTCCATGACACCTGATGTTAAGTGAACATGAAGACTAAGGTGGCACACGTCCATCCACGAGAAACCTATTCACTCGACGCTTAAAAGTACTAGGACTATACTGGTCAGGGAAAATAGACGCAGGCAGTTCATTCCAAACCTTGGCGACCCGTATCAAAAAGGAACTGTCAAAGCGCTTAGTTCGACTTTTCGGAATATCAACCACATACGGATGGAAGTTCTGTCTGCGTCTAGTAGTCCGATGGTAAAAGGGAGAGGGTTCAATTTGCTCAAACAGAGCACTCGCGTACTCACCAAAATGTATCCTGTAGTACACGGTTAAACAGGCAACCTTACGACGATGCTCTAGGGTCTGTAGTTTTTTGGTCGTAAGGTCGACGTTGTTAATTAATTTACGGGCTCTTCGGTCAACGGAGTCCAGCGCTTCTAGTTGATATTTGGCTGAACCATCCCAAAGATGACTGCAGTACTCCATGCATGATCGCACTTGAGCTGTATATAAGTTAAGAAGCTGTGCAGGGCTGAAGTACCGCCGTACCTTCGAGATGATTCCCAACTTTTTCGAAGCTACTTGAGCCATGGACACAATTTGTTGACCGAAGTTTAAACTAGATGTTATAGTTACGCCTAAAAGCCCTAGATGGTCAGTGATGGGGACAGATACATTTTGGAAAGTGGGCGTTAATGTGAAGGTGCTCTTTTTTGCGGAGAATAGACACGCCTGAGTTTTGGACGCGTTGAATTTGACCAAATTCGACTCACCCCAATCGGATACTTTCCGTAAGGTCAAATCAACGCGCTCAATCATTGACTTTCTTAAACTTTGGATTTCACGGGGGCTCGCTCGCGCATTGGAAACGTATCTCTCTACAACAGTGCTGTCATCAGCATAACTAATAATGCCCGGTGTCAAAAGGTCATTAATGTGCAGCAAGAATAATGTTGCAGAGAGAACAGATCCCTGAGGTACCCCGGCATTAATTGCCATTTGGTCGGAGGAGAAGCCATCTAAGACTACTCGAATTGACCGTTCCCTCAGAAAATCAGATATCCAGTCGCAGAGCCCAATCGGTATGCCATAAGCTGGAAGCTTACTTGAGAGACCATCATGCCAGACCCTGTCAAAGGCCTTGGAAATGTCTAAGGATACAGCTATTGCTTCACCATGACCCTCCAAGGCCTCGCTCCATAAGTGAGTGGCATACACGAGAAGATCGCCGGTCGAGCGCCCGTTGCGGAAACCATATTGGCTATCGCTTAGGAGCTCGTTGGTCTCGAGGTATGCCAGGAGTCGATTGTTCAATACACGTTCCATGACTTTGCAAAGTATGGAAGTGATTGAAATTGGTCGGTAGTTGACAGGATCGGCACGGCTTCCCTTCTTTGGTACTGGTTGTACGTTAGCAAGCTTCCAGGACTTGGGAACCTTACCGGATTCCAATGAAAGTCGATAAAGACGCGTCAAAACGGGAGACAACTCAGCTGCGCAGCGTTTTAAGACCATGTAACTACACAGAATAATGACATATGATACGTGTTATGTTAAGTGAACCTTGTACTAAATAAACGTATGGGAAGTATTGGGAAGTCAGTCGCTTCCAGCCGGCACACTGTACACACGCGTAGTAATAAAGTTATATATAATTTAATTTATGGTTTTCTTTTATCTCACACATATAACCAAAATAAAGGTTAAAGTGGTGACTCTCCGACTAGTACAGTGCTGCCGTGCCGTTAATTATTTGTGATTGTAGACATTATTGTGAAGTGACTCATAAAGACCTGAAGACTTTGGCCTCCGTAGCGGACAAGGTCATGGAGACGATTAGACCTATCGGCATGGCGGAAGTTCACGCTTCGTCAGGTGATACAAGCATCGTAGCAGAGATCGCGAAGATCAACAAGCGACTCGATAAGCTGTCAACATATCGATCCAGATCCAAGTCCAGAGGCCGTGGCAAGAATCGGGATCGTTCACAATCTCAAGCTCGTCGCAGCCGTACTCCTAGCCGCGCTGCAGCTCGTGAAGATTGGATGTGCTTTTACCATTTCCGGTTCAAGGAAAAAGCACACAAATGTGTCCAACCTTGCGCGTGGAAGAAGGTACAGCAGGGAAACTGAGTGCCATGCAGCCAGGTGAGGTGAACAGCTGCATCGGGTTACCCAATCATCGCCTCAGCGTCACAGATAAGTGTAGTTTTTTAAGTTTCCTAATAGATACTGGTGCTAATGTTTCGGTATTACCGCGAAACAAAGTGCGTGTGATCCGTCGTACCGAGTGTTCTGATTATACTTTATACGCCGCAAACGGAACTAAAATTAATACTTATGGTGTGAAGACTTTAAGGTTAGATTTAGGATTGCGTAGAGATTTCCAGTGGACTTTTATAATTGCCGACGTGCATCAACCAATATTGGGCGCAGATTTTTTAGCGCATTATAAGTTATTAGTTGATATAAGTTCGCGTAGGTTAATTGATGAGGTAACAAATATGAATGTTTTAGCTCCTATTGTTTACAGTAATGAACAGTCAGTTAAAACTATAGATGAAACTCATCCTTTTTATAATATTTTAGCGCAATATCCTGATATCACCAAACCGGTTTCATTTAAAGAACCGCCTAAGCACTCAATTTACCACCATATCGAAACAAAAGGCCCGCCGGTCCATGCTAAAGCAAGACCGCTCCCACCTCACCGTTATGCTAAGGTAAAGGAAGAATTTAGGCTTATGCAACAGTTAGGGATTTGTAGACCGTCGAAAAGTGCATGGTCGAGCCCTCTACATGTGGTACCTAAAAAAGACGGCCAGTTGCGACCTTGTGGGGATTATAGGGCGCTAAACGCGATTACTAAACCCGATAGGTACCCTATCCCTAGGATACATGATTTTACCTATTTGTTAGAGGGTAAACGCGTTTTTTCACGGATTGATATAAATCGTGCGTACCATTTTTTGATGGTCGCCCCGGAGGATGTAGAGAAAACGGCCATAATAACACCCTTCGGCTTGTTTGAATTTCCGCGTATGACCTTCGGGCTACGGAACGCGGCGCAAACTTTTCAACGGTTTATGAATCACACTGTCCTAGAGGGCTTAGATTTCCTTTACTCTTACATAGATGACGTCATAATTGCAAGCGACGATATAATGTCACATCAACAGCATTTAAACCTAGTTTTTGAAAGATTAAATAAGTTTGGCTTAACTATCAACCTAAATAAATGCTCATTTGGCCAGCCCAAGGTAGATTTTTTAGGCTTTGAAGTTTCATCCGAAGGTATAAGACCATTGAAAGAGAAAGTAGAAGCTATTTGTAACTTTCCCAAACCCGAAACTATTGAACAGCTCAGAAGGTTTTTGGGTATGGTCAATTTTTATCGGTTACATTTGCCAAACGCTGTTGAAGATCAAATGGAGTTAAACAAATTTTTACATCAGTCTAAGAAAAAAGATCGAACTAAAATTCCATGGGACGAAAAGTCAAATGAAGCATTTATCAAATGTAAAAATAAATTAATTAATGCTGCTTTATTATCGTACCCGAAACCCGATACGCCGTTCGCACTTATGACCGATGCATCAAGTTCGAGCGTGGGAGCAGTGTTGCAACAACAAGTAGGTAACACGTGGGTACCGCTTGGTTATTTTTCTAGGAAGCTATCGCCAAGTCAAAAAAAATACAGCACGTATGATAGAGAGCTTCTAGCTGTCTATCTTGCTGTAAGGTATTTTAGGAACATGGTTGAGGGTCAAACCTTGATAATTTACACTGACCACAAACCTTTAATTTTCGCTTTCTCGAAAATTGGTAACGATAGTGAATTACCAAGACGCGTTAGACCATTAATTTACATTAGCGAGTTCACTACGAACATTAAACACTTAGTAGGTGATAAAAATGTAGTAGCGGACGCGTTATCGCGTGTTGAGACTGTGACTAGTTCGACTGCGTTGGATTATGCGGCGGTCAGCAAAGCGCAAAGCGATGACGAGAATTTAAATAAGTTGCGTAGTACATCTGATAAATTAACTTTTAAAGAATTATTTCTACCTGGTTGTGATTTTCCCGTATGGTGTGAAATGTCTACCAATCGGGCGAGACCTTACTTACCAGATCAATTCAGACGATTAGCTTTTGATACGATTCATAACCTTAGTCATCCCGGAATCCGTACCTCGCGTAAATTATTGAGTGAAAGATTTTTTTGGGAAAACATGAACAATGACGTAGGCAAGTGGGCAAAGTCTTGTATATCATGCCAACGATCGAAAATATATAGGCATAATCGATCAAAGTTAGGTCATTTTCCATTAGCAGAGCGATTCACTCACATACATGTCGACATAGTTGGGCCCTTACCGATTTCCTTGCAGGACTATAGGTACCTTGTCACCATCATTGATCGACAAACAGGTTGGCCAGAAGCGTTTCCTGTGAAGGATATTACCGCGGAAACAGTTTCCAAAGTTGTTTTTGAAGGTTGGATTTCACGTTTTGGTTGTCCTATACAGCTAACTAGTGACAGAGGAACTCAGTTTGAAAGTAATCTTTTCCAACAATTAATGAAATGTCTAGGTATTTACAAAACGCGTACTACACCCTACCACCCCCAGAGCAATGGGATGGTGGAGAGGTGGCATAGATCCCTCAAGGCCGCGCTTATGGCCAGGCTGGATTGTAGGACGTGGGTTGAAGAACTACCTATAGTTTTGTTGGGTCTTCGCGCAGCACCGCGTGCAGACACTAGTGTAAGTGCAGCCGAGATGACATACGGTCAGACATTAAGATTACCCGGAGATTTTTTCAACCATAGTAATAACTTTAAAATATTGAACCACTATGAATACGTCGAACGCCTACGTAATCTAATAGGCACACTTAAGGCTAAGCCAACGTCGCATAAGGATGCTCGCACAGTGTTCGTACATAGCGATTTAAGTACATGCACACATGTTTTTGTTAGAAGTGACCTCATACGGAAGTCTTTACAACCTCCATACGAGGGTCCATTTAAAGTATTAGAAAAGAAGGATAAAATTTTCTTAGTTCAGATGCCAAACAGAAACGTTTACATTTCGGTAGACCGTTTAAAACCCGCCTATACAAGCATGAGTTTTTCTATGGATAATAACCGTAAAGATAATATAGATGGCGATGAAAAATGTACTGATAATACAGACACAGCGGTTAATAGCGAAACTCGTCCGCTCAGCTTCACTACGCGTAGCGGCCGAATATCCAAAAAAACCGTACGTTTCAATTTGTAATTTTAAACAGTATAATTTAGTATTCAATAATTTCTTTTCCTTTTTGAAGCTTCAAGTATTCAAACATACAAGTTAAATTTGAAAATAATATTTCATTACCCTTCTTTGCGTCGTGCAGTCGGTAAAGTTATATTTTTTTTCTTCCTGAAAATGGGCATTGTGCAAGAACGTGGTATTCGGGTGGCGGAGGCCACCAGGGCTAGTTTCCGTCCACCGCGAGAGTTTTCGCAACCGCCGACAAAAATCGAAATTATTTAAACTGTGTTTGATGATATCAGTTTTGCGTGTGTATTCCCAACTGGTGTGAAACAATTTAATAATAACATTTTACTTATCTTACCCTTAATTGTTGTCAAACCTATTTTTGTAACCATTGTCTATCGTGTTATTTAGAATTAATACTTTATACATTTTTTTACTTAGATTAGATTATATACATTTTTTTATGAAACTATGTGTAAAATTATTGTATAGTGCCTAATATTAAAATTGGGTAGTAAAGTATCTGATGTTCCCCTACTTTAAGTTAATAACTTTAAATAAGCCTAATCTATATAATTGAAATATTGTAATTTTAAATTAAAAACCGTATGTCATTGTTCATTGATTTAACTTTTGATATATGAGCGTTCAAACACAGGCTATCTCTGTGTTCAACGTATCGTAATTCTACTCTGTAGTTGAATAATAGAAACAAAACACTTAAGTATAAAGCTTTATTATTACTTAACATAAACATACTAATTCTAAGTGTTACAATAACAAATTGAGGCACAATGAATGGTTTATGACACCCGAGCCGAGCCACTTGACGGCACGCGGCGGCCTTTACAAAAAACATCGGGACAATTGTGGTATGTTTAAAGTGCCGTCGGAGCAAGTGAGTGGTCAGTAAATTCTTTGTTAGTGTTATCTGAAACCAACTTGTGCAGGTGTTCGAATTGTTATGTCTTGTATTTTTGTGATCTTAAAATTTTATAGTTTTCAAATGCTATATGTTTTTCAACCTGGTTTTACGTGTATAAAATATGTATTTTTAAGAAAAAAATTTCAATTTTGGGGGGAGTGATGTAACTACACAGAATAATGACATATGATACGTGTTATGTTAAGTGAACCTTGTACTAAATAAACGTATGGGAAGTATTGGGAAGTCAGTCGCTTCCAGCCGGCACACTGTACACACGCGTAGTAATAAAGTTATATATAATTTAATTTATGGTTTTCTTTTATCTCACACATATAACCAAAATAAAGGTTAAAACCACCGCAGGAATACCGTCTGGACCACTAGCTTTGTTTTCGTCTAGGTGCAGCAAGCATTTAAGAACCTCCTTTTGGCGAATGTGAACGGTACCCATTGTAGGTCCGAACTGAGGTAATTGGGGTGGGATTTTTCCTTGGCAATCTAGACGAGAATTTTCTGCGAAGATACTAGCAAATAAATCTGCTTTCTCCTTAGAAGTGTGGGCCAGAGAACCATCGGGTTTCCTCAGTGGTGGCAGCGACGGGCAACAAAAGTTCGTTTCGACCGACTTGGCAAGGGACCAGAAAGCTTTACTTCCCGAAGGGTATGCTGCTATTCTGTCTCCGATACGGCCTATGTGGGCAAAACGAGCTCTTTTGATTACCTTTTTGCAGGACTTGGCGGCAGCATTGTATCTTTTCTTAAGTTCATGCGAATCCAGGGCTTTGCTTCTGCGAGCATTTGCCCAGGCTTTGTATGCTTCCCGCTTTCGCTTGACGCTGACGAAGTTGCGAGCAACATCTAGTCTACAATAAAACTCCAGTTATAAATCCTGCTTTATATTTGATGAGTTTTTCGCGTCTATTAATTTTTCTTACCATCAGGTAAATCAATCAATAATAATAATAATAATAAAATAATAATAATAAAATCTTTATTTGCATGGAAATTGGTACATTGGAGGTCTTATTGTATAGATTAAAGTTTCACAATATCCTACCGACAAGTGTCAGTGTGCAAAATATTAAATTTAAGATATGTCGAAATACATGTTTAAGTTAATTGTTATATTCAGAATATTTTTTTTATATAAAAGTTATAATTTTTAGTCAATATATTTGTCATTTAGAAATTCATTATTAGCATCATTAGTATCAAGTCAAGCAACTTAATTTTTTGTAAAGATCATTTAATTCTTCAAATCTCTCAAACCGAATGTAGAATAAGTCAGAGAAGGTACCTAAGTACGTGAGGGACATACAACAAAGCCAACGTGGGCGACTGAATGAAAAAAAGTTCCAAAAGGGACACCGTGATTTGAAATAAAATATACTTGAAAGGATTTTACCTATATGCTTATTAAACCCGTGATTTGTCTCGAATTGAACTGATAGTAACGACTAGGTCAAAGTTGGAGCACGCGTATTTATAATATGTATAAATACGCGTGCTCTAAATATCCTTTCTTTCTAAATATACATTTTAATTACATTCAACACAATGCACAGTTTTTTATTGTAACTTTAATTATAAACTGCTTTAACGCCATCTATATTAAAAGATGAATAACAAATACATTCGAAAAGATTTATCTACTCGATAATAGGTAGCGTCAGTAATGATTTTGTTATTGCTACTCAACAATAGATGTCGCTTTTACACAACTTTAGAAATTAATTACATTTCAATTTATTTAGTATTCTCTAGCCATTACAAAAAACGAATATAAATGTATAATTTGGTTTCAACTTATTTTGTTCCAATTATTATATCCGCAATAATCAAATCCTATAAAGAATTAGGTAAGTACCTCCCACGTAAATGTGCGTGCATCCAAAATAGACAAAAGCTAACAGGCAATGTGACTTGGTTATATACACCAATTTCCAAGCAACAGCACAAAGTTTGGGCTGGTTTATATTTGTCAACGCAGACGGTAACTTTTGTTGACAAATGCCATGGTGCGATGAGGCGCGCGGCGACGGACCAGTTTCAATGATTCAAAACGTCGTCGTCGTCATTGTTAGTCTTAAAAGTAATAAGAGTTATTTCTCCCTTGATTACTTTTGACCAAATTTAGATAAATAATATGAGTGAGCTTAATGACAACCTTTTATTTTTTACTCAAACAAAGAAATATGCCGATTGCAAAACCATTACCTACTGATATAAAATTCCCTCATATATCATGAACTAAGTATCGATATCAATTTTATAAATCAAAACAAATCGTGTCAAAAACTAACAAAGATACAAATGCATTTAGGACGTGCCTTGTCGCAGCCTCCTATCGAACTATGACGAAACTGGGTGATGCTATCAAGCTTCTCATTATCTCGTAGAAAACAGATGTCTATCCGAATACCGCCATCAGGGTAACTACAGTTACTCAGCTGTGCCGGCACCAGTCCACTCGAGCAGACGTCAGTCGCGTCTGACCTCCGCGAGTAAACATACGTTGCATGCAACCCACGATCGATACTGGCAACAATTCGAAATTCAAAAACAGAATAGAACTGCTTTTGAAATTTTAAACGTCAATCAAGTTTTTGTTTTTAATTCTTGTGTTCTTTTTTTGAGCTTGCTTAGATTAAGTCAGTCAGTCGTTGTAAAAGTTAAGTGGTAAAAAGTTTGGATACAATGCCGGCGGAAGCGGAAATTGTTCTTCGAGAGGTCACTCCAGACAGTAAGTGTTTTTATATTTTGGTTTTCATTTAGGGCTTTTGTTTAAAACTCTATAACTCTACCCTCTATTGTTTTACCTAGGATTAATTTTTTGTATCAAAGATTAGGTGCCTAACTAAGTTATTCACGTTTTGTTAAGTAGTTATATTTAAAAACAGGCATAATGTCAATAACTTTTTAACTTTAAAGTACCAAAAGTTGGCTTTATGATGTTGAGTTTTCTGACTGTCATTATCCTATACTTACACTATTTCGTGGTGGGACACCAAACTAAAATTACAATAACTGATAAGTACCATCGAATTGGTACCCACTCCGTGAAAAAAGATTCATCCCCGACTACATACATAGAATTTTTTCAATCGTATTCTACAAATCATTCAAACAAGCCTCAAAAGCTAAAATTAATGATTTTCACCCATTCCTGCAATAACTACGTAATCAATTTAAAATACATTTGCACAAGGGCATGTTACTGTAAAATTCATGAACCCACATAGGTACTACTTTTGTGAAGTTCAGTTCAGGATTCAATGGTTTCCATGGTAACAAAACAAAACACTAGTATTACACTACGAATGTGTAAGGTTGACATAATATAACAACTCGTCGAACGTAACTCAACGTTACGCTTGGGTATCCTTGCTTTGCACCCTTTATATTAAGTTTCCCGCCAAATTAATAAATGTTAATCGAGATTAATGAAGCGGTTGTTTTATGAAAAGCCAGTCGTTTCCTAAGCCCATGTGGCCTCTTCTTCACCTATCGTCACTCGCAGTTTAAGATACAAAAGAGGCTATAATAAAACAGGTTGAAAGTAAAATTAAGACAAAGATCCTATAAGCAACGTTTCCGATGTAACACATTCTTTAAATTAAATGAACAATAGTAATAGTCCACTTCCTACTCATTGTCCAGGTCTGGTAGGAAGTGTAGGTATAAACCCCGCCGCAAGGGACTTGCTGAATCAGCTGTTCCATCACAGATGTTTATCGATTCATATGTTTACAAATGTTCGTATAGTGTGGAGTTGGTTGCAATTTGTTTGAAACGTAATTTATTTATAATGAATACAACATGTTCACAAACCATCAAAATTAACAATGCACACATTTTTTATACATGTCGTGCGGCAGTAAATAGATTTAAATTTTAACCGGCCGAGTTTTGCTTACAGCTTGCAAGTGTAACCGACTTCACACTAGGCAAACTTTCGTAAATATCATCATCATCAGAACTCTTTGTAATGAGCCCACTGCAGGGCATGAGTCTCTCCCCTGGGTGAAGAGGAGGTATAGGCCATAATCCACCAAGCTGGCCCAGTGCTGGGTAGTGTATGCCAGAATCTTCAGGGCACCTAGATGGCTTCTGACAGACCCTAAGGACAACTGTATACAAGTATACAGCACCCGGGACCGACTGGTTAACGTGCCCTCCGAAGCACGGAAGTCGCCATGAGAAATGAATGGTCGGCGGTCACCCATCCAAGTACCGACCGCGCCGAACGTTGCTTAACCTGTGATATTGTATGATACACACAGTAACCACGGCGCCACGACGACTTCTTTCTTCTCGAATGAACGTAAGATCAGCTGAATATGATAAATGCTCAAGAATTTCAAAGATATCATCAAATGCACGGGATTGCAGCACTCTTGCATTGAATATGTTATAAAGAACTAGTTTCTTTATGCCTTTGTACTTTTACCTTCGACCTCATCCTCATCAAATAAGTTTGAGGTCAAACGTGGTTTTTGTTCCGATAAAAAACCCCTCATATAACCGCTCCGCCGTATATATGCATGTGCCGGCAAAATTTTACTAATGTAATAATCAAACTTTCTATATTTGCCCACTGACCAACAACACCAATAATAACACATAAATATTGAGTCAGTTGTTTATAAGAAGTGCATAAAAGCTGCTTCCTATAATGCTGTAACAACTTCGTAATAAAATTATTTATTTATCGCTTATTAAATGTTTGCATTTATTATATTATAGATAAACATAGGTAGGTACTTACATGGTGTAATAGAGATGTGATGACGCATTTGACATTAATCTTTTATGCAAAATTGTAGTTTGAAATCCATCCCTTTTAATTAATTCATAAAGTGCAAAGTGAATATTAAAATTAAATTAAAATTTTGAAGATAAAAACATCCGTATTACCTATATACGACACTTTGTTCAATGTTTTGGCCACCAGCTACAAGCAGCTACTCTGCCGATGTAAAAATATTGGTAAATCGAGTTTTATGGAAGCTAATTTTACTATACTATATGATTACATAAAATTAAAAGAACTAAAAAAAACGAGCATTGAAAAGCAGTTCTTTTGTTAGTTATTTGAGTTACATTCCTTTTCACCCTGTATAAAACTATGTTACTATCAATGTTTATGACTAATCCCTTTGTTTATCCGTATAAACGAATGGTTTTAATGTAATGAGTAATTTGCATGTTACATTAGTATTAACACTATCGTTGCCACATAGAATATAAATAGCCCGGGCGAGGACCGTTGCACTTTGTACTACCCGTACCAACTTAGCTGAAATGCATTGAAGACTTCATTATACATATTCGTTGTTGCCGCGACTTTGTCCACGTGTATATGGGCTATTTCAGTTAGAAAAATAAGATTAAGTACTATATCCTCCTTGAAGTTCAAACTTAGTCTATTCTAAATTTTGTCGAAATATCTTGGCTATTAATATTTAAGTATAACAAAACCAGAGTTTTTGTTTGTGTGTTTCAACCTTCCAATCTGGGAGCCTTACAGTTGAAAATAAGCTGGGCTAAAATATTCGAATGAAATATTTTAGCCCAGCTTATGCGGACGGTAGCTCCAAATATTATTTCTGAAGGTGTCCAAGGGTTCAAAAGATAATACCGGCGTAATACCACGCGCAGGTTTTAGTACGAATACAAACCGTATGAGGATGTTTGTTTGTTTAACTTGCTAATCCCTTAACGTACTTGTTGGATTGCTTTCTGCTTTTGAAAGCCTATTTGTTGAAAAAGCTTACGGTAGGTTAAGTTTCAAAAAAATCATCCGGACGGATCTAAAGTTATGGAAACAGTTCGCAAAAATAAAATATTTCCATATTGTAATAATAGTAATAAATTTGAAACTGGTTACAATAGAGAGGTTTTTCTTTTGATAATGTCAAAAGTGACGTAAACAGCAACATTTTATAAGACTACGCCACCGCCCCCGCCAGTATCGCACTTAGAAAGGACTTGTATAAAAACTTGTGAATATTTTTATACTTTTATGAAATATTTTGCCTTTTGACTTTACCTTTTTTAACCTTTCAAATGACATCTTGTTTTTCTGCAAGATCTATAAAAGAAATAATAGATATGCTACTAAGTATATCTACATCTAAAATAACTGTAAGCCAAACGTTAAATTAGTTACAATTTTTTTTAACGGAGATTTCATCCTACAACAAGAGCTTTTTCGATGAAATTCTTCATACTGTGCTTAATTTTAAAACGTTAAATAAAAAAATAATTAAATTTCTGCTGTTTGTTATTACCAAACAAATAAACGAAACGTAAGGTTGTCATTAACACCTTCGGCAGCTTGCGTGTCTAGAAAAACCAAAAAGATCTAACAACATCGTATGCTGCTTTCGTTTGAAGTGTGAAAAGTGAACAAATTTACGTACTACCTACATAACTAATCACTGAGGATATGGACTGTTATTACGAAATGTCCTCGTATTTACTTCATTTACTTCATTAGCCCGTGTTCGTGACCGCAAGCTTCACTTGGCACTGCATTGTCTTAAAGGAATTTATTCACACAATGTTTCATCTTACGTGAGATTGCTATATTTCATAATCAAACAATAGCAATGATAGAAAGAAACTAGACACTTTATTGAATGATTTATTTATGTACATCTCCAATAATCTTGGTTAATCGAGCATTGACGCAATGGAAGACACAGACACAAGAAACAGACACTAGGTATCTTCTATTTTGACCACTTTTCAAATAACTTGTGTTCTTAAGATACAGACACTTTTTTAAGTTGTCGTTATTGTACAGAAGGCAGCAGATCAAGCGTTACAAATCTGTAAAAAAATTGTAATTTAATCTGAACTCTGTACCCTCAACATTAAGTTAAAAATTGGTTGAGGAACGATATATACAATTGTTTTCGACCTCAATCTTATCTGGTGTGTTGATAAAGTCGCAGACATGGGCTGAGGAAGGAACTTGCTTTTCATGAAATATTGCCGGAACACATCATAGGGGGGAGTGCTTATCCTAGCCGGGCGGGGTCCGTGAACCAAGCGATAGCCTTATTTCTTGACGCTTTTACGCTAAATCCAATCATCACATTTCCTTTAGCAAACAACGGTCTTATAGATAAAAAAGAACGATCTCTTCCGTACTATCAAAGTACAATATTACTAATACGTGCTTATATATTCCAATGGTCCACCGATATTTCATAGAGACAAAAGAAAAGACATAAATCAAAGAGCGTGTGTTTTTAAATAAGGATCTGATAGCTTTATTACAAAATGATTCCGGGCTTTCCCGTGTGACATTTCAGTCGCTGGACCCGGAAAAGGAAGCTGCATTTAAGTTCAATTTCATCAATGCGTGCCGAACTGTTAAAGTAGATTGATACATTGGACGCCCGGTGATTCATCGCGTCATACTGGTAGCCCTATCAGTTCTACCTTTGTTATTTTCTGATGCATAATTTGCCAGTAAGATTACACACCTTGTTGGCAAAAACTTTTAGAAATTGAAAGAGTTGTTAACAACTACTGACTCGATATTCATAGAATCTCTGAGTATTTTACCATAATTCTGGACTTGTTATTTTTCGTAGCTTCACTCGTATAACTCCTAAATCTGTGGATGTATAAGGATATAAATAATTTAATTTTATTCCAACATTTGCCTCGGTTGGACAACCACATCCTCCCTCACAAACTTAATCATTAATATTCTAATTATAATCATTTAAGTATAAAATAGCAACATGAAGTTTTAGTGCAGCTAGGATTCAAAAGACTTGTAGCTTAACAAATTTACTAGACCTAAAAGCTTACTAGACCCCTTAAATCTTGATTAATCTTACCACAAAATCTTTATACAGTTTTCACTAGAAGGTGACAATTTTTTTATTTATTTCACAAAGACTAAATTTAGAAATAAATAAGTTTATTGTGTAAACTTTGGTGTTTGAAAATAAACGATCGCAACATTCCAACGTTCTGTAGAGTCAGTGCTAGTAAATAGTTAGTTTTCCTAAGAACATAAATTTGAAATAATGAGTAGACTATGAATAATGCTGGACAGCGACTTATGCTCTATTTCAGTATGTGCATGGTGATGAGGTCATTATTGCAGCGCTGATTCATTTATATCCAGTTGAAAATGTAACTGAACAGTAAGAAAACAATCACATAACTCAACGATTCGGTCGTTAACTTTTCGCTTATAAACTCTTTGAGTAACGTCATCGTAGCTTAAATTAGGAATGTATTCGGTACTTTTTGTTTTTGAAAATTTTACTGTCGGAATCGATCTACACATTTCTTTACATCGTAATTCAAGCGAATTCACCGTGTACAAAACACGTTTTAAAGTGAATCTTTATATGTGCTATGTTTAGCGATGACGACAATTTCTGGTATTTAGATCTGTTTAAATTTTACCTCCTAGTCACCCAGGGGAGAGACTCATAGCCCTGCAGTGGGCTCATTACAAAGAGTTGTGATGATGATTACCAAAAAATGAAATATTTCAAGATCGCCATTAAATTTTTTCTGTGACTAAACAGGCCCGTAGGTAATTGTTGATCGTTATAAAATTATACATACATACATAACCTCACGCCTGTCTCCCCTTGGGGTAGGCAGAGATAAGGGAACACCAATTGCTTCGATCCAGAAATACGAGTACCTCTTTCGCTTCCTCCACGTTCATTATATAATATAATAAAATACACATAATTTGATATTATCCTTAAATAAATTATAAATAAATAAAATATTATCTAGGTATTCGTTTTCATAGAAGTAAATTCTATGGCATTACGTTATTTAAAAACTAAACCGTTACATTTTTTAATTGACGCTTTCCTTCGAGACTAAAGAAGCTTGATATCGAACAAACACCCAATAGTATATGTATAACCTTAAGTTACTTTAGCAATGCATTATTCAACGATTTACATAAATTAATGTTGACCTAGCTGACGCAACAGTCCAGGAAAAAATAAGTCTTCTTATAATTCAAATTATGTCCTTTACTTAGAAAAAATGCTAGGTATATCGCAAAGCTGAAGAGTTTGTGTGGTTGAACGTGTTTATATCTGTTTGTACAAATTTGAGCCATTAACATTGCATTTGACAGTCTTAATTTATTGGGAATCGAATCTCACACCAAGTGTACGAGTATACCTACTTAGGCAACACCTACTTACTTTGTGGATGTATCTTTCCCATGTCAGTTTAATTAATTTACTTATTTTATGTCTGTAAAAGCATCACATATAATCGATTGCCCTATTTTTTCAGTCGGAGCTTTAAATATAAAACTGACTGGGGTTCTCAGAGTGATCACTGATCTATTATCGATCGATCGATCAAAAAAATACTTTAGCTAATGAATAAATCCTAAGTATAGAATGGGCGAATGTCGACGACGTGGCTATCCTAGTGCTTGAAAATAAAAAAATAAATTATTTATTCATCTTTTGGTTAAAACCAAGAGAAACTGTTTTTTTTTCACGTCATGATCAATTTGTATAATTTCTGACTGAAAAAGAGTGGCGAGGGTTTTTTCATTCGCCTTTTTTTTGTCTCTAGACCATCTATAATATCAAGCTAAGTATAAAATGGTGAAAAATTAAAAACATTTTTAATTTTTGAATTTTGAAAAAATGTCCCTTAGTTTCTAATGTCGTAACGCTTCATCGATTATTTTTGTATCAAAATTTGCACACAGTTCATACACTTTATTAGACAAGTTGTCTTAGACAACAGTGCTTTAAGGGTTCCATTTAGGATTAGTATATTTAGCTTGACGTGTATTTGAGAGTACTAAGGTCACGAGAGTTTATTGATCGCCTGCGACGAAGTCGTGCGACGACTATGTAGTTAATAGTATTATTAGGTAAAGCTATTTTAATATACGGTTGTCTAAGTTGGTTTATGGATTAAATACTGTAATTAAGCACAATACAAATGACTTTAATGCCATTAACACAAAAACAAACATAAACGTAAAGAAATGCAATATATCACTTTAAAACAGAAAACAAGAGAATTTGAATTTATTTATTAATTTGGGGGCAAACCAAAAAGGTGCCTCTTAATTAAATTACTATTTACGAACCAAGTTATTTTTATAAAAATAAAAATAAATTCAAAACAAAATTGTTCTTTTCGCTCCAATTAAAAAAAAAATTAACTTATTAATTTATGCAATTTTAATATACAATTCATTTTTGTACGTGTTGATAATAATAATTACCAAAAAATAACATAACAAAGTGAAGTCAATAAGCCAATGATTAAAACTTTACATTTTATGTTCTCATTTTTAAACAAGGAACAATTAGCACATACATTTAATTTCCCAAAAAATACCAATTGCAACCAGTACAATATCAAAACAACATGTTACAATTAAAACACAGATGTTAAGCATAATGCTCATAATTGCGAAATTCGCGAGTGGAATGAAAACCTTGACCGTAGAGTGAATCTAAAGCACTAAACGCAACCTATTCCAAGATAACCGTATCGTTGAGAAATTAACAACTTGTTATATAATCATACATTTTCATAACACGAATAACGGCGGTCAGTCTAGTGGGCCCATTCAAGCTGCATTTCGAAACTCACATTTGAAACTGTCTAAAGTTTATTTATTAAGATGACGATTCAGCATCGTACGTACAGTCAATGCCAAATAAATGTAAGCTTTCAGTCAAATTTATCCCACATGCGTAAATTCATGATGTACGCAGTAACATGCATAAATTCATGATGTCAGAATACGCATATATTTGTATAGCTCGCGTTTCTTCCGTTTAGCGTTTGTATGAAGTTGACTTACTGTAGATATCCTGTACTGTGAATACCTACTGTGATACGGCCGTTTATGCCGCATTCGAGGTTTCAAATCCATAGGGTACTCCGTACTTCCCGTTTACCTAGAAATATAATATTTGGCGGTACAAAAAAAACTGTTTCAAAAACTGTGCAAAAAAAGTACAAATGAAAACATAAGATTATACTCTAGGTAGGTCAGTATGTCTATTATCTACGGGAAAATACTTTTTACATAGTTGGCGAGCTTATTAAAATGGCTAACTCCCAAAAGTTTCATAAATAAATAGAATCAGCAAATGTACAAAATTATTTGCACATATTATTTGTGTTATCAAAAACTAGATAATTAAGTAGGACAACCGACATGAAGATAACAACAAATTAATGAAAATAATTGTGGCCTAATTTCTATCGAATATTTCCACTAAGTTTAGCCTTTGAACTTTACAATATTCAGATAAAACAAAAATCTTCAGTTTAAACTATGTCAGATGTTGATATATATTACTTTATCATGACCTATAAACTAAAGTGAAACTTAAGTCATAGTTTATTATTAAAATGACGCTAGTTCATTCATCACCGTTCATTCATTCACACTCACACTCATCACCAGCCGACAGATCAAAAATCTCGATACTTGGCTCTCCACTGTGAACTTGATCAGATCTTCAGTGTAATTTGCAGAGGATCTGCCTACCTTCCGTCTTCTCGTACGTCCTCTCAGTGTTTCTGTTTCTTTCTATGGCCATTTTTCTTCTAGTTAGGTCTATGCCTTGCGCATTGTTGTTTTGCAAACTACAAATTTATCGGTGACTAGTCGCCTGCAAATCTGCTGATTTCTGATTCGATCCGAGCAAACCCCTCTCCATTGACTGACTTTGAGCTCGTTTATAAGACCCATAAATTGGTATAAAGGTTAACTAGAAAACTTGTAATTTAAACAAATTAAGGTGTGAAAGAGCTAATGATATGAGAAAGGACTGCAGAATCCAATTCTTTTTGAAAGTGCCGATACAAGGTTAGTTTTAATTATGTCAAAGTGAAGTCTGGGGTAAACCTTGTTGACAAGGAAACCTTGACTTGTTGACAAAAATACACCCGAAGAAAATTAAGATTGCATATGGTACAGAACCACTTATTATGCAAGCGAATTGACGTTGTTCTTTCTAATTAAAATTCTACAACGTGTAACATAATGAAGAGATAATACTTAAGGGGATTGTATGTTTGGTGGTGTAGTTTATAAGTAACAGTAACATAAACTTGTAATCCTTACGGTTGGTTCGGAAAACAAGTTCAAAGTTTAGATCAAATATCGAAGTGTCAACCCTAAAAACAGCTGTTAGCTTTTGATAGAATCTATTCGATAACAGATGGCGTTAAAATAAAGCGATAAGTAACCAAGAGAGATACTACAAAGTGTAATTTTGTGCCTACTAAATTAGACGACAACAACGTCTCGGGAATGTTTTTTTCGGTAGTATCTAAGTGCAGAATGTTTTTAAAACTACCTTTTCACCAATATGTGCGTTAATCACGCGGTTTACCAATTTAAAACTCTACTGAAATAATAGATTTGCACGTTCGAACCGACAACACGTTAATTTTAACTATCCGTGAGAATATATTTTCTTAACCTTAAAATATGATGCATCACTGACAAGGATAATTTACTTCTTGTTTATTCTCACACACTTACAACTATCATCACCGTGATCACCACCATACAATAAAGCTTGAAATAAATTTTAAGTAATCGAGCATTCTGCATAATTTTTATAGTCTATGAAATAGCAAGTTCGATTAGTTAATATTATAGTAGTTTATTTCGTTTTATTTAACCTGTATCAAAAAAGTTTAGATGGATAAGAGCTAACGACTAAAAAAGCACGTAAAATTTTGACTGTTTTATTTTTTATGCATATGCTATGCTTATGGGTTAACCCGAATGCAAATCTTGCTTTTTATTCCAGTTTGTACTTGATCATTTAACCTTTATCCTCATATTAATCACGACAGATAATTAAACGACCCTTATTTGTAACGTAACCTTCACTTTTCCATTTGTCCGCTCCAAGAGACAGGTTTTGAGTTATTACGTAGAGGTTTTTATAAAATCTCGTTTGGCGATATTATAGATATACAATTATGTCAATATGAGCTCATGAGCCATGTCGCAATCACTTGTAGTCACTCCACGGCTGCTCAGGCGCCCCCATCTGACACACTTTCTGTCAATACCGAGTCGCCACTCTCGCGCATCATTTTCTACTTCTCTAGCTAGATAAAAGCAGTAGGTATAGCATTATTTACGCAGGATTTTTGGATAAATTTATGCGTTACGAGCGAACTGTACGAGAACATGTATATTTTTTGTTTGTACTCGAATCACACCGACACACGGTAATGACGCAGTTTTTTAATTAAATTATAAATTCTTACTAAGGTTCTCGTAGATAAATGGCCAGAATGCTTTTCAGAATTATTTATTAATGACATTTCAATGACGAAAATATATTAGCAGTATTAGTTTCATAATTTTCGTATGGTTTATGTCAATTTCAGTTATTTTCATCATCATCATCATCATCATCCACAGCCTGTAGACGTCCACTGCTGGACATAGGCCTCCCCCAAGTTATTTTATGTCTTTATCAGATTCTATATATTACAGATAAGTTATTGGTTTCAAACTAGTAAGACCTGTTGTAAGCATAAGCATTATAAAAAAATATTCATAATAATATCCGTTGCTGGGTACTTACCGAAATCTCAGAACGATTGTTTCACAGTTCTTTAGGTACATTGTCCTTGTCCAATTATCTGTTATGAAATAGTTTTTAAACCGATCAATCCTTTAAAATCTTACTAATATTATAAATGTGAAAGTTTAGATGTATGGATGTTGTTTTCCAATCACGTGAGAACGGCTAACGGATTTGGATGAAATTTGGCATAGTGATAGTGTACAGTCTGGAATAGCACATAGGCTACTTTTTATCCTGAAATTCCCGCGGGATTCGAAATTGCACGGGTAAAACCGCGCGCAACAGCTAGTACATTATATTCGATCTCGTGGTCGGATCGTACATTTTGCCATATTGTGAAATGTCAAAAAAATATAGCTTAATTTTACGATTTGGTACTGATATATCGCAGCACATTGACGTAGAACAATTAGAGGGCCAAACACGAGCTAGTACTGGCCTCTTCTCCAACCGTTGTTGTGTCACCGCACCAAGGTGGTTTTTAAATTTATCTTTAACTTTTACTAAAATCCTTGTTGCTTATCTTATTTTGGCGTTACTTTTGAATTTTATTTTATTTTATGCATCGTTATGACTGGTTAAGTTAATTTGTTGATTATTTGAATCCATAGGTCAGCATCTCACAATTTGATTTCATTTGAAACAAAATTAGGCTGTAAACGGTTAATACAATCCCTATTGCAGGTGTACGTGCTCCTCAAAAAAACATGATAAAGTAACTAAGCTATATTTTTAAGACATCAATTTGGTAATAAGGGTTATTTTAGTAGTGTTGATGGAGAAAGCTGGACTGGGAGCGAAAGAAAAACATAGAATGTGCCAGCTGCTTCTCTTCCCGGGCATACTGTAAAAGTCGGTTAAGGGACAGAGGTTTTAAAGGTGTTTTCGTGGGCGATAGGCTGACCCCCTGCCACTACAGTCTCCATCTTTACAATACCTCCAAATTTGTCAAACGTGACATCAGGTGGTCTTATAACCTCTTGTGTTCTGCCTACCCCATAAGGGATACAGGAGTGACGTTATGTATGTATATGTATGTTGGAGAAAGTGCACGAGTGAGTCGTAGCCACGCTCTGACCGCCGTGCTTGGCTCGGCTCCAGACATGAGCGAGGGTCAACACTCTCATGCTTGTACGGTCAACAATAATAATATTATTCTTTATTGTACAATTGTTGATGATAATGTTTAGTACAGAGATAGCTTAGAAAATAGTACCAGCAGCTATACAAAACCACCTGTATTTTCTAAACTTTGCAAGATATGCTGAGTGGAATCGTATTTATTTTGTCTTTGTAAGGACAGTTTTCTTCTTCATTTTTTTACATTAAGAACTTGGTGTCCTGAATTGACTATGTTAGCCTTATTTTAATGTTATGATATTTAAGCAATAGCTACACTTTCAAAGATAAATAAGTACCAGTTATATTTTTCGGTACCGATTTAATAAGCGTTGACTTTACGTTTTCCATAAGCTATGTATGTGCTTTGTTTATATTTAGCTTGTGTCTAATAAGTGAACTTACTTTTTATTTATTTTATTTTATCTTTATATTTGTCAACATCTTATAAAAGGAAGAATCTGCCTGTCTGTATGTTCTAGGTGGACTTCACAACTACTTAACAGATTTTCCAAATATAGTAGTTAAAAAGTAGTAGTTCTCGGGACTCATATCGTTCTGTTCAATAGTAAGAGTGAACAAGCTATTGAACAGCACGATTAATTGGCTAACAGCCGCGTTATTACAGTTTTTGTAAAGAAAGTCGGGCAAAATATAAATTCGGAAATACTCAATTTTCAAAGATCCAAAGAAATTAAAGCACCTGAACTGCACCCGAGCGAAAACGTGCAATATAGTGCGGCCGGTGGGAGTTTTCGTTTCTGACAGCTGTCAAAATCATAGCTTTTTTACCCCTTCGAATCGAAAATAAACTTTATTCAGTGGACATAAGGAGCTGTCAGGAAGGCATTCTCGCAACGGCCGCACTCTAGTAGTTAATTTTTACTTAGACAGGCAGTAACTAATTACCATTCTATTATTTACCGACAATCAAAGTTGATTTAGGAACCTACTTACTGCAAACACAGAAGTCATAGAAACCAAGTTATCTCGATAATTCCGCGAATACACTAGTGATGCTGGATGCCCGCTTTCATGATTGCAAGCAGTGCAACAAAATCCATTTTGTTTTGGTTTTGTTTAGTGTTTTGGAGTCGAGGCATTATTAACTAAATAAAATGGTAGTTGTGATGGATTCCTATCTCCTATCTCCTATCTTCACGACAAAGTATTTATTTAGTCGATTCGAATACTGACTAACGAACTTACTTCGAAATTATTCTGTTAGAATACAAATTTTGTTGTTGTTTCTTTGATTGTTGAGAGTCTGTTTTCTTTTAAAGTCAAACTGGTTTATGGTGTGGCAATGTTTTTGTGTAGCCTTCTTTTATTCGTAGCCAATAAAAATAATAATTATCAAATTTATTTATTTAATTTTACTACACCTAAGTTAATACCTATGTAAATAAAGTATTATGAAAACGCTCGTAAAAGTACCGTGAACGCTCAAGTTGTTACTCCTAAATTATATTTATTATGTAATGAGTCATCATCATCATCACAACTCCGTGTAATGGGCCCACTGCAGGGCATGAGTCTCTCATCTGGGTGACGAGGAGGTTTAGGCCATAATCCACCGAGCTGGCCCAGTGCTGGGTGGTGGATGTCAGTATTTTCAGGGTGCCGATATGGCTTCTGTCTGACAAACCCTAACGACTACTGTATACAAGTATACAGCACCCGGGACCGACTGCTTAACGTGCCCTCCGAAGAACGAAGTCGCCGTGAGAAATGAATGAGTATCATAATCAAACTATATTTTTTTTATCTTATCTTACTAATATTATAAATGCGAAAGTGTGTAAGGACGTATGTATGTTTGTTCCTCAATCATGGCAGCACGACTCAACTGCTTTGGATTAAAGGCATAACGATACTCTACAGTCAGTAATACCAAATAGGCCACTATTTATTCCGATAAAACCGCGTGATTTTCTTAGTTTATCGCGGTAAAACAAACAATCAAACTCTTCAGTTTTAATTACCTACTACCTATTAGCATCGATTCATAACGATTCACTTTTAAGTAATATCTAATCCTGTAGGATATAGATTTAATTAACAGCGAATATCGAGAGTTTTCGCTCAAAGCGCTAACAACTAAGGCCTAAGAAGCGTTCGACTTGAGCGAGCGAAGATCATTGACCTCGCGCGCGCGAGCCGAGCGCGCTCTAGGTCAAGTGCACTGTAACATTTAGACGGCAGAAATACCTACATTGTTTATATTTACAAGATTACGTTGCAATATCTGGTGTTATGCAGGTGAGCTCATGCACACCGTTCATCTTAAGATCTTTGTATACACACCGTGTGGTGGGGCTAGGTACCTATTTTAATATGTTTGACAATGCTCTTTTCCTACGTTTTAGATCTTCTCTCAGTAATAATTTGTAAAAATATTGATGAAAATGTAGATGAGTATGTGAAAGTAAAAAGACTAAAGTTAGAGCGAGTAAAGCTGCATCTTGGAGTTAGAATTGAATAGAAATGTGTAGGTTGTAAACAAATTCAAGGAAGGTATATTTTTAGTTGTTGATGGTCTCCGCTAGGTGCGCTAGTAGTCTATCAATGGTAGGTTTTAAATAAGAAGACCAGTTGAAAGTCCATAACACTTAGTGCATATAATGATACTTAAAAGATAGATAGATAGAAAAATGACGATGAGATCATAAATCGAGCACTAAGAGATTGCCAATAGAGATCATAATATTGACAAAGGCACCAATGTGTTTAGTCAGTTTTTATAGTTAACATTAGAAACATTAACATACCCTTGTAATGAAATCATTGTCATTATTTTCAAGTATTTCGTCAATCTACTGCCACTTATACCTAGATGTATCGAGAAGTGGCGAGAAACTCAACAGCAATCATTCTAGCTAACAATTTTTACCGTCTGCGTTGGTATTCAGATACCTAAATACTTAAATATTTTATGGTAACACCTTCTTACACAATTTAAGTCTTATCTTTGTATTTTCAAACTCACCTTATTATTCCAAGGCAATTACTCAAATATTTTTGGAGACTTTTTGAGTAGGTACGAATTCTAGACTTTACTATGACCCATAACTGAGTTATATTTTGGAAGGATGGATGGATTTTATTAAAACGAGAGATTGAGACATTTTTGCTAGGTACATATGTAGGCTTCGATAAGCTACTTATTTATTGTATAATTAATATATAATAATAATTTAAAAATAATAATAAAAGTAATAATTTAATTTAGGTAAGTACTCTATTTTACCTATTTTGTTTTAATTTGCATTCAGAGTGCTGTGTCGTTATTGCAGTACCGCAACAATGGCCGTGTGGCAACGACATTGTTTGTTTTAATAATGGAATTGCCATTATTCACTCAATAACTTGACTTAGTAGATACGGAATTAATTAAGGTTGCCTTGTTATAAGCCTTCGTTATTACTTTTCCTGTGGAAGTCCCCCTCGCACCTATGTTCGTCTTAGTTCAACTTCATGGGATGATTGCTTTGAATAAATATTGAACGAATAGGTAGATTGTAAAAACCTTCTTAGGTGTATATAAAATCACGGAAATAAACATGAAAAGGAAAATTCTAGTAAGCACAGTGTAGGTTTATAAAAAGTTATACATTCATGAATTTCTTTGTTTCCTAGTTGGTCATGACCATTGCTTTATTTACAATAAAGGCGCATCCAAATATGATCGCTTATTTGCTTATTTGCTACGTTTTTTTTTTGCAAGTATTCCGTAACTATTTTCAATCTCGAATTTGCGAACCATAAAATCACTAATGAAACCTTAGAAAAGACCTTAGAAAAAGACCATGCTTTTGTCGTAGTTTGTGTATACCTATAAGTCGCTTTATAGAATTTTACCGGCATTCATAATTGTTCACCAAAAAATTAAAACTCCAATTAAAGAGTTAAAATAAGCGTTCACTTTATTAGACTTTTGATATAAATACAAGATTACTTTAAGCCAACATAAGAACGTGAACGATATAGCGCCATCTATTGGCTAGTAGCGAAACTACTAGTGGTGACATCTGATATTGAGTAGAGTTACTTACTCAAGACTGCAAGGCTTAAGAGATGTTTCTCTTCTTTTTCAGTAGATGGCATTACTAGTCATCATTTAATTAAATGTCAATTAATTATTGCCATTTGCTTCGGCAATAAAATATGCACTGAATAGCCAAATATTGGAAGTAATGTATCAAATATTACAAAATGCAAACCCCACAAAATGCAAAATGCTTAGGAGAGCCCAAAAACTTTTTGAATTTTCGAAAAAAATCATATATCGTAAACTAGATAAACTCTTTAATTACCGTAGAGCCAAGGGAGTAAAACCATTCGACGCAGGATTCTTTTTCTGGTTCTTAAATGTAAATGTAAACTTTTTTGAGGACGCTGCTCTCTTCTGTACACCATCACTATCGCTGCTGCAATCTGCTAATTGCAACAATGTTTCACTTATTGCTTGAAAATAAATTAATTTCAACAAAAGTAAAATCAACAATCGGTCAAAATTTGAGGTTTGTAAACAAGCCTTCGAATATGCTCAATATTAGATTTGTCAAACTCGAGATATTTTATTGAAACAGTGATTCTGTCACTTTCATACAAAATTATATCTTAAATTGTATATCCGTTCTCCCAAACATAGATTTGTAAATATCATGGGATATAAAAATCCAACAATAGCTTATTAAAACAGCAATATCAAAATTTCGATAGAAATTTCTTTGTCGATAAGCAAATTTAGGATTAATATACAATAGGTAATAATATGTATATACAATATGTAATATACAAAAGGCCGTTAAAAAAATCAGGCTCCAAATAAAACTCATTGCTGCTCGATCCTATGCCCAAACAATAATACTATAACCACTCTACCACCCATGCTTAACCTTCCTGGTCACCGCTCAGTGAGAGAGTAGGTCACCTAGAACTACTTATTTAGTTAGAACTTCAATGTTTTAGCCTATTCAGTAAATAATTTACTAAGTATAAGAATTGAGGGTAACTCCACAAGATTTTTTGCCTGCAGCCTAAGTGTTTGGAAAAACCACCGCTGAGGGAACTTTATAAAACATATAGACGTTAGTTAACCAAGCTCGTACTTCTTAAGTGAGAAAAAACTTGCTTTAAAAAATTTCGAGTTTTAAACGATTAAAGTACAGTCAACTGCAATGAAATACGTTTTATAACTAAACGCTTTAAGATCTGAGTAAAAAAATTAGTTTTGTAAATTAGTATTTTAAATCGTGGAAACTTAATACATTATTGATATAAAATGTACTTACAGTAAAGTACCTTTGGGTAAACCTTTCTTTTTTTTTACTTGAGGAAAACGTGCAATCACGTCCCCGACCGCCCAAGGGGGAGCGACGGGGTATGTGGGGATGATCCGGCAGAAGGCCAGACCTACCCACTAAAAACCTCAAGGTGTACCTCATCTGCCATGGATGGAGCTCACGGTACCGCCATTGGCATTACCCGAGAGCCCCGGCAGATTGCGCTCAGCCTTAGCCGAGCGCCCCCCACGTGGGAAATGGTCCAGCACACGAGACCATTTCCCCACACATAGCCCTAATAGCCGCAGCAGGTCCCCTCACCCGCTACGGCTGGCTATCGGGAGGTAGAAGGTGAGCGTATCTCCTTCTCCGTCCCCCCCTACGCCTACGGCGGATCGGTGCCGAAGAGGCGTCATCCTCCCGGCACCGCTCCGTCGCCTCCTTCTGCGACATTACGTCCTCGCAGAAGGAGGTCATGGCCGCTCAAGCCTCTCGACTCCCTAGCATGGCTTTAACCACGCTAGGGAGCGAGAGGTCCTCGCCGACGACAAACGTCAACTCATGCCGCAGCCGACCCCACGCCGCCGGACACACCACTAAGGTGTGCTCCGCCGTGTCGTCGGCCGCCCCACAATGGTGACACTCTGTCGTCACCTCCCTCCGGGCGACCCTGTGCAGGTAGTGACCGAAACAACCATGTCCGGTCAATACCTGCACAAGGCGACCTTTGGGTACACCTATTTTATACCTATTCAATGCACACTAACAAGATCTATGCAAAATATTGTGTACTTATTCGGAAGTAAGATCATCAAAGAATAATTCCCTAACTATATTCCTCCTGTGCGTTATTCGATTACCTTATTTCATTAGACTTTGTTGGAAGTGGCCAATAACTGTAGGGTGGCCAATTACTGTATCGATCACCCTATGTAGGTATATTATCATAACTTTGCATAGAGAAATTCAAAATTATAAGAAAATTCATCACAATACAACAACGTTTGTTCTGCAGAAATGTGTGTTTGTATTTAAGTAAGTTGGAAGTGAGTTCATATCTACATAAAATGATTAAGAAATAGCTACCTAGACTGTGCACGCTTTAGGAACTACTTGTGTTAAGATCACATTTGGTTACATTGCATCGCATTACTGCACAAAATATTTTAAAGACTACTCCTGTTTTTTCGATTAACTTTCCATTGCACTAATTGAAAAACAAAATTTAATTAAATTTGACCAACTTTTACGGCCTGATTTACATAGAATTGTATGAAAACGTTTTATTTCATTAACCAATTTCTGCTGATATGTTTTTCTTTCGATACAATGTAATTATGTTTACATGTTACTGAATAAAAATAACTTCATTGTTTAGTATATAAATAAATAAATAAAATCCCCAGACGATTATGGCGAGTAATTTACACACGATCAAAAATACAAATTCGAAATTAGTTTTATTCAAGAAGATCTCATAGGTACTTCCAAAGAGAGTTTATTATTATCATCGCAACTCTTTGTAATGAGCCCACCGCAGGGCTTTGAGTCTCTCCCCTGGTTGACTAGGAGAATTTGGTCATATACCACTACATAAGCTGGCCCAGTGCAGGTTGTGGATGTCAGAATTTTTAGAGACTCCAAAAGGGCTTTTGACAATTTACATCTTCTATTGTATTCTTATATTCTGTCGGCTGGTGCAGCGGTAAAACATGGTTTTCCGTGCCGAAATTCAAATTGCGTTTAGGACGGATATTTGTGCGATGAACACAGACATTATCGTAAGTCATGGATGTTTGTCTAGTTTTTTCTAATGTTTTTATGTTCAATATGTACATATGTTTTTTAACTTTGTTTATCAGCTATGATCAATAACACGAGTTCTTATAAGAAACTTAATTTGGGCTAGGTATGCTGTGAGTGTTAAATTTTAAAATATTAATTACATATCTGCTGTAACATTACATTTCGACGACCACTATGGCGATGGGGTAAACCTATCTGCCTCAGACGACAGGGGTTGCGAGTTCAATTCCCACTCGGAACAAGAAAAAAAAGTGTTTCGGGTCTGGATGTTTAGGTATCTATAAAATGTATTTATATTCTAGGTTCCACCCTAGTTCGCTACATGGTATCTCATAACACAAGCTTCGCTTACTTTGATTGAGGCCATGTAATTGGTGTGATTGTCTGGGGATTTTATTAATTATTATTATTTTATTTCGCTGTACCTAATCATAAAAAAAACATTGCGTATATTTTATGATAATTATGACTTTTGCGGGTTTTAGACAGATAAACGCGGCATGGGACTTTATATTCTATTAAGTACTAGCTGCAGTATCCGATTTCGCTCGGTTGCAGTTTAGCTTTAGTGCCAACGCTGCGTTACGCGTTCGAACGCGCGTACCGTACGTCCGTATCTTCAAATACGCACACCTACCGCATAGGTTTATATAACACCTACTAAGAGAGATTCAAACATAAAAACTTTCATAATATTTTCCGTACCATACGCGCGTATCATACGCGGTGCTTGGCGCATTCCGAACCTCCGTATCGAACGCGCGTATGGTACGGACGTTGCAGTTTCGTATGAAACGCGCGTTTGAACAGTGTTGGCACTTAAGGTAGTTGCTGTCTTTGCAGATTAAGTCTTTTTAAATCCATATTTTCATCGACATTGCTGACTAAAACCGTGGTAATTCAGCTTGTAAGCAATGTATCGTGATTCTTAATAGCCTATAGTAGCGTCTTGGAACGGGTGCAAATCAGATCCGAAGCTTAGTTTCCCCGAACATACAGATAGATAGACAGACGTACTATGTTAGAGACTCCTATAATCAACGAATGCAGAGCATTAAGATTTATTTGTATAATTTACTTCGTTATCTTTCAAAGTTCATCAATTTAATGATTTATTTAATACCTAAAACCTACTTTATTACATAACGGGGCCTTATTTTTTATTGTATATTCTGACTACTAAGTCAACAGTGTTATGAATTTGTAAATTAATAATACTTAATTTGTGTGTTACTAATCTAGTTTTAATTTGTAAAACTAATCAGTGAGCCAAGTTGCCACAATAAAGAAATTATTATTATTAAAAAACCGACTTCAATAACATTTTAAAATCCCTGTCACAGCTTTGGCTGAAGTATTAGGTCATCAACGGTATACCTACAGGGTGACTGGTAACAAATTTAAGATACTGAAGGAGAGAACTCTATACTCGATTCTGATCATAATTATGTAATAAAAGTAGATACTTAAATAAATGAAAAATGTGATAAATAGAAAAAAAAAACATTAGTAGATACTTAATTTTTCACCAGAATTCCCTGTAAATAAATAAAGTGACATTACTATACTTTCTCACACCTCATGCCTCAGTCAACACGCACACAGCAGTGTTCCCGCCACACGCACACCTACACCCGCTAAGTATCTATTGTACTACGCTTATGTAACCATGCGTTGCGTAATGAATTCTTTAACTTTCGGTTAAGTTAACTCAGTAAATAATTATTATTCATTTTTTTATTTTATTTTTTCTCTTCATGTATGATCTCCAAAAATCACGTCCTCGAATTTTGAAAGTGACCTCTACTAGTCCCCCTGTATATTCTCCGTTTTCATGCATATTTATTCAAAAATTATTAAAAATTCAAAAAGTAATCAATAGTTCGATGAAATTTATATGGGACGACATCTGAAGTATCTTCTATCATATAAAACACTAATTATCAAAATCGATTCATAACTGACCAAATTATCATAACAAAAACACAAAAAAAACGTACACTTGAATTCAGAACCTCCTCCTTTGGGAAGTCGGTTGAACTGGTCGTCTCGACTGGTTCATCGGATTTACTTTTTTGGTACCAAAGATCGAATCTATTTTGGTAAGTAATATTTTAAGTACCGCCGTAAACAAACACAATTCAAACACGTAAGCACACAACATAGGTGCCTACTTATGTTTTTTTGGATAATTTGTTTGTTGAACTGAGTGATATCATAGTTATTAATAATTAAAATATCTAGTAGATACCTATTGTTGTGAATTAAAATAGCTTTTAAAATGATAATGTTTATATTTTATATTTAAGGGCTAATAGAAACCAGTTTTCTCGCTTCCTTTGAATATGATGTATGTCTGTGAATTAGCTATCAGTTTCCTGAATATAATTAAATTGTTAATTAATTAGTTAATTTGAATATTCTTAAAAATGTATTTCATAAAAGAATTCCCACAACCTTATCCTTCACTGGCACATATTGTCGCAGAAGCGATCAAATTTTGCATGAAGTATATACAGGATGATCTAAGCTCACAGTCTCTAAACAGGTGGATAATGCGGTTACTTAACCACACAAACTGTCTTCTGGTGCATCGGTCAAAACTTTCCCATCTCTGCTAGCGGTTCAAGATACGAATTCTGGTGGGGGTAGATTCGAGAACACAAGTCCTCAAAGATGGAAAATTATTTTTAAAAAGAAATTAAATTTGGTTGTGAATTGAAGTATTCATTGTTTATTAATTTTTCAAAAATTACTGGAAAATATTTAAAAAAAAACAAATACCTAAATAATTTTCTGATTAAACCATAAGAAATATGTGCTTAACTAAGTAGTTTCAATTGTTTTAGGCTACAAAATTTTGACTCATCTTTAAGAGTCATCGATAAAGGTCAAACTCTAACTTAAAAACACACCAAAACTCATTCCTATATACCCAATAATATTCATTAGCAAAAACTACTTAGGCGGAATGGAATAAACCTCATTTGTGCTCGGTCCATTGCGTATATAACCCGTACCTGGCAACCCAGTCCACCGCGACCGACGACCCGCCGAGCGTCAGTGCCAGTAAAACTCCGCGTTATTTCGTTCGTACGGTTGCGTTTATTATCTGTCCATCGATTTGAAATCTGTTCTGTTTTTGAAAATATCATCATGGGAAAATGTAAGTTTTTGTTTTTTTTTTTGATACGTCTGTTTTGGATTGTTAGTCGCCAGTAGTTTTTGATGTGGAATGCAAAATAATTATGGCGGTAGTTGTAATTTCGCGATTTTGATTATAGATAAGTTTGGCAGATAGATATTTTTTTATTTAGAATTAATGTTTGAATTTAATTTCGAGTAGATAAATTGTACTTATGCCACATGACCCGCTTACCTATCTATTAATGAAACTGGTGCATTGCATATTGGAAACTTCATCAAATGCAAAAGAATCACAAAATCTTGTAGGTGCGAAATTTAGGAATGAAGGTTTATAGAATAATATAGAATCCACTGCTCTGGAATTATTTGAAATTAAATAAAACAAAGAAGTTAAATTTTAAGCAGCTTGATGTTTCGTAAAACAACAACAGTCAGTACAGTGGTAGTGGCGTCTGTTTTGGAGTTCTGATGACATTACGCTTCTAATGAAACGATTATGTACTTTCTTGTCTTGAATAAAGCTTTAACAAACGTAAACATACTACAACAGCTCTACAACTGTTCAGTAAAAAGTAACATGCATTTAAAAACGTAAAAAAAATACGTTAAATACCTCTTTAAAGTCATTTTTGGCTGGACAGATGACTTCCTTGACTGATTCATGATATTTTTTGAAACAAAATAGGTCAAGTTGACATGTGTGTCAGTTGTGTGATGCAAATCTAACAGGAGATTTTATTACTAAAGTGAATTTCTGTAAAAAAAGAAAATAAAACTTCAATTTTTCTTTATTCACAGAAGTTGTAAAAAATATTAATTTATGGAAAATAAGTAGGTAGTCCAGTAAATATAATATAAATATAAATACCTACATCTCCTTATTATGAAACATAGCAGGGTACCTCGTCTGCCTATCTTTTTTGTAGTTTCTGAAGCAATGTTTGAATTAATGTTTTCCGAACCATGTTCAGTTTAACATTGATTATTGATTTTCTTAAATAAACGTAACATACCTATATACTGTTTGTCAAAAAAGAACTACTAAAGCTTATTTTAATGTATTTTTACCAGATCATTTTGACCAGTAGATACCTACCTTCATTATTAATACGATTTGAATCGTATGTACTGACAAATTAATAAAACTATCAATTATCAACTGATTAGTCTTCATGACGAAACACCAATATTTTCTAAATTAAAAGCCTTAATTTTGATTAAGGAACGTAATTTACTAAAGACATATTGTCCAAAATGCAGTTTGTAGACAATGACGCAATGAGTCATCCAACCACAAAAATGATATTATGCGTACGAGATAGTTAAATATCTACTAATTGCTTAATTTAAAGTTACCTACGTGATGAATAGAAACAAAGACTTATCAAAATACAATATAAAAACGTGCGTTTAAATGTAAGATTATCAAATTCAGTAGATTCTAACTTTATTCATGATAGTAATATTAAAACTGTTTAAAATCGATCTTTTGTTATCTTTTATTTTGCTTTTGCTTTGTCAATACAATCAGTAAATAATTATATTTTTAAATTAGTATTTTTTTCACACAAACTTCTTGGGTTAAGTCTCCATTTTAATAAATGCAAACAAGAAAAATCCTTAGTCACTATATTCCAATATTTTATGTGTCCACAATTAAAATATTTTGGGTTAGTGGAAAATTTTACACAAGGAGTTTGTTTTGTGTTTTTTTTTTTAATATTAAATACTTACCTACGTGTCATATGTTAGTATTGGAATCATACATAGGTAGGTTTATAGGAATGTGATCCTTGTGTTCATATAAATCTAAAAGCAACATTGAAATAATAACAGAAAAAGAAGAAAACAAACGTTGAAGGTAAAATTATAAAAAATAATTCACGGGTCGTTCAGCAAAACATCTGAGTCACTATTAGTATAAGTCTCCTAAAATTACGTTAACAACTGTAAAAAATATTGTAAATACATATTGTCAGTATTTAGTCTTTAAAAACAATACAAGTAAGTAGGTAATACTGGACCTTCAGCGTCCCGGAACCTCGAGCCGCCCTAAGTATGGCTTTAAGGCAAAGAGACTTTACAAGCTTAATACTCTTAGGACCTTAAGTAAAATCTCTGAATTATTGTAAAACCTTTAACTTGTACTGTAGTAAAAATTTTGACAACATAAGACTGTACAAGGATAAATTAATAAATTATTTGAATATTTATCAACGCAGTAAAAATTATGATTTTGTCGATTATTAAGTATAAGTATAAGTATTCAGAATACAAGTTCGCTCGACAAAAAGTTCAAATCAAAATTAAACAGTCAAAAATGAATAGTAACAGTTTATCATGCTAAGGCTTAGGAAAGAGCTGGCACGAAAGATGGCAACCAGCCACCTTTTGTTCAAACACGTCCAGAACCACTAATTTAAAACACTTGAAACATCTGGCGAAACACTTAGAAATGTTGTTGTAGATTATCATAGAAGCTGTAAGTAGTTGTAAATTCGAAATTACACTGTACCAAAAATTTTTTTGCGAACGGAACCGCGGCCAAAACTAGTCACTATTAAACAATGTATAAAGTGAAATGGAAAATACCCTTTTTATGAATTTCCAGCTGGTTGCACTTCTACGCAGACTTCTAAAGAAAGTGTCAGTGGTTTGAACCTTATCGTCTAGTAATAGGGCATTATTTTCTATCCCCCCTGGGCGGTCCGATGCGCTCTTGGCTGTACTTATAAAATGTTATGTCACACGATTAAAATACAAGTTCTAGCTTACTTAACGTTCAAATAAGAGTATTGTAGCATGCGTATGCAGTAAGTATAGCTAGTTATTACTTTAAAGTCATTCGCGTCGTCTGGAAGGTTTCTTTTCCCTCGGAAAATCTCGATTATGGTACTAAATTGATTATTTAGCGACAATTTTACTGTGAATCTAAACATAGAATAAACTTAGATCTATTTGCATGATGTTGGGTATTTACCCTCATGTACAAAAACCTGTTATTCCTGGTAATTCCCGGAGACAGTAAATACACAGCCTAGGCTGCCCTTCTATTCGCATACAGCAAACTAGTTAAGCGTTGGAAATAACCACTACGGTGCAACCTACGCAGACGGGTTCGTTTCACAAAGCAGTTAAACCTTACCACCAGCTATGTTTTTGAAATTAGAACCTATCGTATTGGACTGAGAATCGAGTTTGCACAAAGAAAACCCTTATAAACGCTGTCTTAGAATTACTGGATTGATCACATAACAAATATTAATACTAGAGTGGCGTTGACGTCATCAAATAGTAAAATATTGATCTTTTCTATTATGATCTATGTTTCTACAATGAAACTGTTGCTATTGACAAAGTGAACTATTAAGAAACTCGAACGAAATTAGGCATAGCGCAGTTATTTTTAGTGATATGACAGGATATGACACACCGATAGCATGGTGCGAGCGAATCTTTCATAGTCTACGTGCCGCGCTATAGATGGTCAACATTGTTACTGAAACTTTCGTACAGAAGTTACGTCTAAATACTTGTATTTCGACTGTATTATTTTTTCCTCTTTTTAAGTTTCTAATTTGCGATAAACCTAATTACCGTAAACTTTTTTAATACTCAAGATTAAGCTAAGTAGGTATTCTAAATCGACAATTTTATCCTAACTTTACAATTTTATCATAAGACTTCTTATTTTAAAAATGCATATTCACTAAATGGATTTAATCTGTTATTAAATTAAATGCCGGAAGTCGGATTCCCTAAATTATTTGCACGGATATCAAAACGAATATAGCTTTATGTAATTTGACAACGTCATGCTATATCTTGTAAGTACATTTTTATTACTTAGTACTTTATCAAATTGCGTATAATTTCAAATAAGAGAAGAGCACTGCCATGCCGCCGCCGCCGTATAATTTCATTAATAGCTCCATTTTCCAATGTAAATATAAACTAGCTGACCCGGCAAACGTTGTTTTGCCATATAAATAAAAAAAATAGATGTTGGCCGATTCTCATAGATACCGGATAAGCACAAAAAATTTCATCAAAATCGGTCAAGCCGTTTCGGAGGAGTATGGCAACGAAAACTGTGACACGAGAATTTTATATATTAGATAAATAACTTAACTTTTCTCTTTGACTATACAGAATTTTTTTAATACATAAATGGTTTACGAATCGTCAAAAAAATGATGTTTCGTTTCGGGCTAGAGGCTGATCATTATGTCCGAGTTTTCTCCACTTTTAATAACGAGTAAAATATTTCTTCTTCACAATATGCAGTTAATTTCGCTATATGCTTTCGAGGTTAATGAAGGAAGTCAACAAGCAATAACTAGGAAGATACTTAACAGCACTGCAATTTCTCCACAGGAATTTTTCATTTCCTGCTGAACTTAAGTCAGAGCAAAACTTCCCAGAAACCTGTGTTTTTAACGAAACTCCGTTTAATTAACTGTATAAAGGCGCAATTTCCTAGGAAAATAGGAACATTTGAAACCATTAAAAGGAACGTTAAAGTTATAAATGAAACTACAAATTAAACAGCAAATTGTTTCTTAGTACTGAATGCCAAATTTTCCATAGCTGAGGTCAGAGGTACCTAACTTAAAAAATGGCGCTTCTATGATAAATTAACTTATGTTGACTGTGTGAGATGCATATTTTTTGCGTAGGAAGGTAATTTTCCATGGTACAGAGCTAGACGTACGCTACTGGATCTATATTTAAATAGACAATCTGCATATATTCAATATTTCGTAAAATGATCCCATAAGCAATATTGTCCCACGTGTTTTATAGTGTAACTAACACAATAACTTACATAAAACTCCGATCGGAAGAGTCTTTATTGTTATATCGAAAACCTAATTAGCGCATCACCGATACACATGCATAACTAACATTATGTAAATCGCCACAGACTACCTTAATAACAAACTTATTAAAACAGAAAAACCCTATAAGCTCTCGTCAAAGCAGCTGACTAACATCAGTTGGTCTGTGCGTCACAAAATAAAAAAAATGTAGTTAAAACAAGCTGACAGTGCGGAGGCGTCGTCAGTGCCTGTTTACATGTCAAGTCAACTTGACGTGAAGCGAGGCCTCTTGGCATAATATCGTAAACACCTGTAATTGTCAAATGTGTTTAACAACATAAAGTTTAAAAAATAAATAAGTAAAATAATAGTCTCTTTGACGCAAAAGTTAAACTTAGGCCTGAACTTTGAACTTGAGTTCTTAGCTAAGCAGAAACTTAAAAAAAATACAACATGAGTGTACAACGATTGTGGAAAGATAACGAACTCGGTAGGTCTCAAAAGTGCTGTGTTGCTGTGACTGGTTTTATGCACAGTGGTGGCTTTTAGTTCTTGTAATAATTTATTCACCATATTGTGAATATATATATTATGTTATTAATAAAAATTAATTGTCCAAATTTATACCCACAATCAGTACTTGTAAACATAAGATATGCTCCAGAATAATATAATTCCGCTATTATTATCTTATCATAAATAATATATCGAAGATGAAATTGAAACAAAATGATTTATTCTAGCTTTTGATTTAAAATGTTTAAGAATTTTCTAAAGGATATCGGGCCGTGAGACCTTTCCGCTTCACAAAAAAGAAGCACCTTATAGGCAGGTGCTTCTTTATTGTGAACATATTTTTTTGAAATCTAAGCAAATCAGAAATTCTTTGGATGTTTGTGTTTCCTTTTAAATGCGTATTGTTTTTAAAAATATATATTATGGTTACGTAAAAGAAAATGGTGTTATAAATTTCGCCAATGAAGAGAGTTTTTTTTGCAAACATATTTTAAGCGACTGACAATCCAGCACCTACTACTGCAATCGAATCTCCGAACGATATATTACCAGAAAAGCCATCATTAACCCATCTCCTTTCTCCCCAGTATCCCAGCACATGCTGTCAGACATAGACAAACTGCCCGTGGTGCAGCTTGGAGACTTCCAGCTTCAATTCGAACTGAACGAGCCTGATGAGAACGTGCGGGAGATCGCGCGCAAGGAGCTGAGAGAAACGCCGGACGTCGTCACGCCGGCTGTGGATGAACTTAGAAGATTGCTTAAAGGTACCTTCAAAGTTTTATTAGAAACGACATTTTGCCCGCGACTTCGTTCGCGCATAAACTGAAAAGTCCCATTAGCCTTGGAATTTCCTCAGGGCACCCCTGCACCTCCTAAAGAATGTAGGTACCTATATTCCAAATTTCAGCTCTATAGACCCAGTAGTCAGTAACGACACAGTTCTATTATATTGATTGATTTTAAAGGTTAAACGTAACAGCGCTTAAAGATTTGAATGGTTTGAGGTATCCTTTGTAAACGTAAGAGTATTTTCTCTCGACTCAAAAGGCTGGAAATATAATTTGGAATTGAAATTTACGCAAGGAAATCCGCGGTAAACAGCCATATTTTACATAACATCGTAGGTATTTTAAAGCGTTTCCATTATATTTGAAAGCATTACAATACTAATTGCGTGGCTCAATTCTTGAAACTTTGTAAAATACTATGGATATTTACAGAGATTTTCAAAATCTAAGCTAATTCCCCAAAATCGGAGATTCCCGCAAATTAGTTTCGCTCGGTACCTAATCTTTGCAAAACATCTTATTTAAAAAATTTCCTTCGTTCTTCTTATTTGATTTCCGCTAAACTGAACAAATCCAAATTAATCCAAATTAAAATCCAAATTAATCCAACTTAAAATCCAAATTATAAGAACAAATCCAAATATAATAACCATATTAAGTGTTTCATTAGCATTAGGAGTAGCGCACAGAGATCAAGTTAATAGGTAGGTAAAGTATTGTGAAATCACGTAGAATTTCTCAAGCTGAGTTTCCCTGTATATCATGCTAATCAGGCAAAAACACAGATTCATAATACGAACAATGGATTGATGTAACAAGCGGTATAGTGTAGTCGACGTGTCTAGTTACAGCACCAAGGTATCTTATTATGCGTTTTTTTGAAGTCACATATGAGTTTTAGTTCATTTTATCTCGGGCAATATGTTATCAACCCATTAATTTATAATATGCGATATATTTCTTACTTTCTTTTGTGTATTAGAAATCGTTGTTCTGATTGATCTTAAAATTAGAACCTTGAAATGTAGCAAGTAGAAGTCATTCATATGATAAATAATCTTAAACGGTTGCAGTATACATAGTAGAAGGCAATTCATAGTTGGATTTTGTAACGACTTAACACTACATAAATGTTTATTTTAGCGCCGGTAACGCACAATGTAGGTATAATGTAACTTTTTAAATGTAAAATACTAATAGAAATTTATCTTGTCATTTTATTAAGTTTTAATATTGATTTTGAGGAATCCGTGTAGCTTTGGCAATTGTTAAAGTTTTGTCAAATCGTCATTAGTATCCTAATAAATGAATGTCCGTGTGCTAAAATTAGAAAAAAAAAATGTCGTCATATTCATTTGTAGGAAACTGGGATTTCAAATTTTATAGGATTAAAAGATGTACGAGTATACAATATGTATGTTAAATACGTTAATAACATGACGTGAGAATATTTTTTTATGGGTCATATCATCATTTGTAAACAATGAACATGTCTTACAATATTAGGTACCTACTGTGTGCATAATGATAATCAACTTATGTAGGAATTCGTCAAAGACTTTATTTTTAACTATAGTGTTAATGTTGTAATTTTAATTAAATAGCGAATATAAAATTGATCTTTGAACCGATCTTGAACTCTGACGTACCACCATTATTTCGCACTAATGTGTGATTTAATAAAACGTTTAGGAGCTATTTATGAACCAAGCAAAGGTCCTATATGTTTATTATGAATCATGTCATCAGCGACATCACGTCTATTGCTAGACGAAAGAAAAGTTTCAAAAGGCTCTGGTTGGTAGTCACATTGGTTATCTACGAATGACACTCTTCGCAATTCCTCTGGCATTATTCCTATTATACTAATGTCCATTATCAGAGTTTTGTGACAGCCCTAAAAAGAATTAAGTGCTGCTTTTTCAAATTCAAATTCAAATCAATTGATTGCTTAATGTATGGTAAGTACAGTACGGATGTTAACAAAATGGTTGTGTTCCACATACAAAACTGTTTAACAGCATGCAACATTATACAAAAATAAACATTCTCATTACTTACAAATGTCAGAGAAAAAAAGAAAGAACTTAAATTGTCAGCTTCATTAATTAATTATCTACAGTCCAAATTTACTAAAAAATATCGTAAAATAAATATCATGAACAAAATTTTAACCATATTAGATATTCTTTAAGATTTAATTCGTTTTCATTTTTGTTTACATTGTTCACATTTTGGCGACTCCTCACAGATAGAGTGAAAACACCATCATCTTTATATCATCGGCTTTAAAGATACTGGCAGGGGTACCGGTTTATGTATTTATACCAAACTGTCAAACCACAGTCTTTAATAATTCCTTTAGAATAATTACATCTTTCGATATGAGCTATTTCAGAGTATGTTTGCTTGGTTCTATGTTTTTAATTATTCATTTTTCATCAGGTAAAATACAATTAGTATAGGATCACATGCTTTTTGAGTTGAATGTCATAAATTTATAACGTTTAGGGTAGGTTTAGAATAGCCCTAGATAAGCCTTCCTAAACTTGTGTCATCTCAGACGCTATCTTCACTTACCATGAGGTTAAATGAAGGTCGGTTAGAGTCACCACAACATCGTAGGATATTATAGTATCAACGCCTTGAAAATTCTAATCTCCACAATTTACTAACCACCGTAGGTACGCCATTGTATAACTTGGTGATGTAAGGCCCTTAAGTTAATGATTTGCATAAACTTTCAAATATAAATAATAAAAAAAACGTCACCGGTCAAGTTTAGGTAATCTTTCGTATGTAATTAAATTTTCATTCCACAAATTTTGAATACAATCTGCTGTGTCGAAAACCTTCTAAATAAAATTTGTATTTTCAGAAGACAGCGACCTACACGTACCCTATGAAAATGACGCCTGGCTTGTGAGGTTTCTTAGACCTTGCAAATTCTACCCAGAAAGTGCCTACGATTTGGTAAGCAAACTTTTTTACTATTAAAGAGTTTTTCTATGTTTGAAGAATCTTTGTGGTTTATGAATAACAATGCAAAAAGAACAATAGAGGTCAAACAATATCTTCAAAAGTAAACAATATCTTAAAAAAATAAAACATTCAAAAGCGTTTCAAGGCCAAAGTGGCTCAAAAAATTGTCGAAGTTATTAAAATTTTCGCCAAGGTTACTGTATGTATCATACAATATCGCAGGATAAGCAACGTTCGGCACGGCAGGTATTTGGATGGGTGACCGCCGACCATTCATTTCTCACGGCGACTTCCGTTCTTCGGAGGGCACGTTAAGCAGTCGGTCCCGGGTGCTGTATGTATACTTGTATACAGTAGTCGTCAGGGTTTGTCAGAATTCATTTCGGCCCCCTGAAAAATTATGATATCCATCAACCAGCACTGGGCCAGCTTTATGTATTATGGCCTATACCTCATCGTCACCCAGGGGAGAAAGTTATGCCCTGCAGTGGGCTCATTACAAAAAGAGATGTGATGATGATGATCCAAATTTTTATATCAGTTGTAAAATCTGCGATAAATTAATGCCTCAACTCCATATCACATCTTGTGCAATTTATTCATTCAACTTGATTTTCTCGTTTGCTTTCTAAAATATTTCAGTAGATTTATTTATTTAATTATTATTTCAGATTAAAAGATACTATTCCTTCAAAGTGAAGCATCACAAAGTTTACGAGGGACTGACTCCGAGCAAGGAGACGAATGTTTTCGAACAAAATGTCCTGACTGTCCTTCCAAAGAGGGACCAGCTTGGCAGACGCATCTTGGTGTTGGAACTTGGCAGTAAGTATAATAAAATTTAAATTAAGTAATAAGTACAAAACATGAAATGATCGAGTGATCAAATATCGCAAATGCCCAGACTCCAGCCATTTCTGTTACTTTTTTGCTTTATTATACCCATTGTAAGTAGGTACTTTAATTCAAAATTATACAGAAAATGCTTTAATGTTATCCTAGGTCATGACACTTAAAAATGCTATAACTAAGACACCAGAAAAGAAAAAGTATTCTTTTATATACACTCAAAGACAACTTCATGCTAATAACAAAATACGACTATACACCATGGATAGTCGTCGAACCTGAAAATCACCCTATTACCTTCTTACTATTGAAAAAACAAAACATGCCATTTTCCTTAATGATAATGCATAACAGCACACATGAAAAAACTAACAAATGAACAAAAGGTTGTCTATGGTATGTATGATGCTATAAGCAGCGTGATACGCCCCCTGCAAACTGTCGTAATGAAATTAAATGACATTTCATTTTCATTAAAGCAACGATTACTGTCATCAGATAAGTATCAAGCTCGTACTAGTCATAATTTCCGTAAAGATTTGACGTCATCTTTGTATTGCTGTTAAAGTCGTCGTGTCTTAGCAGATACCGTGTATTTCTCTTGATATAGAAAGTTAAGAATCGTTCGCCCCGGTCTTTACAACGATAGCTCCTTTAACACGAAGACTTCCGTGCTTCGGAGGGCATGTCAACGATGTTGCTGTATAAATATACACAGTGCCGTTAGGGTATGTCAGCCATTTTTGTTGCGCTTAGAACTCTGACATCCACCAACTAGCACTTGGTCAACTTGCTGGTATATGGAGTAAACGTTCTCAATACTCAAAAGAGACACCCTACAAGGCCCATTTACATAATAAGGGCGATTATGATTTCTTATTTGTTTCTCTTAACAATCTCTATTTGAAATAGACAAATATTATAATTATACGTTCATTATGTTTACATTTTAAAGAACTTCAAAAGAATTCAATTTAAGTGTTGATAATGGAGTATTTTTACATAATTAATGACATTCATACTTAAAAACACTTGATTGAAATTAATATTACATTAGAAGCTAAACTGACAATAACTGCATTTTAATGATTCAACAAATTAATTTCTTGTGAGGTTAGACTTGAACGGGTTCTAATCATTTTGTTGAAAAGTCATTTAGTTAACCTTGATAACAATTATTATCACCTGTGATTTTCCTACAACTCTATTAATGATTAAACCAAATTATCTTAATTTACTAGGAAATTATTTACACCTGAAACATTATTGGTACACCAGAATCTCAAAAGCAAGCATTCCAAAAAAAATCGAAACCATTTGAAACCGGAAGTATAAATTTATCGTGAACAGTTTACCTTTTATAAAGTTATAAGTAAACAAATATATTTACGTTGTGAATAAGTGAATTTTATTCACACTTGTATTTTTATCACGTTTAACATTTTACATATTAAGATTTTCGACAGCGTGGCAGTGACCCAAACATTAGATTTTTTATTTCTTAACACTTTTTTATTATAACAAAATATTGCAAAACAATGATTTAGGATTTTTTTATACATCATCTATGTCCTTTACCTACTTTTCTGTTCAGGGGAGCCTGAGTGGGTATTACTAGCTATCCTATTTCAACAGTTTTGATAGGTACCTAGGCTGCTTTTTAAATCATGTTGTTTGCCAACCTGTCGCGATTATTAAAAATCAATTGAATTTAGAATTCGAAAACAAAATAATGTTTTCAGATTGATTATGTCGTCTATTCAAAGGTGACAAGTCGGTTGTAAAAATATCCCTAATAATTTTTTTCGTTCCCCTAAATTTAGCAAAGTTTTCGTGGTCAACGTGAAACTTTCGAAGATGCTGTTGACGCATACATTTTGTATACATCAGCCATTTTGGCTACCCTGCTTCGGCGTGGAATAAATATTACAAAAACCGGTTTGAACGCAACCAAAAAGGTGTATTAAATATCGCGGAGAATTCTTTGAAAAACAATAAATGGTGTTAATCTATTACATTGTCTATTCTTATATCAAACGACACAACTTAAAAGGCAGCCTTCGAAATATAATATTGTCTATAGAACTGTATATTCGGACCGTAAGGTGGATCCAGTATTTCTTTGCTGGCTGTCCTGACATAATTTAAAACGCCATCATTTCTGATATCTTTAGTTGATCAACAACACTTTGATTTAGCAAATTCAATCATGTTCTACATTTCATTGGCCTAAAGTTTTCACGATCTAAATGTTTAAAAGTCATTTCAAAAGCCATTAAAGTTTGGCCAAACCTCAAGCATTACTTTGCTGGCCGTTCCCACTAGAAAACTGGCAAAACATCCATACTTAAGAAGTGTTTAGGACCTTAAATACCACGATTCAGCAACTTAAACTATCTCCTCTCACTTCTAGAAAAATGGAAGCACAACAAATGTTCCCTGGACGAGGTGTTCAAAGGCTGCGTGCTGTTCCTGGAGGCCGCCATGTTGGAGCCGGAGACGCAGATCTGCGGCGCCGTGGTCATCTTCGACATGGACGGCCTCTCGCTGCAGCAGGTGTGGCAGTTCACGCCGCCCTTCGCCAAGAGGATTGTGGATTGGCTGCAGGTTGGTAAAATTGATGAATAGGAAATAAAATTCTGTTTTTTCGACAGAGAACCTTTATGTATAAGTGTAGACTCAACGATCTCGTGGTGTGGAAGTAAAACTTTTGCGTAGTAACTATCCAAGACGTCCATTTTGAACCTCGAGTGGGATGAGTATTTTAGTAGTAACATTAATATTAGCTATCAAGTCATGGATCTTTAATTTAATTCTTTCCGATATTTACATATTCGATATTAATGAAACATGTACTATATGTATTTATTTATACAACACTGTAATATAGGGGATGAGTTTATGCCGCCACAGACCATGTTAAAGTAGAGTTGACCTAACCTTAGCATTTATTTTCCTAAATCAAGAAAAATTTACTGACAATATACTACAAGTAAATGAGCAATATTTTCGGAGAAACTTGTTTAACTTAAATTTAAATCTTATGTATTCGTTTTTTCGTTTATATATTTGAATAATCGTTATTCTGCACGCTTATTTAATGTAGTATCAAAGGTACAAAGTCAACAATACTAATGATATACTTGATACCTGCCATAAGATTTAACTTCTCTAATTAAATATTATATTTGAGGCATACTGGTCCAAGTCATAAATACCTTGGAACGTTTCTTCTTTAAAACGCATTGGCGCAGTGTCTTAAGTCATTTTGAGGAAGCTCAAAAAACAAAGTGGAATTCGCCTTGTGACGTATTTCAGTTTTCGAAACAATAAAGCTGTTTTTATCAATGCTGAATTTATGTGGTTTTAAAATACTAAAAATCTTTCTGTCTATTTATTGACCTCGTGGCAGTTGCATTGTTCTGTCACGGTTTACTCAAAATATGTTTACACAGTTAATTTCTGTTTTTCTTTGAATTATAAAGTAATAATTTTCTGTTTTTGTGGGTTTACATAAATTAAAGTATATTTTAATTGCATTGTTATCCATCGAAATGCTGTGGCTATTATTTATTATGCGACTTTAATTCACACTTAATTGTCGGAGGTGTCTGACTAGCTTCGGAATCTTCTTGAGTTCTTCATCAGCCGCAACTAAACCTACTCCTAAAAACTCCGAAAGTAATGTTGCGTAAAAGTCGCACAAAAAATTATAGTTATAGCTCACCTAACATTTGTAAAGAGTAAGTTCAGTAAGAGTATTAAAAGTTCACTGTCCATACAGTCTCTGACCTGTCAAACTTTTGCTAGGTATGTGAATGTATAAAGATGAGATTGTCACTGAAATGCTGCCTGTTTATATCTAAACTATTGGTGCAGACTTGATTTAGAAACGATATCGGGATTTTCATTTCAATTGGACGATCTAGTAGTCTATTGAGCAACTTGAGAGGGTAAAATATTAAAATCCTTGCTGCGGTTTCTTATATAAGTAAATGATTTGGAATTAACCGAACATGAGCTATTATTTACACTATATGTTGTTTTAATACATTTCATGAGTTGTCAAAAATCTGACAGGTCAGCTATACATTACTTATTTAATATACTTAACTCTCCAAATTGAATTCCAGGAATCAATTCCCCTCCGCATCAAGGGTCTCTACATCATCAACCAGCCATACATCTTCAACATGGTGTTCCAACTCTTCAAGCCGTTCCTCCAAGAGAAGCTACGTAACAGAATCATTTTCGTCGGTGATGACCGGGATGCCCTGCACAAGTACATCAGCCCCAAGTGCCTGCCTGACTGCTATGGAGGCACCCTGACGATCCCCAAGGTCACGGGCAGTCAGTGGCTGGAGCTGCTGCTCATGTGTGATAAGGAGTTCATAGGTAGGTTTTTTTAAAGTTTGTCTTTAAATTTCATAGACTACAGAGAATAGATTTTTATTAGTTAAGAGCCTTGTTACGTCATACGACACACAAAGGGGGGAAACAAATAAATAAACCAAACTGATGCACTGACTGTGTAGAACCAAAATCAACTTTTATGAGCTTATGTGTAATGGAGGATTGAAGAACTCACAATAGATATAAGGTATATGTAACAGAGGTCGATTTTCAAAGGGAATATTCATTTTTTTCATACATCGTGGTTTTCGATTTTTTGTGGTATGATAGAAGCCAATCCACTACTAAATTCAACGTTACATAAAATAAAATCCTACAAGAAAAATTCCACTACAAAAGAGTAAAGTATACTTTCTTTTCTCGATAGGAATATAAATAACATTCCATCACCATGCTATTCTCATTAAACTAAACGGAAATGGGAATCTATATGTGTGCTGAAAATTAAGAACGCAGGTTTAATCTTTCTCTAATTAAATTAAATAAATGGCAAGGTGAAAAAAATATTAAAATTATGAAATCGCAAGGTTAGTTTACAAAATAAAACCACTTTTGTATAAGCCCTTTCCTTCTCTGAGTTTTAACATAAGGAACTCCGTCAATCCGTTTATCGTTTTGTAATATACAAAATTAAATAATAATTTATTATATTGAGTTTTATAATTACAAAAAAAAAATTTACCCTTTAGTAAAATAATTATTTTCTGTTTCAGCTATAAACTCGTTCGGCTACAAGAAGAAATAATCAAGATAGAAGAAACTATTATTTTAATTAGTAAGTAAGAGTATGAATTTATGTGATATTCTGATCCCGAATTTTCAATTAATTTAAGAGGTTTGCCTTTTCTGTACAAAATAGTTTTACTACTAGCTTGAGAAGTGCCGAAATATTGCAAAGTTGATTTATGAATTATGATTGAATCGATGATTTCTGGGCCGAATTTGAAATCCTCTTTTTCTCCCAAATGTTCGAAGTGTTAATAAGTAGTGGATATAATGATAATATTTTGAAGTGTTGTAATTTGTATCCAAATCATCGATTTCATTCTTAATCCAGATGCATGCCTTAAAATATTTAAGACAATTATTATTTAATTTCTTAAATCAAGTCAACAGATTTTTTCGAGTGAAATTAGCTAAAATAGTAGAACTCAGACTCATAAATATATTAAAATTCCTTTTGCCTTGCCGACGATGACTAGTCTGGTTTTGTACTGAACTAAAGCATCCTAACACAACCAAACCTACATTTAATTCTTAGTCAAACCGGCCCATGTTGGTGATTCTTTTATTATTTGTCGATATATTATCTCGGTGGACGGTGTTTAGAAACCATAACATTTCGAGCAGTAAATAGAAGTCGTTTTTAAAAGAATCTTAAAAGATGTTACGTATGTATGTACATATTCATTATCATTCCTTAGAATTTATGTGCCAATAAGACTGATATACAATTAATATTTTTGCAAATGTTATGCTTCTTATTGGCTTAAATAATTATAGATAATGTAGGTGTAATCATGTATTGAATTTGAAATCGACCAAAATTTTAGAGGGATCCATAAGTTATTTTTATCCTGTTTATTTAATGAAATTTAAGACCGAATCTGCTCTCGGTTTATGTAAAAATAGAACATATTCTTCGAAAGATTTATAGTTACAAAAATGAATATATTTTGGTGCTAGTTTTTATTATGAATTCAAAGTTTACTTTCTATATGCTGTATACGGGTATATAGCAAACTATGTTATCTAATCACTGCATTTATGTCTTTGTAATTAAATAAATAAGGTTTTTTTTTCAATACTGAGCATCTAAAAGTGTGATGTGTTTAAATGATTTTATTTGGAGTTTTTAATAAATAAAAGTGATATTACTTATTAAGGAGTCCTAATTTAATACACGTTTAAAGGGCTATTTTTTATTGGTTTACGAGTTTATACAGTTACATTCTTTAGTTATTTAAAAAAAAAAAAATTCTTTAAATAGAAAGTGATTGAAACATCAATTGTATCAAATAATAACATATTCGAAACTAATGTAAGAGCGAAATGGTTTCCAAGTTTTTCTACTATAAATTATATTTTTTAGTAAACTGTTTATATTTCTATTTATGGCCTTTTTAGTATCACAAGTGTTTTTTCCTAGTTATCGTATTTTTAATAAAATAATGTATCCTTGGTATTTAGAAGATGTTTTATAGGTAGAATTATTATATTAAGTATACTGGTTAACAAAAAATAAAAACTCAAGTAATTTTATGTGTTTTATTTATTTATTTCACTTTGTACTTAGTAAAAAAATCATTGAAAAAATAATAATGATCTTTAAAAATCGTGCAACATATGAAACATCGATTAATAAATAGCTGGCAAGTAAAAATTACTTTTTTTATAATCAATATGGTAACACAAAAGATAGAGAATAAAACTTTCTTCTTACTTTATAAATGTAAAACACCCTTAACCATACAATATCGACTTAAATAATAAATTGTACTCAATAGTTAAAATACATTAATCTCAAATTGTGTTGGTTTTGTAGCGATTTGTAGCCTCATTTGTTGTTGTTTGATTGAAATCCGAAGGAATTAGCCACTGAAACAAAAGAAAAAATATATTTAGACTGTAAATAAGCTTTGTATCGTGTCGACTTGACCCAGAAAATTTCTAAGGATGTGGAAAAGAATTGTCTGTTAATTTATAGGAACCTTACAGGTAGTAGGGCACGAGCGGAACAATAGTTATACCTTCATTTGCGCAACCACACGTCAAGCTGAAACTAAATTTTGCATATTCTCCCTTGCGTCGCCCGACTTGCTTCTGGAGATAATAGAAGATGATGTCTATATTTTGAGAGAGCTCCTTTGGTGAAGAGCCAGTTTCTTCGAAATTTCTCGTATGCAGTCATCTTCGGTCTCAATTTCACTTGACATCAAATGAGGATGAGGTTAAACGCGGGTTACGTTGACTTGGAGCACCTCTTTGATAAGACAGACTAAATAACATCTTGTTGTACATAAATTCTGGCAAATAAATTAATATGTATTTAACTTTAGTCGTTGTCGCCATTAAAATATGTAAGTCGAATAGGCAAATACTATATAAATCACTTTCCATGTTAGGAGTCCTAGATGACTTGTTTGATCTTGTTTTGATCTTCACACCGGCATGACATTGTCTGCATAACAATGACATTGATGTTAGACAGATGACCATGTGCGTTGACTTATCCCATATAGAGCAGGTAAAATTTATTGACCGTGTATCGATACGTGCGATGTTAAGAAATAAGGTCCCTGCAATATTCTAGTGCGAAGTTGTTATTTACTTTGTACAGATTCCGAAACAAGAATTGGAAAATAAGATAACGTTCCTTAATATGCTTCAGGAACCATAATTACATCAGGTGACGAAATCTTAGGAGAGGAAATTGACAAATTCTATGATGTCTTTTTACTATAGTCCTACAATACGTGTAATTATGTGAGAAAAATTATTAAACAGCTTTCTTTTTGGTCTTATGATCAAACAGACGCTATCATTTTTCATAAGTAATATTTATCTTAGAGCTGTTAGGCTCGCGACTTCTTGTTCCATTCATTAATTTCATGTAAAACTTCTCATCCCTCTATCAGGTACTGTATTTTGTCATAACTTTGCCGATCTATTTGTTAGCATTTGATAGAGTTTATCAGAAAGTACATATAACCCAGGCTTTGTCAAGTCATCTATTCGATTAATCTAATATCAATCAAACTTACACTTAAAGTCCTCTTCATAATGGTGCAGCATTTTCCACAATATATCCCCTGAAATATCCGGCTCCGGCAAGTCGCCACCGTGCCGGCGTCGGACCGCAGCCCTGTCGATATGGTTCAACAAGGACTGTCGGTCGTTGCCGTGGAAGTGGATCCGCGAGCGAAGCTTCTGTCGCAGGAACGGCTTGAAGATCGCGAATAGCATGTTGAAGATGTACGGCTGGCTGACTATGTGCACTGCCTTGACGCGCATTGGGATGCAGTCCTGGAAATAGCATTTAAAGATTTGAGAAAACTAAATTAAGCTATAGTTTTAATACAGCGTGAATCAATTTCAGTTTTGTCCTATTAAAGTTTGTTTGTTTGTTTACCTTAAAGTTAGTTTCTTTGTTTGTTTTAAGCATGGTACATTCGTTTATAATTCAACTTATTTTAAAGGAAAATTATTTAATAATCGTAAGCATAACAACATGAGTTCCACAAAACATGCATGACCCATTGCTTTCCCACAGGTTTCGAAAGAAATGACTGGATTGATTTACAGAGATTAAAAATGGTTAATAAATAAGTTCATTCTAGATCAAAAAAACTTCGAAGTCTAAATCGCTTGAACATATTGTTATACTCTCTTTTTATCTTATTCCAGCAGTTGTCTTAGTATAGCGATAACATTAAAGATAGAAAACAATGAAACGCATTTTATTAAAAATCTAAGTTGCATTTAGGCAATAGACGGGCCAACGGTTAAAATTAGGGAAATATAAAATATAGTGACTGCCATCAAGGCTTCTGTAATCCGTCAATTCGAGGTTGTACTTAAAGTCACGTACAGGGCAACCTTCGTCGGGATTCAAAACTTTATTTTACGTGACGTACGTGCAGAATGCCTTTTATATTTTTGTACTATTTTCTTACTCTACGTAACGTTTTCTAAGAATGCCTACAAAAGATCTCAACGTTCATCACATGTAGGATTTAGTTTGCATTTCTATGGATGTTGGCTGGCAGACTTGGCAAAATCTATTAATAAATGTGCAGGTCAGGCTAAGTATTTCAAACTTTTAATAATAGTAGAGTAAGAATCGACTGCCACCACAATTATTGTCGTAGACATGATTCGCCCGAATGTGGCCTAGTGACCTAAATCAATTTGAATCCCCTAAAGCTCTAATTTTAGCCTTGAAGGCCCAAGTTAACGGTAGATTTCTAGACGTATAAAACAAATAATCTAAATCAGCCATGCACTATTAAACAAAAATTTTATCAAACCTGTATCCATTCCACCACCATCTTCGCGAAGGACGGCGTGAACTGCATGACCTGTGACAGTGACAGGCCCTTCATGTCAAGAATGACAGAGACCCCGCAGACTTGCGTGATGGGTTCCACCATGGCGGACTCCAGCCCGAGCTGGACCCCACGGAACACATCCGACAGTGGCACTACCCGGTGGTCCCAGCGTTCTGGTCAAAAATAAGAGACATTAATTGGTTTAAATTGGTCGAATTGAACAGTCGGTTTTTGAATTTAATATAACTTTATCACGTGTTATATTAAAAATATTACATCTTAACTCAACGTTTCGATGTCTTAACATTGCTCTGGCGATATTTATTACTCGTGATTGTACGAGTATGCTATGAAATCTGATATAAAAAGTTTTTAGACTATTAACTTGATACCTATGTAGACCTTGGTACGATGTAGGTACCATCGAACGAACTAAATCATGACCCAATTTGCTGAAAATTCGTTTGAAACTCAGTCAACCCGGTAAAGTCTATCGCGTATAATGCACTTATGACTTTTTAGATATTGTACGAATTCTGTACTCATTAAATGTCAGTGTCGAATGTAATGGTAACAAGTTCGTCACCAAGGACACCTATTTTTAAGCAAATTTCGACCTACTAGCATTTAGACGATTTGAGCTTTAGTGGTGGGTTATGATTCAGTTGGTTCGATAGTACATCAAAACGTGCACAAAAATAAAATAATTCTTAGAAGCTAATCGTAAAAGTCCTATTATGAGTCCTATATAATGAGCAGTAATAAAATGTTTCGCAATATTTATTATTAATCAACAAGAAATAAGTATAGGTAGTAGCAAAACAATTAACGAGCATACTATTTTATATCGGTATAAGAATTAGAGTTTTTTTTGTTAAATAGATTAGATAAGTAATTTAATAAAAAAACATCGAAAAGATAGAATCATTATTATATTTTGGATTGCATACGTTTAAAATTAAATTGGCTGTATACTGAACATACAAAAATAACTTAAACCGAATAATAAATCATACACAAAATAGTAAGTAAAAATAATCAATTCTTTTACAAAATCGATTGGGCTCTTTTTAATCGTTCAAACTAAGATAATTGTATTGATTCGAGCTGAAAAGCATACAATAATTAATTGCTGATAATAATTAATACACGATCAGCAGATTTTTTTCTGATGATGTTTAATTTACAACCAACTAATATTTAAGATTTGAATTCGTGCAACTAGCGAAGCAGGGATATTTTGTTCCTGTCTTTGCAAAAAGACATTCCTAAGAACAAAGGCGGATACTTAGTTAATGAAATAATGAGCGTTTAGAAATCTAATCGTCATTTATTTTAATAACTTACTCTTCTTCGAACTTTCAATACATTGGTTTAAGTGGGTAGCGTTTTTAACATAGGTATATAAAATTCGTTCAAAAATTGAATTGTAAATGCCAAAGACATACAAAACATATGATATTCAAAATGCAATATATTTTCGTGTAACGTCCGTCTACGAGTATTTTTTGCACTGAGTTACTCAGGAATGAATTCCGAACTGTCTAATATGTTTTTGTTTGTTAATCGCCATAAAATAACTTCAACTAAAATCATGTATGGCCCGCTGCCACTGTTCTTTAATGAAAAGGCCACTTCGGGACCTCGAAAATTCTACATTCTAACTTTACACCTCAGCAGCGCACTTTGTGGCAGCTTGATGTAGCACGACCAAAGCCATCAATCGGGAAGTGAACCACGCTTAATTAAATTATGGCGATAGATAAACAAATTTTATGAAAAATATTGAACAATGCTTGTTTGCTAATGCTAATAACAGAAATCAACAGTCGGAATTGTTGACTTTTGTCAGTATTAAATGGCTCCTAGGCCTAGTTGACCTTGTAAAAGTTTATAGTGCGATTAATAGTATTCTACCAAACATAAACAAGTTGTTAGTTTACTACAAAAACATATTATAAAAACCTGATTGGAGTAATAATTACATGTGCAGTCAGCTTCAAAGTAACTAGAACCTCCCGTAGTGTCAAAATTACAAAAAAAATATTGTTTTGAAATTAGAATTTTAATGAATTCTGTAAATAAGAGAAATAGCAGGCCATGAAGTAGGCTATGTTAATTTTTAGCTGGATAGGAGACTAACCCGAGTGAACCCCGCTTGACGGCAGGATTCCGTCAGGTTTTGTCTGTCTAGTGATCTAGCATCTATCGCCAAATATTACCGCTCCAGCGGTAATGTTGTCTGGCAATATTTTGTCAAGAGCCTAATCCCGTGTGCCATCAACTTCGATGTTCGCTTACCAACGCAGACTTATTTAACATATAAAAAAAGGAGTTTCAGATTGCACTGAAGCGGGATGTAGAAGGTGCCCTTACCTCCAGACTCTACCATCATGATGCGACGTCCGTGCTGGTCTCTTGGTGCTAGGATGGCCACGATGGAGTGGTCGAAGGCATTCTTCACGGCGCTGGGCGTCAGGTCATGGCAATAAGTAGGATGTGCTTCTCGGAATTTGTAATATTCTTTCATCTTAAACAAATGAAGTATTCTTAGTGTAATTTATGTTATCAGTGCTGAATCTACATCATTAGATACTATTTTTTTACCAAGAAATCTAATTTGTTGTTATCTTTAATAGTAAGGAGGAAACTGCATGATTATTTGTGTTTTCTGCCTAAAATATATATTATTTTAATAAACATTTTTTCCTTAAACTGTAACATAAATATATTTTACGGGGTCGCATTTACGAGTAGCTTACAATTTGATCCCTTTCTGGAGACTTTTTTTAGCCGTTTGATTTTTTTTTTAATGATCATGCATCCATCAACCAGCTCGAGCTAGCTTCGTGGTATACAGCCTAAACCTTCTCGTCACCCAGGGGAGAGACTCATAGAGACAGTAGGCCTGTCGCTATGAGTCTCTCCCGATTCAAAGAGTTGTGATGAAAAACCACGCAAGATTTTTTCGCTTGAAAAAATCTCGGTTTATCATCCAAAAGACCGACACTCATCACGATTATCTTGCATAACTAACTAAGAAGGATGCAGTCGTCTTTATTGGCACTTGTGTTTGACTCTCTCAGGCAATCTCGGAAATGATTTTATTAAATATTTCGTTTGAAATAATTCCAAATGACATAAACAGAAAATGCTCAAGTACTGCAGCGCTTCAGGGCTGTTTGCAGAAGCGAGGGTAGACTGCTTCTACACCACAATACGGAAACGGTGCGCATCCCTGGTGCGCAGGGTGCGGGGCAGTACCAACACCATCCTGTCTATGACAGCGAGCAGGCTTGACTGCCGTTATATAAACCTTAGTTGCATAACATCTGGATGTATGCAAACTAAGCACTGGTTCCATATACTAACATAGGTTAAGTCTTTTATAACGAACAAAATAATGAGTCATGTTTCTTGAAATAAATAAATTTGAAAATGGTTACTGTCATAGCAGCAAAACGACTACTACGTAAAGTGGATAAAAGATATTAGATAATAGGGTTGTGTTACTTAACGGGCAACATCAAACACGATTGGTTAGTATACCTATTACTATCTACATAAATAACACCAGTATCACAACATCCCATTCGTGCTCCATATCATAAGTTATGCACATATTGTTCGAGCAAACATAACCTAATTGATCAATCAATAGACAATGGACATGTCATGCAATGTTCTATTTGCCCAGCGTGCTTTTATTACTTTTTTAATACAGTTGCTCAAAAAGTGGCGTATTGCAGGGACGTATAGCGTTCGGAAAGTGGGCTTTTACGCACTCGTGCTTTTTCTTTCCCAAGTGTCAAAATAATGTCTATTAAAAAGAAAAAAACCAACCACGAAGTTTTTACTAAAAAAAATTCATAGAAGTTTTAAAGATTCATGCAAATATTTCTGAAAAGAAGCTACTAATTTGTTTCAATATCAGATTTAATGATTTGATTCAATGTGTTAGGTTAGGTTTCATCTCATTACATTTAATTTTCATTACATAGTAATAAAAAAAATCTACTAAATACTTGGCTGTATGGGCATAGTTCCCTTGCCTACCCAGACAGGATGTGTGAAGAAAACAAAAAAAATCTTTGCTTATATTCTTTTACGGTTGGCGCCATTTTGTTTATTGTTGAGTTTGTTGCGTTTTTATTATTTTGTTAAATTGCTTCATTTTTTCGCAACTGTATTAAAAATAGTCGTTCAGTACACGTGCGGAACCGTCATTGCAACTTGTTCCGACTGTCAACCCTCGCCTTCGGCTGCGCCTCGGCTCGTGTAGACATTTGTCGGAACTCTTTGCAATGACAGGCTTTCCGCACTTGTAATGAAATATACTATTATTGCCTCAATGTTGAGTCAATACAAAAAAAGAAAGGCATTATTTCATGTACAGAAGACAGAACATTACATTACCACAAGCGTTACATTACCTGTCAAATTTCCCCAACCAATTTTAACTTAATGTCGAGGGCATAGAGTTCAGTTTCAAGTATTTTTTTTTGACAGATTTGTAAGGCTTGATGTGCCGCCTTCTGTACCATCGAACCAACTGAAACATGACATGATCCATTTTGATGAAAATTCGTTTGAAACTGCCAAACTTGTAAGTTCTATCGCGTATAATGCACTTATGACTCTTTAGATACTGTACGAATTCTGCACTTATTAAATGTCAGTGTCGAATGAAATGATAACAAGTTCGTCACCAAGGAAACCTATCTTCAAGCAAATTTCGACCTACTAGCATTTAGACGATTTGCCCAAATGAGCTTGTTGTGGGTCATGATTTAGTTGGTCCGATAGTACACTTGTTTAAGATTATTAAAGCGACCATCCTGCTTAAAAAGTCTGCCGCCAAAAACGACCACCCCGTTGCTATGTGATCCTAAAAGGCAATGATTAATGAAGGGCCTACTCCTTCCTAAACTGTATGCGTTTAACTTTGACCTAATCAGCAATTACCATCAAGGGAGATTCAGGTCAAGCGCGGGCTTATTCAAAATTAAAAAGTGCATTCTTTAAAAAAGTCGTATTTGCACTGATCTTAGGTCCGTTACTAAAACTGGCATGATCACTTGACTTGGCGAAGAAAGTAATCCTTAAGTGGCTTGAAGTTTTTGTTGACTTCAAATCAGCTTTCACAAGAACAAACTTAAGAAACCATTCAACGGGTTTTATAATTTGATTATTTCATCAGTGCCACGTATTTAACGAAGTTTATTTTACTTTTTTCAATCCGTAAATAAACCTGCGCTTTAGAATTATAAATATGTAATAAAAAATCAATCAAAAAAAAATCATGATGGTTTTATTTCCTCTGGTGTTCCGCCTGCCTCATAAGGGATAGAGGCTTGAAGTAAGGTATGTATGTATATTTTTTATCGATAAATAATTTACGTTCAAAATATTTTTTACTGGTAATTTAGTAGAGTTTAAACAAGAACTAAGTAAGCACCTTTACATGAAGGACGTAGATACCTATAACATTCACGCAAATAAAACATCAATTTGCTTTTTAGTGGCATATTACGTTCGGCACATAATGTGGGACTAAAAGAAATTAACTACCGATTTACTAACATCTATCAGCATCGATCTAAAGTGCATCATTAATCTTTGTATTTAAACACATAACACATTCAACAAAAAAGATCCTTTTTAAAGGTTTTATTTTAATTCTCGCTACATATCATACGTAGGTAAATATATGCCTCCATCTAACAATATCTTCGATAATTCTATATTTCTAAATGAAATAATTATAATAATCAATAGGTTGACTGGTTAGTGTTGGATTTTGCTTGGTGGTAGGATCCCTTCTGGGTCCGCCTGGCAAGCGACCACCCTTTATATAAAGTCTGCCGCCAAATGTTACCGCTCCGGCGGTAATGTGTTCCGGCAATATTGTATAAAGAGCCAGTTCCTTCCTAAACCCGTGTGCTTTCATCTTCGACCTCATCGTCACTTACCATCAGGTGAGATTGAGGTCAAACGCGGGTTTAGTCACTTATAAAAAAAAAAAAAGACGTAATATTTTTTTGTTTTAATAAAAACTCAAGTAGATAAAGGTAATTGGCATTGAACCCTGACTATTTGACGGATATGTCTTGTGCCCTATTCGCTAATTAACACCAATATGTTAAGACGGCGCTTATTTTTGAAAGAATATGCTTATAAAATCGTTCTTTAATATCAAAATAGAAAATACTGTTAATTTTTATTCAATTCGTTTAAACTTTACATTAGAAATAACGCGCCACAAAAACATTTTAAAGATTTTATGAACGCAAGTACAGTTGATAATAAAACTTGCTTTGTTGCACTCTATAATATTTTTGAAGTAGTTTAAATAAAAATTTAATAATTCTAAGTGTATCACAGTGAAAAATATACGATAAAGTTCTAACACTTACTTCTAATAGTAGCCTGTGTGATTCCAAACCGCGTATTCTCTGACATCCTAATACTATCAAAAATGTTAATGTCAATTAATTTTAGTCGATGTATGACTGCAAGTTTTCGCCCTAAGCTTCATTAAAACAATGAACTAATACAGTAAAGAATACACACCTTTTTGAAGGCACTCTCAGCATAAAACTTGCAAGGCCGCAGGAACTTGAGAAGAAATGCATCGTTGTGCACGGGCACGACCAGAGATGTCTCTGCTGCAATCACAAGAAAACAAGAAAATTATTCCACATTTTCCAAGAAAGAATGTTTCGTATTTAAAAACAAAAACAAAAGAAGAATCGTCACTCCCCATACTAAAAATACAAAAATTTGTATAGTGTTTCTTTTTAGTTTATTAGATAAATTTAATTATAGGTAATCACAGAAAAATCATACATTATTATATTTCCTGTTTTATAATAAGTTATTTCCAAGTGAAATTATTAAAATAAGGTATCACCAAAAACTTCAACAAAGAAGATTGAATTTGTTTAAAAAAGTACACTTGACAGGTAACTGACAGATAGATGGTCACCATGTTGTTGATATATGATATTATCATTCGCGTTTCCTCTGTGTTCGTGAATGCGCTCTTTTCGGTTTTCTCTCAAGTTTTTTTCCGTTACGACCCTTGCTATCCACCCGCTATCTATCAGTTACAATATCAGCTTGTCGATACAATCAGTATTACATTTGCCCAAAAGAAAATAGGTAATTAAGTTTTTTATATTTTTCACAAAACAAACAGAATCAATCAACATCGATGTCAAAGATAGACAGATAGGTGTTTAATTTAATGACAGTGACGGACGGACGGGTGCCATATTGCTTTATTACCAGATTCAAGTATATTTTTAGCAAAATTACATAAAAATCAAAAAAAATATAAGCGACCCTAAAATTATATAATACCAGAAATAGATATGAATTGTTCCATAGTTGATTTTAAAAATAGTTTCATGTTTATACATTAAATAGTATGAAATGACGATTCTCATTTGTTACTGGATACATTTCAACAACAGTTCTTTCATATCTTACTACCTACTGAACGGATTAGGATGAAATTTGATAGACATTCAATCGATTCTTGAATGATATATGAACTTCATTTTGTTTGAACCTCGGGTGGCAGCTAGAAACAAATATGAGTCGTTGAAACAATTAGACTTGAACGAGGCAAGCAATCTGATATTTTCCACCTTGATTGTTTTACACTAAAATATTATACCAATTAAATATTTGTGGATCTAAGTAAATCTTTTGTGGGAATTTGACGACGGATACAATTATCTACTCATGATGTTTTTTCTCAATACATCATAACAAAACATTGCAAAAAACACTGCGGATGAGACCTTGTAGACTCAAGACCAATATCTGCAGGATGTATGTACAAACATTTTTCTTGCTTTACTGATTATTTGCAGAGAACCACAAAGGCTAACAAAATAAAAATGTGTAATAGCTTGTAATAATGAGACTGTCTACTGACCAACGTGTCCAAGAATGCTTTATCTGGGTCGAAACATCGATATTCGATAGTTATAGAAGGTCCAATACTAGCTAAGTAAAATCACAAAAAAAAATACTTAAGTGACATCCACAGTCAGTGTTGGGTCATATTCGAAATTCCAGGACGTGATAGTTTGAGATCATATATGAAGAGAAAAAAATATATATTAATTATTTACTGAGTAATCTTAACCGAAAGTTAAAAAATTTAGTACGCAACGCAACATTAGCGTAATGCAATAGATACTTAGCAGGTGGTGGTGCGATACTTAACAGTGGTGCTTGTTGACTGAGGCAGCTCGTCGGGAAAAGTGTAGTAAGGTCTCTTTATTTATTCATAGGGATTTCTGATGAAAAAAACCTATTTTTATTATATAATTATGATCAGAATCGAGTTCAGAGTGCTCTGTATAATAATTAATTATAATTTTGAAAGGTGTGTTTGTTTGAACGCACTACCAGTTTTATTTGATAGAATCGTTTTGAATTTCATAGCTAAATCTTGAGCCCTTGCGGAAGGATATGGAAGTGAAGTTTTACGCTAGATTTTATGCAGGAATCGATATCAAAAGTAAATCTAAGAGAAAGAGGTGAAAAATACATTTTATTTATAGGCAGAACAAGTTTTAAAGGCTACACATTTTTTCTTCTAATAGATTCCAGTTTGTGGTCATATAATATGAGTAGGTACAGTAGGCAGCACATCAAGGGTTATAAATCTGACAATTTTTTTTCTTGAATCTGAACTCTATGCCCTCGGCATTAAGTTAAAATTGGTTGGGGAAATTCGACGGATAATGTAACGCTTGATCTGCTGGCTTTTGTACCTAGACATAAATCTTCCATTTGAAAATCAAATGTTTAAAGAACGGTTAAAGACCAAAACAATATTTATAGGTAAATATAATATAAAAATGGCTTCCTTATTTATTCATTACAAAGTCAGCTACCGATATAAGCCTCATCGGAGGCGCTTGGACAGTTTACTACCGTTTTAATACCGTTATAACTATCTAAATCCTGTGTAAGCGTAGCTATGATCCGGATAAAGTAATGGATAATTAGAGGAACAATCAATCTTAACCTTAGATGGACGACGCATTATTAATCCTACTACTTATGACTTGTGATGTCCATGCATACGTATTCCATTTTTACTATTACGCGGAACCTGAACTTAAATTTCTTAATAGAAAAAAGGTTAATAATTGCTCCTATATTTTTTAGAAAACATACCTAAACTGTAGCTACAGACCGTGGCATCAAAATAATCTCCAATTCGGGTTCCATCACAGGGCCGAATTTAGTTTACCATAAAAAAATAATTCTTCATAGATAACTTCACGCCCATATCCCTTAGGGATAATTACCAGAATACCAGACGTTATAACACTATCTGATGACACATTTGACAAATTTTGAGGAATAACAATGATGGAGAGAGACTATCGCCCACAAAAAATAAACCTCCAATAAACCGGTCATACTGTAAAAGTCCCATAACTGACTTTTACAGTATGACCGGGAAGAGAAGCACCTGTCACATTCAATGTTTTTCTCTCGCTCCTAGTCCAGCATAAAATACTTCATCTGTAGGTAATAATTATGTCAACTAATTTGCAAGTTCAAGAGTCATGTACTGTTGTCTAGGTAGCAATGATTAAGATAAAGCACTGGTGACACTTAAGTAACATAACTTGATGATTAACAGGTTTTCATGATCATCAATTGTATGATTGTAGAGGTTATCAGTCGAGTTAATAACCAAGCAGTTAAAATAGCGTTACTACCGCGTTGCTGACGGTACACAATTTAATAGCAAGTAGTTAAAAAATTACCAACAAACAACCCACTAATTCGTTAAATTACTATCCTAAATATGAAATCAATTTCTTTTACTACTAAATAAATAAATAATTTGCCTACTAAATATTAAAACTGGACATGTGAAAGTTGTGTTTTTGTAAAATTTTTAGGCAAACACACCGCTGTAAAAATACAAAAGTGACATAACCTACAATTTTACAGATAGGTAATTATCAAAAAAACTATTTCAATAACTCACTGTTTCGGTCTATGTAGGTAATTTAATTGTTTTAAGTAATTAACAGTGTAGCGTTAGTATTCTTAATAAATAAATAAAATACTTAACATAAAGGCGCGATCTATTGACAAACCTAGCCATAGTATCACGATAGCAATAAGTGAACATTCACTTCAGCGGATACTTAACAGGCAGTTAGCTATTATTTTCTGACACAGCATCTCTTCAAGGCTAACACTTAAATGACGACTACCTTTTAGTAAATTACGGTAGGTTAATTTTCTCAGCACGGATTTAACCAGGCTTCTGCTACTTGCAATTAATAAAAGAATCATTTAGTTGCTAGATACTAAGTAGTTATATATCTTGAATTAACTTCAGACACGCGATCGTGTATTGATATTTTTAGAAATCTAGATCACTTTTAAAATACTGCGAATTCACAATAACTCTTAAGAAATACTGAAGGTCAAAGTTAAAAGAGCAGCTTAGATTTTACTTTCTCCCTAAACAAACATCTATTAAAATCAAATAAAATCAAAAATCTATTATCCAACAGTCAAAAATTATATGTAGGTATAGGGTTATTGGTAATTTATAGCTACCGGAAAACATAGGAGACATTCAAGGAGACATAGGGAAGGTCATTTGCAATAATTTGAGCCTAAATGGTGAATCCGCAACTCTCCTAAACTTTTATAGTCAACTAGCTGACCCGGCAAACGTTGTTTTGATAAATAAAAAAAAAATAAAAAAAAAAATAATAGATGTTGGCCGATTCTCATAGATACCGGATAAGCAAAAAAAAATTTCATCAAAATCGGTCAAGCCGTTTCGGAGGAGTATGGCAACGAAAACTGTGACACGAGAATTTTATATATTAGACTAGCTGACCCGGCAAACGTTGTTTTGCCATATAAATAAAAAATAAAAAATAAAAAATTGATGTTGTCCGATTCTCATAGATACCGGATAAGCACAAAAAATTTCATCAAAATCGGTCAAGCCGTTTCGGAGGAGTATGACAACGAAAACTGTGACACGAGAATTTTATATATTAGATATTGAATATCAAGATCGTATCGAAATAAATAAATCGTACCAAGCAACACAAAGAAAATGAACAGTTTTGTACAGAATAGGAATAAAGTTTTAAATGGGATTGATTGCACCAAGTCTTGTAAATCATTGATCAATTAGTATGGGACGAGCACTGACCTCTTAAATAGTTTGAGATCAGTGAGAATGTTACTGGCATAGGAATTAGAAAGATTGCTCATGAAGACAATGTTTTTTACCAATGTTTTACTTTGAGTTTAATATGTAACGTGTTTAATTGGTTGTTCTAGAGCTAATTTATAATGTCGAAACTTAAAGATTCAAAAGCGAAACTTTGCAAAACAACATCAGGTTAGAGGTCAATAAGTTGTTCACTAGAACCCATACCGTTGAAGATGACGAAACTCGCTTGTATTTCCGGCAATACCGAAAAAAAACCGGTTTCTTTTCAAAGTGTTTTAACCCTATACTTGACATGGTATACAATTTGATACAGTTAACTTTAAAAAATTCTGTTGCCACGTAAGAAATCTTTTCAAGTAATTATATGTAAATAAAAAGTAGAAAATATTCTACTAAATGTATTAGAAAAGTATTTCAACAACTTGCAACACTGATTCGGCAGTAGAACGCAAAATGGCGGACCGACTGCATGCGTCTGCGCAAGGCAAGGTAAGAAAATATCTGTTTTGCTTTAATTTGCTAATTATTCTACAAAACTCATTAATTTTTATTATTATAATTATATTATCTATCGGTGTACACTATTTTCATGTCCTCTAATGCATAGCAACTATTTCCTATTAACGGTTTTTTTCGACTGTATCAAAATTGACACATTGCCAGATAGGCCATATTTCAAGGTTTTTTTCTAGGTGTAATAAATATGATACAATGCCAGACGTGTAACATTTTATAGTTTTTGTACCACGTATAAATTTTGACACAATGTTACGTTTCTGACAGGAATAGCAAATATATAAAAAATAGAAATTAGTATTTTTGACATATTTTTTTTATTGCAGAGGTATAATAGACAAGTAAAACAGCTGCAGCAAAACAGAGCACGTAGACTTGTGGCTCTTGTTCCTAAATCCGGTGCTAATTCAGATATAAACGAAACTGAATCCTCTGCTGATGAACTTGAGTATCCTGTTTGGCGAAGAAATAACTCTGATAGTAGTTCTCCACCCCCATCACTACCATCGTCATTAGAGAACCTTAACTTGCTATCTGATTTATCAGATGATTATAATGAAATCAATCAAGTGGTTAGAACAACCTCCTTACTGGAATACCAGCCATCACTAACAGAAAATCCTTCTTCTCCGTCGCTTCTGTCATACTACCAAGAGAAAACTTGTAACGCCAGTCCCTCTACTCGATAATCTACATCAAAACAGATAAGTTTGGTACAATCTCCTTTGGGAATATCTTCTGCTGTGCCTTCGCCAGGGCTTAGTTATCAGAACTCGACGAGATCAATCATCAATAACGTGCCACCACCACGAGTTAGTAATTTGACGTGTTATGATCAAGTTCCATCACCTTTGTACGCACCTTCACCGTTTGTGGTGACTCGTTCACAAAAACCTACTGTCATAGTCAGATATCGAAAAGTGATCCCACCTAAAAAACTAGAACCTAATTGGCATTGTACTAAGCTCACTGGTACTGCAGAAGTTGGACCTAATGACTCTTTTAAAATTTCCCATGCAGGAAAAAGTGCAATAGAATATTTTAAGTTATTCCTCTCCGATGATATCATCTCTGCGGTCACCAAACAAACTAACCTTTACAGTACACAGGTAAAAGGTACATCTATAAATATTACAAATAATGATATATATGTTTTTTAGCTATCATTTCACTAATGGGTATCACAAAAATGCCAGCATATACGGATTATTGGTCTAAGGCATTAAGGTATGACAAAATAGCTGGCATAATGCCTCTTAAAAAGTTTCAGCAGATAAGGCGATACCTACATTTTAATGACAATTTAAAGGATGACGGTGACCGATACTACAAAGTGAGACCACTTCTCGAAAAAATTCGACAAAATTGTTTAAAAGTGGAAGAAGAAAATCGATTCAGCATTGATGAGATGATGGTTCCTCATAAAGGAACTCGAGCAGGCAGTCGGAAACAATATATTAAAAATAAACCCAAGAAATGGGGCTTTAAAATTTTTGTAAGGGCCGGTGTTTCTGGAATTGTGTATGACTATTTGATCTATGGAGGAGATGATACGTTCCGCTTTTACTCTTTCAATGACATAGAAAACAGTATGGGATTGGGCTCTAAAGTTGTTCTAGCTTTGGCTAAATCTATTCGCCAACCTGCTTGCAAAATTCTATGTTTCGATAACTTTTTTACATCGATTGAGTTACTGCAATACTTACGATCTGAATATGGTATATTTTCGTTGGGGACCATAAGGCAGAATCGAATAAGAGGAGCTGAAAAAAAACTGCCTACGGATAAAATTTTAAAGAAAAAAGGCAGAGGGTCGCACGCACAGGTCGTCTGTAACAAAAACAAGATTGTTGTCTGCAAATGGTACGATAATAAATGTGTTACTGTAGCAAGCACTTATATAGATTCATATCCACTGCAGGAAGTCGTAAGATATAAAAAAGAAGAACGAAAAAAAGTACCTGTAACTTGTCCTAATTTCGTAAAAGAATATAACACGAATATAGGTGGTGTGGATCTGGCAGACATGCTGATAGCTTTGTATCGTACACCTCTTCGTGGCCATCGCTGGTACTTACCAATTTGTTCTCAGCAGCTTGATATTTGTGTAAATAACGCTTGGCTGCTCTATCGGCGTTACTTGAAGGGTAAAAAAGGAAAAACCCTCAAAATGTTCAAACTAGAAATAGTCGAAAGCCCTCTCCGCTTTGAGAGACCTGCACCAAGCACACCTTCCTCGAGTACATCTAGGTTCACTCAACAAATAATTAAGCCGGTGGCTGAGCGACCACCAGATGTTATTAGGTATGACCAAATTGCTCATTACCCAACAGTGGTGTATAACAGGGGGAGGTGTATGTTTTGTACAAAGGGACAAACCAAAATCTTCTGTCAGAAATGCAAACTAAGGTTATGTTTATCGCAAAATCGTAATTGTTTTCTTGAGTATCATAAAAATAAATAGTAAATACGTTGATATTTACTATTGTGAGTATATTATATTATATAGTTTAGTTAGCGAAAACTGATCTCATATTTTTTATATTTCATTTTTATATTATTTCTAATTATAAGAGAATTAAAATACTGATTGTGATAATTAACTGTAATAAATACTTATGCCAAATATTAAATGTATACATAAGTACCTACTATAATATAAATAACTCCTATAAGTCCAAAATTGATCTCATGTGTATAACTACATGTTTAGTTTTTATGTTAATTCCCAGGTATAAGAATATTTTAGGTTTTTCTTTATATAAATATATCGGTAATACACGCCTTTAATGAGTCCTCAAGACTCTAGTTATTTGTTTTTGTTCATTATTATGTTGATTTTGCATGTTAAAAGATAAACAAAGTATTATTTTTGTTAAAGACATATTAAAAAGTATATGACTTTATACTTAGCTGTGTGTCATATTTGATACATACATTTTGTTACGTTGATTATCGCGCTTCTGGCACTGTGTCGTATGTGATACACTCAATAAATAAAAAACTTATACATATATAATTTTTATTTTATTTTTTTACTACTTCTAATAGCACCTACAAACAGGTTTTGTGTAAAAAGTATATCATATTTAAAAATAAATATCGTGCCAAGTATAGGGTTAATATGCAAATGAATGTGGGTCACCTAGTGCCAGATATCACCAGCGATTCCAGAGGAAATACTTGCAATGCTTACACTGCATAACTTTTAGATATATCTGGAACGCAGCAAAGAAAGACTATGGTATCCCTCGCCATTAAGAGGGAATAGAATAAGTCTAAACCTTCAATTGTGGAGGCTGAACTTTTATTGTTTTAATATGACAGTAAGTCTTAATTATCAAAACGTATAATCTAAACGCGCTAATTTAATCGATCACTGATACATTACATACTTATATTCTTTCTGTGCTTCAACTAGGTATCTGTAATAAACCAACAGTCGGAAATCAAATTCCTACCAAAACAGAATTTACAAAGACAATCATAAAATAAGTTTTTAGCAATCAGACAGTAATGTGGTCGTACTTAGGTATTCTTTCATGGTTAAATAAGTTTTTAAAACAAAAGAAGTGACCATAGCAACTAAAATGGGTTCAACTGTATGAGCTAATTTAACGCGGTTCATTGCTAAATTATGATCCCAAAATTTGCTAAGGATCGTAGAAGGATTCAAATATGGTATTATTCTAAATTAATTAATTATACAATAAAATATTAATCCGACAAAATAGATGCCGAAATAATGTGATTTAATTGCAGTCCATTATGGTAACCATGTTTTCACAATAGGTAATTATATCTTATGTCGTTTGGAATAGTCTCAACTTTAACTTTATGTAATCCAAAAAGTTAAATCGGGTATACATCGAATAGGTATGTACATGTAGAGTTAACTACTCAACATCAACAACGTGCAACAAAAACGAAGTTAGGCAACTCAGATAGGTAATTATCAATAAAACTATTTCAATAACTCACTGTTTCGGTCTATGTAGGAAATTTTTTTTGTAGCGTTAGTATTCTTAATAAATAAAAAAAGACTTAACATAAAGGCGCGATCTATTGACAAACCTAGCCATAGTATCACGATAGCAATAAGTGAACATTCACTTCAGCGGATACTTAACAGGCAGTTAGCTATTATTTTCAAAATTATCATCTCAAAATTATAATCCTGTGCACAGAGCCCACTTACCATCAGCAGGGCTAGCATGCTCACATCGATAAATACTCGAATCGACAAGATAAATATTATTTTGTTATTTTATCCTATTATGTAAGCTAATATGCGCACCATAATAGATAGAATTACTCGATTTGATACCATGATTAAGGTCACAGAACCAAATATGTCATAATCTTAATAAATAACATACACTAAATACCATATTCTAAGAAAATATCGATAAAAGGCCCGATTTATCGTTGTCGACGGTAGCATGCTAGCCCCGCTTGTATAGGTAACAACCAGCGCGGCTAGCATGCGACCATCGACAACGATAAATCAAGCCTTTTATCGATATTTTCATAGAATATGGCACTTAGAGAATGTATTTTTTTAAGAATTTGGCATCTTTGATTCTGTGGACTTGATCATGGTATCAAATTGAGTAATTCTATCTATTTTGGTGCGCATGTTAACTTAGGTACATGATAGGATAAAATAACATAATTTCTTTTGTCGATTCGAGTATTTATCGATGTTCGCATGCTAGCCCTGCAGTTTTATTATTTAGTTTGGATATGGTTACTACACTGTATGAATTGAGGCGCATAGCGATTGAATGAATCAAGCAATGTTTAGCTATCACTCCGAAATAAATAATGACAAAGTATTGTATTGTACAACTATTTATACATGATGATTATAACATAATTATACAATTATAAATTATACATATAATTATGATGTATAAATAGTGTTACAAATGGTAAAATGTTCTATTTCTTATAAATGAGTAGGTACTGTTCATATGATTGTGTAAATGTATTTAATCAAAGGATATTGATCATTCAATAAAGTCCTCCGACAGATAAGACCTTAATTGAAAGCGCATTGATCTTAGACCCGATCCTAATTAAGGAATACCAAAATATCTGCTGTAATTAATTGTTCAAACAACTGATCATAGTGCATTGCTGATAAGTTACAAAATTAGTATTTATTAATTAGTGATAATGAAGCTTATCATTGACAAAGTCTAATTCCTTGCCGGGGCAGATAAAAATAGTAATGCACTAATAATAATCATAAGCCCGTGTAGATGTTGTATTTATTTATTTAATTGACTTTAATTGATTTTATTTAACTGCCTATGAACTTGAGATCTCCTAACGTCATGAAATGACGATTAAGTTGAAAATTGAGTAGGTGAGTGCAGAAGAAAACTGCTACTGGAACTCTACATATAAAATATACCGGGATACATCATACACACATTTAAATCCTTAAATGTTTCCATTATAATTCATGTTCAGATATATATTTTCTAAAAAAATAATGAGACTGAATTCAATTTAGAAATGCGACACAGTGGATAATTTGCTTAACTACTCCACCCTTCGAGGCCTCTCTAGTCTTTGCCCTTCGCGAGCAGGTTTTCTTTTAATTTCCTCTTCTTCGCAAAAACCACAGAATAGATATTAATAAAACTTTACAATAATATAACTTATACATCAGGCTAACATATGATTTTATAATTTATGAAGATATGAGTGAATTAAAAATAACGATATTTCAAGTCTGCGGTGGGTGTATAGACCATTAGTTTCGTCCATAATCGTTTAGGTGGCACTGTTTTCAATCGAAGAAAAGATAGTTGTTTCAAATCTATATTGAGATTATAAGATACTTATATTAGATTACACTTGGATATTGTTTGAAATTAATCTTATGAGGAGCCAATAGGACCGAAGAGACCAAAGGAAAATATTGCAAAAACGGGGAAAATTCTTCAATTTTGAGAGCTTCCGTTGATAACCAGGCGTAAACAATCGTAGTTTAGTAAAAATCATGTATTGCGGAAATTGCGGAATCGTCTTTAAAAGTTCTAAAATAAAAGTCTAGAAAAGCGAAATGTCTATCTTTGATGGTTGACTTACCATTTTAAGGGTACCTAATAATATGTTTTTGAAATTAGTGTATTATTTTCGAAGGAGTTTTATCAACGTAGTATTAATCCTTATCCAAGTAACGGTATTAATCATACGTATTCAAAATCAAAGAAATGTGTGTTTCATATCATTTGATCTCAAACAGCACCTTAGGATATAAGGATTTTAAAATTACTGTGCATCAAAATAGGTGTGTTAAATAGGGTTAAAGCGCTAGACGCGCGAATAGGGTAGGGAGCTGGCCGAGGACGCCCGCGTTGGCCCGCACGCATATTTACTAAAAAAACTCAACCACCAAAATTTGTGTTAAAGGCTACAATTAAATTTTATATTGAAATAGTTTTGACTGGTCCAGCACAGTCAACAGTGCTAATAACCTTGCATCCTAATAATTCCCAGAAATAAAAAACCTTTAGTAGGAATTCCTGTTCCCGTGTTTTATTTTCAGTTTTTACTGTATAGGTAGTTTTTTTTAGGTCTCTTCCACAAACCCCGGCACTACGGCACAGCAATGTTATTTACGAGTATAGTAGTTTTTCAAGTAACACTTTCTTACTGTCTACATAAATTAAGTATAAGCTTTAACTTCAAGAAAGATATAGTAATATTATTTATCCAATCGCAATTATCGATATACACGCGAGCGAAGTCGCGGGCAACGGCTAGTACTTTATAATAAATATAGTCTCTAACTACATTCAAACAAAACAACTAAATTAATTACGGAGGCTTTCTTTTTTGCTCAGGTGTATCATAAAATCACAATCAATATATATAAAACTGTTCCGTTACTGACTGAGTGACTGAGTGACTGAGTGACTGAGTGACTGAGGTACTGAGTGACTGAGTGACTGACAGACAACGTACAGCCGTAACTACTGGGCGTAGAGAGCTGAAATTTGGAACATACATTCTTTAGGGGATGTAGGGGTGCACTAAGGAAGGAATTCCCGAAATTCCCACAGGAACGGGAAATATAGGACTTTTTAGTTTGTATGAAAAATCTTATTCCTTGAGTGTACGGATGTGATACTTGGCATGAAGGTTCTTCAAAGAGTGACTGGTTGTGCTACGAAAAAAATTCGCAAAATTCCCACGGGCACGGGAAATATATGATTTTTAGTTTGTATGAAAAAAACTTATTCCTTGAGTGCATATGTGTGATACTTGGTATAAAGGCTCTTTCAGTGGGTGTCTGGTTGTATAGTTTCTGAAATTTCCCCGAGAAGGGTAGTTAAGCGCATACGAAGTTGCGGGATAAAGCTAGTACAATCTAAGACGTGAGTGCGTATGGCACTCGTAGTAAAAAAACCGACCGACCCAGCAACAAACATCAACTTTCCCTTTATACATAAATGCGAGATGAATACTTACATCTGAATTTATATCACGTAACACGATGTAAAACTATATTTAGTAACAAATTATTTTGGTATTTTTACAAGTATATATATATTCTTATCTCTTAAAAATTTGGCGGAAACGAAAAAGGCAAGGCAATGGAGTTTTTTTAGGTTCGTTCGTGCTAGGTATATGATGATTTCGTATGTTACATGTCCAGGTTACTAAGCTAAGTTGACAAACAAGTAGAATCATAAGGTACCTGTGTGACAAGATGATTTTGACAAATTGATTTTATTCAATAAACTTGCTATGACCTTTTATTTCCTTAATACCAATATGCGTCTTTTCCACAAAGACTGGACTTCTTAAATACTAAGGACTTTAAAGTTGTAGAGCGTGACAGCACATCTTATGTTACCTGCTTATTGCGTAAGTTATGTTTACTAGTTGTGGCTCTGGTTTGCTGTGTAAGAGTTAAGTGGGAAACAGGTGTAAGGAATTAAAAGTCAAAACAAAGGTAAACTTCAATGTAACTACCTATCTATAATTAGTGTGACAAAGAGTTCGCCAATTTGAAAAGGATTTTCAGCCTATCCTTATTTCTATGCCATCGCCAGCAATATGTACTTCGCCTAATATAGGGAGATTAAGAAATTATATTCAATAATTTTCTAACTTATAATCAATCTGAATTCAAAATGAATTGTCTATATTATTTCAGACTATATCACCTGCGTGCCAAATTTCATCCGGTAGAGTCATTGCAACGGTAAAAGGTAACACTCAAAACTCCGTCCACCTCAATTTTCACTTTTATAACTTTGGCGTTTATAATAAGCGACCAAAAACTTACTTTTAAGAAGTTCTCGGAATTCCCTTAATCCTTTTTCCATATTTTCAGGTGTTTCTCTTAATTCCTTTTCAGCTTTTTCAATGTAAAATTTTTCCGTAAACGGTTCCCTTTCCAATTGTATTTTATTGTCACCCCACATAACATAGGGTGTTGAATCGGCATTAAATTGTATCTCCATGTTGCTTAACTTCCTCTAAACCCTTAATCTCTAGACTGGTCGAACTAGTTTTCTTACAGTTTCGTCAACTCCGAACGTTCACCTTACTGTTCATAACTGGACACAAACACAAAAAGAATAAAACTTTTACTTTTTTTAAATTGTAAGTTCAAATTACAATTTTCATTTACTTTTTTTATCGTGATTTTATTCGCCGTGTTTTGCGGTTCAGCCGCACAGAGGTCCGCGCTCGTAAGTTAGCGAATGGAACTGAACTGACCAGTCGCAGGCGCATCCTAACGGTGTACCACTTCCATGGGACAGTCACTCGCGCTCTACACTACAAGATTATGACGTCACGAGACGGGTCTGCGCTGCGAAATCAGCAGTTCATAACAATAATCAACATATTTTGATGTATACAGTTCCGATTATTAAACTTATGTCAAGATAAAAATGCGGTATCTTGACTACGTAATGCATAATTTCAATTAATCGGTATTATCATTATTTTTAATCCTTCATGCTTGTTATTTTCCATTTTATTTTGTTTGAACTTTTATTATTTATATTATTATTGAATAGTCAAATCCAAGTTATTTATTGGTAGAAAGTGAATGAGTTTTAAAGGAAGTGGTTTTATTTCATCACATGGGAGAGAGAGACGTCTATTCTGAGCTGTTATCCATATTAAAAAATAAATAAAGTCATAGTTGCTTAATTCGAGAACTTTTAGTCTTCATAATTGACGACCACTATGGCGTTGGGGTAAACCTATCTGCCTCAGACGCCAGTGGTTGCGGGTTCAATCCCCGCACGGAACCAGAGAAAAAAAAATGTTCCGTGTCTGGGTGTTTATCTATTTATGTATTTATATTCTAGGTTCCCCCCTAGTTCGCTATATGGTATCCCATAACACAAGCTATGCCTTAGTTTAAAACAAAAACGAGCTATGCTTACTTTGGGGCCATGTAGTTGGTGTGATTGTCTGAGGAAAAAAAATAATAATAATAATACTACTTTTTATTATACATATAAAAAAATCGATAAAAAAAATCGATCCCAGTATATTTCTCAATTTCTAAAATAGAAAATCTTGTGTGCACATAAGTACTTAGTTTTATTTATAGTAACTGTAATTTGTTTATATTTGATTTAATTGTGTCACGTCGTTAATTTAGTTCAAGGTGTTTTTGAACAATACCTACATTGAAATAATGCTAATCGTAATAAATTAAGCTGACTTCAGGATTTTAATTTTGCTTTTAATAGTTAAGTTAAGATTCACAAATTAAGCAAACTACTTATGCTGTGACTAAAAATAAAATTTTTGACTTTGAAGAATTGAAGAATTAAGTCAATTCTTAAAAGTCAAATCATTTAAGAATTGACTTAATTTGGGATGGGAAGATGGGAAATTAACTTCCCTTCGCCTGCATATAAAAGCGCAGCTCTTTTCAAGAGATGGGAAACATGCGATCCTTATGGATATCCTGGTCAAAACTTTATTCTTAGTAATCGATCAGGTCCAGTCAGATGGAAAACTAATTTTTATTTTTATTTTGTGGACCCTACTGACTTAGCTTAGATTTATAGTAAAGAAACTTCAATGGCCCAGAACCTTTTTCAACAGGGCAAATAAGCGAATGAATTCCTATTTCAGATTTTTGCGTCTATCTCAATACCCAACCAAGAGAACCTCTCGATTTAGTCACAGTTCTAAGTTCGCTGCAAGTGTAAACAGTAAACTCTACTTGTGGATCAGGTTCAAGTGATCATCCGTCACCTAAGTAAATTATAACTTAATATTTATTAAGATAAAACTAACGAGTAAGTAGATATACTTATATAGCAAAGAAGGCCGGATAATATTGCCGGATATCCGGATGCTGGGAGATGGGATTCCCTGGTTGTAAACTGTTATTGTGTATTTTTTTTCTTATTTTTAAAAGATGATTGCGGTTGAGTTTCTTTGCCACTTCTTCTTAACAGATCGACTTTGCGATGTGTTCGTAGATTCAGTTCAATTTATAAATTGTTTGACTAATTTCAAATGTATTTAAATACTTACGAAATTAAGAAAATTTGAGTTTCAGTTTAAAGGAACAAAAAAATGTGTTCAATAAATTTAAAAACTTGACCGAGTTATTAAAACATTTTTCGGTCAGAAAGAAAGCAAACTTATAAAAAATATATTTCATCAGGAAACTCCAGCGGAGTCAGAAGCCATATAGGTAAAACCGCGCAAAGCGGCTTAAGTTTCATAAAGATTAAGTTCTTCTTAAAAACCCATGAGTTCATCTTCGGCCTTATAGTAACTTACAACTAAGAATAAGAAAAATATTTGGCCTCTTTGCTCTAATGTCATTGACTTCATCGGCATTAGGCAATACCAGCCATTTATTTTAAACTAATCCACAAAGGACTTTTTGTCGAACGATACAGACAACAATAGTTCATTTTTTCCTTGACTGTTGTTTTGATACAAACCTTGACTTTTTTGTTTATAAGTACTTTTTCGTGAAACTAAAGCTAGGTACATCCTTATTTAAGTTTGGTGTTCTCAATCTCTTAGATTTGCATAGTTTTTTCTCGTCCTACTGAGAAACTAGCAAAGGACTTGGGTTAGTTAATTAATACTACAATACCTATATATTCGATGAATTGAAGGTTTGGTTCGTCGCCATCGTCGTATTCAATAAAATGAATTAAATTTCCATTGGAATAAAAAAGAACATGGACTCACGTTACCTACTCTTGAAAATGTGGGGTTCTCTTAAAATAGTGCATAATATTTTAATAGCTAGTTAAGCATGATGTGCGCCCTGGACTGGGAGAAAAGAAAAACATAGAATGTGCCAGCTGCTTCTCTTCCCGGGTATACTGTAAAAGTCAGTCAAGGAACAGAGGTTTTATTGACGTTTTTGTCGGCGTTAGACTGACCCCCTGCAACAGTCTCTCGCCATTATTATAATACCTCAAAATTTGTCAAATGTGTTTTATAGCCTCTGGTGTTCTGCCTACCCTATAATACTACGGCCACACTACCTTACCGTCTACCGGGCTGTTGCCGCAATAATTATGGCTGTTGGAGAAGTTTCCTATAAAAGCAAGAGATGGCACTGGGAGTCTATTAAATCGCGCAAGTACTTTTCGATATAAATACCATATTATGTAAAATAAAAGTTTATTTGTCAGTTCTAAATACAGCACATAAATCTCATCTAAATGTGTTTTAATATACGGTCGGTAACGGAATCTTAGTGGACAATGGCATTAAATTACCGTTTAAATTACTGCATGAACTGGTGTGGCCACACTACCTTACCGTCTACCGGCAATAATTATGGCATTAAATTACCGTGATATGTCAATGAATTTGGCGGAAAATATCACTTTTTCAAGATGGAGGTCGAAGCTGCAGCGGTGTTGTGTTTTATGAGTGCCATTTATTTGTACATGAATCTTTTAAATTTCAACAAAGCTAAAAGAAGAAAAAAAGGGTATCCCAAAGAGACGGTTCGGATTGGAATAATTCTAAAAACTCGAGCGCTTTTTCATTTGACCACTTCATGTCGGTCGATACGTGCGTCGCCGGTGAGCTCATATTGCACAGTGCACACTGGACAAACGGTAGTGTGGCCACAAACGCTATAATTACTGCGGTAATCTTCTTTGATGTGCGAAAAAAGACCGCCGCCGGAGCTATAGCCTACCGCCATTTGCCATATTGATTGGCATTGTAAAATTATGGCCGTAAATCGTGGTTACACCTAGGTGTTGTTTAAGTTATGGCAATAATTACTGGCATATCACGGTAGTGTAGCCGAAGCATAAGGGATACAGGCGTGGAGTTATGTGTGTGTTCCTTTAACTGTTTGATTATAGGAACAAAAATCATATTAAATTAGTTTATAGGGATCCTTACTCAAAGGGTAAATCGAGAGCATATTACTAAAAGTCTGCTGTCTGTCCGACTTCCACCAGCCTGTCTCATGAACCGTGATATTTCGTGACTCAAAATTTTCACAGATGTATTTCTATTGCCTTTATACAGGTTTTTTAGTCACCAGCTAAATTTAAATGTTAGTTTCTTTGATACGATATAAACGTACCTGCATATTTATTTTGACGTCGTCGCCCAGTACAAAAAAGTAGAAGTATGGAATCACATTTTTTTTAATAATCGCTGTTGATGAACGTACCTACTACGCAGCGGCATTCAAGTAGTTGTCTTTATTTTAATGGTAATTTAGAGTGATCATGGTTTGCTTAATATGTTAGCGGATATATTTATTTCTTCGTAAAAAAATGTTTTTTTGGAAAAATCGTTTCTATAAATGATACTTATTGTGTAAAAAAATTTGGCCGGTGACTAAAAATCAAACCTGTATAAAAAAGATGGAAAAATATACATTAAAGGGGCCTCCCATACAAAAAATTCGCAGTAGGTACCTACGTTTTTGGGCAGTCTTCTACCGCTGTCACTAGATGGTGCTGTTTGCATAATAAAACGCGCAAGTTTTTATATAATTACTACGCCGTATATTGTAAGTTATTTAGCACTGAATGTACTAGTAGTAACCTATTCTTACATAGTTTGTTACAATATTTGCGGACGCACGAGACGGAAACTCACCACAAACAACATCGTTGTGTCAAGGATCCGATCCAGCATCTGGGAAACCGCACTCGTGTCTCTCTATTTCGAGCCAGATCAGCTCATTGGTCCATACTTGCTAATAAATAAATAGCAGTAATATTGGTCCATATTACTGCTATTCGGGGATGATTCCAACGCAAAGAACACCTGTTGGCGCAAAAAGGTCAACAACAAGGTAGAATATATGTCCGGACGGGACCCTGGAAGAGTTGGACCTTCAGGTACTCAACGTAGGAGATAAGCCCACCTTTGCGAATCCCCTCGCTCTTAGCTGGTTTCTTTTAAATGTTAAAATTCTTTACACAGCATCACTTATTCTCTAAATAATTACCTACCTACCTAACATAAGTGTTTTAATAAATGAAAAAAAATATATATATATATTATTAAGTGTTTCAGTAACGCAAAGTATTTAAGTACCTACTTTTGTAAATATCCAAATGGACATTTAAATAATCACCGTTTATAAAAAAGTATAAATAAATAATGTTAAACAAAATTAAATATACTATACAGGGTGACTGAGAGCATTCTGTATACTCGATTCTGATCATAATTATGTGATAAGAGTAGGTACTTAATTTTGTCACTAGATATCCCTATAAATGAATACAACTATGTTACTATTTACTTTACAGACTACTGAGTTCTGGTTAAGTTTACTCAGTAAATAATTAATATTTATTTTTTAGTATCTTTTTTCTCTTCATGTATGATCTCAAACAATCACGTCCCTAAATTTCAAAAGTGACTCACCGGACACCCTGTATAAGTACCAACCTATACATACGAAAATCTATGTGACTAGGAGGCCATCAAAACCTTTCTGTTTAAATTCTCTGTCGTATTTATTATTATTAAGTATTTTTATGACACTATTTTTAATTTTTTTGAAACTCTACGTTTTTTACACTTAAATGATTGACACCGAAAATATGCTCCAATCATGATCGATGCTTGAATAAACTTTCAGAATACGACTCTAATATCTAATACTAATGTATTATATTAGTATGGGTATGGTATTAGTACACGTTTTTAGCAGGTCATAGGCCACTTTTGCCTTTAAAAAGTACCTGTCTCCTGTTGAATAAGCATTTCAAGATCTTAAAGTATTATCATAACGCCTAAAGTTACCCGTACACTAATTCGTTCGGTAAAGAGAATTGCTATCATATGTTTGAAGGAGGAGATAGATCGAACTGAATAACGTAATTTTAACATTCATTTTCTTTGAAAGAGTGGTTGTAGCTCCTAAAAACGAAAAATTATAAACAAATATAATACACAAATGTTGTGTGAACTGTGAAGCAGAAGACAAAACGACAGAATATTTGTCACTTAAAGACATAGAACCGAGCACTTCACATCCTGAAAAGATTCCAAATTCACTTAAGCTGTAGCATGTGCCTTACCTAATCTTCCAATTATAACTAGGCGTCCACCCATGCATGTGCGAAATTTAGATGCGTCTCGATTATGTAACAGAACGGAATATAATTAGTATTACCTCCTTAACTGGCTAAGGTAAGGATGATAATGCCATGATCCCATGACTCCTTTTACGCTAAAGGAGGATGGGCTAAATGTATGGAAGCTGGTAAATCTTGCAATACATATTGTAACAGGTAAATAATTAAATACAATACATGTACAGTCTTTTTTGCTCCCACCCAACGTTACCAACTTTGTTATTTTTAGGTATCAAAGTTTTTTGTAATTACATTAATTTATTTGTACAGTGTATAATGAAATAAGTATTATTAAATAGTTTATTCACAATATTCTATTAGTTACTTACAACTTTTATTTTATTATTTATTAATTTATTCATATTAAATATGTGATGTAGGTATGAAGTATGTATAATTTATCTTACTTTGTATTACTTACTTAATTTTATATTGAAGCCTTTTTGCACTCAACGCGTATTTTAGGTAATAGCTGAAAATCAATGATTTGCTCAGCAGAGCAAATATAAACATTGAGCTGTGACCTTCTTGCAATATTACACACACTAGTTAATATGAAACATTAATTATTTTCATTGCACTCTTTAATTTTTAAGTTTCCTTTTTATCATATAATTAACGAGCTTTTTCCCGCAACTTCGTACGCGTATAAACATAGAAGTCTCATTTTTCCCGACGCCGTGGGAACTTAGGGAATTCCTTTCTTAATACAATCAGACACCTATTGAAGAACCTTTATACCAAGTATCACATCCGTGCACTTAAGGAAAAATATTTTTTCATACAAACTAAAAAATATTATATTTCCCGTTTCCGTGGGAATTTCGGGAATTCCTTCCTTAGTGCACTCCTACATCCCCTAAAGAATGTATGTTCCAAATTTCAGCTCTTTACACCCCGTAGTTACGGCTGTACGTTGTCTGTCAGTCACTCAGTCAGTACCGGAACAGTTTTATATGTATTGATGTCCTGTTTTATGCAAAAGTATTGTTTCTGTATTTTTTTATGTTTTTTATTTATTTGTATACGGTACGGAAAATGTTATGAAAGTTTGTATGTTTGAATCTCTCTTAGTAGGTGTTATATAAATCTATGGGTATTGCCTATTTACAGATACGGACGTACTGTACGCACGTTCGAACTAAACTTTGGATGGATACAAAACTTTTTTAAATTGATATTTCGAAAAGTTGTACACATCTACATGTAGTGAATCTTTTTAAAAATAGAATAAACATAAAACTTTTTTTTTCAGGTATTTTTACAAATTTATTTATTAATATCTCGGAAACTAGATACCGCCATAAGGTCCCTTTTGATTTGGACGACCACATTTATTAATTAAAACGACACTAAATTTTATTGGTCTTTGTGAATCGTCGGTGCTGTCGAGACTAAATTATGGCGATCTTGTTTATGGTCTACTAAAAAACCATCAACTCATGGTGCAACGCAACGCAACATGCTTGTTGTAGATTCTGCTTCAACGTTCTTCTCGTAGCCATGTTATACCGTATTTAGATATTGCATACAGTGTCTTTTACTAAGTAGTAGTTGGTGTCTGTGCCTCAAACTATTAGACTTAATAAAGTTGTTCTCTTTTTTTGTGTTTTACTGATTTTAGGGATTAGTTTTGTAAGAAAAACATATGTAAATAAAAATGATTTTATTAACCATACAATAAGGTATACCGCACAAATATAACTAACTAAATTCCTTGAGCAAGTCAGGTATAATTCGTTTTGTACAATTTAATGTAAAACCTTTAATACATAAATATTTTGTATCATCTCTAAATAACATGGATAAAATTGACGTATAAAATATATTCCTAAAATTAGATCTAGTGTTAACTTCTATTTAACATACAAAACGTTTGGAATGCATTTTTTTAAATTCTCGAAATGCAATGCATGTCATTGCAAGTTCGCAAAAATAATAACTATACTACTAATTCCTACGTCGAATACACCACTATTAAAACTGTATAAAATGAAAAATGTTATGAAGGACCAAAAAGAAATGTCGGTGAACATGATACAGCCATTCCTACACGTTCATAGCCATAATTTATATTTGAATACGCCTGGTATTTTTCCACAGGCAAATATTACTACCATACACTAAATATAATAAATATTGTTTTTCTAAGGGCCCCTCTTCATTACGTTTATGCAACACAGCTTTTAGTTCAACATTTCTAATATCGTCAAGTATATGTATCAAATTATTTGTTACATAGCATTAGTTTTTTGCTCACTTAGACTAATATCTAATTTTTAGTAAAATTTAGACACCAAAGTGAAAACCCCAGACTATGGAAAGTATTTTACAAACATTTTTTTCTCCGGGTAACACTTTTTTTATAAAACAGTTGCAATAACAAAAATTACAAATCACATACATGTCATGATACGCTACGCTCACAGACAGAATCACATGAAATAAAAGGCTTTTACAAATGCTATGCAATATCCTGTTATAGTATTAAGTGATTAGATTCAGATTACTATAGGTAAATTATATCAAGACAAATGCATTTTGTTTCATAGAATGGTAATAATGATTACTAGTGAGAGTCCACAAAATGATACAATAAATACAACTTATCTTAAATATTCAATGCATTATAAATGTTCTATTATAGAATACATGATCGATTACCTTGTGTACCACCTCGCTACACCTTAACCTGCTAGAAGGCACTAAACTAAAAATAATCACACGTAGATATGGCAATCTTGGTCAATATTTAACTAACAATAGGTTAAATCTACTACTATTCTAGAAATATTCAATATCTTTTTGGTTATTGCTTTCTACGTTGAATACAAATTAATATATTTTTTAAATGGAACTTCACTCTCTTAGGTAACAAATGGAAGAGTCCATTAAAACGGACTTCACATTGCAAAGAGTAATAAATACTAAATTATTCTCGTACCTTATCAATTTTTATATCCCAAAGTCTTCATACAACCAATAGATACAGTCTATCAACTATTTTGTTACCTATGTTGGCAATTGTTTCCTATTTATTGAAATATCTAAAACGAACCTTGACAGGTTCTATTCTTAATTATTTTAACAGAGTCTATGGAAACAATTCCAAACTTTATACTCTAAACATTAGAGTCTACGTTGTCTTGACAAATCCAAAGGAATTCCAGTTAGTAATATGCGGGAGGGCATCATTAAAGACTGGGTACCAATTGGCACTGGAGTAGTCAATAGCGGGGAGGACGCCACCGTAGTCTGAAGGCAGGTGAGAGGGAGCTAAATGCTCGTGGAGTGACTTCATGTTGCTACCGTGGAAGTAGATCTGAAAAAGAGTGATTGGACTATAAGTTACATATCGAAAAAGACGTAAATTACTGAGTTTTAACTTAATTAATATTGTTGAATAAGACAATAGACTTGCAAATTTTGCCATAAAATACAATTGAAAAGATTCCTAATTTTAAGATCAGAAACAAAAAATAATAACAAGTATCTCTAGGAAAAGGTTGCATTTATAAATAGTCGAGTTAACTACAATATTCAATGTTCATTGTTTGACTTCAGTAAGTTAAACATTCGTCAAAAAAATGTGTATAGGAAATAATCTGCAAACGAGCGGTTTCCTTCCTTGGTCCTTTATACTAGCACGTCGGACAGAATATAGAAAGAAAATACCAACAAAATTCTGATGTCATCTTCGTATTGACTAATAGCCGGTACTGCTTATTTTTTATTTCTAAAGAAGGCGTCTAAAAATAGTTCGAATGGGAAAAGGAGTTTTTAATACAGTTGCTCAAAAAGTGGCGTATTGCAGGGACGTTTAGCGTTCGGGATGTGGGCTATTACACACTTGTGCTTTTTCTTTACCTTTTCCGCACTCGTGCGTTTTCTTTCCCAAATGTCAAAATAATGTCTATTAAAAAGAAAAAATCAACCACGAAGTTTTTACTAAAAAAAAATTCATAGAAGTTTTTACGATTCATGCAAATATTTCTGAAAAGAAGCTACTAATTTGTTTCAATATCAGATATAATGATTTGATGCAATGAGTTAGGTTAGGTTTCATTTCATTTTATCTCATTAAATTAATTTTCATTTCATGTCAATACAAAAAATCTACTAAAGACTTGGCTGTATGGGCATAGTTCCCTTTGCCTACCCAGAATGGGTAAACAAAAAAAAACTCTGTTTATAATCTTTCACGGCTGGCGCCATTTTGTATATTTTATAAAATTGCTTAATTTTTTCGCAACTGTATTAAAAATAGTCGTTCAGTACACGTGCGGAACCGTCATTGCAACTCGTTCCGACTGTCAACCCTCGCCTTCGGCTGCGCCTCGGCTCGTGTAGACATTTGTCGGAACTCTTTGCAATGACAGGCTTTCCGCACTCGTAATGAAATATACTATTTTAACCTCCTTGGAAATTAAAAAGTTTAATACCGGCAGGCCATTCTAAATTCTCTGATAAATAAAATAAAATGCACGACAGTGTTTTGTTATTTTGTATCACAGATCTGGCTCGATCTATTGGGTATCTTAAATCTTATTCTTGCTAGCGAGTAAAAATAAAAAGTAAACTTTTTAGTTGCTTGCGATGTGTATGACGTAAACAGTGAAAACTGGACTATGCTATAAATAAGGTATGTAGTTTAATAATATGTATAGGTATTTTAATATGAGCTTAATAAAGCAGACGCGACAAAGCTCTTTTTCTCAACTGACTTCAAAACCTGAAACGCTTAAAATTTAATTTTGAAGTCAAAATCTCAGTCAAAATCTTTATCTTCACACATTGCCTTTAAATTAAGCAACCTCAAATCATATCAACTTACTCTGTTCTTTAGCTTTTCCCTGATGAAGGGCTTGAACATCTTCCAAACGACGTTGAAAATCATGGGCTGCTTCACAAAGTGCACCTCTTTCAACCTCAATGGCATGGCGTCTTGGATGAAGGTGAGCAGACGCTTGGAGAACGAGGGAGTTAGGCCCATGGTCTGGAAGATAAAAGGAGATATATCAAGTAAGAGAATTTTTCAGTAACTTCTTGTATGCAAGTAGCATGTTTATCTACTAGACACTAGTTAATGATCTTTAACCAATTTTTAACTTCTACGAATTGTATATTGTAGGTATATTTTGTATGCATTATATACCTATTTCTTTTTTAGGATAAATAAATACTTATATAAATATTTATAATAATCACATCACCATTATCAAGCACAAATTAAGTAGTTATCTTAAAGAACTTGTGCTATAGATACTAAAAAACAGATAAATAAATTAAAAAAATAAAAGTATAGACATACATATTTAATGTAAGAAACAAACTAGATTAAACATACTCATATAGTTCCATGACTTGACAACTAATATATGTGTTCATCACACAAATATCCAACCCCACCAGGATTTGAACCCAAAACCTCGGGCATAAAAGGTAATGTTTGTCACCCCTACACCAGCCGGTACGTGCAATTATATCGAGAGCTGTATTATAATTATTCTTTTCTAGCGGTGTAGGTATGACGCTGATCCTTTATGTATAACGCGTAAACAACAATTATCACTTAAATAATATTCTTACTTCAACTTAATTGTATGAAGCATGATAGTAACACACACGCCTGCAGGGCCAAGGTCTTAAATCATGATACCTTCTGACCTAAATGCGGCAATCCAACCACGAAGGTCAATAACTTAGGTATATTTAGCTCTCATATAACAATAGATGAAATGATCTAATTATATCACTGAATCTTATGCATAATTACAGTCTAGGTACATTACAAAGTTATTAGATCCTTAAGTTACCTATAAATGCGAAAATTTGGATGATGTTTGCTTCTCAATCATGGCAGAATGACTAAACGGATTTAGATAAAACTTAGCAAAGTGATAGTGTAAAGTCTGGAATAGCACATAAGCTACTTTTTATCCCGATGTTCCCGCGGGATTAGAAAAATTGCGCGGGCAAGACCGCGCGAAACAGCTAGTTTTATTTATATTATCTTGTCTATTTTACCGTAGGTAGGTATACAAGTTTTTGTTAGTTAAATATAGAAATTATGTAATGACTTATTTTAGTGAACAATATTTTTTGTATTTGCGTGGAGGTGTGGCGGCCTGCCTCTATGACCTGTGACTCTGTTTACGTCTTCACGCGAAATATTCGGCATATTTGTGAAGGTACATCATACATCGCGATAACAGTAGGTAAAGTCGATCAAGAGTCCTAAATAGTTCAAACAACGCCAGAGGTTTTAAAATGTAATTCACAGATTTGGATGCCACCTCATCTATCTCTATTTTGTACTATGTAAACGAAAATCCTTCATTTATAATATATGATTTATTTGTATAATTATAAGTAGGGCTTAACAACTCTAACAAATATCTGTTTATCCTCTTGCCATAGCTGTCATTATCCTATACGCGTACAGGAAAACACACTTCCGCGCCTTTTCACGGACAGCCTCCGGATGTTAGACTTAGATACCGATGGACTCTTAAAGGATATAGATTCGTACAAAAATATTTAAATACGTCAATGCAAAAAAAACTTTGCACAGAAAAACATTATTTTTTCCTCTGCTAAAAATAAATGACACAGCCTTTGTTGGTTCACGCCCATCTTCAGAAGTACCTACTCTTTGTTTCCTTTATTTCTTATTTGCCCATTGTTGTGTTCGACGACATATTTTAATTTCGAACAAAACCAATTCTTTGAATACTATAATAAGATTCGTCCGAGTTAAACAGGAAGGTACATAAAATACATGAAGATCTTATTGAGAGCTTTACGAGTGGTTGCATTGTCTATTTTGCGACCACAGACTCTATGTTGCATTTACACTGGGTAAACTAATGGAGATGTAGGATGCATAGCAAATGTATTTATGTTCTTTTATGACGACTTTGAAACCCACGGAGATTGGAATTATGAAGTCTATTTAGTGATTTCATTTATTGAAGATATTGAAGAAACCGTCCTTTATGTGAGCGTTTATCAAAATACACTGCAGAAATAAAAAGCTCAGTCAGTTCTTTTCGAAATAAATGAAAATTTACCTAATCAGCTTTACTGGGCTATTACAAAATTCTTCTTTTTTCTGAAATAACTAAAAAACATATTATCCAAATTCTTAAAAAAGGATAAGAAAACTTGTAATCTAGTAACACACTAAAGTGATTTGTTGAAGCTATAGGAAAAATCTGAAATTTAAATTGCTGAGATTGAATGGGGAAAACCAAGTCTCATAAAATTAGATTTATCAGAAACATCTCCGGAGTCACAGCAGCCTCGGACGTGATGTCCCTTGAGCTCAAACCCTGAACACTCCCTACTCAATTTCCTTGCTCTACATGCCACATGCATTTAGTAAACAATACCAGTATTTCCAATAATTTAAAACAAAAAAACATTGAAATGCATACGGAAATTGATCTACAAACTAATTAATTACTTAATAGCAGATCCAAACTCAACGTGACAAGAAACCGTAATAGAACTATCTCATTGTTTGATTAACCATCAGACTCGATGGCTTTGACCTTTTATTACGAACGTGATTTGACTGAAAACGGCCATTACTCCTAAAAAAACAAATAGAGTAAACACGACACATTGAGGATTTTTTGTGAACTTAACCCAGATTCCATTACAAAAGAAGGCTTATCATTTTAATCTGAATTAACTTTATAAAGTTGATTAGTGTTAAATTAACTGTATCAAGGTTTTCATGTATCCTATTACAAATTTCGTCATGTATTTTTATAATGTGATGAGTAACTAAGTATATAAATAGAGTTGTGGAAGAACTGACAGTTACCTTCAAAAGGTTCCTTTAACAGTCTATCAGATAAGGACACAATGGATTATTCCATATTCAAACAATTTCTCATCAGTCTTTTGTTTTAAGTATTATTTGAACAACGAAAGTATTTGTTATTGATAGTTAAGCAGCTACATATTTACAAAGACTTACAGTGAATCATTAGTTTTGTTTGACTAATTTGATCTTTGTTTGCTTCGCAAGATATATATATTTTATTTTTGTGAGACTTAATAAAATGAAAAATATATTATTATACATTGGTCATATTCATATTGTATTTTTTTCTATGATCTCAAGATGTCAAATGTCTTGGTAGTTTATCATTTATTTGAAGAACAATGGTCGTGTATTTATCTTATTACTTTGGTGTCGCAGATGTGTGACGCAAACGTGTGTTGACACTGAATCTGTCGCGAATCTGCACGCTATGCGCGAGCGCAGTGAAAGTAGCCGCGGGTGCCAACCGAGGCATTTTGTAATCGAAATCATGTCCATTTGGAAACTTTACTATACCTTAAAATAATTTTATACCGAACGCTAACCACCAAATAAGACCACTTAATTTATTTAATTGGCTAACTTCCGAAGGGATGTGTTTGCCACTAATGTTATGTAATGTTATGATAATGATTAATTCGTTTTTTAGACAGGAAATGTTTACTGTTTTGGCTTTTCTAAGATTATCTTTGTTTCACGGTACCCACTTGAGTGCAAATGTGCAATTATACACGTACTGAAGTGCAACAACCTAGTATCAGTGCGAGTATTTACCTAATTTTGAAAAACAAACAAATGCAGAGTGGGCCAGCGTGCCAAACTAAAACAACAAATGACATTGTACTTTATTGCTATAGTGATAAAGCACGTTATTAATATGAGTAAGAAACTGGTGGAGGTGAAGATTAACATGTTTCAGTCTAGTTTTGTTTTCATGAATTACAAAATAATGCGAACACAACAACGGCTCTTTGTTTTCATATTCTTTTTACTTTGTTTCTGTTCGTGTTGGGTCAATGTTCGTCATGTACACAGCTGTATTTTATTACCTAAGTGCATTAATGTTTAAGTATGTATTTAGATATAATAAGTAAGAGTATTTTAATAATAGCAAGGTGCTAACTAGACACTATGCAAATTGATATGGTGGCCTTAGCAAGCCCCTAACTAATGAGCCATTTACGTCTAATACCTTTTTGGCGGCCATGTTTGATTTCCCTAACAGCGCTCAAATAATTCCTACATTCATAGTTCAATATTATCTTCAACGATTTATTGTAGTAAATAAGAGACGTTTTAACCGAAGTTTATTGCTTCTATTTTCAATGCATTTTCAACGTCAAAAGCCCTTTCCAGACCTGTGACTCAAAACCCTAAATAATCCGGTTAATTATAAGTATCTCATATTTTGTAAATAAATTACGTGCAACAAAAAGGCCACAAAAGAAGAAAAATCAACAAAGTTAGTAACGAACCTGTGACCAGCCCATATTGTGGAAGTCCATCAACACGACTGTTCCTTTGACCTGGGATTCCGTCTCCAGCATGGCTGCCACGTGGATGAGGTAGAACATGCGGAACAGCTGGTCAGCTGTCACTTTCTTAGGGTCCCATGAGCCTGGAGAAGAAATACATACCTACCGTTAGTTATCTAAAGGTGCATTAGTAATACTGTTTTTTTTCACGATTTTATAATATTTTTTAATAAAAGGACTCAAGTGATCACGCCGCTAAGACATCGTCCAGTTAAAATTTAAAATACGCAGTTCAAAATTACCTCAAATTAATTAGGGAAAATATTTCAGAAAATGGATTCCAAAATAAAGCAACATGCTACGACCGGCTGGTGTAGCGGTAACATACATTGTCTTCTATGCCAGAGGTCCTGGGTTCGAATCCCGGCGGCGGCGGATATTTTTGTGATGAACACAGATAGTAGTCGTCAAGTCATGGATGTTTATATGTTTATTTAAGTTTATTCTAATAACAAATATGTATTTATTAAATACTAGCTGTGACCCGCGACTTCGTCCGCGTGGATACCGTGTATTAGAGTTGGATAAATACTATTATTATATCCTCCTTGAAGTTAAAACTTACCTTCCAAGAGGCAGAAACGATCATGAAATAAACAAAACCTTGATTTCCATTTTATCTCTGTATGTACAGAAGGCAGTACATCAAGCGTTACAAATCTGTCAAAATTTTTTACTTGAATTTGAACTCTATGCCCTCGATAATAAGTTAAAATTGGTTGGGGAAATTTGACAGGTAATGTAACGCTTGTTCCTTCTGTACCTACCTATATTAAATCGCGCAAAAGCTTGCGCTCGCCTCCCGCCTTTTTATACCCTACCGCCGCGAGCCGCGTCGAGCGCGGCATCCGTTACGCAAAAATAATCCCTATATCATTCAGTATTCACGCACGATGGGTTATTAGCGTATTTCATGTATAAGTTTGGTGTTTCTATACTTACCGATTTCTATGATTCTTTTTTTATTGAATAGGTAATAATGTTATTTTTTTTTTATTAGGGATGAGTGAGAGTATTATAAACGTAAGAGTAAACAAATATAATCAGAAAGCTCCGAACTGCTAAGCTATCGGGATTTACACGTGTTATTGTGAGTCAACCATAAAATATAGACATATACTGTTGAGGGATATTTTTTATATAATTTTATTAAGAATATTTCTGTCATACATGATTTCTATGTAGCTCTAACCATTAAGGCTGCACACGCGACGGAAGCTTAAAAAATGAAGTAACTTCTCCCGTTTTTCCAACATTTCCCTTCACTGCTCTGCTCTTATTGATTGTAGCGTGATAATAAGTATACTATAACCTGCCCAGGAGTATGAAGAATAATTTTACCAAGTTTCGTTAAAATCCGTCTAGTAGTTTTTGTTTCTATAAGGAACATACAGACAGACAGACAGACAAAAATTTTACTGATTGCATTTTTGGCATCAGTATCGATCACTAATCACCCCCTGATAGTTATTTTGAAAAAATATTTCATGTACAGAATTGACCTCTCTACAGATTTATTATAAGTATAGATATAGATGTTTGTTTATATATTTCTTAAGTATATCAGTTATCTAGTATCCATAACACAAGTTCTTTAAGAAACTTAATTTGGGCTAGATAATGTTGTTTGAGTGTCAGAAATATTTATTTTTTATTTTATTTTCTAGCTAGGTCAACATAAAAAATAACGGCTTAAAGTAAAAATTAAGGAAGTATCTGAAATATTTTGTTATCATATCGTGAAATAACTGGATTTCCTTTTACTGGCGATTCCCAAAACACTTTGTTTACACTTTGATGCGTCGCGTAGCAGTTAATAATATCCGTTTGAACTATGTGACTTAGTACTTGCGTTATTTGTGACAAGTAAAATATTGAACAAACAAAAATTTTCACAAAGCCTATGACGATAGTTCCAAGATAGTTCTACGAATTAATTTTAAAGATCGTTAACTTTTAGTTGTCTTAGAGTGATGATGGCGTGTGACGTTGATCCCTGCGTAACATCTCTGTGTTTTGCGTAAGTTTGTGCTTAATAACGATCGTCAACACACTCGCTATTGGTGGCAGTTATAATGTTATTGAGTAAGGTCTTTGTCTTAACGACGATTTAAGCCGCGGCGGCTGTACCTACCTAAGTAAGTGATATCTTTAAACGTCAACATTTCATGAAATAGGCACTTCATAAAGTTGTTAAACTGCTCATTATAGCAAGTAAAACAACCTCGACATGATCACTATAAGGATGAGCTTCCAATGAACAATAATTTAAGTACCACGTTGACTTTCGTGCTTCGGCCGTTTCAATTCCTTGAATATTTTGCATCCACCAATCAAAAGGTAGTAATAGAACCTTGTCACCAAGAAGAAGATAAGTAAATAATAATAAATTTACATGTGAGGGCAACAGGCATGATGTTATTATTTACCAACTATGTAACACCGTTTCAATCACTAATAAGCTTGTGATATGAAAACCATACAGCGCAAAAACAAGGTGCGAAGTAAAGACCCAGACATTGGGTGTATGCCTAAGAACCCAGACTCAAGTTGTAAGTTGCTCGAGATAATTAAGAAAAGGTGATTTATTAACGGATGAGGGCGGCGCAGGACCGAGCCATGTGAAGAACCTTGGCCTAGGTCCAGTGGATGTCTACGGGTTGTTGATGATGATGATGATTCTTTAACTGGCGTAGTTGCCACAAACACTCAATGAATGCTCATCATCGAAGTCGGAGTTGATGTGGTGATATAAGAAGCTTTATGGTTTAACTAGTTAATAGTGTGATTGGGACATACAAATCAGAAATTAATTAAACAAGGTGGACAAACTTTATACAGTGCTACAAACCAACAAGGATATTTATTTTTCGTCATGGTTTACTTCCATTTAAGTAAGCACTTTTTGCTAGAAATAAGAAGTTGAGTATGTACCTACGTCTAACATTGCTAGGAGGAAGGTCACTTAAAGTCATCATAGAAAAATTATTATTCTATCATAAGTTATCGCAATTGTAGAAATGTATGAAACAAGTTGTTATTGTAGGGTTTATCAAGTTATGTTATCATGTTGGGAAATGGAATAGTTTAGTAAACAACAGCGCCATTTTATTCAAATGATGTTTAGTTCCGGTAATCATTTTAATTGTTTAGTCTTTAATAATTATTCAATAGATAGTTTGAGCTGTTTTATAAACAAAACTGAACACATAAACTGCAAACACAGCATTCATTCAAAGAAAAAAAATCTCATCTCACATGTTATGGCACAATGTTTACGGTAAATAATTTATAATTCTATGATTATTGCACCTTTTGCATTCTTAGATACTGGTACAAGATTCAGGCTCAGCCTAGTTTATACTAAAGTAAAATCTTGAACATTTTTATTTATTTATTTACAGTACAGAAAGTAAATGAAAAAAAACATTGTGTTGAGTAAATACTACTAGGCGGTCTTATCGCTACAGAGCGATTTCTTACTGTCTGTAACCATGTTGCCAAATTTTTTAATACCTTTGTTTGTCTTATCTTTAAGACTATTAAGTTTTATTCTGGTGTTAGATAAACTTTTAAATATATAAATACACATTTAACCTGTACTAACATTTATTATAGGTATTAAAAAATAAAGCGCGTTTTTAATTATCATTGTCCCCAACAATTCCTACAGATATGTTCTAAGTCACTTACCACCAACGTTAACAATCAGGACTCTTCGTCCCTTGTGGTCGCGTCCCTTCATCACGTTGGCGACCTTGTGGTTGAGGAGGGCATCCTTCTCGCTCTCCGGGAGAAGGCCGTCGAGGAGGGACGCGTTTTCCCTCTTGAACTCTGCTACTCTTCGCATCTGGTGGGCAATAATGGTAATGTAAGAAAATTGGTCGATACACACTATGAAAGTGTATTTTGTTTAAGCTTTTACTATATTAGACCTTATACTTAAAAAAAAATTGTAAATTAATAACCAAAATATTCTAAATGAGAAAGTTTCGGCGATAAATAAATGTAAAAAGGTTGGTAATTATAAAAATTAAAATTATCATAACCCTCTATTAGTCCTAATCCAAAATTTATTGAATCCGAACAAAAAAAATATTGGAAAAATCCAGGCAAATATACCAATTAAGAGTTCCTAAAGTGAACTTAGTAGGTAAATTACCTTGTGTTATGAAGTGAAAACAGATTTTTAATTTTGAATCTAAGATTTAAAACATTGCAATGTAAGCGTTTCTATGTCATCCGAAATCTGCATTGTTGATGCATTGAAAATTTGGATACAATTAAGATAAACACAGCAAAAATATATTCATTACCGAACAAATATATCAAACAATGTTTCCATTTCAAGATATTTGATTCGTGAAAAGAAAATTACCAAAACGTAATATTGGTGTTCAATAGTTCGTATGGAGTCGGTGTTTACAAAACAGTAGTCTATTTCTGTAATGAAAGAGTAATTAAACCATGGCATAAACCGGCCGTCTCCGGCCAACCGACATTGCTCACTGCACCGATTAACTGCAAATTATTTTATTTCTAATTTAATTAAAATCTGGTTTCCATTTATATCTAAAGGTTTAATGTTGTTTTGCACTACGTCAGTAAGAGCATTTTGATATTCGTTTTTTTTTATGCAAATCGAATTTCATATTAGGACCTAGTATAGGGATGTGCAGAACTTTAGAAGAGGCTTTTATCCAGCAAATGGCGTCTCTTGGCTGACGATGATTAGATATAATACTTCTCATGATACTGTTCTTAATATAAATAACATATCAATTGCCTACCATTTAACATATACGCAGCTTGTAGAAATATAATCAATTTTTATCAAAGTGCTGTCTGGGAAAGATCTCTTTAAACCCACATCGTCTATAATCCATATCACCCAAATAGTATTTTTTTTTATTTTTTTTAGCTTTTGTGTGTTCTTGTTTTTATATTGATTGCAATAAGGCGTATTTGTGTTGTATTGTCAACCTTCGTGGCGTAGAAGGCCGTTGACACAAACTTAGGTCGCGGATACGAGTTACGAGTAAACATACCTGCTGCTTTTTAGATCTGCAGATATTTCTAATATTTATGTGTGGAAGATTTCTTTATATCATAAATCATCCTTCATCTATGTAAGTGTGGTTTACATTAAATTTTGTTTGAATGCGCTAGCCTCAAACCTACTGATTGGTAGAATAAAAGAATTTAGATAAATCGGAACTGACAAGTTAAATTGACTCGAAAAATAAAGCATTCAAATAATCACCACCTTCCAGTGTAAATATTATTTATACTTACTATATAAGTACCACAAGTACCTACTTTGGCACCTGTAAACAACTATTATTAACAGCGAAGTGGTCTGGTTAGAAACTCTACAATTATGTGGTAGCTAACCCAGGTCAGGCAATATTGCAAAACGAGGCTCGGAGATCAGTTCTCAAGATTAAAGTGGAACTAGGACTTTAAAATTAAAATTAGGCTCTCTACTGGGGATTTCTATATTCAATCTTAATTTTAAATCCAAGATTTTTACATAAAATAATAAGCAATCTAGTTTGGTGGTCAAGACAACGCTCATACTTACGTTGTTGTTTGATGAAGAGTAAGATAAAATTATTGAAATTCATTGTAAGTAGCATTTCATAATCCCGGTCATCGATCTTATATTTAAAACACAACAATATAGTTGTGATGACAACTGAATTTTAGATATCGATACAGAAATCTACTATAAAACATACGGCTCCAATAACTTGACTAAAGACAACGGGCATTTTCAGTGTTTATACAACTTAGAGCATTAAACACAAAACACAGGTCAAACCTGAGTTTAGATTTCGTCTTGTTTACCTAATCCTATTAATATTTTAACTGTTACCCCTTTCGTTTATTCGAAAAGATATCTGAATAAAAATCGTAAATTCGTTTTAGCGCATTTTTAACTATCATGTTATACAACCATAATAATAAACTATGCAGATGCCATAAGCTATCAATCTTTAACATTTTAAACAAAAGACCTTTGCCAGTCGTAATGTATACGAATATTCTTGACCTCTAATCGAGTAATTTCAACTTGCAGCCGAGGTTCACGACTGTTGCCTCACCGACAGCAAGCAGGTTAACGGCAACTTGCAAGTACCACGAGTTACCATCTTTGCTTCAATGGTCGATCGTTTGCTAATGCAATATTGAGTTATTCAATTTATGACTGCTTTATGACATTCACTGTGAAATTTATGACATTTAACGTGTCCTTAATTTATTCCAATAATAAAAACTAGGACATTTTGAAAGCTTCTTTTGAATGTAAAATATCAACTATGTTTGGAGTGAATTCAGAATTAAATTAATATTTCAATTTAGATGAAATTCCCAAACCTGCCTGCTGCCATTTCTGCCTACGTAGATATTAAATCAAATACTACCTAGTACCTACTTACTTTAGCACCGATCGATCATAATTATATAGAATTGACAAAATTTCAGCGATCATGTTCTTGACTAGAATTCTGTGAAATTAAGTATAGATAATTAGATAAAATTGCAGTTTATTTCTTTTTCGTCAATAAGACAAAATAACATGCTGCTATGAAAATAAATATTAAATAATGAATACAGGTAGTTGCTTATTTTGCATAATATCTAGTTTTGGTACAGGTCTGTCATTGCAGAAATTAGATACAATTATCAAATCAACGCTTTTATTTTACACTTATTTAGATAAATTGCATTTTTGCCTTTCTGTTTGATACTATTATTATTAAATTATTATTATAAATTATATTATCAGGACTGTGGTCTAATCTATACTTACTTCTATACTTTATAAAGTAAAAAAGGAATTGAAGAAGTTTGAAGAGTTTTTTTACTTATTTGAAAGCTAAAACTAAAACTTCTTTTTTTATTTATAGAAGGTAAGCCATGAAACTCTAGGAAGATCAAAATGAACACCCCGGCCAACATTAAGTTAATGGATGAACGTATCAGTTTTAACCTTTGGTCATGATTAAAATAAATAGATAATACATTATCAAAAAACAAAGCTTTAAATACGAGGCTATTAAGTAATTTTCTAATATTCAATATGTCCAATTTTTTAATAGATTAGTTTCAGTCCCGAGCTGTTATCGGCACCTCTCTGAACCCTTATCTAAAATAGCTTATGTTTACTGCTGAGTAGCTATCTTTATGCGGCATTAATCATTATCAATCATTTATTTAAATGTACAAATAAATAAGTGCTATCACTAAGCAGAGATAGTTACAAATTACAATCAAGGTCGTAGGGACGCTTCACTAACGGAATCAAGACTTAGTTATTCCTGTTACAATTAAACTGGATTTTTATATTGAATTTTAATGGTCAATCCAAAATTCTGGCATACAAAGCCAATAAACGAATTTTTGGTTGTCATGGCAACACACATACTTTAAAGCAAAGATTTTAAATCTTTAAAGTGTTTTAAATCTAAGATCAAAAACAGAGACTATATTGAAATCCAGTTCTACACAACTCCTTCGCATGACAGTCTCTGCGGTAATATGAGGATTTAGGCTTGTCAAGTACCTGTAGTATTGTCCGTGATATATTATTTTCTTAAATCATTAATAAGTATATAAATACCATCCCAAGTTCCACCAATGTAATAAAAACAGAGAGAAAGTATTTAAGGCCACGGTGATTTTATTTCTTACGAAATCAACATGTAGGATTCAAGTTGGCGGGTTTCTTTATTATTATCATCTTTGAAAATATCCTTTTAAAATAATTATTATTTATTGATTTTTAACTTGGTAAAGTTAGGAAACCCAAAGGGATTGCATATTATTTTGTATTTTTTAGAAGACCCTCGCTATGTTAAAATATAAATGTTGTCAATAGTTAAAATTCTTCCATTCTGGACTGGGGGCAAAAGAAATACATAGAAAACTGCTTGCCGTCACTGCAATAATCTCTGTCCATTTTTTTCCATCATCACGACATCATGACATCAGATGGTTTTATAGCCTCTGGTGTTCTGCCTACCTCATGAGGTCAGATACAGGGGTGAAGTTATGTATTTATGTATTAAAATTAATTTATAACAGGTCTCTTTTATACCAATTTGCTTTGCATTTCAAATATAAGTCTATACCGCGTGTAACTTAATGAAGAGATAATACTTAAGGGGATTGTATGTTTGGTGATGTAGTTTATAAGTAACAGTAACATAATTTGTTATCCTTGCAGTTCGGCCGAAAAACAAGTTCAAAGTTTAGATCAAAATATGTAAGTGTCAACCCTAAAACAGCTGTTAGCTTTTGATGAAATCTATTCGATAACAGATGGCGTAAGAATATGGGTATCTAAGACAGATACTACAAAGTTCAGCCGGTGCGAGAAAGGTCATAAGGTCACTGACTGCGGGACAAATCTTGTTTTAGCTTATTAGGTTGACTAGGGCTGTCAAAATATTTTGTTGTAAAATAATTAAGTAAATTTGTATTTACTTGTAGAAGTCTATACCAGCACTGATCATGCTAATTCTTTTACTGCATATTCTACGTATGGTATAGTAGCTAACCTTCAAGTTTTATCTCTCCATTTTGTTACACGTTGTATAGATAGGCACTGAAAAATAGTGAAAGGGAGAAGTATATTCATAAATTAACTGAAGAGGTTAAGGTCAGTGATAAATTATAAAAAAATAGTTATATAAAACTTGTATAAGTGCAGATTTTAACAGAGGCGGTAATAAATCCGCATTAAGAAATACTCAGTAATAAATTCTATATGTTATTGTGAAACTTAAAACAAAAGATTTCAATAACTATTATATTAGTAATAATGTTTTTATAGCCAAACGAAACAACTACAACCGTGGGTACTAAGCAGATTCATGTGCATTCAAGGTTCTATAAGTATTGTAGTATTAACTGTCTCTTTCGTTTCTGCAGCATCAAAAAAAACAATTTCTACAAAAGCAAAAGTTTTTTTTTATTGGTGACTAAACCCGCGTCTGACCTCAATCTCACCTGATGGTAAGTGAAGATGAGTTCGATGACAGCACACGGGCTTAGGAAGAACCTGGCTCTTCATAAAATATTGCCGGAACACATCACCGCCGGAGCGGTGATATTTGGCGGCAGACTTTATATGAAGTGTGCTGGGTAGCCAAGTGTACAAGGGCTCGTACATTTTTACTATTTTCGACAAAAAATCTTCATCGTTAATTATAGGCACCTGATTATGACACCTTATAAAAATGCCTTTCCAAAAATACCGAGTCATCAGAAATTCAAAAATTCTTTATTAGTGTTACAATTTGCGATTACGTCATGATTTGGAAGTCTGTTAAGTTTTAAAAACCTGTATTAGGAGATTTTCGCTCTTAAGTTCTATTCAGATTACAAATCTATAAAAAAAACATACATCAAAGTTAATTTTTTCACGTAGGTAACCTTTGTGCACACTGCATAATTTATTTTCAGACGGCAAATTTCGAAATTCGAAAACCAATTAATCGAACGAATGACTTGCTTTAGTATAATATGTGCACCGAGTTGACTCGTTTCCAAGTGGGTAGTAGGCATCCGGTTCATATCTCCCTTGATAAGCAGGGTACGGACCATCCTAATCAGATAGGACTCGGCCTTTACACTGCTCATGTTATTAACGTAATACATACTAATGAACATTGCGTATCAAGGTTTGGTGAAGAAATTCGTTTAGTCCACGGTTCAATGTGTTTATTGGCTACTTCATACTGCTTTGTATGATAAAAGAATTTGAATTAGGTGGAAAAAATATTCATAGATTGTTTTATTTACAAGAATTTGCAGTGTTTTTGTATAGATTAATGCAAATGCCTCTGCGTTTGGGATAGGTCTGTGTACAGCAATGGTTGCTTGCACTTTAGCCACAACGTTAACTGAGGACGATTTTTTTTTTATAGTTGAATAAATTGTAGTTATTCTTGTTGTCAAAACACTAAGAGAAAATAGGCTATACAAAACCAATATTTATATGCAATTGAAAGAAATATTTATTAATAATTTTAAGAATCGAATATATCACCCTCAACCTTACTGTACTAATAGTATAACCTTTTTTATCCTATTCTATGAGTAAGTATAACTTACAGAAAATAAATAAACTTTTAATCATATTTTTGGCTATCTCGTAAAATATGTTAACTTAAAGATTGATATGTTTTCTTTACTGTATGAGCCGGCGTCGGAAAAGGTGTCAACAGGTGACGATGATTTCAAATATGGACCACAAGAGTATCAAATCTGGGTCATTCTGGGATGCTTAGTAAACTGATATCATACATTATCACTATAGCGATGATATTAGGCGGTAAATTTTTAATCACATTTCATAATGCGAACAAACTGCACGCATGGATGAATCGGATTAGCCGGCTGAATTATTATAAACCGACCTTATTACAATTTATCGCACTAGTGGTCATAAAAATAGAAAATCAGTCAATTTATTTTTCAAGTAATTTTTATTTTACCTACACAGATCAAATTGAATTGTCTCATTCAATCATATGACACCTGCCAATAAATAACGTAGATATATGATTTAATATAGAAGGTCAATTACCTGGCATAAATAGCATCAAAATGTTTAGTTTATTAGCTCAACAATTCTTCTTGCAAACATACCGTCTGCGCGTGAGAGGCAGGCATAGGAACCTTGAAAGTGTTTTCACTTGCGCAAACGCATCGGTAATGTTGTGGGTTAACGCATCTTCCGTGTGATGTCGCATACATAATTAAACACCACTTGATACTATTCCTTTGTTTAACTTTGCACGCAGGACAAAAAGACAATTTGGTAAATTAAGAAATTATACAGTCGTGAAAGGGGTTACAACTTATTGTAGTTGCATATTATATTTTTACTCTTTATAATTAAGCTGAAGAGTTTGTTTGCTGCTTGAACGCTCTAATCTCTAAAACTATCACTTGGAGTCAAAAAAATACCTAGAATTCATGAGTCAACTACGAAGAATACCTGGAATCAAATTTTACTTAGGTAATTTCATGTAAATGTAAAATATTACAATGCCTCCATTGGTAACCGTTTTTTTTTAAGAAAATATAATCAGGATATTTCCAAATAAATAACCCAGTACCTGACCCAACTCTCAATGTTATAATTATTTTCATAATGTCCGATTGACGTAATACCTACATTTTTTATCCTTTATCGATGCAGATAACTAGTATACAATTCTTTATCTCTTTAACACTCTCTATTAAAGACTTATCTTCTGTTTATGGATAAACGTGCATAACATTTAAATGTGCCAATCATTTTTAATTGCACCAATTTGCGTCAAAATCATTCAGGGTTTTCGCTTTTCTTCGTTTAGTAGCATACTAGTAACTCACATCATAACTATTAATAAAAAACTTATTTTATTTCCAATAAACATCGTAGTATAGATACTTTCATGCCCACAAATTAAAAGCGGAATTATACTTAATATAATAAATCTACCATAAGAAAGTACAAAAATATACCTACATATGAAATGGCGTAGTGATAAAAAAATATCGTCTTGAAACAGCGACCACACAGCCTATGGTCGCTATATAATAAATAACTGAGCTTTTTTAAACGAATGTATAAAATTTTGTAATCCCGTATCTAAAATAAACTTTACCTATATGTAATTAATTAAATATAAAATGGTGTAAACAATAATTGATCGCTTGTATTCAAAGTGAATGTGACATGATAAAAAAACTTATATGAACACAGTTCATTATTCATTCGTCGGAGATCTTTCGAGACGGAATCCCATTACCGACAACAGAGGGCATTATGAAGAAACTGTTCTTAACTTAATAACTATTACGTAAGAGCATAATACAACTAAGTGGTTCACTGTTGGGTGAATTGCTGCGACCTTAGTGGAATGTCTACTGTTCGTTGTCTGTCTACGCTGATACATCGAAATTTATGTGAAATTTTATGAATCTTGATAGATATTCTGGAAGACACAAATACCAAACCACGCATCAAAGGATTACTGTTCAGAAGGCAGCAGATCAAGCGTTAATACATGACAAACTTTCCCACCCAATTTTTAACTTAATGTCGAGGGAATAGAGTTCAGATACAATTACATTTTCTTGAACGCTTGATCTACTGTCTTCTGCACAATTTCACGACAACCCAATCAATTTAAATCAGAACCAAACTTTCTCAGTCTTATAGTAGAGTCCACTACAATCAACGAATGCAGAGCTTTAAATATACCGACTTCACGTCAAAACTTTGGCTGAGTTGAGAATGTCATCAACGTAAACATTCTCCGAAATCATACATACTTTTTCAAAAGTTTGAAATTTTCATTGGAGTACTCAACCGATTTAGATGAAATTTAAATGGGACCTACTATGAAGTATTCTCTTCATTTTATTCATAATTGTCCGAAATATCGTGTAACAAAGACACAAAAAAAAACCTTTTTGGAAGTCGGTTGAAAAATGTTTTACAAAATGAAAGCGCTATAAATGTTGATAGTTATAGAACTAGTGAATCTGATACAATGGTAATAAAATGTTCACTTGGACGAATAAACAAGTGCTTCTAATGGTTTTCCCCAGAGAATTGCACTATAACTTCCGTACGACATAATTCAAAATAGACGGTGCGATTTCTCTACGTAAATATAAAAGTTTTCACCTTTAGTCACTAGATTTTCAGGGAAAAATTAATATCAAATAAGAATTTTCTACAGTTTAACGACTTAACCGATTAAAAATGTCTTTTGTTTAACAAATGTTAGTTTGACGCTATACATAGATTAGTTACACGCTAAGATTTCTTTAAGGCATATAACTTAGGAAGCAGTAAAGTATCGTGCTATGCGGATTATTGACAGCCTAGCTTGATACATTAAGTTGTTGACATTGGGAATAGCTAATTTACAAACATCACCTGTGTTTGCCGTTGAATAAAATTGAATGTCGTCGTCGGGATGATTCGAAAATGATAATAACGTAGTAAGCAGTAATCAAACCAAAGTATGCGACCTGTTTCTTGACATTTATCTTATTGTTTTTATTAAATACGAGATACATTTTATTTTTTACCTTGCTAGATTGTTAATTTCGTTGTGTTTGTTCTTTTTTTAAAAGTCATTCTTTTATCGTTTATTCTATCTGATGCGCTAAATCTTACAACCTCCCTAATAACCTTTGTTTAATGTTGTTATAGGTATAGTTTGAAGTTTTCCTGAAAGATTTTACTTAAATAAAAAAGTAGTATAGGTGCTTGGTGTATAATGAAAATTTATTGATGTTTTATTTTTATTGTTGATAGTTTTATTGTAAAACGCATCAAGTCAATGTTTATTTTCTGAAGTGAGAAAATTTATATTATACGTTTCAATGTCACTCATTGACCCGCTATTAAGCCGTGTTCCATTAAAATTTATTTTTATATTTTGTAATCGTGCCTTATTAAAACACGAAGAGCCTTAAAAACGAAATTGAGAGGTCGTAAATGCACGATTCTATCTGAAGCAGAATATTACTTTGCCTACAAAAAAATATAAATCGGCTAAGTTTACCTACAATAATGCGTTTCGAATGAATCATTCCTAATTAGCTATGCCGATGCAAATACCTGCGTTACTTTAACCTTTGTGCAAGATCTTGGCTCATAAATATTTAAAAAAAAACTAGATAGAGTATATACAGGCCTTTGGACGACTACGGCGCCACTTGTCGAGTCCGTATTATCAGGTCCAGAGATTATGCTACTCGTATATTTTATTAATTTGCATTATTTTATAGGGCTTTTTTTCTTTGGACTTTGAAGGTCGAATGTGGTCATGACTTTTCAATGTTTCATGATCAGGCTGTATGGCATCGTCCATGTTTATCCTGATAAAGGATAAATTTCAAATAATGCTACTATTTACATGATCTTTGCAGTTAGTTTGAAGATGATGATGATAGCCTTTTACCTTGTTGTTTACATATACCAATAGAACTTTTAATGCCAAATCGAGGTGTGTATTTTATGATCTCATACATCACAGTGTTTTAAAATTTTAGATTAATAATTTAGGTTTATGTTTAACTGCACTATTATTAACCAATTTAAGAACAAATTTGAAACGGAGCGTAACATCGAAGTTTTACGTAACCGTTTTAAATATTAAGTCTAATTAATCTATGGATTGATTGGCTTTACATTAAGTTGGACTCATAGTGTGTGGTTTATTAATCATTCTAGCGGCACGTTATTGTAACAACCCACGGTATTGGATGCACGTGTGAATATTTATTACATGTTTTCTGTATTAGTATAATATTAGAACGCTTGTGCTAAATCTTATGATGAAAATCATTGTTACAGTGAAATAGGTTTTTACATAAAAAAATAGCTCATGGATTCAGTGGTCAGATTTCAGTGGTCCATCAAAAATCAGTCATTTGAGATTATAATATATCAGACGATTATGTTTGTAATTTTTGTTCTTAGGATGTTATTAAAGTTTAGAAAGATAATTTAGGCACCTATAGTATCAGTAAGATTTGCAAAAGCTTTCTTTGTTGATGAAAATAATATCTAATGATTATTTTGAACGTTATTTCAAAATTTAAAACTAAGAAAAGGCTGTACCACGGGATCTTAATAATGGATGCATTATTTTTATGAATATTGTAATGTGAAGACCCAAACTCATTATATATAATTTAAGATTTTGCGAGACAAACATTTAGTATGCGTCGGTCATTGAACCTGCAACCTCTCGTATCAGGCTGCCATTTACCCTCTGTGTGACTTGGGCCGTCATTGTAAGAATGCTCAGCAGTCAAAGGAATGTAGAGGCTTCAAATGTCCCAAAGCTTACTTACTTTTGGTTATATTTGTTGTTATCAAGTATTCGCTATTACGCGCAGTTTCACCCGTGTATCTTCTGATCCCTTGGGAATTTATTGATATATTTATGTAATATCTGGATAATATAGGTGAAAGAATTATTAAAGCTATTCTAATAGTTTTGAGTTCATATAATAAAAACAAACTAATCTTTATTAATGTATATGTGAGTAGGGTGTCAAGGAAGAGGTAAATATGAAAAAGATGCAAATTCCTCATTAAACAATATGGCAAGGCCCACTAAAGGTCATTGTTTTATTTATTTCAGGTCAAAATTCCAGTAAGCTGATCTAGATATCTTTAAAAGGAATATCGTTTTTTCAAACCTAGTTTTAATAGTAAACATTTAACATTATAAAAAATAAACGATTTTTTAAAATTCATAATCATTTCGAATCTCGTTCTATGCAGACTAAATATTTAAGCACCCATTGACTATTAAATAATTATCGATATTTTTCGATAAATAAAATATATACCTACACTAGCAGGATATGAAACCGCGGCGACGCCATTGAAATCAACTTTGCTTACATCTACGATTGACTTTACCGGCGTTTCGTGCCATAAAATAATTATACAAAAAAAAACTCCATCTTATAATACAGATACCTATATACAGTAGTTTTATAATTTCGGCTCATGATTGGTTCTAATATCGAAGTGGGGCAATGTCAATATTTGGTTTCTTTGTTGGCGCGCATCCTTTCGGGGTACCCGATACGTTACGCTCGTATGCGCGCGCTTGTACGATGCAATCTAAGCAAGTTTTTGTATTAATTCGTGAAGCTATGGAGCAATCTTTTTCAAGCCACTCACTGACTAAAGTAAGAGAATATAAGAGAAAGCTGATATTTTCAATTTTCATTTTTTTCCATTAGATATGAAAAAAATAGCCCAAGTGGGGCAGAAGTAATGTAAAAGAAATTTATCCTGTCGGTGTTGTAACTTTGATACGTTTGATATTTTTTGTTGTATTTTAGATAGAACTTACAAATAAAATCTGTTTTAATAATGGTAAACTTTCCTTATAAAACAACTTTGTCTAGATTGATTCGGGTTATCTTCAACCGTTTATTTTTAAAAGTGATTAGGTTTGGTATTTGGTCTCAATCTGACCTGATGGTTAAAGACGAGGTTAAACTGAAAAAACTGCCTCTTTATAAAGCACTGGCCGAAAAAAAGAAATAATTAATTACTATTAATTAATGTAGCGGTAAGAAAAAGAAGATGGAAGAGAAAAGTAGCCTGGATCATCTGTCTGTTACAATGCGTGTTATCGGCCTCTAGTCTTGATTTTGCTTCTTGTGAAAACCTACCTTGTGAGAAGAGATTAAGAGAGAGCCTATTAAGACTACAACTGTTATTTATTATTTTAAAGGAACTTAATTGGGTCTAACATGCGCTAATAAATATACACAATTCATAAAATTTATAACTCTAAGTATGCTGTGTCTCTATCGCGCGCTCACAAAGATAACCCGTGCACTTTGACACGTATGGACTATCTCTACATTTCCTCTCCCATGCCCTTGGAAATATTCCTCTCCAAGGCTGCATTGTAATCTCAGTTTAATATACATCACAAGAAAGTCTAAAACTAGTTTCATTACAGGAAACGGGCCAAATGTGTCACTTTCAAAACATTTGATAAAAATGACAAAAGATAGCGCTCGTCTTTATCATTACTTGTCAATAAACAAAATAAGTTGGGTAAACGACCTGAACATGATTTACAGATTTTTTCGATGGATTCTGCACAATAAACCATTCTTTACCGATTTTTTTAAATATCTGCCGAAAGTCTTAAAAAAGTAACTCTAAAGGGGCTTTGTATTTATTATTGTTTTTATATTGATATTATTACCCTTCAATTTAAAGAGAATCGTTGGTTTTTAGATTTTACTTAATACTGGTGTCACAGAATTTTGCTAATACTTGAAAGAAAATGGTTACCGCACATGGTCAATTGAAAAATATTTTCAAGTCAGGTCGTTTTAATTCCTTTTTTATTAGTTTCATTATATAAACAAGAAATATTATTTTTGTTCAATTCAAGTGTTTAAAAAAAAAGTAAATATAGAATTAACATGTCCAAAATTTTATGATTTATATTGGAACTGGAAAGTTTTTGTAATAATTACATAAAACGAATTAGCCTAACAAAAACATGAAATAACTACTCGTTTCATTTACATTTTAATTTATATAATGACCTTGTAGATAAGTAACTTTATATCGTTAAAGCGCAGTTAATTCATTGTAAGATTGCCTAGGTTAGCCAATACTAAATTTTATCTTTTTTATAACGTTCTTATTTTTATATTTTAAGAGCGTTTTACAACCACTTATAATGCATCATTTGAACTTTCATGCAAACAAGGCTAAAAATATTGAATATCAGTCAGGTGTCCCAAAAAAAGAGCAGCCTTTTTTGTGACACTCAATTTGAGACTGTAGGTAGAAATCTTAGGTAGAAAACCTTTTTCGAGAGGCATAAAAATAAATATTCGTAAGTCATAATACTAATTCCTTTGTGGCAACCCTATAATCCACAAGAAGAATATTTTTTATCATATGGATCGCCGTAATATGATAGCTTGTGTTCCATGCCACGTTTTTTTACCCCTGATCTATTTTGACATTCCAAGTTCAATTTCTTTGATTTCAGCGTAAACTGAATTTAAGGTTAACCCCGTTAAAGATCAGCTTTTGTTTTTAAATCCTTTCCATAATATTTTTTGAAATGAAGACTGACTCACTGATAAACAGACGAAGGTATGTTATGTTTTTGCAAACGTTAAATACCGGAGATGTTTGTAAACGGGTGCTAATTTATTTTCTTTGGATACATGCACTTCAGTCAGAAAGCTAAAGCTCTTGTAGTGGAAGGATATTCAATCAATCAGATGATCAATCAATTTCAAAGGTAAACGCTTGTTAAAATTAAATATAGAAATTTAAAAACTGACTCGCGAGATACAGTCATGTTTGTTTTATATTATTGACCTACTTACTTTTGAACTCTAAGCCAAAGAATCATCCGTTGAATCCTCAAAAACCAAAAGATATATTCAAAAATCTTTGGCTATCTTAGAAACATAATAATATTATTTTATTAAGTCACACTACTAGCACCTATAGGTTACCCTTAATCGAAATGTTATTTTGTTTAAGTGTTCAAAAAGTTTCATATTATTTGATTTAAAAATATTAGATATCCTGTACACCACTGGATTTTATTACATTTCACGCCTGTGTTTCATATATCATCGGTGATTAAAACCTGTGTTATTAAAAGAGACGGAATCATCGAAGACGTGAACTCTTGTGGAAGCGAGAGCTTTAGATGTTTTAAGTAGGTAGATAATATTGTAATAGGTAATATTGTACTTATTTCGTGTCTTTAACATCATAAACTATCTTCCCAAATCAGCCTCATTAACATTACAGTCCGAAAATAATTCTCCCCAAATTCCACTTACCAGAGCGAGAGCAGATTCAGGATACCACTTGCAGGGACGGAGGAAGATGGTGAGCATCTCGTCATCATCACTGAAGTACAAGTCTTTGTTTTCCTTCAGCAGCTCTCGTAGTCTCTCTAAGGCTTCTCGGACTCTTTCCGGGGTCTCCCTCAGTTCCCTCTCAGCGATTTCTTTGGATTCAGGAGACAACTCCACATTGCGTTCTAATCTGAACTCACTGGAACTCATTTTGGATCTCGATTCTAAAATAGAAATAAATGGCAATTAACTTAAAGAACAAAATCAATATTTATAGAAGATTGCTTTTTTTAGGAATTTTCTTTTTCTATTATTTCTTAAGAATTTCAAATTCGCTTAAAATAAAGTCTTTTAAAACCGATGAAAGCAATGGCCATTTATCATGTTTAACAACTATATTGCAATTTCTCAAACAACAATAGGTAAATTGTGTGCATTTGGTAACTAGTAGGTATTACCAGTGATAAATATAAAATACAATTAGCACTAGTAACAAACAAAAGACACCATATTTTACACCACTAAACTAAGATGTTAGAATTTCCAATTTCTTCAACCATCATATAATAGTATTATAATCTTATATCTCAAAACAAGTGACCAAACGTATTATATATTATGATGCAGTTACAATAATATTTTTAGCTCACCTTCTACTTGTGCAACAAGATAACGATCAATTTATAAATATAAAATATCCAAGTGCAAGCTTAGCTTTTGGACCTCTCCAATTGTTTTATGTACATACATAAAGCGCCAATAAAACCTTCGTCCCTTAACCTGGGAAGAGAAGCAGCTGGCACATTCTATGTTTTTCTTTCGCTCCCAGTCCAGCATGGAATTACTAATTTGTATGACCTTCATTACGAACCTACTATGAGCATACCTATTGTCCACTTTAACATATTTGTCCGTATTTGTAAACAATCTTTGAAAGTCATATTACAAACACAATGTTGCATATAATTTACAAATTACTTGAAGAAACTCAGTTCAATGAATCTTTTCGTTGGAAAATATGTCAAGAGCAGACTTTGAGTTTGTTTAAATTAACATTATTAACTTTATTAACAGGATATTTGTCATATTTTTAATTAAGTATGAGTTCTCGATATACCTATATATATTTTAAATTACTTTTTAATATATAGTCTGAGCTCAAGTGACCTCTATACTGATCGTAAGCTCTTTACAAAGTATTGCCGGTAGTTACCAGTCCTTTACGGTACAGGAGTCGACCTACACGGCAGAACTATTGATAATACTGAATCGTCCTGCTAATGCAAATAAATAAAACACATGTTAAATACATACAAACATGTTAAAAACACCAGATGTTACAAAACCATCTGATGTCACGTTTGACAAATTTCGAGGCATTATAATGGTGGAGAGAGAGTGACAGGAGATCAGCCCATCGCCCACAAAAAACCTCCAACAAAAATGACTTTTAAGTATGCCCGCGACATGATAAATAAATAAATTAAATTTGATATTTTTAAAATTTAAGTATGGTTGTCAAAGGTTTGCTAATAATGCTCGTTATTTTAGATAACATTGTGAATGTTTCTCGATAACTTTTTTTACAAATAATTCAAGTAATTACTATATATGTATGATAGGAATTATTATTATTTTAAGAGGCACGAGCAGCTTCATATGCGTTCATTCTCTATAATTTTGCAAGAGATCCCTAAAATCGGCTAAACATTGTATGCAAATACCTAAATTAGTTTTATTTTTGTAAGTAATTCCTTTCTTTTTAAATACCAAATTGGGTTAAAGTTCAGAGAAAAGTAAAACCTAAATTCATTGCCATTTTTATTTGTTAACAGCGTATGCATAATTAATAATTATGACGTCAACTTGTTTTGTTGCAAGCAAGCAGCGAGTAAGTAGGTAATGAAGTAAGAAATGCTTAAATGAGACAAGTATCCAAGTAGTCCAAAGAATGTTTCGACAAGTCGTACTCAGTCGCAACGTTTGCTTGTTATGCAAACTTCCTTCTTGGTCCGCAGCCATTGCGTCTCTTGCAAATCTTAAGGTCGTTACCATCTTGGCACAATTAAATTTATGAGCCGGTTAACTAATCTACACATGTAAGTCAGAATAAACGAAAACAAGACATGATATGTCTATGACCAATTTAATTAGGAATCGTGATCTTTTTATTTGAGATATTTTCTTAAGTAAGAAAAGTTTTGATATTTATGTCTTTGTTTGTATCTTCTTTTTCATTAATTTTTATTAATTCTTTATTGAATACATGGAGTAACAAAAAAAATTGATAATAATTATTATAGGTACAGAACACAATAGGCGGTCTTATCATCTAACAACCATCTCTTCCAGGCAACCTTCTTATTGACATTTTATATTAAAACTGGCATTTATTTGTGTTAATATTTAATTAATGTAAGTTTAAAAAATAATACCTATGCCAAGTATTATCTTAACTTTTCTCATTATATCGTACATGAAATTTATTTCTGACCATAATTTCTGGCAGTGACATTTCCGAATGTGATCAATCAAACGTAGACAAAAACACCAATGACTTTGCTTACAACTTCCAAAAAGTGTTAAGATGAGAACAGCCCATGCGCAGGAGTTGACATGACACTGGCCGCAACGCAAGGCCTTATTGTGGATTCTTGTCACAACTTTATACGACAACACTCACAATTACCACACACAAATTAATTAACTAATGCTATGAAACCTACTTATATTTCATACAAAAACATATGCAATTTCATTACAGTATATTTCAGTACAATTTTAAAGTTTTACGTCTTTGTGTTACGATCTACAGATTTTCTAAACTCTACAACATTTATTTAATTCGAAAGGCCTCCGTCTATTTCATATAAAATTAATGTTCCTCGTTAGATCTTTACGAAATGGTCTATTACAAAATTATTATGTTGTATTGTGTCAATTTTGCAATCAACTTCTTGTTAACAACCGAAAAAGTAACAGAAAGGTAGTCATTGCTTGTAATAAATAAATTGCGTGAAATAATTTGGGATACTACATCTTTATAATTGTTTGATTATACCATGACCTATCAAAGGAATCTATACCTAAGTTTATCTTGCATTGGTTACAAAGTTGCTCGACCTAAAGTGCGCGTTCGACAACTACGTAAGATTTATTTGGCAGTTTTCAATGAATGTCATCGGATAATTCATTGAACTCTGCACAAGCCAGATTGCATCACAGCCGTGTTCTAAATATATTGATAACTTGCACTTTCATAGAGTATTCCAATTTATTTTATGTACCCGTGTAAAGCATTGTTTATGTACCTGCTATAATCATTTGCATATCATTACACGTGTTTTCTTTAATAAATTTATTATATCATGCATTATTTACTACGTGAAAAATATTTATATTAGAACGTTGCGTTTCTTGAACTTTTATACACTTATTTATCAATTTCATTAGATAATTTGGTACGTAATATAATAAACATTAGGATTCACTATTATTCGTTACAATATCACTAAAAAGACTGAAACAGCTGCAAAATTAAGTTGCAATAAGGCAATAAACTTCACTTTATACAGATGATTTATTACGCGATAAGATAATACTTAAGAAAACAACCAACACTATTAATTACTTATTAAGCAGCACATTATCTCATGATTGCTAAAAACCAAGGCGCACGTCCTAATTATTTAAAAAAACTGTTTCATCAGAAAGTTAAGTGAAAATTTACATTTCTAAATTTTAAATTTCTTACCACAATAACTAGGTAGTAACAACAAGAAATTATTTAATCATTTCACTTTATATTTTTTAAGACACAGCACAACATAAACTCATTTATGTGCGATCGTTAATAGTGGAAATCGTGCACTAACCTCACTCGCGTAGTGGAAACTCGCGCGCCGGTGGAAATGACAAAGGGCAAGGAAATCGATCGTGCAGCGCGGGACGAACGTGAGCGAGTGAGCGCGCGCGCAGCCCCCGCTCCTTATATATAGCGAGTGATAACGCCGCGATCTACAGGACCAAGGGTTGCAATCTGCCCTTAGCAACGCAATGAATCAACGCTGATAACAGTTAAGGACAATAGAAGACTATCTTGGACTTGGGAACGGAACTATCGCAGCACATTTTGTGTATTTTGAACCGATTTGTCAGATGGATTCATTAATTTTGTTGATTCTTTACGGAACTGCATAGGAGGTACTTATTGTTTTGATTTTATGGATGAGTTTTATTAATTTTAGGTGAAATTTAAAAAGATAGTTTAAATTTTATATTCTAGAGTAGTGGTTAAAGAACGTAATGTAACACTGTCTTAAGTTTTCACGAATAATAAACTATTACTTTCAAATTTAATAAAACTCATTTTTAACTGGATTTTATGACAAATAATTATATTTTCTTTTTACATAACGGTTCGGTGTCTTTGGAGACACCGTCGTCACCCCTCATACCGAAGTCTCGAGTTAAAATGTAAAAAATACTTATACGCGAAGGCTTTTAATTCCGGTTAAAAAGGTATTTATTTTACTTGACTTTGATACAACTTTAATCAATATGCAAAACTTAATTGTAAAGGAAGGTTAAAGAAAGAGGATATAGACAAACATTTGATATTTATTAACATATTTATTGTGCATATCAACAGTCAGTTATAAAAAGTTAATTACTTAGACTACTTTAAGGTAATCTTGCAGTATAAAGAATATACAGTTAATTGAAAATTAAAGTAAAAAAAGTATTTATAAAGTATTATGAACCGAAATTATATTTTTTCGGCAGATTTAAGTTGTTCTGTGCAGAAATTGTGCAGTACCCATACCTATTATAATCTCAACCTGATTATGTTATCATAACGAAGTATAATCGTAGACTACAGTAAATTACTATTCAACATAAAAATACTGTAAAGAGTTCCTTGAAATGTCTGTGTCTTATATTTTATGTTATGCTTTTCAGGGCGACTCTACATTTTTTAATGTTTGTTGAGATTGCAACTTCTTAAGATAATGTTGATAGTTGCTCCTGTATAATAAGTATAATAAGTATGGCTAATATTTAAGTAGGTTGAAACAAGTATTTATGATTGCCGTTCATTAATTTATCACTACTACTTCTGTGGTTTCTGAGGTAACGATATACCGGCGCCCCGGGTGTTCCAAGACACATTGAGCTTTAGAATATACATATTGGAACCCTGAAATCCGTAAATGCAGGTACGCATTGGTGTAATCTAACATGCAATGCAACCAATTCTCATGATTCTCGACTCGTGCGTCTCGCGCGCACTAACAGCGCTCTTTTTATGTGAGATTTTTTTGCATTTCATGTCACATTACACGAATCTGAAGCCAGCTTTACATCCTTTTGCAATATACAACATAAGGTCTGGGAAAATCTAACGGGTTTATCAAAACGAGCTGTAACGATAATAATAAAGTAACTATTATGAGATCAAATATTAAATGTAGAGTTCCACAAACAAAAATCAACTGCTCTCACATTAATTAACGAGCGCTTATCAGTTCACAATTCACATTAATTAAAGACAACGATAAATATTTATACAAATAGTTAATTTTGTTTAACTTTTGTAACTTAGTGAAAGAAACAAAATTGAACATATCACTGATCCATTAGATGTTTGGCAGTTTTGTTAAAAAATGAAAATATAATGAATGGTTTGGGGGTCATCGTGCCAGTTATATGATCAGATATGATTACGTAGGTAACGAATTAATACGTTGAAAATTACAAACAATGCCTACTAAGTAGAACTTTTGTTAAAGAAATAAGTTTTTAATAATTGTTCGTGTTTGATTGCCCCCATGGCGCAGTGGTCTAAAATCACAAATCATGGGGTTGCGGGTTCAGTTTACCGATTCCGGCTGTTTGCGTTTATGTGTATTTATAAGCATTCTTGGTTCCCCCAGTTTGCTAGGTGGTATCCTATATTTGTATATAAGCTTTGGTTAGTTTTGGGCCATGTGGTTTGTGTGATTTTTTTACTGAATTAATATCTCTGGTGGAACAAGTGAAAGAGTTTGTATACTTGGGGTCCTTGTTTACAAGAGATGGGAAGTATGACGATGATATAGAAAAAACGGTAAAAGCAGGAAATTGTGTTAATGGTGCCTTATACTCGATTATGGCAAGCAAAATCATACCGAACAAGGCTCGTCTTGCCGTACTGCCACTCGTGGGTGTGGCAGAAGAGACATGAAAGCAGGATTAATGCTTTAGAGATGAGAGCTTTGAGGAGTATGTGTGGAATGAAATTGAGTGATAGGGTGCGCAACAGAAAAAAAAGAATGCGAATTGAAAGAAGATGTAGTGACTAAGATTGTAAAGGGTATGTTGCGGTGGTTTGGACATTTGGAAAGGATGAATGAAAGTAGATTTACGAAAGAGGTGTACAGAGCAAGAATGGATGGTGCTGTCGGAAGGGGCCGCCCTAGGCGAACGTATGAGGATCAACTTGGCGACCTTCTTAAAAAGGGCCTAGTTAAAAGTACCCGTAACCGGCGTTCATGTATGAAAAGATTAATGAACGTGGAGGAAGCGTAAGGGGCATTTCTGGATCGAAGCAATTGGTGTTCCCTTGGTTCTGCCTACCCCAAAGGGGAGACAGACGTGAGGTTATGTATGTATGTATGTATATCTCTGGTTTATCCTAATTTTATCCGGATTTATGTAGGCTTAGACGTAGTAACTATGTCGGGTAAATATGAAGATCGTACACACCCAGACGCCTAAACGATGAAGTACAATCATTTCACAAATGTATGATGGCCTGTGTTCGATATCCCAGGAATATTTGTGAGATTAACACAAGTATGACCCAGTAACATCCATGTTTATATGTATTTCTTATCCATTTAAAATGTTCCTATGTTTCGTTATCTGTTATCTATTATACACAAAATAAGTTCTGAATGTTAATTTAGGCTAATTAAGGTAATGTGGTGTCAATATAAGAAAAACTTATCTAATTATTATCTAGGTATAACTCTGGCGCCGCTGTATGGGTGTCTCTGAAAACAGAGCCCCATTCCAAAAACCAATGGAATTATTATAATTTTCACTATTTTTTTTATTTCTTCTCCTTTCTTTTCGCTTTGATATTTTATTTATCAACACGCGTTTCATTTATTCTAATCTAAATTTATGTTATGTACATTTAGATGAAGTCTGGTCCTGAAGAGTTCTTACCAACAAGCAGTGTCATTAAAATAATTCGCCTCACACAATACTTTAAATCCAGGATCATCAGGGTTAAAGCCGCAAAAAATATTCTACAAGTTTAACGACTCCATAGAGAAGATAATGAATAAGAAACATCCATTCATAATTATTTATATTAAGATGACATAACATAAAAATATCTTATCATATTCATTAAACAAGCTCGAGGCTTTACGAAATGAGTCAAAGATCCAAACTCGGGTTCACACACCGAGAATAATTGCTGCAGCGGGGTAACACGAATTGCATACAGCAATAATTAAAAACTTAATTATTTCTTATCGCTATTTACCTAGTACAGTCACCTGCAGTACTATGCTCGGGATAATTTAGGGGGATATTTATTTATAATTCACAAAACCCACAGACCTTAATAAAACATATACAGGGTGACTGGGGACAAATTTTCAATAGGTACTGAAGGAAAGCACTCGATTCTGATCATAATTATGTAATAAAAGCAGGTACTTAATTTTTCACCAGAAATCCCTATGAATAAATAAAAAGACCTTACTACACTTTTCCCGAAGCCCTGCCTCAGTCAACACGCACACAGCAATGTTACCGCCACACGCACACCTCCACCCGCTAAGTATTTATTATATTTCGCTTATGTAACCATGCGTTGCGTAATGAATTCTTTAACTTTCGGAAAGGTTTACTCAGTAAATAATTAATATTTATTTTTTAATTTATTTTTTCTCCTTATGTATGATCTTAAACTATCACGTCCTGGAATTTTGAAAGTGACCCACCAGTCACCCTGTTTTGTGTAACTTATGTCTAACTACGGATTTAAATTTTATAACTTTTTTCATTTATTTAAAAGTAATGAAGCATTTTAAATGCAAAAACTTTACAATATTATTAAATTTTATTATTGTTACATTAAGAGAGCATGTAGTAATAACTAAGTAATTTATATAAAACTTGAAAAAACTTTTAATTTCTCAAATACACAAAACAGCTGTTAAATGACCATAACGTTTGATGTCTATTATTATTCAATTTAAAATATGTAAATGTAAAAAGAAAAATACTTATAGAATTATTAAAAAATATAACATTGTAGAATTGAAACAAAAATTATGTTTGTCTGTTTGTATGTGAAGGGTATTGTATATTGTAGAGCTCAGTTGTTGATTATCCTGCACAAGCTGTTAATTGTTTCTTCACTATGAGGATATTTTTATGATCAACAAGACTTTTCAATTCCACCGGGTAACTAGCTGTGTGTAATTTCGCCAACCCAGGACTAAAACTACTTCTTTCCTTCAAACAAGCACCTAAAATCATTCAAGGCACCCGAACCCAGACTTACAGTTTTGGTCTAATATAAAAATCGTTCAAGAACTACTTCGCTTACCACAAGATAGGAATAAGTACGCTGAGCTGACGGCTAACCTCCAGTAGAGATGATGCATCTGAAGAAGAAGAATGTGAAGAGCCAAGAAGATACTCAGCAGGCGGCGCATATCGTCTACATACAAGGAATCACAAAGTTATTAAAGATCAGAATATTATCAAACTATCATTAAATAGTGATGCCTCAATCGCGTCAACCCAAGCATTTTTATAAATTAATGATTAGGTGGAAAATGATTCCTTGTTACAAATAAGTAATTTAACGTAGTATGTAGTATAGTAATGTAGACCTCCAAACAAATCATTTACAAAGGCTTTGTCTAGTCGTAAAATTGTATCAGATGTAATGAATCATTATTTTATTTTCCAAACCTATACGATTAATCTAGGGCTCCTTTTACCAATAGGTGAGAAATATGGATTGAGTCATAGAAAAATAACGTGTAGTTGCAATTTTACTTATAAAAGCAAACTAATATGGTAATATTATGCAACGGTAAGATTTAAGTTCATTAAATAGTCTCTAGCCTTAAACTACGAACTATGTTGTGTATAGTTTGTGGATACAAATCAATAAATTAGTACAAGGTGGGCCAAAAGAAGTCAGATGATATTGTTTTACTCTCTTTTTTTCAAAATGATAAATTCCGATTCTGTTTTTTGATTATCTTTCTTTGAAATTATATTGGTCAACTCAAGAAGATTATATCGTTCAAATGGGCGCTGTCACAAGATTGCCACACGGGCTCGTTTTATGGCATTTTTCATCACTTTGAGCAATTTTCGGGCGACAGATTCTCGCACTTGTGTTGAATGTTGTCTTTCAGGGCTTCTAGTCTTGAGCTAGCTCACGTAAACATGGGACTTCGAAAAACCTCACAAATAAAAGTCTGGAACGCTTAAATCGAGCAATCAACCTCCAAAACAAGAGATAGAACAACCTAGGAACGCTGCCTACAGAATATCGGTTGTGGCAGCGTATGTCGTTGCTCTTCTTGTTGGAACCACATGTCCTTCAGTCCTAATGCGTCAAATTGCGGCAGAATCACCGTTGTCATTAGGCCAGCGGCATTCTCGAAAAAAAAATGGCCCGATGACTCCTCCAGCATGAACAGCGCATCATGCAGTCACTTTTTCGTGGATTCATGGACTCGTGGATTTTCGGTTGCCCAGAAGCGAAAGTTTTGCTCGTTGACGTACCAACTGAGATGGAAATGAGCCTCATCGCTCATTATGATTTTGATCGAAAAATCATCCACTTCTTCCTCGAGATTTTTCCGCGTTCTTGAGAATGTATCGCTCCATGGCTTGTTCATTTATATTCTGCATCTATCTAGGCCAGAAATGTCAAAAAAGATTTTGGCGACGAATGCAAATGGATGATTGCAAAAATTAGAGCATCTTCAAATAGGGTGATTTCTTTTGGCCCACGTTGAGAGACAGAAACCGGCGAACGATTCGGACATTGTCTAGCAAAACGCCTTTTTGCATGCGTGCTGGAAGCGAACCACCGCCGTCATATTAAGATTTCGAAGTCCTCGATTGACTCCAGTTCAATATAGCAGGTACAAAGATGGATGACCAACCGCCGATCATTAATTTATCATGATGACTTCCGTGCTCCCTAGTTATTGTGATACGTTTATTGCTTAACGACTGCATAGCACGTTAAGCAGTCGTTCCAGGGTGCTATATCTTTGTATAAACGTAGTCTTAAGGGTTTATCAGTGGCCATTTCGGCACACAGTGTGTCGTCTAGTACAAGCTAGCTGGACAAAATTATTTATCGATGTTTTAATTTTTTTAAATGTTTGTTATTTATGTTTATATACATCTAAGTTGTTTGCAGTGAAAAAATAAAAGAAAAAATTTTATATCACCAAAACTAAAAAAAAACATACATAATAAAAAAATTATATTTCTTATCAATGGGTACACAAAAAGTTAAAATAAATTATAAAAAGGAAACAATAAATGAACTTCCGCATCATCACTTAATTCTTCTTCTGTATAGTCGTTATGAGATACGACACTAACTTATATTATATAATTATATACTTTAATCAACTGGATTTCTATTTGAATTAGTTTGGGCTCTAAAATTAAATCTGAAACCTCAGAAGAGAACCTGTCTATCTTTGCAATCTCTCTGAGACTGTTAATTATAGGATTAGACGTGTTGTTGAAATCTTCTGCAATCTTTATTGCGAGCTTCCTGAGATTCCTCAGAAACCTGCCCAATTGGTAGAAGAGACTGTATAACATCCGAACGTATAACATACGTTCAGTCTCATACGTTCGTTTTTTAGAACTTCCATCCGTATGTGGTAGATATTCCGAAAAGTCGAACTAAGCGCTTTGACAGTTCCTTTTTGATACGGGTCGCCAAGGTTTGGAATGAACTGCCTGCGTCTATTTTCCCTGACCAGTATAGTCTTAGTACTTACTTTTAAGCGTCGAGTGAATAGGTTTCTCGTGGCATGGAAGACAAACGTCCCATCCATAATTTATAAAAAAAAAAGTCTTATAAGCAGCATCTTGCATGTCTACTTTCGGTTTTCCAGAGTCTGCCAATGGTTGTTGGATTGAGGTGGATGACTCCGCAGTTTCGTATACCGTACGAAACATTTTATCACCCTCTAGCCACGACTTATTCGAAGTCAGAAAGCGATCCAATGGTAGTCTGAGATTTACCGTGGTGTCATATTTTTACAATCTTAGTTAATATGAGTAATTTCAAAAAAATAGCTGGACGTAACCTTAAATCAGCAACGCATCATCAATAATATGGTATCATCAACAACCACAGAGTACGGTTTCCGTAATGCTTTTATCATCAGCTAACGCTCTATTGTTTTTTAATTGTTTGAAAACCATACAAAACACATGTCTGCAGCCTAATTATCATCCATGCATGATTTCGTCAATCAGCCTATCAAAAGTCACTGCTGACCTATATTTTCGGGAAAACTGGTTAAAATTTACAAGTTAGAGATTCGCTGTTTATTTTAACACAACTACCTATTAGTACACGACTGTACGTACATGAATAGCGTATATTATAAATTGCTTAACTTCATAATTTAACTATCCACACCTGAGATAGATGTTATCTTCATCCTTTTATGATGCAGCAATCGCGTAGGTATTTCAAAATTTACACTGTGCTTGGACAATAGATCCTTTCATTAAGCCTTGCATTATAGCTAATCATCAAATTACCAGTCTTTTAGAAGTGCTTTACTATCAAAAGTAGGTAACACTTTTTATAAGCCTTAAAATGAGATACATACATATATAACTTCACGCCTCTATCCCTTATGGGGGTAGGTTATCAAATGTTCTGATCTCAAGTTTGACGAATTTGGTGGTATTATAATTATGGATAGAGACTATTTCAGTGACAGGGGGTCAGCCTATCGCCCGTTAAACGCTAACAAAACCTCTGTCACTCAACTGACTTTTACAGTATGCCCGGGATGAGAAGCAGCAGGCAAATTCTATGTTTTTCTTTCACTCCCAGTCCAGCATGGAAGTTGAAAGACAGTTTAAGATCATAAGTATTTATGAAGTTTTCTAGAAATCAGAGCTTAAAATCAGAAACCACATTAAGACAGTAGATATTCTACGGGGTAGTTACCTGAGATCATACAAACTTTGTATGATCTGAGAGTGTTACCAACAAATAACCGTATGTTTTTTCCTGTTCGTATATTAAACCTTGAAATGTTATTGTTTGTTATATAGCTTTTACTCACACGTTATTGTCTGTCGAAGGTGCGGTCCCAGGGGTCCCTCGCCACACAATCATGATAAGGTGAAAAATGAATTGTGATAGTTATGATTTAAAAAGGGACAGAGGTTTTATTGGCTTTTTTGCGGTCGATGGGCTGACCCCTTGTCACTGCAATAGCCTCTCTCCAATATTATACTACCTCCAAATTTGTCATACGTGACGTCAGATGGTTTTATAGCCTTTGGTGTTCTGCCTACCCCATAAGTGATACAGGCGTGAAGTTATATATGTATGATTAAAAAAATAGTTGTGGTGACCACCCCGCCTCCCAATATTAAGTTTGCAACCGCGCCTCCGAAGGAGTCTGACTGGTTTTGGACTCTTCTGGACACCTGCATCAGAGGTGAGTACAGTCCCTTCCGTTTTTTCTCACCAAGGGCATCTTAATCTACAGGTGACCTTTATTTAGTCCTTCGTCGGATGACATATAATTAATAAATATTTCAAAGATCAGAAAAATATAGGTACATATCTACTTAATAAATTCACCCAAATAAGACCCTAGCTAGAGTACCACCCGCCCGAGTAGTGGAAGACCCAGATTCGGATCCTGAGCGGGTGAATTTATTAAAAGTATTTAAAAGTTAAATCAGAAATCTTTGATAATAATTGCGAATTATCAAATGCAGAGAACTTTAAAAATATCAATAAATATTTTGAATCAGTCTCCAAAATGAAGCATGAATTAAGTAGTATAAGAAAAACCCACTCATAGTTTTTTGTCTTATATGATCTTAAAAAAATACTTTAAAATGAAACAAACCTAAGAATAGAATTATAAAAATATCTAAGTACGTCACTATCCATCATTTATGTTATGTTAAGTCATATATATTGCAGTTAGCAACAATTTTCAACACGCCATACCCCATTTACCTGTTGACAAAACGATAACACAAAAAATATATTATTCTCTTTGGAAGTAAATCTTTAAAACAAAACCTATTACCTACATGTCTACGGCTTTAAAAAAAAGAATGTTCTATATTCTGCACACGTGGATCTAGCTCATCTTATGCTTTGTATATACCTTATAAGTCCACACTAAAATAGACTAAACTACTGTGACATGCAATACTATCCAATAAACAAGCCATTACACGATTCTTTATAAGTTGAAATCTGGTTCAGTGACCAACATTATTTAAACATTACATTATTGTAAGGAAATAACAAAGGATTGCTTCTGCAACTTCATACATAAAGTACTTGAGTATACAGGGTGTTCAATAAAGTCCTTTGGAGAAAATATTCTAGAGAGGGCTGAGTCTTTTCCCCCATTCGACTACTAAAAACCGTTTTTTTATTTGGACATATAGTTTTTCAATATAAAAATCTAAGCATTTAAAGCGAAATCAACTACAAACAAACAGACATATTTACGTAGGGTAATTCAGGGTGATATAGCCAGTCGTTGATGGCCAGTCAAAAAATTTCCAACTTTTGCCTTTATTATATATGGCGCTATGTGACGGCAATACGCGCTCGACATTCGTAAGAGATCGTACGTGATGACGTAACGCAGTTTATTGTGCCGAAAAAAATATATTAGATGATTAAACGAACTTCTAAGTGAAGTTCTATCGCTATTATATGAGTCGCTTCATTCGAAGATATTATATAACAGGTAGTCCTTTTTAGGTACTAGGTAACTTCGCACAATTTAAAGTATCATAAAAAAAACACTGTGGTGGGGCGCCGCGTGGCATGATCCACCCGGTTCGCGCCAAGCCCTCATTCTTTAGAGACCCTAAACGAAACTTTTAAATGGGTTCTGGGGTGGGTGGGTACGTCATATCTTCGAATGAAGCGACTCATATAATAGCGATAGAACTTCACTTAGAAGTTCGTTTAATCATCTATTATATTTCGTCGCTTCATTCTTCAGATATTATATAACAGGTAGATTTTCAGAGATAGAAAGTTTTGTTTAGGTATATACTTGGAATTGAAATAAGTAAAGATATAAATATTTAATTACATATTTTATTATTATAGTACTTAATAATTAGTATTATTGCATAATGAGCTTTAAATAATCTTACTTTATTTGAGTTGCTAGAAATTATAATCAGCTTAAATTAATGAAACTTAGTGATAGTCTATTTATAGACACATAATTTTTAATGTAGTAATTTACTAATATCAAAATACGTAATATTCAATAACTATTTTTAATATTAGGTTAAGTATTGTTCATGTCTCGATTAAGTATCGACAAAGCAAAGTTATTTCGTTGATCATCTAAAGGCCGATGGTAAAACTTTGCGAACACCTGTGAGTTTTATGTCCACCCGGCCGTTTTTCGAATGACATCGACACTGATACCGGCCGCGCGCGCGGCTGAGGTTGACGCGTGTCGTGTGCTGTGCGCACTAAAACGCTCATGTCAATGCCACTCGTGGCGAGCGTTTGCTTAATCCATCGACTTAGCGTCTGACTTGATGCAGTTCTGTGGGGAGCTTTGAATGTTACGAAGAGATTCCCGGAGTTTGAACCTCAGATATTTTTTGTAATAAAAATATATTCTTTTAAAGTTGATACTGGGCATATGTTGATATTGCTTTGAAAGTTTGGGAGAGATAATAAGGGCTGTTTACGATTTGGAGCGGAAGTCTTGATTATATCTGTTATAATAATATTTACTTTATCAGATTGAAAAATAATATTTTTTAATTTAATTAAAGACAATGTCTGTACTCTTTGACCAATACATAAAGCTAATAATGTAACGAGTTTTTTTTTTCTTTTTTGTTTGTAATATTTTCTAATCATAAATTAATATTTGGATACCAAGAAGACAGTTGATTTAGTACTAAATTTGGATCCCAAGTAAATGAATATTTAGGCTTAATAGGTTTAGTTTTATAGGCTCCTTTTAAGAGGCGTTTAACACAACTATTATCACTTATCTCTTCTCCTAATAAAAGAGATAATGCAGATCGATGCGTATTTAATGAACCGTAAGAACACCCCTTATTAAATTGCTCGTTTAAGAATCAAAGAACTAATGGAATGGATTTTTCGAAACTATTAATTCATAACCACACTTCTTGAAACCATAACTTCAATGAGACGTTGTACTGGCGAACAGTAGCGAGCGAGGCGAGCATCAACGTGAGAGCCTCTGGTGGGCAGCCGCGCCGGCTGAACGACGCCCGGAGAGCCTCGCGGCACCCAGGGTAAGGCTGGAGTGCAGTGGGTGCTGACTCCATGGCTGAGAAGGCCAAAAGGGGAATACAAGTACCCCTTCGGCTTTATCATCAATGATTTTTCGTATACATTTTAATACAAGAGAAAAGGGAGGAAATGCATAAAAATCCAAGTCAGCCCAGCTTATTGTAAATGCATCAACTGCGACTGCATCAGGTTCAGGCTTCTAGGTGACAAATAATTTACATTTGGCTCGACTTGAGAACAAGTCGATCTTAATGGGCCCGAAACTATTTACAATAAGTTGGAAAGCGCTATCCGAGAGGGCCCATTCAGTATCAGGGTTAAGTTTTCTGGACTCTTTCTTTCTTTATTTTCTTTTTCTTCACTAGCTATACTTTTGAGACCTAACAAAACCGCGAGTAATTCTAAAAAGTTAATATGATTTTCTTTTTCACTGTTCGTCCATGAACCACTATATTTATTATTTTTGCATACTGCTCCCCAGCCTGTCCTTGATGCGTCGGTGTAAATTTCTAACTTATAATTTTGAGTAATGATTAGACAAGAAATAATATTAATATTATTTTTCCACCACTATAAATCTTTTAGTAATATCTTATTGAGATTCATTTTTGCCTCATAGTTTCCTCCGAACTTATTTAAGGCTAAAAAATTTTGTCTCTCTAATATTTTTGTATATAAGAATCCATATTTTGTGGCTGGACAGGCTGCGATCAATACACCTATAAGTTTAGCGAAATTTCGTATTGAACAAGTTTTAAGATTAATGTACCTATTTATTAACTGTACAATGTTATTCCGCTCATCGCCAGTTAACGTAATAGACATCTGTTCTGTGTTGAACATAAAACCTATGAATTTGATTGACTTTTTTGGTACAATGTGACTTTTATCGAAATTTACAATAAAACCTAGACAATGTAATAACTTCAAAGTTTCTCTTACATTAATCATGCATTCTTCATACGTATCTCCAATAAGAAGATCGTCTTAATAGTTAGTAGACTTAAAACCTTGTTTTCTCAAATGACTCATTACTTCACGCATAATTTTTGTAAATACCCACGGAGCTACCGATAATCCATACGGCATTGCTGTGAACTCGTAAGTGATCGGCTCAGACGAATCATTTTCTTGGAATTCGAATCGTAGGTACTTTCTGTCACTAACAAAAATCGGTATAAGTAGATATGATTCTTTCATATCTATATTGGGTAAGTATCCATTACGAGGAATTAATTTCGAGGCTGTTTTATAAGATTCCATTTTAAAATGTACTTTTGTTACGAACTTGTTTAAAGATTTTAAATTTAGTATAAACCTTTTTTCTCCGTTAGGTTTCGGAGCTAAAAATATATTTGAAATACATTGATCATTTGAAGGAGAACAAGGTTTTATAGCCCCTTAGTCTAATAATTTATTTATAGCTATTTTCATGTCTCGTTTTTCACATGATGACAAATTATTTTTAGGAATAGAATACTGACAAATTTGAGTATCGAATGGTATTCTAAATCCATACTTTATCCACTTCAATATAACTTCATTTTTAGTTATTTTTGTCCAACAATCATAAAATAAATTAATTTGACCTGCATGTACCTTGATTAATGTTGGGTCGGAGCACGCATCCTGGATGAAGTCTGCGGCTGGAACTTGGCGTTGAACGCAGAGTCCGATTGTGGGCGCTGCTGTGTTTGAGCTGCTATCGGTTTCCTCTGACCTCCCCGCCGGGTAACGAGGAGGTCCAGTTTCCCTGCTGAGACGACCGGTTGACCGTTGATATTTGAGAGTCGACTGTTTTGGCTGGGCCTTTTTTAATTAGGGCTCCCTGCTTTTCAATGGCTTTACTTGCCTTTATTTTTTCCGGCAATGGACTTCCAAATAAAGTTTTGTCTCTTTCGGAGTCTTGTATAACATGTTTAAAGTTTGTATCCAAATTAGGTAAAATCAGTTTTACCCTATCTTTGGTTAACATAAAGTGGAGGTCTGATAATAGGCGGCATCCATCACTTACGTGACGGAGGGCCTTCATATGTTTTCTTCCTTCCCAAGGAGGACGTCAATCCTTTGGATTTTTTTTTGTCACGTGCTCCTGCTAGGTCAGTTATGGCTGTCGAGATTTCCGCATTTAATTTTAGGGCTTGCAAGTTTTTGCAGTTTTCGGGTACCGTATTTTCTATGGTTAATTTATCTTTGTCTTCTTTGGACAGTCCTTTTCTTAGTAAAGGTGTCCATAAATTTGAGAGCGTATCGTGTATTTTAGCGCCAAATTCGGGTGTATCGGAATTTGCAGCTCCAAGTGCAGTAAGCAGCTCTGGATCCAGATCGGGATTAGGTTCTTCCGATATACTTGGTGCGTCTTGTGATATTGACGGCTCCGGATTAGGGAGCGTCTTTGCAGATAGCTTTTGATCCACAGTGAATGACGCGGCAGTCTTCTGGTTATACAGGTTTACATCATCCAGTGGTAGCGGTAACTCATACCTTGGAGGCGACATGTTTATGTCTAATTCATATTAATATAACGCCCATAACGTATTACAGACAACGAGATAAATCTCCTTGAGATTACCCGCATTTTCTGTAATCGTATTGAAAACAAAAGGTGATCGATAAGATCAAATAAAATTTATTAAATTTTACATCATTACGATATTGAGCGGATAACGTGATATATCTATTATAGATTACACGCATTTTCTGCTCTGATTTTTTAAATAACCTTGGAGGCGACATGTTTATGTCTAATTCATATTAATATAACGCCCATAACGTATTACAGACAACGAGATAAATCTCCTTGAGATTACCCGCATTTTCTGTAATCGTATTGAAAACAAAAGGTGATCGATAAGATCAGATAAAATTTATTAAAGTTTACATCACAACTATATTGAGCGGATAACGTGATATATCTATTATAGATTACACGCATTTTCTGCTCTGATTTTTTAAATAACATTTTTAAACCGAATAAGTAGGTCTTGCCTTGTAAGATTTCTTCTTCATCGGTAGAAATAATTCGCTGTTTCCGTTTTTTATTTATTTTTTGTTCCAACTTTTTTATCTTTATATTATAATGTTGAAGCTGTTCTTCTGCTGTACGTTTAACATTTTGTAAAAACTTAAGTAAATGATTAAAGTAAATAACGTATGCTTGTTACCACGCACGAAAAAAGAATGAAGGCTTGGCGCGAACCGGGTGGATCATGCCACGCGGCGCCCCACCACAGTGTTTTTTTTATGATACTTTAAATTGTGCGAAGTTACCTAGTACCTAAAAAGGACTACCTGTTATATAATATCTGAAGAATGAAGCGACGAAATATAATTTCAATCGATATTGTATTAATTTTACTTTTATTTTGTGGTTTGATGTTTTGTTGTTATTACAACATCTATATCGTAGTAATTATTTTACTGTGCCAGTGTTTTTGTTTGCATGGTAAGGTCTTCTTCTTCTTTTTATGTCAATTTGCCCTAAATTTTTGACCAAAATCTGGCCACTCCCAGAGCATTAGTGGTAGCCAAATTAAGATCATTTTTTGTGCAACTGTCAGGGCATAATGGCCAGTTAAGTAAGTGTGCCATTGACTGAGTAGGTGCCCCGTAGTCACAAGTCGTCTTATCTCAAAAGGCTCATGTTTTAAAGTGCTCCATTTTTTTAAATAAAAAGGTGTACAGGGTGACTGATGGATCACTTTCAAAATACCAGGACGTGATAGTTTAAGATCATACATGAAGAGAAAAATAAATTAAATAATCAGAGCAAATTAAACAGAGCATTAAAAACCAACTTCACTTCAAAACTTTGGCTGAGTTGAGAATGTCATCAACGTAAACATTCTCCAAAATCATACATATTTTTTCAAAAGCTTGAAATTTTCGATGTAGCGCAAATTTGTCACCAGTCACCCTGTATATTTACTAAGGCTTATATGGCCGTACTGTTTTTTTGTATATCAAGAACGCAAAATCAACTTCTAAAGAAGAAAGTGAAATACATTTGGATAGTGACGATACATCTGCAGTAGACTACAAATATAATTGTAAAAGGTGTGGTGAAAACTGCTATAAAACTGAAAAAATCGAAGATTGGATTCAGTTCATTATCTTGAATGGATGCATGAAAATTATACTCCGTTTGAAAACACTTGTGATGCATGTGGAAAAAAGGCAAAAGAAAAGACCGCAGACAAAAAAAATCAAGGCAAGGGGAAAGAGGAAAAATGACGAAGAAATAATATGGCCATCTTATACGCTTTTGCTATGGCTATCTTACACGGACGGGTCGGATAAGATGGCCTTTTACTTAATTTTTCTTTTTAAATAATTTCTAAAATGTTAATCGATAAATCGTCACCAAAGTCCGCGAAACCAAAGTTGATTAATAAATGATTATCAATTAAGTACAGATTTTCATTTCATTCTGTCATAACTATTTTAAATTTTACCTTAAAAAAATACGGCCATATCACCTTGAATTACCATAATAGATATAAATAAACACAGATTTTTTATGGTGAGTCCAAATAAAATACCGTTTTTTCTAGTCGAATGGGGAATACGAGCTCTTTTTGGGTTATTTTCTCCCAATGACTTTTTTCAACACCCTGTATACCTATGATAATTAAGTGCTGTAACTTGCATGAGCTGTCCCCCCTAATTTTGACCAAAATAATCCGAATTAAAAAGTAATAATAACTATTACGTTCTCTGCATTAAAGGGACTGTCTTTTGTTCTCAACAAATATCAGATACAGTCATGAAATTACAGGAAACCTTTTTCATACATTTATTTTTTGCAAACTGACATGCCATTCACATGATGCGTGACAAGAGATGTTAACTCCCAGTCTCCTTCCATCAAAGGCTTTGTCACAAACACAAAAGGAAAACAGCAAAGTTGTTTGATGATTGAAATAATCAGGTACCTCTTCAACATGCTGCAGTGAGCGCATTGCTGTTATAAAAACCCAGTCAAACAGCTTTTCATCCAGCCAGTTACTGTCTATAAGCCTACGAAGTACATAAAAAAGGCAGAATGAAAAATAACCCTGAACAGATTGGAAAGAAACACGCACCACGCTACACCACATAGACGACCAGTTTAGCTTAAGCTATAGGCAGTTCCAATTCTCCAACCTTTCCAACCTTTTTCATCCTATGCACCTATATTTTATTTGTTCGTTCCAGAAAGGGAAAAAAATGACGGGTTTTAGTTTTCGAATTAAATAAAAAATAAGTTCGAAAACTAAAACCCGACTACTAAGAACACGCTCTAAAAAGCAGGAAACAAGTAACAGTCTCCGCTGAAAAATTTTTGTATTTATGTCATATTGATAGAGATATATTATATTGAAAGGGTAGCCGTGATCGTATGCCATTTTTAATTTAATTTTATTAATAAAATGATACTTCTTTGCTATAAAAGGTGGGATACGACCACGGATATCCTTTAAACATATTTCTATCAATATGACGCTAAGTATTTATTGTATTACGCTAATGTAACCATGAGTTTCGTAATGAATTCTTCAACTTTCGGAGAAGTTTACTCAGTTAGTAAATAAATAATTAATATTATTTTTTTAATTTATTTTTTCTCTTCTAGTATGATCTGAAACTATCACGTCCTGGAATGGAAGTTTTGACCTGTATGCATGTATATGGGTATGGATGTTCATCTGTTCCCTCACAACTTCTAAACTAGTTCAACAAATGAAGTGTCCTTAGAAGCGCCTTGATTGTCTGCTGGTTATAGGCTACATGACGTCACGTTAAATTGATTAAATTACAGCGCCCTCTAGGGGCTTAAAGTATAGTACTAAAAATAACAGCACGTGCGTACTTTCCTACATACCTATGCCTTCTCATAAAACCGATTATTATTCCTACTCTTTCTCTGTTCATGCAGGTAGATTGTGGAATTCACTACCTCATGTAATTCGTGAGTCTAAAACTATATCTAGTTTTAAAAAGAAAGTCAAAGATCACTACTTTTCTCTACAGTAAGTTTTGTAACCTACACTACTATTTATTTATTTATTTATTTATTTACTCTTCATTGTACAAACACAAAATATAAAAAAAAGGACAATAAAAAAAAGAAAACACAATCGGCGGCCTTATCGCTAGAAAGCGATCTCTACCAGGCAACCAAGGCAACCAACCATTGTTGTACTATTTAAACCATATTATGTTATTAGTATTGTAGGTATATGTATTTTATATAAGTATATTTAAAATAGATGTTATATTATTTTTATGTATTTGTATGTATATTCATAAGTATTTAAGTAGTTTATACGATATTATCGATTAGTACACACTATTATTGCATCTTAACCAAACTCTCCAGTCTTGGGTCTGCTGGAAGAAATTTCATAAGAGATAAGCAGTACCTTTGTACTTATTTTTGTTCAATGTGTTTCTTTAATTTAATTTAATAATTTATTCAATTTCTCCAATTAAGTTTGTGTAGAAAACAGTAGGTATTACCTAAATACTAAAATCTAATACTTGTATATAAACTTATGTGTACATAAATTATTAAATAAATAAACATTTTGTTTCGTGTGGGGTATCACATGAAAGAGCTATTTTAACATATTCCAAACATGTAAACACTATTACTTCAAAATATGTGAATTAATAATTAAAGTAAAAAATAAAAAATAAAATTCTAGACTGTTTTGAGTGGGGTATCAAATGAAAGACCTGTATTAGCACAATTTAAATATGTGAACACTATTAAGTACTCCGAAATAAGTGAAAAAACCCGACTACTAAAACACGTTCTAAAAAGTAGGAAACAAGCAATAGTCTCGTGCTAAATATAACTTATGTTTGAGTTTGGCTAATTTTATTAAAAAATGTTAAATATCATGAGCCATCACAAAAATAAATCCTATTATTAATGATCAATAACAAAGTAGCCATATTGTCATGGACATATTAGGTATTTTGTACAAAATTATATCGAATAAAATCCCCAAACAATTTTTCCATGTTTTTCATGGTGGTCTTTTTTCCGAAACTTATAAATAATAAAAACTAAGAAAACACTAACAATTCACAATATTAGTTTTATCATTTAAAAAACGATTTAACAAAGAAAACAAACTACTTATTAACAATTTTTTGTGTTCCTAATCAGCCTAGGTTTTATTTGGTTTGAAGCTTTGTAAAAATCTATGATTGTGTTAAAGAAGATTTAGCAACTTACGTTGCAGAAATATGTAGAGCACAGAAAACATATAGTCATTTGTACGTCATTATTCAATGATTTATTTTGTAACAATATAAAGTCGCCTTACGAATAGACTTTCCTACTCTATAATATCTCTTCACGTAGGAGTTCTGAGAAGCCAGAGTTCAAAACTAGAATAATAGGTGCATAATGCATATGTGACCACCATACATCTGGAGAGGAAGTTGATTAAACGGTAGGTAGAGTAAATTTTAAAAATATAAAGGTTGTTATTAATAACTATAAGATTTGTTTAGATGTTGCATTTAAAATTACCTTATTGCATCGATCGACCAAGTAAAATTAAATTACCGTAACTTACAATCCGTCTATGTATAAGAAGTATAAGAGAACACATTGACGATGCACAACCCCTAAAATCCTAGATATATACCCACACCTGAGTTTTGTAAACAGTTCGTTTACCACATTGCCCCCCACAGAGGCCATCATAATCATTTGATTCGTTTACATTTATTTGAGATATAACCTGGTTTTAGTAGCTGCTACGTCCTCCATAAGAAATGATAAAGAATATGATAACATTGTTTTTATTAAGTAGAAGAGTTTTAAAATCGCAATGTGAGGTAGGTATACCTTATCGTACCTACTGCGTGGCGAGCAAAGAATCTAAACTAACTGTGAAATGGTTTAAGAGAATACCTTTTTAGTTTATCCCAGTTGTATTATATTCATTTCGATTCAGGTCCCTAATCATTAAAATAACGAGCAGAGTTAATTATACAAGTATTCGCTTTAATTATGCCACTAAAACGAACAACAAGTGCTTAGTCTTAGATAATTACCTAAGCCTAGAGTTGTAATAAGTATGGGCGATAGGTACTGTTGTCCTCACTGTATTAAATAATATTTGTGTTCTAAGGGGTCACAGTTGATTTTCAGGAATTCTCTTTACTCTGTTTGTGTTACTAAGTATTTCTTGTAGTTATAGCTTTGGTAACAAGCGCATAAAGAGAGACTTTGAACAGCTATTTGATCCCGTTAGGGATTTAATTTCCAAAATAAGAGTAGCCTAAGTACATACATACATAGCTTCACACCTGTACCCCTTACGGTGTCAGCACAACAATCGAGCGATGTCGACTGTTCCATTCGTCCGTCGATCGATTGTAGACAGAACACTGGAGGTTATAAATAAAACCATCTGATGTCACGTTTGACAAATTTGGAGGCATTATAATGATGGAGAGATTGCAGTGACAGGTCATCCTATCGCCCACAAAAAACCGCCAATAAAACCTCTGTCCCTCAACTGACTTTTACAATATGCCCGGGAAGAGACGCAGCTGGCACATTCTATGTTTTTCTTTTGCTCCCAGTCCATCATGGAAGATTGCCTCAGTTTCTCCTTAAAACATTAGCTATCTATATATAACAAGTGAGAACCTTGTTAAAATAGGTCCATCCGTTTTACCTACTACATACGCATTAAGTGAAAATGTGTTAAATTAAAATTACAGTTTTCTGAACTTTGTTGATATGTAATCTAGTAAGTTATTTGATTCATCCTTGAATTACAAGGATCACAATCAATACTGAGTTGGACTACATCTTATACCTGCATAAGAAATACGGAAGTGTAATGTGCTATACATTCGTCATCTCAGAACAAATACCTCTCCATATTATACCAGTTTAAACAATAAAGTAAAATTGCTTCGCTTATGATTACTGCTAGCATGCAACGTCTACAGAAAATGGCAAAGGTCTAGGTGTATGGTTAGATTATTCAAATCATACGATGACATGTTTCCGTGGTAACTGAAAAACTAGGCTTTGATTAGTGTGCAAAAGATTTTTGTTTTATTTTAAACTATGGGAAATATGCCGTGCGAGCACAGAACTTTCTCGAATCGTATGTATACGAATGTTCGTATAGTATGGAGACGGTTTGTAAGTAATATTTATTTATTTACTCTTTATTGCATACAATTACAAAATGGATTACAAACAAGAATTATTTGTATATTATTGTATAACAATTGGCGGTCTTATCGCTAACAAGCGATTTCTTCCAGACAACCCGGGTTATAGAACTGGTGAAATACGAGTTGGGATAAGGCATCCATAATTTAACTATAAATACACTAAATAAGAATATACACAAATAATGTGCTATGATAGACATATAAGTAATATATAAACGATACATAATAATGGAGATCTATCCATTGCCGCACGGCCAGCTTAAATAAATATGTACCTTGTTAATTTTACATGTTTGTAAATATGTTGTACTCTGAAATAACTGTAAAATAGAAAATTACAATGTTACTCAACACTTGCAACCGACTCCATACTATACGAACATTCGTAAAGATACGAGTCGATAGAGTTGTGTGATCGCACCAGTGATGATAAAAAATTCTTTGACAGTGGATTTCAATAATAACTATTTATTTATTTATTTTTAGCATAAAAGCAATGTATGAGTGTTGCCATTCCACCCTAGATTTAGACAATTATTTTCTTTTAAATAATCTTGGATTCAATACAGAAATCTACTAAAAACCACTAGGCGTCACTATTTTATGAATAATTTGAACATCACAGATTTTAATTGATGTTTATTTTTATCGACTAAGAAAGCATTGTTTATTACAGTAGGAGGGACACGCAGAGCAAAACAAGGATTCGTAATGGAATTAAAAGATATTGTAAAAAAAAATTAAGAAACCTAACTGCGTTGAATTTTACCGATTTGATACATTTTTGCGATTAGTAGGCTGCTGAGTCAGCTTTGATAGGATAAACACAATAATAAATTTGATTAGCTTAGTATTTATATGTTATCTGTAAAGTTTTGAAACAATTTATGGTGGGTTTATAGAGATAAGCAGGTGCTTCGTCCTCCAGTTCAATCGTTTGGGAGGATAATTTGTAACGGATCTAGTCTAGCTGCTATAATAAAAAACTATTGCCGATAGATAATGTAATCAGATTATTTTTTGAAAGTTAAAATACCATTTTAAAAATGAAGAACCCAGATTTGGGTTTTTTTATTTTTAAAATAACTATCGATATTCTACAAATTTACCTACTTCGTTAAAGGACGTATTATAATCTTATCGCATATAAATTGTGTCAGTCGATGTTTAACACACTGTTAGAGTCAACAAACTCATCATTGTTTGAATGTTCTACCTTCTTATTTTTTATTCCTTTCTACAGGTTAACGTTCAGAATAACTACCACCATTCTGACATCACACCAAGATAGTACGTCAGATGGCAGAGGTACCTAATCAGCGTTCAGTTTTTCTATATTTTAGGAGCAATGTGCCATTCATTGCAAAAAATTCAGGAGACAAGAGTAATCTTTGGATTTTAAACTCTTGCATAAAATCAAGCTTATTTGCTTGACTTTGCAGCTTATCTCACTAAAAGTTGAAGCAAATATATTTTGTATTTTAGGAATATTTCGACTCTTAACTAGTTGTTGATCAAAGATTAGAGATTTTTTTAAATTATTTGGCTGCTAAAAATTATCAACTAATGACCCATACCTACACATAACATTGTATTTATATTCAATATTATGGAATACTGTGACTCATTAAGATTCGAACATTGTATTAGCCATTAAGTTTTAATTAATGCAACAAGTTTCAACGAACTATGTATTTTCTATCGATAGGTATATCATTCTCCTTTACCAATTCATTAAGTATTTCTGTGTATCTGAAGGTAAACTCTACGACAAGTGGCGGATCTAGCGGCCAACTATTTTCGATCATAGCTTTTTATGTTTTCTTTCAACATATTCAGGAAAGGACACCTCCTCACCTCCACCTCAAATATTAGCAACAAATAGACATTAAATCCTAGCCAAGTTTCATTGAATTTTATGACATGGCGGAGCGGTCGATATACACACCAAGATGTATGCACCTATGTTTATCTATTTCTTAAGAGGTACCTACAGTTATCCATAACACAATTATTTTAAGAAACTTAATTTGGGCCAGATGCTGTGGTGTGAGTGTCAGTAATATTTAATTATTTATTACAATTATTACATCGACGGCTTTGGCGATGGGGTAAACCTGTTTGCCTCAGACGCCAGGGGTTGCGGGCTCGATTCCCTCACGGAACAAGAAAAAAAAATGTTCCGTGTCTGTCTGTTTAGGTATCTATTTATGTACTTATATTGTAGGTTTCTTGGATCGGGGTTCGAAATAAAAGAGTTTCTTTCTTCAGTTTAACATGTCTTGAGGCGAGGACGAGGCTTCTTAGTTCTGGGGCTGCTGGAGCCAGAATGGCCCCTCTAGGCAGTTGGCCCGGGTTTTATACCTACGTTTTCCAATCAAGTTCCCGCAAAAAAGCCTCAGTTTCCCGCCTTCATTTTTCCGCCAAAAAACCTCCTTTTCCCTCTATGACATTTTCTTTATTTTCTTACAAATCTTACATATAACATTATATTTTATTTAATATACCTACAGGGGACTGGTGACAAATTTGCAATACTGAAGAAGAGCTTCAGTATTGCAAAAATCTTCAGTAAATCCCAACTCGGGATTGTTAAGGATTGGCTGGCGGGGTCATGTGTCTCTAACGAGCATGTGTCCCCCGAGATTCCGTCTAGTAGGTGCACCAACGTTTCTTTGGAGGAGAAAAAAAACGCTCGTGCCGCTAGTCACGGAATCAGCGTTGTAGCGTCAATATGCGGTGTTATGCTCAGGATATTTCTTACATAAGTCGTTTATAATCTCTACTTATTATTTACAATACTTATACGTCTTATGATTACGTTTCTAACGTACGTTAGTTAGATACATCGTTGAAATCCTGATACCTAGGATATTTTTAATGAAACTAGGTGATAGAGATCTATTTATTTCTGTTTGCTAAACATTGCTACTCATAAATATGGATTTAATACTGACTATTAAAAAATATAGGTAGTAGTCTCATGTTATCGTTGCGAACAAAGATCATGTAAGGCACGTATTATGAGAGTTTACGCACAGTTTCAGTTACAGTTTTATGTTGAATCTATTCTTGTATTGAGTCATAATATTGACTTTCACGACTCTATTATCTCTAATCTTATTTACTATTTCCACCTCCAGGTGAATGACCCAAACCTAGGCAAAAGTTCCAGTTACGATATTTGAAACCGTCTTATTGGTGATAAACGTCATAATCTTGCACAAGTGAAATGAAAACAATATTATGATACTATAAAAAATAATAAAATAAAATCCCCAGACAATCACACCAACTACATGGCCTCAAAGTAAGCGAAGCTTGTGTTATGAGATACCATGTAGCGAACTAGGGGGGAACCTAGAATATAAATACATATATAGATAAACACCCAGACCCAGAACATTTTTTTTTTCTTGTTCCGGGCGGGAATCGAACCCGCAACCCCTGGCGTCTGAGGCAGATAGGTTTACCCCTTCGCAAAAGTGGTCGTCAACTATGTTTAACTATATTTTTCTTTGTGGTAGGATCCCTTCTGGGTCCGCCTGGCTAGCGACCACCCTTTATATAAAGTCTGCCGCCAAATGTTACCGCTCCGGCGGTAATGTGTTCCGGCAATATTGCATAAAGAGCCAGTTCCTTCCTAAACCCGTGTGCTTTCATCTTCGACCTCATCGTCACTTACCATCAGGTGAGATTGAGGTCAAACGCGGGTTTAGTCACTTATAAAAAAAAAAAAAAAAAACCTACTACAATAATAAAGTAGAAAAAAAAATTGTTTGGACACGCTAATCTCTGAAAGTAGGTACCCGTCGGGCTTGAAATTAGTCGTCTTGAGTATGAAAATGATAGTCTTCTTTGAAGGCTATAAGACATTCCTACAGGATTAAAAATGATATTTCTTTCTGTCTTTTCACTTACTATTCCGCATTTCGAAAGTAATTTGTGTTTTCTGTGCTTTTTAAAGACACCAAGAAAAACAAAGGTATATTGACAGTTTGGAACCCCGAATACGACTTTAACTGTATAGCAGTAACCATAATAAATAGTAACTGATATAAAATTTACTATACCTAACTGACTATCATAAAACGAGTAAAGATCAAGGGAATTGAACTTTACACTTGATACACGGTATGAACTTGAATCATAGATTTAATTCAATAATTAGAATAAATCCAAGAGTCTTTAGTACTGGCGACTATACACAGTATGTAGTACTATGTACTAGATGAATCTGGAAATGACGTGTCAATAAAGTAGATCTTTATAATGCAAAGTTCATTTGAATCACACAGGAATGCGTGGTAGTAAATATGTTAAGCGAAATATTTAACTAATCTAACCTTAACCGATCTCTTTATTAAGTTTTTATATAAACAAATAACTGATAGATAATTTAGGGATTTTTATACGCAAAGAATTAGTAGAATATGAATTAGGTACTATTTAAGACTATGTCGTAGTTGCAAGCATGTCAATGCAGATTTTTATAAAATATATTATCTTTCTGCGTGTCTTTTATTTTTGTTACCGTTAATTTACTCGAAGTATCCCTTACTGTTACTGTACCCATGTTGTTACTTGTATCAATCAGCGGTGCAAATCAACTAACATACCGGAAACACTTACGTTTGAGGTCTAAGCAGGAAATCTTATCGAATCGTTATCGTTGGTTCGTTAAGGTCGATGATTACAGATACCTACCTAGTAGGATCCTATATAATTTAGTCTAAATAAGATTATCAGAGCCACAGGATAAAAAAACACTTATCAGAAGCGCTATTCAACTTATTTTCATACGATTTGTTATAAGACCTGTTTAAATAAACGCTCCAGATATTAAAGTTTTCATTTAACACAACGTTAAGTGTGCATTATCAATTGTATTATTCGGCTGTTTCTGATTTTCATGATATTGCATCTGTTCTGTTTTATGCAAATGAACGCTTGGAAAATCTAGGCAAATAGGTTCTGCGCACAAATGTTTTGAAGGCGTGGTCTTGCTGTTTTCAGATGGGTCGGCGTGTTTTTATTAAATTACGAGATAACTGCAAGTCTACTGCGTAAAGTAACTGAGTAAGAAAAAAGTAAAGGAAAGAAGATACTACCATGTGGTACACTTACAACTACATCACATAATATCCTATAGTGACAAAGAGGTCCTGATGATAGAACTCAAGCAAATGCTGAAGGAGAGATCAGTATTTATGGATTTAAGGATACCAAGGACGCTATTGAAATCAACAGCGGTGAAGATATTCTATAAAGAAAAAACGAAAAAAAAGAAAAAACCCAAAAAGTTTCAAAAGAAAAAAGAAATGGCTGACATCGGTAACAGTATGATTGCGAGTAAAGGTAAGTGCGGTTGCGTAACTAAAGGGATGGAGCCAGAAAATAGAGAATAGTTAAATATTTGGGGAAGTAATTATTGTCAGAAGGAAAGGGTATAAATATCATGATAATAATTTTCGAGCGCAAAATGTCTACCAATCTCAATTAACGAGATGAACTGGATAGATCAAGATCAAATAATTTTATTTAAATAAGTACTAGGTATTATACTAAAAATCTTTAAGAATAAATAAAAAAATATACAAAAGCAAGCTCACCGTTCAAATGTGCACAGGACTGGTAACAATATTACAATATAAAAAAATAAGAAAGACACTAATTAAAGAAAGACACTAATCATATTAATATAACTGCAATTTAACTATAATTTAGTATTTAAATCTCACAGACTAACACTAGGCAATAGCAACTTTATAAAAGTGGCAGTGACATAGTCCTAACACAAATGTCAATGGTCACAGATGTTAAATGTCAATAGAAACACTTAAGAAAATAAAAACACATCAAGTTTGATTACATAACAACAAATGCTATCGATAGTATAGGTAACAATATAAGATAAGCCTTTTTTGCGTGTGTGAGTAAAGTGCTCAGACAGAGATTCCATATTTAAAATTGAAATGTAGCGTACAGTTTACAAAATCATTGCTCAACCAGCAAGTTTGATAAATCTTGTCCTTTTAAAAAGTAATTGCCATGAATATATCAATTACAATTAGCTAGCAATAGCTGTCAATATCTAGTATTTACCTTTGCGTCTTTCTAATGCAGAACGTGATATACATTGATGTAAAACAGTATAAGTTTCTTCTTGTTATCGTGTAGATGTCGTGTGATCTTGGTGAGAGTATTGGTCAGCTATGTTGCCGGGTCAAGCAGCTTCCAGGGCGCGGGTTTCTTTCATGCTTATATCTTATAAGATATCTATGTATTGCAGATAGAAGATACAGGGTGACTGTTGACAAATTTTAGATACTGAAGGAGAGCACTCTGTACTCGATTCTGATCATAAAATTATGCAATAAAAGTAGGTCCTTACTAGACCGACACAGAACCCAAAAATGTCTGTCTGTTTGTCTAGGCATTACGCAAAAACTACCGGTTCGATTACGATGAAACTTGATATAATTATATTTTAATATCCTTGGCACCACACTGGGTACTTTGTATCCCAGAAAAGTATATACAATAAAAAAAACTTAATTTTGCGGTTCGATCACACGCAGTTTACTAAGTTCTCAGCTATGTTGTAATTGTAGTGCTAAAGGTTGAATTTGGCTTGCACCGTTCACAAAGGGTAGTTCCCAGTAGTTCAACCAATCAGTTCAACCAGTTGAACTAGTGGGAATTTATTCCTAGTAGTTCAACTTTGTACAATCCTCTCGAAATTTGAACTACTGGGACATAAAAGTTGTACTGGTATCTAGTTCCCACTTGTTCAAATGGTCAGTTCAATCGTTGACAAGAAAAATATTAGATTTTTTGAGTCTTTAATAGAAAATGAATACTTATTTTTCAAGAGTTGATTAAATATAAAATATATTCTACATTTAAATATAATAAATATATTCTATATTTCTACATTGAATTGCAATCCAAAATCCTTGTTTGTTGGTTTGGCACCGACGTCAAAAACTATGTAAATACAGGTATTTGGGTAGGTCTACCTAGATAAATTATTAATGTTCTTATTACATTATTATGTACTAATAAATTTTTGGCAGAAATTTACTACACGGAGTAGTAACATGGACGGAATAGAAACAGGAATAGGATGGCGTTTATAAAAAATATTTAATCTTTTTAAGTGGGTCGGTTTTTTTGAAAGCGGTTCACTTATTATGAAAAAGAAATAATGAATTTGCTTTCATTGTGATTTTATGACTTTTTTTATTTGCTATACGCGTCATTACTAATATGAATAGAAAATAAAAGAGGTACTTACGGAAAAGAAATAGTCACCGACGTAATTTCTATGATCATTAATTTAGTTAGAGAATTATCGTCCTATCAACCAAACTACTAATTGTAATGTAACCTACTACACATAAACATGGTCTAGGGATATTTCAATTATAACTAAATAACTAAAATTCTATTAACTTTTTATGAAGACTTTTTGTTAAGACTTGCACATTAAAATAAACCTTGTTTAATAGCCTATCTTATCCTATGTCTTAACAAAAAGTTAATATAATTTTAGTTATTTAGGTTTCATTGAAATATCTGCTTACTTAGGTTTTTATTTTCAGCTCACAACAATCTCTATTCAACCTTTTCATGTGTTATTGGTGGTATGTAATGGATCAATGCAATAAAAATCACTGATGGGTATTTTATATACAAAGAATAGTTTAATACTTAAAATCGTACTAACTAATCTATAGGCATGGAGCTGCTTCCTTCATCAGATAAGGAATCGTCATCCTCTCCGCTGCTTTCTTGCGCCATCTAGAAACAATCAGTCAACTTTAGATTTATTACGGAATTCCCCAAAGTAAAAGTTTGGTACCCAAATAGGATGTTTTTGTTGGCTGTCTGTCTGTCTGTCTGCATGTGCAACTTATATATGCAACTCCTTGGAGTAGGGAAAAAAAATCAAACTTTTAGGCAATCAAAACATATTTTGTCGCTCGAAGGCTTATCATGACTTTTAAACTATAGAAAAAATAAAGAGAAAATCAAAAACAAATAAATTTCACACACAATTAGCACGGAACCCTCTGTGTGCAAGCCCATCTCGCACTTAAGAGGGTTTTTATCGCTCGTGAGCACGGGGTCTGCAAAGACACCGAAACGTCGAATTGAAATTTAAGCCGAAGAAAAGCACTAGGTTCGAGATTCGAGACGCTTGTCCGCTGATATAGAATCTCTTTATCAAGCTGTACTTTTTTGCTTTGTGTGAGACGATTTGAATGTAATCTGGTAATGGCTATATGATAAAGTGATCGTGAGCCTGATAAAGGTTGCGATAAGACATGATTTAGTAAAATGCTTTGCATTATTACCAGATCGCGTTCACTCGATTCTTAGGGCGCCTACAAATTAGCCACGATTTTGTATAAGCTTATTGACAGAGTGGTGCGACGAGTCAGTCGCGCTGTATGTAGCCGCGTGGATAATTTGAATGTGTCCTTAGCTTTAGCACACTTGCTTGCCCTTTGACAATCCAAGATTTTTCACACTATGTAAAAATATAGAGTTTGATTGTCTTGGCATCACTCATACAGTATAGTTATTTATTTAAATCGAGGATTTAATATTGAAATCCCCCGTACGTCAGTTATTATGCGGTAGATGCAGGTGTTGTTTCTATTGCGCTGTATGTGACGACCGGCTGGTGTAGGGGTAACATATATTGCCTTCTATCCCAGAGGTCCTGGGTTCGATTCCCGGCGGCGGCGGATATTTGTCTGATGAATACAGATATTCGTAGTCATGTCATGGATGTTTATTTAAGTTTATTCTAATAAAAAATATGTATTTATTCAATATGTGTGTTTATATATTTCTTAAGTATATCAGTTATCTAGTATCCATAACACAAGCTATTTAAGAAACTTAATTTGAGCATATTTTTTGATAATGTTGTGTGAGTGTCAGAAATATTTATTTATTTATATTGCTGATGCAGAAAAAATGAAACCAAACCAATGAACTGTCTCAAATTTCTTTCAACTTAAACCAAATTTTTTGTCCTTGTAGGATGCTTAGAATAGCCCTACCGCCCCTGGATAAGCGTATAGTAGCAGGCGACTAATCCGAGTGACCCTCGCTTGGATCCCGTAAGGGTCCGACTGGCTAGCGACCACCCTTCATATAAAATCTGCTCCGGCTATATTTTATGAAGAGCCAGTTCTTTTCTAGGCCCGTGTGCTTTCATCTTCACTTACCAACAGGTGACATTAAATATAAATATTTCCGACACTCGCACAACATTATCTAGCCCAAATTAAGTTTCTTAAAGAACTTGTGTTATGGATACTAGATAACTGATATACTTAAGAAATATATAAACATATATATTGAATAAATACATATTTTTATTAGAATAAACTTAAATAAACATATAAACATCCATGACTTGACGGCTAATATCTGTGTTCATCACACCGATATCCGCCGCCGCCGGGATTCGAACCCAGGACCTCTGGCATAGAAGGCAATGTATGTTACCACTACACCAGCCGGTCATCAGAATTCAAACGTTTGACATTGAAGTCAAACGCGGCAGTAGTCTTTAACTTACCTCCAGCTTAATATCCGAATTGCGCAGGCTCATGACAGTATCTCTGGAGTACTTATATATAATCTGGCGGCAGTAGCGCTCGGCGTCGGGGGGCAGCCAGCCGCGCGCCTGGTGGCACAGCAGGCCGGGCGCGGGCGGCTCCGCTAGCTTCGCTTGCACCTCGGGAAGGAGCACGTCGACGTACTGAAGTGGTCGAAGAAAAACGAAAAGCGAAGTTAATTGAGATTTTTTTTTTTTATAAGTGACTAAACCCGCGTTTGACCTCAATCTCACCTGTTGGTAAGTGACGAAGACGTCGAAGATGAAAGCACACGGGTTTAGGAAGGAACTGGCTCTTTATACAATATTGCCGGAACTCATTACCGCCAGAGCGGTAACATTTGGCGGCAGACTTTATATAAAGGGTGGTCGCTAGCCAGGCGGACCCAAAAGGGATCCTACCACCAAGCAAAAATTGAGATAGTAGGATACAACCGTGGTTATCTTATCTTACACTTCGGGAAGGAATACGAAAATTTTAACTACAGAGTCTGATTTAGTCTGCTGGTAGGGTTTATCCGCTGTGTGCACGTCTGCGTAGATACGACCGTTCTAATTATTTCACACTAACACCTTTGTTGTATTTCAGATTGAAGAGATCACTGGCACGCCTGGAGTTGAAATTGCCTTTGTAATTATTTAAAATTACGTAACCTACATGCTAATTTGCGCCCTATTGTAAAGTACCCAAGAAAACAATGTTCCCTAGCGTACTTATAAACAACTAGCTGTTGCGCGCGGTTTTACCCGCGCAATTTCGATTCCCGCGGGATTTTCGGGATAAAAAGTAGCCTATACGGATTCGGAGGAATCCCTCTAAGTAATGGTAAAAAAAAATTTGAAATCGGTCCAGTAGTTTTTGAGCCTATTCAATACAAACATACAAAAATACAAACGACTTTCTTAGCTTGCACTTCGGGAAGGGATACGTCAATATACTACGGGATATTGAAAGAAAATTTAAATTACAAAGAGTCTGGTCAAGTCTGATGGTAGCGTATAACCGCTTTGTGTTCTAATCTGCGGTACGACCGTAGTGCTTATTTTACATTCACAGGTGTGTCCTAATTGAAGCAACAAGTCCTAATCTTACTTTGACGCAGAGCTCGTGCGCTACTTCAGTTTCTGGCACCACTACAGGTATATAGCTCAGTAATTCATCATCTTATAGAACAATGCCTCTGAATGGGCATGTACATCTGCATACGCAAATGCCCCGGTATGACTATGGCACTGGACTCGTGCACTACTGCAGTCTCCGGCACCTCCTTACCCGATGTCAGTGGCACTTAGCCCCATATCTTATAACAATTACCTGATAGTACTGCCGCTGCATGGGCACAAGTCCCGGTCTGACTATTACACTAGACTCATGCACTACACCGGGCTCGTGCGCGGCGCCACCGGGTCTCTTCAACGACAAATTGCAGCTAAGAAAGTCTAATTTCAACGTCACACTAAGCCCGCTAGTTTATTACAATCACCTGATAGTACATCTGCCGCTGCATGGGCACAAGTCCCGGTCTAACTATGACACTAGACTCGTGCACTACATCTGGTTCGGGCGCAGCGCTACCTGGTCGCTTCAACGACAAATTGTAGGTGTCCACGCCGCCCCGTCGCCCGTGGACGGTGTCGTCGCGACACGTTATTATAGAGCGGATAGCGGCTGGAATGGTAAAGCATGGCTTTAGTGGTAGTCTAAATTCTTTTTCAACTAAAGTGACGGGTAAAATGAAATAAAAATCATTTTTATCAATGTAATAGTCATCGTCATCAGCCTGGAGATGCCCATTGCTCGATAAAGGCTCTAAATTAAATTAAATTATGATAGGTAAGTCACAATGTTCATTAAGCGACTTTATACGGATTGATGAAAGATAGAGCTCAATAATTGAATAGAAGACAATGTACATTATTCAAATAATTAGGGTTTCATTTTTGGATTCTTTTTTTTTTTAATAAAAAATTCCCTTCTATTTTATATTATAATACACCTACAGATAAAACAATCGTCATATGTATAAGCAAAAACCAGCATACCTTCAGATCTAAATCGAAAATCAAGAGTTTGGTATTTTCGAGACTCCGGATCTTTTCTGGGGTCATAACCGTGTCTTATCCAGAGCTTTTTCCAAGGCCCATTATTTAAATAGAATGCCAAACATGGCAACATAGGTTTTAAAGTTGTGCCCTTTATGTGTGTCTTATACCTGATCAGATTATGAGACCAAATGGGCCTCTCTTCAAATAACTGAAACAAATTTATTTATAACTTCATTATCATGCTGATTTCACGCGAGTTGCATAGTGAAGTTCCTAAACACCATGTTTTTTTCGATATCTTCAACATAAGAACTTATTATTAAACTATATGTATAGATCGCGTCTAGTCCCCTATGAAGTTGTTACGAGACGCTTCGTGCAGGTTTTTGTAAGGGCCTTCGCTGCGTTAAGCGTTAAGGGTACCAAGGGTTGCCAACCATACTGTTTTTAACAGTATTATACTGTTTTGCACTACATTATACTGTTTACTGTTGAACTAAAATAAAGTATACAAATAACTGTTTTCAGCATAAAAAGCTAAACACTTTAATTTACTAATTTGTGCTAGAAGCTCTAAAAATATATGTTTAAAACATTAAATAAATTGAATACTGTTTATTTTTCCAAAATACTGTTTAATAATCTTTTCAGACTCAAATATACTTTATTTCTAGAAAAAAAAGTTGGCATCCCTACGGGTACCCGCCTTGCCTGTGGGTCAGCCGTCGCACGCGGCGCGGTCACGCTCATCCGTCCGACAAATGGGCTGATTCGTTCACGTCGTCGTCTTTTCACTGAGTAGTATATCAATAAATAATCCACAGGTATCGACTGTACACTGACGCGATCGAAATTATTAACTTATACTGGCGTGCGTCGGGCGTCGAGCGTCGAGCGAAGGCCCTAAAACACCTGCGCGAAACGCCTTGTAACAACTTCAGAGGGAACTAGATGTTTAGGGCGATCTTTACACCAAAACCTTTCCTAAAAATGTGTAGTACGGAAATATGTTATTCAATCTAGTAGTTTTGTGTTAATCTAGCTAATAATTTAATCTCATTTTTTACTAGACTTAAAAAAAGACTATGTTTTGATGATTCTTATTCCTTTTTGTAGATAATACTTTAAAGGTGTTCCTATATCAATTTCATAAATATCGATTTCGCTATTTTGCATTAAAAAGTATGTTTCCGTTATTGGTTCTTTTCAGCAAAGGACTTTAAATTTAAATTTTGACTTCAAAATGGTTAATCATGACATAAGTCTGTTTTTGAATATTTTGCATTCGCTGCTTATTAAGCCTTACCTTTCTTACTGTTTCATATTGTGCCTTTTTAACAGAGTTAATAAAAATGCTAGTGTCACGGATTTTGATATGGTGTTCATGAGCTTCAGTAGGAAAGTCCCGGACAAGGTCAAAGGTGATGTTAATTCCAGGGCCTTTTCTATCAGCGCGCATCCTGTTGTGGGAGTCCTCATCATCTTTTAAATTCGTCTTTTTAAGAACGTTATTTTGACGTTTCTCGATATATTCATAGTTTGTTGGTTTGTCTGTTCGTGTAAAATGACCTGGTAATAGGAATAGGGGTGCCGGTTCCCTGTAAAGAAAATAAACTATATGTTAAATCTTTCTATAGAATCCGTTTAGTAGTACTTTTAGCTACAAATATGGCAAACATGCTTAATCAGCTTAATTTCCATTTAAAAAATAGTATAGGTACATAATCTATTAAAGTAATAAGTGGATGCAGCGCTTCTTTGTTAATCCAAACAAATAAACAACGCCCCTGTCACACATCTTCAGCGCTACATACCTACAGTTCATTTTTGTTTATGCGAAACCTTACACAAGGGTTAAATATAAAATTATGATAGTATCTTAAAAACTCAGCAAGTTTCAAGCCTCTTGTGTAGTCTTGCTTTGTCGCGCTAATGAGGATACCCGACACGCGGCACCTCGCTACCATTTCGTGCGGCGTAGGTACCTTCTTGGATCCTGGGATTACCTACGATAAGCGTGCGAGTGAGTGTATAGATACATTGTTTAAAGATCTGTAGAGATTATCAAGTTAGAATATAACATGGTATAAAAACTATTGCAATCGATTCTAAACAAACCGTCAGGTTTCGTATAAACAAAAAAACGTTGAATATTTGAATGGATTAATGCGGATTATTTCGTCGCACCTAGCAATGCATGCTCTAACGTTCCTTGTAAGTATCTCCGCTTGTAGGTATAAAAAAAACACAGAGTTCAACACACTGAAAATGCGTTACCCGCCTAATTTACCCAGAAATACGCACATACACAGGGAGGCGCGCGTCGAAACGCAAGCTCCCGTAGTGCTGTGCATGATTTTGGAGGTAGTTGAATTAAATTCGTCGAAACGCAATGACGCAACTACACAAGTGCGACGAAAACTAGCATTATGATGCAGATCCGCACTTGCGCATGTAAGCTCGTAGGTCCGTCGGTCGGTGCGTGAGTGCGTCGGCAGTGTGTGAATCGACTAAAACTTAAGCTATTGTTATGTACTGTAAAGAGCATCAGAATTTACGACCACCTTAAAATATATCAGAGGAAAAAGCCAGAGTAAAAAAGCTCTTATGTCAGAAGAGATCATGTGGAGAAATCTATCCCATGCTTTTTTACTGTCCAAATTATCTTATTTTACTAATATTATAAATGGGAAAGTTTGCATGGATGTTTGTTTCTCAATCACGCCTAAACAGATTTGGATGAAATTATGCAAAATGATTGAGTACAAACCGTGTGAAACAGCTAGTCTTTCATAGTAAAGAAAGCTTTTTAGATTACTACTATCAATTAAATGGCTATCATTAGTATCTTTTGAATTTTTGAAGGGTAGGGCTTGAATTTTTTGTATCACAAAATTAGGCATACCAATCGGCGATGAGCAGAAAGTGGGGCGATTTGAAGTTGGAAGTTCGGAACGACCGAGGACAGATGCTGGCCGATTTCTTGGAGGAAGAAGAATTCTTTTTGATGAATTATTACTTTAAGAATACGGAACATCGCAAATGGAGTCAAACCTATGGAAGAAAGGCGCAAAAAAATATTGTCGTCTCCGGAAGGTGCTTCTCAGTAACGGCGGCTAAATAGGCAGATCTCCAAGTCCTTGAAGAGCGACATACGCCGTTTTAATACAGATCGTATAAAAACGGCTATAGAGCAAAACAAGGGCTCTAAAATCTTTGCGAGAGATAAGTCTCAGGGCAGAACCAACTGACGAATTTGAAAACGGACGACGGCAGGGTTTTTTCGTCTAAACGATCTGAGAAAACTCTTTCGGCTCTTAAGACGGGCTGCCGGAAGGACATGACCATAAAGTGAGTGTAGTATATTAGATTTTAGGTGGAGCTATACCTGCCAAAGGGTTATAGTCTTTGGAGAGGAGTTGGTTTGAGGCAGCCTGTCATAATGCGACAAGTTTGGTTAAGCTCAAAGTCGACTGCTTTGGAGTGGGTAGATTGATGCCACACCGGGCAGGCATATTGGCCAGCGGAGAAAGACAGAGCGAGGCCTGTTGTGCGGAGAACCGATGGAGCTGCCCCCCCCCCCCCGGTTGTTGACGTCAAACGTCAGTTTCCTTTTGAACAGTGAGGTTTGACAGTGAGCTCTGTCGAGTGTGATGCCTTGGTATTTTGGGTTATTGCTGTGTTTACACTGCTGGGGTGTTTTTCCATATTATATTAAGTGTTCGGCTTGTTTGCTTATTTCGTAAGTGGAAAGTGCTTATTGGGTTTTGGCTGGATTTGGTTTTAAACTATTCGCATTGTAGGTTTTTGACTTATACAACACATGACAGCGATGATGTATGGTACTTAGACGTGGGCGTTAGTTAACTGTGGGCCTATTAAGCAACCTCAAAGTCGCTCAGCGAGCAATGGAAACTATGCTCGGAGTTTCCTCAACCAAAGTCACAGACATAGGCAGAAGAGTTGCAATGCTGAAGTGGCAATTGAAGACACATGGCCGTTGGGGCTGTAAGGTCTCGAGTGGCGGCCACATACTGGGAGACGCAGCAAGTGTATGCCTCCCGCAAGGTGAACCGACAATCTGGTCAAAGAACGGATAAACACTGGATGAGGGCAGAGCGGGACCAATTTGTGTGTAGAACCTTGGGGGAGGCATGTTCATCAGTTGACATCTCCTGGCTGAATGATGATAATGATAAGGGTGTTAGCGCCATCTATTGATTTTCGTTAGAACTAAGTTAAATTGATTTAGTTAGTCGATGGGGCTTGCTTTTGTTTCTCCGCAATACCTAGGTTGTCACCACCGCGCCCTCTACCGAAGGGTTGAGAGGCAGTGCGTTCACGCATCCCGCTAAAGCTGGACGTGTGATTGATTGTTTGACCGCGCGTGCTCCAAGTCGCATAACCACCCTGGTTGTGCCTTGTAAAATTGCTGTTGTGAAGTTATTGTTTGGTGATAAACTCTATAGACTAGCACCGTCTGCGTCCCTCCCTGGGGAGTTAGTGTTAAGTTCACGTCTCACGGTCCTGTGGGCCGTACGAAGCAAGAAGCGCGGGAGCAGCAGCCCACAGCTGAACGCGCAGTTGGAAGACCAGCCTGAGGTACGTGGAGTATACCTAAGTTAGACCCTGTCGAAGTCTTATTTTATTGTTACCACCTGCCGCATATACAGTCCACTTTTCGGGGACACGGTCGGCGGCCGTTTATAGGGTTCAGGAGAATCGCGTCTCCATAGTTTGTGGTCCTTCTCGCAGGATCTATAGTTTGACCTTCCGCGCCTAGTTATTGCATTACCTAGTAATACCTTTACCATAGCAGTGTTGTTTAGAAATAGTTACTATTCCTATTGATTTCCCGCGTTCTTATTGGGTTTGCCTATAAGTACTTGGTTTAGTTAACAAAACCGCTTTGCTTTAAGTTTGAAATACGTATATACGCACATTTGGACGTACGTACATACGTAATTGAAGTATATCCGCGATAGTTGTATGAGTGTTATTTGTTGAAACCGCATTTTTAATTAGTTTATAGTGAAATTAATCGTTTTTTCTAGATTGTTTTTTTTTCATTCTCGTTGAGGGTAGTTTCGTGCGCCGCCGTGGCGCAGCGCGCTTGTTTGCAAAGTAGGACTTTGTACTTGCGCATCGTATACTTACGCTTTGTTAAGATTGAATTTGGGGAATATTGTTACTGAGATAGGTTTATATCAGTTTGTTAAAATAAGTTTAAAATGACTGAACGAACTAAAGGTTACGTAGTTGACGCCGAGTTAACTATTCTAGAAAGTAAACGTAATGCGATTTTTGAACATTTGCAAGAAATTTATGATTCGCTAAATACTATTGAAAGTAGTGATCAAATTGCAAAGAATAGATTTTTGAGCTCGGTATCTAATATTGACCGCTTAAGAACCGATTATATTGAAATATTAGATAGTTATAACCGACGTTTACTTTCTGTGAAACCCGAAGCTACACCTAGTTATAAATGTATGATCGCGTTCGAGCAGTTGTATAGCCGTGTGAAGAGCTGCAAGGTGCAGCTGTCCGCGAGCTCCGCACCGCCGCAGCACGAGCAGCCGCCGCTGAAGGGCCGGCCCTCGTTACCGCCCATAGATTTAATGTCATTTGACGGTGATATTCGATCATGGCCGTTGTTTTACGCAAGTTTTAAGTCGACTATTCATGACAATCCGTCGCTTACCGATTCAGAAAGATTGTACTATTTATTAGGTAAAATCGGTAGTAAGGCTCAATCGGTTTGTGCTGGAATAACACCTAGTGCAGATAATTATTCGCTTATTTTGCAGGCGTTAATTGACAAGTATGAAGATAAGCGTATGTTGGCTTCGACTTATTTAAATCAATTGTTTGACTTTAAACCGCTAACTTGTGCTTCCGCAAACAATTTCGATTTGTTTCTTGATAGATTCGTAACTTCCGTCCGCGCTTTAAATAACTTGAAATTAAAAGATTTGTCTAATTATATTTTGTTGCATATCGCTTTAAAGAAAATAGATAGTTCGACTGTTCGTTCGTTTGAGATGAATGTTAGTTCGACGGAGATACCGACGTTTGAATGCTTTGTTGATTTTATTGTAAATCAATCTAAGATTTTACAACGCTCTTCGTCTGCGGTTCCTACAAGGAACATAGAAAGTATTAAGCCGCGCGCTAATAACCTGCCTCCGAAGTTACACACATTTGTTAATATTGTAGATTCTAAGAAATGCTTGTGTAATTCGACCATTCATTCTCATTTGTATAAGTGTCCCGCTTTTAATAAACTATCCCCCGATACTCGTTTTAAATCCGCGAAGCAGTTAGGTGCATGTTTTAATTGTTTAAGTTTAAAACATTATTCTGTGAATTGTAATTCGAATAGTTTTTGTAATATTTGTAAACGCAAACACCATAGCTCGCTTCACTTTGAAAAGTTACCCCGACGAGAATCGAACCTAGGCCATGTAACTACCACGCCGAGTTCCGCCGAGTCATCGGGCTCGGTATCTACTAGTGAGAAGGAGACAGCTAGCGATGCTCGATCACGCGCGACCACCGCGGGTCAGCGCGCTGATGTATCGTTGTGTACGACGTCGCTTGCCGCTTCCGACTCGCATCCCGCGCCTACGCATCGCTCCGCAACCGTTGAAGGCCAGCAATGTATCGCAAACTCGACGGTTTTACTTGCAACGGCGCAAGTAATAGTTTTCGATAGTGTAGGTCGTGAACATTTGGTTAGATGTTTACTTGATAGTGCATCTCAGAGTAATTTTGTTACGTCTTGAGTGTTTGGACCGTTTAGGTATGAGACCGAACGATATACCGCGCATCGTAGTTAAAGGAATAGGTGGCTCCGAGCAAGTTATAAGGGGTTCCGCGAATTTTAGAATTCATTCACGGTTTGAACGGAACGTGAATTTTGATTTGACCGCTTTGATAGTAGACCGCATTACGGACAGCTTGCCGAGTGTGTCGGTGGACGTGGCGTCGCTGGGCCTACCGGAGGGCTTGCCGCTGGCGGACGCCACGCTGGGCGCGCCCGGCGCGGTGGACGCACTGCTGGGCGCGGCGCTGCTGCCGCGGCTGCAGCGCGCGCGCCGCCCGCCGCCCGGCCCCGGCGCCGGTAGTGACGTCATGGCTGTCGACACCGCGCTTGGTTACGTGTTGCTGGGCAACGCGCCCACGCACCCCGCGCGTACAATATCTGCCTCCGTGTGCACTTGCCGCGATACTTGTACGAACGCGGCCACCTGCTGTTGTGCTGTAACGCAGGTGCCGCCTATAGATCAGCTCGTTAGTAAATTTTGGGAGCTAGAGGAGCTCCCGACCCCGCGTCCTCAGCACCCTGACGATGTCGAGTGTGAGGAGTTTTACCGCGCTACCACTATCCGCGACGCTGAGAGTGGTAGATATATTGTGTCGTTGCCATTTCGCGAATCGGTGAATAAGTTAGGTAGGTCTTTAGAGACCGCACGTAGGCGCTTCCTTTGTTTAGAGAGGAAGCTAGAGGCTAATTCCAAACTTCGGGTAGCTTACGACCAGGTGATACGCGATCACCTGCGTCAAGGTCACCTATCGCCCGCGCCCGCTGACGGCAACGTAGACGCGCCGATGTACATCATCCCGCACCACGGAGTCGTCCGCGAGGATAAAGTCACCACCAAGTTGCGCATCGTCTTAGATGCTAGTTGTAGGTCTAGCTCGGGAGTATCGTTGAACGACATACTTCATAGCGGACCCAACTTACAGGGTGATCTTTTTAGAATTATTTTGAAGTTTAGGTTACACGCTGTAGCATTGACTGCAGATTGTAAGCAGATGTTTTCCCAAATTTTAGTCAGGAAAGAGGACCGTCGATATCAACGAATCTTATACCGGTTTAGTCCAGACGAGCCACTTATGCTGTATGAGTTCAGCAGAGTTTGTTTTGGTTTGAAATCGAGTCCATATCACGCACTGCGCACAGTTGCGCAGCTGGTGAGCGACGCTGGCCAGCGCTGGCCGCGCGCGCGCGCCGCGCTGCAGGCGCCCTCGCTGTTCATGGATGACGTGGCGCTCTCACTGCCTGCAGAAGGAGAGGCCACCGCAACTGCTGCTGAGCTAATACAGTTATTTGCGAGCGCAAAGTTTGATTTGATCAAGTGGAATAGCAATTCGACGGTCGTTTTAAATAGTTTACCCGCGTCTCACGTACTTCGCCGCGAAGTTGAGTTTGATAGGTCGGATCAGCATAAGGTTTTAGGTTTGCAGTGGTCCACCGAGGATGACACCTTCCGATTTAAGGTGTCTTCCCCGCAAGAAAGATGCACTAAACGTTCGATTTTGTCCACCGTAGCCCGCCTCTGGGATTTGATGGGATTCGTTGCCCCCACAATCCTATTTGCTAAATTGTTAATAAAACAACTGTGGCAGTTGAAGCTCGATTGGGATGACGAACCTCCCCCTCATGTCATAAGACGATGGCACCAATTCTGTTCGGAATTATCATCTCTAAATGAACTAAGGATTCCGCGACATTTAGGTGTAGGTTCTAGTAGTGTTGTCACTCTTCTCGGGTTCGCTGACGCAAGTGAGCATGCATATGGTGGTGTAGTATACCTGCATGTCTCGAATAATATTGAAAACGTTGTACGCTTGGTATGCGCTAAATCGAAAGTCGCGCCAATGAAGCCTTTATCTATAGCACGTTTGGAGTTGTGTGCGGCAGTCCTGTTGTCGCAACTACTTCGCACTGTCGCAGATACATATGTTGACCATGTTCCAAGTTTGAAAATTTACGCTTTTACAGATTCAAAGGTTACATTGTACTGGATAAAGAGCTCTCCGCACCGCTGGCAAACGTTCGTAGCGAACCGCGTAGTTAAGCTGACCGACAACATACCCGCGAAAGATTTCTTCCACGTTTCAGGTGCAGACAATCCCGCTGATTGTTTGTCTCGTGGCTTGACCCCCGCTAAGTTGATTTCGCACCCACTGTGGTATCACGGGCCACCTTGGGCCTCGTTGGATCCTTCACAGTGGCCGCTTACGGATATCGAATCCATTCCAACTGATGTACCCGAAGGCAAGGTGCTCGCGCACTCGGTTACGTCAGCCGCGAACCGCGAAGAGAGTGTGATACTTGCGCTAGCTAACCGCTGCTCATCGTGGAGCAAGTTGCTGCGAAGTTTAGTTATTGTATACCGCGTTTTAAAGATTTTACCGCGTCGAGAGAATTTTTGTGTAACCGCGTCAGATTTAGAGTTTGTTGAGAGGAAGTTGCTTATGACTTTGCAAATGAAACATTTCAGTTATGATTTAATGAAAAATTGTTCACCCGCGTTAATAAAACTTAGACCGTTTTTGGATAACGGATTGATTCGCGTTGGAGGTCGACTGTCAAATTCAGGTTTAGATTTTAATAATAGACACCCCATTGTTTTACCTCGTATAGGTCACGTAATCGAATTACTTGTAGATTATTACCACAAGAAGTACTTACATGCCGGTCCTGAACTAGTTATAAGTTTGTTGAGACAGAGATATTGGATCTTGTCCGCAAGGCGCATAATTAGACAATGCATTCATAAATGCAACGTTTGCTTTAGAAGGAAGCCGCGTCCATCTTTTCCGCTGATGGCCGATCTGCCGGACACTAGGGTTCGCCAGGTAGTTAAGGCATTCACGCATACAGGTTGCGATTACGCAGGTCCAATTTCTTATACACCGATCAGGCGCCGAGGTGCTAAGGCTCTTAAAGCATACATTTGTGTTTTCACCTGTTTGACGACTCGCGCTGTGCACATCGAGTGTGCGACGGATCTCAGCACAGTGAGCTTCCTGGCTGCACTGAAAAGGTTCTTATCGCGCCGAGGTCCGGTTAAGGTCCTATATACGGACAATGGTACGAATTTCGTAGGTGCCAGTTCGTACCTAAAGGATTTGTATAAGTTTTTAAATAATGAGTTTCGCCCGCGCTTAGAAGAAAGCTTGTCAGAAAGTAGAATAGAATGGAAGTTTATTCCACCCGCTTCCCCACATTTCGGAGGATGTTGGGAAAGCATGGTTAAAATTATTAAAAATCATTTGTTTAAGGTCATAGGTCAGCAACTATTGTCATATGAAGAACTCATTACGGTACTCGCACAAATTGAGTGTCTTCTTAACTCGCGCCCTCTCACAGTTATGAGTTCGGATCCAGCTGAACCTACCGCGTTGACTCCGAGTCATTTTTTGCACACCGCGCCGTTGTGCTCTTTTCCCGCGGCTGAAGTAGACTCCGTTAGTATACTTCAACGTTATAAATTGTTAGATAAAATAGTGCAGTCTTTCTGGAAGCGATGGAGGCTTGAATATTTGCACGCGCTTCAAACCAGAGAGAAGTGGAACACGACCGCTGCGCCTGTAGCTCTTGGCACGGTCGTATTGATTATAGTGGATACCGCGCCACCTCTCGCCTGGCCGCTAGGAGTAGTGGAGCAGCTCCATCCCTCCAAGGACGGTACTGTTCGCGTCGTTACAGTTCGCACCGCGAAAGGAACATTTTTGCGTCCGGTTGTACGGTTGTGTCCGTTGCCGAACCAATAGAATTGTGTTAAGTAGATGTTAAAGTACATGTTAGATATAAGTTATTATAGTTTACCGCGTAGAATTAGTTTAGCGTAGTTAGATAACTGCAGTATCTAGATACTTTAGATTGTTAATAAGTATGTAGGTAACCACCGCGATATGTAGGTAACCGCCGCGATATTTAGGTAAAGTTTGTTCTAGATCGAGACATCTAGGTAGGTTTTAATGGCAACCCATTAAGGCCGGGGGAAATGTTAGCGCCATCTATTGATTTTCGTTAGAACTAAGTTAAATTGATTTAGTTAGTCGATGGGGCTTGCTTTTGTTTCTCCGCAATACCTAGGTTGTCACCACCGCGCCCTCTACCGAAGGGTTGAGAGGCAGTGCGTTCACGCATCCCGCTAAAGCTGGACGTGTGATTGATTGTTTGACCGCGCGTGCTCCAAGTCGCATAACCACCCTGGTTGTGCCTTGTAAAATTGCTGTTGTGAAGTTATTGTTTGGTGATAAACTCTATAGACTAGCACCGTCTGCGTCCCTCCCTGGGGAGTTAGTGTTAAGTTCACGTCTCACGGTCCTGTGGGCCGTACGAAGCAAGAAGCGCGGGAGCAGCAGCCCACAGCTGAACGCGCAGTTGGAAGACCAGCCTGAGGTACGTGGAGTATACCTAAGTTAGCCCCTGTCGAAGTCTTATTTTATTGTTACCACCTGCCGCATATACAGTCCACTTTTCGGGGACACGGTCGGCGGCCGTTTATAGGGTTCAGGAGAATCGCGTCTCCAAAGGGATTGAATTGACTTCAGATTTTATTCTACTTTAGCCAACTTTTAAGCCACTTTTAGCCAATGTCAACTTTGAAATTACACTTTATTTTCATGTTTATCTTTCCTAGGTTTACTGATTGTAAGAAACATTATGGTCAAAGATTTAACTCCAAGGTATAGGAAGGACCTAGCTCTTACTAAACTTTGGCAAAACACTGCACCACTAAAGCTTTTTGACTCAAGATGCTAGCACGCAACCATCATTAAAGACTTGAAACAACAAGATAAATATTATTTTATCTCATGTTAGCTAACATGATTAAGCCCACATAACAAGGGATGCGATATTCTTAAAATGCAATTTTCTAAGAAAGTAATAAAAAGGAACAGAAAACATATAAAGGCTCAATTCATCATTATCAATCATCGCATGCTAGCCCTGTTGGTCATGATTAAATTAAACTTAATTATTTACGTATCTAGTCTTTCAAAATCTTAATACTCACTCCATATAATCCACAGAATCTAAGCCTGATGGCAAACATTTCTCTACTAAACACTGATTAGAAGTAGCTGGTTCATCTGATATTGGTAAATATTGAAAATCAGACATGGCTGAAAAATAAACATTTAAAATTATTATTCCCAAAAAAATATCCCCAAAAATCTAATTAAGGTTATCATAAGAACTTACAATCAAACTTAAAAGTTTTTTCAACCCTGCCTACAACTGTAGTAGATATAACTTCTCTTTTAATTTCATTTCCAACACGAGTTTTTTTAACTTTTACTTTAAATAAAATGCCTGGAATATTTTTACAATCTCCATAAATTTTCTTGACATAGGGATTATCAGGATTAAATGATAATCCTAACCGCTTCTTCGAAGAGTGTGAGTACACCTAAAAAAAATTTTTACTGTTTATTATCATATATGCATTTTAAACTGAAATCAAATATAAATCAATAGGGATCACTACACTATAATTCTATTTGTATAATACACTATAATAGAGAAAAATTGATTCAATGCTGGACTGGGAGCAAAAGAAAATCATAGAATGTGCTAGCTGCTTCTCTTCCCGGGCATACTGTAAAAGTCAGTTAAGGGACAGAGGTTTTAAAGTCGTTTTTGTGGGCGATAGGCTGACCCCCTGTCACTACAATAGTCTCTTTCCATCTCTATAATACCTCCAAATTTGTCAAACGTGACATCAGATGGTCTTGTAACCTCTGGTGTTCTGCATACCCCATAAGGGATACAGGCGTGACGTTATGTAATAGAGAAATATGTTACAATGCAATTAAATAAATTGTTTAGAAATACTATTACTAGTGAAATAACCTGAGATAATCCTTTTAGGCCTCCCAAGCATTTTATAGCATTTGCATCATTCTTCACAATACCAGGAAACGTTATGCAAACTAGATTTCGATCAGGTTTATCTTGCTCATCTTTAATATCCACTTTTAATATATTCTCTATATCCATTTTCGATTTCTCCAAACAATAATAAATACTAGTTTGACACATGCGCCCTCGCACAGCTGATCTGATTTTTTTGTTTTAAAAATATCAAGCTAGATCGTGCGGATTGATAAAATATGTTCATTCGGTCTGTGGTCTGTGGAGGGAGTGCGCCAACTTTACAATTTTAAATATTAGTTAATGTATGTGGCCGTCCAAATCAAAAGGACCTTAATGCGGAAATGAGTTACCTACAGGGCTGAAATTTACATAAATGTACCTCACTACAGACCTAAAAACCAACCTCCTAGCCCTTATAGATATTCTATTTCACGAAGTCCGTTCGGCTTTGGTTGTAGTTGTGACGTATCCCGACAAGCGCGCTTGTGTGTGTAAATGTAGGTAACGTTAGCAAAGAAATCATAATAATATAATATTTCAAGTCGAGATTTAATAATCGAAATAAAATTTTGGTTTTAAAAGTATATACTTTTTGTAAATAAATTAGATTAGGTTGCAATAAATACAAAAATATTAAGAAGATGTAGGCATTTAATGAAGCATTGGTGTTACAGAATGGAAACGAAACAAGTAGTACTATTCAGTATTTTCAATCACTATCAGATAAATTTTCGATTTCCGATTCCGTTTTGCTGTCGTCAGAATCATCTTGTACATTGATTATAAATTCAAAATCGAGATCAAAATATGGAGATAAAACAAAATGTAATCAAAATAATTAAGAAATATAAACATCTTATAACACAAAAAAATATTCATTCTATAAATACTTCTATTGCTATATTAAATATCTTTGCATAAAATTTTAATCGAAAACGTATAAATAAATATTGCCTCACTATGGACAACTCTTCTTCGTTTTGTTGCCATGCTGACCTTACTCCTTGAAACAATTTGGCGCGACCTAAACACACTACTGATCCGGACCGTGTCCCGATCGACACTGAGCGCTCTCGAGGTTACGCACACAAAAACAATGTGCATGTGCACGCTTGACTACATTCATAGCCAAACGGACTTCGTGACATAGAACATCTATACCATTAATTTTTTCCGAATTTTTGAAGTTCACTCGAAATTATAAGTTTTGAGAAAATTGCAATTTATGTTTACCGTAAAAACAAAATTGGTTTTAGTGTGAAGTTATGTATGTTAGGATGAATGTAACATCGTTACTATTCCATCCGGTCTGTGCTGTGGTTATTAGGGCAACGTTGAGTTGTTGACTCGCTGACATGGCATTGTTAAAATATATTAAAATAAAGTTTACTTTTTGGATGTATATTGGTACTTACTTTAAAGATGTAGCTGATGGTATACTATGATTGACTTTGGTTATTACTAATGGAAATTCTTACAATCGCTGTTAATTAAACTAGCTAGACCCACCAACATGATGCTTTATCAACAAGGTGCAAAGTATCGTTAATGGTGTTAAAAATAAGGAAACTGCCTGTTTCTCATAAAAAAAAAAAAATTTCATATTGCTCCTGATTACGTGGATTTGCGAAAGGATGTTTATGTAAATAAAATCAATTTAAAAAAAAATTAACTAGAATATCAATGAAATATTATTTTTTACAAACTTTGAGATACAGTTATAAAAATAATAGTAAATCAATAAATAGGCTATGCTGTATTTATTTAGATAAATGGCTTAAATTAGAGTTCAATGAAAACTGTCAACTTTAATATTATCAGTTAGTTTTAATATTTTTCAACACACTTGCTCGTAAAGTGAGCGTTATTCTATTTGAGTTTAGAACTATAAACTGGGCTATAAGTCACGCGTGCATTAATATATTATCCCCTAGTGCATAATATAATGAATTCTACAAAGTTGAATTGTACCTTTGTGCAAATAACATGCGAGAAAACAGAGCATATTTTATTGGTCCGGGTTATACACTAAATATTTTCAGAAACAACAAAGAGGTTTTATACCACTTCAAATCCATATACATTTTTAAATGTTTGAAATGAAATGAAAATGAAATGAAATGAAAACTTTTTTATTCGTAGTAGTTTGCGCCTTATATTAGTAAAATAAATTTGTATATTAAACAAATTATTCACAATTTACAATCATTTGTCATAAAATATTAAAATATTTGCATTTACCACTCCTAATTAAACATTTTCACTTAAAATAGGCTGTATATGCTATACAGACATTGACACATTTGACGGAAAAAAAACCTACGCGCATGCGCGAGGTTCGGCGCCATTTTTCAATCACAATAATTCACAGCTTTGTTATCAAGTGTGTTTGTTATTTTATGATCACGTATGTCTGTCTTTTACTCACAAGTGTGTTGAAAAACGTCGTATGTAACTCGTGAGCGTTGCTAATTACAGTCGAGGCTGTGATTTGAGCCCGAGCCGCAGGCGAGGGCTTAATAATGAGCCGAGACTTCGCTCACTTGTTACATAATATACTATTAAAGATACATAGAACGCTTAACAATATTTTCATACAAAGTTAAAAAGCGACCTTATGGTGGGCACTTAACGTTTTAATTTAAGCACGCAAAATCAGTATTTTTGCTGCGAAATTCAAGAAATTTAAATATTCTTTATTATTATCACAACAAGGTATGGAAATGTTGTTAAATTTTCGTAACAAAAAAATTTTATATGTAAAAAGGACTTCGTATGTGCGAGGCCTGTATTGGTTACAATAGTTTTGAAATTATTTCTGTTGTTTGAATTTTTCTTTATACCTCGTTTATTTAACAAGCTGGTAAGTATTATAGCTAGTAGTATATAGTAGTATTACTATGTCATTGTAATAAGTGATAAATAGAGAAGTTTTCAAACCGTACCTTCAGCGTGGCCAGTGTTTTTTTTTTAAATCATTGTCAAAGTTGAACTTTGATGCAAAATTTAGTTTTGATTATTTCACCCTAAGAGTTCTACATCAGTTACTTTGATCTGATTCTATTCAATTTTGCTTTACGTTGCTTAAGGATGCATCAAAGACAAAAATAAAGTTTGGAAAAAGTTCTAGAGGTGGATGTGTATAATTTTGGGGAAATAAGAAAAATTAACAAAAAAAAAACATAAAAAAAATAAAGAGGGTCAGAGATTTTTTGGCCAACTTGTATTCTCCATATAGTTTCCCGAGCACGCTCACTTTGTTTCTCAAACCCTCTACCAATCACCCTGTAGTATAATTACGGATAGATATCTTACTAATATTATAAAGGTGAAAGTTTGGATGGATGTATGGATGTTTATTCGTTTAATCACGATGAAACAGCTCAATGGATTTGGATGAAAGATTGCATGGTGATAGATAGTGTACAGTCTGAACTACCTAAATAAAAATAAAATCCCCAGAAAATTACACCAACTACATGGCCCCAAAGTAAGCATAGCTTGTGTTATGGGATAACATGTAGCGAACTAGGGGGGAAACTAGAATATAAATACATAAATAGATAACACCCAGACACGGAACCTTTTTTTTTTCTTGTTCCGTGCGAGAATCGAACCCGCAACCCTGGTGTCTGAGGCAGACAGGCTTACCTCATCGCCAAAGCTGTAGTTATATAAACATGGGATATTTTTTATCCCGGTATTCCTACGGGATTCAAAATTGCGTGGGTAAAACCGCTTGAAACAGCTCGTATACTATAGGTATTTACTTATTTAATTGAGTGATTTTTGAAAATGAATAATTTTAGAATGGTTATAAACCTAATGGTACCTAATCATTAATATCTATTAGATATAATAGGTTATTCATTTGAGATCTATTATATTTTAAATTTTACTATACATATACTATTTAAAAATTTATTAGATGTTTTTCTATATAAACCTCTATTTATTAAAATATTAGTTTGCACACACACTCACAACACGTAGCAATAAACTTAAATGTAAAAAATACAGGGTGACTGGTGAGAAATTTTAGATATTGAAGCAGAGCACTCTTTACTCCATTTGATCATAATTATGTTTTAAAAGTAGGTACTTAATTTTTCACCAGAACTCCCAATAAATAAATAAAGGGACATTACTACACTTTTCCCGAGGCGCCACCTCAGTCTACACGCACACAGTAGCGCTAAACGCCACTCACTAAGTAGGTATCTGTTGTGTTACTGTAACGTTGTCGAGGACGGACTCCGGTGTGGTGTGACCAGAGTCGGGCGGGCGATCTAGGGCGACCGCTGTGCGACGACCACGATGCTCGTACCGAAGTACCAAGTGCTACGCCGCTAGACGTCCACTTCCTCGATAAATGTTGCGCCAGCTAGAAAGATGCTTTCCACCAGCAGACTGCCCGCGAACCGCCGTGTACTCCTAATACCTTTTATTTCTAGATACAGTGATGTAGGCATATACTATTGTGGGTATAGACAGTCATATGAATTAGGCCTAATTACACTGATCTAGGAACTAAATGATTGTATAGTCTAATAAAAATGTGGAGTACACAGTACAATCTTTTTTCTTACTTGCTGACTTCTTCTTTCTTGATCTTCACTTTTCGCCGAGTAGACCCAAACTGAATTCCGTAGCAAGCCTTCCGCTATTTATTCAAAACCCGGCCAAGATAATTCATAATAACAACATTCAAATATATCAATACAGACATCAATTTACCATAGAATTACATAAAATAGTCGAAAACCAAATTATCAATATATCCATACCTACATACATCGTAAATTATTTCGAGAACATACAAGATAGCTTCTAATTCCATACCTACTTCTATTATTCTCATACTAGAAAGCTCTAGATCACTCTAGATTCACAAAATAATATTCAAAAGCACGTAATTTACCGCCAAAACATTATAACTTAAAATATACCTACCTATACCTGTACGTTCATACAACATTCGACTCCGGAAATTTCTACTATTTGAGGTAGTCTCAAGTATTAAAAAGAACATTCTAGTTTACCTACAACCTATAGATTCATCTAACATAATGTTCCTTGGGGAGGCCTATATCCAGCAGTGGACGTCTACAGGCTGTGGATGATGACGATGAATGTTCTCGCAGTTTCTTATGTTTATTTTTGAGACCGAAATATGTTCTCTCTCGCTCACACGGTGTCAGAGCGCAACTAATACATACAAACATACAAACTTTCTGGAATTCTAATAAGAAAGGGAAAAACCTTCTCTCTCGCTCTCACACGGCGGTGGCAGAGTACAACTAACCCTAATGATGAGAGAATATTCAAACTTACAAACAAACTTTGAAAGTAATCTTATTAGAAACATTGTAGGTATGATTTACGATCTCAAACGATATTTAAATCTTTGTAAACAGCAACCAGAATTAAATTAAATAATGTGTGTGGCTAAAAGGACTTTGGTTCCAGGCTCGTTAAAATTAAATGGGGAGTTTTCTGACAGCTCATACAAATTACTTCAAAAAACCTCTATAGATGGCACTTTTAAAAAGCTGAAGGCCTTAAGTCTGTAAACTATAATGTAGGTAAGTGGTATCTACCATCTATGGTTATTTATACGTTCAATTTCTGATACAGACGTCAATTAATTTATTTTACTTTTAAAACGCAGTGTGGAATAAATTCTTCGCCTTCGCCTTTTGTAAAGCGCCATCTATCGAAGCCTTTTGTACCAATTTTGTACAGTTTTGTTTTTTTAATGAGCTGTCAGAAAACATGTACATCCGGATGGCTGGACCATTTGGCGTATAAAGCTGGCTCTTACATAGATCGATAAACAATCGTAGGTGACTGCAATCTGCCTACATTTTATCGTTTGTGACTGGTTAGTTTATTCAAAAAATCAAAAAAATGGTGTCCAGCCAGCCAGAATTTCGTAATTATGAGCATCTCGGATCTCAGCCCCAAGACGGTTTTGAGAACCCAGTTCTTATTAAAAGTATAGTGACTGGATATGTGACTGCAACCAAAGTTGTTTCATTCAATTTGATACGATACTTTTCGAGAAATCACAAAAACAAACTGTCCAGCCAGCCATAATCCGGTCGGCTGGACCATTTTGTTTTTGTCGATATATCAATAATTATAACACTGAAAGCAGCTAATTTAGAAAAAATCCTTAGTGACTGGATATGTGACTAACATTATATAGCTATAAATATGAATGATTCGTGCATTTATGAGTTATTGGCAAAAAGATTTTGTTGACACCTGTCAAACTTCCGGCTGGCTGGACCACCCATTCCAGCACTTCTGAAAGGCCTTCGCAGTCGGAATCTTATAAAACGGTTAGTGACTGGGACGAAGAACACAAATCTTCGTTTGTGACTACTCTAAATGCAGTCAATCAAAATATATAAGCAATTGTTTTTTTGACATGTTTTGTTGAATTAGGGTGACCAAATTTTAGAATACTTTTTTTAGAATAATTGATTACTTTATTATTTTCAGCGGATAACTTTTGTTTTGCACCATTAAACAGTAAACACAAGTACCATTAGAAATGTACACGTAAGATGGGCGACACAATAAATTAACCTCTATTCACCAACACAATATAAAAAATAATACAGTAGGATGACGCCTTTGATCTTGTGGAAAATGCCGACAACGTCTAGACGGCGTTAGGATGCCAGGGTTGTCACAAGTAAATAATATTTATAAAATTATTTTTTATTGCAAATCAACATCGTCAGATTATATTATAATTAAAACAATATTATAACTTAATATAACAATGAAAACAATTGCAAATACCTACAATCTGACGTTCCATGTTATGCTAATTAGATACTGTGATAAATGCGGTAATTAATTTAGAATCGTATTGGAGGTGTCTAAAAATGGCATTTATTTATTTTACGTAGCTTTATTCCATTACAACGATATTCCGTTGGAATTATAACAATTCATAACATTTACAAGAAGTTATCTCAATGACACTTTACATTTATTTATACGGGATGAAGACTTGCAATCTCTCACAGCACACGTCCTATGCAGCATTTTAAATAAAAAAATAAGAAAACAGACACGCGTTACCCCTGAATGATGTGTCCCGAACTACTAACATTGTTTTGTTTGCAGTTCGGGCTTGGCATTCCCGCCCCTCGTCCCTCGTACCCCGCACGATTGCCCTGTCTAAACGTCTTCGTTGGACGACTGTATGGTTTTTTAGACTGTGTCACCAATGACAACAGCACCGACCACTAATTACTTGATTAAAATATATTGACACCTAGTTAATAACGAATGCGAGCTAACCGTACGATATTCCAAATTAAAATGAATGGATGGATTTCTAAATTCGGTTACTTTTAACATGCGATTTTAACATGCGAACAACTTCACGGGTGTCAAGCAAGCGGTTTTAGCAGGTTGAAAGAATGGAAAGCTTTCTGTGTGTGTGAGCCTTTCAGGTCAAATCATGTCTTTTAGTTAAGTAAGATATTCAAAATAAATTACACAAAAAGTCAATCAACGGATTAATAAAAGAAACAATAATAAAAACCAAAACCAGAAAACAAATTTCCAATTTTTCATTTTATACATCACAATTTAAATGAAAAGACATGATTTGATCTCCAAAAGTTGTTTACCTAATAAGCAAATATAAAACTTACTTTATTCCTGAAAATGAGAGTCAATATAGCACTTGTATTTTTATTGTGTTAGTCACCCAACGTTTTGTAGATAAATAGTGACACCTTATCTTATTTCGCGAAGTCCACAATGAATTCGGTCTATTCTGATTAAAATTGTTATAAAAATGGCTAGCGGTAGCGTCGGGTGGGTTAATGAATAATTTCCTAAAATTCTAAATAAAACAAACTATATCGACTCTATTATCAAAAAAGTACATACAGTGTTTTTAAGTACATTCGTAAATAATATTTATTTTATTTTGTTGCATTATAAATACGTTTTTACAACTGTTAATACTAAAATGTACCTACTTACAGTGTTTTTAAGTACCTATAATAGTATATAGGGTCCAGAAATAATAGTGTAAAATATTTTAAGGGGGCATTAAGAACAGTGTATAGATTCGATGTATGTAAAAAGATTTTGTTTTTAATTCAAAATTCAGTTAAGTACCTCGACGCGAGGTCACTCCCGGTCACGCCCGAGCGGGCGAAACAGCTGTTATACGTCATAGGCGCGTAGTTACCGTGCCACGTAAGAGGGTTATTTAGGTTTTATTTTTTGCTAGTAGTCGTATATTACAATTTAAATTTTGTGAAGGTAAGTACCTACCTACTTAGCAGAATTTGAAATGATTTTTTTTCTTTTTACTTATATCGAATCTGTACCCTGTTCTTAATACCTTCTTAAAATATTTTACACTATTATTTCAAAACCCTGTATAATATTTATTTTATTTTGTTGCATTACATACATTTTACAACTTTTAATACTAAAAGTACTCGAATATCATTATTAAACACGTTTAATCCCTGTTTCAACCAAAAATTATGGTCACCCTCAGTTACATAGTATGGCATAAAAATAATTGCTTATATATTTTGATTGACTGCATTTAGAGTAGTCACAAACGAAGATTTGTGTTCTTCGCCCCAGTCACTAACCGTTTTATAAGATTCCGACTGCGAAGGCCTTTCAGAAGTGCTGGAATGGGTGGTCCAGCCAGCCGGAAGTTTGACAGGTGTCAACAAAATCTTTTTGCCAATAACTCATAAATGCACGAATCATTCATATTTATAGCTATATAATGTTAGTCACATATCCAGTCACTAAGGATTTTTTCTAAATTAGCTGCTTTCAGTGTTATAATTATTGATATATCGACAAAAACAAAATGGTCCAGCCGACCGGATTATGGCTGGCTGGACAGTTTGTTTTTGTGATTTCTCGAAAAGTATCGTATCAAATTGAATGAAACAACTTTGGTTGCAGTCACATATCCAGTCACTATACTTTTAATAAGACCTGGGTTCTCAAAACCGTCTTGGGGCTGAGATCCGAGATGATCATAATTACGAAATTCTGGCTGGCTGGACACCATTTTTTTGATTTTTTGAATAAACTAACCAGTCACAAACGATAAAATGTAGGCAGATTGCAGTCACCTACGATTGTTTATCGATCTATGTAAGAGCCAGCTTTATACGCCAAATGGTCCAGCCATCCGGATGTACATCAGAAAACTCCCCATTATATAATTTAAAAAATTAAGGGACTGACAAGTTGACTTTTACCGCTTGTTGAATCCAAAATTCAAATTCAATCAAGTTGCATTGATTGATATTGACATTGTTGTTGGTCTCAGGTAGTTTTAAAAGTTTGTACTGAAATTGAAATATATTTTCATATCAGTGATACACGAGAATAAACATAGCGCCATCCCTTCAAAAGGGAATTAATATTTATAAATTTCCAGTATTGTGTTTTCATAGTATTACCGGTAACTGATATAACCTATATGAACATGGCAGACGACGATTTTAGTACCTTATTACAGCAAGCAGAGCAATTAACTACCGAAATTGAAGGAAATGAAGATCTGCCTAGAGTTGAGCGTTCTTTGGGACAGGTGCTTGAAGCTTCTCAAGAGCTATATTCAAGAGTAATACAATCCGGTGTTAACGATATTCAAGCGTGGGTATAAAGTTTTATCCTGATAAAATTCGCATATAGTATGAGTTACATTAACACTTTACTTATTTTAGGCATTTGTTATTTGGATCGAAAGGAATTGATTTGCAACAAATCTCACAAAAGCTCGAGACGCTAAGTTCAAAGCGCACTTTTGAGCCACTTCAACCTATAGCAGATTCTGATATAGAAAGTTTCTTGAAAAATGAACGAGAAAATGCTATCCTGTCATTGATAGATGAGGTCAATAAAAATGTAAGTTGATCATACATACCATTTGTTGTCCCATATTTTAAATATCCCAAGGACTGCTTTACAACATTATCCTAGTTATGAAATTAGATAATCTGTAACTGATTCTTGTCTTCAGAATTATTCGCTATAATTTATCATGATTATTTTCATCATATAAAAGTATTAATGAGGTGTTTGGTTGTTTGGCATACACATTTATTTAGCATATAATAAACAAAATTTATAAATGACTGATCATATAAATCATGTAAAAAATAAAAATGCTGTACAAAGCTAACTGCTGTCATAATAAAGTTTTTGGATCAATGTTGCTTATCAGTGGTATATATGTATAGAGTAGGGCAACAGTTGTGTGCTGAATAATTCAGCACCAGATTAGATTGTAGTTTTTATCATGAGCTAGTGAGTTCAGAAAATAAGCTATTACCATTACTTTTAAATTTAAGTGAGTGTATAGCCCCTAGTTAAATCAGTAAATAAAAATATCTGCAGTGTAATTGCGGAGATTCTGTTACAGATGCAAAGTTTAGTTATTAGAAAACCTCTGATTGTGTCAAATTGTCTATGTTTTACAGTCATTACAAACAACAGAAGACCAAAAATGGGAACATATGCTTTCAGAATGGAATAGAGAAAAGATAAAACTAATGAATGCCATGATTGGGCCTTCACAAAATTGGTTAGATTTGAAGAGAGCTCCAGAGCCAATGTCTATAGCAGATGCACCAAAGAAGTTTGGCCATTCAATGTTAGATCAAATTGAAGCTGCATATGCCAGACAAGTACATCAGTATAATAAACTGGTGTTCCAAGGGTCTAAGTCAAGAACAGCACTTCATCAAAAGTTTGCACAAATTGCAGAGGAGTTCAATGATCCTGTAAGCTTTTTGTGTAGTAATCTAGACAAATAATTAACAATATAAATTTCCACATAATTTTGACACTAATATATTTTTACATTATTTCAGAAAGTTAAAGAAATGTGGGAGATAATTAAAATAATGTCTAATATACCAGCTCTAGTCAGAGATGAAGACCCACTCAAAGTTAGAGGAAACCCAGCCATTCAGCAATGCCTCATAGCACAAGGGAAAAAGTACTTGGAAAAAAGGTATTGGTGTACTATGTTTTAAAATCTATTTCAAAAAACCATTTTTTTTTCCCTAGACTAAGTAGTTTTTGAGATATACCGATTTTAAATATTTTGTAAATTTTGCACCTACTGCATATACAAAATGTATATCCAATTGTATTGTCCTTTTTATCCAATATATAAATAACGAATATTTATCTGTAAAAAAAAATAACAGCAAAAACATGTACATTTATTTTATTCAAAAATTTCAAACTTGATTTTTAAAATAAGTAAAAAAATGTATGACAACCTAATGGAACTTTATTCTCTAAATATAAACAATTCAGTATAAATACAATTCATACATATTTCAAAAAGGTATAACAAGCTACAAAAAAAAGTTCACCAAAGCTGCCATACTTTTTTTTTTACACCAGCATCATTTCAAAATGAGTTTACATATTAAAATACATGTTTTAGCTTTTATTTTCACAGATTACCAATAATCCCTTGCAAATTGCAAATTGATTAGAGATATTATTCTTTTCTAAACTATGAAAAAAAGTTATGATACATTTTCTGCATGCAGTAGGGGAAAACATCTACATTTAAATGCGAAAACATCCAAATGGTGTATAGAATTGTATTTATAATTTGTATGTTATTGTATCGCTCTTTGTTTTCAAAATAAAATATTTCTTAAGTATATCAGTTATCTCATGTCCATAACACAAGTTCTTTAAGAAACTTAATTTGGGCTAGATAATGTTGGGCGAGTGTCAGAAATTTTTTATATATATTTTTTTAACATACATACATAACGTCACATCTGTCTCTCTTTGGAGTTGGCAGAGACAAGGGAAAACCAATTGCTATGATACAAACATACCTCTTTCGCTTCCTTCCTGTTCATTTATCTTTTCATACATGATCACCGGTTGTGGGCCCTCATTCTCATTCTCCTAGGGTGGTCACTATTACGCACCCTATCACTTAATTTCACTCCACACATGCTCCTCAAAGCTCTCATATCCACAGCATTAAATCCTGCTTTCATGTCTCTTCTGCCACACCCAAGATTCACTACTACAAATAAGTGTTGGCGCCAAGTACCTAAGGCAAAACAAGCCCTATTCGGTATAATTTTGCTTGCCAGAATTGAGTACAAGGCGCCATTAACACAATTTCCTGCTTTTACCCTCCTTTCAATCATCTACATCAGTAGCCAGTAGATGTCCACTGCTGGACATAGGCCTTCCCCAAGGTTTTCCACGTCACTCGGATCACTTCATACTTCCCATCTCTTGTAAACAAGGAACCCAAGTATACAAACTCTTTCACATGTTCCACTTTTTGGTCTCCTGTCACAATATTGCATACTGTCATATCTAACCATTGAGCTACACAGCCTTGTCTAACACCACATTCAATGCTTAACCATTCTGTGTAGTCATCATTCAACCTGACACAGGCTTATATAAGGATTTGACTGCCTGTATCAAGTCACTGTCCACCCCAAACTCAGATAGAGTTGACCACAGTTCATTCCTCATCACACTGTCGTAAGCCTTTTCCAAGTCAATGCAGCAGAAAACCTTGTGGTGTTTAGCCAGAACCTTGTCGGTCTTAAGGTAAAGACTTGTTCCGTACATCCCATCCCTATAGTTTTCACATAATCCTTAGTTTGCCACTTTGTTAGAAGCAGAATGAGATGTATGTATGTATTTTTTTTATAATAAAATAAATTAAATGTTGAATCAGATCAACATTATGGTAAGTACCATATGAGCCCATGAACATCATAAAATTGTGGTCAATTATGTTTAAAAGATCCAAGGGTTCAGTTATAATTAACTTTGTTGTTGCTACTCTTGCCTTTACATGCCGGGCAAGATCTTTGGGAAGAAACACTACAAATCATTTTTGTCTTGCATTTCGGTTTTATGTATAATCTTAATAAGTAAAACTCTTCCATTATTGACTGAGTGACTGACAGACAACGCACAGCCAAAACTACTGGCCGTAAAGAGCTGATATTTGGAACATACAATCCTTATAGTCCAAGATCCCAGAGCGATAAGACATAACTTATTTTCTAAAAGATGAAACTTTAAGTTCTCCGTAGTGTCTCATGTACTTTGTATACCTGCGTGTTTGTGAAGTTTGCCCAGTGACACCTGGGCAGGTACCAGGTGAGAAAGGTGACTAAAAATAAGAGTTACTTTACTTAAATTTAGATGGCTGATTTTTAGATATATTTTATAGAATATCATTCTCAAATGGTATCGCAAGTATCAGACACTTTTCATGGACCAAAACTTTTGTCAGACGCTTTAAAGCTCTACCAAAAATAAATGAACTTTACTTATTTTTTAATGTCTGATTTTTTAATATGTTATCAAGATAACTATTACAAAATTATATTTAGTCAGTCAGACAAATTGGAATGACCAAAAATCCACTAAACACAAAAATTATTCGGCCGTGAGTACGAACGCGAGAGCATTATGCATGCGTTTCAGAGCGAGTGAGACGTCCATAGTAACCCGGTTCTCCTTCTTTAACTCACATTCTGTTTCAGTCTACTGTGTATGTGCGCGCAATGTATAGTATACATTATACCCGGCGCGGCGAACCTTGATCCCTATGACACTTACAGTAATTTCCACAACATAACCTTGTAGTGCCGTCACCGTTACATTAGAATCGTATTGGAGGCTTCTAAAAATGGCATTTATTTATTTTACGTAGCTATATTCCAATAAAATGATGTTCCATTGGAATTATAACAATTCATAACATTTGCAAGAAATTATCTCAATCACAATTTACGTTTACGTTCTGCAAAAGTTACTTCATAAGGTATGATTTAATAAATACCCGACGATATTAATAATAATACCATCTTTACCCCTGAAAATAATGGCTGGACGTTAGAAGAAAACCAGTATCACTTTCATTGGTTTGATGGTGACCAATTACCAGGAGACGTCAGTGAAGCACTTCAAGATCCAGGTACTGTACTTTAGGTTTACAATTCATTTTTTGTTTTAGCTGGCTCAATGATGAAAATTCTAATTATTATTTTGATGATGATAACGATGATTAAGGACAATCAAATACTTTCACTTACTAACTATATTTATTTTCTTTTTTACTAAAATTTTTTTTTTTTTTAAATTTAAAAACTGTTATCTTTGGTTTAAAAAATAAAAATATTTTTTTATAAAATACAATTACTCCGAAAAAAAATTAATTTACCGAATATATGCAATAAATTATTTTAATTTTAAAAATTATTAATTATTACCTTAATGTTGAAATTCATTTTATTTGAAAAGAGATGCAGAAATATTTTATCGAAAGCAGTAAGTACTTTTTGGAATATTTAAATTCTTCGCTCTGACACGCATGCGCATAGTGCTCTCGCGTTCGTACTCACGGCCGAATAATTTTTGTGTTTAGTGGATTTTTGGTCATTCCAATTTGTCTGACTGACTAAATATAATTTTGTAATAGTTATCTTGATAACATATTAAAAAATCAGACATTAAAAAATAAGTAAAGTTCATTTATTTTTGGTAGAGCTTTAAAGCGTCTGACAAAAGTTTTGGTCCATGAAAAGTGTCTGATACTTGCGATACCATTTGAGAATGATATTTTATAAAATATATCTAAAAATCAGCCATCTAAATTTAAGTAAAGTAACTCTTATTTTTAGTCACCTTTCTCACCTGGTACCTGCCCAGGTGTCACTGGGCAAACTTCACAAACACGCAGGTACACAAACTACATGAGACACTACTGAGAACTTAAAGTTTCATCTTTTAGAAAATAAGTTATGTCTTATCGCTCTGGGATCTTACTCTATTAAAGGTTGTGGGGGAGCACTAAAGAAGGAATTACCAAAATTCTCATGGGAACGGGAATTATTGAACTTTTTAGTTTGTATGAAATTTCTTATTCCTTGATTGCACGGACATGGTACTTGGCATAAAGATACTTCAATAAGTGTCTGTTTGTATTATGAGAGGAATTACCTAAATTCCCATGGGAAATATATGATGTTTTAGTTTGTATAAAAATTCTAATTCCTTGAGTTCCTTGAGTATGGGTGTGATATTTGGTATAAAGGTTCTTCAATAAGTGCCTGTTTGTATTATGGAAGCAATTCTTATTGTAATTCATATCTTTAAGGCTGCGTTTCCACTGACGCGGAGCTGAGCAGAGCGGAGCTTAGCGGCGCCTGAATAGACCAATCACTATGCTCGAAATCTCCGCTGCGCTTCAATAGAAACAGAACAAGCATAGTGATTGGTCTATCCAGAGGCCGCTAAGCTAAGGTCCGCGTCAGTGGAAACGCAGCCTTAACAATGCATAATTATTATGAAATGCTTTTTAGCAGATCACTCAGTTATAACAATCAGCACTCTTATAATAATGCACCTGATCTCAAAGACTTAAAACAGGACTTATGATATTGATAAATATCTGGTTAGAATTCAATAGATTTTTGACTTTTATTCAGTGATTATCCAGTTAGTAGTTAATAATCCATCATCACCAAGCTTAAATGATACTTGGTTATACTTCAAAATATTTAATTCACATAACTTTACAGATACAAGCAGTACATGAATGATGTGGTAAGATCAAACCCCTCAGCTGCCATGAGGGGTGGAGAGCCCGGAACCTATCCCTTGGTGCGAGGCTTTGTTGGGCTCAGGCTGCAGAACCAGAGCATCCAGGGGCTGACAGATGGAGTGGTTGATGATAGACCAGTGTGGCCTATGGTTTACTACTGCTTGAGAAGCGGTGATGCCAATGCTGCATTGTACTGTTTAAGGAAAGCTGGGTATGTTGCTGTCTTTTTTGTAATGTTTTATATTTTTCACTACTGATTGAAACAGATTTCCCACAATTAACATCATTTTTAGACGAGACCATGAGGAATTTATTGCTGCATTAGAAGAACACATAAGAAATCCAGAAAAAGCTCTTGGAGACAAATTACAAACGGCGATAAACTTTCAATATAGGATACAAGTCCGGAATTCTACCGATCCTTATAAAAGGGCTGTAAGTACTAAATAACATTAAAATATGCTCCTAATATTCTCAAGTATTGATAAAACTTCTATTAAATTTACGAAAAATGCACCTTTTTAAAAACTTTTTGGGACACCCTGTACAGTGGATGTTGTTTAGGAAAATGATTTAAATACTACCAAAACGCACCGCTTTCGTTCGAGTAGTGAACATTTCAGTCAATTTAAACCAATCCTCAAATTACTATACACCTAAACCTTCCTCATAAATCACTCCGTAATTGTGAGTTTATCGAGTTCAGAATTACGGCTTACGGATAAACGCGGCTATGGGACTTTGTATTATAATAAGCAGTGATACTACAGTTATATTTAACATATAATATATTAGATTTTTTTATATCGACAACACTCAAAAACTACTAGAAAAATAGTTGTCAAACTCACTATCAGAAAGCTACATTATCCATAATTTAACATAGGGTTCATTTTAGGAAAAAAGTAATCGCGAGAGGAACTGCTTATTTAAAATATCTATTCTTCTCTTTCAGGTGTATTGCGTCGTTGGCGCCTGTGATGTAAGCGACGAGCATTCCGAAGTGGCGAGAACAGCTGACGACTATCTCTGGCTGAAGCTATCCAGCATTAAATCTAAGAATAACAATGAAGTTGAATCATTCACATACTCTGATTTACAGAAATTGATTCTAGAAGAGTATGGTAAGATCATTATTGATTCTTGATATTACCTTGGCTAATTAGCCAAGAAGTTACAAGAATTACTCGATGAAATTAGTCAAAATCTAATCTAAGAGTGCAAACAAAAAAATGACAAAGTAAACATAGTAAAGTGATTCGAGTCTTGGTCTAGGGTGATTTTATTAGCATTTTTTTTTTCATTTTATCAGTTATTTAAAAAAACGTGATTTTGATTTGATATTCTTTTAAATATTTGCTAAGTATTCTTATGTTCCATCAACAGGTGAAACCCACTACCATGCATATGAAAAACCTTTGGTGTATTTCCAAGTGCTGGCCCTGACTGGGCAATTTGAACCCGCGATAGAATTCTTATCTAGAATACCCAGGTAAATTAAAATAAAAAAATTAATAAAAAAAATTTAATTCTGAATTAAAATTTGTATTGAGTTGGAACGCGCTAATACCACCTCATGTAGGATGTAATATAAAGTGGATTTTAGTACTTAGACAAATTCTATTCACGAAATATGTTTTTATGTTAGACGCGGATGAAAATTGACTCTGAGTTTGTTTATTTTTTATAATAATACAATTTTGTCTGTTGATAAAAGTGTCTGATTTTATTGTGATACATATTTGATTAAAAGTTTCATTATAATAATTATTTTGCAGATATCAAGTTCATGGTGTGCATATGGCCTTAGCTCTTCATGATGTGTATATGTTGGGTACCCCAAGAAATGTGCAGGCTCCACTTTGTAAGTATGCAATGAAAATTATTTCATCCCTTTTTTACTGTAACCAAGCACGTTTTTGACTATAATCTCAGGTGAAGGTGAGGTTGACACTAACAGCACACAGGTTTAGGATGCTTAAAGACAACGTATGTTAGATCGCGCTAAGCATCTAGTCATCGTTAATTGTGGTGAGAATTGGTCAGCCTAGGGCCTGCGTTACCGGGTTTAACTGCTTCCAGGGTGTGCCGCGGGGAGGCTCCTTCTATGTACCTCTATTCTTCCATCCCTTCCTTCCATGCACCTAGTCTTGAAGTTATTGCAAGACGTTTCACGCAGGTGTGTTACTTACAAAGACACCTGCGCGATACGTCCCGCATCAACTTCAGAGGGGACTAGACGTTTGACGCGATCCTTACCTTATTTTAAATACAGAATTGACACCTGCCCTGCCCGACATAAGGCTGCGTTTCCACTGACGCGGAGCTGAGCGGACCGGAGCTTAGGGGCGCATGAATAGACTAATCACTATGTTCGAAATCTCCGCTCCGCTTCAATGGAAACAGAACGAGCATAGAGATTGGTCCATTGAGGCATCATAAGCTCCTCTCCGCTCAGCTCCACATCAACGCAGCCTTAGGAACCTTTAGGCAGCCAATTCGTGTGAACCCCTTTTGTTAGGAGAAATACCCGTTATTTTTTTATTTTTTTTGACACTCACACAACATTATCTAGCCCAAATTAAGTTTCTTAAAGAACTTGTGTTATGGATACTAGATAACTGATATACTTAAGAAATATATAAACATACATATTGAATAAATACATATTTTTTATTAGAATAAACTTAAATAAACACATAAACATCCATGACTTGACGACTAATATCTGTGTTTCACACAAATATCCGCCGCCGCCGGGATTCGAACCCAGGACCTCTGGCATAGAAGGCAATGTATGTTACCGGCTACAGCAGCCTAGCTTATATGGCAAATTTTGATTTGATTCGCTCAAATTTATATTGATTTTTTCAGTATCAGTAGACACGGACGATCCAGCGCCGCTACGGCGGCTGAATCTGGCCAGATTGGTGTTGCTATATGTAAGAAAGTTTGAGCTCAGTGATGCCTCAGAAGCTCTGCATTATTACTTCTTTTTGAGGTATGTTTTTTTCTTTAAATTTGACATTTTCTAAATTTTCTTTCTATGAAACAAAACCGAGTACTCTGACATGTAAAACCGTGTATTGTCCGTTCATCGTAAGATGTCCCCTGCCGTTATGTTGGCACTATTGCTTGTCAAGCTGTTTTCGTTATCTGGGATCCTTTTTATTGATTACTTGCCAAAAGGGCAAACGATAACTGGATCCTATTATGCAAACTTAATCCCGAAATTACGTGAAGCGATGAAAGAAAAACGTCGTGGGAAATTGTCATTGGGCGTGTTGTTTCTCCAGGATAACGCTCCACCTCATCGTTCGGAAGTTGCGCTCACCGCAATCCGCAGTGCTGGCTTCGAAGTCCTTGATCACGCACCATATTCTCCTGACTTAGCCCCGAGTGATTTTCACTTATTTCCAAAATTAAAGGAGCATAGTTATGACTGCCGCAGAGGAGTTTTTTAATAGTCGAGAAAATGATTTTTTTGCGGCAGGAATAAGAAAGTTGGAAATGCGGTATTCTAAGTGTATGCTCTTATTACAGAACGAGACTTAATACTCGTTTCACGTAAGCGTTGTTCACCAGCTGATTCTTGACTTGAGCTTTAGTCTTATTACAAAACAATTATCAAAACCAGATTACCTGAAACTAGTTTCAAATATCTGCCTCAGTTGATACTGGGTTTTCTTTGAAAAAAATTTGTTTCCCATTACATTTAATAACAAAAACTAATGGTCTGTTACGTTATACGCAACGTTTAGATTATAATGTCTTATAAATTGCGTTAAATTCTATATGATATATGACAAAATTGTCAATGTTTTGAATTATTTATCTGTTTTTCGATAGAAGCAGTACGGTTAAATTATAACTGTCGCTTCTTTTTACTATGAAAATATATTTATATTATATTTATCACTCAAAAATAAAACGACACGTAAAACAATCTACAGCCCCATCAATATTAGGCAATCCTGGCCAGTTACCAATTTGCCCTAAATTATTAAATTGAGTCCAGACATTTTGCATATTCTGAGGAAATTTTATAAAGCGTTGACATAATCGGGCCAATAAATTAGATACTTTTGCAATTATTATTGACACAACAGCACAGAATAAGTAATAGTACCGGTTGTGATAAATTCAGTAAGTCTCCACACACAATCTGAAATAATAAAATTATATACTAACTTGTTTTTTTATTAAAATCATACAACAATTGTTATCTTATCAACAATTTACCAGCATGTAATAATGCCCTACACTTACTTGAAATGATGCTGTGGCATAAAATCTTAAGCACACGAGAATTTGAAGTTCAGGCGCAATGGGGCACCCTCGCTGATCAGATTTAGATAATTCATTATAAATCATGGGTAAAATCACATCTTTTACTGTAGATTGTGTAAACCTATATCTTTTTTTAAAGTTTAGCTCGTCCATGGCGAAGGGATTCAGTACATCTCGTATTAAATTGTCGTGGAATACGCACTTCGTGTATACAAAATATTATCGTAATGGTCAATATCACTAGAAGGATCCATTGTAGTTAATACAGATCACTATTAAACAGGGCACGAATCGCGTACCTATCTAGTTTTTCTCTAAGCCACAGTTCACAACAACACAAACTTAATTTGAAGTACGCTCAAGTATGGTAGAAAGCACACTCAAGTGAATACAGTTGTGAAACTAGTTTCAATCATTGGCATATGCATAAGTAAAGTTCTATAATAAGCGTGAACACAGTTCAAATCATTTAGTACTCAAGTGATATCTGGTCATTGAATCTAGTATTAGGCAACGTTTTGTAATAAATAAAGTCGTTGATACTAGTTTTAAAACTAGTATCAATACATGAGTACTATTCTGTAATACGACCATAAGATTAGAAGGAGATTACGTAGAAAAATAAAATATTCTTGTTTTTTTTTTTTTTTTGTATTAATTCTAAGAATTTTTTGATTCGCCCTCGTATAATATAAATTGTGTCGTCATTCAAAACCTTCCTAGTCTTATAGTTGTTTATTATTTACAAATCAGAAAATTAAACATATATTTATTTGTGGTAGGTATAAACAAAGTTAGATAACGAGGTTAAAATGGACACATATTATTGGTAACACTGCTGCCACAATGCTGCCAACATCAGCAGGCAGGGGACATCTTATAGTGAACGGTCTGTAGGTATATGATTTACTTTTTAATTAAAATCATAGGTTACAAGACATAAACCAACAAAAAAAAACCGTCAATAAGTACTTTTTCACCAGCTTAATAATATACTTGATGCTTTTATTTGATAAACCTGTTACTTGAGAGTTTCGTTATCTATGTGTATGTTTTACCTCATGTATTGTTTCCTTGAAAATTATGTTTTTCAAATAGCTAAAAAAAATGAAGAATACCCAAATCAAATAACTTGATTGTAAATTGAGCCGTCGCTCGTTACAATAAAATTGACAATGTATGCTAATAAGAACAAATAATTTTCAGGAATCTAAAGGACCCAAGTGGCAAGAATCTCTTCATGTGTTGCTGTACAGACCTTGCTCTGGAGAGTAGAGATTACGACCTGTTGTTTGGCAAAGTTGACCCTATAACTGGTATGCAGAGTTCAGGCCTTCTGGACCAATTCAACAACCCGCATATTGATAGTAAGGTAATTAAACAATTGTTTTTTTTAAATTGTCCTTTTAATTTTTTCGTGTTTCAATTAAATCAACAATTTCGAAAATACAAACGAAAAGTACCTTTAGAATCACACAGCTACCATAACTACTAATGTATAAATCGCGCCAAATGTCTATTCCACTCTGAACTTGTTGCGAGACGTTTTGCACAGGTTTTTCTGTAAGTAAAACACCTGCGCGAAACGCCTTGCAACAACTTCAGAGGGGATCTCTACTTTCTGCTCTTATGGCGGTAGAAAACATATTCTATATGGCCCATAACTTATGAACACCAGACAGTGGTATCTCTATAAATACCCAAACTTATGCTAGGTAGACCTCATGTATATGATTATGAATTGCAGGTTATTGCGTTAAATGTAGCCGAACAATTAGTCACAAAAGGATTATTTGAAGATGCGATCACAATGTATGACATTGCAAATGTAAGTATTGAATAACCTAATGAATATTATGAATTCTATATGATATTATAAATGTGTATACGTAGCTGTGACGTTGCTAGTAAAGAAAACTTATCCTTAAATAGTTCAAATTTTATGATTATCTTTTGTTTGCATTAAATACTCAAAGAAAAAGACACACACAGACTGAATCAGAATTCACACCGTCTTTTATCAAAAAATCCATCTAACTTTAATAATGTTTTTAAGTTTTTGCATTTAAAATGCCCAATTATTCTTAAATAAATGAAAAATGTGATAAATAAAAACTACCCGACCAGGATTCGAACCTGGGACCTCTCGTTTGCCGGACGAGTGCTCTTCCACTGAGTTACCGGGGCCTGGCGGTTAGCCTCGAAATTACTTACCACATCTTTGTTTTTACGTTTTATTGCTAACGTAGCTCCATCTTATGGTATAAGCTTTGCAGCTAAGACCACCCGAGACCAATTTCTTTACAGAAATTGTGAATCCCAGTTAAAGTGAAGCATTGCAATGTTTTAATAATGTTCTTAAGTTTTTGCCATTCAGTTGATAAAAGATCCATCTAACTTTGCTCCATTTTCAGGATATGGAGAAAGTTCTGGAACTATTCTGCGTGCTGCTAGCTCAAGTGGTAAACAGCGGCGGTGGCGCCAGTGGGCTCAGACAACGGCTGTCCGTTCTATCAGAACACGTGACTAAGAGACTGCAGTCATCTGACACCACCAACTTGCCTGGCGCTCTAGTGGAAGCTTATACGAAGCTGTGTAAACTGATGACGTTCTTTGACCAGTACCATAGTGAGAACTATGATGGGGCTCTTGAGGTAAGATTGTTTTTAAGCTTTTGGTTGCTCAAACTGTAGGTAGTTTTTTATTCTTAAGCCATTTCGATACTTAATTAATAAACAAAACCATGTTCGTCCCTATTTTTTATACTGATATATTTGTAATAATAAGTTCTATAGGTGCACCTAAATCTTTTTATTTACTTATGTTTTTGGAGAATGAGCAAATTTGTTACATCATAATAATTGCCTCATGTTTATTCCTATATTGAACAATTTTACACTCATTTATTATTATCATCTAAAAATGTTCCTTATCGAAGTACCTAGCCAAACTTTATTATGTAGTCTGCATAAAAAAACGAACCTTAGTTCACTCGGTGACGGGTCCGAAACCCAATATTTAAGCAATATATTAATTGATTAATCAACTCAATTCTGCTTTAAAAAATCCTCTATAATTTAGTTATGAGGACTCATACGGGGTACTTGACTCATACTGATGATAAATTTTAGATATTGAAGGAGAGCTCTGTACTTGATTCTGATCATAATTATGTAATAAAATTGGATACATAATTTTTCACCAGAATTCCGTATAGATAAATAAAGAGACATTACTACACTTTTCCTGACTCGTCGCCTCAGTCAACAAGCACACAGTAGTGTTCCCGCCACGCGCACACCACCACCCGTTAAATGTCTATTGTATTACGCTTATGTAACCATGCGTTGCGTAATGAATTCTTTAACTGTCGGTTAATTTTACTCAGTAAATAATTAATATTATTTTTTTAAGTATTTTATTTTTTCTCTTTATGTCAGGTAACTAACAAATTCCCGAGTGTCTAGCATCACTGAAAATACTACTTCAACATCTCTCCTACTGTTTAATTTTTAGTACATTTCCCGCCAACTGCATTCCCATTCTTTCAGACGTTAGCAGAATGCGCGCTAGTCCCACTAAGCGCGTCAGAATTAGATGCGCGTGTGTCCGCCGCGCGCACGGCTCGCGGGGAACTCCTGCGCAGCCTGCCGGGAGTACTGAGAGCTGTTTGTGCGATATTGCTGGCGAGGAGGCGCGCCTTGCCGACCAATGTCAGCTCCATCACTAATAACAGGGTAGGTTATTATTGTTATCAACTCATTTATTACAGATAGAAAATTCATATTGCAATAAAGTTTTCAGTAAAAAAAACAGCATAACTGTGCAGATGGCGTTGTACTCAAGGCTTATGTCAAAGGCGCATAGAAAAGGCTGAGAATAGGCCTACCGAGCCCCTGGAAAAGTGTGCCATATAAGGCAACTAATCCAACTAAGCCTCCGCTTGGTGGTAGGACCCTTTTTTCACATAATATTGCATTGAGTAGCATATAGTGTGAATAAGTTAAGTATTAGTTACGCGTTCCGCTCGCTGGGAACTCCTGCGCAAGCCTGCCGGGCGGTGTTCGCGATATTGGTGGCGAGGAGGCGCTCCTTGCCGACCAATGTTAGCTCCATCACTAATAACTAATAATCACTTGTTACACTTGTTATTTTTATTTCAGACAAAAAGATCGTATTGCAATGAGTTTTAGTTTTTTAAAAACCATGCGTCAAAGCCGCATATAATTGTCTTAGAACAGCCCCTGGAAAAGCGTATCGTAGAAGGCGGCTAATTCAACTAGCCCCGATTGGTAGCCTTTTTGACATAATATAGCGTTGAGTGCCACATAATGGGAATAATTTAAGTATTTGTTACGCGCACCGCTCGCGGGGAACTCTTCCGTTTCAGTCCAATCCAATTTTATTGATTATAATTGTACTTTTTACATTTAATTCGACGTTTGGAGTATAAGAGGAATACCTATAAGGAAATTAAAATGATCAATTCTATCCACAGCAAATCGATTGGCTGAGAGAGCAAGCCGAAGTATTGAACACCTTCGCTGGAAACATTGCCTACAGGATGCCCGGAGACACCTACAGCCAACTCGCACAGATGCAGATCTTGATGCATTAGTTATGTTTGTTTTATAATTGTATTTAAGCACAGTAATAATAAAGTATTTTTGTAAGGAAATCATTATTTTTGGTGTTTTATTGCTTACTGGTAAACTATTTTTGCTAGTATTTAGGTCTCGAATTATTAAGAATATTACTTGTAAGGACCACAGACATGAAGGCATGTCACGTGAGCCGTAAAGATATTAAAACCATGATTTCAATAAAATTAAGTACATGTTTTACTTGTGGTCTGTGGCTCCGCTACACGCAGAGGTCTTTCAGCGCTCTCCGAGTACAATATAATAATGGTCTGAGGCTGCTGTTGGGGCTCCCACGCTACTGCAGAACAAACATTCAGGGCAGATTTCAAAACTAAACTAGGTATTGTTATTGTTTATATAGTTTGTTGATTTATTATTTTGTTTTACTAACATAGGCACTATGATTTTCTTTTCTTTTTTACTAACACACTATGGACTCTGTCTGAAATAAACATTTTTTTATGTCATCCGTAAGTCCTAGTCCTTCCTTAAACCGTGTGCTGTCATCATCGACCTCATCTTCACTTACCATCAGGTGAGAATTGCGGGTTGAGGTAGTCACCAATTATTAAATCAAATATTCAATAAAATTGGTAACATCCACGTTAAAAACGTGAACAGTGAACCATACAGTACCTCGGTATTTCTTGTAGAAAATTACTAGAAATACCGAGAAATATTTTGGAGGCGCACAAGGTTTGTTTTTTTAATGGTTTCCTGAGCACTACAGTCCTGGAACTTTTAAGTGTCGAGTGAATAGGTTTCTCGTGGATGGACGTGTAACACCATAGTCTTCATGCGCACTTTCCATCAGGTGGCATGGAAGACAAACGTCCTATCCTTACAATATTAAAAAAATAAGTTAATTTAAAAAGCTTATGCCTGCACGATCCAATATTGACCCGAGAACAAACTGAGCGCAATTATTTCAAGTAGGTATTGGTAACAAATCACCACGCCATCTGACAGAACCTGCTGCACTAATCCACTTGGGATTTCCCAAAAAAAAGTGCTAGAAGTAGTTGCTTATTGCGGGATCATCTGCATAGATAACGTTTAATTTATTGAAAGTGCGTCCATAAGACACGTGCTAAGCGTAAACTTTTATCCCCTTATGCGCAAAAATAAAATTTTATTAATTTAACCAACTAAGTACGTAATGATAATCTGAAATGTTTGAAATAGGACTACGAAGACAGCATTTTTTAGTTGCCTATTTTTTTAATTTTTCTTTTCATTAATCCGATAAGATAAGAAAGTCCTTATAATAATTAAATTAAATGAAGCATAATTTGAAAAAATCAATAAAATATTGCTAGATTAACGAGATTTAACAAAAAAAAACAAATATCGTGTCAACTTTTTCATATCTTATTTATTATTTAACATTTACACATGCATGACAGTTTGTATTTTTATCTGCATTATAGGTACAGTGAGGTATCTACTGATATTCGAACATACCAAAAATATCTTCACAAATAAAAAAAAATATCAACAATTATGTTTATGACTGAAATAACGGATAGAGATCAATAGATGTAAATCCGTGAGATTAGTATGTCCGAATAAAGCCAAAAAAATATTGGGCTCGTCCGGGATTTGAACCCGGGACCTCTCGCACCCTAAGCGAAAATCATACCCCTAGACCAACGAGCCGATGGAATCATTGGTCGAAATTCATGTTCTGTATGATAATGCTTGTTCATTTAAATACTTCCATGACTTCCTTTCACTTATTGCGTAATCCGCGAAAAAGTGCGTGCGCACAACATTTTATATAAATAATCTTATCACTTCCAGTATGTGCTTATAATTTGGACTCGTGAATGTTAGTTTTGAACGTTTACGGCCCAGTGCACACAAAATAATCTACGAATGCAGACCATCAAAAACCAACTTCGTGTCAAAACTTTTGCTCTCCGAATTCATACATATTTTTTTTCGTGCAGTTCTCAATCGATTTCGACGAAATTTATATGGAACCACCTGTGAAGTATCCTCTATCATATGAATGAAGTATCATCAAAATCGATTCACCCATTCAAAAGTTATTAGGTAACAAACAAAAAGAAACATACCCGTCGAATTGACAACCTCCTCTTTTTTTGAAGTCGGTTAAAAGTATAAACATCGCTTGGACTTGTTAATCCTTTTGTTTGCAGCCATAATCTTGGCAAAACTTTTGGTTCACAAAGTGGCTTAATTTTTTTTTCATAAATTAACTAATCTTTGGTTAACAATTTTGATAACTTACTTTGATTATTCGGCCCGCGAAATTTCAATCGCGGTTTTTTGAATCGACATAGGTTTCGTTGGTATTCCGTGAATGCATAACCAACATATTCACAAATCTTTACATAATACATAAGTACATTACTTCACGCCTTGACAATTTGGGAGGTACCTATTACTAGAGACTATTGCAGGGACAAGGGATCAGCCTAAGCCACTAAAACGCCAATAAAACCTCTGTCCTTTAACTGACTTTAGCAGTATGCCCGGAACGAGAAGCAGCTGATACATCCTGTTTTCTTTAGCTCCCAGTCCAGCACGGTAGACAAACCTTTACATTTGTAATATTAAAATTATTGTGAAATATCCGTCTTAGAGTGCGGCCGTTGCGCGAATGCGTTCCTGACAGCTCCTGGGCAAAAAAGCTATGATTTTGACAGCTGTCAGGAACACAAACTCCCACCGGTCGGTCGCACTATAGGGCACGTTAAGCGCATGCGGCGCGTAGTCTTTCCGTTACATCGCCAGCTTTACTCTAAACCAGCGGATAGTTCCATAGTAAAGCCGGCGAATTAGTAAAAACGCACGACGCCCCGCCTGTCCTTAAACGTGCCCTTAGGGTCATCATGTGTGCAAAACAAATAAAAAAACTAAGGTATATGTAATTTATAATATATTCGAAACGAAAAGTTCCATAAATGCATAAACTGCACAACAATAACGAACAATTTTAAAAGTATTTACATCATAAAGAATACAAATAACCTGCTACGGTTTCAACTCATGATTTTTGTAGGTACGTCGTTGTAGCCACTGTTATTTCTTTAGAATTGCTATTGTAGATAACATTTAAAAAAAAAGCTGACCATACACATTATAAAACGTGCTTGTGGCAAATGAGACTCAATATTATAGTAAATAGTGGACCAAGTTGCCACAATAAATAAAGAAATCTATTATTTATTACGCATAAACTCTTACACGCGCCCTGGATAGTCGTATCGTTTTGTTAAATCTGCCGCAAAATATAATATCATCGCTTCCGTGTCACGGGCAATGGTATGTCTTCGATCGAACATCCTCGTTACTAAAAATCAGCTGAGATTAAGATGGTTTGGACACCAATAAGAAATTGAAATGAAGTCATATATTTTTCTATTGTTTGTTTTAATAAATGTTTTATTAAATCATAACTAATTAAGGGCAAATTTCAAAAAATGGTCTTTTGCATCTGAAAATTATTAAACGTAAGATTTTGCTTTAGAAGGTTTAAGTATTTATTTTTTCACGAATGAAATGTGTAAAGTTTAATTCCTTTAAAAAGTCGAATGCTATATTCTTATTATTACAAAGACGACCTTTTTCATTTGAAACATTCAAAAACTCTCATTCAGACGCGGAACAATTCTTATTTATCTTTTCTATATCAAATGAAAATGACATTGGCAGCACAATGGCTATAACAATTAACGTTAAGTATAATAAAAAGTTAACAGAATGCAAAATTTATTTATTTTATTAAAAGTACATTTTTATAGGTTTAGTCGGCCTATACGAAAAACTCATTTCCAATATAATATGTATTTTATACACAACATAATCGTATTCATAATATTAATAGAACTACTAGTCATTTACAACAGCAATGAGTCTCGTGACATTGTTTCTATATTTCAAGTTTCATTTTCTATATAATTAATTCATATATCATCAAATTTTATAATTTCTGTAAGTACTATTTTCCGTAAGGAGGATTGCTAATGCCATCGACATTAGCTCTCGCAACATCGTCTGTTCGTATGTTTTCTTGGACAGTGTTTTTAACCTTCTTAGGTCTTCTTTCTCCTTTCATAATGTTAAATGAAACACATTTTTAAACAGCTCCATCGCGACTGTTTCCTTCTTACCACGGGTCTGTAAAGACACCGAAGCGTCGAGTTCAAATGTCAAATATAAGACGCGATAAATCCGTTTAAAAAAGTGTTTTATTTGAACTTCTTAGGGCCGAAGATGAGGTCGGCGTCAGGGGCGCCCTTGGGGTGCTGGTACTTCTGTCGCACGTGTTGACCTCGGTTCGGGTTACCTCCGCCTCCCGAGCCGCCGCCGCTTTCAGCGCTGTACTCCTCCTCTTCTTGACGTTCGGATATGTTTAAGGTTAATCTGTTGAAAAGCAATTACATTGCATAGATAAAATATTAATTGATGAAGTTAAATTAAAAAGAATATGTTAGAGAAAATGCTACATACGCTCCTAAAAGCCATTCTTATATAATAAAGAGTGTGAATTGAGTGTATCTCTGAAACTGCTAGTCTACCAGTCAGTCAATATTATCGTATTTCATAGTCTATCTCTTGAGAATATAGGTTAATTTAATATTATCAAACGGCATCAAAAGATACTGCAAGTATCAGAAAAAATCGGGTGCATCGTACACAACCGCGTAGGTCTACATCATGCAGGAAATGGTGTGTCTATACCTAGCGGGACCCCCTTCGCTAGGAAAAAAGGAATGCGAAGAAAAATTTGCTTTAAATTTGATCGATCGACATACCTTATATAAATGGATGAAAAATTTGGCCCGACTTTTTTATTAAATAGATCTAATAAACTAGACTAAAACAAAGTTGCAACAAAACAAACAACTGCCAATAAAGAAACTGCCACCTGGACTAACGGAAGTTAAAAAATACACTGCTAGTCGAAAGTTTCTTTAAGGAGATATAATTTATTAACAGAGAGAGATAGATCGAAAGTGACATTTAGATAGATCGAATGTAGCCCTAATTATCTAGACTATTTAGAAGTTCCTATTTGAAGTAATCAAAAAGTAGTCCACTAGGCGAAGGTTGACTTAAAAAACCTATGTCTCGAAAAAAACGACGGAACAAATCATGGTTCATACGATCAAATTTAGAGCAAATTTTTCTTCGCATTCATTTTTGCCTCGCTATGGGGGTTCCATTAGGTATTGACACACCAGAAATGCAATATTAATTTAATCGTCGATTTGCCGGTACTTTTATATTTGTCCTTTGATTTTCCTCGACGTTTCGTTCTCATGCATTTTACTTACGCTTACTTCAATTATTTACAGCAAATCATAATAAAATAATAACAGATGAATAATAATAAAGTTGTTTTTATTTAAATTATTTTGTTCGTTCAAGTTCATAATGAGTACGCTGTTAGAGCGCAACATGGAATCCGAGAACTATGATGCATTCAACTTATAGCTAAAACGGTATAATCCACATTCCACTCATCCACAATACCTTTTAACCCTCTCCATCTCCTGTTTATCCGCCAGCGCCTGCTGCTGCAGGTTGCTGGCCAGCTCGGGCGGCGCGTTGAAGCTCTTGTACTGCGGCTTCGTGCCCTTACGCACCATGAGCACGAACTCCACGTCCTCTTTGCCTTGGTGCTGCGGACAATTAAATAAGTGTAGTAGATACCTAAATAAAATAAAATCCCCTGACAATCACACCCACTACATGGCCCCAAAGTTAGCTGTTTGTGTTGGATACCATGTAGCGAAAAATTTGTAAAGCAACTAAACTTTTATAATGGAATAATAAAAAAACAGATGGATGAATGGCGTAGTTCTCACATAATTTTAGTACGAAGCGCCCAGAAGCCCTCAAATACTGTAAAAAATAAACATTTGTCTGTTCGACAAGTACGTTAAATTCCTATTACTGCATGCGGAGAAACACTGCATAAACACCAGACACGGAACATTTCTTTTTTCATGTTCCGTTTGGGAATCGAACCCGCAACCTCACGACTTGCGGTGTAGCTTCTTAGACCACTGCGCCACGAAGGCCGTAATGGATGTATTATGAGTAATAATAGGAAGATGAAACACTCACACATTGACACAAACAGATGAAACCTTTCAAAATGTTACTAGAAATTTATGTTTGATGATGAAATTTTTTCAGACGACAGTTATTTTAAATTAATAAAATTGAAATGAAATATAATGCAATGCAATAATACGCAACATGTCTGGAAAAGAAACCAGACCAAGCCCATGAGATGTTTTGCCGTCGGTGAGCATTATCAGCCAGAATATTTGTATTAATCAATGAAATTACCTACAGCAAAGAAACATTAAAGCTAAAATTCTCACCAGCAGTTGTTCATAAGACTTCTTAGTAGTTTGCCTGCAGGTTACAGGAACAGCAATATCCCTTTGTTGAGGACGATTTTCACGTTGCCTCTCTGCTATGTTTTCCATCACCATCTTCTCAAATGCCGTCTCAAATTCTACATCTTCCACCTAGAAGACGGAAAATTAAAATAAACACATCAAATAAATATAAGTAGGAACCTGTATCCATTAAATCCAATAAAAAAATGATTACCGGTTTGGGAGTAGGTCTTCTAGCTTCCATAGAATTTGCGATGTCTTCAGATGGGTCGTTTTCATCGTTTCCACCGCCTTCAGTAATTGGCTCATCGTCAGAACTCTCTTCAAGCTGAGGATTGTCTGTTTCATCATCAGTCTCAATAATTGTGTCAAGTCCGTCATTAACGCTGTCCTCGCCTTGGTCATCATTGTCATATTGTTCCTCTTCACCTAATTCAGGATAAAGCGACTGTCTCAAATCTTCAATTGCATCCTTACATTCCTGCCAACTCGTGAAAATATTCAACTTCGGCCTCAAACTAGCCAAACATTCCTGATAAGTATACTTTACGTAAATTGGAAATTTGTTCTCATCAGTCCAAATAGGATCTGACTGCTTAAACCAATAATAATTTTGGAAAAATATTAGAAAGTAGTCCAACTTCTTCTTACTGGACCCGCTGTTGAAATATGCACCACAAGTTTCCAAAAGTGCGCAAACTAATCTTATCCTGAACACATTGTCTGGTGGGTCGATGGGAGAGATGTTACCGTGGTCATTCGTCACACCAAATGTGATGAAAGAGTATAGAACAGTGAATACGTCTCGCGAGTCTAGAAGCTTGTAATTATAGAGTTCTCCGAGGTATCTGACAGTTGCTATTCTCCTCTGGTTGAATCTTGGATGCGGATCCTCCATGGTGACTCGAATTTCTTCTAGAATATTGTCAACCACTGCAGGGCCTACGTTTTCTTGCCAAACTGCCAATTCAGCTGTCAAACGAGCGAGAACTCTTCGCGCACTTGCCCTAACTCTCCATCCTGCAGCCAGATGTTGAATAGCGACTGCTGATATCTCAATGTCATCCCAGTCTAGTTTTCTCATTAGCCGTAATATTTTTTCCTCATTACTCTTCTGCAAGTCTTCATGAAGAATTTTTCTGATGAATTGGTGCATTGGGGGCTCCTCTTCTTTGGGTTGTGCGGGCGTCTCAGGCGGACAAACGTAGTAAAATGCATTTTCAATTTGTGTAACGTAACGCGAATCTAGAGCAGATACAGTCTGTGGGCAAACATAATAAGCTATCATTATGTAGTCAAATATTTAATTTAGGTGATTATGTCATGAAATCACTTAATACTGAAAAACACACCAGAAAGAAATATAATTTAGCTCCAAATAATAATCAAATGACTGCGAAAGTCATAACTTTCTGAACCTACAGATAATATTTATATGGTTTGTTTTAAGGCTTTGAGAAGAGAAATTTACTTTATATCATAGTTTAACAGTCCATAGCTGAAAAGTGTTTTTTAGAATTTGATACCTGTAGAATTTTAAGAATATTACTTTGTTAAAATTGGTGAGAGTAGAGGGAGAATTTAAATTTTTGGTACATACCTTTTTTCTCATCATTTGTTGCAAATATATCATAGTTCTCTGATGCGTATCAGGATTACAGTATAGATATCGTCCACATGTTTCAAGCAGGTTACAAGCCATTTCTATATGGTGATGTTGAAAGTCATGTAGCAGCACTTTCAGGCAGTACAAAGCTTCCATTTTAGAGTAAAGTGAAAACTTCACTAATTCTCCAATAAATCTCACAACTTTGATCTAAAACATAAAATTGGTTTATAGTTTTAAAATTGAAAGGTCAATGGAGGTTTAAGCAACATCTATTTCATCATTACTTAATACATTTTATACCTAATATTGAATTACCTTTGACTCGATATTAATCTGATCCTTCTTCCTGACATGATACTTAAAATCTTGCTTAAGCATCTGACATAGATCAACACAAACATCTGGCAGCACAGGATAAAGTATAGCTGCAAATCTTGCATAGAACGGCAATAAATCAAGTCTAGTCCTGGCAACACTGAACAAAACTCTTGTCAACTTCTTGCGATTGTTCTTTGTGTTCAGATTCAACACAAAGTCTACAGCAGCATTGTCAATTAATTCTCTATTAATACAATTTGGCAGTTCATTTAAAAATGCATCTAAAGCATACCTGAAAAAGGATTATTTATTATTCGTAGATATCTGTGTTTGAATAAGGTTATTATGTTTATTTGAAAGTATACTTGTTGGATATATTTGTAGGTTGTGATTCTTCTTGTTCAACCTCAGCTGTTACGCTTGGTTCTTCTCCATCACTGAGCTCATCTTCCTTAAGGTCCTCATCCAGCATTTCTTCTGTAACTGTCTCAGTCTTGTTTTTTACTGTCTAAAAAGGAATAATTAGGTAGGTAATACTCTTTTATTAAAAACATATTTGACCATGGATTACTTACAAAAATAACTGAATATTTAAGTGAACTTCTTTAAGTTACTATTTATGAAATTAAGTAAATTTTTACTACTTCAAACTTTCAAGTCTTAACAATATATTAAAAGTTTACCCTGATGACCACTTTGGCCATGGGGTAAACCTATCTGCCTCAGACCCTGATGGTGGCAGGTTCGATTCCCGCATGGAACAAGAAAAAAAAATGTCTGGGGATTTTATTTTATTATTTTATTTATTAAATTCAACAAATAGAAAATACCTCTTTCAATTGGTAATTGGGCATGAACACTTTTAAATCAGGCAGACTGGTGTAAAAAGTTCTGGTGTCTTCATCCTGCCACGGATCAGTCCCGGCCTGCATGCAGAACTCCTCAGTACCTCCAATACTGACTGATCCTTGGGTTTCAGAAACTGTCAGTGACAGAGTTGGAGGTTCTCCCGCCTCACCTAATTCCTCCCCTAACACTTCAGCAAAGTTCTGAGCTCCAGCCAGAAGCTTATCATATGTAGCCTGAAAAACCATATATTTTTTAGTATATTATAACTAGTCTTATATTGAACTGATTCATAACTTATTTGATTTTAAAAAGTTGTAAACTAAGATTGAATAATAATTTATTTATCTTTTCATCATAATTTTGTTACTTTGACTGTTCTATATTTCTTTTTGACAATATTTATAAGTATATATATTTTTTTTTATTTACTTTGAAGTGTTTTTTTTTTTTGTATTGATTATAGTTTGAAGATGATTTTATATGAATCTAAAGAGTACATCTGAAACTATCAGATAGAATCAAAAAACTATTGTTGTAAATATTTAAAGACTTCACATGGTATGAAATACATAAGTAAATACATAGTATGATGTACACATGTGTAAAGAAATATTATAAGTTTTCCATAATTAATTTTTATCGTTAAGATCTTGAATGATAGTAATTAACACCTCATGGTTTGGATTTATACAATAGAGTTAATTTTTTTATGATAAGTACTAGGAAGATAATTATTTTTAACTGTATGTTTTTAGATACCTGATGTTGCTCCAACTGATCTTTTCTCTCTTGTGAAAGTTCACCTCTAGTATGCAGTGTCCTTTGATTAGCTGCATGTAGAGCTTGCAGCTGCGCCCTCTCAGCTAGTAGGTGTTTTGTCAGTGAAGCAAAATAATCCTTTAAGAGAGATTTTACTGCATTTTGCTTCTCGGCAGGCAAAAATGTATTTCTGGGAATTGTTTCATTGTGTTTCTAAAGGGTAAATAAAAAAAATAAATGAGTAATGGAGACTTATTGAAATAGATATGACTAATTCAATAAAAAAGTAGGTACCTCAGCAGCATCCTTTATCTTTTTAGGTACAAGCCCTGCATAGTCCTCACCACAGTGCTTACAAAATGATAGCAGAATTGGAATATTATTATGTTCTTCTTTATCCATATTGATAAGAACTGTCAAAACATTTCCCAGTAAGGGAAGGCCTGTTTTATTTGCAAATATTCCAACAGCAACTAACTCGGCATAGAATCTTATATCCACCCTTAGTTTTGAAGAGTTTAAGATTTTGTCCGTAGCTTTGAAAGTGAGAATTTTTTGCCAATTTTCAAAGAAATTTGATGAGAACTCAGCATAAGTGCAATGCAATGCTGAACATAGTGTTACAGCTGCTTGTATATCTGACATTTTCAACCTAGCTTCAGCTATTGCAGCAGCAACTTCAGATATATACTTTGTCAAATTTAAGGATGCAAAATCTTTTAACAAACTATCAATTTGGACCGCACTAAATGATTTTAACTTCTTTACAAAAGTAGTATTTTTCTTTAAACCAGAATCCAATTTAGAAAAGTGATCATCAGGTGGTCGAACGCAGTTTAAGTTCTTACTTCTCAATTCTGACTTTTGCTTTAATCTTGTCTCTAGGTTTGCAATATAATCAGAAAGTAATTCTTTTTCATTAGGTTCAACTTCCACATTATCAACGGTGCCTTCTTCTGTAGGAGTTTCATCCTTATCTGTTTCTTTATCAGTAGAAGTCATCTTAAATTCATTAATGATATTCAAAATATACTTTTTCGGCACTTAAATATTCTAAAATCCACTCAAATAGCACCACAGCACGGCAGACCATCCACAACAATACATAAACAACCATCAACCAACCCAACACTCAAAGAAAAAATGTCAAAGTCAAATTAAGTCATTCCGACGAATGACAGCTGATTGCCAGTTGCATTCAATCAAAGCCCATTACACGACCTTAGTGAAGATATCACAATCTGATTTTTTATCTCACAACTAGTTTTCCTGACCAGCAACTATGCTGTCTAAAAGGAAATCACGTTTATAATGGACAAAAAATATCTTAAATAAATGTGGAAGTAAAATGGGATCTAAAACTTTAGATCAAGGTTCAAGAGATGGAATATAACAAAAAGTGCAGAGCATGAATAACAGTTTTATTAGAAACTAGCTTTTGCCCGCAACTTCGTACGCGCATAAACATTGTTTATTTTACTATTGAAGAACCTTTATGCCAAGTATCACATCCTCCAGTGCATGGATAGTGTAATAAGATTTTTCATACAAACTAAAAATTCCCATATTTTGGGTGGGAATGTCGGGAACTTCTTTCACAACACAAACAGTCACTCACTGAAGAAGTTTTATAATAAGTATCACATCTGTGCACTCAAGGAATATTTTTTTTCATACAAACTAAAAATCATATATTTTCCTTTCCCGTGGGAATTTCAGGAATTCCTTTCATAACACAACCAGTCACTTTTTGAAAAACTTTCATGCCAGGTATCACATCGGTGCACTCAAGGAATAGGATTTTTTATACAAGCTAAAAAGTCCTATATTTCCCGTTCCCATGGGAATTTCGGGAATTCCTTCCTTAGTATACCCCTACATCCGCTACATCCCCTAAAGAATGTATGTTCCAAATTTCAGCTCTCTACGCCCAGTAGTTACGTCTGTACGTTGTCTGTCAGTCACTCAGTCAGTAACGGAACAGTTTTATATTGATGATGATAAATGCTTACTAATATCGTGTCCTACAAGCTGTAATCCTGTCATTTGAAATCTCAATGAAAATGATTTTTTTTAATCCCCAGACAATCACACCAACAACATGGCCTCAAAGAAAGCATAGCTTGTGTAATGGGATACCATATAACGAACTATACTCTGGCAAATAATTACTAAACATAAACAAAATAATCACTAAACTGACTTAATGAAACTGACAGATTGAAATGTCAAATAGAAAAATAATGATACAAGTTAAAAACTCCGTGGTGTAAGTGTACTGAATGCGAATGATTAAAAACGAACGTGTATTTGTCGTTCGTTTTGGATAATATTTTAAAGAAATTTTTAAATAATTGAAATTGAGCTGCGTAGGTACTATAAACTTTAGGTACTTTAAAGTAACTTTAATGAAAATCATTAATTACTAAACATACCTCATCCTTTAAAACGGTTACAGTAAAAGTAAAATCGACTTTATAATTTCTGTATATGCGTCACTTTATATGCGACCATTTTTCTTATATTCGTCACTATTTATGACTATTTCATCACTATTTTTTGGCATATTCAAAACTCCTTTCCATTGAGACTTCAAAAGTGAGGATTACAGCATGAAGGACACAGTGATTGTATGCTCTTTGGCCATTCCTTGTAATTCAATACCTATTCAATTCAACCATTTTATTTCGGATATCCTTAAAAAATTTAATGTACGTCACATAAATCTATGTGTCAAACTAACAGCTGTCCTGTAACTGTCACATTGTGGCAGGTGTGTGGCAGACAGACAGCGTAAATAAATATTGTGCAAGGATATTGTGTTTGTCACTACGTATCTTGATATTGTTCTAGAGAAAGCTTACTTTGAAATATTTTAAAATGGGTACAGAAGTAAAGCCTTTGTTTCGTGATCTTACTGCTGAAGATCCAGACCCTGAAGTCACAGAGATTGAATCCTTATGCATGAATTGCCATGCAAATGTAAGTCTTCAGTGATAAAAATATTGGTTAATATTACAGTTTTAATCCATATTATTTTGATTAATTCAATGTTATACTTTATAGGCTTTTAAAAGTTAGTCACACTCTATTTTACTGTTTATTTAAATACGCTACACTATATAAATTTCATTACCTGCCTGCATTCAGGTAACCTCAAATTAGACTAGAATGTTCTCGGAAAGCCACATATTTTCATAAATTATAGATCTTAGACTGACTATTAATTACTATACTGATTATTAGTACATCTCATTAAGGTTAACAGTATAATGTACAGGGTTGGCTTTCCAAACTTGCATGTTTAAATTCGGACTTTTGCCTAAAGGCGATGTGAATATTTAAAAACTCCACAACTTATACAAAAAACAAGTTAAAATAACTAAGAAAACAATCTTAATTATTTAGATCTAATGAAAATATAGTCAGTTATATTATACAGTTACATACAGTTTAATATGTTATTTATGACATATTTATGTTCAATTACATGTTCATATTTACAGTTAAGTTATTTTGTGTTTTAGAATATGTCTTAACATTGTAATAAATACTTTTACAGGGGATGACTCGACTTCTGTTAACTCGCATTCCTTATTACAAAAATGTAATATTGATGTCCTTTTCATGTGAGGAATGTGGATTTCAAAACAATGAAATTCAACCTGGTGGTGCCTATGCCGAAAAGGGCATAAAGTAAGTAATTCAATAAAGTAAATAGTAAAAAATTCAATTATTAACAGGAGACTCAGTAGTTCCACTATTTCCTAGTGACATAAACAAAAACAAGTAGAGAATCTATTCATATATTCTGGACCTCTCATCCTGATTACAACATAAAATAATTATTCTGATTTATATTAAGATTCATGTTAGATAGAGTTCATTGAACTGCTTATTTAAAATAACCCTGAGATAAGCTTAGGGCTAAGCCAACACTATACCAGCCAAAGTTTTGGACCTCTTGGATGCCTTTTCACATTCTGCACCTATAATTTTGACCCGCCCGTGGCACCATATCCAATTTGCTACCCAGTGGACTAAAAAGGATGTTGTCGACTCATAATCTTATTGTGAAAGTGATTCATCAAATTTGTATGATAACCATTGAGTTTCAGTTTATAGTAACAGCCACATTATGAGACATATGCTATATTCATATATACATACATAACCTCACCCCTGTCTCCCTTTGTGGCATCCTCCACATTCATTAATCTTTTCATACATGACCGCTGGTTACAGGTACTTTTAACTAGGCCCTTTTTAAGAACGTCGCCAATTTGATCGGCATACATTCGCTTAGGGCAGCCCCTTTCGACAGCACCATCCATTCTTGCTCTGTACATCTCTTTCGTAAATCTACTTTTACTCATCCTTTCCAAATTTCCAAACCACCGTAGCATACCCTTTTCAATCTTAATCACTACACCTTCTTTCAACACGCATCTTTTTATTATTTCACAGTTAACTCGCCTTAACTTAAGGAAGTCGTCGTGACACCGTGGTTACTGTGTGTATCAAATGATATCACATGGATGGGTGACCGCCGAACATTCATTTCTCACGGCGACTTCCGTGCTTCGGAGGGCACGTTAAGCAGTCGGTCCCAGGTGCTGTATACTTGTATACAGTAGTCGTTAGGGTTTGCCAGAAGCCATTTTCCAGCACTGGGCCAGCTTGGTGGATTATGGCCTATACCTCCTTGTCACCCAGGGGAGAGACTCATAGCCCTGCAGTGGGCTCTTTACGAAGAGTTGTGATGATGATGATGAACTTTATCACTCAATTTCAGTCCACACATACTCCTCAAAGCTCTCATCTCCACAGCATTAATCCTGCTTTCATGTCTCTTCTGCCACACCCAAGATTCACTACCATACATAAGCGTTGGTGCCAAAACTCCCTCAAGTACGGTAAGACAAGCCTTATTCGGTATAATTTTGCTTGCTATGATCGAGTGTAAGGCGCCATTAATATATTTCCTGCTTTTACCCTCTTTTCAATATCATCGTCATACTTCCCTTCTCTTATAAACAAGGACCCCAAGTATACAAACTCTTTCACTTGTTCCACTTTTCCGTCTTCTGTGCAATCCGTCATATCTTCATTCCTCTCCATAACCATAACTTTCGTCTTTCCAATATTCACTCTCACTCCTTTTCTTTTAAGCGACTCATGCATTACAGTGACCATTTGTTGCAATCCCGACGCTGATGATGGAAAAACCTGGTCGTCGGCGTAAAGCAGAGTTTTGATCACTTTCTCATTCATCATCTTTAGACCCCAATCAGACTCTTTCATACAGCTATCCGTGAATCCATGAATAGGTTGAACATTGAACAATGAAGCAGCAGAAAACCTTTCGGTGTTTGGCCAGAACCTTTTCGGTTACCGATCTTAAGACAGTCACACCATTCGATGTTTTGGAACACTTCGGTGTTTCGAAAACAACACTCGCGCTTCGTTAAAATAAATTCTCGAAATATTCTTTCCACTGATTCATAAAAGCTTCATGCTCTCTAACAATATTCCCATCCTGATCTCATAACACGCCCACTTTCGAGTATCCAACTGCCCTCTGGCTCTTCTGGCTAAGTGCCAAAACAGTTTGGAACTGGCTCGAAAGTCTTCTGAGAATTTCCCATCAAGCTTGTTCTTACATTCTTCTTTCTTTTTGCTCACCATATCTTTCACAGTCTTTCTTAATCTATCATACTTTTCTTTTGCGACTCTTTCATCATTATTCAAGTCATCTCGTATTCTATTTCTGCCCCTCATAGGTAGTAGATCTAGCCACGCTTTTTTCTTTTCTAGTACAAAACCTTTCACTTCATCATCCCAGCACTCGTTCTTATCTCTTCTCACATTCTTCTTCACACTTTTACCCCACATACTTGTGTGGCCGTTTCTACCATACCATTCTTAAATCTACTCCAATATTCCTCTTTTTCGCAGTCTTCATCATTCAATAGCGGTCCCAACTTTTCTTTCAATTCTCACTTATATTTCTCACGGACAGTCTCTTCTTGTTTTTTTCAACTTTCACTCTTTTCCTTCCAGACATACGTACGTACCCGTGGGCGATGTCGGCATTTTTCAAGCAGACCTGCTATTCGTGACACTACAAGAAAATGGTCGCTTCCGACATTTTCTCCACGGTACACTCTCGTATCCTTGACTTTCGTTCTTAACCGTTCATCCACTTTACGCAGACAATCATACTTTTCTCAGACTGTCTCTGCCATGTATACATATGAATCATTTTGTGACTAAATATAGAGTTAGTCACCACAAGTTTTCTCTCGAAAATGGTCGCTTCCGACATTTTCTCCATGGTACACTCTCGTATCCTTGACTTTCGTTCTTAACCGTTCATCCACTTTACGCAGACAATCATACTTTTCTCAGACTGTCTCTGCCATGTATACATATGAATCATTTTGTGACAAAATATAGAGTTAGTCACACAAGTTTTCTCTCTAAACATACATCCAACAGACTAGTGCCATTATCATTGATCATTTCATCACCAAAATTCCCTAACACCCTTTCATACCCATCACGTTTTACATTACCCTTTCATTATCTTCACACCTCCCAAGCACATATCTTACATTATCCCAAAACTCTTACCTGACTGCCTGTTGCTTGGACATATCTGGCGCCTACAGAAACATGATAAGAATCTTGGTCAAGCCTCGAATACACAATATACAATAGTTTTGCATCGGAAATTAATAATAATATAATGTGTATATTTAAGAAATGAATGCTTGAACTTTATAATGTAACCTCTGACCTTTATTAATCAATAATAGACGTACGACAAAATTATTTTTTATTTGAATAAAACAATGCCTAAATTCGACAGAGCTAGCATATTCATCAACAGAAATGACAATAAAAAACTTAAATCAATTTTAAAAACCATGATGTGAAAAAATCTAATTAAAAAAAATTAAATCAAAGCGACTCCACAAAATTTTCGCACGCAGAGTTCTAGAACTATAGCTGGTGATCAAGGTGGAATAAACCAACTCTTTTACCCTTTAAGATTTTGATATCGAGTTAAAGAAACAGGTGCGGATAGCATTCTTCTAAACAACTATTGATATTTTATGGTTTCAAAAAATGAAATTATTAGAAAAATTCTTAAGTGAACACGACTATTTATGTAAAATGCTAGAATTAAAGTAATACTTTCTTGAAATATAGTATTTCACCCTTTTTAGTTCAGTTAAATATAAAAAAATAAAAATAAATAAATAAAATCCCCAGACAATCACACCAACTACATGGCCCCAAAGTAAGCATAGCTTGTGTTATGGGATACCATGCAGCGAACTAGGGGGGAACCTAGAATATAAATACATAAATAGATAAACACCCTGACAAGGATTTTTTTTTTCTCGTTCCGTGCGGGAATCGAACCCGCAACCACTGGCGTCTGAGGTAGATAGGTTTAACCCCATCGCCATAGTTTTTTAGCGTTTCTGGAGTGATTTCAGCGGTTCTTTACAGCACACTTAGTCATAGCGGCGCGTTGGTAACCTCGAGCGAACGACACGATACTAAAACAAAAGTCGGCCCACTCGGCGTGATGGGCTGGCTTTTGGCTCGGTCACAAATTAAGCGTGATTGTGCGTCTAGTTGTTTTATTATATGTCAATTTTTATCAGCGACTAACTTACCACAGCTGAGTCTCTTGACCATACCTCGCTTTGCCCATGTTCATATTTAGCTGTTCTTTTATTGGACACTTAACCCTCCCACTACCTCCATGTCGCTGATACTAAGTGAGGTGGAACATGGCAGCTCACGGGTCTAGGAAGGAACTGGCTCTTCATAAAACATTGCCAGAACATATTACCTTGATTTGGTTATAGAAGTTTGATAAGAACGACTTTAATTTAAAGTCAGTTTCATGTGTAACAGCGATTCTTGATACATATTTTTATGCTTAACAATATTCATCGATTTTAAAAAAATTGACTACTATTATATCTTCTTTGTTTCATAGATGGACACTCCATGTGAAGAATCCAATCGATCTAAACCGCCAGGTTGTGAAAAGCGACTACACTAGTATCAGCATTCCTGAAGTCGAGTTAGAGGTTCCTGCGCAAAGTCAGAAAGGAGGTGAGTTAATATTTTTCGCCCAATATTTATCTCCTATGATGTCATCGACATCATCACAACTCTTTTTGTAACGAGACCAGCGCAGGGCTATGAAAACCTCTCCCCTTGGTGACGAGGAGGTTTAGGCCGTAAACCAAGCTGGCCCAAGCTTAATGGATGTTAGAATTTTCAGGGTGCCAAAATAGCTTATAACAAACCCCAAACGTATAACGTGATCTTTGAAGCACGTAAGTTGCCGTGGTATGTGAATGGTCGGCGTTAACCCATCCATGAACCCAGCTTAGGGTTATTTAACCTGCAAATTCTGCTATATCGAATGATATACACAAGAGCCACACGCCACGACGACTTCCCCTAATCTATGTAAACTGTAAACTACAATAATACGCCATATACATACATACATAACGTCACGCCTGTATCCCTTATAGGGTAGGCAGAACACCAGAGGTTACAAGACCATCTGATGCCACGTTTGACAAATTTGGAGGTATTATAAAGATGGAAAGAGACTATTGTAGTGACAGGGGGTCAGCCTATCGCCCACAAAAACGCCTTTAAAACGTCCCTTAACTGACTTTTACAGTATGCCCGGGAAGAGAAGCAGCTGGCACATTCTACGTTTTTCTTTCGCTCCCAGTCCAGCGTGGAAGCAATATAATCTCAATTAATTTAATTTTGTTTTCTATTTAGAAATTATCAAAAAAGAAATTGGCCTGTCTCTATGTCAGTCAGGATACCCCTAGATCTGGCTTACGAGCTCTATTCATAGCACAAGTTTACTTTAGGCCAAATAAGTTTTTCAGTGTTAATGACATTGAATATTTTCTATTTAATAGAAGTAACAACAGTGGAAGGCGTTCTCAGTCGCGTTATAAACGGTCTCACACAAGACCAGGTGAACCGTCAAACTCAGCACCCTGAAACGGCGAAACAGATAGAAGAGTTTGTCGCTAAACTAACAAAGCTTCGTTCAGGGGAACAGGAGTTTACGCTCATACTAGAAGATATAAGCGGTAAGATAACATGACTTTTAAGATAATAATGCCCAACTGCACTAAACTTTGATAGCTTCTAAGTTGCTACTTAAGTCTCTAGGACGTGCTTAGGAACAAAAATTGCGTTGCACTAAACTTAGGTCAATGCCTACATACTTAAAAGACAATGCAGAGTAAGCCAGTGATTATGTATGACGTAGTTTTGGCATGTCATCACTAAGTTTGTGCTAAGTAGAGTTTAGTGCAGACGGGCATAAGTTTGATATATTAAAATCTTTTGCAATAACGAACAAGTGCTGGAAAATATTGCATTAATCGCGATTGAACTCCGATTATAACAACAAGGCTAACCTTTTTTGATTATTCAATGTTTCCATAAAAACTTTTGAAACAAGTTTAAATATAAAAAACAAATGTTCAACTTAAGGCCCATCTTAATAAGGCGTTTAACAATTTATTATTAAGTGATAAGTACGAGTGATACAAGAAGAAAACCATTTGCAGACATGTTCATGCTCACAAATAATACAAGTACTATGTTTACTTATAACCCTGCTTATAACATAATTTTTGTGAAAGATCAAAAATTGCCAACTGATGTTTGAAAGCTGTCCTAGCCGATTTTTCCTTTTTCTTAACTTCTTTCTTTATCATAACAAATAGGAAACTGCTTTATCGAGAACCCCGAGGCGCCGCACAAAGACTCTCGCTGCGAACGAGTCGACTTCAAGCGCGACACCAAACAGGACCATTTGCTGGGAATGTATACACAGGAAGAGGTTAGTTGTATTACTAACTTGTATTATTTACTTTTATAGTTAAATTTATTAAGCTTTAATTTAATAATAAAGAACAACTTATAATTGACTCCACTATACATAAAAACGCTAACTCAAAAAATAGAAATCTTCATTGCACATATATACACAGGAAGAGGTTAGTTGTATTATAACATGGTTCATTAAAGATAATAAATGAAAATGGCGGCGCTTATCATGTTCTCTCACTCGCTTACCAGTGCCATCCATACTCACTCTCGCGCGTACGGTCAGTAAAAAAGTATTTCAGTTTAATTTAATTAAATTGTTATATTATATTTATTAACACATTTATATTTTTTTATTTATAATTTAATAATTATTTGATTGGATATGGACGTTGTGGGTATTTTTCGGTATCGATGTACATCGTTGTTTCTCAACTAACATCCATTGTTGACATCGTTTTTCCGCCGACGATGTCGATAACACAGATGTAAATGTTAATTAAGCGTTTTAGACGGTGGGTGTTTGTAAAAATATTGTATTGGTATTGCATCGTTGCATGGAATGAAGTTGTTGCAGATTGAATTAATGGCATACACGCAACTGGAAGAGATTTGATGTCAATGTTTTAATTTTATAAAGACTGCTATTTTATTTGCTCTATGCTTGGTTAATGCGTATAAAAATTATAAATAATGATTATTGTAAACGATCTAGTACTTTTTATTTATTTTCGTTTGATAAACTCTAAATAAAGTAATGACTATTAATTATTTTTACCAAAACTGAAAATAACACAATGGAATATTATATTTAATTAAAATATTTTAGGTACACATTCAAATCAAAATTTCAACTTTAAATTTCGCGCAAAATACTGGACAAGAAATGTAAACAGACACAAGAAATAGATAATTTTAATCTGAATTTAGGACCGGAAAGCAGTGATTCTGAAAGAGATATCGAGTAGTCATATTCTGATGATAATGAACGTGAGGACTCTTATACTGGAGAAATGCTGGGAAACCCTTACCCTTTGATGATTCCGGTGAAGGACTCTCCTGAAATATCGTTATTTACATTGTCAGGTGCACAGAAACGGACATAAGGTCCTTTCATCCCAAAACAGCACTGTTTCCGATAAATACACAATAATAAATTATGGCGTTTTTTTCTCAACTACGGGTCCCATCTGCACAATCCTACTTGAAGATCAAAAGTGTTAATGCCAAATGGTATTCTACCTTTTGTTTGCTCAGGGTGTTAGAAAAAGTTCACCAAAAAGACGACCAAGAAGCTGCGTTCTCATACATCATGACAACGGTTCTTCGTACACGGCCAACAAAACAAAGTCATTTTTAGCTTCCGAAAAAGTAGAACTCGTCGCCCATCTTGCACATTGTCTTCAAATTTTCATTATTTTCCCAAAAACCAAAGATTTGATGAGAAGTTTTCACATTTACCAAATCCGAAAAGGCCTGATAACACCTAGAAAATAGCACGTAGAAAACATTGCAAACCAGATCGGTACACTTCCTGTTCTAAAAAATAGGTCGATCGCATGAAAAAAAAGATTTAAATCTAAATGAGAGTATTTTGGAAAGCAATATCATATTTTTTTGGTTAAAGACAAAAAAAAAATTTTAGTGTGGTCTACAATGTAAGCATTATGTTAGTAAAGAATCACAAAATATACAGTATACTCTATCTATATTATGTATTTTCGTATGTGCTTGTTTTGTGCTTTTTAGTTGAAACTTACTATATTCCGCAGTTGGGTGTTTTAGTTCATGTAATTACTTTTTTATTATTATTTTAAAAGTGGAAAAGAAAAGATTTTTTTGCTAACTGTACTATCTATCAATTTAAGTACAGGCCGCCATTTAAGATTCTTTTCTTTAATGAACCAAGTTATATTATTTACTTTGATATCTTAAGTTTATTAAGCTTTAATGTAATAATAAAGAACAACTTATACCTAACTGACTCCTCTATACATAAAAACGCTAACAAATAGAAATCTTAAGTGCACATAATATATTGATTAAAAAAAAGCCTTCGATAGTGTGCCTTATTCATGGTTGATACAAGTACTCAAAATTCATAAAAGTAACACAACAATAATTAAATTCTTACGTAATATTATGTCACAATGGAGAGCCATGCTTCTCATTTAAAAAGAAAAATGTTATTCAAATAAACTTTAAACACAAAAGTTACAACACGACCCATAGCTATTAAGAAAGGAATATTCCAACGTGATTCTTTAAGCCCCCTGTGGTTCTGTCTTACCCTTAATCCTCTTTCTTACCTACTACAGCGATGCCAGTCTGGATATCACTTCACAAACTCTAAAGAAGAAACATCAATATCTCATCTATATGGAGGACATTAAACTTTATGCACAAACCAAAAAAGACGTGAAGAAACTTGTTGAAGCTACAGCAGAGTTTAGCAAAGATATTGGCACGCAATTTGGCTTAGAAAAATGTAAAACACTCCACATTGTAGGTAAGGAGTAAGATTAAAAATGGCGGATACACAGTTAACAATACAGATACAATTACTGCAATGGTACCCTACCATTTCCATAAGTATTTAGGTTACACACAATTAAAAGGACTAGATAATGTAAGGATTAAAAATAACTTAACCACGGAATTCAAAAATAGACTTAACAAGATATGCAAAACCCAACTTTCTGGACGACACATTACTAAAGCTATAAACAACACCTTTGCCGTTCCCATATTAACATACTCATTCGGAGTTGTTAAATGGACTAAAACAGATATCACAACTCTTATTAAACATAATAATTTACACCCTAAACCAGCTGTCGAGAGACTAACTATTAAAAGACAAAATGCTGGAAGAGGTTTTATAGACATTCAGCACTTGTGGCAGAAACAAATCATTCGACTCAAATATTTTTTTCACACAAAATATCACACAAGTAACATACATAAAGAAACGGGTCTAAACGGTTTTAACTATACTCCACTACACCGTACAATTAGACACACAAAATACTTACAATATAAACTCACAGATGAAAAAGATTGATGACTGAAAGAAGAAGACACTCCATGACCTAGATATGTCATATAATAAAGATGCTTCAAATAAATGGCTTAAAATAGGTAATTTATTCCCTGAAGCAGAAGGGTTCATGATAGCGATACAAGAACAGATTACCAAAAACTATAGGAAACACAACATCAAGGACCCCACGGTAACCAACCATAAATGTCGGAAGTGCCATGCCCAGTCAGAAACAATCCAACACATAACTGGAGTACCTTATCACATTCAGACTACACTTCACAGACACAATCAAGTAGCGATCGTAATCCACCAAAAACTTGCATTGAAATATTCACTTATACAAGCGGCAAACACACCTTAATATAACTACACACCACAAACTATCCTAGAAAATACAACTCACAAACTTTACTATGATCATGCTATACTCACTGATGGAACAATGCACTACAATAGACCAGAAGTAATCTTACAGGATAAAATAAATAAAATTACATACATTATAGACATTGCAGTAGGTACTTAATAACTAATACACACTACATACAAAGAACAATCACTGGAAAAATCAGTAAATATGCAGAATTTAAGTGTTATCCCAAATAATCTTCTCCATAGCCTAAAATTACTTAATCTGAAAGATACGTTTTATATAAAAAGATGATTGCATTTTTCAATAATGCATCTTTCAATTTGCGTCTTTCAATAATGTAATTGGTATTGACCAAATACATGTAGAATTGTAAGGAAGTTCTTGTAAACTGAAGAAAACTAAATTCATATCCCTTTCATCAAAACAAAGCTGCGCCTTCTTGGTTTTTGCCCGTGAGTGCAGCCTTGCGTGGCTGAGAATTTCGCTCTTAAATAATTATTTTAGTTGGATCCAGTTCTTCGCCAGTTAAACCTCATAGGAACATAGGAAAATATTACTTTACATACATACATAACCTCACGCCTGTCTCCCCTGGTCTGGGGTAGGAAGAAACAAGGGAACACAAATTGCTACGATCCAGACATACCTCTTTCGCTTCATCCACGTTCTTTAATTATTACGTTCATGTGTGTATTACTTTATTACATACTTAATTTGTTATATTTTTTCATATTTCTTTAATAGCTAACGGGCGTACCTGAGGAACGCCAGGTATGGGGTTCAAAACTAACTAAGGCAGAAGATGGCGAGTGTACGTACGAAGCCATTTCAAATGATGAAATCATGAGTTTTAAAACAAACTGTCCAGAGTGCAACGCGCCGGCAGACACTAATATGAAAGTTACAAGTAAGTATATCACGGTAACTTTTTAATAAAAAATTTTACCTATGACGTAGATGGATGACAAAATCTTACCAAGCTTGGTGAGCAATTGAACGAATGAAACGAAACATTTTTGTGCCAAATTAAAAGAACACAATGTAAAAATAAAATCAAATATACTAAAACTAAATATACCTATGTTAAAATAGCTGTAGCTCATGATAACGCTGGTTTTAATATTGCATTATTGTTAATACATATAATTATATTTAAATACACATTTCATTTTCAGGAATACCACATTTTAAAGAAGTAGTAATAATGGCGACCACCTGTGATGCCTGTGGACATAGGACAAATGAGGTAATTAAAAATTCAGATACAAGAGGTTTACATGATCAATGGTCACTGGATAAGCACATGAACAGTTATTATAGGTTATAGTACCCGGGACAATATCTATAACTTCTTTAAAAAAATACAAAGTCCATAGAAACTTTATTCTTAAATATGCTTTTTTCAGGTTAAATCTGGAGGAGGTATCGAAGAGAAGGGCGTTAAAATTGAAATTAAGATAAGGAGCAAAGACGATTTTTCTCGAGATGTATTAAAGGTAAGAACATCGAATTTTTATTGGTTTTTATTTTATTGGTAAGTTAGCATTAGACCTCACTTTCAACGAATTTTAAGCCACGCGACAATGGGGAGACCTAGACCGTAAAGGAATGCCAATACGCGGTTCTATAAAGATAATGACTCAGTATAAATAAAATTACTTTTTAACGTTTTAACATCATTTAATGGCGTATAATTTTTATTTTTATTTTAACTCGACGTTTCGTTGTCTTTGCAGACCCCGTGGTCAGTCTCTCGTGATTTTTTATGTAATTATTTAAATTATGAATCGTGAAAACTTAATACAGGGTGACTGGTGGGTCACTTCGGAAATTCGAAGACGTAATAGTTTGAGAGCCTACACGAAGAGGAAATAATAAATATTAATTATTTACTGAGTAAACTTAACCGAAATTAAAGAATTCATTACGCAACGCATGGTTACATTAGCGTTGGCAGCGATCCGCTTTTCAGGTCATGTGCCATGATTGACTCAAGCGTAAGGTAAGTAAATAAAACCAAAACTTTTATTATTTATTAGGAATTCTATTGAAATATTAAGTACCCACTTTTATTACATAATTATGACCAGAATCGAGTACAGAGTGCTCTCATTCGCTGTCTAAAATTTCTCACCAGTCACCCTGTATAAATAAAATTGCCGGAAAACGGCTTTACCGGAGCGATTATAGTTATTTTTTAATTATTAAAGTTATGAACGAACATTTGGGTTATAATTTTAGGTAATTACCATCATATGGGTAATGGTGAATAATTAACATGCAAATACAGAGGAACTACCAGTGCATTTAAGACTCTGAGATATAAGATAGTTAGGTAAAGATGGAAAGAACCGGGACGGCGTTACACACGCAGGGCGACACTTTATACAGGGTTGTTTTTTAGTCACTAGCCAAATGATATGTTTAATTTTAGTATGGACGCCTGGCTAGCACCTGTGCCAAATGAAATAGTTGTCGAATACCATTATGAAAACACTCAAAATAACTGATATTTAAATTGTTAGTTACTTTTCGTGTACAGAAGGCAGCACATCAAACATTACAAATCTGTTAAATTTTTCCAACCAATTTTTAACTTAACATCGAGCGCTTAGAGTTCATATTCAATTACAATTTTTTGACAGATTTGTAACGCTTGATCTGCTTTCTTCTGTACATTGAAAATAAAACTTGAATCACCACAGGCGTCTGATAACGCCAATTTAAGTCATATTTTCAGTGAAATTCCTATATTTTTGATTTTTGCCTGGACGTAATGATTTGTGAAATGTCAGTCAAACCTACAGATAAAAAATCTTGAAATGTCACTTTTGTATATTTTGTTGAACTTTCAGCATCATCTCTCAGTAACCGTTTATACGTTTTTGTTTAAAACTCGTATGCTTCGAAGTAATAATGTACTTTTAAAGTTTTATTGATTTTTATACATAATTCTAAGGAAAAAAAGACAAGACTCTATAGGTTTGGAACACATTCTATTGATAGATTTTAGGACATTTGTTGTATAACTGTGGAGATTTATGGCAATAACGTCATTTCTTTTATCATTTGTACACCAAAGTTAGTTTTAAATTTTAAATATAGCATTTTTGTTTTATTTGTGAATAATTTCCACGATCTCTCAGTTTGGCACAGGCTGCAGCCAGAAATGCAACGGAACTTTTAATTGTTACGTACCTTGATACGATATAAACGTACCTTCATATTTATTTTAGTATCGCTCAGTATAAAAAAAATAAAAATATGGCTCAACAAACTTTTTTACAAATAGTCGCTGTTGATGAAAACAAGTACTACGACGCGACGCGGCATTTGATTGATAATACTACGACGTAGCACTACAAGATATTTGTAGTCGTCTTCATTTTAATAGTATTCATTCATAATTTAAGATGACCATGCTATGTTTCCTGTTTTAGCGAATATAATAATTTCCTTGCAAAAAATAGATTCAAGAAGGTTGAAAAAAAATTGGCTTAGTTGCTTTTTATGATAGGCTTACAGAGAAGTGCTAGGGCTATTGTTTTTCAACTCTAGCAATAACATCATATACTTACTATTTCAAACCTTATTACACTTTGTGGAGTATATGCTTTGAAAGTTTTCGAATCGCTTCCTACTTAGGAACATACCTATTTGTACTAAAATTGTATCTCCCTTTTAATATCGCTCATATTTCGCATAACAGTCATTAAAAAATATTTTTTTATTATTATTTCTCATCAAGTCGGAGACATGTACGATGTCCATACCCGAGCTAGACCTAGACGTCGGCGGTCACGCACTGGGGGGCCGGTTCAGCACCGTTGAGGGTCTCGTCCGGGCTACCATAGACCAGCTGCAAGAAAGCCCGGGAATCGGAGGAGACGCGCCGTCACTCAATCCCGATTCTCTTCTGGGGTAAGTCGCCTTATGAATAGTTACATTTGTATTTCCTTAGAGTTTTTATTTTTCACACTTTACGTGTACCTCACAGTTCCTTTTGTATTACTCTTAACTTTATTTTGTTGGAATCGTTTTATGGAATCCATTCTTTACCTTTATACAGGGTGTAAAGGTAAAGAATGGATAACCTTGCAATATCTTATAGAACAACTTATTCAGAAAAAAATAATTAAATACGACCTCCTTAGTTTTTTTTTTATAAAATATGGATAGGACGTTTGTGTTCCATGACACCTGGGCCCTATTTCATAAAGCTACAATTCGTGGTAAACTGACAATTGTTAGCGATTTTCACATGACTTTCGTTTCATAAAAATTGTCACGATAATTTTCAGGGTTTAAAGTGTTACTAGATGTAAAAACTTAAAATCCATTTATACCTCATTTCACTCACCTATGTTGATAACGAAACGTAACTAGAAAAGGGTATTTACAATTTCGAAACGCATGTCATTTTAAAGCGACGTCTCTCATGCATGTAGGTACCTACTCATGGTCATCCTTCCATCCATCACAATATATGAATCATAAAATTTTATATCTCTATTTCACATACAAACTTCCTTAATACTTATTTAAATCCAAATTAAAGGGTCACCAATCCAAATTACACTTCTTCTCAACAAAATACATAAATGGTTCTGCTACTTAATGTAGTTTTTATTAATATACAAAGTTTGCTAAATGCCCATTCAATTCAATTTCGTATACAATTGCCACCATTATCATTATTTTGCATCAATTTTTATCATTTTTTTTAGTTTTTTGTAATTGTAAGTCGTCGACAGGTCCTCGCTTGCCTGTCGGATTGTCAGGACAATTCTACAATTCTTGGTAATTTTACACATGACAGGCGTTTCATAAACGACAATTCATAGCGATTTGTATGACATTTGTCAGTAGACCGCATGTCGCGACAATTGTTTTATGAAACGCATTATGTGACAATTTTGGATGAATTGTCAGGGTTTTATGAAACGCATTTTTGTAATTTTACAATGCATTGTCGACATACAAATGTCGGTCGATTTGAGTTTTATGAAATAGGGCCCTGATGTGAAGTAAACATTTAGGCTAAGGTGGTACACGTCCATCCAAAAGGAACCTATTTACTCGATTCATAGATTTAAAATAAATTTCATGTTTTATAATTATCCGGTTACATAATTCTATATTCACTCAAGATTTTGGTTAACATAGCAGCGGTCCAACATTAAGTATGGAGTGAAAAATGGAATGGAAAATTGAGATTTGATATTCTCGAACAGAAAATGGATACTTATAACCCGTTTATTTATTACAGTTTCATAGAAAAGCTAAAGGAGATATTAGATAATAAGCGAGAAGTAACTGTTATACTGGACGACCCCGCTGGCAACTCCTACGTGCAGAGTTTGAGCGATGACCCTGAACAACCAGATGACGGTAAGAAAATTAAATTATAACTCTTTAAAGGTGCGCGTTCACTGGGCCCCGCGCGCACGGCACGCAACGTACTGAACGGATTTGCTGATGGCATGCGTCCACTTTATCCGGATTTTTTATTTATTTAGGAGTGTTTTATTGTTGTGTGTAGACGTCTTTAGTCATAGAGATTGACAGCAGCGAGCTGATTTTTGTAACGTCACTGGCACGTAACGCATTTTTCGCTCATAAATGCCGGCGTGCGGTATGGATAGTAGACGCTGTTCTATCTGAATTCATACAAAGCAAACAAAAATCTGTTGCGTGCTGTGCGTTCGGCGCGGGCCAGTATACGTGCATATATAACTATTTTTTAATACCAGAGGCACCTGGACATAGGTACTTTGTTCCAATTTTAAACGCCATAATGAATCGATTTCGAGATACACCTTCCAATGTCAAACTTAGTGGTTTCAAAATCAGTTTTTATAAATAACTTGAGTTTGAAGTTTAATTTGACATAACAGAAGAGGCTTAATGTTAGGGAGTGTAATGTTAAATTAACCCCAACAAAATACCTATATTTATACGAGGCTATTTTCGTTTTAAACTTCGACTAGACCCGTGTTTGACCTCAATTATATCTGTGGTAAGTGACAAAGAGGTCGAAGTATGAAATATGAAATACATGAAATATTTAAGAAAATTTAACTTCATAAAATATAGCCAGAACACAAATATGGCGATATTTTTATGCGAGGGCTCGTCGCTAGCCAGGCAATCCCTAAACTAACAGTTAACCCTTTAATCGCCACGGTCGGATATATCCGACAAATATTTTCGAGTCCATTCCGCCAAGGTCGTATATATACGACTAAAAACCACCATTTCTTTCATATGCTTTTTTATTTAATAACGCTGTATTATAGTAAAAAAATGTTTATATTTGGTACATGGTTAATCAAGTAATCATTTACAATTGATTACACTTAAGTCTCTTAATTAGAGATGTCAGAAGTTAGATAAATTACTGATATTATTATTAGAAAATTGCATTGATGTCCAGCGTCATTGTCGGATATAAATTTACTGATACGAAAATCCACTTAAGTAAAAATATTTCTGTTTAAACTGACTTTTAAACAGATTTTTTAACAAATGAATTAAAACGATTAAAGCAATTGTTACTATAGAAATAAATATGTTTAATTACTTTGAAAATAAGTATAAAAATGTCAGTGACTGAGTTCCCTAGCGTGCACGTTTAGAAACGAATTTTGATAGTACACCCAGCGCCACGGTCAGAAATAGACGACCACTTCTGACGTCATAAGCGAGTGCCGGCTTGTGGAATTTTCCAATAGTGTTGAGCTCACGCATTAGTTATTAGTTATTATGTTCGAGTCAACTTCATCACAGTATAGAGTCATAAAAACATTCAACTCTGGCCTAATATATTTTGCGGAAATCAATAAATCTTTTAAACGATCTTTGTTTCATTTAGTTACCAAAATACATACTATTAGAAATTTAATATCAAAGTTACTCTTTCTATATAGGGTCTTCTTTATGAAGATCAATATATTTTAATAGAAGGTTAAGAATGATGTATGGATTCAATTTATGAAAGATTTTTTTTTTTGTTACAATTAACAAAAAAAATTTTTTTCATAAATACTTTATAATTCTCATAAGTAAACAACATTTTAGTTTAATCTGTTATTTACGACTAAAGCAAGAAATAAAAGTGTTTCTATTTAACTATTTATATTAAGAACTCACTCACACACACAGAGAAAAATCGCACTAGGCATAGGTATGTAGGTATTCTCTGACGGCACTATCGACACCGAAAGTCAAGCGAGCCGCCCGCGCCGACAACACTCTGTTGGCTTGTCGGCGCGGCGCGGCGGCGGCGACTTTGTTTGAGCCAAACGCGCGCGACCCGCTCACCGCTCGGCGAGCGCTCGCCAGTCTGTAAAAGTCTGTCTAATGATACGCGCGCGTAAATTTATAATTATCAAAATGCCTAATTTCGCGTACACGAACCAAGAATATCTTCAAATGGCTTTGTGCTAGTGCTGCGAGTGAGAACCTGTCACGAGCTCGTGACACGTACGAACAGAGACATGGAAGGCGTCCCGCCCTCCGAACAATTCTAGGAGCTGTGCAGTGCCATCGAGATTATGGCACATTTACTCCACGTGCCCCAATGTTGTGTGCTGCCAATGTTATTAAACGAACAAGACTTTGTGTATCGCAAATAGGTAGTCATGTGCAGCAGTTACTATAAAGTGCTTGTGTATGTGTATTCGTGTGCTGTGTACCTAACATCATTGACAGGAAGCAATATGTAAGTTATTTTTGTACATAAACTGTAAATAATAATAGTTGATAATAAGGTGATTCCATTTAAACATTCAATTGATTGTAAAATACATTTATTCGTTAAGACAAACAGCTCAAGCACGAAAGCTTTTTTTAAATTTATTTCTAATTTAAACATTATCAAAGAAGTCAACATTACTAAAACGGTATTTACAATTAGTTGAACGTTAAATTGACAGTTGAAGTGTGATGGGAAATTAGAATCAACTTTTATACGAAATAAGTATGATATTACAACAGCTGATTGATACGTCATACACCAAGCTAAGTAGGTCACGCATCGCCCGGGCGCGCGAGGCATCGACCTTTGCTCGCGTGGATAGGTAGGTACTAACCGCGTAAGATCTTTGTTTTAGTAAAGTTATTTTCTTAAAATAAATAGATAGGTTTTTTTTATTTCTTGCAAGGTTGTCGTAAATAACAGATTAAACTTAAATTCGGTCACTTAAAAGAATTGAAAATTTCAATAAAAAAAAATATAGTTATATGTATATTTTTATTTTTTTCATAAATTGAACCCATACACCATTCTTAACCTTCTCTTAAAATATATTGATCTTCATAAAGAAGACCCTGTATATTTGTCTTTTACCTCTTCAAGCTTAAACAGCTGAAACTATTGAGATTTAATTTAAGGCGTGCGAATCTGGGACGGGTATATCGATGTACCATTGAACAGCCCTATGTGTTGTATTTATTTTTAGATTTACTGTGCTTGGCGCTGGGAGCGCGACAACCGATATAAAGTCTGGCGGGTAAAGGGTTAATAATACGCTTTTCCAGCCTATTCTGTGCAGAGAGATCAAAGAAAAGATCAAGCAATGAAATCACATGAGCAGTTAATCATCTTTAACAATAGGCCTTGATTTGTTAACGTATCATTATTTCTACTATTCGTATATAATTATGTCCAACCTAATCAGATGGCTCCAGTCTTTTCATAAACTGATTTCGATTTTCGTAATTTTTATCCACAGGGCTGACGATCACACGCTATGAGCGAACCTTTGAACAAAATGAAGAATTAGGAATAAATGATATGAAAACTGAAAACTATGAGAAAAAATAACTAGGTATTTTGGATTTCACAATAAATCGGCGAAAACCCCAATGAGTGTAACGAAATTTTTTTCGACGAGATGTTTAAGCATTTTTTTATATGTAAAATATATATCATAAGAAATAAATGAATATATTTGTTTTATTGTAATACCTACTGAGAACCTTTATATCATGTATAAGTAATATATGCAATATTATTGCTTGTTTTGCAGGGAATGAGGTTTAGAAAAGTGATAGAATTAATCACTGCGCAGTTACTTAGTAGAATGTGGGCTTGGGTGCCTTCGGTCACGTTCGTAACCAAGCATTTGTTCATCATCATCATCATCACAACTCTTTGTAATGAGCCCACTGCAAGGCATGAGTCTCTCCCCTGGGTGAAGAGGAGGTATAGGCCATAATCCACTAAGCTGGCCCAGTGCTGGGGGTGGATGCCAGAATTTTTAGGGCGCCTAGATGGCTTCTGACAAACCCTAACGACTACTGTATACATGTATACAGCACCCGGGACCGACTGATTAACGTGCCCTCCGAAGCACGGAAGTCGTCGTGAGATATGAATGGTCGGCGGTCACCCATCCAAGTACCGACCGCGCCGAACGTTGCTTAACCTGTGATATCGTATGATACACACAGTAACCATGGCGCCACGACGACTTCCTTTTCCCTTCCGACTTCCACGATCCCTTCCTTTAGCATTTGTTACGAATTAAGACATTTTTTTCGCTTTTTTGTGGCTTTTCTGGTTGCGAAAGAAGAATGATTTTTCAGTTTCGTAACTTATTCTTAGTTATAAATGTGGAAAAGTTGCGAAACCTCTTATAATATTTATCGGCAAATAGGAAGGGTGTTCGCTAGCCACGCGGATTTGTCGCCTTTGACGATATGCTTATCCAGGTGCTATAGGGTTATTCTAAGCCAACCCTACGGGGCACAGTGTAGGAATTTCATTATCTAGCGGGATTTAAATCAAAATATATATTTCTTAAAATTAATAATAAAGAAGCACTTATTCATACCTAAGACCCTATTTTGAAATATTCGCGCTCCGCTACCATCGAAATTCGGAACCTCCCTTCGAAGGACAAGGAAAGTACCAACGACCTTACCGACTTAATAACAAGAATCGGGAATATAGTAAATATGGAATTGCAGCCGTTTGATCTCCGTGATATATACCGTACACCAGGGAAACCGAACTCAGCCGCTAACATTGTCGTTGAGTTCTCTAAAGTACAGACTAAACAAGAGTTTATATCCCTAGTTCGAAAATTCAATAGCTCACGTAAACCTGAAGAAAAAATCAACACTAAACACATTGGACTACCTGGCGAAAAGAAACCTTTTTATGTAGATGAACACTTGCCGCCATCATTAAAGAAGTTATACTACGAAGCGCGTTGTTTTGCTAAAGACCAAGGATACAAATACTGTTGGATATCAAACAGCAAAATTCTCCTCCGTAAGGAACAAGGATCTTCGCCAATCCGTATTATATCAGAACAGTGTTTGTGTGATCTTAAAACTGAAAAGTGACTATCTTCATTTAGTTCAAGTGAGTCTTTAGTTAAGAATGATAAAACTCCAATTTTCTATACCTAACACTTTATTGCCTTTAATATTTTTATTTTTTTTACACTTTAATTATTCTAAAATAGATCTTAATATCTTAATGTTTTTATGGTTAAGAAATTGTTTGCCTTTGTATTTACAAAACACACACACACAGACACACTGCACATTTACACTTACAAACAACACAATCACAATAATATTTTTTCGACAATTCATAATTTGTCAACAAGCTATAAAAATGGCATTCCTTAACTTTGGCTTCTTGGCATTTCCTCATTTTCATCTTGTTTCAAACTGGATAATGGTCTATGATCTTTATTTTGACCCAGTTAAAATGCTAGTTCTGCTGTACACATCGCACATGCTTTTTCATATAATTATTGCCGCAAATATATATAGTGTTTTAGTTATCAAAATTCGATTTTAACTCAGTAAACAACGACATTGACTCCTTTGCTATTGCAAAATCTTTGAAGTGTCTTCCTGACACCTGTTATGAGATACTTGGCAACCCTTCTAATTATTTTAAGTGTCTACACGTTAATATTAGGAGTATTAATAAAAACATAGATCAATGCATTGCTACCCTTGCGTTGTTAAAGTTTGACCTCGATATATTGATCCTAAGTGAATGTTGGCTGAAAAATAACTGTAACATTCCACAACTGCAGGGGTTCACAACACAACATATCACACAAACAATAATATGCTACAAAATGACGGTGTGGTTATATATGCCAGACATGACATTGAAGTCCATGTTTGGGAACCTGATTTTATCGATGGCAACTGTTTAGTGTGTACCATTAATAAAGAAATTACAATCCTTGCTATATATAGATCTCCATCGTACTTAAATCTGGACAACTTTATAAACAGTATTAATAGTATCGTAACAGGCTTAAAAAACTACCACCTTATTGCAGTTATTGGGGATATCAATGTAGACATAAAAGAAAATAACACTGATGTTCATTCTGACTACTATCTTACGTCCATGGCTTCATTTGGCTTATTACCAGCTCATCTTTTCCCCACCCGACTTAAGAATTGCTTAGACCATATTATGATAAACTCTAATAATAAATATAACTCCATAGCTATTGCTATTGAATCCCCAATCACTGATCATATCCCTACTATGTTATGCTTAAATAACCGTAATCGCTTTCGTGACAAATCCGCAAAGATAATGATTAAAACTGATTTTAATGCTATAAAAGATGATCTTGATCACATGGATTATTCTCCAGTTTTGAATTGCTTGGATGCAGATATTGCTACTGATACTCTCATCGATAAAATCAGAAAGACCATAATATCCCATACCGTAAAAATTCCAATCCCTCACAAGAAAAACGTTCTTAAGCCCTGAATAACTCCAGGCCTGCTTCGTTGCCTACGTAACAGGGACAAACTTCATAGTAAAGTAAGAAAAGCCCCAGATAATGAAATTCTTGCTTTAACTTATAAAAGGTATCGTGATTTCATTAATTGTCTAGTACGTAAACTTAAACGTGATTATTATAAAACTAAACTTGCAGATGCTAGGAGCTCCAAAGTCTTATGGAATGTTATCAAAGAAGCAACAAATTTCAACATAAATAAAGAATCACCTAAGGATTTACTTAAATTGGATGCGGAAGCACATAAATCTATAAACGTGGTAAATAATTTTTTTGCTAACATAGGAAAGAAACTGGCAGATAAAATTATACCTCCTACGTCAATTGCAGGTCCTCCTACAGTATCTCCACCCAATTCATTGGCTTTGATTGAAGTGGAACCAGATGAGGTTGAACGCATTATAATGGGTTTACGATCTGACTGTGCATCAGGCTGGGACAATATCTCCCCTTCCATTATCAAAGCCTCCAAAGATGCTCTCGTGCTCCCAATTACGCATATTTGTAATCTCTCAATTTCAACTGGAGTATTTCCAAAAGCACTTAAAACAGCACTGGTCCATCCCATTTATAAGGAAGGGAATAAATCCGAGGTCACAAATTACAGACCAATATCTGTTCTGCCTGTACTTTCGAAGGTCTTGGAGAGAATCTTGAACAATGCACTCATTAGTTTCTTGGAAAAACACAACTTGATAGCCAGCAATCAATTCGGTTTTCGCTCAAAAGTTTCCACAGAAGATGCAGTCACCAAGCTTACAAGTTTCATAGTTTCCAAAATGGACAATAAACAAAAGTGTTTAGGCATTTTTCTTGATCTCTCCAGGGCCTTTGACACAGTCTCGATCCCAATACTTGTTAACAAGCTGGAATCGTATGGGGTTCGTGGTCACTCTTTGAATATCTTCAAGAGCTATCTCCTTGATCGTATGCAGAGGGTGAAAATTGACTCATACATCAGTGACATTGAACCTATTAATTTTGGCGTCCCACAGGGTAGTATTTTGGGCCCCACGCTTTTTCTTGTGTACATAAACGAATTATGTAAGCTTCCTATTCCGAATTGCGAAACTTTCGTTTATGCAGATGATACTGCGCTAATTGTGCACGGAGAAGACTGGTATAGTGCCAAAGCGTCCGCTACTAAGGCTCTTGAATGTGTTGGTAACTGGCTCTCAACAAATTTTTTGACCTTAAACTACAAAAAAACCCACATAATACCCTTCTCTTTAACCTTAGCAAGCGCTCCTCCAGTTCATAACTGTAACTTGACAATACACTCCTGTAATTCTGCCTCTAGTATCTGTGACTGTGTCTCTATAGGTTTTGTAAGCAGTGTTAAATATCTTGGTATTATTATTGATTTTAACTTAAAGTGGCACTTGTACATTAAATCGCTAAAATCACGAACTAGAAAACTAATCTACGTTTTTAAAGTTCTCAGACACATAGCAGATTACAGAACAGTGAAGAATGTTTACTTGGCACTGTCTCAGTCAATTATTTCTTATTGCATCCCTGTATGGGGAGGTGCAGGTAAAGTTCTCATGCTGGAACTGGAAAGAGCACAACGTGCATTACTCAAAGTCATGACGTTTAAGCCCATTCGCTACTCTACTTCATCCTTATATAACGAGTGTCAAGTTTTGACTGTGCGTCAATTATTTATTCTCAGATGCATTATCAGAAAGCATAAGGACTTGCCACTTGAGTCTTACCAATTGACGAAACGTTCCCGTGTAAAAGTCTGTCACATAAATAATCACAGAACCTCAGCTGCCTCTAATCACTTTGACATCCTTTCCTCAAAAATCTATAATTATATCCATAAAAATAAAACATCTCAATTTATGAACTTACCATATTTGAAATCAAGAAAAAACTGACAAACTACCTCTTAACGTTAGATTATGAAAAAACCGAAAATATTCTTAATAAGGTCATTTAATACATTTCAATTAAATTTCAATAAATAAAATATTGTCATACACTATACTCATCCATCAATTACACTCCTCATTCACACACACGCACACACAAATACACACATAAACATACATACATACACACACACTTCTCCTTTCATATGTACAAAAATAGTTTATTTTTCCTACTTTTGTAACAGCTTTTGAAATCTTGTATACGTGACAAAACTACCAATAAATCTTATTCAGATGCCTTTCCTTAGGAATCACTGGCTCCGATAGCACACTTACAGTAGTTTCGGAGTCAGGGACATTCTCTCTGTGACCATTATATTAGGTAACCATTAGATTTAAGTCTTAATTGTTTAAAGCCCATAACAATGTACCTATAATGTTTTTTTGTACTTATTTTTTTTTCTGGTTACAAATAAATAAATTATTATTAATTATTATTTGTTACAGCTACATATTCGATTTTTTTGTAGGTAGTTTAAAATTAATAATAATGTAACGGAAGTAGTGGATAGATGGCGTTTGTTGCGATGAGAGGTGAGCCGAGGTGTGGTAAGCCAAGGTGTGGTGAGGCGAGGTGAGGCGAGGTGAGGAGAGGCGAGGAGAGGAGAGGCGAGGCGAGGTGAGGAGAGGAGAGGTGAGGAGAGGAGAGGAGAGGAGAGGTGCGAAAGTTGAGGAGAGGGGAGAAACATATAAATGTGTGGGCTCTTATTAATATTTCTGTTATTGAGTATCACAATAAAATATAGTAATCTGAAAAGTTTGCATTTATTTAAGACCACTCCCGTATAATCAGAAGTGGCATTTTTATTAACCTACGCTTCAAGATGAAGAGAAATTGTAATGGCGGTAACCCGAGAAGATTTATTTTCAAGAAAAGGAAGTTTCCAGGCTAAACTAGTAATTATGAAAATTCTGATTCAACATCAAATTATTCATTGTCTAGCATATTGGAGCAAGTGGACAAAAGAATATCGGATTTAATGAATATCAAAGATGCTAAATCTACTGTGTCGTTACGCAATACTGAAAAATTGATTCCTGATTTCGATCCGTACAATAACGACGTAAATGTAAAAAGTTGGATCAAGAAAATCGAACAATTAAGCAATATATACAACTGCTCAGATGAAGTAAAATCTTTTAAGATGTAGGTAATCCAAATTACCAGGACAGGCTAGAGTGTGGTTATAAATATTCAGAATGTTGCTGGTAAATACAGAGTCCCGGAAGTTCTTGTAAGAAGCAGTTTGGTGCGCGTCACTTCCAACGATGCTTCTGTAGAAAGCTATGTACAAAACAACGTCGATACAGCATGGGCGGTTTATCATACGCAATATCAAGCTCGATGCTTCATGATTGAGTTGGATATGTCCGTGTATGCAATATTAGCAACAATCCAAAGTTCTGGAAGAAGGGCGAATCTGTTGGAGAGATTACTGCGAATTTATCACCTTTGAGGAACAAAGAGTTAAGTAGAGAATTCAATAATACTATCGTTATGTAAAATATTCGGAAATTATTTTAAATTAACAAATGTTGGCGATAACGATGAGTTTGCGATATTAAGATGTTTGTATGACTTCATGGTAACGGAAGTATGTTGGTAGCACTGTTAAAGAGGGCGCTAAATGCAATGAATGACGTGACATTCGATTGCAGCGCCATAAGTCATATCTTGAAGTAGGATGATGGCAAGTGACAGAGATACGGTTAGGACGGCTAGGTGCGTTGACGTATCTCAGACGGACGGTCGATAGTAGCTCGGTATTAATTGAGTTGGCATTGTAACTGACGGAACGGACTCGCGAATAAAGATTTTGTTGTGACTATAGTTGTAAAAAACCCGTTAGCTACCGTTATTAAACCAAATTTATGGTTAACTACCAATAAAATGCAGTTATTAACGGTTAAATATCTGACACTGACAACGAAAAAGGATAAAGTTTTTCTTTCTTTTCTTGTTAACCGACATCAAAAAAGGAGGTTATCAATTCCACTCGTATGTATGTAATATTTTCAGAATGATCGAGTTTTCGTAAATGTTAGTCTATATCAACGTCTGAACAAATGTGCCAAATTTCAATAGTGTATGTATGTTTTTATGTTTGTGTTCGCATATCTCTGGAACTACAAGTCCGATTTGACTAATTCTTTTTTTGTTGTACTAGATATCGTTCAACTTAGGGTATAATATAAGTTTTATCAAAATCGGTTCAATAGTTTTGAGGTAGGGAATTTCAACCGACTTTTTTTTGCCAGTCGAAGCTGGCATCGTCGCGCAACTTGCGATTCACATTTCAATCTGCTAGCGACATCTCACGGTGGTATTTAACCGTAACATGCATAAAATGCGGTTAATTAACCGTTAATAACGAAAAATGCATATTTAACCGCGTGGTTAAAATCGTTAATAACCAGCTTCGCATCTATAGTTGTGACTAAGCCAGGGTTATACCCAAACCCACAGACTCGGTACTAAGTAACTGTCCAGTGATTAATTCTATCGTGTTTTATGAGTAACGCTTCTTTTCGTTTTGTTCGTTTTTCCGACATAAAACAGTTATTCGGTTTGTTAGAACGATACTCTGACTGTTTTTCTGGTGTTCTGGGCGAAATAGACTTAATAATTAGGGAAAGATGCGTATTAAGCTTAATGGTGATAAACCTATAAATAGGGAACCATATTGTTTGCCGTATGCTGAAAGGGAAGTCGGAATAAAAAGGTGCAAGAATTATTAGATCTTAAAATAATACGAGAGCCCGATTAAAACTATGCGTCCCTCGTAACATCAGTAAAAATAAAAGTGGAGAACTAGGTATCTAACGTCTTGTAAGCCGTAATAGTGTGTTTGTGCAAAAAAAATGTTCTTAACGTGCTGTGGATAAAATTCGTGATAAATTATTGTGTGACTTAAAAAGATCCAATACGTTAATGTTGTTATTTTCATTACGCGTTTTAATGGATTCGTTTCTATTTCGTGCGAGTTTTCGAAACATGGCATCAAAATAAGATTAATCAATATATTTTGCGGTAGTTTTGTTATGACTTGCGCTGCTGTGGCAAAGTAAAATTGTTTTAAAATACCGTACGGTTTGTTGAATAGCAAATGGTTTATCGGATCAGCCCAGGTTTAAAACTGATTTGTATTTCGATTTATCTTGTTATAATTTATGTTAAAAATAAGGTTTAGCTATTTTGTAATAAGAATCACAGTATGGTGTTACTTAGTAAAAATCTTCTAGGATCGGATTTGATTTCAAATTAATTGAGGTTCGTTATTATTTTTTTAAAAATAAGTACCTACGATTAGAATACGGTGAATTACGTTGCAATTGTTTTCTTACCATTTTGTTTCGTGCGAGGTAATCTAGATGAAATGGTGTTTTGTTCGGATTTGATATTGTTATAACTTATCGTCTATTCAACGTTGTAAAAACTGTGAGTTACGAGTGAGTTTATTCTGCGGATATATTGAAAAACTAAAGAGATTATTTTACGGACGGACTATGATAATTTGTGCTATGAGAATTGGTTATGAATTTCGTTATTATTATTTTGATCAAATAGATTTTGAGGAATTAAATTCTCGTTTTGCGTCACAATTTTTGCTGTGGTTTGTTTGTTTGGTTCGGTAGTATACAATTCGCGCAGATTGTTACACCCTCAGTGCATTCGTAGACGTAAGTGTCAAATTGGCTGCCTTATCACGTAAATATTAGCGATCAGCTATAATGGCGCAGTCATCATGCCATGGACGCGCGATCCATTGCTTTACATCGTATTATGTAAGCGATATCTGTTCAATCATTCGTTGATCGCAGAATGCATTTATTGCTACGATACTAGTGCCAAAAACAATTTAGTAGCTAAAAAAGAAACTAATCAAATGTGAAACAGATGTTTGCTTTCAAAATTTCGCAGAAAAGTACATGAAAAGTATGAAAGTCAAAGGGATTATATGCACTTTTATTACATCAATTGTACGATAGAGGCAGCACAGTCGTCGGATTGCTATAGCTTTGTTTTTGCTGTAACGTCATTCGAATTGGTTCTTTTTTAGCAAATCTTGCGCAATTCATGCCATCGCTTTGCTCTTGCAAGTTACCTGATAAGGCAGCGGGCTTCATTTTGCGTCTCAGTGAGGCCACGATTGTGAGTGGCGTGCGTCCTTGTGTGTTAGAATATTGTGTACCTACTGCGCGATCTTGATGCGTTAGTTGCGGATTAATGGGTTTTGTCGAATCTACAGTATGTACCTACTTGGTGGATAGTAATGATATCACGGTGGAGCGGATGAAATTTTGTTGTTAAGCGGCCTACATATTGCTTTTTTTAAATAGTCTGAATATTGAAGTTTTAGGTTTTCTTTCTGATAATCGTGTATCCGTGACTCGGTAGAATTCGCCTTGTATCTTGCCGATCTTCGATTATTTTGCTGAGATTCTTAGAAGACACGTTTTTTTTCTGTTTAGGTAATAATAAGCTTGTTATTATTTTGGCAATTGAAACGTAACATGACGACAGTGTGTGTGAACCACGGAGATAGCTAATGGCGTCGCACACTGGGGCAAGGTATATGAAGATAATGAGTAAAATTATATTTTTAAAATGTTGGTATTTATCAAAAAAATTAACAAATAATCAAATTCTAACATATTTCACGTCAGTTAGCATCGATCGTATGTATGATAAGGTTATTTTTTTGCTATCATAGGGATTTAAAGTTCGTCGTACGCATTTGGAATAATTTACGTAGCGCAATTAAAGTGTTCGTGTTTGAAATAGGTGTCAATTATATTAAAATTAAATGATGGAAAGTGAAGATCAAGTTCAGTAGAATATATAATAGAATTTTCATAAGCATAATAGGTTGATTAAAGTACCTACGTAATTTTTTTTTATTTTTCCTAAATAAGAGTATTTCACAAATTTGCAAAAAGTTCTTTTGAAATAATTTGCTGTTTTATATACACAACACCTCCCTTAAGATGAAACAGTCATCAGAAGTGAAAGAGCTTCCCGCAAATTAAAAATATTTAAAAAAAAAACTGTAACTACTTTGTAAAATGGAATAATATTTTTTTGATTGTTTTTAGATTTGTCACCCAAAATTAATATTAAAAGAAACATTTTGCTGGATGTATCTTTTAAAAGCAAATATAAGTCATTTGTGCGAAAATTTGGAGATATAGATTTTGTAGTATTAAAAACTTGTTGTCCAGTGCATTCTCGAATGTTATTTGTGGGGTGCAATTCAACAGAATTTAATAATCTTGATGCTGTGCTGCAGAAACCTTTTCAAAGTGAATATATATCGTTTGGTTTATCGGTTTTACATTGCTGGATACGATTATTTGAATCGCTTTTACATCTTTCTTTTAAGTTACCAATTCAGGAGGTGCGAATAAACAAAGAAAATAAAGAAATAGTTGAACAAAATAAAAAACGTATACAAACGGAATTTAAAAACCAACTTGCTCTTATTGTAGATAGGCCGAAACCGGGTGGCAATGGTAATACAGCACGTATTCTTTTTTCCAAAACTTTGAGAAGTCAGCAGAAATTACAAATATTGACTTACTGTTAATCAAACGATTTTATTTAATACTTCAGGCTATATCTAGTGGATTTAAAATAAATTCCAATAAGTTCCAGTCATTTTGTCAAGACACGGCTTCTCTTTACGTAAATCTATATCCATGGATGACTCCAACTGTCCATAAAATATTGATACATGGACCTGAAATCATTAACCAGGCAATATTACCGATTGGTCAACTAAGCGAAGAAGCCCAGGAAAGCAGGAATAAGGATTTCAAATGTTACAGAGAACGTTTTAGTAGAAAAACCTACAGAACTGAAAATTTAACAAATATTATAAATCGATTGTTTATATCATCAGACCCCCATAAACCAGATGCGTCAATTACCAAAATTAAATCGAAAACCCTTTGATCCCGAGGTTATTGACATGTTAGAAGAAGAATAAAAGCTAATTTTGTAATTATTCATTACTAATGACTTTTGCGCATTGTCTCCATACACCTCGCCCCAGTGTGCGTCGTGAAGTAACTAGATTATTGAAAATGCGTTTTAATGTCTAAAGCCAATGCGTTTAAATAATACCTTGAATTTGTTGCGATTAACAGAAAAAGCTGGATTTTACTGTCAAAAAAAAAATGTAATACCTACTTTGTTGTTGTGAATTATGTGGTGCATCGACGGCTGGTTGCCACTCAACGAAATATTGATTGATTGATTGATGTGGTACAATGCGGTGCTCTTATTGGTGTGATAAACGCTATAACCGGAGAGAGGTTATGAGTGTGAGGATATGAAAGTAATGGAGGTTGCATTACGTTTTGTGACGAGCTTTGCATTGTTTGCTAATTAATTGAGTTATTATAGTAGCTTATGATTGCTTTGTTTGTATTGTTCGACCGCTGTCAAATTATTTGTTGTTACATTCAAAGTAAATTTCATTGTCATTGGGGTTTTCTTATCGCAAGTACTTATTGCGAATCGTACAATGCACTGACGTTAGCCGATTCCTACTGAGTTTCTTGCCGGTTTTTCTTATTAAATGGATCTTCCAAACCAGTGGTAGCTTTGTGTAAATTGTTAAATCTTGGATTTAAAATTTTGATGGCAATATTAAATGGAAGCAACATTCAAAATATGTGGCGGTTACAGTTATGAAGTTGCCGAAAGTACAAGTATCCATTGAAGTTGTAAAGAAAGTTTTTGTTGTCGAAAGAGATTTAATGTGTTTTAGATGCAGGTTCTTGTTTGTTGGTTGGGTGACTACGCCAGAGTGATTCTGGGTAGTGTGTTGAAGGGGTCATTGGTTGAAAGATTTTATTGCAATTATGATTGCTGTAAACCACTAACGAACCTTGTTGTTAATGATAACATTAATGGATTTGAATGGTTATTTAATTTGGAGATAATTGTCACTCAATGGTGCTTGGAACTTGGTTAACTAAAACGATAATCATTATTTATTTAACGTTCAAACATGTGAGGTTCATACTGATGTGTGAAAATTTTATTTCCTGAAATTAACGGGGATAGTGACCGCCGATGCCTTAAGATCATATGGTAGTACCCCATCATATAGCGAAACAGTAGCGACAAAGATATCGTTACAAGAGATGACTTAATAGACTTGCTGAAGAGTTCAATTAACATATTTTTTGCGCCAATTGCGGCGCAATTGTTTCAGGACGGCCGAATGTAACGGAAGTAGTGGATAGATGGCGTTTGTTGCGATGAGAGGTGAGCCGAGGTGTGGTAAGCCAAGGTGTGGTGAGGCGAGGTGAGGCGAGGTGAGGAGAGGCGAGGAGAGGAGAGGAGAGGCGAGGCGAGGTGAGGAGAGGAGAGGAGTGGTGAGGAGAGGAGAGGAGAGGAGAGGTGCGAAAGTTGAGGAGAGGGGAGAAACATATAAATGTGTGGGCTCTTATTAATATTTCTGTTATTGAGTATCACAATAAAATATAGTAATCTGAAAAGTTTGCATTTATTTAAGACCACTCCCGTATAATAAATAATATTTAAGTAGGTAGATAATATTCCTTGTGTCTCACAATACCAACAACAATATTCAATTGTATCTTTGCTGGTGATTACTAATTAAAATAACGAAGTATAGTATTGTTTATTGGTTTATTATTGTTTCGTGTAAGCGTATTAAGGTAAGTTGGAGTGTTTTTTTAATGTCATAGTTAACATTGATCTAATAACATCATTTAAAAGCAGAGTAAAATTTAGGATTTTTTATACATGATTTGCAAAATAAAAGGTGTATAGAAAAAAATGACCTGAATATCCCGGTGATCTTGTTATTTTTTTATATAGTTTAGAATCTTAACTTTTGAAAACAATTGATATAACTTGCGATTTTGTGCGACCGTCATACATTTTTTTTCGGTTTACAGAATGACTGCCGAAATTACAAAAAAACAATGTTTTGATATTTGGACCTCAAATGCTAAGAATGAGCGTATTGATGCTGTTTTAGCATTTATATTAGGTCATTACCCTCATTTACAATTTTCGGAAGGTGCTATAAATGAAATTAAGTTTTTTTTGAGGAGGTTATTCAACAAATTTAATGAAAAATGGTCAGCAAGCGGTAGGCATCGTGAACGCTTTTTGAACAAGAATTTGATTTAGTTGAATGAGTATATTAAATTACCAGATAATGTATTAAGTGAAATACCTAGTACATCTGGTCATTCACCTGGTAGACCACCCAAAAGTTTCATCGAATGTTGCGATAAAACTAAAAAACGAAAAGTGCAGAATCTATTGTCTTCTACTAGCCCTGAGGAAATTACGATAGCACATGAATGTAACCTTCGAAAAGCAGGTAAAAGGGACTCAGCGGCTATCGTAAAAGAACTTTCTATGAGTTCACCCAAGAGAGGTTCTATCATAAAAAGCGTACGAAAAGAAATTAACAGCGAAAGAGTTCAAAAGACTCTGTCGGCCGATGAAGCATTGAGCATGATGGTAGATGCTAACTTATCAACACATCAGTATGATATTATACGGCAAAGGATAAATAAATTGATAAAAAATCTATTGCCGTCTTATGACCGAATAAAAGAGGCTAAGAAGAAATGTTATCCTTCCAATAAAACCGTAACAGAATCAACTGCAACGTGTGACCTGCAATCATTAGTTGATCACAGTATAAAACGACTTTGTATGTCTCAAAAAGAGGTTCTTGTGTCTATCGAGTACTTGCAAAGTGGAGTGAAGGAACTGTCCCTGTTAATTAAGTGGGGTTGTGATGGAGCACAACAAAAAGCATATAAACAAAAATTTAGTTCTGAAACTAAATTTGATGAGAACCTTTTTAGCACGTCCATGGTACCTATTCAGTTAAGGTTGAATGTCGAAGGGAATCTTAATATAGTTTGGCAAAATCCAGCTCCTTCTTCAACAAGGTATTGTCGGCCAATTAGACTTAACTTTGCTAAAGAGACTACTTCATTAATTAAAGAAGAGGTTGATACGATACAACGGCAAATCGATATGCTATCGCCCGTTGAAGTAAGTCTAGATAGTTTTAAGATTTTAGTAAAACCGATTTTTATGCTGACTATGATAGACGGCAAAATATGTAGTGCTGTATCTGATGTTTCGCTCTCATCTCAGACTTGTTACATATGTGGAGCAAAGCCTTCAGAGATGAATAAACCATCACTTATTTTGATGAAACCTCTCGATCAAACTGCATTGTCTTTCGGGCTTTCTCCTTTACATTCCTGGATTAGATTTATGGAGTGTATACTTCATATCGCTTACAAACTCGACATAAAATTGTGGCAAGCGAGAGGTCAAGAAAACAAAGATAAGGTTCAGGCAAGAAAGACACACATACAAACACGGTTCAGGAATGAATTGGGTTTATTAGTGGATTTGCCGACCCAGCAAGCGGGTAATACTAATGACGGCAATACGGCACGCCGATTTTTCAGAAATGCTACCGTAACTGCTGATATTACCGGGGTAAATTTAGAACTGATAAAAAGGTTTCATATAATTTTAGAAACTCTCGGGTGCGGTTTTTCGGTTTGTTTAGATTCCTTCAATAATTATACAGAAGAAACCAGAAACCTGTATTTAAGGGAATACTCGTGGTACAACATGCCAGTTAGTGTTCACAAAGTTTTATTTCATGGCCGCGATGTTATAGCTTCGTGTGTTTTGCCGATTGGCCAGCTATCGGAAGAGGCACAAGAAGCCACAAACAAAGATAACCGAAGATACAGGGAATTCTTCACTAGAAAAACATCCAGAATAGATACCAATACCGATCTACTTAATAGGCTTCTAATATCATCAGACCCTTTAATATCTAGTTACAGGATAATAATGAAGAGGAAACAAAGTCCTTTAGAGCCTGAGGTACTAAATTTGCTTTCTATGCCCACCGTAAATGAGGCTGAAATAGAAGTTAGTGACTAAAATAAAATATATTCATATTGCATTTTTTTAATATATATATACTTTATTTTCCGTCACTATTTAAGTATTTTTATTTATTTTAATACCATACAATATGTTTTTTTAAGTAAATCATTTATTTATATCAGTCTAGAATTAAATCCCCCTAGATTGCGAAATTCCTACACTGTGCGGGGCCTAAAAAATAAATGAAAACACCTAAAGTTCATAATTTCCCTCCGGTAATTTAGATTCTATGGGATCGAAATATACTTTTAGTTTCCTCTTGGAATGGTTTTCACATTTTTCTGCTTCCCTGGTACTAAGATACTTAAGGCGTACAGCTCTAACACGTCATTGTAGAAAGTCCCTTAGATGCTCAATGGGATTGAGGTCGGGGCATCGTACTGGCTTTCGATAAATAGGAACCTACTTAATAGCAATTCAAAACAATGTAGACTTTTTTTTTTAAATATGGATGGGACGTTTGTCTTCTATGACACCTGATGTTAAGTGAACATACTGGTCAGGGAAAATAGACGCAGGCAGTACATTCCAAACCTTGGCGACCCGTAACAAAAAGGAACTGTCAAAGCGCTTAGTTCGACTTTTCGGAATATCGACCACATACGGATGGAGGTTCTGTTTGCGTCTAGTTGTCCGATGGTAAAAGGGTGAGGGTTCAATTTGTTCAAACAGAGCACTCGCGCATTCACCAAAATGTATCCTGTAGTACACGGTTAAACAAGCAACCTAACAACGATCTAGGGTCTGCAGTTTTTTGGTTGTAAGGTCGACGTTGTTGATTAGTTTATGGGCTCTTCGGTCAACGCTTCTAGTTGATATATGGCTGAACCATCCCAATGATGACTGCAGTACTCCATGCATGATCGCACTTGAGCTGCGTATAAGTTAAGAAGCTGTGCAGAGCCGAAGTACCGCCGTACCTTCGAGATGATTCCCAACTTTTTCGAAGCTACTTGAGCCATGGACTCAATTTGGTGACCGAAGTTTAAACTGGATATTACAGTTACGCCTAAAAGCTCTAGATGGTCAGTGATGGGGACACATACATTTTGGAAAGTGGGCGATAATATGAAGGTGCTCTTTTTGCGGAGAATAGACACGCCTTAGTTTTGGACGCGTTGAATTGGACCAAATTCGACTTACACCAATTGGATACTTTCCGTAAGGTCAAATCAACGCGCTCAATCATTGACTATCTTAAACTCTGGATTTCACGGGGGCTCGGTCGCGCATTGGATACGTATCTCTACAACAGTGCTGTCATCAGCATAACCAGTAATGCCCGGTGGTGTTAAAAGGTCATTAATGTGCAGCAAGAATAATGTTGCAGAGAGAACAGATCCCTAAGGTACCCCGGCATTAATTGCCATTTGGTCGGAGGAGTAGCCATCTAAGACTACTCGAATTGACCGTTCCCTCAGAAAATCAGATATCCAGTCGCAGAGCCCAATCGGTATGCCATATGCCGGAAGCTTACTTAAGAGACCATCATGCCAGACCCTGTCAAAGGCCTTGTAAATGTCTAAGGTTACAGCTATTGCTTCACCATGACCCTCCAAGGCCTCACTCCATAAGAGAGTGGCATACCCGAGAAGATCGCCAGTCGAGCGTCCGTTGCGGAAACCATATTGGTATCGCTTAGGAGCTCGTTAGTCTCGAGGTACGCCAGGATTCGATTGTTCAATACACGTTCAATATGACTTTGCAAAGTACGGAAGTGATTGAAATGGTCGACTTTACGACAGTTTAATAACGCATGTTTAATTACCTACGTAACCTAAGAAAGTACGTAACAGCTTTTCTTTTTTGACGTGAGGGAAATCTTCGAAAGATACCCAACATCCTGGGGATGATATCGGGTAATGTGGGATTTTACCCACTAAAACCCCTCCGATGGACATCACACACTAATAAAGAAGCCCCGGGATCTCCTGAAGAACGCACCGGTGCTGCTATGTATAGTTTATACGTCGTCTCCATTCACCTTCTCTTGTTTGCGTTTTATTACGCACCTTCCCTGGACCACTTAAGTTCTAATGCCCCAACATTTAGAGTTCGGTCCTAGCTGTTCTTCCATCTAGTCGCCTCTTACGACAGGTATGATCACCTTATTCCAATTCTCTACCCGACACTAAGAAAGTACCTACCTGGGAGGCATAAAGTTGACAGAAATTGAAACAATTTCTCAGAATCCTTTCGAAACGAATAGGATCGAAGTTAACTCATTTCATATAGAGGTGCTATAAGTACATTTCCCCCCCCCCTAAAAATATGATACAAAAGGAAAAAAAGATATACATATTCCGATTACATGGGATCTTAGTTGCTGGAGGACAACATTTATCTAACTAGTTTAATATTATTTAAATATTAAGTCATTCTAGCATTTTGGATATCCTGATCTCATTTGTAGTGCGTAGGTACATAAATTGTTAAATAATAATAATATCTTAGCACTCAAGCATGGATGTTATGTATATTTAGTCATTATGATATTGGTCAATACAATATAGACCGAAAAAGGATTAACTATTCATATGTGGGGTTACCAATATGGAAAAATATTCTTTTTTCGCAACCAGTTACCAATAAGAGAAAAAAATCTTCTTTCGTAATTAGTTACGAACATGGACGAAGGCGTTTGGATATAACCCCAGCTTTGTTCACAATAACAATGCTAAACCTAATAACACCGAACCACTATAAGCGCATAGCCTCCCTTACTGCCTCGTGTGTCACTTGCCATAATTCTACCTCAAGATATTATACCGCAGCGCTGGAATCGGATAACACTCACTCATTCATTGCACGTAACGCTCTCTATAACGTTGTAACTGGCGCCATTATGAAATCATACAAACATCTAACATAGCTAATATAATTAACCTATCGCTATCTGTGGCAGTTTGTAGGGTAACAAAGGGATGAATCTATACTTAATCTATACTAATATATGAAGCTGAAGAGTTTGTTTGTTTGTTTGAACGCGCTAATCTCAGAAACTACAAGTGGGATATGAAAAATTATTTTTGCATTTGATAGCCCAACTCTTGAGGAAGGTTATAGGCTATATTTTATCCCGAAATTCCCACGGGATCAAAAGTTACGCGGGTAAAACCGCGCGCGATGGCTAGTCCATGATAAAGCCCTTACTTGACAACATACTAAAATAAAATAGAAAATAGTACGATAACATAACATACCGGTCGCTTGTAATCCGAATTACACAGGGTGTTTTTGAGAGGAACCCACAAACTAAGTGATCGTGTTCGGGGACCCATTTGAAAAGAAGGTGGCCAAAAAAATCTCTGAACCTCAATTTTTTGTTAATTTATTGGTTTCACCAAAATTTTACACATTTACCTCCATAAAATTTTTAAAATCTGTTTTAGGCTGATTTTTTTTTCCTTTATTTTGCTCTCTGACGCATCTTTAGGTGACGTAAAATGTTATGGAGGTATATGCGTATAATTTTGGTGAAAACCGAAAAATGAACAAAAAAAATCTTTAAAAAACATAGAAGGGCAGATGTTTTTTTTGGCCATCTTATACTCTCCAAATTAACCCCCGAAAACGCTCACTTAGTACACCCTGCATAAAAAATCCAACATCAACTCGGAAAACCAAATATCATTTGAAATGCTATATTATTACTTATAGAGACCAGCAAAATAAGGCAATAATTGTGAAGAGGTCAAAACAGTCTTTGGAAAGTATGTGGATATTGGAGCATCTTCTAACTATGGGGTTCGTTTTCGACTTTTAATTTTGCATGTTGAAAAGTTAGAAAAGAAATGGAACGATGGATCCGTCGATCTCCATGTTTCTTTCTGTAACACAGATACGATTCAACGATTGATAAAGCTTTCATAAGAATCGTTGAGTTCGACCAATTTAAGTTGAACTTGTAAGTTACGATATAAATAAAACTTGAATAGCTATAAAAAATATTTATTTATATTTCATTAGCTTATTAAATTATTAGTTTGAAATATTTCTGATATGTCTGATCCTTTATCTTTTTTGTTTGCTATTCTTGATCCAAACTGGAGGGCGCGTTTAGGTTCTAACGCAACTTTCTTCAAACCCAAGTTGTAAGCAACGAGCCGCAACATCAACTTATCTCCAACACCGAGGTCTAGCTGTTTACTTGGATAACATCTGAAATAATTGGAAAATTAAGAAATTAAATCCTCAGACAATCATATAAAGTATCGAACATCACCATGTAGCGAAATAGGGGGAACCTAGAATATAAATAGATAAACACCCAGAACCAGAACATTTCTTGTTCCGTGCGGGATACGAACCGGCGCGGCGCCGGCCTCACGATTGCGTCTTAGACCACTGCGCCACGAAGGTTATTATTTTTGAAGTCCTTATTTTATGTAAGTAGATATGATGTATGTTACCTACTTTAACCAAGGTTTGAGTTGCAGCACGTATTGAGTGAAGTCCTCGTCTAAATAAGGCATTCGTGGTTGCCGACCATGGTCGCAGATCACTCTGTTGTCCCGCGCTAAGTTTCTGTACGAGATTCTATTCCAGTCAAATTCCAATTCTCGGCTCAGACCAGCCCAGCCCTGCCTCTGGAAAGCTTTTCTGTGTCGGAGATACCCGCCAAATAGCTCGTCAGCACCTGAACCTACTAAAAGAACCTAAAATTATGGGCGAATTTTAAAAGAAAAGTTTAACTAAGTAGTACCTGCTCTAGCTTATTTAATTTAAGAAAACAAGGCCTATTTTAAATCAGTGTTTTCATATGTTAATAATAAAGATACTTATTTCTCAATGAACTATAATGTTAATAAATTGCCTTTTATTTATTTATTTTTTTTAATTGCCTGGAATTAAAATGCCTACCATTGAATAGATTTAAGTTCACTTTAAAAAAAATGGTTAATTCAAGAATGTATTTACTCAATAACCGAATATATGAACAAAAAGGATGTTGAAATGAAAATTATTGTCTAATATTTAATTTAATTTAATTTTATGAACTTGATTATAAATCCTATTACCTATACACTCATAACATTGCATGCTGTTATACAATTAAATATGTGATACCATTATATTCAATGACTACCTCCACCAGTTTGTTAACCATATTTTTTTTAATAAAGCTTTAACTAATATTTTATCTCATTACAAGATGTTACACATATTAATTCTTGATTGATAATGCCAACTTCTTTAAAATTGTCGAAGCTGTTGTAAAATAAGTAGGTATAGGTAGGTACTCGACAATGAAACGTGATAATTATAACGACAGGTAATGTTAATTTATTTATTTTAATCAAAATTTGATGAACTAATTTTAAGTGTAAAAATATGATTGATGTATGCAATAAATGACTTAAATGGTAAACTTGACATAAAACAAAGTATTATATTATAATTGTATTTCCTTAATAAAACTGAATCAAAGAACCTATTTATCAATGTTTTAATAATGTAATAATAAATAAATTAACCTGTAGGGAACTGTTTACTTAAAATACTAATATTGCATGCTGTGATACAGTGAAATATGTGCTCAATGAATTATGTACTAAGACCAACAAATGTCACCATATTTATAGCAATAAAATGATTTGATTTGAATGTTCAAATAGTCCTTACATATCACAGATGTGAATCAAGAAGAGTGTTGAATAGCTTTGATGAATTTGTGCTTTTAAGGCCACCTTTGAGCAGCCCTACAAGTTGCTTCTCTGGATAAGTCTGTTATAGAGTGCAATAATTGTCAACAGTGACTCAAAAGTATGAGTAGGCATGTCAACATTTTTTTTCTATTTTGACAAATCTTTCTTACTTACCCTTGAAGGAGATATATTGGATTTATTATCTTGTCCTTGAGCAGCAAACCATAATGCTGATCCTAAATTTTCATCTAACACTGTTTGTCTAGGATATATTAGATCTCCTATTCTTTCCTGCCTCAATTCTTTAAGTGCTGCTTGACATACATCTATTTCTCTAAATATCCATTGCCTATTAACAAAAATATTTAATAAAGAATATGACTACAAAACCATCTTAAAACTAAGAAGATAAAATGGCCCACAGTTACCTATTTGGTATTAATTGTTTCAATTCTTCATAGGACTTTCTTCCTGTAATTCTATCTGGTACATCAAAATTAGAATTGTCTTTTTTGAATGCAACATTAAGAAGGTCTATGCTCTGGTTTCTTGGAACATACTTGTCAGCTAAACAAGCTAGTATTGTACAATCTAATCCACCAGAGAATAATATTCCAAGTGCACTATGAGTGCAGTCGCTGCTTTCATTTGTAATACATATTTTACATTTACCAGGCTGTGTCTGTACTCTTATTTTTACACTTTTCTCAAGTAAGTCAATTATTTCATGAAGGGTTTTATTGATTTCCAGATTGTCCAGTAATTGTAACATGATACTCTCTTTACAATCAGTTTGCTGTACTATTTTTTCTATAAAATTGGTGATTCCGTCCTGAAAATTAAATACAACAAAATGTTAGACTATAGAGATGAAGTGGCTGTAAAAAAGACTTTGATGTAATTTCATTTTGCCATAGTAGGAAATATAAAATAATATTGTGATGTATTTATTACCTCTTCAATCAAATCCTTGGTATTTTCATTATAAGATACATCATCTGACTTGCTTTGTAAGTCCTCTATAACAGATATCCATTCTTCAAAGTCATATTTTAATATTGACTTATCATTTGCATGCCAAGAAAATAGGTCTATAGTATTGGTAATTAAATTATATTTGTATATAAATGTTGCGGGGATTTCTACATTTTTATATTTTCTGCCTAAAAGATTTATTTAAACATTGTTATGGTAGTTGCCTATAGTGTAATTAGTGAGAATTGTATATATTTAAGACATAAGCTTTATTTTATAGAACTTAATTAATAGCATATAACATAACCAATTAGAAAATTAATTTATTATTTTTAACTAGAAATTTAAATTGGAAAAAAAAATGAAGAGGTCTAAACGGTGGCCCAAATATATTAGACAATAATACAACGCTATGGCACATCAGGGGAAAGTACATTACATTATCGCATATAGAGTATTTTGCTGATAGACAACTTTATTTGATTTTTCAATATAAGTAATTCTGCATTTAAAGATTTCCTAAGAATTACTTACTTTAATCGAACTAACTTAAAAATGAAAAAAAAACACCCCTCATTTTTATGATGATCATAAAAATGGACAAAAATTTATATGTCTTCTTAAGTAACCTAGTATTTTAAAAGAAAGAAATACCTGACATGAAATTAATCATTTTAACAAAATTAAAAACACATATGAAACTGCAGAAGTCAAAAAGTGGAAATGGAAGCAATATTTTTAAATGCAAAATTACTAATATTTAAAAAGAAGAAAGTCTTCTTTCAGCAAAATACCCTAGGTAAAATATTTAACCTACTTTCCCCTGGGCCTTGGAATGCCCTGTATACAAAGTAAATGCAAGGGCTGTTTTAATTCCAATTATCTACAAATATTATTTTACCCTCTTACGCTTTTTCCAATTACCATGATATTGAATAGGTTACATACATACCTAATACACTGCTTAGAAGAAAGCCATTCTGATTTTTGTGAAAAAGTAATGAATTTCTCCCAATTCTGTCTCTTGCGAAATATAATTCACAACAACTTTTATTATAATAAATCAAACTAAAAGGTCCCTTTAACTCTTTAATTTTCTCAACAATATGATTTTCAGAGTTATTTTCCTGTAAGAACATAGGATTGTGATTAAATTACAATTAAAATTAAATTAAAAGTTTCTTAAAACTATAAATACATTTCATTTGATAATAGTACCTTGGGGCTGCTTAATTTTTCTAAGATAACTAATGAATCACAAATCTGTTTATCCCAGGACTCATCAAAGATATCTCCATTAAATAATAGAATTCCCTGATGATTTTCGATTGGTTGAACTTGCAGTGTAGAACCTTGCATCCATAGCACAGAACCATAAAATGTGCATGAATAATCATTCTCTATCACTTTACATGATCCACAAAAGTCAGGCCCTCGTCTCTTTATAAATTCCACTACATCTTCTCTGTTCTGCAATAATATATATTTATATTGAATTGTAAAATGTAACAGATATGTTTTTAATGGGACAATTTCATTAAAGGTCAAATAAACTAATAATAATTTATAGGAGTTCGCAATCTGTAGAAAGATTATGTTTAGATGACTCAATGGGAAAAATATTCATCCCGTGCGTGCGATAGGTTCATCTTCTTATGTACATCATTCTTATGTACAAACTACGACCAGCAAGGAACTAAATTTCTGAGTACTTTTAAGCTGAAATAATGGTAACTTTAGTGATGATAAAAAATGTTTGTGGTTTAAAGTTTTTGCAAGCCTGGGCAAGTTGGAACTAAGACAAACCTTTTCCGCATTCAACCCATTTCTGTTAATCTCACAGAAAATACCGCACATTACTAAGTTATTCAATTCAATTCGTGACAATTTGGCAACCAGCCGTCGTTATGAGACGACAAGCTATTACTGCCAGATGCCAGTATCATGTGATTGAACAGACACGGTATTAAGAGTTAATGCCGGACATTGAGTTATACTCAAGTTAAGTCAAGTTATACTAGATAAAATCTTTACTATTTTTCACAATATTTTATTTATTTTTAGGTTAGTTGCATGTCGCTGTCAGTCTAGTCAGTCACAGCGGCACTGACAGTCCTGCTGTCATATATTTATTTTATGATACTGACATAAAAAAGGAGGAAATACAGCCTTATGCCTTATCATTCTTATAAATAAATTATCGAAACAAATATATTATCTATCAACATTATTATGTAAATATATTGTATTAAATCTTTACTTCGTTACCTACTACAATTATAAACGTATGTCTTGTATAATAACATTGTGTAAGTTCGATTTTCTTTGAAGTGTCAACAGATTTTTTTGCCGATTTCAGAACTGTCATTTTGCCTGCCTATTAATCGACAGCGGCGGCGGCGCGAATGGGTTATCACTGGTAATTTTCCTTAATTCGTAATTTTCCCTAACTCGTCAGCTTCTTTATTCGTCAATGGCAACTAAATCTTTAATTCGTCATTTTCCATAACTCGTCATTTCATGGAATATACAGTCTAAATTAAAATTTCATTCATTTCTAATTATTAATGGTTTGAGTTATGAAAAAAGTGAAAAAAATTAACTCTCAGGACACTTAAACAAACTGCATTATGAAAGCCTACAGAAAATAGTTGTGAATTTTTCACGTGTGCAAAAATAGCAAAAGACAAAAAACTTAGTTTTTTTTAAATATACTTTCATACTACCAGGAAAACATAAAATCACAGAAGGTTGTAGTGTTTTAGGTATGCGTAATCGTGAGAACTTCTTATTTCTCACAACGCGTGATCATCGTCATATCATGACGCTGATAGCGATTTACCTACTGATAAAAACATTTTTGCTGTCTGGTTGCTGTAAAATATTCATGAAAGAAAAAAACGTAAAATAATTCAGAATGTATTTTTCTAATTAGCTTGAAACTTGTTGGAATTCAATAGTTCCAATGTTGTTTTCTCTTGGTCCCGTTGATATTTCCCCTTCTTAGTAATTTACCTGTATTCACCTATGATGTAAAGGGTGGTCGCTAGCCAGGCGGACCCAGAAGGGATCCTACCACCAAGCATTTCTGTTTTTGAAAATTATGTAGTGAACAAATGTAAAATACACTGAAAATAAACATGGACCGTTTTACTCCCCAAGAGCGTGGAATAATCGTATCAATGTTCTTACGGAATAATTCATCAGTGAAAAAACACAACGTGAATTTCGTCGACGATTTCCCCACCGTCCAGCACCGATTGGTCACACAATTCGACGCTTTGCCACACGCTTTGAAGCAACTGGCTCGACATTGGATAGACCTAAGTCTGAGAGACCAAGAACAGGCCGTTCAGCTGAAAATATCGGTGCTGTGCGCGAAGATGTGGAAGAGTGTAGCATATGGCATACCGACCGGGCTCTGCGACTGGATATCTGATTTTCTGAGGGAACGGTCGATTCGAGTAGTCTTAGATGGCTACTCCTCTGACCTAATGGCAATTAATGCCGGGGTACCTCAGGGATCTGTTCTCTCTGCAACTTTATTCTTGCTGCACATTAATGACCTCCTAACACCAGGCATTATTGGATATGCTGATGACAGCACTGTTGTTGAGAGATATATATCCAATGCGCGAACGAGCGCCCATGAAATCCAGATTTTGAGAGAGTCTATTGCTCGTATTACAGAACGAGACTTAATACTCGTTTCACGTAAGCGTTGTTCACCAGCTGATTCTTGACTTGAGCTTTAGTCTTATTACAAAACAATTATCAAAACCAGATTACCTGAAACTAGTTTCAAATATCTGACTCAGTTGATACTGGGTTTTCTTTGAAAAAAATTTGTTTCTCATTACATTTAAAAACAAAAACTAATGGTCTGTTACGTTATACGCAACGTTTAGATTATAATGTCTTATAAATTGCGTTAAATTCTATATGATATATGACAAAATTGCCAATGTTTTGAATTATTTATCTGTTTTTCGATAGAAGCAGTACCGTTAAATAATAACTGTCGCTTCTTTTTACTATGAAAATATATTTATATTTATCACTCAAAAATAATACGAAATGTAAAAGCTAAATGTAATGTTGCCAACTACTAAGTAAAGTCACTTAAAATTATAAATTCCAATATAGTTTTTATTTACGAAAAGCAAGTTCAAACTTGTTTTAAAAAGTTCAAAGTTGTTATAAAAATATTATCGTAATGGTCAATATCACTGAAAGGATCTATTGTAGTTAATACAGATCACTATTAAAGAAGGCACGAATCGCGTACCTATCTAGTTTTTCTCTAAGCCACAGTTCACAACATCAAAAACTTATTTTGAAGTACGCTCAAGTATGGTAGACAGCACACTCAAGTGAATACAGTTGTGAAACTAGTTTCAATCATTGGCATATGCATAAGTAAAGTTCTATAATAAGCGTGAACACAGTTCAAATCATTTAGTACTCAAGTGATATCTGATCATTGAATCTAGTATTAGGCAACGTTTTGTAATAAAGAAAGTCGTTGATACTAGTTTCAAAACTAGTATCAATACATGAGTACTGTTCTGTAATACGACCATATGATTGAGCGCGTTGATTCGACCTTGCGGAATGTGTCCGATTGGGGCGAATCTAACCTGGTCAAATTCAACGCCTCCAAAACACAAGCGTGTCTATTCTCCGCAAAAAAGAGCACCTTTACTCTTACGCCCACTTTCCAGAATGTATCTGTTCCCATCACCGACCAACTAGGGCTTTTGGGCGTCACTATAACGTCCAAATTAAACTTCGGACAACAAATTGAGACTATGGCAAAAACGGCTTCCAAAAAATTGGGTATCATCTTGAAGGTCCGGCGGTACTTCAGCCCTGAACGGCTCCTCAACTTATACACAGCCCAAGTGAGGTCTTGCATGGAGTACTGTAGTCACCTTTGGGATGGTTCTGCCAAATACCAGCTCGAAGCGCTAGACTCTGTTGACCGAAGAGCCCGAAAAATCATAAATAACAACAACCTTACAAATAAAAAATTGCAGACGCTAGAGCATCGTCGTAAGGTTGCTTGTTTGACAGTATTTTATCGGCTACATTTTGGTGAGTGTGCGAGTGCTCTTTTTGACCAAATTGAACCCACCCCTTTTTACCACCGGACTACCAGACGCAGACAGAATTTCCATCCGTATATAGTGGATATACCAAGAAGTCGAACAAAACGCTTCGATAGTTCCTTTTTGGTACGGATTGCCAAGGTGTGGAACAATCTGCCTGCGTCTGTTTTTCCTGACCACTACAGTCCTGGAACTTTTAAGTGTCGAGTGAATAGGTTTCTCGTGGATGGACGTGTAACACCATAGCGCATAGTCTTCATGCGCACTTTCCATCAGGTGGCATGGAAGACGAACGTCCTATCCTTACAATAAAAAAAAAAAAAAAAAAAATAGTGTCCAGAAAAATCAACGAGGTGACGAGCCACGCAATTGGGCATTTCAAGACGGACTCTGCAGCGTATTTTGGTTAAAGACTTAAAGATGTTCCCATATAAAACTCAAATGACTCATCAGCTGCTGCCTACTGACCACCGAGCTCGTCGAGAATACAGCCAGCGCATCATAAACCTCAACCTTGAAGAGGATGCTTTTCTTCAAAATTGGATGAGTGACGAAGCGCATTTCCATCTTTCAGGGCATGTCAATAAGCAGTATACTCAGTTCTGGGGCACTGATGATCCACGCATTATTCAAGAAACACCTTTACACCCATTAAAAGTTACTGTACGGTGTGGCATCTGTGTTGACAGAGTGATCGGACCCTATTTTTTCGAAGACTGCAGGCAATGCGATAACTGTCACTAGAGAATGCTACAGTTGGGACTGGAGCACATCTGCTACGGACTAAGTGAGGGATGCTTTTCCAGGCAGAGTTATTTCTCGTTTTGGCGATTTGCCTTGGCCTGCAAGATCACCCGATCTGACCAGTCCAGACTTCTTTCTTTGGTGCTTTTTGAAACTCTCGCAGCTCTAAAAGAAAACATTCATCAAGAAATAAGGAACATATCGCAAGAAGTGTTACGGCAAGTATGCGAAATTTCATAAATAGGGCTCAAATGTGCGTCAACTCTAGAGCTCACCATTTAAAGACATAATCACTAAATACTAATGGTACGAAATTTAATGACACAAATATACATTTAAAAAACCCTAAATCTAGTTTTCTAATTTAGAAAAAAATTTATAACTGAACCAAATATGGTCTTTACTTTTGCGCCACCTAGTATAAATAGGGTACCGAGGAATTAATGTTTATTGCTTATGCTTAACTAAAAAAATTAATTTTATAATAATACTTAAAAAACCTTCACTTTAAAATGAAATACCTACATTACTTTACACGTTTATTATTTCGGACAACATTAATCTGTGCCAATTAACACAGGCACTTCCAAATTACATTATTAATAAATTATTTATTTGAATGTTGTGATTTTAATGAATCAAAATGTTTCGAAAGTAATTAACAGGTACTGTACATATATCATAAGGGAAGCATGGTCATCAAGTTTAAAGTCAAAAGCTCTTATGGCGGGTTGCAATATCATGAAAACGGTTCGTTTTGCCTACGAACAATAGAACTCACTACCAAAATTTCTTTCTATATTCAAAATCTTGACATCTCTACCACTGCTGACGAACTGTTTGACTATAATGGGTTGCTAGGTTACATTTGACCATTTAAAAAATAAGTAATTTTATCAAGCCAACGACGACGTAACAAGTTACTAATTTAAACCAACGAGGTAAAGGTGGCATGGATGTCTGCTGCGGCCAATAGCGAGTTCAGTTTTCATTATATGTGACCAATTACAGGATCAATACTTTTATCTAGCCAACGACGTAACAATTTATTAAATTAACTTAATATCCTATCAAATATCTGTCAACATATCAATAATCCAGTTTTCTCTTTCTAACTTATCTATAACAGTTTTTGAAAAAAAAAGGACAAGTATTATTGAATGACATAATTTATCTTTTAAATATTTACTTTGACGTCATAAAAATGTGTTTAAACCAATGGCAACATAAGTCAAAGGATTGGCGTTTCGTTTTACGTAAGGAATTTAACGCAATTATTAATAAAAGCTCTAAAAATATACTATAATATATTTATCGAATACCAAAACATATCAAGAATAAATTGAATAAGTTTATACATTTATTTAGTTCAAATATCATACAAATAATTTGCGAATGCGTGATATTCTATAAATTACATATCGCCTAGTTTCTTGTAAGACTGTCATGTAAAGAGGGTCCGTGCCAAATTTGAGAACTTACAGCTCGTAGCTAATAGATATTGTGAAACGCTATTTTTTTTCTACCAGTTTTGTACCTGTATCGGTTACTGATACCAGTCAGTTGAATATTGAAACCCGCCATTAGTTGCCCATGATGTCCTGGTATTTTAAAAGCCAAACTTAATATTCAAAATAATTCTAAATTTTCTATCAGAACTTTTTTCACCTAAAGAAAAATCACAACTAATAGGTCACCGTAGAAAGTTTTCCGATTATATTTCACAAACCATTTGTGAGCGTCAAGATGGCGGGATCAAGCCCCGATTTGAAACATAGCACATACGAATTTTAGTACTTCATATTATGTACCAATTGTACCCCAAACTAGACATTTGTACCTACCTATATAGGTCAGGGAAGCAGGTCAATATGTACCTTGTCCCGCCATTTTGAGTGGACCACTTGAAAGCGCTACTCAGAGACAAGAAATTCACATCTACAGAATTTGAACTACATAATGTACGTGTACATACTAAATTTTCAACAAAATTATAAATGCCAAATTAAAGTTATGTGACTAAATTACGGGACTTCATCCCGCCACCTTGACGCTCATAACCATTTAACCATTATTATTCCTAGATACCATAAAAACAGTTAAAATTTATTAATATGACAGTTCATGAAACAAAAATTGACGAGTTAGGGAAAATTACGAATTAGGGAAAATGACCAGTGATAAGCCAGTTCGGCGGTGCAGTGGTATCCATCAGAATCTTACGTAGAAAATACCGTTAAAAAAGAATCCAATCTGATGCTCTGTATATTTATTATTATAAACAAGGAGATTTTTAGTAAATTCGCTACGTTTTCATTCAATCCCCAAACTCTTTTTTACGGCATTTTGTGGTTCTTAGTGGCATTACAATGCCTAATGTATTTTATTAGAGAATCAATTTCCGTCTTTTCCCATTATAAATAAACTAGCTGTTGCGCGCGGTTTTACCCGCGCAATTTCGATTCCCGCGGGATTTTCGGAATAAAAAGTAGCCTATACGGATTTGGAAGAATCCCTCTAAGTAATGGTAAAATAAATTTTGAAATCGGTCCAGTAGTTTTTGAGCCTATTCAATACAAACATACAAAAATACAAAGGTTTCCTCTTTATAATATTAGTATAGATATCTTTGCTTTTGAAAAATAATAAACATCAAAAGTTTAAGACATTTCCCATAATATGCGTTATAGGACGATGGTAACATGGTATGCTAAATATTATCATTGCTCTTTTTATCCATTTAAAGTTATATTAGTTTTTATTTACAACAAAAACATTGTATTTCACAATCTTTTTGTATAATCGTTACTTACAAAATTACAATACTGAGCGAGTTAGTTTCGTATTTTTAATACTGTATAATATTTCATCACTGCATCAAATCAGAACTGCATTCAACTGCCAAATCTCAATATTACTATTCAACTTATCAGTGCGCGAACTAATAAGGACACTTTATTTAAATTTTAGCCAATAAATACAACAAAATTTTATATGTTTACGTCACGGAATCAGCAAGGAACTGTTCACTTGTTTTATGCGATTTTTCTAAGTGAACTCTCAATATTGAATGTAGGAAATTTCTCTACAAAAATAATGTTTTACATATCTGTAAGTTGCTCTGTTATTGAACTGATAATGATAATAAATAAAACTGTGAAAGGATACGAAATTCGCTTAATTTTTTGGAGCATGTTAAAAACAAACAATTACTTCATTTCCCAGTCAAAAGTACAATTGTAATGTGCTAAGTCTTGTAGGTACCGGCAGATTTGGTGGGCTCTCGGCAGCTGAGAGGTAAATATAGTTTTTTCCTCGGTGTGTTTTTTTATCTTTAATAATATTAAAGCAGTAAATAATTATGTTGGAAGATACAGTGTCTATCTAACTTTCAATAAAATTCGGTGATTACATTAAATCTCTACTATACGTTACTCTACCGAGAACGCTCTGGAATCATGCTAAGTACCGGCAGATTTTGGTGGGCTTTCGGCAGCTGAGAGGTAAATATAGTTTTTTCCTCGGTGTTTTTTTTTATTTCTTTATATGTTTCGCTGACTGTTGAAATATTTGTTGAAGGCACAAGTCTTGTCACAACACAAACAAAAAAAATGGCTGCCAGCGCTAATCGTAGGAAGCAGGATGATCGAAATTTAGAAATATTACGTGAATTAATTTCACTAAGTGGTAATAAATACTGTTTGGATTGCAATCAAAGAGGGCCTACGTATGTAAATACTACAATTGGATCATTTGTCTGCTCAAAATGTTCTGGAATGTTGTAAGTGTAACTTTGTTTTCTTATGTTTTGAATTGTGCAAAATATAATTAATATTTTTTCTTGTGTTCTAGGCGCGGCCTTACACCTCCACATCGTGTAAAATCCATTTCTATGGCTACTTTTACACCAGGAGAATTAGATTTTATTAAAGAAAGAGGCAACGATTTCTGTAAACGCGTGTGGTTAGGTCTTTACGAAGGTGAAAGTGTGAACTATAATGATGAACAAAGCGTAAAAGATTTTATGTCTGATAAGTATGAAAAAAGGCGATATCATTTAGAAGCTGCTGAAAATCCGCCTATCACTAATGGAAACTCGTCGAAGAATAAGTCGATAAGCAAAAATAGTGAATCATCTACCACTCCTCTGATATCAATTGCTTCTCAAGCACAAACTATTTCAGCTTCCAACAATGTCCATTTAGCAAAGGCTGTCAGTAATGCCCCATCAGCTAAATCCAATGAATCTGTTCACAAAATAGCAAGGCCAGTTAATAATTTTCCAGCACCAATGCTGAATAATATTCATACTGTATCAAATTCAGCACCTGCACCACCAGTACCTGAGTAAGTCATATTTGCAGTAATCAACTCTATTTTATGTAATTTATAGGTGCGTGGATTTTGTACTAAAAAATATTTTTTTTTTCAGATTTCAAGTTGATTTCACAACTGCAAATATATATGACAGTTCCCAATTTAATAGTAATGTAAACAATAATTTTATGCCTCAGTCAACTATGGCCAATACACCATCTTTTAATGGATTCAATACTTACAATTCTACAAATACTACAAGTATGCATTATAATATAATATGTATTGTTAATAAAAATGTTTTGAATGCTAATTATAAATAATGTGCTTAAATTATTAATAATTAATTATTTATTATTTTAGATGACAGATATGCAGCACTAGCAGATTTAGATTTGGCTTTGAGACAGCAGAACTTGAAAACTAAGGGTATGTTAAACATGCAGGATTTAATTACTATTTTTTAAGTATGGAACCTTAACTGTTATTTCTTGTTACAGATGATAATAATACAAATATAAACAATAAAAACCCATTTCAAAGTTCTTCAAATAGTGATTTATTTTCCAACAAAAATCCTTTCTTCAATGGAGGTTGGAATACAAACAATGCTGTGTCACCATTACCAGTCAATCCATTTATGGTATGTTTCTAAAATAGCTGCAAATAATTTTAAATCAGTTCTAATTGTGCATGTTTATGAATATAAAATGCTTTAACATTCTCTTGATCTAAACTCTAATGCCTGTAGAAATGAAAGTTAAATTGTGTTATACTTCAGCAGTTTCACTTTATTTGCTAATTAGCAATTCATTTCTATTAATTGGCATTTGTGTGTGATGGACCTACTAACCTTTTTATCTTGGTCTAAAATTATCTTAGCACTCTGAATAATTCTACAGACCTATTGTATAAGTAGGTCAATAGGTATTTGATAATAGATATAGACGATTCCTATTGATGGCTTAAAATAACCCTTGAATTAGTTGATCTCAAAACTTTTCACTGTCAATTATTTATGTTCAGACGGCAGCAGATCAGTGTTACAAATATGTCAAAAATTTTTACTTAAATCTGAACTCTATGCCCCCTAGACATTAAGTTAAAATTGGTTGGGGAAATTTGACAGGTAATGTAACAGTTGATCTGCTGTCTTCTGTACAATGACAAAAGTTATCTAGCATTTCTTTTGTTTCAAATTGAATTTACTATGGACACTATTCTTATCAGTAGCAGGAAGTTATAATTTATTTTGCAAATACACTTCCGACTACAAGATTACATTTTATGCCACAGTTCATAGAACTGATAACACAGTATGTGTCATATTCAAACTTGATACCCAACCCATGTTCGATTGCAATCTTTCTGATGCTAAAATTCAGACACTATTTGTTAGGCAAGCTATTTCAAAACATAATAAAAGAAAGTGAAAGATGTACTATTTCCATTTGTTATAAATAAATAAAAAAAATGACCTTAAAATTAATACATAGTTATTATTAAATTAAATTATAAATTATCCTAATATAATAGTCCTAAACAAATCTTGAATAAGCTGGTGTTCTGTAGTAATATGGTTAACTTGTTTGATTAATTAATTAAAGAAAGGGCTTAAAAGAATGTAAAAAATATGCTCTTTGATGTGAAAGTGCCTTTCATTCTATTAATTGTGTTCTATTTTCAGCCATCATCAAACAATGGGGGCTTCAGCAACTCTAACAACCCTTTTCTCTGATGATATAAGTAGAGGATATAATAACACACAAACAGGAATGAGCACAATTTTCAAAATTTGCCATTTAAATCAATACTTTATCAGCATGTTGTGTCTATCTTAAACATTAACGCCATAATGTTATTAATTGTAAACAAAGTGCCTCAAATATGCCTTATCAATTGACAGGAAAAATTATTGTATTTTATTAATAGCTTTGAGATTAATTTGAGGTGTTTGAAACTACTAGTATTAAAATTGGAAGTGTTTAAGTAATGTTATTTATTTGTTAGTTATATTTGCAAATCTACACGCTGGTCTTAGCTTTATACTAAATTATTGAATTTTTAAATAAGATAATGTGATGTCCACTAAGTAAGTCTGCCAATATGAACAAAACTTGGGCATGTGTTTAAGATTGCTTACTTATAAATCATGCTTGTGGAAAACTAGAACAAGGTAGAATTATTTAGGTTTGTTTAGCAAGTCATTAGCCAGAATAAGCCTTAAGTCAAAGCAAGGTCTTATATTGCTTGGTAATAATTTTAAGAGTGAGCTCAATGTACAAAACTTTCATACTTAGTGATGCTAAAACAATGGGTGTGTATGCCCTTACATATTTTGCATACTTGATCACCTTTACCAAAATAAAAGTATCACATATTTTATTATTTTGAAAGACATTTACCACATAAATAATTGAACAATGTATTTTTATAATTAATTATATAATTAATAATTTAAGCATAAAAATTGCTACAATCCAATTAAATCTATGTATGAATTATCATAGACACATAAATTAAATATTGCACAAATTATTCTGTAAGTTCTTTATAATAAATTATATGGATATTTTTTATATTTGAACTTATGATGAAATTTGTGAGTTTTTGTTTAATTGTATTTTTTTTATCAGTATTGACAAAGCTTATACTTCATTCTTTTAAAATGAGGATTAGAACAAAATTGTAGATACTAATAATACACTTTATTATTGTTAATGTTGAAATGGAATCTGTCCTGTTGTCTCTATGAACTTAATTTGTAAAAGGGTATTATTTTGGGTTAAGAATTGAAAACTAGCTTTTTGTTCATGCTCTCAAACTGTGCTTGATCTGTGATTTGATGTTTGTATTTCGTTTTACTAAATAACCTGAACAACCGTAAATTTTAATGAATGCACTTATGACTACATATTTATTTAGTTATTATTTTAATTGTTTTTCTTTTTTATACTAGAGCACTGAGATCTGTTAATGTGTACAAAGGAGTAAAATCATTATTAAATTTTTTTATGATATTGTTTTTATTTATTTTTAAGACAATACCCATGACAACACAATCTACTTCCAAAGAAAGTTTTGATGAAAAAGAGACGCAGGGAATGGATATCTCAGTATTCACTTGTAGATATCAAGTGAATAACCTATTGGTACAGTCACGAGTAATGAGATGTCTACACTTTGCAACTTATCCTGTTGTGATAAGGTTCAAATTCCAATGAAAATGTATACATCTTATTAGATGTGACTGTACAAAGTTAAGATTAAGAGGTTTGCTTAAACTTTTGAAAGCAAAAGTCACATATAGAAAAGAAAGATCTGGCTGTGGACGTTACCTCAGCACGATTCATTTTCTGATAAATCACTAATTACGAACATACAATATTTAAAAAATAGCTTATTATTTACAGAAGCTCTATGCAATACATACAGGCGCGGTCCCAGACTGAAATTTAAGGGGGGGTCACAACTGAATTTTGGGGGGGGTCACGACAATTTTTTTGTATCAGAAGTATCTTTTTCTTCCTTCTTCTCTTATAAGGGGTTCATCTTTTCATGATTTTGGGGGGGGTCATGTCCCCTGTGACCCCCTCCCTGGGACCGCGCCTGAATACATATTATGAAGATTATCGACAAAGTTTGGCCTGCGTAACATCTTATGGTGCGTACACATTGCTTGTAATGGAACCTGTAATGTAATAACCAGCGCTCGATGCTGCGCTCGGTGTAGTTGTACGTGTATTTCGCTCGAACTGAACATACACTGCGAGCATCCTGAGACAAAATATTTCCGTATTTAGTCGCGAGCACGGTCCGTCGACACGCGTTCTTTTCTGTCCGCGAGTCATCGCGCCAAACATCTAGTCCCCTCTGAAGTTGTTGCGAGGAGTTTCGCGCGGGTGTTTTACTTACGAAAAACCTTTTATAAATTGTAGTAAGTACCTAGTCCAAATATACGCAAATTTCAAAAAAAAATCATAAAGAACATAAACTTCTAAATACTTAATACCTAAAGTTTGCGCTAATAGATGAATTTCTATTACTTAATAAAAAACATATTCGAAATACAGATTTATAACAAATCATAATTCTTGTCAAATGAAACAATTCAATCGATTTAAATCCAAACGTAAAACAAGATACCTACTTATTAATTTTCTCTCAATAGGTAGGTATAAAGGTTAACTCTCACATTTATTTAGAGATACGCTATTGGAACATTATAAATATGAAATAATCACAATACCTTTCTATCGTAATAAAATAACCTACATAACAACTCGACACGTAAAACAATATCAAGTAGCCTTCATACCTACATACCTTCAATCAAAATAACACATATAACATATAACCATCTACCTACATCGGTAATTGTTTCAAGAACAACGTAGGTACCTAACTAATAACATACCTACTAATAAGATTTTACCGCGTCGGCCATAAGATTTAAAAAGAATATTCTAGATATATCAAACAATATTAAAAAGAACTCAATTAACAGCTTTACAGCTATCACATTATAACTAAAAATATACCCATAACTTATTGCAACCCTTGTTGATATTAAAAAAATGTTTTGACTCTGGTACTACATCTATTTTCAGCGTCCGTTTCGATACAAAATTTTTTCGATAGCGCGGACATGAAGATTTTTTTTGTGAAAAGGTCGATTCATTAGACCATAAATTTGACCTATTCAATTCACAAAGTATTTTATTTGTTTATATAAAAAAAAGTATTTTGCAGTCACAAAATTAAATGGAAGTAAACACAAAGTAGGCAAATGTAATTCAAACGCTGAAGGCGGGCAGCCCTGTCACATGTGAACGGACCGCGGCGCGGCGGCGCTGCTCTGTAGGCATTTATTTCAATGATGCGGCCGAGTTGAATTACTGTAGATATCTGTACTGTGGTGTAAGTATGATATTGAACTATCACGTCCTCGCATTTGGAAAGTGATCTACCAGTCATATATGAAGTTTCACCACAGCTAAAGTTTACACGAGGATTTAAAAATGTTATTGAAGTCGGTTTTTTAAATACATAAATATATAATGATAATACATCAATTCATAAAAAAATTATGAAGACCTAGTTGGTTGCGGCGCACCACATTTTATAAAAGGAGCAAAGGCAGAGAATTGCTTACAGTTGATAAAACAAAAACTTTACAAGTTCTGCTCTGTTTACATCTTTACCATAAAAATTAATTATAATTTATCTCCTAAACGATTAAACTGATTAATATCATTCAAATGGATAAATTGGTTTTATGCATAGAGCTTTCATTTGACATTATAATAATTAAGATAACTTAACAAACAAAATATCACACTTTGAAGTTGCTCTCGTAATTATCCAATATTTATGAAATGCAAAACAATAAAAAAATAATTTAATATGAATTGCAATCCGCGTCCCTTTGATGTTGTCCAAAAAACCGACAATTCTCGGATAGCGTAGAGCACGCTTCGAGCGTCACTACACAGGAGCAAGTCTCACGCACACAGGCGCAATTCCTGTTTGCGACCGGTGCTCGCGCAATGTGAACGGGCGCGCAAACGCCCGTCCATATTGAGCATCGAGCATTTTTTGATGTTATTCAAAAAACAGAAAATGTACGGATAGCTTAGAGCAGACCACGAGCGCGCTCTACTGCGGCTCAGTTCGCGCTCGAGACGCGTACAAATCATGGGAACTTTTTTTGCAGATTACATTACTAGTTGCATTACTAGCAATGTGTACGCACCATTACATCTACAGGTTACATCTATCAAGAAAGTACCGAAACCCTAGGTCAGTTACGCTCTGTCTTCTATTTGTGACGGATAGGGTTGTGCTATACACTTGTGTTATACGTAGTGTATATATTTCATTTAAGCACATGCATACACAGCGAAAACTAGAATAGCTTAGCAAAGTAGATATAACATATCATCAAGGTTTAACTTTATCGCGTAAAAAAGCAACAAAAAACTTTGAACCTACAACCGATATCAACTCTTCCCGATACTATTTTTTGTAGGTATTACTTTAGTGGTCTGGCGATCATAAGGTTAAGAATTGTGATAATCCAGCCAGGTGATTCCCAGCTTGGTGGTACTATTATTCAAGAACTGCGCATATAAAGCACGGAAACCCATAGGATCTTCCTAAGCACGTTGATCAATAAAAAATAATGATACCGTAAAAATAAATTTATTCCAGATTCTAACTTTACATCAGTCTAAAGGCCGGCACATATTGGCGTAATGTTAAAAGCAATGCAACCAATTCTCAACAAAAAAGGCGCGGTTCGTGCGCACCAGACGTCCAAATCATGAGAAAAAAAAACGTACTGCTCATTTTATGAATGTCAGGATGGCGGGTGTATTTTTCAGATTGGCCTAAATATACTACAGTTATTTGGTACCTTCTGTGTACTTTAACGTCCCTCTCCTGAAAATCTGTGTACCTACTTCCGTACAATGGTATTTCGAATATTAGGTACAACCGCCATCCTGACGTCAGAACCGCGGGTGTAATGTTAACAGTGTACCAAGTTACACATATTGGCTATGAACATTTGGTACCTCTTGTGTACCTCTGAAAGGAGTATTAAACAAATAAGATACGGTAAACTTCCTACGAAATAAAAAAAAATCATTTTTTGGATTCTGAAAAACGGAATATGAGTTTCTAATATTCGCCAAGTTAAACAATATATAAATGGATTGCAACAAATATGAAGATAAAGATCCAGACACTGAACATTTTTGTTTGTCCCGTGCTTGAATCGAACCCGCGTCCTCTATACCACTGCACCACGGAGACTTTTTTTATTTCTCAGAAAGTAAAGCGTATTTTATTTGTTTAATACTTGTTTCATGGGGTACCAAATATTTTAAACCAATATGTGTAACTTGGTACATTGTTTAACAGTACACCCGCGGTTCTGACGTCCGGATGGCGGGTGTACCCAATATTCGAAATATCACTGTACGGACGTAGGTACACATATTTTCAGGAGGGGTACGTAAAAGTACACTAAGGTACTAAATACCTGCATTATATTTAGGCTAATCTGAAAAATACACCCGCCATCTGGATATGCATCTCCTTTTTTGTTGAGAATTTGTTGCTGTGCATGTTACATCACACCAATGTGTACCCACCTTAAAGTCTTCTTATCAATCACATTTTGTATTTAGTACTTTTTCTTGTGAACATAGGCGTGGAGAAGTTGTCGGGTCCCACCGATGGGCTTGCTAAGGGCGTTTTTGGCGTTTCTTGAGGAATAGACGCAGTGGATATATTTCTAAGAGCTTCGGGTAGATCTTCTGGAACTTCAGGTTGGGTTGTCGCAGTTAAACGTTTGTCTGATATTGTTTTAAGGATATTTTTACCAGCTTCTTTTGTCTGTAAGGAATAAAAAATATTATTTAAGAATAACATTAGGTAGTAATACAGAGCAATATTATATGGAGTTGTTAAAAAAAAATAACATCATCACACAAAACCCCTATGTAATGAGCCCACAGTTGGGCCATGAATCTCTCCTCTGGGTGTTGAGGAGGTTTAGGCCGTAAGCCAACAATTTCTAATTTCTTGCCCAGGGCTAGAAATTAAAGGGCGCCAAAATGGCTTCTTACAAACCCTGACGACTACTATTCATAAAAGTATACAATACCCGGTATTAATTCATGTGTGATAAAAAGATACAGAAATTAAAACTGACCCAGTCAAAAGAACCTTCTATATTTCATATATTTTTAGAACTTCATATATTTTTAACTACTTACCGACTCATGCTCCAAGCATTTATAGGCATAATGCGCCGCGTGTTCCAACAGTGAGAAGCGCAGGTAATAATGTGCGAGGTACTTCCAGGCCGCGGGGAGCTCCTTGCTCCCGGCGTTGGCGGGGTCCTGGCAGGCGGCGGTGTAGGCCGCAGCCGCGCTGTTCGGCATGTTAGAACGTTCGTATAATCTGTCATTAAGATAAGATACGAATTTATTTATTTAAGTGGATTAATTTTAACTTATTAGAAAGGTTTATTAGGTGTCTATTGTATTTTTGTAACGACATTCTAAACAACTATTTATACAACCTAACCTATCCTAATTATTAATATCGGAGTTTTTAATCACTCGAGATCGGATTTATTGATCATAGTTATAAAACCAATTGTGTTAAAGTTTGTTCTGGATATAATTAGGGAAGTAGTCATTAACTTATTAGGAAACTAGATTTTACTTACAAGATTTATTAGGGAATGGAATAATAGCTTTATGTATAACTAGCTGACCCGGCAAACGTTTTTTGCCATTTAAAAAAAAGAAATAGATGTTGGCCGATTCTCATAGATACCGGATAAGCACAAAAAATTTCATCAAAATCGGTCAAGCCGTTTCGGAGGAGTATGGCAACGAAAACTGTGACACGAGAATTTTATATATTAGATTAACAATGGCTCAGAAAAAAAAAACGTTGCTTTGTCTCGCACACTCATCATTACGGTACGCAAACCCTACGACGACGAACATCTAGGAGGATTTCGATGATGTCATGTTTCTTTTTATTTCCAATCAACGTCACTTTCTCGGTCATCTTACTCATCCTTTTTTCATATAGTGTATTATTATTATTTGGGTTACGGGACTATGTGAGCAGTGTTGTCCGCTCTTCACACTGCGACCTAGAAAATATATTGTTTGAGTCCTCATCTACAAATCGTCGTACACTCCAATGGAGTCCAGGAAGTTTAAGATTTTCCTTACGGCGATGCTCCTAATCTCTTTTGGATCCAGTTCATGTTTATCCATGTGAGCGGAGCGCTTGTGCATAACTGCGAAGCAGTGGTACAGTGGTGTAGAGGGGTTTCTTCGGCGCCCTCACAGTATCTGCAGAGCGCCGTGTCAGTGAGACCCAGGTTGGGCATATGCTAGTTTAGTTTGCAGTGTCCTGTTAGTAATCTTACCACTGCACTTGATTGGGATTTGTTAAGAGATACTACCGCTTCTGTGTAGGATTTGGAGTATCCCTCTACCTTGAATGTTTCATGCCTTGTCAAAGTTCCCATGGGCTTTTGCTTTCTGAGAGGCACTGGGTGGTGAGTATTAAACGCGTCAGGCACTTCGGGATGCCGCAGAATGGTTCGGGACCATGTTGACTACCCATTGCTCCTGCTCTTGCGAGTTCATCAGCGGCTTCGTTGCCGTCTATGGAATGGCCCGGAACCCATTTAAGAAAAACTCTATTTTTGCTTCCCAGCCTGCTTAGAGTTTCACTACGAGAGAACGGCCCAGATTTCCCGCGTCGCTGCGGCTGTCGCTGCCGTCCAGTTTGCAGCCTTAAGGATCGGTTTAACTCTTGTGCTACCTCCAAAAGATCCATATAATTATAGCATGTTATCTTACTAGGAAACAAACTCCGGTTAGATTCTAGTGAGCAACTTTTCCTAGTCGTTACCTATAATGACAAGGGCGTCTTGTACCGTACGATGAAACAATGAACTTGGTATAGGCCTCAATTCTAAGTAGTAAACTTATTTCTGGCTTGGCGCACTTGTATAGAATTACCAGATAATTATTATAAAGGGTGTTTGGTAGAGGGTCCGACAAACTAAATGAACTCAAGAACCCATTTAGAGAATACAAGTTGGCCAAAAAACTCTGGCATCTATAAGCCACGTAAAGCAAAATCAGATAAAATCAGATGTAAAACCCAGTTTATAGAGTTTTAAATGCTGGAGGTATGCGTTTAAAAACTTCTCTGTTTATAACTTATTACAACAACATACTATATAATACTTACCAGCTGGTTAAATAAATGAGGTATAACGGAAAATTCAAACAATAGATTGTGTGTTACGTATCCATGCACCTACAGCGTATTTCTTTTTGGTAGTGGCAAAAGAAGAATTGTTGACGAGAATTGAGGACGCTTTTTAAAAAACTACCACAAAAGAAATACGCCGTGGTTGCTGGGTGTGTATTTGTAACAGAGGAGCTATGTTCGAGCAAGACTTGAAATAAAAATAGTTTTGAATTTATTTCTGTTGTTTGAATTTTCTTTAAAACATCATTTATTTAACAAGTTGGTATCTATTTATTATAGCAATTTCATATGTCGTTATAATAAGTGATAAATACAGAAGTTTTCAAATGCATATTACATCCAGCATTGCTAGCGGTTACTTTTTAAACCATTGTCAAAGTTGAACTTTGATGTTACATTTATTTTGATTATTTCACTCTATGAGTTCTACATCAGTTAGTTAGATCTGAATGTATCGAATTTTGTTTTACGTGGCGTAAAGATAAATCAAAGTAAAAACATCCGGTCTCAAACAGATTTTAAAAATGTTGGAGGTAAATGTGTACAATTTTGAGAAACTGAAAAATTTACAAACAAAATCTTTAAAAAAATGGAGGGTCAGACATTTTTTTAGCCAACTTGTATACTCTAAATAGGTCCCCGAGTTTCAAGTGTATGCTCATTTAGTTTGTCAGACCCTCTGCCAAACACCCTGTATACTTATAGACAAACCCCTCGCATCAAGCACACTGTTACCTCCATGTGGTTTATAAATTAAAAACTATTAATTTTATACTTACTTTGCTAATTTAAATAGTGCCATGCCTTCTATATCGCCAGTACTGTGCGCTTTGTAATAGCATTTCAGAGCATCAGGTATTTTGTCCATTTTCTCATAAGCTTCACCCAGTGACACCAACATTCTAGAATCGTCTGGTTTCAACTGAGCCGCTCTTGAATAGTAATATATGCAATATCCATTTAATCCTAGAATTTCATATGCTTGACCTAATCCATTCCATGCTCTATAGTCATTTCTATTTACATCTGTAACAGAATTGGTTTTGTACCTTATCAACTGAACTATGAATGAAAACAAACAGTTATAAACAAGATATTAGAAACATTGCTCTTTAAAAACTAGAGCATATTAACATAGTATAAAGAAGGAAGTAGGCTATCTTCATACAAACGCATCGCTCGCGGCTTCATATGTAAGTATAATGCGGTATAAGGTTTCGCCGCACGCACACTTATACAAAATCTCGACCCGTTTCTCAGTGCGCCAGTCGGGGCTAACACCACACGAGGTTCGCGCTTCACGGCTTTTCGGCAGCGCGAAATGACTGAAAAATGTGTGATAATCCCAGGAGAATGTATTGCTGTGTGTTTGGGTGTCTTAATAATTCATCGATTCCAGAATTATCTCTGTTCAGATTACCTATTGAACAGGAACAGATTTCATTTCATATTGAATTATATCATAATAATCATTTCATATTGAACATGTTTCATCATCATTTAGGTAAAACTGACAGACAATACAAGTAAAAAATACAACTTTCTGACCCTTGCCAATTTATAGGCAAAGAAAAGTGACAACTCTGAGACAGTAGGCAATTATATCACGGATTGGGCAGGAGATAGCTTACTTCCTCTCTTTATACTATAAGTGAAGAAATTCGGAAAGAGCAGGCCAAATACCATATCTATCATATTTGCAAAAAATAAAACAATACTCTGGATATTCAGATATTTTTTGAATATTTTGCTGCACATCTTTAATTTTACAGTGTCATATCATAATGATTTCTTTTCAAGTAAATTTTTATTACTATTTATATGTATATTAAGCTATGAAATGAAAGTAATTGCAATAAATCAGACATGCTGAAGATTAAAATAGGATAATCAAAATGGTAATAAGGCTTAAGTGGCTTGTATCCAATGATAACTTGTTTAATTATAATTTGTTACATAATGGCTGATTATCTACACACATAAGGTAGACAAATGAATAAATAACAATTATGATGGACTAAAAAAGTATGCAGACCTATGGCTTGTCTGTAACATTGTATGGCTGCATTAGAATTTTGAAGTTCAATAAACTCATGGCCCATTAAAATCCAAGCTGTGAGATACTGAGGGTCTAAAGCTAAAGCCCTCTGAAAGTAAATTACTGCCTTTTGGTGTTCACTTCGTAAACTATAATAATTTCCTGAAATCAATCAAAAACAAATATTGTTAAGACCACAATAAAATTATATCCAGACTTACTTACTTTGAAAGACTTTAACCGGAGTACATTATGCATGATAAATCCTAATTACTTATTTATTTTATAATAGGTTGAAACTAAATAGAAATCCCATACACATATATCCATAAGCTTGTATTACAAGAAGCAAAATAAGTATGTACCATAGCTTACAACCACACAAGACTCATTTTGGAAACAAATCCAGGGGATCAGAATGTTGTTCTTCAGTAGATTAAGACATAAAATAAAAAGTTGAACATAGCACTGCTCAAACAAATTTCTTTCAGAAATTTTCATTCTACATTTATTAGAACTTCAGTAACTATTCTATGTGTACCAGAATGCAATTTAAAAGTGTGTTACTATTTAATTTTTTGTAAAATTTTAAGAAACCAATGATATGATTGCTTTTTCAGTACTCACTTAAAAAGATGTTAAATAAAATTTTTAATTAAAAATGGAAACTTACCTATAACACAACATGTCTCAACCCTAAATTTATCAATAGAAACAGCTTTTTGAGCTAAATTTGCAAGTTCCATTCGTTTTTCTTTCAAATAAAGCAAATGTGAGTAAACATCCCAATTGTCAAGTCTATAAGGGTCACTTTGGTAAAGCTCTCGAAATAAAGATAGAGATGAATCAACATCTGGAATAAATTAAATCATATTAATGAAGTAACATTATAGCAGAAAATTATGTTTTATAATAGAATTAAATTTTTAGTTACCTCTTCTATCATGATGTGCAATAGCAAGTTGCGCCATAATGTAAGTACTCTTTTCAAAACCTGTTCCTGTTAACATAGTGTATGCTTCTATAGCTTGATCTGAAAGTTTAAGTTCAACAAAGGCATGTGCTGCAAAGAAATACATCATCCAATGTTTAGGTAATTGTAGAGAGTCCAAAGCTTCATACTCATTAGCAAGACCGGCCAGCTCCAGCCAAGCTCCCCAGAGAACTGGAGTTGCAGCCACTGAAGCCTGTAGAGCTGTTACAGCTTGACTTCTCAAATCTAGTTTCTTTAAAACTACCCCTTCAAGATATAACAAGTAACCATCTGAATTATTCCTATTAGCCTGAAATTAAGAAAGGAACACATATAATATTGCACTTAAATAAAATAATAAATAGAGCATACAAAGAGGTTGCTATGCAGAAAAGTCCTAAACTTTTATGTTAATGCAATTGAAAAAAATATTGATATTAATACAACATTATATGCTTTTACATGATATCTTAGTCTTTTCATCATAGGTCCTGTTGTATTCTCTTACTCAAAAATATTATATAAAAATAAATAACCTTAAAAAATGAAAGCAGATCTAGAAGTACTTGAACAGATTCATTGCTCTCTGCTCCTGAGTCTGTGGCATTGTCAAGCCTCTTTTTTTCACTAGACATATACAAAGAGTATTTCTGAAGAAATATACATTTAGAACTGGTACAGTTTTCGAGAAAATGAGCAGCTCTATCATATTCTTGACAATCGAAGAAACTTTTGGCTAACGTATATGCTTCTCTTTCCTCAGGAAGTACACCATCATCAGGTTTGTGTGTATCTTCAAAATTCACTTTGTGATCTCTAAGAGCATAATTCAACTCTGCTAACCACTTGAAGGTCTGGACCAAACCGCGATCTTTACATTCTTGAATACCTTGCAGTATATCGATTCGTACTTGAGTTATATCGATTTGGATATCATTTTTATTACCTAGACTAATCGGTTGCATTTTTAATATAAAACTTTGATTAATCCTTATTTTAAGTGTTTGTTTTCCTAGCCAAACCGAACGGTCGACCGACAGTTGACAATGACATTGACAGTATGAAATTGATGCAAAGAGTACAATGATCATGCGCGGTCCCAGGTCACAGGGGACATGACCTCCCACCCCCCGAACCATGAAAAGATGAACCCCTTTAAACATTGGTTGGCTTGAAAAAGCAGCAGATCAAGCCTTACAAAGTCAAAAAAAATTACTTGAATCTGAACTCTATTACCTTGACATAAAAATAAAATTGGTTGGGGAATGTTGACTGGTAATGTAACGCTTGATCTGCTGCCTTCTGTACATACTTGTGATTAAAATTTATATTGTGACCCCCCTAAAATTTCAGTCTGCGACCGTGCCTTGTTGTGATGATGATTAATGATATTGTAGTGGGCTCATTACAAAGAATTTGTGATGATGATGGATGATAATGATAATGTAACGAAATGAATTAGTCGCTTTTTACTGCATATGTTGAGGCCTATTTGTAGCCGGTCTATTTGTCACTTTAAAAATATCTATTAAATTTTCACACAATTATTGTTTTGGAAGAATTATTAAGTGTTACTATGCATTGCTATAAACATTGCTATAGGCAATGCTTTTTACTAAATCAATACCGTGTTATTAGAATACTCACGCATATTGAATATTGATGACGGTTGCTTAGTAATGTTGTAAGTTTAATCAATACATCACTTATAGTTCCTTTTGAGACGAAGCGGTAAGTACCAAAATTAAGCTTAAGTATAAGTTATTTGGCTTTGCAAACTTATATCACGAAAAAGTTACGTACATTAAAATAACAGTAAGTAGAAAAATATTAAATAAAAAGGGGCGAACGTAATCTTTTTCTTTTCAATATGTGCTCATAATAGTTTTTAATAGATCTACAGCAGGGAAATGGGGCTTTCCCCTGGCCCTAAGCTACCAAGCCTCCCAAGATAGCCTAGTGCTGGTTAGTTTCTGACGTTGTTTTTTTCTGATATTCTTTTTTATATTGTAAATTGCACCAGAGATTGCTCAAAGTGCCCACATCGTAAAAAGGTTGCTTATGCTGCTGCTTCAACGATCTTTTATTGATTTCAATACTAAATACAAGATTCTTACAATAATCATGATTTTGGTTGTCATGGCACCGCTAACACTTTATAGGCAGTTCTAGTTCACTTTATAGGCAAACCTACAATCGAGGATGGTTAATGTACAAATTCACTAGATTTGCTGAGTCAATCAAGGCCTTGGTATGTCGTTTTAATTGTATTGCGAAGTTTTCTAAATAATCGCCATTCAAATTAAGATCACTGTTCGATAACATTTATTAACTGATTTATTATATTAAACGGTGTATGTATTTTTGACGGGAACGTCTAAATGTCAATCAATTTAAACGTCACTCAGTTGTCACGGGCAGTTTCAAATTGTCAATTTTGTTCTGATCCATAATAAATATTCTTTTTGAGTTCTTTCTTTACCTAGAACCTAAAATTGAATATATTCATTTTTTGAGCCTTTTTTGTAGTTTCAGCTACTACCAAACAACATGACTGAGCCAAGTGTGGAACCACCGACGACAGATGTCGAAAACAGCTACACAAATCCCGCTAATGATCCAAAGAATATGCAGGAAGTAACCCAATACGTAAGTTAATAACCATGTATAATTCCTATTTTACGATTATTAGATTATTAGTTACAATTTTACTGTTTTTTCAGCATAATAATTTAAAAAATGCATGGAACATTTCACGTTTGTTTACAAATTAATCGCAAGTTGTACAGAATATGCATAGTAGTTTTACTATGCTTAGCATAATTCTAATCCTGTTCAATAACTGCTAACGCTGTTATGCCACTTTGCAGGTACAGTCGTTGTTACAAAACATGCAGGACAAATTCCAGAGTATGTCCGATCAAATCATCAACAGAATAGATGAAATGGGAACAAGAATAGATGAGCTGGAAAAAAATATCACAGACATCATGACTCAGGCAGGGGTAGAGAATGAGAAGTGATTCCATATTTTTGAAGAATTTATAATTTAAGTTATATTAAAAGGCACTGTAAGCACTAAGGAAGTAAATAATTAGGGTTAAGCTCTGTTTCAAAAGGAAAGGCACCTGTCAAAAGCAATACTATATGTTAGTTATACTGTAGTATCACAAAGTTATGAATGGTGTCTGTTCAATAGTTTATAATACTTTGAGTACCTAATAACCTGTATTTGTAGTAATTTTTGGACATTTATTTTGTATCCTAATCAAATTAAGATATATGAACTCCTTTTTTGGTAATGTAATAAAGGTTTTCATAGACTAGACACACTAGGTTTTATCAAGGTCATTCAAGCCCATTAAAAAGGATAGGTGTTTCACAGACAAAGAATAAGACTAAAGGCTTTATTGACCTCTTTATCAGCTTAATGTAATTATTTGGATACATGTGAAACTTATTAAAAATATTCATTCAACAAAGAAGGTACCTAGTATAATTTCTTATTTAATGTCCATATCAAAAGTAACCCAAGTTCATATAATCTTATGTATAAGGTTATGAATATCTAAAAAATTACTAAATATGAAGAAGTTGAAGTATTTGTAAACCATTAATTGTAAAAATATTGGTGTATCCGTAGAACCTACCCTCTATACTAGAAAAATAATTATTGGACGACATAACTACAAAAACTTGTCATAAACATACATACTAGATAATGGAACCTTAGGAATATACAAAACATAAATTTTCAATACTTAAAAATATTAGATATTAAATAAACATTCAAACATCCACAGCTTAAGTATTTCTAAGATCTCTGGTTCAGAAACTAAAGTTTTTACTACTACAAAAGAGACAACTATGGGACGGCATTAATATTTTAAAGATAAATCTTAGGCTTTGTTAGTTCCTTAATGATTTTTTTGGGTTTTCAATATTATTCAAAGGTTTTGTGCATATTTATGCCAGAAAAGAAACATTGAAATTCTGGCTTATTGTCACTAGGATTGCCAACCATACCTACTGTTGTTATCAGTATTATACTGTTTTTCACTACATTATATTGTTTACTGTTGAACAAAAATAAAGTATACAAAATACTGTTTTCAGCATAAAAAGCTAAATGAAACCTAAGCTAGACTTTAATTAATAATTTGTGCAAGAAGCTCTAAAAATATGTGTTTAAAAAATTAAATAAATTGGATAGGTAGGTACTGTTTATTTTTCCAAAATATTGTTTGATATTCTTTTCAGACTCAAATTTACTTTATTTTTAGAAAAAAAGTTAACAACCCTAACTGTGACATAAGGTCTTAATTGCCATTAACATTATGAGCCATCTCTCCAACCAAGGCAAGTGAAATAAATAGCAAAAGAGGCTATATTAAGCTTTTATAATGAGCTCATAGAACCATGTGGATAAACACAAAGTTGTGGATGTTTGTAATTTGCATGATTGCCTGTCCTGCGTAGTGGGCGTAAAATAAAATAAAATAGTTGTCTAGTACCGGAGTGAAAAAAATGCTTTATTGGTATTCATATTATAGGGCCCATTGTAATGTTTTACATAGGGAGGTACCTAGTTTACAAAAATCATGGAAAATATTAATTTTGGAATTTAAAAGGCCAGTGCATTTAAAATAGTGTATTTCACTTATATTAAGTAAACCATAAAACAAAATGAAAACTTTTCTTCAAGATACATAAAACAAAGGTAAACTAGCGAGACTCCGTTTCTTCTGATGTCTCATTATCTTCAGATTCTTCAGTTTCCTGTGTGGGTGAAAAGGATCTATTAGTAAAATATTTGATATAATGATAAATGATCCTTGATCTCTTATGCCTTTCTGCATACCTACTTATTTTTTCGCTTTTGATGGTATTTAATATCAATTGACAGATAATGGAACGCGAGGATTATTTATTCTTCTCAGTCAAGTGGAGATTTTTCAATTTCAAAAAAATAATCTTTTGATAATATGTTTTTTTAAACGATATTCTTCGGTTAATATAGTCTTAAGTTTTCGCGATTCATACTATTAAATAAAACACTTTTAACCGGATTTATCGCGTATAACATTTAAAATTTTGTAAATATACGCGATAAATCTTTAAATTTATATATAATATATAATTATATATATTTACATTTAAAACTTTTACTACATAGATGTGACCTCAGCAGCAGTGAAAGTAATAACCGAAAACATGAAGGTTGCAGAATTCACTAAAGCCCACATAAGTGTCTGTTATCGGTTAGGAAAAACTGTTCGTCCTGATAAGCCCCGTCCAGTCCTGGTCAAGTTTACTGACTTGCAAGTAAAAACTAAAGTATGGAAAGCCAAGACGGCTCTTAAAGGTTCCGGCGTCACTATATCGGAGTTTTTGACAAAACTCCGGCATGACACTTTCATTGCGGCCCGTCAAAGATTCGGCGTGACACGGTGCTGGACCCAGGACGGTTCGTTGTTCGTGCTTGGACCTGATGATGTGCGGCATCGGATAGTGACAATGATCGACCTCAGCTCAATCCCGAACCCCGAGTCTAGTGATGCAGATACTGGATCCCCGGTGAAGTCGAAGTCAACTAAATCTGTGAGGAGTAAGCGTCCAGCACGTAGATAATCTTTAATTATTTCTATTCCTATTAAGTATATGTGTAGATATATATCTTTTCTTCATATTTTTCTCTACCTCCGATATTTATTTATTATTTGTTTATGTTTAAGCATTGACGTGTATCTAGATTTTCAACTGTCAAAGTGTCATCTCTCTTAGCTATCAACACAACGTCAATAACTCAATGCAATATTATTGTCAATCATAAATTAACATTACAGAAGTTAAATCTGTTTAATTTTAGTAATTTAGCCGGAGGTAGAGCTTGTTTTATTACTATTTATTTTATTTTGTTTTATCGTTTATGGTATTTAATAAGTAGTTTAATATATATTTAAATTTAATTATTTAGTATTTATGTATATTTCTGATAGCGAAGATGACATATCTTTGCCTGGTTATATTTCATGTTCCTCACCTTCATCACAGAGTACAGGTAGCTACCACAGTATCACTCCTTCTTTAAATATTGCGCTCGACAACCAATTTTCAGATTTTCGTAAAAACTTTAACGTTGTCCATATCAACGCGCAGAGTATTCCAGCTCACTTCCCCGATATGCTGGCAGCTTTTGATAGCAAAGCTATACACGCTATCCTTGTTTCAGAAACTTGGCTCAAACCATGTCTCTCCTCTGCTTCTTATGCATTGCCGGGTTTCTGCCTGATACGCAGTGACCGTCCAGACCGTACTGGTGGAGGCGTGGCCATATATCTTAGAGCACACATTCCTTTTTCCGTGGTCAACGCATCAACCTTGACACCGACTAGTGGAGTCGAGCACTTATTTTTGGAAATTACGTTGTGCCAAACTAAAGTGCTTCTAGGAGTTATGTACAGCCCGCCAAAAATAGATTACTTCTCTACTTTAGAGCATGTTTTGGAGGACTTGGTACCTTCTTACGGTCACACCATCTTAATGGGCGACTTTAACACGTGTCTTCTTAAAAATGATCCTCGATCTACAAAACTTCGCTCTTTAATAAGGTCAACCAATCTTAATATTGTCCCGTCTAAGGCCACACACTATTATCCCAATAGTTCTCCCTCTCTTATTGACTTAGCTATTGTCTCCTCCTTAGATCACTTATCCCACTTTGGTCAATTAGACGCGGACGCTTTTTCTTATCACGACTTATTATTACTTTCATATAAAGTTCGCCCTCCCAAAGCAAAGCCGAGAACCCTTCTGCGGCGTAATTTTAATGGCATTGATTTAGAAAAACTTCTTGACGATGCTTATCATACTGATTGGTCAGCTGCTGTCAATAAGTTATCGGTCAACGACCAAATTATGACATTTAATTCACTTCTTACTGACCTGTATGACAGACATGCACCATTACGCCCTGTCAAGATTAAGCATCTTCCTGCTCCTTGGTTGACGGACGACATTAAGAAGTTAATGAAAAAAAGAAACCGTGCAAAAGCTAAAATGAAAAAATATCCATCTGACGAAAACTCACTGGTGTATAAAAATTTGAGGAATCGCTGCAATACGATGTGTAGGGATGCACAACGACGCCATATTCACAAATCAGTCTCAAACGGTGATTCAGCTAAAGTTTGGAAATTTCTTAGAACTTTGGGTATCGGTAAATCTAAGAGTGACAGTTCTCTCAAAAATGTTAATCTTAACTCATTAAATGGTCATTTCACTTCTTCTAGCTCTATTGATGCTGCCATAAAAATACGCACTCTGAATCACATATCTAGTTTACCGATTCCAAATATTCCATCCTTTTCAATAAGTCAATTTTCGGAATGTGGTGTCAAAAGGACGATGCTGTCTATTGCCTCCAACGCCATCGGCTCTGACTGCATTAGTCGTAAGATGCTCATACCTATCCTCGACATAATCCTTCCTGTAATTACTTGTATCCTTAACAATTGTATTGTTAATGCTGTCTTTCCTGATGCATGGAAGGACGCAATCATTACACCTCTCCCTAAAAAAACTAATCCTTCTTCCTTTTCTGATTATCGCCCTATTTCCATCCTGCCTTTCCTTTCCAAAGTACTCGAAGGCCTCGTTCATCAGCAGCTCAATACTTTCTTGCAAGAACACAATCTACTGAACCCCCTGCAATCCGGCTTCCGTCCTGGGCATAGTACGACTACTGCACTGCTTAATATCACAGAAGATATTCGTAGGGGCATGGAGGAGAAGAAGCTTACTGTACTAACACTGTTGGATTTCAGTAATGCCTTCAATACAGTAGATTTTGACATACTTTTGCAAATGCTTCGTTCTTTTAACATATCTCCATCGACTATTGATTGGTTTCATTCTTACTTGCATGGGCGCCGGCAACGTATATCTACTGAGACGGAATTCTCTGATTGGTGTGATATTAAAACCGGTGTGCCGCAAGGTGGCGTGTTGTCTCCTCTCCTGTTTGCTCTTTTCATCAATTCGATAACTCTCAATATATCTTCTTCTTACCATCTATATGCAGACGATCTTCAAATCTACACACAAAACAGTCTTGAGAATCTACCAAACTCTATTCGACAACACAATGCTGACTTAAAGCGGATATCAGACTGGAGCAACAATCATGGTCTCACAGTGAACCCTCTTAAGACGCAATCTATTATTATTGGAAGTAACAAAATGATTTCTCGGGTCAACTGGAGCTCAATTCCTCTAGTAGTGTTTAACGGTATCTCCATACCATACAGTGAGACTGTAAAAAACTTAGGAATTATCTTTGACCGCACGTTATCATGGAAACCACAAGTCACCGAGCTGAGCAGGAAAATGTTTGCCGCGGCGAATTCGCTCAAGCGTCTTCGTAATTTCCTCCCTACTGCCACTAAAATTATGCTTGCACAATCTCTCTTACTTCCTATTCTCGACTATGCTGATGCCAGCTATCTAGATTTAACTGAAGAACTTCTTAACAAACTTGAGCGGCTACAAAATCTCTGCATAAGGTTTGTATTTGGATTACGCAAATACGACCATATATCTGATTTCCGCAATAACCTCAAGTGGCTTCCCATTCGCCTTCGCCGGAATACTCACATTCTTTCTCTTGTCTACCGTATTCTGTACGATAAAGCGATACCTTCGTACCTAAAAGACCGTTTAAATTATCTGTATACCAATAACGACCGACACTTGCGTTCTTCATCAAATTTGCTCCTGGCGACACCATCTCACACATCCACATTTTTAGGTAAATCCTTTTTCATTCGATCGGTGTCGCTATGGAACGATCTCCCGATTGAGATCCGCTTGGCGCGCACACCGCGCATTTTTAAACGAATGCTGAAACGGTATTACCTGGCAAAACACTGTCCATCTTAACTATCTTTATATATTTATGTGATGTATATTATTATGTATTTTATTTATATGTACTTAGGTATATATGTAAATATTTATGCTATCATTATGTATGTGATGTAATTATTCGTATGTAGTTTATTTTACGAGCCGTACACCTCGCCCACGTTCTTGTCCATCAATGCCTGGGTTGCCTGGCAGAAATCGCGTTTCGGCGATAAGGCCGCCCTTTGTATGTAAATTATAATTATTGTTTCGTGTAATCTATGTAACCATGTTTGTGTACAATAAAGAGTATTATTATTATTATTATTATTACATAAATCCGGTTAAAAAGTGTTTTATTTCATTCTTCGGTTATTTCAATTATGACACGTTTAAGCTCATTAGCACTTTCTTGGTATTTTATTTATAGTCCAGTCAAGGAATGAGGTGTAGCGTGCGTGAGCAGGTAACTAAGCGATTCCTTCAGAAACTTGTTCAGGGGGCTTAGGTTGTTAACATACCAAAAGTCCCGACTCCTAGGTGATGAGCGGGGAGAAGGAGGGGGGGGGGTAAAGGTACGAATTTTGGGTTTTTCGCTTATATCTCGAAAACGGTGCATTGGAGAGAAATATTTTCAATTAATAAAATGAAGTTCCTAAAATTATCTAAAACTTTCATATCATATGTTTTTTTCTAATTCCTAACCGTTTTCGAGCTATACCCTAGGAAAAAGTTGAAATTTACAAAAAAAAAACAATTTACGTCAAAATATTCATAAACATTGCATCATATTGTCTAAACCCATTCATAAACGAAAAGTATGAATAGGAAAGAAGTTGTAGATTTTTAAATTCCCTTTTAGAATATATATACATATGCTGATTAATGCCAACCCGCCTAAAGTTACAGCTATTTTAAAACTTATATAGCATTTTGCAATTTTCAGAAAATTAGTTTGTATATCATATTCTTGACCCACAACCTTTGTTCGTTCATCTTATAACATAATATATGGCCACTTATAAGCAAGTTATTAAATAAAGTAGAAAAAATAATGATGATGACTTTCACACTTTATTCTACAGATAGTTTCGTTACACCAATACAATAATAATTGTAAACCCCATTGTTCTCAATATATTCCTAATGTTTTACTCTCGACTTTAAAAGTAATCAAATTTTCATCCTCTTTGAACTTGAGGGCCCAGGCAATGATTGTTCTTCCATGGCATCTTCTTCCTCAGTAGCGCGTTGCTCTTGCTGAATGGGCTCTACATCGTCTTCATCGTCCTCATCGTCAACAGTTACCTACACTGTTCAGGCACTTCCCTTGACAGTGGATGCACGCTGCAGAACAGGTGAGCATCGCTTTTCGGCAGCCACATTTTCCAATTACACAATCCTTGGTGCAGCGGCAAAATATAGTTTTCAGAAGAACCTCTGGTCGCAGGAGTGGAAGCAATCAACAGGACAGCAAGGTCTACATCCTCACCAACGACAGCCACGGAGTTGTGAGTGGATTGTTCAACAGCAGTCTTCACGATTAGGATGTCAGCGTCATCGGTAGCCTGAAGAGTATGTATCCCTTTCTTCTGCAGCTTTATCTCCAGTAAGGAGATGAAGTTAGTTTTGTTGGTAGGATTTGATAAAAAGTTTAACAGGTATTTGTGTGTCCCATGTCAAATTGATGTCGGCTGACCTTTTTAGTCTGTAACGACGCATTTGTTCTTGTGATTTAGTGCTATTGGCTGTGGTCGACGTAGGTGATATAACTATTACAAATAGTCACAACCGATACATCTTTTGGCCAAATAACTCTGTGGAGTAGAAATCCTCCATCGACTACAATGTTCATTTGAGGCAGAAGAATATCTTTCTTGGTTGGCTCAAATAAGTTGTACAGCACTGATTTGTTTGTCTTGCTCATGCCACTTTCGTTGAACAGTGCCAAGGGAAATGGGACCAACTCATACTCAAAATATGTCATCAAATCCTCATCTGATCGTTTGCTTATACATATCCGCTGAAAGAGCAATGTTGGGTCAACTACTACCCTTTCATCGTGAACTTTTATCGATGAGCTGACAGAAGATATTGGCTATCCCCGATCCTTGCGCGATAACTTAAAATGCTATACAAGTTTTAAAATAGCTGTAACTTTAGGCGGGTTGGACATTAATCAGCACATGTATATATATTCTTAAAGGGAATTTAAAAATCTACAATTTCTTTCCTATTCATACTTTTCGTTAATGAATAGGTTTAGACAATATGATGCAATGTTTATGAATATTTTGACGTAAATTGTTTTTTTTTTTGTAAATTTCAACTTTTTCCGAGGGTATAGCTCGAAAACGGTTAGGAATTAGAAAAAAACATATGATATAAAAGTTTTAAATAATTTTAGGAACTTCATTTTATTAACTGAAAATATTTCTCTCCGATGCACCGTTTTCGAGATATAAGCGAAAAACCCAAAATTCGTACCTTTACCCCCCCCTCCTTCCCCCCGCTCATCACCTAGGAGTCGGGACTTTTGGTATGTTAACAACCTAAGCCCCCTGAACAAGTTTCTGAAGGAATCGCTTAGTTACCTGCTCACGCACGCTACACCTCATTTTGGGTCATTTATTGACTGGACTATTACGAGAAAGAAAATTCTAGCCAGTGTGGGATCGGTTTAGAATAGCTCTACAGCCCCAGGATAAAGCTTTTCATAAAGGGGGGAACCCTTTCAGGATCCGCCTGGCTTGCGAGCCTTCATATAAATCCGCCGCCAAATACTTCCGCTCCTGCGGTAATAGGTAAATTCAAAAAGTTTCATTCATCTTAGGAATTTCACAAAACACTTGATGAAGTCAGTCATCACATACTTCGGCTTTAACTAGTTGTTGATATTTGTTAAATAAGATATTACAGTAGACCAAGAGACAAAAAAAGCCGGCGGAAAAAAACTCTTGGCACTCTTTTTCAGTCAGAATTATCAAATTAATACAAATTGACCGTGACATGAAAAAAAACAAACACAAGACATCTAATTGTGAGAGCCAATGTCATGCCACAACCAAATTGCTTACATAGTAGGTGCAATGAGCTATGGATGCACAATACGAACATGACAAACTGGGACCAGAGTATTTGAACAAGAATGGAATAAAATAGTCATAGTATCATTAGCAAAACGACCAACGTCATAGTATCATTAGCAAATGTTCCTGCAATATTTGATGTCAAGTACCTAAAGTCCTTCCTAAACCCGTCATGTTCGAACAGCTCTTTCATCATTACCATCAGGTGAGATTGAGGTCATACGCGGGTGTAGTCACCAATAAAAAAATAAATTTTTTTTACCGAGTTTTCTTCTTCATCCTTGTTAGGTGAATTGTTCATCAACGCAGATAAAGAATTAGATCTTTCCATTTTCTCTGGGGTTCTCAGTCTTCTAGGGTCCTATAGGAAGATAAATTATGTAATTTATATTGTATTATTTACTACATTTCTTCATAACCGAACAATCGTTTGACCTGGATGACGACTAACTATCGCTAGATGTTAAGTGAGATCAAAGATAGAGTAGTATTGCGATGATATAGATACCATAAGGTAGTAAAATAACTAGGCAGGTACCGTAAGGTATCTGTGCGCCTTGTAGTATGTGAACAGTAAAGTTTATAAGCGCAAACCAACCTTACGGCAGATGTAAGGATTTGACATTTGAAATATTTAAAATAAATATAGAGAAACCTAGTAACGAGTAGTAAAAACATATGGTCAAAATATTCAAATGATCATCAAAAAAGTTCAGCTATACTTTACTAGGTGGCTCTAGTTTTTTAACGAAATTTCATACGTTTCAAATCTGTCAGAAAAAACCGCGAAATAAAAGTATTTCTACTTGACGCTAGATAGCACATTTTTTCGCGGCATAAAAATCACCTAGGCAACGAATAGCAATCTGGAATTTTGGACATAAATAATTGGAAGACAAACAATTTGTAAAAAATAATTATGAATGAAATTATCTTCGTGGTTAGTTAATTTTATTTGGATTGTCAATGTAATTCCTTTATAGAAAACTAAATTGTACATCAAGAAACAATGGAGGATTTAATTTTTTTTTAAGTATCTACGCGTGTACATACATACTTCACAGAGTCAGTCACGAATTGACGCCACAACTAGAGAATGTGACAACTCAAGTTGAAGCTGTGCATCTTTGCTTACAGCAGCTCTACTGTACAATCTGCTTTGTGCTACCAAGTATCATTTTATGTAGGTAGGTAAACAAAAACATACTATATCATCCTCATCTTTCGCTGGTGAAGAGAGCAGAGAAGCCAAAGACGCCGATCTTGCTGATGTACCCACGTTCACTTGCTTTTCCGGGGACCGCAGCTTTTTGCGGAAATGCTGAAATTTTACGTAAATAGTTTAGATAGATTTTAAATTAGAAATGTTTGCGCCTTGTTTTTAAATATAAGTACCTACCTAGATTTCCTCGACTTTCTGTTCATATTTTCGATGCCAAATCCAAATAGTAGGTAGTAGTTAGTAACTGGGCAAGAAAGAAACTGATGTTTCACTATATCTGTTTTTCATCTTACAGCCTATTGAAATGATTACTGGAGCGGAGCCTCAAGAGACGACTTACATAACAGTAGGAACCAGTCAACTGTGCAAGTGGTTTTTATATATCTCGAGAAGGGATGACTTAGGAAATGTGTATAATATGTTGATATGTAGAAATAATCCAATTTTCAGTAAAAATCAAATTCTGTCAAGTTTCTTTCTACTTTAAGTTATAAAGCGTGCAACGGTTGTAGGTACATTACTATACGATGGTACAGGTGTGGTACAGGTATTAAAGCAGCATTAGATAAAATGCATCAAATTGCACTGTTCAGATTTCAGAGACGGTTCATTGAGCTCGCTAGCGAATACTGGCAAATGTACTCATTACTTAACTCCTGCTTCAAATACAGTAAAATTGAGTGGTAGCGTGCGCAATAGTGAAATAAGAAAGAGGTGGATTGAAAGAAGATGTAGTGACTAAGTAGATTTACGAAAGAGGTGTACAGAGCAAGAATAGATAGTGTTGACGCAAGGGGCCGCCCTAAGCTAACGTATGTCGATCAAATTGACGATGTTTTTAAAAAGAGCCTAGTTAAAAGTACCTACCCATAACCGGCGATCATGTATGAAAAGATTAATGAACGTGAAGGGAACGAAAGAGACATCTTTTGATCGTAGCAATTGGTGTTTCTTTGTCTCTGCCTACCCCAAAGGTAGACAAGCGTGAGGTTATGTATGTAGGTATGTAGAAGAGAGTGGGGGAAAATTACATAAAAAGCCCTTAGAAGTATTTTCTCCACTCGAGTATTTCTCATGAACCCTTAATCTACAGTTAACCTTACCTTACCACATTACCTTAATCACATTACCCAATGTTCAGTGATTGGTATTTATTTTTTTTGTTTCAAATCAAACAATAATACTCGTCTGGGTCTTGGTTTAGCCGTTTTTGGTAATTTTCTTTTTTTAACATGAATATTTAAGTGCTTTCAGATTCATTACACCTCTCTTGTTTTATTTTTATAGTCGATCTTTTCAGTAACTTTTCCTGCTCTTTTCTCTTTCTTTTTTGATGTCCGTGGTTACCCCACTCAGATCTTTCGCTATTGGCCGACTCGCCCAGAAACGCAATATAAATATTTTTAATGAGGTTAGAAAAACCTGTTGCATGATATGACTACCTACTTTAAAACGTTGTTCAGTTTGATATTATTTCGCAAAAAAAGGTATGTTCCTATGGTGTTCGTTATTTAAGAAGCACAAATACAATTTTAAACAAAAATAAGATAAATATATTGACAAATCGTTTAATTAGCATAAGCACAAGCGTGTCCTGGATTACTTCCTGTTTTGGGCTACAAGGTTTCGGCTCGAATCAAAATTCCTATACATAAATTCAATAAATACATTTATTAAACCTAACACAATTTTAAATAGTTGTGTCAATAAGTCGTATACAACAGAAACCTTCTTTAACCCCGAATAGCACGTAGCTGTTATATGCTATTATACATTAGTTATATTTCTTCTTTTGTTATTATACATTAGTTATCTTTATAATTATCTTTTAAAATCGTTTAAGTGTAAAGTTTTTTAAAAGTAATTAAACATGAATTTGAAAGGCCAAGGTAATGTCCGTCGTCCTGAATACATTACTTTGGAAAAAAATATAAGTGATTCTATAACAACCATGATAGAAGGAAGAATTAGTCTTGGGCATTGTCTAGAAAAAACATGTCCCTTAGTTTTTTAATATTATTATTCAGAATAATATTTATGAAGGTTACAAAGTTATACCTACTTTTATTTTATTTTAATCTTATTTTTTTAAATACGTAGGTACTATTAAAATAATTCAACGAAGTTTTAAAAAATGAGACATGTAACTGATCTGTGATTTTAAATCGTCAAAAAGTACAAGTTCGACGAACTTTTTAGAGATGTTTTAATTGCTATATGAATAAAGTTTATTATTTTATTAGGAGTTTGTTTAAGAGCTCATATTTTACTGTATAACAGCAATGTTGCGATGGTAAGTCATTATTACAATAATTTAAAAACATATTCTCTATTTACATGCTTTGCAATATCTTGTGACTGTGATTTATGAATAAAAACTATTAATATAATGATATGATGATGGTAGTGTTTTATTTATGCATCAAATCCTAAATTTTTGTTTCGATACCCCATACCATTAGGTTGATGCGTGAACGTAGATTCAAAATAAATTATTATTAAGCCGGTACGACTGTTAATAAGATTGTTACCTTTTTTCTGTCTCTACTAGATCAACTTTTTAGAGTTCGACCCGAAACAAGAATGAAAAATAAACCAGCCCGAAACAGGAATATTTAAGAATTCGAGCCGAAAATTCGACCCGAAACAGGAAGAAATCGTGTCCTCACTACCGTACTTATTGTTTGGCACCAGGTTTGAGGTCGACTTGAGACGGTGCAATTCAAAATATCTCTTTTCCCTTTCTGAAATAAGTAGTTAAACCTATGCGTCCGTCATTACTCGCCGTCCATGATTCCCCCACCCTCCCCATACCTATGTTTAAATACAGAATTTGGAAGTTCCGATATAGCATATTAGAAAACCACTTGTCGTTCTACGATACGCCAATAGGTAAATTTGCATTAAATCATACATATTATCTTAAAGTTTTCTCTATACAATTTTTAACCAAATTTTATCTCGTTTAATTTATAATTTTGATCGAGTTGAGTAAATATACGTAGGTACCTAGGTACTTAATAAATAAGTAAGTTTACGTAAAATAAAATAAAGTGTGGTTAAAAACGTATTACTTATATTTAAATGTGCACTGTGCTCTAAAGTAATTGAGTAGGTTGATATTAAATATTGGATAATTACCGTTTGATCTCCAATTTCCGGAAGACCTAGGTTTAAACTCTCAAAAAGAAATAATAAATATTAATAAATGCAAATCTCAAGAATAATTAGAGTAAGAGGGAATGACAAAATTTCTTTTGAACAAGAGAAAGAATATATAAAATGCGTAATTCGAGTTACCTAACTGCCTCATTTCGGTAGGCCTTTCAGTTTTATAGACTATCCCCAATAGCAGTATCAACGTCATTGCAGAAATTTATAAATACCTATCGATATTTATGGGATCGCGCGAATTTACATCGTCAGCACCCACTGAATCCAGCTCGAAGAACCGATTAGGACTGTTTAAGACCTTAAAATAAGTACCGCACTGTATTTTAAAGGTCCATTGCCGTACTTCAATGTAAACCCGTGTTTGGATCTTGTTCTGTTGTGTTCGGATCCTGCTGGAGTTCGTGCGTGATTCGATGGGCAGGAGCGCCGACATACCTACAACCTACATACCGTGGAGTTAAATTATTTTTTTTGTATATAATATTACCAGCTTTAGCCCACGACTTGGTACGCGCATAAACATTATTTATGTTTACCACAGCCACTCACTCATTGAAGAGCTTTTATGCCAAGTATCACATCCGTGCACTCAAGGAATAATTTTTCTTACAAATTAAAAAGTCCAATACTTCCCGTTCCCGTCACAATTTTGGGAATTTCTGGCACAATACAAATAGACCCCATTGAAGATTCTTTATACCAAGTATGACATCCGTGCATTCAAGGAATAACATTTTTCATACAAAGTATAAAATCATATACTTCTCGTTCCCGTGGGAATTTTGGGAATTACTTTCATTACACAACCAGTCACTCAATGAAGAAGCTTTATACCAAGTATCACATCCGTGCACTCAAGGATAATAAGAAGTGCAATAAGAGATTTCATATAAACTAAAACATCATGTATTTCCCGTTCCCGTGGGAATTTCGGAAATTCCTTTCATGACAAAAACAGTTACTTTTTTAAAAATCTTTATGCCAAGTATCATATCCGTGCACTTAAGGAATAAGATTTTTCATACAAATTAAAAAGTACATTAATTCACGTTCCCATGGGAATTTCGGGAATTCCTTCCTTAGTGCTTCACGCCTTCACCACAACCTCTAATGCTTAGGCTACACTACCGTGATATGCCAATAATTATTGCCATAACTTAAACAACACCTAGGTGTAACCACGATTTATGGCCATAATTTTACAATGCCAATCAATATGGCAAATGGCGGTAGGCAATAGCTCCGGCGGCGGTCTTTTTTCGCACATCAAAGAAGATTACCGCAGTAATTATTGCGTTTGTGGCCACACTACCGTATGTCCAGTGTGCACATAGATAATACATATATAACTGGAGTGTGCAATATGAGCTCACCGGCGACACACGTATCGACCGACATGGAATGGTCAAATGAAAAAGCGCTCGAGTTTTTAGAATTATTCCAATCCGAACCGTCTCTTTGGGATACCCTTTTTTGTCTTCTTTTAGCTTTGTTGAAATTTAAAAGATTCATGTAAAAATAATTGGCACTCATAAAACACAACACCGCTGCAGCTTCGACCTCCATCTTGAAAAAGTGATATTTTCCGCCAAATTTAATGCCATAATTATTGCCGGTAGACGGTAAGGTAGTGTGGCCGTAGTATAACCACACCATTTCATGCAGTAATTTAAACGGTCATTTAATGCCATAATTATTGCGGTAACAGCCCGGTAGACGGTAAGGTAGTGTGGCCGTAGTATAAGGATTGTATGTTCCAAAATTCAGCTCTCTACGGCCAGTAATTTTGGCTGTGCGTTATCTGTCAGTCAGTAACGGAAGAGTTTTATATTTAAAGAAGATGAAATTTAGAAAAATACCAATTAATGTTCTACCTCCAAATCAGCCCTGTCATTTATATCTTCGATCTGTCGATACGCCACTGTCAGCAACTCCACAGCTTTCGTGTGGAACGACATCTCGATCAGAACAAAATCAGAGAGCAGCGTTTTCAGCTGTTGCAGTTTGCGTCTTTCGAAAAACTCCGTTTGTTCACTCAGCCCCTTCGCAGTGCGGGTCATTTCGGCGGTGGCCTTTAGCAGCTCTGATTCAGCATAGGTCTGAAAAATAAATGTACGATCTTATGAAATGTATAATTTAATGAATCTTCTTTTCTATACCTATTAATATAGTAAAGCCAAATTTGGTACACTTGGTTACTTAAGACTAAAAGTAATACGCGTATCTGCGTGCGAAGCTAATTCTGTGATTTGGAGGACACGTTAAGTTGTCGATCCCAGGTCCGATACCTATACAGTGGTGCTTGTCAGAAGCATCCCGAATAGTATGATATCTTTCAACCTGTACAGCCGCCCTAATAGACGTTGACCAGAGAAGACATTGTGTTGTGAAAAGAAAAATATTGGTACCTACTTGAAGATATTTAAAGATTTTTTTTCTTTAAAAAAGTTTTTATAGGTACTTTTCACGGTGGCAATAACACAAAAAATATTCACGTTGTAAGCATTATGTATATCTCATTTAATACTTTTAAAATTTAATCTCTCTCGTAATCTGTATCGACCTGTAAACAACAATAGCACTTACCACCTGTTGCCGATTGAAAGGCTGGCGTTCCCGAGCTTTATCTAAAACCTTCTTCCTCGCGATTTCTTTTTCTCGCACATTCAACGTGTGCTTGAGCTCCTCTCGGGCGTGCTTGCATATTGATTCGTATTGGCATAGCTCTCCAATGACCTAGAATGCAATGTACGGAATTAATGAACTCTTTGAGCTTTTAGCTCACTAACTTTTTGACGTATGAATTCAACTTGCAAGAAACTACAAAGGGCCGGAAGTACGTAGTCACTTGTAATATAATAAAAATTCTGTAGGGGAGAGGTGGGATGAATAAAAGGTACATTTTTGGTCAAGAGGCGAGGTAAATGAGTAAAATAACAAATAAGAACAGGTTCAATCACTATGCCATGACTCTCTTATTTAACTATCTAATGACAGAAGTGTTAAGATAATCTCAATTGGATCAACTCAATATGTGTTTACCTGAAATTATTTTTATTTTACAGGTAATTAAAAATATCCCTTTCAATACATGTCCCTTTATTTATTTTTATTTATTTGTCTTAATAATATTTGATGAATTACTATATTAATAGTAACGTGTTCAATAAAGTATGCACATACCAATAATCTAAATTATTTAAATTATAAATAGGTAGGTATACTATATCTATGTATAATATCTAGTAGGTATGTGTCTTATCTTACCTATTCGGTTATAAAATCAGAGAATGTATTAATTCTCATTGCAGCTTTATTGATTCTTCCACCTAAGTATACAGGGTGGACCATTTAACTCGGTCAGTATGGACGGAAAGTCTTAATAAAGGAAATAAGATTTTTCTTCAGAACCATGTCATCGATTTTGATAACTAGAAAAAACTAGAAAAACTGCCTCCATTAGTACTTACCTAACTTTTTTTAATTTTATAAATGTGAAAGTTTGGATGGAAGGATGTATTGATGTTTGTAGAGCGGCTCAAGTATTTTGGAGGAAATTTGGCAAAGTGATAGTGTACAGTCTCGTATAGTCATATAGTCAGTCTGAAACAGCTAGTAAGACATAAAATATACATACCTTAGCTTCAAGCCGCTGAACTTCACAATTCCTGTATTCTTCAATCGCAGTCAAAGTGACGGAAATATTGTTGAGTCCGTTACTTAACGATTTATTAACTATTTCGTTATTGGCATATTCTTTTATGACTTTGGTTAGCTCGTCGCCTATGTCACGCAACCTGCAATATGTTTTATTTAGTTGTTTAAAAAGAACGACATTTTTCTGCATCTTGCCATAATTATTGAAGACTGTAATTTGTCATGTGAATTTAAATTAAATGGTTTACGAAAATATTTACTTACACATATTGTATGGGCAAATATCCGTTTTTCGCCCTACTATTTCGATGATGGTTAGGTAGGTACCTACATATCTAATCTACCGGGTGGCCCTATGGAATTATCACAGCAAAAATAAAAAAATGCAATATTGATGGGAAAATTGTGCCAAAAATTAATAGTACCTACCTAAGTTCTTCTCCTTGCATCTTTTTCTACCGTGAGAGAACAATTATTTGTATTAGCAGTAGCATAATATTTACCTTGCTGTTTTTCTAGCATAATCACCAAAGGCAACGCATAAATCACCAAAATTCTTTTCAACATTTAAAATTCTGTCTTGAATAAATTTCGCTTGTTGTTCGTAGCTAAGCGAGTGAGCATTATCTCCTCTAAACATTTTTATTGTTAAGTTTTGATAAAGATTAATTTGTTACACTTTTTACGTTTGTTTGTTTGCATAACACTCGTTTCTATAGAAACCATTTGAAAAGACGGCGCGTCGAAAATGGAGATTCGTCGTTGCTGCGAGTGCGTTCCGAAACATGCTCAACTACACGCAACTATCTAAACGAATTGGTTTGAAGTTCCCACCTAATCAGAATTTGAGGATGATATAAACTAGTTTTTCTTAAAAACTATTTTTTTCGCTAGTTTTACAAATAAAACTGGGGCTTAACATAATTATTTATTAAGAGTGGATAGAATTCTTGTTTTGCTTTTATTTACTGCCATGTGAAAGTCATTGTCAGTGTCATATGTCATCAGTCAGCACAGCTGTTTCGTTCTTTCTTAGTAAATAAATAATAAAAATATCTAAAAATGAACGAAGAAATAGACGAATATGATATATATCATCAAGATTTTACTACCGTGTCTGAATGGGAAGTATTTATTGCCCGAATAGAAGAGGTTTTAAATGAATGGCGTTTGTCCAAGTCCAAGATCACAAAACCTTCAGCAGAATACACAAAGAAATGGGTGTCAAAATCAGAAGAGCTGAGCTTTCAGGGATTCTATTTTAAACTATCATTCAATTACTTAGAACCCGTGAAGAATGTCGAAGAAAAAGATAACGAAGAATGTGATCCCAAAGTTTTGCAAACTGAACTACAAAATTGTATTTGGGAGTCAACAACAAATTTTTTGGAGGATGATGATGGAAATAGTGGACCATTTCCTGTTTCTCAGTGGTTTGGATTAAAGCGATATGTAATGTTGTGTCCAAACGTTCCACTTTTGGAAGGAAGCGTCATCAAAATTGTGATGAGTTCATTGAATATTGCTTTTGCGAATGTTGATTGTGGAGTCCCCGTGTTTCTCAGAATACGAGAACACTGGCAGCAAAGTTACCTCGGCTTCTATGAAGACTATGAGTACAAGACCAGTTTTGATACTATACATTTGAAAAGGATTTCAAATCAATGTTTACATCTGAGTGGATTGGAAAGTTTGTTTAAATCAAAAATTTCTTCTCCAGTTGCTTTAGACACAGTGATTGTGTCAGCAAAATTTTCATATGAACTGAAGGATTTGGAGCCTTTTACTTGGAGACACAGAACAAACTCTAATGAGTTTTTATCAATTGATGGATTTGATGTGAAAAAGCTGATGGAGTTTCCATTTGGGTGTGAAAAAAATCCTATTCAGAGTGCAATGCTGAATGCTATCTGGCCTAAATTCCGTGAATCAGCAATAGTAGATTCATCTACTTATTCAGAAATTGATCCTGTAATGGCTCCAACATGGACAATGAGCTTAAAAATGAGGGATAACCCGGGTTGTCAGCTAACTGAAGTTATCAACAAAATGATGGATTTGTTGGACAACAATAATTTACTCATGGATACTTTAGGATTAAGTAAAAGTATGGGATTGATAAATCCTCTGCACAAAATCACAGAAGCTCCTATAACTATATCAAAGCTGGTGAAGGCGGCTATGGGACACAACACAAATGTATCGGAATTCAAGGGTCCCATTCCTGATGACTTACTGATGCCGTTGTTGTACTATATTTTTCCAGATGCTATTGAGGACAGTACATTTAATTATCCTGAAAAATTAAACATAGAGCATAAATCTGTGAGTTATATTTTGATTTATTTTATAAATATATCAGTCTTGTTGGGCTCTTAAAAAGAAGATGCACTTGTAGGTCTACCATTGGGGTTTACTTACTGTGCAGAGGTAAAATATACAAGGTGTTCCTGTTGATTTCCCATAACTTTGAGGTTTTGTTCCTTACTAAAAATCAATACTTCTTTCCAAAGAATATGTGGTTCAAAAGTGCATAATTTCCAAGATAATATAATGAATTAATAAATTATCACCCTTGTAAAATTTCTTTAACATTTATTCAATAGACACATGTCACTGAAGCCATACAATAAACACCAAAAACATTTGAAATGTAACATTTTTTTACAAGTACAACTGTACTTGTAAAAAAAGGGATAGAAAATGCCACATTGTCATACTTCGCATTAAAGGTGTTTTACACAAGATGTTTTGACTTAATTGAATTATTTTGTATGAAAAATAAAAACAAAAAAAAAATTGCAAAATTATTAACATCTTCTTTGATTCTATTACATGATCCTATTAATACCCTAAAGGTATGGGAAACCAACACCTTGTATACAAAAGCTGTTGTGTTGAATCCCCTCTGCATGAAATATATTTGTTAGATCTGACATAAATTGGTGGTTTTCCAGTAAGATTCATTATTAGAGATAAAATAATATTGTGATAGAAAATAGTTCCATACTTCCATAACACAAGCCTCAAAGTAATAGGGTTATTTTGAGGAGTGAATGGTTTGTCAGTTCAGATTATTATTTTTTAATTTAGTTAGCAATCATTCTAACATTAGTCATAACATTCTTGACAGAGTGGTTGTGGTCAACATCTTATTGATGTTGGTGGGAGATGTAGCTTGACCCACAATCACTGATATTATAAATACGAATGCAACTCTGCCTGTCTCTTTGTTATACTTTATGCTTAAACCAGGGAACCGATGTGTTGTGCTCATATAGACAAGAGCTTGTGAAAGAACGTACGCATCTATCGCGAAAATAAGACGAAATAGGGGTTGAATAAGAGCTCTGAATGTTAGTTCCTCACTGTCAAAGACAGGCTGTAAGTAAAATTACAACTTTACTTACTTCCAATATGTGTCTTTATTCCCACACGATCAGAATTAACGCAGCTGTTAGCCGTTGGAAACAGCTACATTAAAAAACTACGACTTATAATTCCGGATGATAACATTAAAAATTCCTTTCCTCCAGAGCAACGAGAGCAAGTTGTGTCAGTACATAAAAGCCAGCCCCGAGGACGGGCTGGTGTGGCGGCTGTCTGTGACCGCTATGCAGCTGCTGCAGGCCGGGGGGCTGCCGTATTTAGCGCACATCTGGTACGAGTTCGCGCAGGAACTGCAGTACCGCTGGGAGCATGGTGTCGTCATACCGGGGTATGTCTTTTGACTATGGTCTAGGACAACGCTGTCCAACCTATCATAACTCGATGGCCATATTTTCTTCACCAAACATTTCGGGGCCCAAGAATTTTGATAAATGAACTGTATTTAGTCATGTTAAGTGAAGTTACACAAACTAAATAGTACCTACGTTAAATTTAAATTAGATTTAAATTTTTACATAGTGATTCAGTAAAATAAAATTATTTGTTGTAAAATGCACTCGCGATCTGTAAAAGTAATCGGGCGGCAGTTGGACAGCTCTGCAGGGCTCACATGCGACTATCGATAAAGACTCGAATCGACAAGATCAATAATGGTGCGTACAGATTGCTAGTAATGCAACTAGTAATGTAACATTCTGCGCAAGTTGCGTATTTGGACGTGTGGTGCGCAGAATGTTACATTACTAGTTGCATTACTAGCAATCTGTACGCACCATAATACCGAATTATTTTACCTATCATGTTAGCTAACATGCGCACCAAAATATATAAAAATTACTTGATTCGATACCATGTTTAAGCCCACAAAACCAAAACCTGCTATGTTCTATAAAAATACATACTCTAAGTGCCTTATATTCCAAGAAATTATAGATATGAAGGCCCGACTCATCGTTGTCGATGCTAGCCCCGCTGCTGACCTCTACTAGGATGTAAACATCTTATATTGCTAATTCCGTGACTCCATAATCCGTTGTGATGCAGAATTTTCGTGCGAATGTCAACCTGCATTACTATGGTATAAAGTGCATACTGTCTGGTAATGTGTGGGACCGTATCTGCCTTAAAACTCTAGTGGGCGCGGGTTCGACCCCCGCACAATGCAAATATTTGCGTGCACGAGCATGTTTCTTTACATTGGTGAGGCTGTATTATGTATCCGGGTATGAATGTATTTACGAAAAAAGTATGAGCTTAGTCTAGGGCTAGATGGCGCTGTGTGTATAAATATCCAACAATTATCTATTTAATTACTACTTATTTATAACTTTTTGAGTCGGGGACTAAACAAAATAAATAGTTTATAGTAGCCGAGTATCTTATGTAGGATTTGAAAAAATTAACACTTTATTCAATCAATTTATGTTTATTTAATAAGTCTTGCTTGGTGACTTGAAGAAGAAGGCGCCAAGTATAAGTAGACAACTGCATTCTTAGGTTGAGAGCTTTGTATACATTGTATTCTGGTTCACCCAGTAGACCCAGTACCTCAACAGGCTATGTCGTGCTCGTGTTCTTATTCTAAGTAGCGATGGTGTAGAGTTGACCGGGGTTTGCAACAATAAAGAAATACCTATAACTATAAAACTTATTTGAATTTTTACAAACGTATAAAATTATACAGATCATATTGTAAAATGTAAAAGCAGTTAGGATACTATAGAACATAACCAACGGGTTTTATAAACCTTTACTCTATGACAATGATCTAATAACGTTGTATACTTAAAGTAATCGATCACTTTGTTGTGTATTCATTAACGGTTGCTCGGAAAAATGCATTAGTAGCGATACTAAGCTCTATACGCGCTTTTAATACGAAGTAATAACAAGTTTTACTAACTGTTATAGAAAAACTCTTTCATATCCACTACAAAGTTTTATAGTTTCACATGTTTTACAAAGTTTTACCTGGCAAGCTGTCTTTATTGAACAATGTGTATGCTGTGTAGCTATGCTAATACTTTTTTAACTACAAGCTGTAAAGTTAGAATTGTTTTAAACTATCGCGGTTATTTTCACTTGTGACAGCATCGAAATATCGGGCGCGCGAAATTAAAATCGGGAATTGTGGTAAGAATCCCGTAAATCCATTAAATCAAAGTTGTAAAGTTGAGTTGGTTGTAAAGTTGAAAAGTAAAGTTAGTACCGAAGATACCTGTTACACTTATTAACACTTTTCAAAAATTCTGTTATATAGGTTCTCTGGCAAATAATTCAATGCTTTATACTCAAGTTCGAACTTTATAAACAGTTCGAAATGTCAAATATAAAAATAATGATACTAGTTAAAAACTTCGTTGTCTAAGTACTGAATGAGAATGATTGAAAACGAACGTGTTTTTGCCATTCGATTTGCATAAAATTTTAAAGAAATTTATAAATAATTGATTTGAGGTGTGTACTTTATCTTAAAAGTAACTTTAATGAATGAATCAAGAATAGTTTCCCTTTGCTAACAGCACACCATAAAAAAAGAAATATCTTGTCAGCCAAAATATTTATTTTTCCATACATTCGATATTATTATTTAAAAATAAATTACTTACTTCCCCTAAAGTGGGAACTGTCATTTTACTGCATTGAGTTATTTGCCATAGTATAGCTCAAATACTTACGTCGCTTTTTGTTTGTTGTGAAAGAACGTGAACGAGCATCTTATCTATCTTAAGGTCTACCTACGCCCATGGCAAATGTAGGGCGTCGAATAAAACAAACTGTAATTTAATTTAAAAAAATCTAACACATACAGATATTATCAGTTTTAGGGATCCTTAAACGATTTATCTATTGGAAACATAAATAATGAAGAACGTTAACGTTTATGAATACTTAGAGCGGTTACGCACTACATCCGCTTCTTATCCGATCTTAATCCGAGAAAATAAGAATCTAGAAATTTTGTATGAAAATGATGGATGACGGATGACGGATGCCGGATGCAGTGCGTAAGCTAATCATAGAAATAGTTTTACGGCTACGCTGCTGGACCGTGTCATTTCTCAGTTTCGGATCGAATGAGAATCGGATGTTCCCCAGCTCTTACCATAAAAATACTTCTAACACTTTTAAGTTCTTTATTTCTCAGTTGACGTAGGTTAGGTATCTAATAAGAATCCTAACGCCGTGCTGGGTTGTCAATACTCATAAAGTAACCCCATACTTTATTACCCTCACCTCATTTCTTTTAGAGTACTTTTCTAGAACAGCAAACCTGTGGTACCTATATTTTAATGAAAAACATTATAATAAATTCATATATTATTTATTAAATTTTAAATCTTATTTTGCTGATTGCAACTGTCACGTAAAATAACATTGAGCGGAATGCTGACAACATACATCCTCTATTCTGTCTTTTTACATTAGTAATTATTAGCACCAACTGCAAAAAATGCTAACATCCCTTATCTACCTAATATTTACATTTTACTACATCTAACAGTTATTCAAAATATACATAACAAATGTAATTTGGAAAGAAAAAATAACATACAACTAATAATGATAAATATAATGTGCTTTTTTAGAAATTGTGACTAGACTCACGTAGAACAATTTAATTCTATTCACAATTTACATTAGTAGCACCGGTCCTTTTTTGCGAGTTTGCTAGATAGTTCTTCTGATACGACAGCCATTATTCAAACTTTATTTCACGTGAAACATCACCACTGGTTTCCTATGCTCAGTCTTATTGGGCGTTAGTAATTAGCAATGACGTGTAGTCGAGCGGCGCTAGTGGGCGGTGGCGGCGGCGCGGGCGCAGGTGCGCGAGTGGCGACGCGGCTGCCGGCGCGGCCGCTCCCCGCAGCGCGTGCAGGTGGCGCGGGTGCCTGCCGTAGCCCCGGTCGGTGCCGCCGGCACCACGCGCGCGCGCTATAACGGCACCAGCCCGCCGCGCGCCGTGGCGTTCCGAGCCATGTAGATGTCCATGTCGTGGTCGGTCCAGTTGTCCGAGGTGTCACAGTAGCCCATGCCGATGGAGCCCACGCTGTAGCGGCTGGCGGGGCGGGAGCGCGAGCGCGGGCGGCGCCGCGACCCGGACGTGGCGCCGCCGGTAGCCCCGCCGGCCGCGCCGCTTAGCGACAAGCGGGACGCGCGCTCTGAAGCCGCACCCAGCGACTGTCGGGACTGACGGAGATCTGAAATAAAGTCAAACCTCGGTATACAGGTACATGTGTACAGACTGCAACAGAATTATGTATACCACCCAGTCTCCCGCACTCATACAATATGCATGAATATTACATGACACAAATAAGTTGACGTGAATTAACTTAAATTAACAAAATATATATTTTTTATGATAATATAGGGGTTAAAAATATATTTATGTAGTAAAATCCTTATTTTTTTTTATTAACGTCACAAAATCAATCGTCAATAATTTGACGAATATATGTCCAAAGCTCGCGTTGCTCCATCAACGACCTCATCGTTACTTAACATGAAATCAGTCAGAACCACTTGTTTAGTAAATAATAAAAAATCTCCTATAAGAAATTGACCTTAGACATTGAAGGTTTTATCTTATTATGGTCGACATGTTACTCATAAAAACATTTGTATTTACCTGTTCGGGATCCTAAGAGGCTGCCTGGATAGCCGGGCGGTGCATATCGGCCTGAGTGTGAGTAGCTGTGCTGCGACTGCCCGTCGGCGAGCGAGCGCGTGCGGCCCGGGCGGCCCGGCAGCGGGTCAGGCGGCGCCGGCTCCGCGTACGTTCTCGCGCGGGGAATAGACCGCGCGCTATACGCCGACACCTGGTCCCATTCCCGTTGCTTCCCGAACGCTCCTAAAGTTGTCAACGTGCTTAGAGGACCGTTCGGGCTAGGAGTACCGGTGAGCCCCCCGCAACATGCACCGGGCATCTTTTCGGGGACTTGCAGTCGATGGACGGTGCGAGACCTGCGACGTGACGCTGCCGCAAAAATGAGAACCGCCACAACGATCGTGCCGCAGATAGCGGCGCTGGCCGCGATGGTGATCTTGTCCATGTTGCTGGCGGCCGCCGACACGGTGCGCACCTCGCGGCATTGCGAGTACGGGACTGTCTCTGGGCTTACGTGGACCTCCTCTAGGGAGATCACGCAGACCACGATGCACTCCTGAAAAAAGAGAAATATAAATATAAAATTACCGTGAAAAAAATGATATTTATCTATTAGTCGAGATAATTAAAAGTTCATAGTTTACCTGCGATGGCACATTTTTGATCTTGAATTCTCTTTCACTCGCTTCCAAAGGAGGTCCTTGTTTGAAACTTTTGTCGCCAAAAAGTCTATAGACAACACGAAATCCAAGAATATTCGCTACTTCGGAATCCCACTGTATGATTACAGAGTTATCTTGTCGATAAGCATTCTTTACAATGACTTCATTGTCGTCATCTTTGGGCTTTTGTTGCGGGAAGTTCATGACCAGCGGTGGTCTCTGGTGAGGAGCATGCCGCCATGTGGGCGCCGCTGGGCGGACGGAAGGAACGCGGGGCTTGCCCGTGCTGGTAATGAGACCTACTGTAGTTGGCGCTGCCGAAGCTGACTTCGTCAATATTTCTAAGTTGCTTGTCGTACTCGCTGTAGAAGTCGGAGGAACATTTGTGAAATTAGAAATTAAAACCGTCGTAGACGTAGTTGATGTGGAGTGATTTACTTCAGAGGTCTCCGTCGATGATGTCGTAGACGGCAAGTTCTCTGGTGTTAACGTAGTTTCATGCTCACATGTGAGCTCACTTGGTTCTAAACTATAAAATCCACGGTCTCGGAACTGCGGGGGATTCCCGCAGAACTGGGGATTTCTTTCACGGGAAGTAACTTGAAGTTCCCCATTTCGAATCCACTCAGTTATCCATCGCAAGCGGCAGTCGCAGTTGAGGAATCTTCCGCCTAAACTGAGACCGCGTAGCGTGTGATTTAAGTGAACAAATGCGGATTCCGGTACCGTTGGTAAAGGGTTTCCGTCTAGCGCAAGTAAAGTGACAGCCGGATTTTTCAAGAAAGCGTTCGTTGGTATTTTGTTTAATAAATTGAAACCAATATCTAGAACTCGTAATTCTGTTAAACTGCTTATAGCGTCTGTTGGGAACTCTGGAAGAAGATTATTTAGCAGACTCAACGAGCTAAGCGTCGACTTTATGCCAGTAAAAGCGTTTTCTCGAAGACTCACAATAAGGTTTCTTTCCAAATTAAGCGCCGTCAAAGAATCCAGACCTTCAAATACTTGACTACCGTCACTGCTTGGCAGTTCTCTTATGCTGTTCTGGGAGAGATCCAAGAAAGCTAAGTTTTTTAGTCCTCTTACGCATTTAGGAACTGTTTTCTGTTTCGTGCCTTTTAAATTTAAGTTTTTCAATGAACCCTCCAAACCAACAAGTGCTTGGTCCGTCAAAGTGACATTATTGTCTGAGAGTTTTAATGTCGTAAGCTTTCGAAGTGTTGTGAACGAATTATTACCAACAAGAGATATTCTGTTTTTAGATATATCCAAAAGAGAAAGATTGACTAAATTCCTCAAAGCTTTAACCGGTACTTCCGTCAATTCGTTGTCTTGCAGGTTTAAATTCTTAAGGAAACCTCCTTGGCCCTTAAAAGCTTCATCTTCAATCTTTTTGATTTTGCAAGCAGATATTTGTAGGTTGTGTATTTTCAGGTTAGTGAACATATCATTCCGAAGCAAATGGATGGATGAGTTATTTATGTATAAAAGATCAATTGGTATAGTTTTGACGCTAGAGTTCAGTGCCCTTAGAAGAGCCGAAAAGTCAACCTGGAAAATAAAATTTGAATTAGTCCTTTATGAAAGCTTTTTAGAGTAAAATTAGGGCTTCTTTAATGCAAATATATTGTTCGAACCTGATCGCATTGCACGGAGAGTTCTCTAGCCAGGTTGAGTGCGCAGACGCAGGCCGCCTGCAGATCGGGCGCGTTTTGCCACGGACATTGTCCTTGAGAAGTTTGGATTGCTCCCCATATCACAAACAATATGAGCCAGGGCTGCGATCCCAGGCGCTGTAGCCACCACTGAAAAGTTAAAAGCATAACAGGTTAAAGCAATCGTGGTAGAAATAATTTTAAAATTGCTAGTTCTAATTTCATAATCCGGACATAAGAATGTTTAGAACATTAACATAAAAGTCTTTGGAATTGATCATGTCATGACATCGATGTGTCATGTCTTTCAACTGCACAAAATAACATTTACGTAGTACCGCTCTAAATTGTTATAGTTTAGTTATAGTAACTTTCCTTCCATAAGAAATAAGCCGCATAAATACTTTATTATCCATTATCCAAGTAAGTTATTTACGTTAGGTAATTCAATAGAAATAGGTGTGAGTAAATTGCAATAAGCGTTAGCCGTGATCGGTCCAGCAATCAACCGGCGCACGGACCGTTGAAGAGAGCGCGTCGCAGGCGCAGCCGCTACGGACTGTTAGTCCGGAAAACTCTGGCTTTCCCTGCCGCACGTGGATATGCGCATTTTCTATATGGAAATCATATCGTATCATCGCACTTATTATAGAAATAATCGCCTACATTAAGTCAATACTGAACTAGAAAACTACGATGCTTATATGACAACTTTCTTCCTTAGTACCTCGATGTTTCATGTGAAAATCAACTGTCAAAAGCAACGGCTCCTTATTCAAACACGATGGTTTTGCTAAAGTAAACCTACGATCTGCGGTAAGCATTTTCGATGTCCGAAAATAATCGATGGGCCAAACAGTATCGGGTGACGCGGCTCTGAGCAAATACAGTAATGTTCGTTCACGTTCCATTTTCACGAAAAGGAGATTATGTTGATTTATTGTGTATTTTTATTAAAGCAGCTGCTATGAAATCACAGACGTGCCATTTCGTTTTTTTCGAGTTGTTTAAAGTCATGACACCGACCCAATACAAACTAGAGAAAGGTGTGTGAACCTTCGCTTGAAATAGATCATTCACTATTACCCATGCACACACGGAAGTTGTATTCGTAAAGAAAGTCTTCATAAATAGTAAATTTTACTAATGAGAGTATAAGCATCCTAATCTAAAATTCTAAATTTAATGTTTTTTTTTTATTACATTGACACAAATACAAGAATGAATAGGAAGGTAAACCTAAGAAGGCATAATGCCGTAAAGGCGTGCCACTGGCCTGGTTTGGAAGTCGGCGAGTCATCTCGTTTTGTTATTAACGGTACCGGCGAGCGACGCGGCTCGATTCACTTTCGTACGACCGCGGGTTTACTCGGTGTTGCCACACGGATTCACGGTATCTTACAATTAATTACACTTGTAGGCAAATAAAAATCGCTGGGATATAAAAGGCCCAATTGACCCTTTTTTGAAGTCTCTCTTATACCGAATTTGTAATTGGAACTCCATTATTGTGTTAAAACTTGTATTTAGTCTCCAAAGTTTTATGCATAATCAAAACGTGACATTCATGAGATCATGAATTGAAGTGCTTTCGTTTTTACAAAAAAATATATATATTAAAGTTGTAAGTCTTCTACGTGATATTTGAGGATTAACATCTAGCCATAAGGCACATATTAATTCGGAAATTGAAAAAAACAGAACGCAAGTAGTTCATTTCAAACCATAGTCGATCATTCTAGAAATGAACTATCAAAGCATTTTATTCAACCCTTTTAAATACTCAATATTACGAATCGTAAAAGGGAGTAAACCCACCTGTTCAAATGGAACTGTAAGTCTGCGATGGCTCTCTACAAATGTATTCTGTAATAAGTTGGGAACAAAAAAACCTTACGTTGGTGCTTGAGTCAATTTTTATTAACTAAGGACTAAACCATAACCGATGGTCGCTTAAGATTCTAGGAGTTGGTTGTTATTGTTTTATTTCATAGTAGAGTGACGTTACAGTTCTAAGTTTTTAATAAAACGTACCGATGGTAAAGATTTGAAATGCCAAGCCAACGCAGCCTTATTGCTATTAATATAATTAGAAAATTTTCTAATGATTTTAATAAACAGTGTTTAGGCATAATTTGAATAAAAAAAAATTAACGTGATTACGCCCTTATTTAGCCCCAAGTGCCAGTAGCTCTCAGTAAACGTTTTTGACGTTTAATTTTACGATCCACACCTCGTTGTCTATTTTTAGAATTTTCGCGCGGTTTCCGTCGCGTCTTTTCTTATCCTGATATTACATTATTGTTATATTCACATTATTGCTTTTGCTACTTTTGTAACATAAAATTTTGAAATGTTTTTTTTTAAAAATCGGTTTACTGCTTAAGTTTATCGTAAACAAATAGGAAAACAAGCAAACAAAACATAAAAAAAAATCTTATTATAATATTAGTTAAGTTTGTCTTCTTATAATCATTAGTGTAGATATGCACATATTGATCGTTTGTGTAAATCTTCAGAAGGTCAAGAAATATTTTTCAGCTATGGATTTAATGGCACGCACGACGTTCGTCCTGTACTTACCTCCGGCACATACAAGTACCCGATCTAGTTTAATAAAATATTTATTTATATGTGATGTGTAAATAGACGGAAAACAAGTTAGTACATAAGGTTCGTTACTATTTAAATAGGTAATGTCAAACAGGTCTATAAAATCACGAAGATGTAATAAGATTGCATCATAATGATATTCTTGAATATTCAATTCCATTATTTAGCTAGTATTGTCAATTTTGAAACCGAAATGTTGTTCCTACATGTATGGTAAATAGTCAAGTATTATTCAACAAAATTTCTCTTTTTCTTTCCTATTTTACGTAATATTAACATCATAGATAAATAAAAATGAAACGGCAATATCTTCTCTTGGATAAGTGCCTCATAAAAGGTGACTATGAATCTTAGTGACCCTTATGTGTCCAGCAGACTAGTGGCCACTCTTCATATTATACAGCAGCGCTCTGCGGGGCTAGCATGCTACCGCCGACAACGATAAATCGGGCCTTTTATCGATATTTTCTTAGAATATGGTATTTAGTGAATGTAATTTATTAAGATTATGAAATATTTGGTTCTGTGGTCTTAATCATGGTATCAAATCGAGTAATTCTATCTATCATGGTGCGCATATTAGCTTACATAATAGGATAAAATAACAAAATAATATTTATCTTGTCGTTTCGACTATTTATCGATGGTTGCATGCTAGCCCTGCCGGTGATGTTTTATGTAGAGTCATTTTAATCCTTAACCCAATGCTTCTCATCTTCGACCTCTATGAAATTGTATTCGAATGCGGTTTTAGTTAAAAAAATCTTTTTGAATACTCAGCCGAAACATAATACAGCTAGTTTTTTTTGTGTTTAAACGTATTAATCTCAGAATGTACCATTCGGAAAGTACCTTAAAAAAATGTACCTTATTGAAGAATGTTAATATTTTTTTGCCTAATAAGTTTCCTTTTTAAATAAAACAGACTAGCTGTGTGCTCTATATCACAAACACATACATATTAAAGCTTACTTTCAGGTTGAATAGCCGTTTTCTAAGCCATTATTGCAATTTATAAACAAAATCCGATATAATTATTGCTTTTATATCGACTCCTGTAGGACCGCAATCGAATGTTCGCGACAAATGTCGTGTTTGTCAAGCTAAATTACGAATTCAAAAGTAGAAATCACTTAATAAAAATTTTGGGTATTTAATATTCAAGCAGGTCACAAGAACACTTATTTTGATAAGCCTTGGTCATTATGTAAACACGATGCAACTGTAAAAGCTTGGCATACATTTTAGAATTCCGATAATGCAATTAGGTGCATACATAATTTTTGATATAAGTTTTACTAAGCGTGTTTCAAAAGTAAGTATAAAATCACCTAATCATTTATTTATACAGACTAGTCCTACAAATGGGACGCGTAGGTACCTACTCAATATTGCCGAGTTACAAAACCGATGAAACTCTAACCGGATGGAGATGGATCAAAACTTTTCCTTTTAATTTTTGATTTATTCGCCGCAATGTCGCTATAATTTATTATCAGAGCGCTCGGCTTCGCATTATCAAATATCTACACAAACATTGCTCTACATAAATTTGTTTTCAAAACAACCAATAGATGGCGCTGATTGTACATTAAAGCGCGCATGAGAAGTTTTAAATGAAGTTTACATAGTGTTGAAGTCAGCTGTGTTAATTCGATCTTTCTAAAGGTTTTTACCGGAGGATGATGATCGGTATTGGCATGCTTCTGCATGAAGTCCGTCGCCGAATGTTACGCTTAGGCGGGCTAAATACCTTCTGACTCCGGTAAATTATTAATAGATTGATCGAATTTGATTACCAAAAGACTAATCGTGTCAAGTCAAGATTGCGACTTATATATAGGACGAGTGCCGTCTGTCTGCTGTCCATTATTCCGTTAAATTATTATGACATATAGGTATTTATGAATAAATTAATTTAAAAAATCACTATGCTTTTCAATAGCATATTATTATGATCATTGAGCGAGGTACCTATGGTATATTGTATTAACTGAGTAGTTTTTTATGTTTGTGTCGGGTAATAAAATTTGGAAAAATATTAAAACAATAAATTTTAAAGAAAAAATTAAAATTTTTATTTAGGTCCATATTTTTTTTTTATAGTATAATTTACTTTTAAATTTTAAATCTTTTACTTACCTACTAAAAAAGTGGAATATACACAAAATCAAAACCCATTATCCATTTCCTGATTAAACATTCTCTAAAACTGTTTTCCTACCCACTGGTCATTAACTTCTAACAGATGACGTCATATACCGTAAACTTCAAACACGTGGCGACTCAGATGCAATCTCCTTGTCACCGAAAATAATCTTGAATGCGGCAAATGTCATCAAAGTTCTGAACGAGTCACAGGAACGAACTGCCAAAGCGGCAAACTTTGTTCTGCGTTCGGAGTGCAGCAATCTAAATTGAAGTAGTTCGTGGCCCTCCAAATAAATGGATCCCGGGCACTGCACGAACTTTGACCGATTCATTATGTTGAATAAAATACTTTTTAAATCGGATTTCTAATGCTTACTTACTTAATATTCATGACTTGACAGATGTTATTATTACATACGTGTTCACTTTACGGATTCGAAGCAAGAGTCTTTGATTTAACTCCATGTAGTTAACAAAAAAAGCAATAACATATTTTTTTGTTGATATAGCATCGCTCAACGGTAAAGATACGCGGTATTATAAAGTATCCAGTGGGTGTACTATCTACTGTTTTATAGTACCTAATGGCGTTAAAGAAAACTTTCTTGTTTATAATTGTGAGGGTTTGCTGTATTATTTTATGGTTACGAAAAATAAATCTGTTCCTCTGAACAAACTGAATAACAAATTGTCTCAAAAATTACGCTTTTACTGAGGCCAGATTGCTCTACTAGCTATGCCTTCCAGGCTTCAGTGTCATTCTTTGAGACCTAAGTATATAAAATATAGGACACAGGGCGTATTAATGTGATTGACATTAAATTATAAGAAACTTGTGAAAATATGGATTCGACTGGAATTGATCTCTGGACAATTCCACCTCAACCTCTAAGCTACTAGACAACCACTAGGCCAATCACTGTAAATGTAACACTTTCTAGTAGAAAAAATATAAAATTTGTAAAAACTTAGGAAATTTACCTACCATTTCGATACGAAGTTTTGTCCGTGCATTTTTTGGATAGATTTTATTTCAACAGACAGAAACTAACTAAAATCAATTTTACTGAAACATTTCTAGCGAAACAAAAATCATATTTCATGCGCCCATTAATATGCACAACGTATAAATTGAAGTCAAAAATTAATTGGAACGATCGCGTAGCCCAATTATTTTTTTCGAAACAATACTAGGCAAGCGATGCCTATTAATGAAACTGTATATATATTTTCAAAAAGCGATTTCAATTATGTTTTTCGCTTTTCGCAATGGGAGTCCAGCCTACGCTAGGGTTATTTGTAGCGGTTTGAATCATACTTCACAAACATGGACCGTGACCTGTCTAAGCTTGCAGATGAAATCGAATGTTATCAATGTTATTTTTGTACCGATTCAATCATGATGTTTACTTTGAAAAGACAGCTGGGTTTTTTCAATTGAACCGGTCTTGGTGACAAAGTACGAAAGTGCCGTGTAGTGAAAAACTAGGAATTTACTTAATGTGCAATTGTCTAAGAGTACGAGCTTCGACTTAAGGGTTTTTAACTTCTATGGTTTCTGAAAGTGCTTGAAAGGGCTAGAAACTATAAGTACTTGCTGAGTTTCGAGATGATCTTATCATTTTGATCGATATCGTCTTGTAGACAACCACCGATTGGTCACTTGTCGGTTGTATAGGACATAACGGAATGATGTAAACGGAGTTTTATAGATCTCTAAAGATGATCCTGTAACAAATATACAATCACAAAACTCATGTACTAACCTTAATAATTAGAATAAATAACTATACATACTGCAATTAAATGTTACCAAAGCCGCAACCACTACGTACTCTATAATTGGAAGGTATTGCTAAAATTCCCACGCAGTTAGAGGCGATTGGGGAGCCATAATACGCAAATTCACTGAGTACCCATGAACAAATAGGTCACAGTCACAGACTAAAATAATGGCGTTGAAGTTATTTTGTACTCGTTTTGACTCTTGTTTTGATTTGGTTTTGGTTTTGACAGTTTTGATTCATATTTAATTTCAATGGAATCAACCGTAAACCTGCAATCACTTAATATTTTGTTTTTGTGCGGATAGAAATCGTACAGTAATCTTAATTCTGCTTTTGAGAGTTTTGCATTTATATTTAAATAGATATGTAATTATTCTGTAATTATATAATAATAGTCAGGTATTTTGATACATTTCTGTGTATTTTGAATGAATTGAATTAATAAAATTGTGATTGTGTAGAATTGAACGTAACTTTTTTTTTTTTTTTATTAAATATGGATGGGACGTTTGTCTTCCATGACACCTGATGTTAGGTGAACATGAAGACTAAGGTGGTACACGTCCATCCACGAGAAACCTATTCACTCGACGCTTAAAAGTACTAGGACTATACTGGTCAGGGAAAATAGACGCAGGCAGTTCATTCCAAACCTTGGCGACCCGTATCAAAAAGGAACTGTCAAAGCGCTTAGTTCGACTTTTCGGAATATCAACCACATACGGATGGAAGTTCTGTCTGCGTCTAGTAGTCCGATGGTAAAAGGGTGAGGGTTCAATTTGCTCAAACAGAGCACTCGCGCACTCACCAAAATGTATCCTGTAGTACACGGTTAAACAAGCAACCTTACGACGATGCTCTAGGGTCTGTAGTTTTTTGGTCGTAAGGTCGACGTTGTTAATTAATTTACGGGCTCTTCGGTCAACGGAGTCCAGCGCTTCTAGTTGATATTTGGCTGAACCATCCCAAAGATGACTGCAGTACTCCATGCATGATCGCACTTGAGCTGTATATAAGTTAAGAAGCTGTGCAGGGCTGAAGTACCGCCGTACCTTCGCGATGATTCCCAACTTTTTCGAAGCTACTTGAGCCATGGACACAATTTGTTGACCGAAGTTTAAACTGGATGTTATAGTTACGCCTAAAAGCCCTAGATGGTCAGTGATGGGGACAGATACATTTTGGAAAGTGGGCGTTAATGTGAAGGTGCTCTTTTTTGCGGAGAATAGACACGCCTGAGTTTTGGACGCGTTGAATTTGACCAAATTCGACTCACCCCAATCGGATACTTTCCGTAAGGTCAAATCAACGCGCTCAATCCTTGACTTTCTTAAACTCTGGATTTCACGGGGGCTCGCTCGCGCATTGGATACGTATCTCTCTACAACAGTGCTGTCATCAGCATAACTAATAATGCCCGGTGTTAAAAGGTCATTAATGTGCAGCAAGAATAATGTTGCAGAGAGAACCGATCCCTGAGGTACCCCGGCATTAATTGCCATTTGGTCGGAGGAGAAGCCATCTAAGACTACTCGAATTGACCGTTCCCTCAGAAAATCAGATATCCAGTCGCAGAGCCCAATCGGTATGCCATAAGCTGGAAGCTTACTTAAGAGACCATCATGCCAGACCCTGTCAAAGGCCTTGGAAATGTCTAAGGATACAGCTATTGCTTCACCATGACCCTCCAAGGCCTCGCTCCATAAGTGAGTGGCATACACGAGAAGATCGCCGGTCGAGCGCCCGTTGCGGAAACCATATTGGCTATCGCTTAGGAGCTCGTTGGTCTCGAGGTATGCCAGGAGTCGATTGTTCAATACACGTTCCATGACTTTGCAAAGTATGGAAGTGATTGAAATTGGTCGATAGTTGACAGGATCGGCACGGCTTCCCTTCTTTGGTACTGGTTGTACGTTAGCAAGCTTCCAGGACTTGGGAACCTTACCGGATTCCAATGAAAGTCGATAAAGACGCGTCAAAACGGGAGACAACTCAGCTGCGCAGCGTTTTAAGACCACTGCAGGAATACCGTCTGGACCACTAGCTTTGTTCTCGTCTAGGTGCAGCAAGCATTTAAGAACCTCCTTTTGGCGAATGTGAACGGTACCCATTGTAGGTCCGAACTGAGGTAATTGGGGTGGGATTTTTCCTTGGCAATCTAGACGAGAATTTTCTGCGAAGATACTAGCAAATAAATCTGCTTTCTCCTTAGCAGTGTGGGCCAGAGAACCATCGGGTTTCCTCAGTGGTGGCAGCGACGGGCGACAAAAGTTCGTTTCGACCGACTTGGCAAGGGACCAGAAAGCTTTACTTCCAGAAGGGTATGCTGCTATTCTGTCTCCGATACGGCCTATGTGGGCAAAACGAGCTCTTTTGATTACCTTTTTGCAGGACTTGGCGGCAGCATTGTATCTTTTCTTAAGTTCATGCGAATCCAGGGCTTTGCTTCTGCGAGCATTTGCCCAGGCTTTGTATGCTTCCCGCTTTCGCTTTTCAGCGGCAAGGCAAGCAGTATTAAACCATGGGCGAGCTTTGGTTTCAAGGGATAGATCAGCGTGGGGAATGAAGTACTCCATTGCTTGAACTATCACACTTGAGACAGCATCAGCGCAGCACGATGGATCGGTTGATGTAAAACAAGTTTGCCGCCATGGATAAGATGCGAAGAAATGTCGCATTTCATCCCAATCTGCTGACTTGTAACGCCATACTCGCCTGGAGCCTTTTGGGCGGGTGTCAGGTGGCAAGTACAGCGATACAGATTTCACCATACAGTGATCGGATGTCCCTAAAGGTGCAGTGACGGACACCGAGTATCTGTCAGGATCGGTTGTCAGCAGAAGGTCCAAGCAATACGCAGTGTGGCCAGCAACGTCAGGGATGCGCGTAGGCTCGTTAACAAGCTGTGAGAGACCATAAGTCAGCGAAAACTTAAAGGCCTCTCTGCCAGCATGGTCAGTGTCCTGATACGGGTATAACCACTGCCCGTGGTGAGCATTAAAATCCCCCAGAAACACCAACTGCGCCGTGGGAAAACGTTGCTGAATCTTATCTGCTGTATTGCCAAGGTATTCCATAAGCCTCGTTGTCTCCCGATCTCCGCTATGTGAACGATAGATACAGGCGTAAACCACTTGGTCTAGGCCAGTATCTATGTGAACCCACATGACTGAAAGGTCCGGCACTTCCAAGTAACGGAGACGCTGATAACAGATCGCGTCACTGGCATACATGCACACCCCGGCGTGCGGGCGGAAAAGAGACTCCAGGATATAGCCTGGGTAACCAAGGTATGCCGAGTCTGACGGATCGCAGATCTGCGTCTCCGTTAGAAAGAGTAGGTGTGGTCTCTCCGTCTCAAGATGGTGGTGGACATCATTCAGATTGGAGTGCACTCCTCGGATGTTACAGAAGTGCACTTTAAGGGAGAGGAAGTGCAACCGCTGTTGAACCGTACTCTTTTTAGGACCTTTCATTGTGAATTGGTAGTGGAGTGAATAGGGAGGAGAATAGAAGTTGAGTGAAGCGCTGCAAATGGAACCAAGCAACTCGTAGGAAACAACGCACCATTGGGGAACTCGCCTGGAGACTGCGGGGACGCCCGAACCCCCCCGAGGTCGCCATCGGGTCCTCTCTAACCGGTCGCCAACCGGCACGATGGTGCCTCCCGGGATTTTTCGCGAGGTGGCGGGGCAGCCTTTCGCATGTGGCTGGCATGCTACTTGGGCCCCCTGCTACCTGCGGTCGGCCAGCGGTGCACCGTGCTTCGGATCCCGCTACCCTCCAAAACGAGTTACCCGGTGAGTCATTATCCTACGAGTTGTAAACAGTTCTCCGATGCAGCACGATTACTCAGACCTATCCTCCTCAATGGCTACACTAGACATCATGCCGGAACGCGACTAAGTCACTTGGCGGCATGGTTTTGTCTAGTGGGTGGTGACAAGCCACGGCCGAAGCCTACCACCAGATTTTACTGCTCGTTTAGCACCACCCAGGGACCACGTACAAGGCATCGAGGGCTAAACCTTGCGGACGCGAGCAGTTTTCAGGCGATTGTACTTAGATACAAAATTGACTTGTCCATCAAGAACGCTGACACTATCTGCATATTTTTACTAATATAATAAAATTGAAGGTTTATTTGTTTGCTTGTTTGCTTGATCCCGCTAATCTCCTTCAAACGTTGTTATTTGAAGGAATAGTTATTTTTTTTGAATTCTGTATTCTTAGTATTTATGCGGCAGTCTTTGCATTGAGGGGGGTCCTTAAATAGGCGCCTTCAAAAGGGATTTCACTTAAGCGAGGCTAAGTCAACCTTACAAATTAGAAGCTTTTAGTAGAATAATTAAATAGTAATATTTTGAAATCAACCACACTCGTCTTAGGACTTTTGCATCAATTTAACTAGAAGAGAATAGTTACATCTGGAAAACGCTTGGTTTTCTAGGAAATGAATAATAATACTTAAATAGATAATGAATAAGAAATAGAAGCTTGATGATATCAATAATGTCGAACCGGTACTTTTCTATTTAAAACAAAACAGGTAGTTCCATTATATACCTAATAATTACTTTTTACTATAAACCAATGAATAGGTAATAATACTTGTTGGAATGAGTATCTCAAGATGATTCAACTAGTCAGCAATGCAATAACTGCGGGATGGAGAAAGTCATTGAGTCACAACAGCCGTTTCGGTATGCTTTAGCTATAGGTTGTGTTCATTCCGCCACATAATACACGTTTTATGCTCTTTCATTTGCTGTGAAAATCGGATGGGCGTGTGTAGCCCTTACGTAAAAATACCATTCATCTTTGCCCGTGATGAGAGCCGGCCAAGAATTTAAAACTAGGAAAATACTTCTCCTGTTTATTTCATATTGATGGTAACACTTAGGTATTTCCGAAGTTTCTACATTAAAAGAGCAAAAAAGTAATTGTTACGTCGTCGTATAGTCTTGAACTGGACATAACCTAAAATTACTTTTGAATATATAAATTATATGTGTTAATTTTGGCAACTTTTCTTTTTATTTTCCACATAAAAATATAAGTAACAAAAGAGCTGCTTTGGTTTTAAAAGTTTACTTATCCATATAACCTTATACTTACCATCTTTATATTCACCTCCATAGTAAATCAATGATAGTGATGATGTTTTTAATCAAAATCAATTACAAACTTTTAGCAGTCACTTGAGTAAGAATAATTATTTTTGAACTAGCTGTTTCGCTCGGTTTTACCCGCGCAATGTCTGATCCCGCGGCGCGGGAATACCGGGATAGAAAGTAGCCTTTGTTCTCTTCCAGGCTGTACACTTTCACTATGCCAAATTTCATCCAAATCCGTTCATTAATGAACTGAAAAACTCAATTAGATCTACAATATCTACTAAAAACATTAAATTTGTACTTAAAAAATACTTTATAACTTTTTTGTAAAGTTCAATACAGACATACATACACAAATATTTTTAAATAAAAATATGATGGTTTGCCGTGGTAAAGGGTCGTTTTAGAAATACTTAAATAAATGATAGAAATTCAATATTATCTGTAACCTAAAATGCAACTGATTTAGCTAACTGTTCTCAATTTAACTATGTACCTGTTGTTTTCTAAATATGTATAATTAAATAAAATCCATACAATTTTAAATCCATTGTAAACTAGACCTAACTATGCTCCATCTAGACAAACCCTCGAAGTTTTTAGATGGCAAGCACTTCAGATATGTAATTTTTTTTCTATTCAAATAATAAATAAAAAAAAAAACAAGCCATTTTTCTGTGATTAAGAAACAAACATCTATACTATTAGTAAGACGGAAAAGTTTTACAATTTCGATATAATTGAGCCGGTAACTGATAGCAATGACCATCACGTACTCCACAGGCTGTTATTAGCGTTATGTACACACATCCTGAGGGGATATATGTGGGCTCCCTTAGGTTAAGGGCAAACACGGAGCCAGTTTGCATTAGGTTTGTCGCGACTGCAAACATGGTATTGAAGGGCCGGCCCTGAACAAACAGAGGAGGTAAACGAAGGTGCGGGATATACGAGCTGGAGGTTTATTTTACACCTTCAGTTAGTTATCAAGTGCACCTGTTAGACTGAGCCGTTTCGTATAAGCTTATAAGTAAATAACGCTAGTGTTTTTACACTTGCTCGAAACTAAGTATAGCTTGTGTTGTAGGATCCCGATAAGAGATATGATTTCTTTTGGGAAATATACAGTGAGTTTTCTCTATGAAGAAAACACTCAGATCCATTAGAAATATTTGCAGATATTATAATTTTTTATTGCATATCATCTGGCTGTTTGCCCTATGTCTAATCCTATTTATTTAAATCCTAGTATAATGAAAATCTCCAGAATATCAATACAACTTCACTTTTATTTCCAACTCTTATCAATAGCACAACTTCGTAAGTAACTTTTTAAACAAATATTCAAATCGATCGCTCGAACTGAAGTGACTGACTTATTTCGAAGATCCAAATTCCGTTCTCAGCCCCACCACGCGACCCGTTCGCGCAATGTGGCCAACTTCAAAAATATAAAATAACCAAAATTATGACAAAATCATGACACTCGGCCATCCGACAACGTGCGGCTCCCGACGCACAACAACAAACATTAACTTTAAAAAAAATCAGTCAGTTCCTTTCAAAACGAAACCGTTCAACACTCTGTACTCAGCATCTTATTATATAACATGGTATAAAACCACATAGTTATTACATCCCAAAGACATAATTAGTAATATACCTAGCTATAGCTGTAAAAATTTCAATAAGCACAACACGAATAATGTCAAATCATAACACTCGCCTGAAACACGCAACTTATACAGCAAATCCAATGAACTATCTAAAAGTAGGCACTTATCTAAAATTTTTACCTCTTTAATTCCAACGCGTCCAAAACTCAGGCGTGTCTATTCTCCGCAAAAAAGAGCACCTTTACATTAACGCCCACTTTCCAAAATGTATCTGTCCCCATCACTGACCATCTAGGGCTTTTAGGCGTAACTATAACATCTAGTTTAAACTTCGGTCAACAAATTGTGTCCATGGCTCAAGTAGCTTCGAAAAAGTTGGGAATCATCTCGAAGGTACGGCGGTACTTCAGCCCTGCACAGCTTCTTAACTTATATACAGCTCAAGTGCGATCATGCATGGAGTACTGCAGTCATCTTTGGGATGGTTCAGCCAAATATCAACTAGAAGCGCTGGACTCCGTTGACCGAAGAGCCCGTAAATTAATTAACAACGTCGACCTTACGACCAAAAAACTACAGACCCTAGAGCATCGTCGTAAGGTTGCCTGTTTAACCGTGTACTACAGGATACATTTTGGTGAGTGCGCGAGTGCTCTGTTTGAGCAAATTGAACCCTCACCCTTTTACCATCGGACTACTAGACGCAGACAGAACTTCCATCCGTATGTGGTTGATATTCCGAAAAGTCGAACTAAGCGCTTTGACAGTTCCTTTTTGATACGGGTCGCCAAGGTTTGGAATGAACTGCCTGCGTCTATTTTCCCTGACCAGTATAGTCCTAGTACTTTTAAGCGTCGAGTGAATAGGTTTCTCGTGGATGGACGTGTACCACCTTAGTCTTCATGTTCACTTAACATCAGGTGTCATGGAAGACAAACGTCCCATCCATATTTTATAAAAAAAAAAAAAAAAAAAAAAAAAAAAAAAAAAAAAAAAAAAAATAAAAAAAAAAAAAAAAATTATTTAAAAATATACAAAAAAAATTAAGACAACATTGGTTTTGGAATTTGTCTACAAATTATGACATTTTATCTTAAAGATAAACCTTATCAATTAATTGAGTGCATCATAATTCATTAGGTATATTAATATTGAAGTCCATTATTACGCACTCTTTTTTAATTGATTTTAGTGATTACAATATTTTAGCTACAATATTGTACTCTATGATATTTATATATGGTTGTATGATAGATATACACATACAAATCTATCACGAATTTTTCATGAAGTTAAAGGTATAAAATAGGTATAATATTCACGGATTTATGCGATAATGTAGGTTACGACACACGAAATCTTTATTATTTCAATATATATATATATATATATATATATATATATATATATGTAAACACATAAATAATCGTATTCCTTTTATCGAGCTATATCCATGTTGTAGTGTGGATACCCACGAGCGATTCCTTTATTAAACTCATTTGCAACATGGGTATGTACACCCCTTTCTTCAATAAAAATAATTAGGGATGGGCACACATCAGTTCACCAATAAATTTTGAGCATGGGAACACATAACCCGACCACGGGCACACATAATCCGACCATGGGCACACATAACCCGACCATGGGCACACATAACCCGAATATGGGCACACATAACCCTCATCCAATATATTCTGAGTATGGGGCACACATAACCCTCATCCAATATATTCTGAGTATGGGCACACATAAACCCTCTATAGTACATTCTGAGTATGGGCACACATAACCCTCATCCAATATATTCTGAGTATGGGGCACACATAACCCTCATCCAATATATTCTGAGTTTGGGGCACACATAACCCTCATCCGATATATTCTGAATATGGGCGCACATAACCACTCTTTAGTACATTCTGAGTATGGGCGCACATAACCCTCATCCAATATATTCTGAGTATGGGCACACATAACCCTCATCCAATATATTCTGAGTTTGGGGCACACATAACCCTCATCCAATATATTCTTAATATGGGCACACATAACCACTCTTTAGTACATTCTAAGTATGGGCACACATAACCCTCATCCAATATATTCTGAGTCTGAAGCACACATAACCCTCGGATATAAATAATATTAAAAACATTCACAAACACATCTTCCAAATATCATAAAAAAAAATAATGTCAACTTGTAAAGCAAAAATGCGTTACATCATTATTGAAGAGTTGCCTCGATCAAGTAATGCCCCACAAATAAAGAAAGGAATGCAAGATGACACGACAGGAGAGTAGCCCCCGCCACGTGCCACCCTACACAATTTTGCATATGTAGCCAACACTATCGGAGAGTAGCTGCGACCACGTGTTGGACCCACATGCCCTTTTCACAACTACTACTACTTACAAATATATATCTTGTGAAGCATCACGGCAAGAGAGTAGCCCCAGCCACGTGTTACTTAACAAAACTTTAATGCAAGTCAACACTATCGGAGAGTAGCACCGACCACGTGTAGACTTACAAATTAAATTCTATCGTTTTTCAAAGAATAAAATAAAAATCTTTAGTTGGAAAATATGTTCCGCATCGCAATTAGAATAAGAAACAATAATTTATAGTAGACTTACCAGGAATTCGAGTCCACTTATGTGGGTATTTTTACGTGTGTACCACTTCTGAATTATAATGAAAATCTCCAGAATATCAATACAACTTCACTTTTATTTCCAACTCTTATCAATAGCACAACTTCGTAAGTAACTTTTTAGACAAATATTCAAATCGATCGCTCGAACTGAAGTGACTGACTTATTTCGAAGATCCAAATTCCGTTCTCAGCCCCACCACGCGACCCGTTCGCGCAATGTGGCCAACTTCAAAAATATAAAATAACCAAAATTATGACAAAATCATGACACTAGGTTTGTCCTTTTGTTACGCAGCTGAACCGATATTTCATTTTGATTAAATTTGGAAACAAACTACTATTACTAGCGGAAAGGTATAACCGCTATGTAAATTCTATTTCACATACATTTTTAAGGCCAATTAATTTAATTTCAAGAGACTAATGACAAAAGACTTTAATTTTACATTAGTCGATATATCAACTTTTTTGTTGATTTTTTATAACTGGTTGATTTTCATTATGTTTGGGTCTTCTTCCATCATTGCCTTTCAAATCTTTTAGGTTTTTATGAACTATTTTATGTCCTTTAAATAATGTATGAGTATTTTAACATGTATGAGAAAATGAATCGCAAAAAAATATTTAATAAACATGATCTTAAACCAAAAACATAAATATATTTTTGGCTAGTCAATTATATTTATCCGTATCGCATTGTTTAAGCACGGATCCAAATGCCGTTACCGGTATACGAATCAATGGGTTTTTTCAACTCTGTACATACTCGCAGACGCGAGTTCTCACGGTACAGCCAGATGCCGTAAAGATAATCGTTTACTTTCGATATTCTTTCAAATGTATATTAGGCGAGATGACAAAAAAATGCCGGAAAACTTCACTATAGATGGAGGTTTTATCAGGTAGATAATGGTCTACGTTCGTATGTATGATCAAAAGCAGTTCCGCAGCCACGAAGTCGTTTATCGAACTTATCTCGACCGAGATTATCCAATTTGCGGTTCGTATTCCTGCAGCATTGAATTTGTTGCCATTTATCGTGCATTGCAAGCTTAATGACGTTCCTTGAGCGTGAACTAGCTGAGGAAGTGATGTGGGATTTTTACGGAGTTTTATACTAGTCTAATAAAGCTTAAGGGTACGTTTTTTTCAAACGCACCGATCTCGGGAATAACCGGTGGGATTTACAAAAAGATATGCGTATTTAGCTGCTTGTAACACATGTATTTTTTCGTTTGAATCTTATTTTTAAATGGCTTATTTCATTATTGTGCGAATATTGTTCGCTAAAAAGCCAAAGAACGAGAAAACGGAGAATATTAAGGTATACTCATATAAATTTTAAAAACTGTTGAAACCTCCAAGCCCATATAGAAAAACTGCAGAGTACATCTATTGTGCGCGCCTATTCGCCCTCGAGCTTGTCGCTGTATATGAGGTGACTGTACGAAGCGCTTACAACCGAGTAAAATCCACGAAATACATATAATAGTCGATGTTAGATTTAGGTAGGCGGCGTTTTTATTGCGTCTTCAGGGTCGCAATTTGGGCCCAATCGTTTACTTAACATATTGGCATTCGGACCACGAACACGATTATTGCGTGGAGGGGGGGGTCATTTTATAAGGAGCAGGGGAGTGTATCGGTAAGCTGAAATTACTAGTGTTATTACACAATAAACCAAACTCGTATCGGGATTTACTGCGATATAAACCACCGGATTGATATTTGATTATCATTTGAGCTTCTGCTAATAGTTTTAGTTTTATGTCTTTAATGAAAGTTTATGGTAGCAGCGGCTGTTGTAATGAAGATTTCTGATGAGGTTTCTTTGCTGAGTCAGTTTGTGAATGATTAATAAAATAATAGTATATTGTAACTTTTTATACGTTTTTTTTATTATAGACAAAGCCCGCGTTGGACTGACGTTTGAATCTCACCCTTGGTACTAAGTGATGATGATATCGAAGTTGAAAGCACAAGGGCTTAGGAAAAGACTGGCTCTTCATAAAATATTGCCGGAATACATCACCGCCGGAGCTTTAATTACAAATATATTTTTTTTATAGGTAACGAATGCAGAAAATTAAAAAAACCGGCTTCACGTCAAAACTTTGACTGCGTTATAATGTCATCCACGTAAACATTCACCGAACCCATACATATTATTTCAAAAATTTGTAATTTTTAATCTAAACTATGTAAACTATAAAGTATCTGCTTTCATATGAAACAAGAATTTTCTAAAATCGATCCATAATTGTCTGAAATATCGTGTAACAAAGAAACAAAAAAAACATACAGACGAATAGAGGACCTCCTTTCCTACCTATGAACATGAGCTAGGTCTGTATGGGAACTAAAGTTTTCTAAATATAACCATTAGCCAGGTCTTAATTCAGTCCAAGCTATCTCTGTTATTTTTGTGTTAACCTGTGTGTGTGTGTGACGCTTTTAAGTTCAAAATACGAGCTGATCTGATAATAATTGCTTATAATAAGTTGCCGCGGCTCGGCTTTTAGAAGCCTGATAGACCTACTTGAAACTAAACAGTTTTGGAACATGAGGAAAATAAACAAGTGGTTGCATGAAAGACCAGCGCATTGAAACAATATTTGCAAATAAAAATACTATATTTTGGGAGTAACCCAATTTTTATTGATTTGTTTGTTTTGCTGATTTGATAGCTCCCATGCTGGACTGGGAGCGAAAGAATAACATAGAATGTACCAGCTGCTTCTCTTCCCGGGCATACTGTAAAAGTCTCATTGGCATTTTTGTGGGCGATAGGCTGACCCCCTGTCACTGCAATAGCCTCTCTCCAACATTATAATACCTCACTTGTCAAACGTGACATCAGATGGTCTTTTAACCACTGCTGTTCTGCCTACCCCATAAGGGATACAGGCGTGAAGTTATGTATGTATATATGTATGTATGTTTGTCAATATTTCTTTACTTTAACTTTACCCTAGTTAACTTTACATTACTTAGTTTTTCCATCTAGACTTCAAAAATTTTGAAAAAATATTATTCTTATATCCTCACTCCTCATGTTTCTTCTATGTGCAACATGTAAAGAACAAAGATATTTTATAATGTTTAAAATATATTTTAATTGGTCGTATTATATTACATACCCAAGTTTTAATTCGCAAACTTAGCTATTATTTCAGTTTCCTTTGCTTTTCATTACTCAAGCAATTACAAAAGACTGGAATAAACCCGCCCCTAACAGTCTATAACACCACCTATATATTATGTTTGTTTGAACTATATGTTACGTACGTGTATCACTCCACAAAGGCTGGTGAAAATAGGTCATATTATTGTTTTCCATGGCCCATCAAAGCCAATTACTTAATCGCTCGTTGAAGGCGTGACTAACGAGATACCTCTAATTCACCCCGAGCTGCTTGTTAACTAGGAGAAACCTTTTCACAAAACCGTGAACCGATTCTCTTGCTGAGCTTTTATTACCCTTTGTCATTTGCTATATTATCGCGATTTATTACACTCTTGTAACACTAACATCAAATTAAGACCAGTGAAAATTGTTCCAAGTCTCACTTTTACTCTGTAATGACACGAGTGTGTGGAGGGCCTAATTTTTTGTAGATTTGTAAGTCGTTGGTGTTGAAATGGTGGGTTGGAGATTATTCGCTTTGTAATGATGAGGTTTGATTTGTAATTTGAAAATAATTTTAGTTACGACGTTGATTTATAGCGCACCCGCGGGCTTTAAAAATAGCATTCAACAGCGAGTTTTTCTGTAGAAAGCTTTCGTATTTCAGTAAAGCAAAGTAGCATTAAAAAGTAAATGTGTTCAATATGCGTTCGCTAGATAAACAGGTCAAAGTGAAGTTCATAGGCAATGGCTTGTTTTTCTATCTCCTACTTATCGTATTTATCACGATTATTATAGTGAACATGGAGGTGCCGTTACCTGCGCGTGCGACTCTAGGGCTCCGCCTGTACCGCTAATGCCACGGTGACATTGATGCATTGTTGACTTATTGGTTGAGCTTTGCACTTTTCTGTATGCAGACACGCGCAGTTTATACCGTTTTAACTGTTGAACCCGTAAGAATTTTTGGATAAAATATTATAGATATAAATATCATAGTCCATAAGAGCTGGGATATCAAATGATAAAAATATTGTTCAAATTTGATTTGTAGTTCCCAGCATTAGCGCGATAAAATGTTTTTTGACATATTAACGTGAAAATAGCTTTAATTGTAAATTCCTTATTTTATGTTGATATTTTCGGTTACAAAGTGTTAAATAATACTTAATTGAAAAATAAAAACCTATATAAATGTCGTAGGTTTGCATAGCAAAACAAAAATACTGTTTTCTATAAAAATTCATAGGTATACTCAATATTTTATAATCTATTAAAGTTTTTACACACAACTACAATCACGCCATTGATTATATCGCAATAACATATTAAAACGTCGAGTTTAATTTATAATATATCAAACTAAATTTATTGTTTTCAAAATTTTATATTTTTACGAGTTTGACTGTTATTTCTTCAAAATTTTCCGCTGGATACTTTTCCTAATTCTAAAATATAGGGATGAAAATTGTATGCTGATTAAATCTGTAAGTAATTAAATACCAACAAATAGGTTCGAGTGACTCTATCCGAAGTATGTATGTTGAGGTTGAATTTCAAATGAGCTTCTCATAATTAGGATACTGCATGAACTCTTGTAATTAAACTTTGTAATGATCTATTAAATATGTATTAAGCCAGTACGCATTTATGTCACAAACTAACTTCACGCAGTGTTCCTATTTGTGAGTTCTAAACTGAAGGAACCCTTCAGTTTCCGTTTGGATTACCGTTATGTCATAAAATCTGCAGCCAAATATCATAATTACCTAGAGCTAATGTGATTCTGTAATACTTTATGAAGAGCCGGTTCAATGCGGCACTTACCATCTGGTGAGATTCCGGTGAAACGAAAGTTTGACCTCACTTTCAAGTCACCAATATAAATAGAACAATGTACACATTTAAGAAAATGTTGCTAAGATCTTATAACATTAACATAGTAAACAGCCTGTATACCGTTTTTATGAAAGTGGCGACTCTAGGTGTCTAATAAAATATTATGCAGCTCTATCCAACAGTCGTTAAACTACATTGTCTGATAGATTTCCTTCATATTGTTGTACAGATAAATAGCGAAAATGCATTAATTTATAAACAGAGCAAACTTTTATTTTGTATCCAACCAGAAACGTATAAAAAATTGCGTTCGTGCAACTTAAGTATGCACACAATGCGGTTTCTTGCATTGTCGCGAGTACATTAACTGTTTGTGTTTTGTTTCCCATCGGAGCGTCTGTCTCGTTGGTAGCGTTAAACTTTTAATTATTCGCTAGAAACGTTTAGGATAGTTAGGTAAGTGTCTTGAGTAACTGTGTTCGCGAGTGTGCTCAGAAAGCGCGACACCCTTAGAGCTAAGTGGGCATTTGGGTTAAGACGCGTGCGTATGATGCGGTACTGTCCTATGACTATGACTCTTGCACCCACATTGTAGGTAAGTACTACCTAACTCCACTTGGATGCTTCCTTCCACCATTGTTCCCATGAGAACCTTACGTCACCCACATAGCAGAAATCAACCTAACGATCTTGACATTAGTTGAGTAATCAAGTAAATATGAAATGTGAGACGTGATTACAATAGTTAATTGGTTTGCAGCAGTCGAATCGCATTTTAATTTAAACTAATTTTAGTTGTGAAATTCAGCGTAGTGAGTTTGCGGTGTTACCGGCGGCGGTCACGACACACCTCCAATAGTTTATAGTTCCGCTCGGCGGCGGTTGTCGGGAAACGCCGCGGGTTGCGTTCCGGATCTTGTGTACGCCGCGCAGGGCTTAAGTACTTCCCGTGGGATCTACATGTGTAATTACAACAAACTGCATCATAATTATTGTTTAGAGCCTTGCGCCTGTAGCGGGCATTCCGACGACCTACATCGTTTTAACAGGAATGCTTTTTTTAATAGAATTATGATGAAAGTAATTATACAAGCGCTGGCCGTTTAGATTTTTATAATTGATATAAAAGATAGTTTGTTTTTTTTTACGTCCGTTTCGTGTTCTTTGCTTTATGCTTTTTAAGAGAGTTTTACAAGTATGTCAGTGTGACTATAATATGCAATCGTGTGCAGCATAGAGCGCCGGTGACCACTCGGCGTTGATTCTCTGTAAAAGCAGCGGCCGCGATGACCGCCGACGCGCGACAACCACCTTATTTATGCTACTTCATTATACACGCACGGTTTCAATGCTGGATTAAAGATGTGCCCATGCATAAATGGTCATTTAGGTAGGTCGACTATATAATTTTAGATATGATCCGTTGTAATTGTTGGTTGAAATATTGTTTATTAGAGCGGTGTGCGGTAGGGTTATTTCTGCGGGTAGGTTCCGTTAGTTAGAGGTTGTATGTGGTAGATGGGTGTCGGAATGTGCAGGTCTGTAAAGCGGGGAATGTGTGCGGGTAATCTCCTCGTTACTGTCGCTTATTGCCGCGATCGATCTTCGCACGGACGTGACGGAGATGAATCGCCCGCCACCTGTTCGCTTCGATAAACCTTATTGCTTCGTCTTCCTTGTATTCATAAAATGTATTAGATTTTATGAAATCGACTGCTGTAGGACATTGATAGTTAAGTGATACTTTATAAAATGGAATAGAGTTGAAATTCACAGAAACTTAGCTGTTATTGCTTCTCCAGCTCTAATGAAAACCAATAAAGACGTCAAAGCGTGTCCTCGAGCGAAACGTTTCTATATCCGAAGTGTGTTCTACTTTTTTCTGCTCTCTTTTGTAGAAATATTTTTCTATACTTGCTAATTTATTATCTATAGTTATTATTTAAGTACTAGCTGTTTTGCGCGATTTCGAATTCCGTGGGAATATCTGGGTACAAAGCCTATGTGCTATTTCAGACTGTACACTATCACTATGCCAAATTTCATTCAAATGATGGCCCAATGGATTCCATTGGGTCTTCTGGTGGTTCATTGGGCCATTGGTTCTACTGTGATTGAGCATACATCCAAATTTTCTTATTTATAATATTAGCAAGATGCCGAAATTATAATCAAAAAGCCACTAAAAATGGGGCTGCTCTACCTTTTATTTTAACATGAGACAACGTCGCGTTTATGTTTCTCCGGAAGACTATAGTTGTGTTTTACGGGGTTTTATGGAGGGTTTCAAAATGAGGGTAATGTATAGTCAAGGTCATTTACTCCGAAACGTGCCTAAAATACACCCAGTTTTGAAAACTAAAGTATATTTTAAGGTCACCAAAGTATTTCACTTATAATACTCATGTGAATCAACACACAATGTAACGTAAATAATAATTGTGTATTAACATTTTTCGCTTAAAATAGTAGGTATGTAGAGTGAGCGTCATTAGAAAGTCAGGTGAATGAGTTAAGTAAATCGTAATGAACTTAAACTATAAGCTCAGTGAGCTGAGAGATATATCTAAAAAGGCTTGGGTGGCTGATTAAATAAATAATAAATAAATTCCTAGGTAATCACACCAACTACATGAAAGCTTGTGATATGGGTTACCGTGTAGCGAACTAGGGAAGAACGTAAAAACGTAAAATATAAAAATGTATCATCCATCATTATCCATAGCCAGCAAACGTCCACTGCTGGACATAGGCCTCCCCCAATAAAATGTATAAGTATAGATAAACCTGGAACAAGTTTTCTTGATTCGTGCGGAGATCAAGCCCGTAAATTTACGAATAACTTAGTAGCGTCTTTCGCATTACATACCTACTAGCGTTTGAAACCACCGCGCCACTTAGGCCGTGAAGCTTGCTTAATAAATTGCTGCCAACTTTGAGAGCTAACTTAAATAGGAATGACAACTTGAGATTACCGTCAGAGTTGTAAAAGTTTTATAAATACGGGCTTTAATCGCCATTAACCCAGAAGACACGGTCTGATTCATTCCGCGGAGACAAGTATACCGCGATGCACACCTTTTTTTTTACTTTAGGAAAACGAGCAATCACGTCCCCGACCGCCCAAGGGAAACGGCGGGGTATGTGGGGATGATCGGGCAGAAGGCCACACCTACCCACTAAAAAACCTCAAGGTGTACCTCATCCGCCATAGATGGAGCTCACGGTACCGCCGTTGGCATTACCCGCGAGCCCCGGCAGATTGCGCTCAGCCTTAGCCGAGCGCCCCCCACGTAGGAAATGGTCCAGCACACGAAATCATTTCCCCACACATACCCTAATAGCCGCAGCAGGTCACCTCACCCGCTGTGGCTGGCTATCGGGAGGGAGAAGGTGAGCGTATCTCCTTTTCCGTCCCCCCCTTCGCCTACGGCAGATCGGTGCCGAAGAGGTGTCATCCTCCCGGCACCGCTCCGCCGCCACCGCGATACACACCTAGACCCGGAATATTTTAGTGTTTCTTGCTACGTACGGGGATGCAACTCGCGACCTCGCGTATTACGTAGTAGCGACATACACCAATGCGCCACGGAATTCATGAAGCTTTCTTAATAAACTGCTGTCAACTTTGGTAGCGATCTCAAATACCTGAATGAAAATGATTACCCTCAGATTTGAGAACATCTCATAAATGCTTTAATCGCTACTAACCCTGAAGCCACGGGCTGATTCATTCCGCGTAGACGAGTGAACCGCGCACACTGTTCCCGCGAGCAGGCGCCGCCGCCGGCCCTCAACCGTGTACATTTCCAAGACCAATTCATAAAATTCTATGAAACTTTGCCAAGATTTAGTTATAATAATAATCATAAATAATAAAATCCCCAGACAATCACACCAACTACATGGCCCCAAAGTAAGCATAGCTTGTGTTATGGGATACCATATAGCGAACTAGGGGTGAACCTAGAATATAAATACATAAATAGATAAACACCCAGACACGGAACATTTTTTTTTCTGGTTCCATGCGGGGATCGAACCCGCAACCACTGGCGTCTGAGGCAGATAGGTTTACCCCAACGCCATAGTGGTCGTCAGTTGATATTTGCTACTAGTTCATATACATAGCTCTTTTCCCAAATTTGTTAAAACATAAAAGTTATAATCGAAAATAGTTGGTCGCTAGAGCCGCAACAGAAAATAAACACAATACTTATAGGAAAATGACATATCAATGCCAAATTTAATTTTTTCTTAAAATTTGTTATAAGAATAAAAACTTAAAAACTAAATAACAAAAAGGTTATGGCCGATATAATGTTCCAATGTTAATAGGTCAAAGTATTCCATAATTTTGAATGTAAGTAATCTAATGTTTATGGGCAATTATTTTATATTTTTTTGCAGTCAACAAATTTAGAGAAAGAGCTGTGTATAGTAGCCTGGTAAAGGTTCATAGAATTTAATGACTTGGTCGTGCGGCTGGAACGTACACCCTCGACCGGCCGCCACGCGCCCACCATTGTCTTTTACAGCCATTATCATTCCGAGTTTTGTGGCTCAGTGAAAATTTTAAAGCTATTACTAAAAGTTGCACGTAGAAGTTGTAAAATGAAGTTTCTGTTGAAGATTTTATAGTTGATGTTTTACTTGATCTTGATGAAGATTTGTGAGCTTGATAAACTGACCAAGAGGTTTTGTTTTTGTGTTGTTTGATTTAGATTTTGGAAGTTAAATGAAGAAGTAAACGTGATGTAAGATTATCTGTAAAATACACGTTTTAGGAAACTGAGGCTAAGAGAACTTTTAAATAAATGGGGGAAAACCTATCGTGTTTTCTTTTACTAAATTACACTAAATCTTAAAAATCTAGCAGCAAAATAATCAAAATCATTTAGAATACAAATACAATACTTACAGTACTTACACAGCTACACTATTAAAAATCAAAACACAAAACCGAAAAGAGGCCATCGGAAAAACATTTACAAGCGGCTAAGCGAAAATTGTGCACTGTCACATCGCCACGGCAGGGGACTGTGTTTACAGTGGCGGGATGAAAAACGTCACCCGCGCTCCACTGCCCCCACGGGGGCTATGTCGTCTGCCCAATAGTTTTGTAAATAGCCTTTTTGAACGTTACGCGGAATTTATTGAATACCCGCGTCGTTCGCGCCAGTGAAACGGGGCTTAACTTCGGTAAAATATTGCAGGAAAGTTTACAACGCGCTCGCCTGAAAATCTGTTTGCAATATACATTTTAACAGCTCGCCGCAAATGGTCGCCACTAATTTGTGGTGTGGTGTTTTTTCAACTACACGCAAGTTTGTGGTAAATATCTTTTAAGGGCAGACTGAAGAGAATATTGTTAAATCTTTTTGTTAAAAATTTAGATGTCTTCTTCAAGATAATGTTTAGGTTTAATTCACTATTCAAGCAGATATGATTCCGCTGTACATTTTTCTACTACAATGACAAAAAATCTACACTTGGCATTCTAATTGAAACTTCGGGAAACTAAAAGTTCAACCATTAAGTCCACTGCAGAGTCCGTAATATTTTCGAACGTGGGTTGTTTTTACTAAAAATTCTTGATCATCCTTATAAGTACACTGCATTGCCATGAATATAATTCGAAACATATGCATAACAGCCACAATGCTACGAAGGGCTAGTTTTCTGTTATCCAAGCACTTTTTTTAGTATAGGTTAATACCGGAAAAATCGCTAGACACGACTGTTTTGGTTACAATATGAAATATACTACCACTTTTATTTTTAATTCACTCGTATCGTAGACACAATCAATTAAAAACGATTTCGCGTATATTTTCCGGCGGTAATCGCTTCACATAGTTGTTATACAATGTGAAACTATACGCCGTTGGTATTTGTTAATTAAATTGATTATCAAGTTAATATCGGTTTAAATATGTTTTCGTAATGTTGAGGATTAAACGGTCTAGAGGAGTGTAGTTGTATATGATACCTTCATGAATTATGCATTAAGTTGATTTTGGCTTAGGCTGATTAGCGGTGGCGCGCCCTTTAGTCGGCAAAAGCTGCTTTAGACAGTTTACTCTAGAAATCAGTGATTTCGTGTGTAAACAGGTTTTTCAAATATGTACACATACTCAAATTACACTTATAAATTCTGCAGCGCATTAGATTAATAGACCATATTCGCATATCGAGGGCTCCATAACAGTACAAAACTTGTAATGTATTTCCTTAGTATCCAAACTTAAGGCAGTAGATGTGGTATAACGTTACTATATTACTTGTTGAATTACGAAAAATTATTAGAAATGCAGAATGGTAGGTTTCATTAAAAATATATTTCAGTAAAAATAGGTAGTTCATAGCTTTATTAAATACTTTAAGAGGCTAAATGTGAGTTCGAGTTTTCGGGGGGAACTATTAACATTTATTAGACATTTATTCTCCAAAATCAATAAATAAATAAATAAATAAATTACTTATAATTTGAATTTAAAAGGCAGCAAACGAAAATTATCGCTTATTATGACAATAAGGCAGTGCTGAATTAATGTTTATTAAGAGGCTTTTGCTCACATCGGAGATGTCCGAATAGTTTTAGACTTATGTGGAGTCTTTCATCAGGGCTAATAATAATAATAATAAAACTCTTTATTGTACACCAACATGGTTACACAGTTTAAATGAAACAACAATTACAATTAACATACAAAGGGCGGCCTTATCGCCGAAGCGCGATTTCTGCCAGGCAACCCAGGCATTGGAGGAAATTTACGTGGGCGAGGTGTACGCCTAATAAAATAAACTACATACGAATAATTACATACATTTACATAAACGTTTACATACATAACTATATACTATATAAATAAATAAAATATTAATACATATATAAATATCTATATTATGTCGATAGCTAAGATGGACAGTGTTTCACCTGATAATGACGTTTAAGCATTCGTTTAAAGATGCGCGGTGTGCGAGCAAAGCGGATCTCAGCCGGGAGCTTGTTCCATAACGACACCGATCGAACAAAAAAGGACTTACCTAAAAATGTGGATGTGTGCGATGGTGTCGTCAGGAGTAAATTTGATGAGGAACGCAAGTTACGGTCGTTATTGGTGTACCGATATTTTAAACGGTCTTTAAGATAGGCAGGTATCGCTTTGTCGTGCTAAGTGTCGGGCTAAGTGCAGCACGTGTCAGTACATAAAAGCCGCTTCATAATTTTTTTATGCCTGACATTTTTAAACGAATTGCCGGTTTATTTTATCTAAGAATTTATATTAAGTATAATTCTTATTTGTACATTTTTAATGTAAGATAACTTGTTCTTCTTTAACAATTTTTAAATAAAAGATATGTATTATTGAATTTATGCTTTTGTTGAGTGAATCCTGTTATTCATTATATTTAATCCACGCAAATTAAGCCCATAAAAAGCAGTTCGTAAAAAAACTGTATATTATTTTAAATTAGCCAATTATTCCAGATCTTTCCATCAGTTATTAAACCTGATATGTACATTAATAATTGATGGAAATATCTGGAATAATTGGCGAGAAACAATGCAGTAATCAAACAGTACGAAAGTATGAAACGGTACGAAATATGGACCGTTTGCAAAAATGATTTAGATGCATTAAATTAATCATCATCATCATCATCATCACAACTCTTTGTAATGCAAAAATCATCACTGCAGGGCATGAGTCTCTCCCCTGGGTGACGAGGAGGTTATAGGCCATAATCCACCAAGCTGGCCCAGTGCTGGGTGGTGGATGCCAGAATTTTCAGGGCGCCGAAATGGCTTCTGACAAACCCTAACGACTACTGTATACAAGTATACAGCACCCGGGACCGACTGCTTAACGTGCCCTCCGAAGCACGGAAGTCGTCGAGAGAAATTAAAGGTCGGCGGTCACCCATCCAAGGACCGACCGCGCCGAACGTTGCTTAACATGTGATACTGTATACTTCATACGCCACGACGACGACTTCATTAATTAAATTAATAATACAAGTTTTTATCTGGAATTTATTGCGTTATTATAAGTTATTTATATTTTTAATTGCCTTTGTAACTCATGTCGCCGTAACTTTTCATATTAAAATCCTATTTATTATGTTTATACAAAAAAATAATAAACATTGTTCAGGCCAGGTGCTGATTTTTCCTTTAAAAAAAACTTTATTACTTATAAATATTATGATGACAAAACAAACACTGCCAACTTCAAAAAGGTTCACAAAACAGACTTTATAATATAAATATAATCTTACGATTTTCCGTCATCGTCTTTACTATCAAGGAACTTCAAAGCAACTTTTAAAGTAAAATAAATGTAAAGTTTTATGTTGTCTGTACGCCTGACTGAGGGTACGTTTAAGGACAGGCGGCGCGTCGCGCGGGGAGTCGTGCATTTTCACTACATCACCGGCTTTACAATGGGACTGTTCGCTGGTTTAGAGTAAAGCCGGCGATGTAACGAAAAGTCGCGAAGCACCGCGCGACGCGCGCCTGTGCTTAAGGCGGCGGCACATCGAAATGTTTTTTCTTGAAATATAAGCACCTTAAAACGCCGACATAAGGTCGCGTATTGCATAGAAATCGCTACCATCGACACCGCTCAGATACCTACTGAAATCGTTTAAAAAATCGATAAAAAGATAATGTAAATGCTATGTAAATTTTGAGCAAGCAAAGTTCGAACAATAATGTGAAGGTTGTATTTAAGTTATTTCTAGGCATATGGATTTCATAACTACGTAGTAATTTAAGAAAAAGTATTTGTTTAGACGTGAAAAAAAAACCTATCGATTCAAAATCATGTTTTTGAGCAAGCAAAGTATAGATAAAGATATGAATTTACACATATCAAAATTGCGGATCTGAAATTTTGATATGTGTAAATTCATATCTTTATCTATACTTCTCGTACGTCTTGTCATATTCTCATAGTTTGCGATGAAATTCAATGCATTTTTTCAAAATGTCACCTTAAACGTGCCCTGACTGCAGCTCAACTCCTAATTAACTGGCGTTCGGGAGTTCTCGCAAACACCTTTGTCGATACAAAATTAAACTTAGCCCCACCTGGAGCTGCACTTGCTGCCGAAATTACAGTTTCACTAAAGTTTGCCCGTTTGCTTGTTCCAGCTTTAATAAGTTAGAGTTTTTGGTTTAAAGTTTTGACTGAGGGTCGTATTTTGAAAGCTTTCTTCAGCGTTGATGATTAAGCTTAGATTTGCTGTCAAATCTACAAAGAGAACTGTCAAAAATTTATAGTTAAGTAGAGCTTCAATCTGAGCAAGTTTTCATTATACCCACGAGCCTTAGGACTTAGTTTTTTGTTTAATGTGTAGGAAGGAATTTTGATAACCTACTTTTCTTTTCGATATTTAACAACTTCGTGTTACGTCGTCTAAAAGTTGTAATTATTTTAAAAACCTGTAATTGTAAGTCGGTCTCGCAATTCAAGGGTTCTGTATGAATTTTAGCCGCGTAGGGTGGACGAAAATAATTTGTTTTTAATTCTTTTATTACTTGGTGGAAGGACCCCTTCAAGTCCACCTGATTAGCGAAGACTCTACATATGAATTCTGCCGCCGAATATCATAGCTCCGGTGGTGATGTGTTCCGGTAAGTTCTATGCAGAACCACTTCTTTTTGAAAACTAGTTGTTTCAAGCCCGCGTAAGATGAGGTCAAAGAAGACGGCATCTTCTACCTCATATTCAGTAACCATCAGTTGATATTTAACGTCAAAGGTTGGTTTAGATAAAAAATGTAAATTCAAAATTATTTCAATTTTCTTACATTCAGTGGATAAAGGCCTGAACCGAGCCGGAGCTTGGCAGTAAGCTAAGGTTTTAAATTTTTTATGCGATGACTTATGACCTCTCTTGTTTATTCATTGATGTACCTATCTTACAAGGAAAGTGTCTATATCCCCTAACCAGTAAGTCTAGGCTGTCATTTTTTAATGTTATTCGAGCGAGACGTGTTCTAGATAAAAGTTCTTAATTACCTTTATGTTATTCGATCAGAGGACATTGCGGCAGCTAAAAAGTGATTTAAGTAATGATATTTTAATATTTTGGTATTGAGTGTTTATTGTATCTTTTTAAACTTTAATCGTACGCTGTGAGATTCAAAAATTTATATTGATGTCAAAAGCGTTGAGAGAGATAAGCCGCAAATCTGCGTTATTTATTTACACTTTTTTGCACGCCTATTACGAAAAATACCTACCTAAAACAATATTTCGATTAGATCAGACCTCATTGAGTGTCGTAAGTATAAAGATAAAATAGGTTTGATACCTAATACCATAATAACGGTGACTTGGCAAGTGAATTATATTTTCAGTCCGGAATCCGGAATGACAACGGAACTTGCCTGTCATACCTGTTTTTGGACTTGACGCAAAATTCAAACCATGATACTTCATTACTTCAATCATTGAATCGCAATGTTTTGCTATATCTAGTATGAATATTTTTTATAACCTAAAATTTTACTAAATTCCACATAAAGTTTTGAAATAAAGCTCATACAATATACAGATGAATCATTTATTAACAATTTGTAAATGTAGGCAGACAGAAGTTGTTTGGCGATATACCTCTTTCTATTTTGGGAGAAGTTCATACTTAGTCACTAGCTGGTTTAGGTCCGAGCCTTATAAGTGAGAAGCTTATTTATACATAGGCCTTCTTTAGGCATTTAAGTAGGTAACTACTGTCGTATAAACTAAGCCAATAATTCACAGTTTAGCGAGGGCTGAGCGAATTAGGGTTGACGAGAAAACTAGGTATTTTAATAATTTTGGAACACGACTCAAATTAAACTAAAGTTACCCCTAGACCTAAAAAGCAATTAACAGAACAATTTAGTTAGACATACCTAACTCTAAATGTCTTCTTTTACGATTATAATTTTTGGCCTTCATGCGTATTGAACCCAGCTGGGTTTGACAGGATTAAGATTACATACATACAATAGAAAGATGTGTTACCTGAAGGTATTATAGTGACTGTTTTTCATTCAAAATAGGCCGCCATTGAAAAACGCTTGCAAGGAATAACAAGCATTGGTTACCTTCGATGTCGAAGTAGAGAATGCCTTGTTAACTTTTCTATTGAGGTACTCGTACTTCTCTTATTGCCAAAAAAATTAGAAAAACTAAAGGGGACTTCAGAGATTGACTTTTGTTTGATTGCGTTTAACTTTTTATGGTGATTAGTTATCAGGACACTTATAGAGATCGGCTATAATTTTAATAAAAGTAGCTTTTTGAAATAAAATTATATCGTGCACACCGGTCCGATTATATATTTTATAGCCTAGTAATTTTTAATATTCGTTGATGTTTATACGGCTGGAAAAAGTAAGTTTCCGTATTTCGTCTTTGAAGGAAATTGTTAACGGTAGACAATTTATGACAGTTTTATTACTTGGTTAATAAGTATTAAACGAAAAGCTTAAAACTGTCATAGAGCTATCTCAAGATTAATGTTGCTGAAAATAGATATTTAATGAAATCATTTATCATGTTACGAGCTATTTCGCAAGTAATCATTGAACCGTTTCATCCATAGTTTCGTGTTATATGTGAAAATAACTCACAGTTGTTATTTAACATGTATCGTTAATTTCGTGCGATGATATTTCAAATAGAGCACTTGCTTCCGGCTTCTTTGAAATTCAACGTGTGTACTAGAAAATCGCGTATAATTTCTGCTGAGAGTCTATCAAGCTTATCGCACAAAAACTGTTTACGCATAATCGTGGAGAAGTAGCTTATTGTTCGCGCCGGTCGCTGGAGACGCTTCGGCGGAACTGGGTCATCGCACGCGCAGGTTTCTGACGAGCGCCGAACTTAACAACAGGTGCCCTTGATCTTGACTTTATAAATAAACACTCACCATGTTTTGGGAAATCCTCAGCTTAGCGATGGAAATCCTTTGAAAATGGCCACTTTTGACTGAACACTGTCACGTGATTATTTGTTTTTGTGAATCACCGAAAGCTTGTCATCGTTGGGTCACAACAGCGGCAAAGGGGCCACTTTCGATAGTTTAGAAACCGGTCGTTGTGGCGCGTGGGGCTATGGCCATGCTGGCGGTGTGCGCGCGCGAAGATCGACGGCGGACTGTGCGCCGGCGCACGCGGCCCCTCCAGCCTCCGTAAACAAACGGTTCGCCGCCTGATTACGCGCCAAGCACAAGACATCGCTGCTCATCTTACAACCGCATATTTGTGGCTTCAGTACGGTAACGGTCCCTTTTGTCACGACGCACTTGGTTTAGTTTACGCAGATTTTAGGTCAGTAAACATACTCGGACATTAGCCGGGCTCGTTTCTTGAATAGTTATCATTTTGAGTTTTCTGTAGTAGCCATCTGCACGAATTTATGATAATTAATAAGAATCAATGATACTTATCAACAATATCTTATACTTTTCAAAGCATTATTGTTTACATTTCATTATTTACAAAAAGAAGCTTGCTTTTGTGCAATTTGCCAAGTCGAAAGAGAAAACGTTTCGTATACGCAAGCGTTCTCTTGATTTATTTGCTTTCTTTTTGAGGTCATCGGGTATATCTTCTACTTAAAATTGTCTTTAAAGTGAAAGTAACAAGAAACTTGGCGCTACGTGACATTCTGTTATTTAACGAATGCTAAAATTCTTAACTACCTACCGCATGAAAGTTGCTAATTTTCGCCTAGTTCGTGGTAGTTTGAAGAGTTATGTATATTAATGTTAAGTTTCCATAACTTACCTTGATACGGTATCTGGAGTTCAGGTGTAGGTATCGTTGGTTGGTTACCAACATATTATGTGCAGCTATGTTATACTTACATCAAATTTTTTGCATTTGATAGCCCAACTCTTGAGGAAGGTTATAGGGTTATATATATTTTATCCCGAAATTTCCACGGGATCAAAAGTTACGCGGGTAAAACCGCGCGCGGTGTCTAGTTATTAGTAAGAGGTTAGTGTTGCGTTTGGCAGCTGAGGGTATGTTTTGTGTCAGGGTGGCGGAGGGCGTGCCGAGCGCGCGCACGTGCTTGCTGCACCAGAAGCTGCAGCTGCTGAACTGCTGCGTGGCGCGGCGTGCGGCAGCCGCGCAGCCCGCTTCGTCTGATGACGAGTTCTACGACTGCGACGACGACGGCACTGACCAGCTGCCCTGGGACCGCCCCGTCGGCCGCCTGCGCCGCCTGCCTGGTGCGACTATGAAGAATGGCGCTCCTCTCTTCGTGCCGCGCACGCAGGTACCGTGTCTTCCTTTTAAAATAAAAATGGTCAAAAACAGTTTCTTTTCTGCTAGATTACTAGAAAATGATATTTTTCGTCGGGCAGGACCCACCTCCAAAGACCGAGGATCAGCTGGAAGAGGACGCGGAGCTGATGGTGCGACTCGGTGACACGGCACGTGCGTCCGAAATGCGCGCGCGCATGATGAGCGCGTCGCTGCTGTCCGACATGGAGGCGTTCAAGGCGGCCAACCCCGGCGCCGAGCTGTGCGACTTCGTGCAGTGGTACTCCCCGCGGGACTGGCTGCCGGCCGGCGGCGGGGCGCTGGGCGCGCGCATGCTGCTGCCCGACAACCCGTGGGCGGAGGCGTGGGCCGTGGCGCGCCCGGTAGCCGCGGCCCGCCAGCGCCGCTTGTTCGACGCGGCGCGCGAGGCCGAGCGCGCGCTGCACTTCCTGCGCGCGCGCTCCGTGCGCGGCGTGGCCGAGCTGCTGTTGCCGGCCGGCCTGCGCGCCGCCGCCAACCGCGCGCACGCAGCGGGTGCTCCGGGTCCGACGGGGCCCGCGCCGGCCGCGCACCGCGCCCTGGAGGCGGCGGCGCGCGAGCTGGGCGACGCGGAGCTGGCGTGGTGCCGCGCGGGGGCGGCGGCGCGCGCGGGCGTGGGCGCGTCGGGCACGGCGCTGGACGCGGCGGCGCGCTCGCGGGTGCTGCGCATGGCGGGCGGCGCGCTGCCGGCGCCCGCGCGGCGGCAGTTCGCGCTGCGCGTGCGCGACGCGGCGGGCCCGCAGCTGCTGCGCGCGGCGCTCGCCGACGACCTCAACATCGTCGGCGCCTTCACCGAGCGCATCGTCTGTCTCTAGCTGCCCATTCCATTTTAATCATTGCATAATCAACGAGAGTAATATATTGATATTCGATACTATGTACATACTTTTACCAATCCTTAAAAATGTATATCATGTTGTTACTTAGTATAGAGACTTCCTTAGGAAATATATCATATTGTTCCAAGAATTATACATTAAAAATATACTAAAACTAAACAAAAATGTCGTTGAACTTATTTCAAAGTTATATCCATCGCTAAGGCTGAAATATTTTATGAGATATGCCTCAAAGTAGTCCCAATATAAGGTGTGGAATGAACGCTAAAAATAGTAAGCTTTTAAAACGGAGCATGTCAAAAGCTTCAAACGACAACAGATACTCTACAGAAATAAGTGACTTTTTTATTTTGCTCGTCTTTTCTTGTTAAAAAATGTTTCATATTTTTCTCGCAATCCTATGTAGCTCGGCTATTCTTTCTAACCTGACATTGCTTTTACCTGGAAATCGGAAGAATACGACTACCTATTGGCGTCAAAGCTCGAACCTATAAAGGTAGCCCTTAATCCCGAAATGGCTTTAGCTGACAGCTTAAATACCTGTATAGTTATACTCAACCACATTTATTTATGAGTTATATATTTTTACACTTTACTAGACAGTTTTTTTTAAACAGTGAACGATTTATTTATTTAGATAAATAAATATACAAATCATAACTTCTATCCCGCTTTCTGTGTTTATGAAGAGTTTAATACATTGCTGCGTAGAAACCCGGCGTTTACCCAAGTGTATGTAATAAATTAACATATAAATTCCACGATGAATATTTTAATAATGGGAAGTATCAAAAAAGAATTTTCGCGTGGTTACTAAAAAAATAGTACACAAGCAAATTTGAATTAATTAGATCTCGTAATGGCCTTGGTGGCGGAATGGTTAACGTACTTGATTCCGTGTTGCCTATGGTGTTGTATTTGATTCTCGGCTAGAAAAATTCTAGTAGGTACCTAGTAATGCGGACTATTTGCGGGCCGTTTCAGTAGTTATAGTTAAATTATTTTTAAATGATTTTCGTGACAGTTCTCATATCCCATTTTGCGCAAACTTTTTATCATAAAAAAATAAATAAACGGAAGGGATAAAAATTAAAAATTATTTAAATAAAATTTTAAATTTGAATAGTATAAAGAAAACTATTTATCACATGCTATTATTATTATTAACTCTTAATAAAATAAGTAAATGTAATAAAATAAATACATTTTTAAACTGTCAGATGCAAGGGATCGGAACGTCTGTCAATAGGGATTGACGCTTTTGATTCGATACCAAATCGATGTAAGTATATGAGCGGCCATCTTGAAATCGATTCGTGAATACAGAAAATTGGAAAAAAGTAGTTAAAAAACTATAAGTACTTAAATGAAGATTGGAATAAATATATCCAGAGTTCACGATCAACAATTAATTAGGTATTTCACTCGGAGATGATACTGATACCGAAACAAGTTCTCTGTTGACAAACTGTGACTAATTAAATTAATGATTTGAAACCAATGGTCTTTATTCTATAATTTATTACAATTTTAGGTACCCGTTTTATAATACGAAAACTAAATTCTATTATATTTTATCCCATTTCTTTTACCAACTGAATCGGTATTTTGAAACAATCGATTTTAAAATCGAACAATTTCAAATTCAACTTCGCTATGGTTGTCGAATTTGACCTGTCACGAAAATCATTTGAAAAGAATTCAACTGTAGTAGGTATACCACGATGTTATTTCAATGTCAGTCTGCTTAATTTAATAAGCAGTTTATGTGGTGATCAAAGGGATCGTTAGCAAAATTGAATGGGATTCTGCAAATGTAACTGTAATTTCACCGTAGGATAGTAAATGCGTCCGATCATTTTAGTGGTTTTTCTGATAAGAACTGTCAAATAGTTGCCAACAAATTTTTGAACTGATCAAAATAATTTGATACCTAATTAACCGTTAAGTTGATAATAAATAGCTAAGTCTTTATTTAGCTTTTTTCTAGAAGGTATTTTACAAATAAAATTATAAGTATTCTATACCCAATGCGTTTGACGTTTCGAATCCGTATGAATGGAATAAAGAAATATAAATTCATTTATTGACAGGTATAATATTAGCAATAGGTAAGTTAGTTTAAATGTAAGTAGGTTATGGTTATATAAAAAACAAATTTACTTCACCAGGGGAAATGAATTAAAGATAATGCAGGTGTGGAGTTAGTCAAAAGGCTACGTACGACTCATCAATATTGTGGGGGGTCAGGTAGCTCACCCAGGTAGATACAAGTTAAGGGAGTTCCTGTTACTATATATACCAAATTCCAGCCTGATCTGGACGGCCCACTGACGCCACCACACCAGAAATCGTTGAAGAAGTTGAGAAACTTGTATTGGAAGATGCTTTCTACAAGAGTATGAGTATCAGAAATTACCATTTTGAAAATTCTACATCAACATCTTGGTATGAGTAAGGTGTGTGCAAGATATTACGGCCCCTAGTTACGAGCTATTGAGCGATCATTCATTCTACATGCAATTTCAATAGTCACAGAATAATATATTTGCACATAATGAAAATTACGCAATCAACTTAAATAGGATAAGTGATTGATTTAAAAATAAGATAGAAACACAAACAATGAAGTAAGTACAAGTAATAAAACATTATTGAATACTATACACATTTAACTACTTTTAAGATATAAAGATTGTTAACTACATTCATTAGAATGAAGCGGGAGAAGAAACGGTCAAGTGCATACCGAGGATGCACTTGACCGTTTCTTCTCCTTTCTTCTCTTTTCTTCTTCGAGGGATGGTTCCGAAAGAGTACATAAAAAAAGACATGTGGCACTCGGATACTGCCGCGGTAAAGCTATTGCATAGCATTTTTTATCCACTTATGCAATTATAATTATTTATTTATTTTATTATAATGCAGTAATGTTTTATCTAATATGAAGTTCCACAAGTTCCTAGTAGATGGCGCTGATTGTTTATTAAAGCCCGCATGTAAAGTTATGAAATCAAAGTATCACCCCTGTGCCGGTCGGAGTCTTGAGTGTTAGGTTTTTTCGTTACGGAATTTCTGGATTCGCTCCCCACGCGCAAGGCCCGCGATAGAAGCTATGCAATAGCTTAAAAGATTGAGTACTTATAATTTTTTTGTTTTTTGAAAATCTAAATATTTCTATAAGGGATTCAGTTTTGTCTTTTGAAGTCTTTTTAATTTTGTGAAGTTGGATTCTTAAATATTGTGTTCATCACGAGAATCGGATCTATATGAGCATGAACTTTTATAAAAGTTAGTTCGGGTACTGTGTCCATTGAATAGGTTCCTCGTGGATGGAAGTGTAGGTACAACCTTTGGCTTTACAATCAGTTACCATCAGGTCTTACTTTATAAAAAAAGTAAGCAATCCTAAATTTGCGTGCGATTGCACTCATTTTGTATGAAATATAATGTAATGTTTCTTTTCGAAACAATGCGACAGACAACCAGACGGAAAACAAACTGTACACTTATAGTAGTAACACTTAGGTATAGCTTTATATCTTTCTGTTGAGTATTTGAAAACTAAAACGAAATGCATCGACGTTATTAAGAACTAGCAATTTATTACTTTTTTACTAATTTAGTTATATTTTAAATATTTCGTTTTACTAAATTATATGTATCTCGGTCAATAAAGCCGTGTACAAAGTGTTCATTAACAACCAATATTAAATTATGACCGGTGCGTTCCCGGAATATCAAAAGTTGATGTAGCATTCAGTTCCCGTAATTTAACTAGCTTTTCCTCCCCTTTCATTACTTTTCATAAAAGTATTCTTGAAACCGAACATAAAATATTATTTAAGAATAAACTTACTGGCTTTTACCCGATTACGGCGAAGAAAGAAGGTACCTATGTTTTTGAACTGTATGTATGAATGCGGGTAACGATGTCCATCTGTTATCATAAATTCTAAACTAGCAAAATTGGACAAATTTAAAGAAATACAAAAAAACTTGACGGTTTCGTGTAAGGTATTAAATGAATGGGCTTTTTTAGCACAGTTCAAATAGTTTAATACTAATATTACTCCAAAATAAGTTTAAAGAAACGAAACAAGAGAAAAGTCCTCGCTCACATATTTATTTATTTTTATAATACCTTAAAAAAGTCTCTTGAATTATGATAGTTTTTAATAATTAGAAGACGGTAATTATTTTTCACTGGCATACTTACCTATCTATCCTTTAGAATATCAGGATATACAAATTGCGCGAAGGAGCAATATTGATCTATTTGTACAAACTATCAGGTTAATATTATTTTCTTTTATTTTGTTATAATAGTAGGATTAAGTTATAACGTGTTTACAAATTACTGTGCGTATGCGCATAACTTAATGAAAGCATCCGTATCCTATGACGAAACTTGCAAACGAAAATGTTAATAATTTGTTGCAGCAATGCATGAATATCGTTTAGTTCTAGTAAATTAATTGTCTATTCATTTCCATTTACTGTTTACGTAGAATCCCGTGGTTTGTAAAATCTACTTGGAATATTAAATCATATAATAATAGGCAGCGTATTTCTTAGGCCTTTATTGCCTTTTGTTTTCAAGATCACTTATTGTATAGATGAAAAAAAAAACTTTTCAATTGATTATATTGTTAATGATTGTGTTAATGATATGTATGATGATTGTGTAATTCGACATATTGGCATCTTCATGGACATCTTGTTCTCTAGTAACCACGTTTCTAAAGTTAAAATCGTGCTTCTTCTTAGATGTAAGTTAATGACTACCTAATATAATACATATTACGATTCCTGCTGGTACGTCAACCGATTTGTGTTTGGCATGGCATGTTGGAAAAAATGATCATTATCTTTATCCGTTATTTATTATCTTTATCCATAATACGAGAAAATACGGTCCTGCTGCTTGGCCATAGAACTATTTTTATGGCAGCTTACGCACTACGACTTCCGTCATCCGTCATTTCATAGTATATTTTGTTGATTCGGATTCGGATCGGAGGCAGTGCGTAACCACTCTTACTTTGAAAATTTCAGGGCCCCTATTCTGTAATTACCAAATTCTACCAATACAATGTCAGTAGTATTATGGTAGCATATATGCCAGATTATTAGGTACTCTTTTTATACCTTATTATATGATTTATTGTTATCTTTTTTTTTGTAAGTAATTGCTTGTATGAGGTACTTATAATTTGATGTAATGCACCAATCAATTATTTTCTTTCTTTATTTATTTCTACAGTAGAACTAGATATCTTGGAACTACTTACATGCACGTCACCGTAGATACCTAATGTTAAAAGTTACAAAATATGACCCCAGATTACTTGAAAATACATTCTCCAAAAGAGTTAAGTTCTGGAGCTGTAATTATTTGATGATGTCTAATATTAATATAGTGTTAATATTAATACATAACGAACAATTCTTGGCGTCAACGTTCAGAGGATAATTTTTTCGACTGGTTGTTATCTAGTAGGATATAATGTCGACGCTGAGTTGAAGTCGTAGTGGCAGGAAACTGTCAAGAAAGTCGCGTGGGCGCTCGCAGGACGCATGCGCGGCCGCCCGGACCGCGCGCGGCTCACTCAGTGGCGCGCTAGCCGCGGTCGATCCAGCCGCCATCGCTCGCTGCTCCACGGCCAGGACTCAATACCACCAGCTAACCTTCACAAACAATCCACACAACACTATCTATTACGTGACGCGAAAAGTGAACGCCGTAAACAAAACTATTACAGCAAACTTCCCATTCATCGTTCGTAAATTCGCGCAATATCTTATCGGCCATGTGAAAAAACTGATTGCTTCGTCTAAGATGTAAAAAAATTCAATGTCCTTGTGGGAAAGCTCGGTTTTGAACTTTGTGCTTAATTAGTGCGATAAAATGTTGAGTGATAAGTGAAATTAAACTTTTCTTACTTGGATTAAGGATTCTTGAGGATGATTGTCTATTATTTATTAAATAAGGTAAGTACCTACGTAGACTTAATCGTATGCATTATCTACTGTTTAATAGTTGACAGGACAATGGGAGATTATAAGACATAATAGGTACGTACTTTGTATAGGTAAAAACTCTACATAGTTTTATTATCTACTAAAGCGTTAACGATACTTTATGACTGACCAAATTATACTTTTAGCAGGCGAATGGTATGACTAATAAAAAATTATGTGGTCGTTCGTTTCTCTATCATGCTACCAGATTTTAATCCATTTTAACCGCAAATTTCACAAACAAATATACACGACGAACTCTATAAGAACACAAGCTGATTATTACAGTAATTGATGTGACTAAGTCAGTCATTATCCCACGTTGTGATATTAATTATTGCTGGTAATTAAATAACTTGATAAGAAGCTGATCATACAAACAGTTAACTTGTTGTACTCGTATAAACACTGATGTTCCACACAATACCGCACGTTACTCAAAGGAAAGTTAAAGTTGGTCTTTCAAATATAGCAATTTAGTCATCAGCCTCTATTCATTCCGTTGTTGGTAGGATAGTTTGCTCTTATGATTTATCTTAAATAGGTATAGGTACTATTGTCCACCACAATTTAAATAAATAAATAAAATCCCCAGACTATCACACCAACTACATGGCCTCAAAGTAAGCGAAGCTTGTGTTATCAGATACCATGTAGCGAACTAGGGGGGAACCTAGAATATAAATACATTATAAATAAACACCCAGACCCGGAACTTTTTTTTTTCTTATTCCGAGCGGGAATCGAACCCGCAACCACTGGCGTCTGAGGCAGATAGGTTTACCCCTTCGCCAAAGTGGTCGTCAATTGCCATTAAGCATTTCACCTAACTTCTCAAGAGCCAACAATTCCAAATCATCACAATATTTTGTTTCGTTTTACAGGTTTTAATACAATTCATCTCTTTACAATTACGGACGTCATTTATATTTGTGTATTAACTAAACCTGTTACCTTATTGTCCTTTTAAGTACCTACATAAGCCTACATTAGTGTCAGCGAGTTCATCAGCAAATCATTTTATTCTGGCAACATATTAATATGAAGGACTGTAAGGTTTTAAGTATAAGCCCTTAATCTTAAACTAATATCGTATATAATGGGTCCATGATTGGATGCGATCACATCAAAAGTATCACGGTCAGATGAAGTAATTCAAAAGTTCTGGTAAAAGTTTACGTTATGACATCTCGATATTAAACTTTTATTTTGTCATGTCACGTGTGGACAGACGTAACCGCTACTGGTTACAATAAATTTTATGCTGAATAAGTAAGAAAACACTTCTGTTACGCGAGGTCTTCGCAAATATCGTATTAGGTAAGCGAGTCAAATAGATCACCACGCAGTATTATCATTTATTCATTTGTTTATTAGAATAATCGACTGCTTCGCTTAACAGAATACAAAGTTAACAATGATAATCGAAAACCATTATCAGATTATCACTGTGTGCATACAAAAGCTTGATGAAGTGTGTAGGTAGTTATATACCTATAGGTAGGTACAATAGGCATTCGTTTCCTTTGCAGAAGTGTATATTGTTTTGTGTAATTGAATTGTAGAGTTTGTATTAAATAACTTGAGTGGAAGAAAAGTGTCTGTTATAGACACGTCTGCGACAGAGTTAATGTAGTGTTTAGTTTCTATGTTTTCTACTGATTATAAAAGTTACCGTACATCGGCTGTTAGCACTCTACGTAAACAGTTTACATTATGCCTATCAGACAGAACTCAAACTGGGCGATCTGATAAGAAAATAAAAAAATCTGAAATTGCTTCCATGCTGGACTGGGAGCGAAAGAAAAACATAGAATGTACCAGCTGCTTCTCTTCCCAGCATACTGTAAAAGTCAGTTAAGGGACAGAGGTGTTATGGGAGTTTTTTAATGTGGGCGACTGGCTGACCCCTTGTCCCTGCATTAGTCTCTTTCCATCATTATAATGCCTCCAAATTTGTCAAACGTGACATCAGATGGTTTTATAACCGCTGGTGTTCTGCCTACCCCATAAGGGATACAGGCGTGAAGTTATGTATGTATGTATGTATCCGTAAGTATAAAATTTCGTTACGTTTTATGTAGATTTGCGACGTTTGTTGTAAATTCGTCACGATATTTTTTTCTGTACAGAGAGCAGAAATATCAAATAACAAATAAATTAATACATTAGATATTTATTTTACCTAATCACAGAAATATTTATAATTTAACTATATAAAAATCACAGATTCACTTAGGTAGTTACTGTAATGATTTTCCGTAACATTTTAATACCATTTGTTAGATGATTAAGAGATCTCCAAACCTTAAATTTGTAAACTGAATGATGTTATTTTGTGTCTTCATTTACTCTCACCTGGGAGCTTCATTAAGAAACAATTTCCTCCAGATCTTTCGACGCAGAAAATATTCACCACTTATGGTTTTAAGGCGTCATAATACATACAATTGCCGCCGCAGACCAGGCAGACGCAAAACATCTCGGCTCAAAAACCTGCGTGAATGGTTCGGGATGAGCACTCAGTCATTGTTTAGAGCGGACGTCGATAAAGTTAAAATCGCCATGATGATCGCTGACCTCCATCATAGGAGATGGCACCTAAAGAAGAAAGAATACATACAATATACAGGGTTAATTTTAATAAGCGCATCACCTCTTGCCTCTCCACATCAATCCCAACAACATTTGTTCTATAACTTTTTAAAATTCATAGTTATAAAATTTTAGTTTTTCCATATAAAAAAATATTTATAGCCTCTGTTTAGAGGCGTAACTCTATTTACTCAGAGCGTAGGTATGCCACACACCTTGCGTTGTAAAATGTCGCTTCATAATAATAATAGTTACTGCTTACAAAATGTAGAGTATGGAATAAAATTGTTTTGTGGTATTTATCAAGATTTGAAAAAAGTCGTAGAACAATTGTTGTTGGGTTTGATGTGGAGAGGAGAGGCTGCCCGCAAGAGGTGTTATAATGTTAATTATAATAAACCCTGTATGTAGACGCCAGACCTGAACCAGTGTAGAATTTATAACTTATGCAGATTGGAATTCAACCTTGGAACTCTATCCTCTCACGGGAAACTTTAAACCATTGCACCTTCGAGAGTGTCATTTACTTTAGAAACAGTTTTAGGTATTTAGTTTTTCTATTTGGTATTTAGGTTTTGCAGTTCGTAAAAAAATGTTTAATGACTCACAACACTTTCCGAAGCTTTCGTAAAAGTGACTAGCATTCAATTTAGTCCATTTCTTTGCTACATGATTGCGATATATTCACATGATCTTCAATTGGTTTTTGGCTTAGTTAAAAAATTAAAAAAAAAAATGCATTCGAAATAATGTTTAACATGGTATCATGTTATACTAGTCTGTTTTATTTCACGGAACCCATTTAGTGAACAAAATTGAAAACAATGTCTCTATATTGAAATGAGTCATATAAAAATCAGAGCAAACAAACAAAAACTACAGAAATAAAACATTACGTAATACTAAACTCTTCTTAATAAATCTAGTTCCTTGTTATTTAATCATCATCATCATCATCCACAGCCTGTAGACGTCCACTGCTGGACATAGGCCTCCCCCAAGGTCTTCCACGTCGCTCGGTCTCCGCCCTCATCCAGCGTTTACCGGCGACTTTGACCAGGTCGTCGGTCCATCGTGCGGGGGGCCTGCCTACGCTGCGTCTCCCAGTACGTGGCCGCCACTCGAGAACTTTTCTGCCCCACCGGCCATCTGTTCTTCGGCCATAAGTATGACTTATTAAATAACTAGAACCATGCTGGACTGGGAGCGAAAGAAAAACGTAGAATGTGCCAGCTGCTTCTCTTCCCGGGCATACTGTAAAAGTCAATTAAGGGACAGATGTTTTAAAGGCGTTTTTGTGGGCGATAGGTTGACCCACTGTCACTACAATAGTCTCTTTCCATCTTTATAATACCTCCAAATTTTTCAAACGTGACATCAGATGGTCTTGTAACCCCTGGTGTTCTGCCTACCCCATAAGGGATACAGGCGTAACGTTATGTATGTATGTAATAAGTATCTACAACTTTCGATATAAAACATAGGTATGACGTATGCTAAGATTGAATAGAATGAGATAACAACTAACATAGTATACAAAAAAGCTTTGTTAATCACTTAAATAATCCTTATTACAAAACCTACAACGTCTGCGTTATTAAAATATTTACCACCTATTTGTAACGCAGTGCCAACTGTCTAAACTGCGATATTAAAATAGAATTGCATCGTTTACGAGCACTCCAGTAAGTAGGTTAGTCTCTGGAATCCATCTGGCTGTTTACCTCATAAATTATACCGTGTTTGATGCGTTGGATCACCAGAGTTTATAGTCTACCTATACCTACACTAGATGTATCCCTAGTCTTTACTTGTGTAGACAAGTAAGCGATGTGTGTGGGCTTATATTTTGCTAAAGTAGGAGTACTTAAAGTGTTCGACTGACCACGACCAGCGTCCATATAAAATCTGCCGCCAAATATTTTCCGGCGGTGTGGTGGTGATGAAGGGCCAGGTCTTTCCTAAGCCCTTGTGCTTTCACCTTCAACCTCATCTTTACTTAGCATCAGGAGAGGTTGAGGTCAAACGCGGACTTACCTAGTCTATAATAAAAAAAGAAAATCCGTGGGAATTTATCTTTCTCTTTGTACTGTCTTAAATTTTCACGATTCATAATTTAAATAAAACAACTTTTTAACCGGATTTATCGCGTGTAATTTATATCTTACATTCAAACTCGATGTTTCGGTGTCTTTGCAGACCCCGTGGTCACGAGCGAAAACGTCGAGTTAAAATGTAAAGTTTAAAATATACACGATTAATCCGGTTAAAAAGTTGTTTTATTTGAATCATCTTTCTATTTCAACCATTTACTTACATATCGTGGTTTATACATATTCCCGGAAATCACCGGAACTTGGTTACGAGTTCCCGGTAATTTAGCCAACGCTTTAATATTCGGATTTCCTTAACATTCGGAACTGGGGGTTTCCTGGCCCATTTCCTTATATTTTCCCATTCAAATCAAAAATAACTTATGTATTAGGAGTTTAAAATAGATGAGTATGTTGCATCATGTTTATTTGTGGTGTCAATATGAAAAAAACCTGCTTCAGGTTGCAACCTATACCCCGGCATAAGGTTGCCAACCATACTGTTTTTAACAGTATTGTACTGTTTTTCACTACATTATACTTTTTACTGTTGAATAAAACTATAGTATACAAAATACTGTTTTCAGCATAAGAAACCAAAACCTGCTAGACTTTAATTAATTATTTGTGCAAGAAGCTCTAAAATATGTGTTTTTAAAACATAAACTAAATTGAATAGATACTGTTTATTTTTCCAAAATACTGTTTGATATTCTTTTCAGACTCAAATATACTTTATTTCAAGAAAAAAAAGTGGACAACCCTAGGAAGCCAGGTAATTAGTCACTAGTGGTTGGAAACTGAAGACAGAAATGTAAATGCAGCTTATTTTGTATGGAAATTCTGCGGGAACCCTAAAACTACAATCATTTTTACTATTTTTTCAGGGAAAGACACATTATTATTAACTTACAGCACCAGTTTTGTTTCTTCGCTCATAAAATTGAAAACAAAAAAGATTTTATTACCTTTTTTCAGTTGCTTAAGAATAATTCAGTATTATTAAATAACTCAAAAATATTATAACAAAAGTTGTTGAATGAACGATCTCTAAATGTTCATATAATGCATAGGTAATCAACGAATGCAGAGCTTTAAGAAACCGACTTCAAGTCAAAACTTTGACTGAGTTATTATGTCATCAACGTAAACATTCTCCGAAATCATACATATTCTTTCAAAAATTTGAAATTTTCAATGAAGTAATCGATTGATTTCGATGAAATTTATATGTGCCCAACTATGAAGTATCTTTTATCATATGAAACAAGAATTTTCAAAATCAATTCATAATTTTCCGAAATATCAAGTAACAAAGACACAAAAAAAATTTAAATTTAAATTTAATTGTTACGTATAAAGTTTGACTCGCCTTAAACTGCCTCAAGATGCATAATTGCAAGCACTGCAACAACAAAAGGTGTTACTCGTACTTACTAGTGTCGACTAAGTACTGTATAATGCTCGTAGGGTGGCTCAAGGTAATAAGCAGACGAGGTCTTTTGTAATCGAATCGTACCTTTAGATAGGTTATGAATACAATAAAAGTTCATGTCATGCTCAGGGCAAGGGTCAAAGGGCCCGAAAAAATGTAAATCAAGCGTAATATATGTGTCTACAAGGTGGAAGTCATTATTGTTCTGTAAACCTAGATACGATTTAGTGTACCTACGATTTTGGGCAGGTAGAAAGATACATTCAAAAGTTGATTCATGCAATATTGTTAAGAAGATGATATTCAATTAGTAAAATTTTTAAGTCTCTAGAAATTAGGCACAATATTCCTGTTCACATTAGTCCGCAAGGCAATCACCATCGCCAAAGTGGTTTGACGACCACTTTGGCGATGGGGTAAACCTATCTGCCTCAGACGCCAGTGGTTGCGGGTTCGATTCCCGTACGAAAAATAAGAAAAAATAAGTTCCGTGTCTGGGTGTTTATCTATTTATGTATTTATATTCTAGGTTCCCCCCTAGTTCGCTACATGGTATCCCATAACACAAGCTATACTTACCATGTAGTTGGTGTGATTGTCTGGGGATTTTATTTTATTATTTATTTTATAGGTATAAGTTTGAAATTTTTATTTACTTTGCCAAGGTGGCTATTAATTTTATTTTTAAGCAGCGCTGAACACCGTTCAAAATATCGAAAAGGCTTCAAATCGTCCTTATACAGGACGTTATTAACCCACAAATACAAACACCTTGTATATATGTATATAGTTATTTGTTCATTATATTTATTTATTTATTTATTTAACAATTTATGTACACATAAGTTTAGATACAATAAAGAAACACATTGAACAAAAATAAGTACAAAGGTACTGCTTATCTCTAATGAAATTTCTTCCAGCAGACCCAAGACTGGAGGGTTTGGTTAAGATGCAATAATAGTGTGTACTAATCGATAATATCGTATAAAATACTTAAATACTTATGAATATACATGCAAATACATAAAAATAATATAACATCTACTTTAAATATACTTATATAAAATACATAGACCTAAAATACTAATATCATAACATTGTTTAAACTTACTGTAGAGAAAAGTAGTGATCTTTGACTTTCTTTTTAAAACTAGATATAGGTTTAGACTCACGAATTACATGAGGTAGTGAATTCCACAATCTGACTGCATGAACAGAGAAAGAGTAGGAATAATAATCGGTTTTATGAGAAGGCATATGTAGAAAAGTACGCACGTGTGCTCTACATCGCGTATCCTGAGAGTGTGAGTATGAAAACCTTTCACGCAAATAAGAAGGAGTGAGTGAGTTATTAAGGATATTGAAAAGGAGACAAAGGATCCTGGTGTTTCGACGGTAGCGTATAGGAAGCCAACGAAGTTGCTTGCGATATTTAGAGACGTGATCGTACTTTCTTAGGCCAAATATGAAGCGAATGCAAAGATTTTGCAGGCGCTCCAATTTGTTGAGAAGTTCTTCCGTGGCATCCAAATAGCAAGCGTCGGCATAGTCAAGGATGGGCAGAATAAGTGACTGGGCAAGTGATATTTTTGTTTTTAAAGGTAAAAATCTTTGCAAGGCTTTTAAGGAGTGCAAGGAAAAGTGGACCTTACGACTGATTTCGCTGACATTCGCGTTCCATGAAAGATTAGAATCGATTATGACTCCTAAGTTTTTAGCTGTGTCAGCGAAATCAATTGTTACGTTGTCCATGGTGATTGAAGGTATATTAGAAAAGTCAAGTCGACCACGAACATAACGACTGCCTATGATCATCGCTTGTGATTTTTTGGGGTTAATATGAAAACCGAAAGACTTTGCCCAGTCACTTATTCGACACAGGTCTGCATTGATTGCCCTTACAGCAGAATCAACATCAGTAACATCGAAATGGCAGTAGATTTGCAGGTCATCTGCGTAGAGATGGAATTTGGATGCAATGACTTCGGTAACTGAGTTGATGAAAATGGAAAAAAGGAGAGGAGAGAGGACCCCACCCTGCGGCACGCCTGCAGTTAGATCACACCAGTGTGAGTGACTCTCATCAAGGCGAACCTGCTGCGAGCGGCCACGGAGATAGGAATCAAACCAAGTCAATGCCAAAGGGGATATATTTAGGGATTTAAGGATTCCCAGAAGGATATCGAAATCAACAGCATTGAAGGCATTGCTGAAATCGAGAAGGATAAGTAAGGTAAGGGATTTATTTTCCATGGCCCAGCGAATGTCATCAGTTACGTGAATTAAGGCTGAAACAGTGCTGTGGCCAGGACGGAAACCGGACTGGAATGGGGTAATCAAGTTATTGGTGAAAAGGAATGCTGACAATTGTTTATGAACAATGTGTTCGAGAACTTTTGAAAGAAAAGGTAGAATCGAAATAGGACGGACATGGGTCACGGCAGTAGGATTAGGGATTTTAGGCAAAGGGATAACGTGTGCACGTTTCCAGGCTACAGGAAAGGTGCCAGAAGAAATGGAGTGGTTAAAAATGTGTGTGAGGATAGGCAAAAGGACAGGTAATATCAAAACGATCATTCTCGAACACAAATTGTCATCACCAACCGCAGCCGAGGAAATGGAAAGGATAGATTTCTTGACTTCTTCTGACGAAACAGCTGCAAAAGAAAAAGGAGAATGTGTTGCTTTCAGTCTCGACAAATGATCTAAGGTGTTGGATTTAATATTTGGAGCCAACATAACGGGAGGAAGGGAGAAATGATTGTTCACAGCACTCAAATCGAAATCTTTAAGGGATGAGTTGGGAGATTTGCCTATACCGACAGATTTGAGGAATTTCCAGACTTCTATCTATCTATGTGTGCATTTTTATATTGAAACATCTTCATAATTTAATTATATTGATATGTAGTCTATGTTTTATAGATTAACTAGCACCTATGCCTTAACCGAAGCTACTTTTTACGATTATCCTATGTCCATGGTTGTCTGGTAGAAATCGCTGCCCGACGATAACACCGCCTATTGTGTAATCTAAGTCACTTTGTTTGTATTTTAAATTGTTATACCTAATATAAGGTTAACAATCAAGTGTAAATAAATAAATATTAAATTTTGAAACATTAAACAAAAGTTTGTAAAATCTAGTTATGCTAAATAACAAATGAAGAGTTTTATTTTTTTGTTAGAATGACCTTATCTCTAAAACTACTTATCCAATCTGAAAAAATATGTTTGAATTTGTCAGCTTAACTCTTTAGCTTAATTTCTTACATTGGTTTTGAAGTAAAAATACATGACTCGATCCCATGAGATTGTTTCCCAAAAAAAACGAGTAGCAAAAAAGGACTTGGATCGTGAATCAATTTGGATTCCAGCCCAAATACCTACTCTCGTCAATCAGGGTCTAGCTAGAGCTATTTCGGTTACTTTCATAGGATAGTACCTAACATACGGTATTGCCATATTCTTTTTCTCGGAATCCCGATTGAAAAATGTAGGGAAATGTTGCCGATATGCAAACAGTAGGTATTGTGCTGCAGGAATGGAAGTTCGTGCAATCTATAACCTCGGTTCATGAGCGTCACTTAGATAAGTCTTTTGCGTCATATTACATTTTAGAATTTTTTATCTATGTATTTAAAAACAATTTTATTCAGAAAAAGAAATAACCTTCGTAACGTAAATACAGATATACACTAACTACTCAAAAAAATTGACTTCATAATGTCACTAACTCATTTGTTGGTCAATGCCTAATACCTACGTTTTTATTTCAAGATTCCCACAAATATTCAAGGTTTATTATTTGACAAATATAAAGAGACTATAAAGCAAAAGTTGTGTAAAAGGGCTATCTATTTTTAAATATCTAAAAAAATGGATGACAAAAGTCCTTGAATATAAAGTATTTTGAGAAAATTAAGAGTTTTTGCCACAGCTTCTCAACAGATTGACATTCTGAATATGTAGTGTTCATAATTAATATGAATTAATATAAGTGTATACTTTTGTATAAATAATAAAGAATTTTTTGCCGTTGACGACAATGCTTATAAAGGAATCATGAAGCTGATGACTAACTTTGTAAATATAGATGTTGGTTCGGAAATTAATCATGTTTCCAACTAAACCATTACTTACTCCGTTAATATCCTCATGGGACACAGAAAATCTTGCATTTTCCCTAATTTACATAGGTATATAGCACTGTCATGGTTCTTACGTCATACCAAGGACAGTTAAACATAAATCTATAAGACTATCGATGCAAGTTTGGCTTGGATAAGTGCTTTCAGCCCTTGAAAAGTGTAACCATAATCAACGAATGCAGAGCAGACGGTCAGTCAGTCGCTCGTGACCACGGGGTCTGCAAAGACACCGAAACGTCGAGTCAAAATTTAAAATGTAAACATACGCGATAAATCCGGTTAAAAAGTGTTTTATTTAATAGTATGAATCGCGAAAACTTAAGACAATATTATGGTTGGAACTATTACGTTCTTAGCCTGAGAAATATATGACGGTGATGGTTGATAACTTTGAAACTGTCAACCTGACGTCTATCACCGCAGTCCTTTGGGCTCGGTTAAAACGGCTTATTCCACTTCACCTCAAAAATAGTTCCACTTCAACCCCAAAATATTTTTTAAAAAGGATTATACATTAACATTTCGTATTTATTTCAAAATCCATTACACCTCAAATGTAGATAAGTAGAGTCAACAAAAAATTTAATCGACGACAATTACTAAAAAACTGTCTTGCCCTCTCCACTAATCAAAGGAAAATTTCTTATAATGTCAATGGCTGTAATGTAAGTTTGACCGTTTTCTGAATGCGCTTTTGTAATAATTTTTGTAAAATAATTATCCGACTTCTCATTACAAGCATCTACTATAAAATACTTAGGTAATAGGCGACGGGCATATAATGTTTCAATATCTGATTATAATCCATTACCCCAACACTACTGATTTACCCTTACCGTAGCATGCGTCAGATTTTAAAAACTCGCTGTAACAAAGTACCAAATGTACAACTTTGAGGCTGATGTCACGCACCTGATATTATTGCTTCGTATCTTGGATAAAATATCATATCTATCAAAAGAATATCGTTGTTATGTTGTAGATTGCACTGGTAATAGTTATAATTTCAATAGTTACAATGATATTAAATATCCGTAACATTGATATCATGCCTACTTCGTAATTGATATCCGTCAAATGATTTTTAACCGGATGTTACCGCATATAGTGATATTTTTAATCTTTATTCACTTTTTCGGTGTCTTTATAGACCCTGCGGTAAAGAGGGACAGTTGACAGCGATTAAACAGTATTTAATTTAATATACTTAACAAAAATTGACAACTTAAAACAATATTATTGAATTGCTTCCATGCTGGACTGGGAGCGAACGAAAAACATAGAATGTACCAGCTGCTTCCCTTCCCGGGCATACTGTAAAAGTCAGTTAAGGGACAGAGGTTTTATTGGCATTTTTGTAGGCGATAGGCTGACCCCCTGTCACTGCAATAGCCTCTCTCCATCATTATAATATCTTATTTGTCAAACGTGACATCAGATGGTCTTATAACCACTGGTGTTCTGCCTACCCCATAAGGGATACAGGCGTGAAGTTATGTATGTATGTAACAATATTAATATACAACAAATGCGTCTTTAAAATATACATACATATATATTATCATTTGACAAATACTTGTTAAGTATGTTAGGCAAACTTGTGTTCAATCATGTATGGTCTTTGACCCTTACCGTGAGATCGTGTTTCACAATTGAATAAAGCAGTTTTAGGGATCGATTACAAAATGCAGTTAATAGAATATACCTAAAGGCATACCAACAAACTGAGAGTCTTTTGTGCTCCTACTTACAAGATGAATAAAATGTATCTCTCAGGGATCTATCCTAAACAATATTTTCTAAGCTGTAATAAGCTTTCACGGTTCATGATTAAAAAAAAACAACTTTTTAACCGGATTTATCGCGTATAATTTATACTCTACATTTATTATATTTATATATTTTATAAAATATGTAAAAATTAGTTAGTGTTTTTGATATATAAAATAATGTTGCTTCAAAATGGCGGTCTGATTTTAAGTGGGGCGTTTTAAAAATCAATTTTGACAATATGTGCACCATGTGTTGCGCAATATGCAACGGCGGTTGTATTATTGTTTCATGTCTTCTATTTTCTTATCCACGAAACAACACTCAGCCAGCGTAGTGTTTTATGGCTTAAATCTCCACGGCACCTAGTGGAGGAACTCATGGCCCTGCAGTAGGCACCTGACAAAAGGTTGTGATGATTTAAAAATTTCAGAAAATGCCTCGTAAATACCAACGTAAAATGTTCTGAGTGTCGTGGAGTGCTGAAAGTTTGAAGAAGGCTATGACGAATGGTAAAAATAAAAGACAAAAGAGATACCGCTCCGAAAAGGCCCATAACATATTCCGAGGTAAGCCCTTGGCTGGAACCCCTAAAAAAAGCGTAAACGTGATAGATCTAAATAGACCTGAAGCCGGACAATCACCACCAAGGAAAAAAATATAGGAAAGACTTGGAACGAATTGAAACGCCAAGTTCAAGACTGAATGGGATGGCGGAGCACCGTGGAGCACCCTCTGCCCCATTTGAATTATAATTATAATTCAAAAGACATCTTATTGTGTACTTCATTTTATTTTGTCATCATAGAGGGCACTTAAGATTGATGAAACCTGCAGCAATCCAGAGTGGGGCGTTTTAAAAACTATGGGGCATTTTGTAACATGGCCCCACCATAGGTCGGTTGACAAAACGCCCCAGGATATTGTTTTAAAGAAATGTGAAACTACATTTTATAATTATGATAGCTATATGATAAATTGCCAAAACACATATCTAAGATTCCTTAAAACAAAAATAAAAAACAATAAATAAACGTTTTTTATATATTTTTTGAAAGAGAAAAACGTGGGGTACCAGGTTTAACCCTAAGTATACCATGCGAAAACTGTAGTCTTCACGTTTCGCATCGGTAGGCTATAGTTTTATCATAATATTTCCCATATGTTATGCATTCTTCTTCAAAGTAGGTAAATGTAGGTTCTTTAGTATATGTTTTGTCTTAAAGCTCGGCCTTGTGCAGCTAAATAGAGCGCTGCAGCCTCCGCCATTGAAGTGAATGCCTCGCCACGGGCTGGACCGTACACTGTGGTACGGTCAGCATGGAAATAACGCCTTTTATAAAAGAAATTCTTTTAGTAGCATTAAGTATGAAAATAGGAAAGCAAGGATTACTTAAATTTTGAAGTACCTTATTCTTATCAAAAGCTATTATTAATTTTATTAACTCAATTAATTACTATTTTAAAGTCAATAGGTACAAGTGAAGTGAAACCAGTTGTACCTACTTAGATTAATTTGTATTTTCTCTATGAGACACTCTGAAAATTAACATCGAGTTCGTATGTATAATATGATTAAATGCGATAAAACGACATCTTTTTTCTGTCAAAGAAAAAAATATAAATTAGCTTCGATTTCAGTTGAAATATCAGAAGTTTTCCCACGAAGGCCAGTGGTTCCTTATAAGGCCACTCAAAAATTTTACGGTTGGCCTTGCAAGATACATGAACAACATGTATCTATAAATAATGAATATATAACTGTATGTAATCAACGAACGCAGAGCATTAAAAAACCAACTTCACGTTAAAACTTTGGCTGAGTCGAGAATGTCATCAACGTAAACAATCTCCGAAATCATACATATTTTTTCAAAAGTTTGAAATTTCAATGAAAAACCCAACCGATTTTGATGAAATTTAAATGGGACCAACTATGAAGTATCCTGTGTCATATGAAACAACAATTTTCAAAATCAATTCATAGTTGTCCGAAATATCGTGTAACAAAGACATTAAAAAAAACATACAGACGAATTGAGAACCTCCTCCTTTTTTGGAAGTCGGTTGAAAATAAAACGGCACAGAAAAGAACTGCTACTGTCACGCAGGTTACAAGTGTAGAATAGAAGATATGAGGCAGTGTCTGTTTTACTAAATATTACTGCCTTACAAAGAACAGACCCTTAAGAAGGCCATTATGGGTGAAAAAATAAAATTATAATTCAATTCTAAAACCTATTGGCAACTTATTTGATATCGATATAAAACTGATAAAACTGATTATTACTTTTAATACAATTCCATAATTAAATTCTTAGTTATACGATCGTGCCCCAGGTAAGTTCATTGATTTTTTTTAGATTATTACATGGTTTAGGGCATTTAATGTTTCATTTAAATGAAAGAGCTTGTTCTGTAGTATTAGGAAAAGCAGATATTTTGATTGTTACAACTCTATTTGAACAACCAATTTATAATTTTGTCCTTCTTCGGAGCCCTGTTCCTAAACATAAGTTTATTCAGTAGTGATTACATCTAGAATAAAAATAATTTAATATTAGACAATAAAACAAAGTATTACTTAGTTAACAATTTGTTTCTTTCATTTATCCCGTATTTAAACGACTTAAAACGGTTTATTTGTTAAGGTGGCCTTCCATGGTACACCCACCTTACGTTTTTTTATGCATATAATTCGTCAATCTCAATGAACTCATGTAAAGATATTGTACCTATACATCCCTTTTAAAGAGGCGTGAACGCTACCCCTGTCTAGACAGATCCACCGTGAAGTAATAGTTTGAGTCTAACTCTTTCAACGTTTTGGATTTAGCTCATTTTGCACCAGAAAAACCTTTTAGAAACACGTGTGTAACATGTTTTTCGTATAAGCTTGCGATTTTATTTTATTTAAACAGATTCGCATGGTTTCACCAGCGTTAATGTGAAGCACTTATAAACAATTTGATATAATCTTTCCTTAGTGAAAACCTAAGGCACACTATTTTTATAAAGTAAAAAAAATCCGAGACAATGACACCAACTACGTACATGGCCTCAAAGTAAGCGAAGCTTGTGTTATGAGATACCATGTAGCGAACTAGGGGGAAACATAGAATATAAATACATATAGGTATAGATAAACAGCCAGACCGGGAACATTTTTTTTCTTGTTCCGGGCGGGATCGAAGCCTCAACCACTGGCATCTGAGGCAGATAGGTTTACCCAATCGCCAAAGTGGTCGTCAATCAAATTAAACTAATTTTTCCGAGATAAACGCTTTCATACAAATAAACAAAACAGACCACCTTTTTATTTAACAATTGATGTACACAATAAGTATGAATAATATACCAAAAGATACAATATGCGGCCATCGCAAGCTTTCACAATCATGTCATTTCAAGAGAACCTCAATTATAAATACTTCACGGGAGATCCACGCTTGATTCGAGTGGAAAATCTGCCGTCCCTGGGGTTGGTTGCCACACCACACAGCGCCGGCTAATTGATTGCTGTCAAACAAGTGCCCGAGTGTTGCTAACTAGTGGGAGTGAGAACTTTATGATGCCATAGATAAAATAAATGATTATTTTAAAAGTAGAAATTGGAGTACTTATTTATATGTACGAATCGTTATATCATGTGTGTATCGATTATGGATGTTGATGAAATACATTTACGCTTGGTAATAGGGTCTGCTTGTTTTTTTTTAAACTTCAGGCCAATAAATATCATCTATGATCTTTTACTAAACATTTCCAAAACGCATGACAGTGGCAGGCAGGCAATCTGGCAGGCAGCAGGCAGACTTAGAAGGGTAGCATTGAAGGAAGTCACTCGCATTAATCGCTTTTACGAGACGATATCCAAGGGTGGTAGAGCTATGTAGCTAAACGATTAGAAATCATAAAACTACATTTAAAAACACTGTCTAAAACAACTGATTATGTCATGTCTACACTTAGGTACGATCTAATTGCTTGGGGTTACTCTACTGACATAAATAAAGCGTTCGTAACACAAAAGAAATGTATTCGAGCAATTTTTGGGAAAGCACCCGATGAACCATGTAAACCGTTATTTAAATTAGATAACATATTGACTCTGCCTTGTATGTACATTTTGGAAGCAGCCATGTTTTTTAAAAATAATAGCCACTATTTTACGCAAGAACAGAAAGACAAAAGACCAACACGACACGGAAATCGCCTAGTCTACAATACGCAGCCACCACGTCTTGAATTATTTCACAGGCAGTGCTATGCTATGTGTATTACAAATATTTAACGCTCTACCTAAAGAAATTAAAATGTTACCACAAATGAATTTAAAAAAATATTAACATAATGGCTACTTGAAAAATGTTTTTATAAAGTAACAGATTTCCTTAATTAACTAACAAAAAAAACCTAATAATTATAAATTTATACTACGTAAGTAGGAATGTGACTGTAATGAAAATTTGCATGCCATATTATGTGGTGAAATATGAATGCTCTAGTACTTATAAGTAATTTTTAAGACCTTCTTGTACCATATTTTTTGCAAATAAATGTTTGATTTGAGTCCTACTTAAGGCAACTAAATTTTTGGTAGCAGGAAACATTTCCAAATCGTGTATGTAGTGCGCCAAACCGTATTTGGCAACCGTATGTTCAAATTATAAATCCAATAAACTTGCTCATATTTGGACGAGGGTAACGAGGGTAAAAAATTGAGGCAGGGTGGATAAATTAATTAATTTTTTATCGGTGAGAAAACACCCCTTTAAGATACGCGCAGATTTTGTCGGGTCGCATCGCAAAATCCGTGTGAGTTCAAAATCAGAGTTATTATCGTGCTATAGTATACTCTCAATGGCTGATAGACATAGGTATGCAATAGTACCTGGATTATTGAGCATCGTTCAAATTAAATAAGAATAACCTTTGCAAGCTCTTTTAACAAAAAAGTAATTTAATATTTTAGTATACGAACAGATATCAGAGTAACAACAATATTTATTAGTGGTGTCGCTAACAAATGCTTTTTTTAACGACACTCCTGGGATACCGTTTTGGGGGTGTCGTTAACAATTAACGATTTTGTTAATAAAAACGTTTTGCTACTATATAGCACAGGGTCGTAGATTGTGGGGATCTCATTAATCCGTTGAGGATTCCGGGCAGGCTGCCAACACGTGTAATTGGCCGCATTAAGTTAATTAGTAAGCCTCGATCCCCTGACAGTTTCTTTTTCAATCAAAAATGTTTCGCATTAAAAAGACGGACTCATCAGTTAGTAAATGAAATTATTATATTAACTTAGGAACCTTAATTTTTAGTACAACGCTTAAACACAGTAGAACTGTGGTTTAAAGTTAACACCTTAACAGTGAAAAATGTAATGAACTTAATGTAATATTTAAACATAAACGATACGATAAGTTATGGTGGAGCTGGAGCGTTTTGCCTTACTCTGTAAGCAAGGTGAAGGTATTTTTATACATACATACATACATAACGTCACGCCTGTATCCCTTATGGGGTAGGCAGAACACCAGAGGCTATAAAACCATCTGATGTCACATTTGACAAAATTTGGAGGTATTATAAAGATGAAGAGAGACTATTGTAATGACAGGGAGTCAGCCTATCGCCCACAAAAACGCCTTTAAAACCTCTGTCCCTTAACTGACTTTTACAGTATGCCCGGGAAGACAAGCAGCTGGTACATTCTACGTTTTTCTTTCGCTCCCAGTCCAGCATGGAAGCAGGGTTTTTTATATAAAGATAATTTGTAGCATAGAGGTAAACTACTATACTACTTCAAAGGTCCTAAAGTAGACACAAGGCCACCTGTTTTTTCGAGGACATTAATAAGGCGTTAATTGAAAATCTATTATGAAATGCCTAAGTCCATTTAAGGCCGTCAGTAAGCATTATGTTTCAGTACTTACTGGACGTATGGAATGAACGATAATTTGTATGCTTTATGTAAATAACTAAGTTTCATTATACACTTAGGACTCATTTTCGAATGTCTATTTTATTTATATTAGGAAGTTAGTAAGTATTTGACAGTACTAGAATAAAACAATATTTTCTAAGATTTAATGTATTTACGGGATTCTTACCACGATTTTCGATTTTATTTTCGCACGTCCGATATTTCGACGCTGTTACAAGCACCATGATCGCGGACTGTCCGTGGTAAGAATCGTGGTAAGAATCCCGTAAATACATTAAATCATAGTGAAAATAACCGCGATAGTTTAAAACAATTAATATTTTCTAAATCCAAATCAAATGTATCTCAGGCCAATTCCACTAGATAACAAGTATCAATTACTTTCGAACTATGTACGAACTCAACAACACCGGCCAATAACAAAAAAAAGATACTTTGTCGACTCTCACTCTCAAGTGGTGCAGTTTATTCTTTTGAACCCTTCTACAATATATCCGTTAGGTTGTTATTTAAGTAACAGGCTTAAGCCACATCTGCATCTGACTGTACATTGCCCCCTGACCTGGAACACACTTTGATAGGTTGCAGAAAGAAATAGATTGTATAGATAATGGAGACATTAAAAAAATAAAGGACCGTTTTTTCATCTCTGTTTGAATCGTTTGTACATAATATGCATCAACCTACATTGATATACGGCAAAGATTTAAATCTTTTGGTTTTCATTGAGATTATGACTTAAAATCTTTAAGTTATGGAGTTAAATCTGTTTTCATTCCTTATGAAGTGACTTCTTCTAAGTATTTTATATTATAATCATCTCTTCACATATTTCGTTAGTAGGTTATAGTATGAATAACATAAGCTGGAAAGTGTTTAGTACCTAGGTAAGTTTAGATTCATAGACTAAACTCTGAACATCTCCATTATTTTATAAAAAAATTAAAGTTAATACCAAGTAAACTCGGTTCACCCCCGGAAAAAGGAGTAACGCAATAGTCTGCTCTACTTGAAGTAAGTAAAGTCGACTTAGTAACTTTAATTTTAAATAAAAAAATTGAGATGTTTCGGAGTTCTGTCTATGAATCTAAACATACTAACACTTTCCAGCTTATGTTATGAAGACCTCACAGCCGCTCGTGGTTAAGTTAATTACACCGAGACCCAAATCAGTAAAATTGGTCTCCCAAATGCTCACTCAAACAAATCCAAGACCTTTCAAACCGTTAGCGAACAATCAACCAATAGCCGCTATATATTTAAGTTGCAATAAAAAATAATATCAGCCGTTTACAGCTTGTAGCCTGGAACCTTCCTAACTGAACCCGTCAAAAAGCTTTCAACCAATTTTACCTTATGCAGGGTGTATATAACGGAAAGGGAATACGGAAGAGGAAGTCTTTTCGATACGTAGAACCACTGAGCTTACTCAATTTTAAAACGAAATTCACAGCTAGTACCGATAAAGATGTATATTTTTCACGCTTTCGGCTGATTCCGCGTCTTAGAAAGTGAAGATCCTCATGTAGATGAAATGCACACATAAAAATTGTTTAGTAATTTGTATAAGCTTATAGTAAATAAATGACTGTTTGATGCCAAAATAAATAAATAAAAAAATGCTACAAAACGTCGCAGCTTAAGGCGGGTACACATTGGTGTAATGGAACTAGTAATGTAATACCCAGCGCTCGATTCCTGCGCTCACTGTATTTAGACGTGTATTGCGCACAAACTGAGCATTCAATACGGGCATCCTGAGTAAGATTTTTTCCGTATTTCGTCGCGAGCACGGTCCGTCACCGTACACGTTCTTTTCAACCGACTTCCAATAGGAAAAGGTTATCAAATCGTGTGTATTGGTATCGATTAATTGGTCAATTATGAATCGATTTGGATGATTCTTGTTTCATTTGATAGATCACAATAAGTCAGAGGTGGCCCATAGAAATTTAATGGAAATCGAATCAGTACTTAGGTACTTGAAAAAAAAACATGTATGAAAGCGGAGGATATATACCTACGTAGGTGACATTTCACTTCAGCCAAAGTTTTGACAAGGATTTAAAAATGTCAGTGGAGTTGGTTTTTTAATGCTTTACGTTTCAAAACACCTCTCTACGGGACACTTCACAAAATTAATAGATCGCACGAGGTAAAGAGTTCGAAGAATTCATTCGTGCACTAATTTTTATCAGAGCTTCATCAGTATCATACATACCTATATGATAACTCGCCTGAGTGATTGATAGACAACGTACAGCCATAACTACTAGGGGTAGAGAGCTGAAGATTAAACATACATTCCTAGGGAGATGTAGGGGTAGGAGTACACCAAGGCAAGTAACCCGAAATTCCTACGGGAATGGAAAACATATGACTTTTAGTTTGTATGAAAAACTTATTCACTGAGTGCACCGATGTGAAGCTTGCTAAAAAGGTTCAGAAATGGGTTAGGTAAATTAAAATAAATAAATATTTCCAACATTCACACCACATTATCTAGGCTAAATAAAGTTTTCTTAAGAACTTACGCTTTGGATACTAGATAGACAATGTTTATTCGCGTACGGAGTCATGAGCAAAAGCTTATCGTTGTACTCATAAAAAATACTCCGAAGACCGCGACGTTGGTAGCGCACAGAATTTATAAAAGGAGAGAAGGCTTACAGTTGAGAAAACAAAAACAAAATTTTCATGTATGTCACTTAATTTTATATCCATATTGGTTTTCACCACCACTTTCCTGTACTTAAATCAGATGACACAAAGGCTAATCTCTGAAATTATTTATTTTATTTTAAAAACAAAACTAAAAATATAGGCCATAGTAAACGGCTGCGCATTGGGTTATTTTGAAGATGATCATAGCTGGGCATTAACTCGTTAATCCGTTAATCGTTAATTAACAAAGCTTATATTTTGATTAGCGGACTAACTTTTAAGTTAACTTTTAAAAATGTTAACGGACTCATTAACTTCCGTTAATATGCAGAAGTCCGTTAATCGTTAATCCATTACCTAGTTTTTACCGCATGGCACCGCGCCCCGCGGCGAAAAACAAGTTCAGACAAGTTTAGTATGAAACGTCAAGTGCTATACCTACTTGTCTCAAAACTGCGAAGAGATTTATTTCGTTTGATCACCTCATTACTTAGCTCCGGTAGCTTAGAGTGAGCAGTAACTTTGTGAGGGCATTTGAGCAATTCGGTTTGGATATCGACATACTTCCAGAGTTACCATCATGTGATTTAGAGTCTGAGTCTGATGCTAATATTGCCAACCTTTTAAATCCAAGCTCAGAAGAATGAAGACTTAGAATTTATTTCAGTACAAAATATACTGAATGCGCCTGATCGTATCCAGCGCAATGAAATCAATGAACATATGTTTGAAAAGTTTAATACTTTGCCAGTTCACATGAGATGTATGGCACATAGGTTCAATTTTTTTTAGACTGTTTTCGTGGTCTAGTCTCTAGATGCTACTACGCCAGGAACACGGAACAAAAAAAAATGTTACAAGTCTGGGTGTTTATATGTATTTATATTCCAGCTTCCCCCTAGTCCTCTACATGGTATCTCAGAACACAATACTGTTTTCAAGACTCCCTACAGAAGTGCCTCAGCTAAGGCAGGTAGGTAGTCTCTGGATTCAGCAATCACTTAGTACGGTAGTAGCAGATAGCATTCATGCTGAATTAGGCAGATTAGTCTTTCTAACCTGTCAACTTCCAGAACCTAAACCAACAGGTTTTATAAGTTCACGCGGAATAAAAATGAATTTTACACATATTAACGGATTAACGTTAACTTGCGTTAATTCTTCCGAATTGTAACGCTTTAACGTTTAACGAAGCTAACTTTTTTTGTAGCTGATGAACGATGAACGAAGTCAACTTTTTGATTAACGGTGCCCAGTTATGAAGATAAAGACTTTTCACACTGCTTTTCACAGATAGTTAGCTATTTTTAAATTTGAGAGTGTATAGATTGGAAGAAAAGTTATTACAAATGGAGTCTTAATGTTGGATATAATATTTATTTATTTATACTTCATTGCACACTTACAAAATAATAGAAGAAAAAGAATACAATAGAACAACAACAGTTTTGAAAGGTACAATGGGCGGCCTTATCGCTATAAAGCGATTTCTTACAGACAACCTGACAAATGTATGAACAAAAAACTATATGGAAAATTAGCAGGCAATAAAGAACACGTCATGTAGTAATTTTATTAATACAGGTACTTACTACATATTCAAATTAGATATATATTATTATTTACAAGTAATACATAGATATATGTACATTAAATTAACACATTAAATATCTACGTAGTTAAATCAATCCATCTTAGATTAATGATGGCAAGGGGTAGCTTAATAGATGGATATAATGCCTTTCCTAAACCCGGGTTTACTATCATCGGCCTTATCGTTATTAAACAACAGCAGTTGATGAAACAAAGTCACCTTAATAAAATATTAATTATGTAAATTTTTTGTACATTGAGAATAGAATAGGTTCATATGATAAAATCACTTGCTGTCTTAATGAAACGGACACTAAAAGAATGTCTCAGTTTACAAGTAAGGTTTTTAAAACGTATTAAGAGCAGATCTATAGGAAAAGTGCCGTCAATCGGCTTTTACATTAGTGTCACTTTTTAGTGAATTTTTTTACCTACTTACCTATCTAAAAATCTATCTTTCTTAGTAACGTGTGCCATCGACATCCTCCGATGAGACTGGACGTACCTTTACAACACGGATAGAAGTCTGTTGGCTGGATTCCAACGAGGTCCCCTACATCGGTGTCACCAGCTGAGTAAATAGCGAGGTTAATATTTACAACGGCATACCAATATACAAATGGCTAAATAGATACCTTCTTCACTGAAAATTTAGTGAGTCATAATCAGGATTATGTAGAAATAAATAAGAAAACGTTGCACATAAGTTTCCACATCTTACTCTTCCTACATTATAGATGTGAAAGTTTGAATGTAGGAATGGAGATTTGTTCCTCGATCGCGGAAGAACGGCCCAATAGATTTGGATGAAATTTGGCATAGTGATGGTGTACCTACAGTCTGGAATAATAATATACTAATACTATAAAACAGATAATACCCATACAGATAATACCAAAACAGATAATAGGCAGCTAGTAGGTATTATCATAAAGCCGAAGAGTTTGTTGAAAGCGCTAATCTCAAAACTTATCTATCGGATTTGAAAAATATTTTGTCCCGCTCTTGAGGAAGGTTTTGTATCCAGGTCACATTTTTACAGATTGTCGCAGGATCAAAAGTTATGCAGGTAAAGCCGTGCAAAGCTGCCAGTATTACTATAGACAAAAATAATCAAATCACAACTTTCACATTTATAATATTAGTAAGATTGGTTTCAGTTTAAGTATAGAATAAATCCACATGTACCAATATCTGTCATAACTTAATAAACTCATGAACAGATTAAATACAGTTTTCCTTCTTTCATTAAATTCCTGATAAAAATATCGCCTCAGAATAAGCGTAAATGGTGATTGGCTAGCGGCCATTCATAAATAATTCCTAAAAAAACTCAATATGACCGCACCATAATGGTGCATACGGATTGCTAGTAATGTAACCTGCAAAAAACTTCTCATGATTTGGACGCCTCTCGAGCGCGAACTGAGCCGCAGTAGAGCGCGCTCGTGGCCTGCTCTAACCTAACCGTACATTTTCTGTTTTTTTAATAACATCAAAAAATGCTCGATGCTCAATTTTGGCGGACGTTCGTGCGCCCGTCCTAATTGCGCGAGCACTGCTCACGAACATGTATTGCGCCTGTGTGAGTGAGACTTGCTCCTGTGTGAGTCACGCTCGTAGCCTTCACAATTACGAGAGCAACTTGAAAATGTGATTTTTTGTTTGTTAAGATATCATAACGATTTAGATGCCAAATGAAAGCTCTGGGTATAAAACCTATTTATCCATTTGAATCATGTAAATCAGTTAACTCGTTTAAGTGATAATTTAAGAAATAATTTGTGTCATGAAAATGTACACAGTCAGAACATTTAAGATTTTTTTTAAATTACCTTAAAGATCTGAAATAACATATCAAATAAAATCACAGCCCGGTAGCTCAGTTGGTAAGAGTTTCCTCAACCTCACCTGCAGGCGTAGCACGGCTTTCATAAGAGATAAGTCACACGACAAGACATAATTTTGTCACAGTCCGGTAATTTGTCTTATATGACAGCACTGGAAAACGACGTGACAAAAATGCTTGCCGCGACATATCTTTGTCTTGACGTTCATACAAAGAACGAGTTTAACAACTTTAAACCTCTAAATGTAATTTTTTAGTTGGTGAATTTTTAGTTTTAATATTATTTTTAAGTTTTGTGACCATGTCAAGGGCCAAAAAGCAGTAAGTACTTTTACCGTTGAAGTCTTAAAAGAATCTGATTATAATAATTGATAGACATAATTATTATTCATCATCATCATCATCACAACTCTTTGTAATGAGCTCAGTGCAGGGCATGAGTCTCTCCCCTGGGTGACGAGGAGGTTATAGGCCATAATCCACTAAGCTGGCCCAGTGCTGGGTGGTGGATGCCAGAATTTTCAGGGCGCCGAAATGGCTTCTGACAAACCCTAATGACTACTGTATACAAGTATACAGCACCCGGGACCGACTGCTCAACGTGCCTTTCGAAGCACGTAAGTCGTCGAGAGAAATGAATGGCGGGCGGTCACCCATCCAAGTACCGACCGCGCCGAACGTTGCTTAACATGTGATATCGTATGATACACACATTAACCATGGCGCCACGACGACTTCATAATTATTATTATGAAAAAATAATCTCCCAACCGCAGTGATAAAAAATGTTTGGCGATGTGTCAAATTGTGACAAAAATAAACAAAACGATGCCGCCATACTATTAAATAAGAGATAGAACTTGAAAGAAGTCTTAAACATTTGTCAAGATGTGTTTGTCACGCATTCTAGATAAATTAAACTTGCCCCGTGCTGCTGTATAAGACTAAGCAATAATGTCGCTCAAATTGTGATATAATCTGTGACACAAGTCTTGTCTTGACACGCCGTGCTACGCCTGCTGATGGTACTTGAAGGTGAGGTCGAAGATGGAAGCACACGGGCTTCGGAAAGATCTGGCTCTTCATAAAATATTGCCGGAACACATCACCGCCGGAGCAGTAATATTTTGCGGCAGATTTTATATGAAGGGTGGTCGCTAGCCAGTCGGACCCTGACGGGAGCCTACCACCAAGCGGGGGTCGTTCGGATTAGTCGACTTTTACGACACGCTTATCCCGGGACGGTAGGGCTTTTCTAAGTCAACCCTACACGGCTAAAAATATTATAGAGCTTTCCCGCATTCTCAAAGATGTATTCTGAAAAATACTGTAACATAAGCGGATTTTCGACGATGCTCAGGACTTAGCTACTTGATATTTAATGAGCTCTTCGGTCAACTGAATTTAACGATTTAAGTTGGCAGTGGGCAGTAAAAGTGACTGCAGACTGATCCATGCAAGATCGATCCTAGGCTGTGGGTAGGTAAGTGGCTTTATTCTAAATTTTAACATTTTAGAAGCATTTGCTTTATCTATAAACTCTATTTGCTTCCGAAAATTAAGTTTTCCCGTTATAGTTACATGAATGCCCAGGTGGTCGGTGTTTCCACCTACTAATACCAAACAAAGAAATTTAAGTTTTAAAAATCTACAAATTATACACACCTTTACAATAAATAAATAAAATAACAAGCCTTTTAATAAGCCTGTGTGAGAAGATTTTTTCAAAGTATAAATAATAATAAAATAAAAATAAAATCCCCAGACAATCACACCAACTACATGGCCCCAAAGTAAGCATAGCTTGTGTTATGGTATACCATATAGGGAACTAGGGGGGAACCTAGAATATAAATACATAAATAGATAGTATGGGTTGGAAGGCCGTAGCCTGATGTCAGACGATTGGTGCCGGGAAGAATTAATGGTTGTAGCTCGTACATAAAATCACAGTTATTGTGACAGAGTGATGTAGGGATTTTTTACGTCATCATTATGAGAAAATGTTGCTAGAAGTCCACCGTAGCGTTATCACTATTGATTCTCTACCCTATTTTATAGATAGTTATAGAATATAACTGACGAAGCAAGCCGGGTTGAATGATATTAGCATTGCTTGAGTGCATTGTAGTTTGACAAACCCTCACACCGCTGTTACACGTAGGTACACCGTGACTGTTGGGCCAAAGCAAAGGCGACGTGATTAATAATTCGCGACAATCACCCAGCTTAGCTATATTGAGTGATATTAACAGGTTCCGTAAAGTAAAGACGGCCTCTCTCTAAATAAGTTGTGTAGCTGTTTTATTGGCTTCACCCGCCTACAACCTTATCCTGGGGGAAAGACGGACAAAACGTACCCTGAGTAATATCTCTCATATGAGAGTAAATTTTTGTAACAGCAGTAAAAACGCGATAACGATTGGGCGTTCAGTAGTACCTCAATTCAAAATGAGTCGTATGAAATTTATTTATTTTTCTGTTTGCTCTTTCTACCCCTTTCTTACCCAAAACATAATAGCAGAATATGCAAGTATAATGGGACTCTACAACAAAAGACTAGGCTCTTCATCGACCCCACGTTTGAGATCCTCTATCCGGTTCTGGGTCAAAACTCTACTAACCTACTAACACTTTACCCATTAGACTCAACCGGATTTCCTAAAAAGGGTCAATAAAGGATTTATTGTAGCGAAAAATTGGTTTATTCGCATGTGAACGATCACCGACATAAGCCGTGTATGAGGATAATCAACAACTTCCGAAGCTATTTTTGTACATTTTGTTCATTAGCCGGCTGTAATCAGGTGGAATGCGCCTGTGTCATTAACTCCGGTCATGTAAACGTGCATTCCCGAATATCATGAAACTACGAGCGCGAATTAAAACGCCACTTCCATTTGTGGATTTACAGAGCTGTTCATTTATTCGAGGCGCGTTTAATTTGCACGAAAATGTCAACTGATAACGTTAGTTACAGTGACAGACAGAATTATTACATATTAAAATTCCAGGTAATTTGTTAAATCAGATTACCTGCAATTCAGTTTCAGCTCAAATGAAAATTGTAATATTTGTTGTGGTGAAATAGCAATTGTAAAAGAATAAAAGTTAACTCCGAAAAACTTACTTTTATTTATTTTGGAAAGTTAAGTTTAGAATCTTACCTACTATCTGCTACTATTGAAATAATACATTTCGTAATGTAACTTTTGACATTGGTCATTGTCCCCCTGAAAAAAGAACTGTTAACATCTGTCAATTATAAAGAGTTAATTAAAATAAATAAAAGCTTAGTTAAGATGCGTTCCGTGCCGTAATCGTGGTGTTTACCACTACCAGGTCCTGGATGGATATGATTCCTAGGGAGTTCCTGGTAGGTTTAGGATATCCTTCTTATGCCATATCTATGCAATTACATTTGACATAAATATGATAGATTTTAAATATTTTGTAATATGGTGATAGATGAACATTCCACGTGCTGACTACAGGTTCATTTTGTAGGCATATGTATTAGCAAGCAACAATCATTGATACACTTATAGGAGAACATTTTATCTTTATTAGCCTTTATATCATAAATCACACGAGTGAAATTAGGGATGCATGATTTCATTTATGATTGTTCCAGATTTTTAAACAGCAATTGTAGCAATCATATTTAGTATAATTATTGACTAAAATCGTCTCACTGTAGATAAGACTACCTAGCCATATACAGAATGTAATCTAGTGGTCCTATTACCCATAGCGCTTTTGTCTCATGGATAAACGAAATTGCGTTAAGCCTTTCAAGTAAGAATGGGTTAACACAATTTTGACGGAGAACAGCCCCTTTCGAAGTTGACAGAGCAAAATCAGCTTTGAGTCACGACCGTTCACCAACGAAAAGGCTTTAGTGGAAAAATGAACTATAATCACAAAATGTTTTGCTATTTTCATTCCTCACTAAAAGCTATACTTACTGTATAATCAAATTTTGAAGCGTAAGTAGAATATCGCTCCCGAGGGGATTTCTGCTATCGTAAAATTATATTATCCTACTTATATTATAATTGTGAAAGTGAGGACGAATAATTGTCCACAGAGTAAGTTATTTATAACTCTTCTTGCGCAATTTAATCGCCAGGACATCTATCGAATAAAAGCAAACTAAAATGTAATTATAAATGTGAAAGTTTGGATGGATGGATGTATGCATATCTGGATGTTTGTTCCTCTATCACGGCAAAACGGCTTAATGGATTTGGATGAAATTTAGCATAGTGATAGTTTACAGTCTGGAATAGCAAATAGGCTACTTTTTATCTCGATAATCCCGCGGGATTTGAAATGGCGCGGGTAATACCGCGCGAAACAGCTAGTGATCAAATACTTAAGCTACGTAGCTGAGTAAGAAAGTTGGTAGGTACTTAATAGTTTAGGTACTCCTTACTCTTTATATTATCATAAAGAAAATATTTCTAGAATACAAGGGATAATAATGCAAGTAATACCTTGGAAAGTAAAAAAAAAATTATAGTACAGAAGGCCTTGTTTTTCCATGAGTTTGATGCTACATATATCTTTTTAAAGTATCTTTTAGCGGTTTTATCTGCGCAATTTTGATCTCGTAACAATTTCATAAAACTAGAAAAAAAGATCTTCTATATCAAAAATGGCTAGCACTCACTATTTAGTTGTTTTGGTGGTATTTTTGAATTTGTATTTCGAGTTTTAAGAGTTTAAACTTAGAACTTATAAAAATTGAAAATAGAACATTGTATTTGTGTCATTCATTGATTAGTGACAAAATACTTCTATAGCAGAGAAAATGCGCAGTACGTTTTCCAGAATATAAAAGAACCTAATTAAGATTATTTACACGTCTTTCCTCAAAGTAATTTAAAAATTACATTAAAGTTTTTTCTAAATCAAAGTCCTAAAAGTTATTTTATGTTGGATGTTTCAAACTTGTTAAGTTTTAAAGACTCTCTTAAAAAGTTCTGAGTTTCGGATTAGCGCACCAACAAACCAGTGACGCACAAGCTTCCTTATCTAACAACACAGCAATCGATCGACCGTCGATCGACGGATGAATGGAACAATCGTGGGCGATCCTTTTGCTCCCTTTTGCACCTTTTGCTCCCTCAGGCGGCATGGCTAGTGGTAGCGTCGGGTATCGGGACACCCTCTTCCCTAAAATATGGTTGAGGAGGGTGATGGCTGGTGCTTGCGTTATACTCGTGAACGGCTGCTACTAGCGGTGCCAGGTCGTTTTGCTAATGATACTATGACTATTTTATTCCATTCTTGTTTAAATACTCTGGTCCCAGTTTGTCATGTTCGTATTGTGCATCCATAGCTCATTGCATCTGCTACGTAAGCAATTTGGTTGTGGCATGACATTGGCTCTCACAATTAGCTGTCTTGTGTTTGTTTTTTTTCGTGTCACGGTCAATTTGTACTGTACCTATTTGTATTAATTTGATAAGTCTGACTGAAAAAGAGTGCCAAGAGTTTTTTTCCGCCGGCCTTTTTTGTCTCTTGGTCTACTGTAATATCTTATTTAACAACTATCAACAACAAGTTAAAGCCGAAGTATGTGATGACTGACTTCATCACGTGTTTTGTGAAATTCTTAAGATGAATAAAACTTTTTGAATTTTTTGAATTTTGATCGATAGTATTTACTTAGCCAAAAATCGACGTCAATCGTTTGGTGTGGTACCCAATCGATTTCTTGACAAAATACACGGTCTATGCCAAATGCACAAAAATAAATTCAAAGACTTTTGCAGAGATTTATAAAACTTTTGCAAATTTACCTTTTAGATAATAGATTTTTGAATGACAAGGTGTTATAAACAGAGGAGAAAACAACGCATTAAAGTTTTATTAAATCTGTGAAATGCTTTTGAATGAGGCTTAATATAGTCTGCCTTAAACTGTCTCTACATAAAACATTTCCGGAGCACATCATTACCGAAGCCTGTCTCTGCATAGCCACACAGTTGTGTCGCGGTAATATCTATACAGTATTTTAACTTCATACAAACGAACGAAACGCGAGCTATACCCACTTACGCGGCACGATCTCAATTTTTGATTGAGCTTTACATTAAAATGCGGATTTTTTCACACTTTAAAATTTAATTTAATAATAAATCATTTCGTACGTCTCAGTCGAGGCGCAAGTATTTGTCGGTCGCTAATTTATAAGACTTATTATAGATAATATTACCATGGTTTTGTTGTGTGCCAGATCGAAGGGCAGGAAGGGCGGTGTAATAACTAGCAAGTCGCTTAAAAAATGTCGAAATTTTGACTTAACACATTCCATTTTATTGAATATTTTGTACCTAAAAACAAGTAATCATAATTTTTTCGTTTAGGTATCATGCCTGTGTTACCCTAGGTCATGATAAACAGATGAAATGACGTTTTATTGTATAGTCTTTTTTGTTTATTTTTGGTTAATATGAATTATGTTATTTACACTAGGATAAATTTCACAATTGATGATATTCTTCGATATAAGTTTTTATCAGAAAAACATATTATTACTATGTTCATAATAAAGTTTTCTTTTTTTCTATCTTTTTGTTTCATTTTATATGCACTTATCTAACTTACCACATTAAAACCAAAATATTTCATATTTATTATTAATTTATAAGTTCTTATCGCTAGCAAGTGATTTCTTCCAGACAACCCGGAGTTAATATTATCGTAGTCATTTAAAAAAAGCTCTAACTGCGACTCGAGCTTGAGCCATCAAGGTTCGAGCCTCAGTTTCCGCCCCGAAGCTCATTTCTCACAACACCACAAATCTTTTAAAACATGATCATCATTAACATTAGGAGGATCAAAAGATTATGAAATATTAAATGCCCGAACTATAGGTTTATTTACACTGCACTTATAATACCTATATGAAACCGCAAACGTGAAACTTGTGCGCTTAATTAACGAACTTAATGGTTGCAACTCGTTGCACACATAAATTAATCTTCTTAAATTTTGTAGGCTGGCTGCACGTGAGCCGCTTAACTATTTTGTTTAAATTTAATGTTCCACAATCCGTTACATGACGGCCTATATGCGCAAATGATCGGGTGATTTACTGGTAAATTGATTCCTGATTTTTATAAATTGTCCTTACAGACCTGTGAAAGAATGTCAAATGAGCATTTTAAATTTTACTATACACATGTTAGTTGTGTTTTTCTATCTAAAGAAACTCTATCTTCGTAGTAGTTGTATACTAGCATTGAGAGATTGTAAGAGAGAAACAAAAACTTATAATGGCCGGTATAAGAAAATGTTACGAATGTTCTTCCATCAAGATATGAACACCTCTTATGCGGTAATAATTATTAAAATTATTCGTCTGCTATAGAAGGATATGAAAAAAAAGACGTGTGGCACTCGGAGACTGCCGCGATAAATTATTTATTTATTAATGCAGTAATGTTTGATCTAATATGAAGTTTCACAAGTTCCTAGTAGATGGTGCTGATTGTTTATTAAAGCCCGCATGTAAAGTTATGAAATCAAAGTATCACCGCTGTGCCGGTCGGAGTGGGGGGTGTTAGGTTTTTTTCGTTACGGAATTTCTGGATTCGATCCCTACGCTCAAGGCCCGCGATAGAAGCTATGCAATAGCTTAAAAATAGGTAACAATTCTTATTGATAATTTTAGTTGCTTGGGATAAGGAAATACAGGATAAGTGTAGATTTGCTATTTTGATTCGTTTTTTTTTTGGCACACGTTTTATCAAAGAAACAATTGGAATATGCCCCAACAAAAAATAATAGTAGATTAGTGACTAAGGGCTGTAAGGCATCAATTGCAGCCCGAGATATTTAGGCCCACGAGCGCGGCGAGGGCGCCTATAGTTCGATGGTGCTTTACATCTCGATTGTGAGGTAAGTAGAGAAAAACCGGCTTTACAAGAATAAAACATTTAATTTGTTGAAATTTATTGTGAAATGAGAACAATTTTCAAGTTTTAGGGACAGGTGTTTTTTGGGTATGTTAATAGTTTGAGATTGTGATATTTTTTGGTCATGGACAAAATCTGACGGGATCAAGATTTCTTCAGCAGAAGTTGATGGTTGCGGATCATCTCTTTATTAACTCGTCGTAAGTTTTGAAATATCTCTCTTTAGAAGTTTCAGGCAAAATATTGTTAATTGCTGCTTCAGTTTCCATTTTCATTGAATCGGGAGTGCAGCTTATATCTTCATCAATTGAAAAACTCATGTTTATTCCTAATTAGCACGTACCTAATTATAAAAAAAAACACAAAAACAAACAATATTACAGTTAAAGTTTTCTATTCCCGCCTTTTTATTAAAAAGAATCAAGTAAAGAACTTTTAAGTTTTTTTTTCAAGATCGAAATAGTTTTTTTTTTAAGATCGAAATTGAGCTTCGCCGTTCGACATTTAAAATTGATGACTATTATACTCACACGAAGACAAGGCTGAATAGCAAAGAGACCTCTTTGGTCATTGGGCTGAATGCATGATGTCTATTGCCAGTATAATGGTTAGATGTACGCGAACTTTTTGAAAGGAAGATGTGTTTTTTTTAATTACTTACCGCCCTACGGCTTTTCTAGCTAGATTATTACCCTAGAGCGCTAATTAGTCACCTACAAGCCCCATTTGGAGGTAATAAGAACCTACTTACCGAACATGAGAGATGTAAACTTATTTTAATGGAACAGAGCATGTATCATGAATCAGCTACTAATGGACGAAGAGATATTTCGGAAATTACTTTGTGTATTCAAAAGGCAGCTTTGATACCACCAAATACCCAAGGCGATTCTAACTATTCGTTAAATATACGATCACATTTTATAGAATTGTACATATTTTGTTTTTTCCTAGCTAAGAATATAAAGGGTGTACCAAAAGTCGACGAAATACCGGAAGCAGGAGATACAACAAGCAATAACAGCTACCGGAAAAATGAAAAAGAATTTTTTGGCCTAGACGTTATGAAATTATAGGTACGTATTCAAAAAAATACTAAAAATAAACCCTCTGTGATGTTCATTTCAGCCTTGTTCCTACAAATAGTAACGTTTGATCGGTTTTATTTTTGAAATAGGTATAGTGAGTTATGTTTCTGTAATTTAAAGCCTTAAAATTTATGTCATCTGCCTTAGTTTAGAAGAAAAAGTCTCGTTTATCTGAACCAAAATTTAAAGATAAGATTTTCTTCAACTTTATCCTGTCGTACTGAAAATAAAATACCAAGCTTTTATGGCAAGTTCTTTCAATTTATTTTTTATTTTTCGGTAGCTTGTATTCCTTGTTGTATGTCCTGGTTCCACCTGTATACTATCAAACATTAATCTAGTAACACCATCAATCTAGAAACACAATCTAGTTGGCGAAAAATATAATTTTCTTAGGAAATCGAGGCACTTTTCACTCCCATTCTTTTTTCATCCCATGCAGAATGTTACAAAATGTTTTAGTCAATAACAGGTTAAACAAAGTCCAACGAAACAAACAAACAAAACTCAACTGGAATCATAGAAACAAACAATAGATGGTCTAATATTTTGGTATAAAGTATATTTTATTAGTTCATATTGTTGAGAGCTCTGCGATTAATATAAGGCTGGGATGTTAATTTTTGTAAGCTGGTAGATGAAAAGCTATTTTGTAACAGTTGGTTTCCTGTTCACATTGTTTATATTAAAGTAAATGAGTAAAGTTTCAACAGCAAATTATTTCTTCCTTCTATTTTTATCCATAATTTTCCGTCAAATTTATTTATTTAACATTGATCAGAAATTTACAGCTATAATGAAAGGTAAATTGTCGTACACTATTAGAATAAAACCTTATTGGAAAAATTCCTTATAAAAAATAATAACTGATGAAAAACGGCCATACAAAATGGGTGTGAGCTAGACCGTAATATTGTGAAGGGGTGATTTAAAAGTGCGTAAACGCATCGATGGTTAAACTGTGCTACAAAAAATATAAAGTACCAAAGTAAAAGTTACCAACTCAAGCAAGAACACCTTCAAGAGTAGCGAGAACAATAATATTTCTTTTCAATAAAACCAATACACAAAAAATAACCGAGAAAAGAATCTCCGTGTGAGATCAAAACACTTACTTTTTATTGGTGCCTTGCTAGATTATTGCTCGTAAACTCATTTTATACTGTAAGTTACGATCCAATGTTTTAAATATTATTTTATGAGTTACTCTGCTACTTAAACATAGGAGTATAGGTATGCGATTGGTTCATGCAGTGTAATATAATTTCCTAAAAAATATTTCTACTGTTTTTACTATCAATGCACAAACAGAGTAGTGTTTTTAAATCGATCGATCTCTTTATCTCTGTAGCCATAATCATAAGCAATGAGCTTGGATAAAATTGGCGGGCTGTTTTTATTTCGCTATATTTTATTCGCTAATAATAAAATACTTAAATCCACACAAAACAGGATTCTAAGCTGGGACCTCTAGTATAGAAAGCTGTGTTTTGAATTCCGCACCAAAAGGTCGTCGGATTAGATAAAGGCAATTATTATTATATTTAACTTTTGTTTTGTTTGATTACCAGATAAGGCGATATATTTTAAATGAATCTGTGACTTATCAAGCATCCTAAGTAGGTACAGCATACCTAATTATGTCACTAAATCACACAGCTACTTCGGTGTTGCTATCAAAGAAAATCTCGCACTATTCAATAGTCCAGCAATGAAACAATCGATCGATTTATCTCCGTGCTTCAGATTCTACTGAATGAACTCTGAAAGAGATAAACACAGTTCATCTGTCCGTTGTTGGTGTCGCAAATGAGAGATCCATGATTTTATCAGATATCTTTTGGGAAACGGTGTTATTATGAGTTATTTTTCTGATAATCAGCTGTTGTGGAAACTACTATCAAACTTATCTTAACCTTACTAAGCTTTAATTTATCTTAAATTTAAAAACCTGCGTAACTTTGTTGATACTTATAGAATAATCTTATCGATTTTTCCTTGATAATATAAGTGTTTGTTTGTGAAAGATAGGAAAATTAAACAGTCCTTTATTATTTTCAGTTTTTATTACCTACTATGAAGAACGCTTCTTTCTTCGTTTTACCAATGCACAGGATTTACAAATGTATATGAACCATTAATAAAAATATCGCCATTTTACTTGAATGGAGCAAATATTATGGTTTAAATATTATCCCTTCAAAAACTAAAGTTACTTTAGTTATCTTATTGACAGCTCAAAATTCATCGAAAATTAATTACTAACAACTTGCCCGTATAAAACCTTGTTTTTAAACTATATTATATATTAAACTATATGCCTAACTAAACGTGTTAAAATTTAAAAAGTCCTCTTGTGAAATACACGATACTCGTCACTACTTAATAAATCGTGAAAACTGAAGATAGTTCAATAATATACTCATTTTATTAATTAAGGACGTTAAGCAATTCTGATGAATAAAAAAAAATCTCTTAAAAATTTGCAGTAGCCGTGTAATAAATGTAATCAGTCATAATTAATCCTCCTTTTACTTCAATGGTCATCTCCGATGGTCATAACCGTGACGTCTGGTTCGTAATGAGGGTCGAGGCTGCGAGTCTTTACGATCTGTTTGTAAACGAACGCGGACTTGCGCGGTGTGCGCGTGCGCAGCGGGCTCGAGTAGTCCACCTCGTACAGCCCGAATTTTTCCCTGTAAATAAATTAAGTTTAGGGATTTCGGGGTGATCCAATACCTACCTAATTTAAACCGATTTAGGTTAGGTAATATTCAGCTCAGTTTCAAAGAACAATATTTGAAAAATGGAAAAGATGTTTTGATGGACAATCACTAATTTATAAATGTAACGATAATATGTGTTAATTTTGGCTTCATTTAAAAGTACTAGATCTGGTACTGTTAAATCAATAACATCAAATATTTTGACGAAATGCTATTAAGTGACAGTTGAGTTACAATTGGTAGATAGTTTTTATAACTAGCTTTGCTCAGTAGCTTTACAATTAAATTTATGTTATTCCAGGCTATGCCCAGCGTAAGTTAACGCTTGCGTGCACATAAAATTCAAAATCGTTATTTATATTTCTACTTGTACTTACTGATGGAAAGTACGAAACTAAAGAACAAAGTAACTTCAACAATTGAGAAGCACAAGTATCAAGGGAGATAATAAAACCCACATCTTTCGAGTTGCAAGCATTTACCGCTGGCAAATACTCAAATTAGATGTGAATTCAAGTAATATTCACAAAACTGTAGTTTCGCACGTAGCCACCGTCTGAGTACTAGTTGCTGCAGACACGAAGATACATTTAAAATTCAAATTTAGAAGAGATTAAACGTATTCGTGAGTAAGTGGAAAATACCGCATGGAATAAATATTTGTGTTGTGCAAGCAACGTCCCTTTGAGCATTGGGAGACAGTGGCTAGTTTAATATGGAAACGTTTTTTATCTAAAGTTGGATATGGTTTTATAGACATTTGGTTATGCTAAGTTACAACTATAACTGTATATATAACGGAAGTTATAACTAATGAATATTGCATAATTTAATGATCGTATCATTCCGATATATTTTCAGCTAGCTCAAGTAAAATTTTAAATAATTATTTTTACCATCACATTATCAAGCCCAAATAAAATTTTATATGAAAATATGTAAAATACACCTATCTATGTTGCTAACCAGGATTCAATACGAGAACTCCAGATATAAAAAGCTGCGTTACTACTAAGCTATTCATATTTATTTCTATCCCTTTTAAATATTTCCGACAAATTGTGAAATCTACGTTGATTTTGATATTTCGGCTTTACATTTCTAACAATTATACAACAGAATACATATTATACTTACACATAGCCCTGCATCCATTCGAAATTGTCCATAAGCGACCAAACGATATACCCGCGTATATCTGAGCCCTCGTCAACAGCATCCAGCATAGCTCCCAGGTACTCGCGGAAGTAGGTGATGCGGTCATCGTCCTCCAGGCCACCGAGCGAGGCGAAACCATTCTCCGTTATGTATATTGGAGGGTTGCCATAATCTTCTCTTATTTTTGTCAGCAAATTGTAGAAACCTGAAGGTCTGTACTGAAAGAATATTTAAGGTTATTTTTCTTTCTTTCTTTGTTTCTTTCAGTTGATTGATGAAGGCTCTACTTTTTTAAAACGGTGTAGAAAAAATCGTTAATTATAGTGAGCCCGTATTTTATTATTTAGTTCTTTCACATATTTTTTGTATGAATTAATAAACATATTTAGAGTGAAAGTTCCAATTTAAAATGTTTCAAAAAGCTCTTAATGTAACGAGTTTATCATTAGGGATACATAGGCAGTAGCAGCATTTAAATTTAGAATTACATACTCTTTTGTAAACGTAATCGGAACTATGTCATCGAGAACGTTTTTAATGTTTTCCGACATAAATAAATTCACAATACTCGTATTTACTAACCTTTGTAAATCCCGAATCATTAATAGTCCATTCTGGAAGCTGGTACGTAACAAGATCCATGTCATCCCTGAACGACGGAGACTCATAGTATCCCATGGCAGATTCATTCCTGTACACCAAATAAGTGGTATAATGATTCAGTCCTAGAAAATCTGATGTTCCTCGAATGTAATCTACTTCTTCAGGACTGAGCTCCGGCAATCTGGACCTTGGGAACCCTTGCGATAGACTCTTTTCTGCTATTCTCTGTTTGACCACGGGCGGGTAATCCCCAGCCTGCGAGTATATCGGGTGTACGTAAAGACCCCACTGAAAATAAATAATATTGAGCTGACTGAACCAATAAGGGGTAGTGTTTCTTATTTATTTTATTTTATTGCTTCCATAAAAATTACATAATATTTTTTTTAAGTATAGTATAAATGTAACACTCTTCTATACAATGTAACCTTATGGGCCTAGTGTAGGCACTGCAATGGAAGGAGAGAGAGGGATTTACTGTTTTTCAACTGAAATATTTTATAGGTTATTTAAATTTTTCTTTTAAATATTCGTCAATCGAATAATAACATTTTGTTATCAATAATTGTTTAAGCATTTTTGTAAATATATTATCTTTAGTTTCATTTTTAATGTAATTTGGTAAATGGTTGTATATTCTAATTGACATGGCTAGTGGGCCAGAGGCATGTATATGTAGTTTTGAAGTAGGTAAAATAAGTTGATTTTTCCGGAGGGCCTGATAGTATATTTTGATGGAACATCATCACGTATTGTATAGTATTCTGGGTATTTTCTGATAAATTTGCAAATTTCTAATATGTAAATGCACGGTAGTGAGAGAATATTATTTTTAATAAAATGCGGTTTGCAACTATCTGTGTTGTTGATATTTACTAGTATTCTTAAAAGTTTTTTTTGGATTATAAAAAGAGTGGACGCATCTACGCTGCTCCCCCACAGAACCACGCCGTAGCTCAGCCATGCATAAGTATAAGCGTAGTACGTAACGAGTGCAGTTTTCATGTTCGTAGTTTTTCTAATCTCTCGTAAAGCGTATGCTTTCTTAGGTTTTCTTAGGTTTTCTTAGGTTTATTTATGCAGGTATGAAAGGTTAGAGAAGTTTATATAAAAATCAAACGGGTCTTAAAATATTATAGAATGTGGTGACTACTATTTTTGTTATTGGTAATCTTAATATGCAGGGTTGATTTGTAGTCACCGGCCAAATATAAATGTTAGTTTCATTGATACGATGTACAAGTGTAGCTCAGTACCAAAAAAAAATAAAGATATGGCACCACAAACTTTCAGTCAAAGTAGAAAATTCGATTATAAGTGTTTTATTTTAAATTATGAATCGTAAAAACTTAAGATAATACTAGAGATTTTTATAACAACTAATAGTACTTAATGTTTAAAGTAAGGTAAACTTACGAAAAATTGGTTGGCATCTTCAGCTGCTTCAACATCTGATTCAGCCGTAGGTTCATACCACTGCGCGCTGTACACAATGAATATGTTCCCGCCTTGTACACTGCGGTATTTCTCGTCGTAGAGCCGCCACGCCTTGGCATGCGCTAATAGGAGATTCCTCGAACACATATAGTCAGCTACTCCTTTCATATTCAACAGAGGAGCCATAAGTTCGTCACCGTACCCAAGGTAACAAATCTGATATGGCTCGTTGATAGTATTCCACATCTTCACTCTATCTCCGAATAATGAAAAAACTATTTCAGCATAGTCCGCATACCAATCAACAATGAAAGGATTAGTCCAGCCACCCAACTCTTGCAGCTTTTGGGGTAAATCCCAATGATAAATTGTAACCATTGGTGTTATATTATATTTCAGCATTTCATTAATGATGTTGTCATAATAATCTACTGCAGCTTGATTGATTTGATCAGGAAATCCGGTTGGTAGGATTCTTGGCCATGATAAAGAAAAACGAAAAGAATCGAGACCTAATTCTCTCATCATTTCTACATCTCGTTTATAATTATGAAACGAGTCATTGGCAATATCTCCTGTAGAATTATCTTTGATAGGAGATGGTATTCTGTGAGTTATGTGGTCCCAAATGCTTTCTGACTTTCCTGTACAAACATGTATTTTTTATTACCAATACTTCTCTTAAATTAATTAGTTATTTATATTATATGAAACTTGTATAACTTACCATCTTCGTCCCATGCTCCTTCAACTTGATAGGAGGATGTGGCGCATCCGAATGTAAACCCTTCAGGAAACTTACGCACAACGCTCTCACTATAACCTGACACTGCGTAGCCTGCCAACAATCTGTAATAATATAACGTCTAATATAATTATAATACGTGATTAAATCCGGTAAAAAGTAAATTAATATTATATATTTTATTTATATATTTTAATAAAAGTTTATTTTTGAGTATCTTACACAAAGAAAACAAGTTTTATCATGATGCTGCCCCCAGCAGAGATGTGCTATTGATTTTTGTTTTTCACAATATATATTTGAAACACTTGAAACATATCTTTTAAAAATCTTGAGGAACTCAGAATGGTAATCTGTGGACGCAGCAAAAAACTGATAATGTAAATATTTTAAGCCTATCGATGACAGGACAGTTTACAATCAAATACGTTTGTACTAATGTACCAAACCTGTATACGTTTTTGTTTGAACGTTATTGGTAACTAAAACTCAGATTTGAATTAATATTTTGCCATTTTATAGCACAACTCCTGGGCAAGTTTTTAATTATCATCATCAACAGCCTGTAGATGCCCACTGCTGGATATAAGCCTCCGCCAAACTTCTGCACGTGGCAAGTTTTCAATACTTAGGCTATTTCTACAAAACCATAATCATCAAATGACATCCTACAGATAAAAATAACACGCCTTGAGATAATTTGACAATGACCTGTTTTGGTTGCCTGCTTCTACCTGTAAACTTCACTATCTTTTCTCACTTTCCATTTAGACTTTCTTCACGGCCATGGCAGGTGATGTAATATAAATTTGTAGAAAGACAAAGTATCAAATCCTGACGACCACTTTGGCGTTGGGGTAAACCTATCTGCCTCAGACGCCATATTCTAGGTTCCCCCCTAGTTCGCTACATGGTATCCCATAACACAAGCTATGCTTACTTTGGGGCCATGTAGTTGGTGTGATTGTCTGGGGATTTTATTATTTTTTTTTTTATCAAAAATCATTCATCATATAGTTATATTGTGAATACTTAAAATTAATAAGACTTGCCTACCTACAGTTATCACGTCATAACAATTTTCAAGTGGCGAGATGTTTTTTTAACTTTAGTTGTTATGACATTGGCTATCTCGTGATAATATTGTTGATGTATTTGATACACAATAATAAATTTTTGATTTTCCAGGGCAGGAGTTAAATCTTTCAAGTTTTCTATGGATGTCACAGTTTTATTTTGTTGTGGAAAATGTTACTAGTATGTTAGCTAAAGGTTTTCTAAAGCTAGTTATCCACAGGAGGAGGAGCGTTCGCGGCCTACGTAGGTATAATATTAGTCGAGTGATGCTTGCGGCATGAGAAGTTGAAGTGAGAATTAAATTCTCATCTGGGTTAGTATGTAAATCTAAATAAATCAGAATAAGATATGTTTTGAAGCTGGCTCGGTTCTGGATGTGGATTCTACTATACCTCTTACGAGTAGTTGGGCTCAAGATGGAGCGAAAAGTATACTAAATGATGGCGACAACCAGGACTCGGTTGCATAGTGGCAGAGTATCAGCATGTGGGAGATCTGGGTTGGATTTGAGTCGGAGTTTGATCAATTTTGTTGAGTATTTTTATCGGTAAAATTATATTTAAGCATTATTAAATACAAAAAAATAACCTTTACATTTTTTTTTCATTTTTGGCGATATGTCGCTTCGTACGAATAAGTCTGCGACTCTAAACAAAACTACAAAACAATCTCTTCTTTCAAATTCAATATTCAATACTTATCAAATGCCACGGAAAGTACTTTCTATTCTAGAAAGAAACAAAATGAAATAACAAATAAACATTTTACTACAGTATTGAGGAAATATAGAGCATATTAGGTATAAAGTTATAGTATCCTTACATATGCAACTTTAGTATACGCGGCAGCGTGTCAAGCCAAGTTCAAGCTAAGAAACTGGCTAGCCAGCGCCAAGTGTAATAATACTCGAATCACTGTGGCCACTTTCTCATATGCTCTTCTTTAACTCGAAACCTCTTTAACGTAAGCACATAAAATTACATGTGTTTAATTATATCCATTAGGACATATAGAAGCCCAAATTTCATGAAGCTAGCACAAACTTTTATTAAATATGTAGGTCAAAAAGTCGTAAATTTTAGTATTGACTGACCGACATATAGTACCTAAACCTAACCTACTTCCAGATGACCTAGAAGGATGAAATTTGGAATCCAGCTCGGTAATTGTGTGTAAGCGTAGGAAAAATTCAAAAAATAAAAAACGTCAAAAAGTAATTGGTTTCCCCATACAAAAAACTTGTAATATTTTAGTTCCAAAATTTTAGTTCTTTTTTTTTCGATAGATGTCTTTGTACGTCGAGTTAAACGCCTGGTTAGTTTTTTTACAAAAAGTAATGATATCCCACCAAAAACATAAATGTAAAAAAAGGAGAGCCAAGTTCAATACAAAAATTATGCTTGGCTGTCGGCTTCGCCGCAAAAAGAATGGAGACCTACATGAGTGCCAAGTTCTATGCAAAATCGAAATATGTATTTATAGGAACAAATTCACTTTATGAACAAGTATTAACTATTTCTTTGCTTATAATATTTCGATTTTGCATCGAACACTAAAGAGGTGGGATATTTCGTTTCACTGATTTTCGATTCTTAGAACTGATTCGTTACCTATCTTATTTATAGACAGTGACCTTAAGATATTAAACCAAGATTAGTTTTAGTTCACAAATTGGTTGGACGAGTCATCCGCGAACCAACCTTTTAGTTTAACGACCAAATAGCGGTACTCATATGGCTCATTAAAAAGTGTTGTTCTGATTATTCGTAATACTTCTATTGGACTTCTTTATCGCATTAGGTTAGTTGTGATGGTAGATTTAAGTATGTGAATCTTACTTCTTATTTGTCATAATAATATGATCGTATGCCACTTTGATTTTATTTTATTAATAAAATGAAGTTTTGCCATAAAAGGAGGCAACGGCTATCCTTTAAACATATCTCTATCAATCCGACAAAAATAATAAATATTTCAGCGGAGACTATTTTCTAGTCTCGTACTTTTTAGATTGTAAATAAATAAATAAAAATAAAATCCCCAGACAATCACACCAACTACATGGCCCCAAAGTAAGCATAAGCTTGTGTTATGAGATACCATGTAGCGAACTAGGGGGGAACCTAGAATATAAATACATAAATAGATAAACACCCAGACACGGAACATTTTTTTTTTTTTTCTTGTTCCGTGCGGGAATCGAACCCGCAACCACTGGCGTCAGAGGCAGATAGGTTTACCCCAACGCCAAAGTGGTCGTCAACTGTCAATTGTGTTTTGAGTAATCGGTTTTTTTTTTATTTATTCCTTCACTTGAAGTCCCCTAAGGGCACTGTAGTCAATTTAACGTAACCTTATGTAGCCTATAATCAGCGGACAGTGAAGAGGCTTCCAACCACACATTTGTCCAATTATAATTACTAGTTTAGAAGTTCTGAGGGAACATCCATATCCATACCCTTCACGCCTGCATCACGCCTGCATCCCTTATGGGGTAGGTAGAGGCTATAAAACCATCTGATATCACATATGACAAATTTGAAGGTATTATGTTGATGGAGGGAGCCTATTACAGTGACAGGGAGTCAGCCTGTCGCCCGCAAAAACCCCAATAAAACATCTGTCCCTTAACTGGATACATACAGTACAACATCATAACCCACCTTTTTGCTTAGCCGTAGTCTGGTGAGAAATGCGAAATTTGGATGGATGAATCACGGCAGAACGACTCACCGGATTTGGATGAAATTTGACATAGTGATAGTATACAGTCTGAAATATAAAATTTATCGCCGATATTCCTGCGGTGAACTTAAGCTAGTACTTAAATAAATGATTGTTACAGAGAATGCGGTATCCGAGGTGAGGCATGGCGGCGCGGTGGGCGTGGGCGCTGGCGGTGTGCGCGTGCGCAGCCGCCGCGCCGCCGGCCGAGCCGCCGCCCTGTGACCCGCTGCTGCTGCGGAACCCGCCACCACTGCCTAATGTAAGACCTAGCTCATCATCAACATTTATCTACCTTAAAGTGTGAAGTCGTTATGGCACCGTGGTTGCATATCAAATGATATCGCAGGTTAAGCCCGCTCGGCGCGGCTGGTATTAGGATGGGTGACCGAACCGGCCATCATTTATTTCTCACGACGACGACTTCCGTGCTTCGGAGGGCCGTTAAGCAGTCGTTGGTCTCTTTTGCTGTATACCTACTTGTATACAATAGTCGTTAGGGTTTGTCAAAAGCCATTTCGGCACCCTGAAAATTCTAACATCCATCAACCAGCACTGAGCCAGCTTGGTGGATTACGGCCTAAACCTCCTCGTCACCCAGAGGAGAGACTCATAGCCCTACAGTGGGCTCATTACACGGAGTTGTGATGATGAGAGTGTTACCTACTATACCAATCGGTCGATCGTGTGTCGACTGGTCTGGTAGCTTTAACCGATCGACGGATACCGTTCGGCTAACGGTCGGTCGACGGTGATCGAGTAACTCCAACTATATTCCATCAGCTCCATCGACGTCGACTAATCCAAATAATCACTACATATAATCTGGTAGATATGATCGATTGACGTCGACTTACCCACTTTACCATCGATGGTTCAGTTGGTGTAATAAACCCCTTAGGAACTGCGTAAACCAAGTTATCTACTTCAGAAACTCCGAAAGATAATACTAGGACTTTCTCTAACTTTCACAGCTGATATGTTGTGAATGAAATCGATTATGAAGAACTACATATATCTATAATGTAATATCGATTTTCTAACAGACATACATACGCGCCACTGACTCTAGCAGCGACTAACCTTGACGCTTGGTCGAGGTTCGGACACGATAAGTACATGCATTTGTGTCTATCTAGATGTATGTCTGTGGTACCTACCTTATAGCAGCAAAGGATTTACCAAGAAATCGAACAAAACGCTTCGATAGTTCCTTTTTGGTACGGATTGCCAAGGTGTGGAACAATCTGCCTGCGTCTGTTTTTCCTGACCACTACAGTCCTGGAACTTTTAAGTATCGAGTGAATAGGTTTCTCGTGGATGGACGTGTACCACTATAGTCTTCATGCGCACTTTCCATCAGGTGGCATGGAAGACAAACGTCCTATCCTTACAATATAAAAAAAGGATCGACTTAGAGTAGATGTACCAATGGATTATCAGAGAACCTCATGCATATTAAAACTGCCGCCTAATATCACCGCTCCGATGGTGAAGTGTTCTGGAAATATTTTATGAAGATCCAGTTGTTTCCAAAGCCTGTGTGTTGTCATCTTCGCTTCAACCTGAGATAAAACGAGGTGAGATAAAACAAATGCGGTTTTGGTACTCTAAATAGAAAAAACGAAACACGGGGACAACATACATAACAGTCCCTATTAACCAAGTGCAAATAATCGTTGCTGTTTATTAAATGTAGTGTAAAAATGGAATACATATAAAAAGGATAAGAAGGAAAAATAGCAGGCTCAATTTTTGTTATTTTTTCGGGGATTATTTCTCCGCAGTATCCTTTGAATAAGTTGATATTATGTCTATATGTATATTTAATTAATTGTTTTCAATTAATCGCTGTTTACATAACAATTGCAGTTAACAAGCTTCACAATACGAATTAAGTAAAATTTGGCCTGGGCAATGTGCAAAACATTTTTGAATTGAAAACATGGATACAACTATATATTAAAGTCAAAAAATACAAAATAATGCTTTATAAACAAAAAACATTATTTAAAAATACTGCATTTATTTAATATTTATGAAAAATTTAGTGTTGTAGTTTTATCAATTACTACTTTAAAGTTGGCGGATACAGAAAACAATGTGGCTTAATGCCAGTACAAAAAAGGGTACAAGTTTAAATAATAAATAATTGTCCTTGGTAAAAGGGCTATCGATTCCAATATCTTTATCTAATCGGACCAATACACCTTGAGATGTTGTTGATATCCTACTACACGTATTTTTATATGCCAATGAAAAACATAATGACATTCTCTATCACAGATCACACAAATACTAAGGAACACAATGAACTAAATATCGTTATCAAAGGTTAGAACTTGCCATCGATGCAAGGTTACAACACAAGTCCAGTTAATCTGCAGACTGGGATTATCTGAGGATGAAGACTTCTGTAGCTACGAGGGTGGATTGAAAAGTTCGCGGCCTAGTCAAGAAAACAGAATAAAGTACATACAAAAATATTTTTATTTTTCGACGTAATCTCCATTTAGCTCTATGCACTTCTTCCATCTGCTTTCCAGAGCTTCCATACCTGTTTTAAAAAAAGATTCCTCAAGGTCTTCAAAATACAGGTTAACAGCGGCTTCGACCTCTTCATTCGTTAAAAATTTCTGCCCACCGAGGTGTTTTTTCAGGTTTGGAAACAGATGAAAGTCCGAAGGTGCCAAATCAGGAGAATAAGCTGAATGTGGCAACAATTCGAAACCACAATCACGAATTTGAGCCATAGACTCGACAGACGTGTGGACTCGGGCGTTGTCCTGGTGAAACAACACTTTCTTTCTCAGTAATCCTGGGCGTTTCTGTTTAATTTCTTCACGTAAACGGCGCAGAAAGGTGCTATAGTACGCAGAGTTTATTGTTTCGCCTTTTGGAAGGTAGTCCACCATAATGACACCCTTAGCATCCCAAAAACCCGATGCCATCACCTTGCCAGCCGACAGAATTGCCTTTGCTTTTTTCGGAGTTGGTTCACCTGATTTTTCCATTGTTTGGATTGTTGTTTTGATTCTGGGGTATAGTGGTGAACCCAGGTTTCATCCATTGTCACAAATCTGTCAAGAAAACCTTGTGGATCAGCCTCGAACATCTCCAATCAGTCGCGAGAAATCGTGAGTCGAATTCGCTTTTGCTCTACTGAAAGCAATCTGGGGACCCACCTACCCGAAACCTTAGAAAAGCCGAGTTCATGGACAATGATGTTTTGCGTTCGTTCATATGAGATGCCTATAGTGTCTGCAATTTCTCTGATAGTCAATCTACGGTCTTTCAATATGAGATCACACACTTTATTGATGTTTTCTTCGGTCGTAGACGTCATTGGCCTGCCGGAGCGAGGGTCATCTTCGATGTTCTCTCGTCCACGTTTAAATTCTGCAACCCATTTTTTCACAGTGGTATAAGACGGAGCAGATTCCCCTTATGTTGTTTGCATGTCATCATGGATCTCCTTTGGTGTTAATCTTTTTTTAAACAAATATTTAATCACAGCACGTTGTTCAAATTTCTCCATTAGTGAAAATTTGTTCTACACACGTATTTATATTGTTCGTAAAATTTTATTTAAACAAGATATCAAAATAAAAATTCGCGGTATGACAATTGAATAATGACAGTTCAAAATGACGGCAGAAAAAATAACAAAAGTTTTTTTTTTAATGGCCAGGCCGCGAATTTTTCAACCAATGTAGTATATCACCTGATATTACGCTTGTGGTTGCAGGTTCGATCCCCGCATAAAGCAAACATTCGTGTGCATAAATATGCTTGTTTGTTGATAGGTCTACCCTCTTAAGAGGTTCGTAATTTTGAGAGAGAGCGTATATGTAATTAGGTGTGTATATCGGTTGACAAGTAATTGACAAAGATTACTTTAAAGGAAGATAGTGTTTATATTTCAGGGATATAATTTTCAACAATTACAATTACAATTACTAGTCCTTGTACCCAACAACTATTCTACCTCTTTAACCCACATTATACATTATGAGATTAGTTGTTACCTTTCAATGATAAGTATCAGGGCAACGACCATACGACCACGGCTATGCGCTGAACATCGTTATGAATATGTTTTAAATACATTACACTACATCAATCAAATGAATTTACATCGAATAATTATGTCTAGTTATTCGATGATATTATGTAAATTATTTGCATCAATTTCAGATGAGAGTATTTTCTTGTTTCATGCTTTCAGGGTGTGATATTTTTAAACAGTACCTACCAAAAACGAAGTATCGAAGCGATTGCAAATATTTCGCCTCCCCTGCTCTAAAGATATTCTATAATAATGAGTGATTGGTTATAGTTTTTATAACCAAGTGAAAAAGAGTACTCATGATCTAGGCCATATTCATGGCGACTCATGATTAAGTTTATTCAAAAGAATAATAAAGGGAACGGACTGAATTGCTCGGACTCAAATATCGTCTAGCCCGGTACTTAAGTTCGTCCTATATTATCTGACAAAATATTTACACCCCTGTACCTATGTGTATATGTACAGGATCGCATATAAGACCTAAAACATAAGCAGTAACTTGCTCTCCGTAGCTCGCGAGTCGAGATAATTTAAAGTTACATAATTCCGTGCCAGCCACAGCATCAACCGTGCTGATGCTGTTCAGCTACATCAAGTAGCCATGATAAAGCCATGATAAAGACTTTTTTTGTTGAATTCCTGAATAGTATTTAGAAAGCCTTATTTGGGGTAACGCTGTCTTCACCTCTGCCAGAATTACCTAAGATAGATAGTTCTTTAGGGACTAAAATATTTAATAAATTTCCGAAACTTAAACAAACAAATTTGCTCTAAATAAAAAGTAAGGTAAAGCTAGACAACTATCTCACCAATCTATAGTATCTGTTTTTAACAATGGAAAAGGGTATTCAGGGTATTGAAGGTATTCAATTTGATGATAAATTTTATAAAATTTTTGTATAATAAAGAGCTAAATATATAAAGACTTATTTGTTTTTTCAGAACGTGCGCGAGTGGGAGGCGGCGGTGGTGCACACTGCGCGCGCGCTGGCCGAGCTGGTGGAGCAGGGCGCGGCGGACGAGGCGCGCGCCGCCGCCCTGGCCCGCGCCGCCGCCCGCGCCCCGCTCGCGCCGCCCCCCGCCGCCGTCGCCCTCGGCGCCCCACAACTACACCTAGGCGTGCTCTACATCGCCGACCCGCCGCGCCTCCACGTCTTCCAACAAAACAACTCCGCCGGCCTCCAACAGTTTTGGCGAACCCTCGCCTCAGCTTGGAACGCGACCGGCGTAGTCTGGTCTAATGCGTGGTCGTCGTGCGAAAGAGACGGATGGTGGAGCGGCGCGGCCGCGGCGAGAGGAGCGGGCGCCACGCGCGCCGCTGCCGCCATCTTTAGACGCACTCCGACCATGCTCTGCGAGGAAGCGATGTACGAGTGGATGGCTAAGCCGCCCGCTTGTGATAATGTTTCGACTGTTTGCGAAGCTTCTTTATCGAAGTCTAACGATCGGCAGCTAGAGGTACACTTTGTGATTTCTTTATTTTTGAGTTTAATCCTAACAATTAACGTTCCCCAGGTACTCTTATATGCAAAACTGATTTCAATGTTATAGAACAAGTTGTTTGAAAACCTATCTCATGCCTCCATTGTAAAAAAGATTGCGTCATGTTCTACGAGTGTGAATATATTTTTTTAAAACAGAAAAACACTAAATTTTCCTTTTTTTTTTTTTTTATAAGTTACTAAACCCGCGTTTGACCTCAATCGCACCTGATGGTAAGTGACGATGAGGTCGAAGATGAAAGCACACGGGCTTAGGAAGGAACTGGCTCTTTATACAATATTGCCGGAACACATTACCGCCGGAGCGGTAACATTTGGCGGCAAACTTTATATAAAGGGTGGTCGCTAGCCAGGCGGACCCAGAAGGGATCCTACCAACAAGCAAAAATCGATTAGTATCCTTTCGATTAGTACCTAGTCCATTCATTCTAGATTTCAATGTATGGGGAAAGCGGCAAAAATTTTACCTTTGTTTTATTGTCGCTATATTATACCATAAGGTAAGTACATTACAGTATACGACTCTCCCACCCCCTCCGGGTTCGGCTTCACCCCTTCCCCCATTGAAAAGTGTACACTTTTTCAGTTTTTTTCAATTTTCAGGTAAATTATATAACCTATGACAAATTATTCAAGGGTGAAATTATTCATTAATAAATTCCCTACACATAAATTCTAACAATTGTTTCAATAAAAGTTATAGTTTCCAAGATATAATGCGCTAAAGTTGACTAAAAGATTTAGGTACTATATGTCAGTCTGTCAGTCAGTGCTGAAAATTACGACTTTTTGACCTTCATATCTTTAAAACCGTTTGAACTAGCTTCGTGAAATTATATCTTTATGGATATAATTAAACACACGTAGTTTTATATGTTTACGTTAAAGGGGTTTTGAGTTATTGAAGGGTCAAAAGTGGCACCAAGTAGTTCGTGCAATATTAGCTAGCGATATACAGTGTATATACCTATATTCTTATTGTTTATCAAAATGAATGTTGAGACTTATTTGTAGGGAATTTATTAATGAAGAATTCTGCCTTGACAATTTCGTCTTAGCTTATATAATTTTCCTGAAAATTTAAATAAACTGAAAAACGGGATACATTTCAAGGGAGAGTGGGTGAAGCCGAGTGCGGAGGATGAGGGAGAGTTGTATATATTGTAATGTGCTCACCTCCAGGTATAATATAGCGGCAACACAGCAAAGGTGAAAATTTAGCCCCTAAAAATCTAGAATGAATGGACTATAGAGCAATTCAGACCGAACTATTATAACAATCAGCTTTTCTGGTAAAGATCGCAGGAATGCTAACGCGGGACTCTTCTCTCGGTCTTTGATTGACTTTGGACAAAGTCGTGCAGGCTGTAAAGAAAATAAAAACAAACGAACATCGCAGTAATAAAGACAGCTGCGTAATATTCCCCTCCTCAGTACCGCTGCAGCTGCCGCGGCGGGCTGTGGTCGCTGCTGGGGCGGCGCGGCGCGTGCGCGGCGTGCGCGGCCGGCGGCTGCCTGCCCGCCGACGTGCGCGCGCTGCTGCTGGCCGCCAACCTGCTGGGAGTGCTCGTGTGCTTGGTTACAGCAGTGCTGGTGTTTCACAAGAGGAAGTGTAAAGTTAGTATTGAATGCACTCAATGTTTTGGTATAGGTATATTTAGTAGGGTAAAAGTATCTACACAGCCCCTTAAGAACCCTTAAGAACTAATTCTAGCAACCCCAGCTTGAGGACCCGTTCAGGGTTTGATAGCTAACATTTACCCTTCATATAAAGGCTGACACGAATAATCAACGAATGCAGAGCATTAAAAAAAATCGACTTCACGTCAAAACTTTGGCTGAGTTGAGATCCTCTATCATATGAAACATTTTTAAAATCGATTCATAATTGTCCGAATAATCGCGTAACAAAGACACAAAAAAAAACAGACGAATTGAGAACTCTTCCTTTTTTGGAATTCGATTGAAAAACCCGAATACTATCCCGATGTTTTCTGAAAAACCAGTCTCTTGAAGATCGTGTGTTATCTTCGACGTAATCTGCACTCGCTATCAGTAGAGATTGAAACGCGCGTTTAGTTATTGTTAAAAGACTACCCCTGCCTGGTTTATAAGTATTTTCAACCGACTTCCAAAAAAGGAGGAGGTTCTCAATTCGTCTGTTTGTTTTTTTTTTGTGTCTTACACACGATACGATATTTCGGTCAATTATGAATCGATTATAAAAATTCTTGTTTCATATAATAGAAGATATTTCATCATTGATCCCATATAAATTTCATCGGTTGAGTACTTCATTAAAAATTTCAAATTTTTGAAAAAATATGTATGATTTCGGCGAATGTATACGATGCTGACATTATAACTCAGCCAAAGTTTTGACGTAAAGTCGGTTTTTTTATGCTTTGCATTGGTTAATTATCTAATATTGATGCTTGGATTTAAATGTTTTGCAATATTATTGAAACCTTTGTAATTTACTAATCAAATTTTGAACAAGCCAAAAACTATGTAGCCCCAAGGAAATAATGTTTAAAGAACCTTGAGAACAAAGTAAAAAAAGTCCCGGCTGTAAATCACAATCGGACCATTAATAAATAATAAAATCCCAAGACAATCAAACCCACTACATGGCCCCAAAGTAAACATAGCTTGTGTTATGGGATACCATGTAGAATATACTACATAAATAGATAAACACCCGGACACGGAACATTTTTTTTTTTCTTGTTCCGTGCGGGAATCGAACCCGCAACCACTGGCGTCTGAGGCAGACAGGTTTACCCCATCGCCAGAGTGGTTTTCATTAAATCTGTAGCGATAGTCATGTCTTACATATTATTATTATTGTCCCATGCTGGACTGGGAGCAAAAGAAAAACATGGAATGTGCCAGCTGTTTCTCTTCCCGGGCATACCGTAAAAGTCAGATAAAGTCAGATAAGGGACAGCGCTGCAGCGGCGGCGATAAGCTGACCCCCTGTCACTGCAGTAGTGTCTCTTCATCATTGTAATACATCCAAATTTGTCAAACGTGACATCAGATGGTCTTCTGCCCACCCCATAAGGGATACAGGCGTGAAATTATGTATGTACCTATGTACGTATGTATTAAGTTCTTTGTCCGATGTATTTTCAGGCGGTGGCAATGGGGATGTGGACGGTGCTGGAAGTGGTGTTACTTGGAGCCCTCATGATATATGCCTCGGTAATAATTATTATCATGTAACTGTAGTGATAACTTTCAAAAGAATATTATTTATTTTTACAGTGTACGTAGAATTTAGTCCAATGTAAAATAAATTATGATAAAACTTTCTTATAAGTAATCTAAGCTTTAAAAAATGACATTTCGAAAAAAAATCTCAACTGTGTTTTTACATTCAATTTAGTCTACTTAAAGCTCAATATTTATCTTTGGTATTTCAGGCGGCATCGCAATATCTGTCGTCCGCGTGGTGGCGCTGCGTAGCCGGCGCGTGGCTACGGGAGCTAGGCTTCGTAGCGTGCTACGGCTCGGTCGTGCTACGTCTGTGGGTCTTGTTGGCCGAGTTTAGGACGAGAAAAGCGCATCGGTGGACGCCCAGAGATTCTGAGGTAAATTTTATAAATTAATGTGAGAGAAAACAGCAAAATATTGAAGTGTGAAAACGTATCACTTCGCCGATAGATAATACCGAATGTGTGGGCTTGGGTATAATATCTGTATATCATAAAATCTCTAGTCACAGTGCGCTCTATACAGGAGCGATACATATACGAGTACAACGTGTAACATAATGAAGAGATAATACTTGAAGCGATTGTATGTTTGGTGGTATAGTTTATAAGTTACAGTAACATAAATTTTTAATCCTTACGGTTCGTTCGGAAAACAAGTTCAAAGTTTAGATCAGAATATCTAAGTGTCAACGCTAAAAACAGCTGTTACCTTGTGATGGAATCTATTCGATAACAGATGGCGTTAAAATAAAGCGATAAGTAACCAAGAGAGATGCTACAAAGTGTAATTTTATGCCTACTAAAATAGAAGACAACAACGTCTCGGGAATGTTTTCGGTAGTATCTAAGTTTTAAAAACTATATTTTCACTAATATTAGCGTTTATCACGCGGTGTACCAATATACAATTCTACTGAAATAATAGATTCACACCGAATAACACGTTAATTTTCACTATCTGTGAGAATATATTTTATAAACCTTAAACTATTTTCAGTAATTAATCTTGCTTTATTTGCGTGCCTGGAGATACTAACTGAATTTTATTTGCTCTACTTCTGTATGTTTGGTATTGTATAAAGTTTGTTTTATTCATATTAATATTTTGATTTAAATAACTAGGAATGGAAGTGAGTGACTTATTAGATTCATGTTCCAAAAATTTTGTATCTTTCGCTGTTATGTTTATGTAAATACATTCATGTTCGTAACAGTAGGGAATGATATTAATGAATAAAATAATTAAAAACGTCCCTAACATACTAGATACCTTGTCGAATTCTGAATGGATTTTGTTCTTTAAACGACGACGATATCTCCACGCATTGGATGACCTTTATTTCAAGTAATTCGTCGCAAATTTTATACATTTCCTCGTATGCCATATGTCTCTGGCTTTTAAGTAGAGTCACATGACAGACAAACCAAATGCCTTGCTCAAAAAAAATGAAATGAATTTTTTTTTATTCATTATAAGACCATCGAATGGCCGCTTAATTCCGTTCGGCCGTTATTCAATAACTATCAACACCTTGTTAAAGCCGAAGTACAAAATTGTGACGTCATTAAGCGGTCATTCGATGGTCTTATCAAAGATTTAAATCCATAGATTGGCCCATACGTGTCTTAAGGTTGTCATTTTTAGTCACACAAGCACGGCGCGTTCACGTCAACAAACGTCATAGAATGAGATCAGATGTAACTTACGCTAGAAACACGCCTAAACAGTTATAAAGGATTACAGAGTAAGAAAAATAAAGATAAATATTTATAAATCGTTCATTTATTAAAAACATACCTACAAGATTGCTAACTTAAGTACCAGCAAAAAGCACCTAATTATAAATTTTTGGCGTTCTGTTGTTTGTGTTTGTTTATGTAAATTAGGAAGTCATTTATATAATTATCAATTATTACTTTTATTATTTAAACTCTATGATTAAAAGTCGCGGGCTGTTCTTGGGAATGTGTATGTAATGTGTCGAATATATTACTTTGTAAAATAGACTCTAACATTATGTCATTCCATAGAATTTAGTTTGTTTTCGCTATTAAAGTAGGGAGTTGATTTTTTTTTATATGGGATCATATGAATTTTTCGGATTTTAGACAAAAATCAAACAAATCGCAAGCAGGAACGACTAACCCACCCATATTTTTATAGAGATTAATTTATGAAATTCTAGCCTTTGGTTAGACATAAGTGCGACAATACATGTACCTAACGCATTTTAGTTTTTTATTATTTCTTTTGCTACCCAACCTGATATACCCACCAGTCACTTTTGAAATTTAAGGTGTTTGAGATCATACAAAAATAGTTTGAGATCATATGTGAAGAGAAAAATATAATAAAAAATGAATATTAATTATTTACTCAGTAAACTTAATCGAAAATTCAAGAATTCATTACGCAACGCATTGTTAAACTCGCATTTGCAGCAATCTGCGTGCCAGGTCACGTGCCGTGATTGACTCAGACGTAAGTAAAGTTAACAAAATTTTATTTATTTATAGGCAATGTTAGTGAAAAATTAAGTTTCTAGTATACAAGGTGACTGGTGACATATTTTAAGGAGTTTTTGTGATCTTTTAATAACACTATCATAATGATCTCGGAATGTGAGTTTGGAGTCGATTAAGACGCCCAAGTCTTTAACTAAGGATTTTCGCCGGAGTATTATCCCTTCTAACATGGTACAAGGTGACTGGTGACATATTTTAGATATTGAAGGAGAGCACCCTGTACTTGATTCTGAGCATATTAATTATGTAAATTAAGTACCTACTACTTAATTTTCAGCAGAATTCCCTATAAATAAATAAAAAGTTTTACTAGGTCGAGAACCGTTCGTGAAGCCGTCTATACCTAACTACCTATACTGTGTTGATAACGCCGTGCGTACGTCTGTACCAGTGTTTTATGCGTTGCGTAATGAATTCTATAACTTTCGGTTAAGTTTACTCATTAAATAATTAAAATTTATATTTTATTCAATTTTTTCTCTTGGAGTATCACCTCAAACTATCACTCTCCTCGAATTCCAAAAGTGTACCCAACAGTCACCCTGTATATCCTACGAATTGCTTAGAAATTTCAGTGTATTATTTGTATCTAAAATGTTCGATATAATTTTGCAGTTTACATCGTATTAGGTTAATATTGGTATAGTTCTAGAAATATCTTTCCCGCGAATATTAATAGTTTCATTTATATTATTTAATGGTCTACAACAATTAAGAATAAGAAAATTATTACTTAAAACCGATATGATAAAAAATATGTGAGTAAAATAAACCAATGTATTTTTCTATTTCCATAAAATAGTAAAAAAATACGACAGCTTTGTAAAGTAAAATAAAATCTTCACCGGTTTTCTAATATGATTTTAATAGGTTACATTAAGTATTGAGTTGATCTTTTATTTACTATCTGATTACTTATTCTTTGCCGGCCGGGCGCTTACTTGCCCGACAAAATCGAGAAATGCATTAATAGTATATTATGTAACAAGTGAGCGAAGTCTTAATAGGCGAGGGCTTAATAATGAGCCGAGACTGTAATTAGCAACGCTCACGAGTTATATACGACGTTTTTCAACACACTTGTAAGTAAAAGACAGACATACGTGGTCATAAAATAACAAACACACTTGATAACAAAGCTGTGAATTGTGATTGAAAAATGGCGCCGAACTTCGCGCATGCGCGTAGGTTTTTTTTTCCGCCAAATGTGTCAATGGCTGTATAGCATATACAGCCTATTTTACATGAAAATATTTAATTTGGAGTGGTAAATCCAAATATTTTAATATTTTGTAACAAATTATTGTAAATTGTGAATAAATTGTTTGATATACAATTTTGTTTAACTAATATAAGGCGTAAACATTTAAAAATGTATATGGATTTGAAGTGGCATAAAACCTCTTTGTTGTTTCTGAAAAAAATTAATGTATAACCCGGATCAATAAAATATGCTCTGTTTACTCGCATTTAATTTGCACAAAGGTACAATTCAACTTTGTAGGATTCATTATATTATGCACTAGGGCATAATATATTATGCACGCGTGACTTATATAGCCCAGTTTATAGTTCTAAATTCAATAGAATAAGGCTTACTTTACGAGCAAGTGTGTTGAAAATAATATTATTAAATACTAACGCATGAAAAGTAACACCTTTATCCTTGTTTGTATTGCGACTTGTATTTTTACACCCCTGAAATGAACAAGACAGCATAAATAAGGCTTTATGTAAATATTTTAAACAAATAGTCTATGTGAACGTGCAAGACAAGCGCTCATTAGAGACTGTCACAAGACTTGTGCATGCACCTCTTTCAGTAATGACAATATTTCGTTAGTTCTTTGTACTGAAAGGGCACATCTATGGATTTAAATCTATGGGTCTTATAATGTTATTATTGATTGATAGTTATTGAATAACTATCAACACCTTGTTAAAGCCGAACAAGGTGTTGATAGTTATTCAATAACTATCAACACCAAGAGACAAAAAAAGCCGGCGAAAGAGTGCCAAGAGACAAAAAACTCTTGGCACTCTTTTTCAGTCAGGATTATACGAATTAATACAAATAGGTACATACAGTACAAATTTATTTTCAACACACTTGCTCGTAAAGTGAGCGTTATTCTATTGAATTTAGAACTATAAACTGGGCTAAAAGTCACGCGTGCATAATATATTATACCCTAGTGCATAATATAATGAATCCTACAAAGTTGAATTGTACCTTTGTGCAAATTACATGCGAGTAAACAGAGCATATTTTATTGGTCAGGGTTATACATTAAATATTTTCAGAAACAACAAAGAGGTTTTATACCACTTCAAATCCATATACATTTTTAAATGTTTGCGCCTTATATTAGTAAAACAAATTTGTATATCAAACAAATTATTCACAATTTACAATAATTTGTTATAAATATTAAAATATTTGCATTTACCACTCCAAATTAAACATTTTCACTTAAAATAGGCTGTATATGCTATACAGACATTGACACATTTGGCGGAAAAAAAAACCTACGCGCATGCGCGAGGTTCGGCGGCATTTTTCAATCACAATTCACAGCTTTGTTATCAAATGTGTTTGTTATTTTATGACCACGTATGTCTGTCTTTTACTCACAAGTGTGTTGAAAAACGTCGTATGTAACTCGTGAGCGTTGCTAATTACAGTCTCGGCTCATTATTAAGCCCTCGCCTGCGGCTCGGGCTCAAATCACAGCCTCGACTGTAATTAGCAACTTCGCTCACTTGTTACATAATATACTATTATTTATTTATTTTATTTATTTATTTTCTTAAATGTACATACAGCGCACAATCGTATAACAGATAAGTGGTTTTTAACAGAATGAGTCTTAAACTAGAATGTTAGCCTAAAAAGTACACACAGCATGTAAAAACTGGTAAACATAAGTATTATAAAGTTAATATAGGTTTTAGTAAATTATAAATAATATAGGTTTAGGTAAATTATAGGTTTCCAATATATTTAATATTAGACTAGGATGTAAGCCTAACAAAGTACACACAGCATGATATAGTTTAATAAAAAGCTAAATACCGGAAAAACTTTACGAAAGCAAATTCGTTTTATATTTATTATTGTTCTTTAACGTATTTACTTGTGAATTTTTAAGGATCTGACCACTTGTTAATATTTCTGCGAAAGGTGAGAAAGTTATGATTAAATAAATCAATGGCATCAACCATGTCTCTGTCCCCACCAGCGGAAGCCAACAAATCATTATAAGCACGACACATGCGAGTAATGGGAAAAAGAAGTATTGTTCTTGTAGATGTTTAGTACAAATGGCTTAGGGTGCCTTGCATTGAGCTTAGTATTGAAATTAAGACAGCTTAAAAGGGAGGGAGAGGAAACAAGTGAATGGGTCAATTTGTATAAGAATAATAAATCTTGTACAGAACGACGTGACCTCAAAGTGGAGACTCTAAAGTGCTTTAGTCTCTCATTATAGGTAGTAAGCTTGCGGCCCATGTGTTGTCTAAAGGCAATCATTTTTAACGCTTTATTTTGAACCTGTTCTATCCTATCAATGTGCAGCTGATAATATGGACTCCAAACGATACTAGCATATTCAAGGATGCTTCTTACAAGGGTGTTAAAGAGAAAGATGAAACTAGATGACTTTTTAAATTCCTGAGTACTTCTATATATGAAACCAAGGAGTTTTTGTGATCTTTTAATAACACTATCATAATGATCTCGGAATGTGAGTTTTTTTTCAATTAAGACGCCCAAGTCTTTAACTAAGGATTTTCGCCGGAGTATTATCCCTTCTAACATGTAATCATAAGTTATAATATTGCGCTTATTTGTGAAAGATATGACCGAGCATTTTTCGATATTTAGGTGCATATGGTTAGTTTTACACCAATTCGATATGGCTAAGGCATCATTTTGAAGAAACTCGCAGTCACTAGTGTTTGTAACCGGGGTAAAAAGTTTTAGGTCGTCGGCATAGAGAAGACAGCTACAGTGTAATATGTCTATAAGATCATTTATAAAAATAATGAAGAAGAGCGGTCCTAGATGTGACCCCTGGGGCACTCCAGATGGGACAGCACTCGGTGATGAAGTGAAACCCTTCAAGGTGACAATCTGGCTTCGGTTGGATAGGTATGATTTAATCCACCTTAGTAAATCCCCATGTATACCGTACCATGAAAGCTTTTGTAAAAGCAAATAATGGTTCACTTTGTCAAAAGCCTTCTGGAAATCGGTATAAATCGAGTCAACCTGGCCACCCCTGGCAAATATGGAACATAGTGAGTTTTTGTATTCTAGTAAGTTTGTAACTGTTGACTTATTCTTGACAAAACCATGTTGATTTTCATTTATGAATGGGCGTACGTGGCTGTAAATGCCATCATACACTATGCTTTCAAATACCTTCGCAATACCTGAGAGCTTGCTTATAGGTCTATAGTTCTCGCATATTCCAGGGTCTCCACACTTTAGGATAGGTACAATGTGTGCAGACTTCCATCTTGTGGGGAAAACGCCAGCTTTCAGGGAAAGGTCGAAAATAATTTTAAGAGGAGCACAAAGCTGCCCGGCACATTCCTTCAGAAACATAGGAGGTATAGTGTCTGGACCAGGACTTTTGTTCGTATCAAGCGCTTTTAGTTTCTTAAAAATGTCTGAATCGTTTATTACTATTTGAGTTAAAGAGCTATTGTAACGTTGTTCTTGAGGAAGTGTATAACTTGGTGAGTCTTCAGAAACTGAAGCAAAATAGTTGGAAAACATTTCACAAATATCCTGGCCTTCAGAGACTGATATGTTTCCGAAGGAAACTGTGCCAGGAACGCCAACCTTGGCCCTACGGTTATTAATGTAGTTCCAGAAAACTTTGGGGTTACTGCCTAGTAAATTTTCAGTACATTCAGTATATACGCGAGAACAGTCCCTTAAGAGTGCTTTCGACCTTTCACACAACATGCTAAAAGTATCGTAATCACGAGGGTTGCCATATTTTTTATACCGCTTATGATATTTTCGTTTTTCGGCGATGCATTTCTGTAAAGCTGGTGAAAACCAGTTGGGGAAGTTTTTAGTGTTTAATCTCTTAAGAGGAACGTGTTTATTTATAACTAGCTGCTGCCCGCGACGTCGTCTGCGTGAACGCTATGCAGCACCAAACGCACCTACGATTATAACACTGCTAGCGTGATAATATGTAGCCTATATGTTGACCCGACTTCTTAACTATCTTCATGCCAAATTTGAAGTAAATCCATGCAGTACTTTTTGAGTTTATCCCGGAAAGACAAACAGACAAACAGACAAAAATTCTAAAAACTATATTTTTTGTTTCTGTTTCGATTGTAGATCATACCCCAAGTTTTATTTAAAAAAAATATTCAATGTACAGTTTTGACTTTCCTACCATTTTATTATATGTATAGATATTTTGAATAATACCATAGAAAATATCAACACTACTGTCAAGGTTTTCGAGACTTAGGACATCTGTCCAAGCCACATGATCTAATTCATGTCTGATCTTGTCATAGTCGCATTTTAAAAAGTTGTGACGGCGCTGACATTTAATTCTTGATAACGAAGTTGTGGAGCCTGTAGTTAGATTAATCTCGATTGCAGGATGATGTCGATCTTCGCGACATAGAGGCTGTGTTTGACAGACTTTTATGTTTGGAATAGTGGCCAAGACTAAGTCGAGACATCGTCCCAGAGTATTTTGAACATGATTAAACTGCATTAGGTCACACATTGATAACGAATCGCATAGTATTCGGGCCTTTGTGTCTGCAGGTGAGATAGGTATCAGATGTAGGTTATTTGAACCAGAGTGGTGCCATGTTAAGGTTGGGACATTAAAATCTCCCAAGACAATGCTGATATCATTAGGATTGAAGTTGTTAACAGTTGCAGTTACAAATTGATCATGACATGAAAAAAAAACAAACACAAAACAGCTAATTGTGAGAGCCAATGTCATGCCACAACCAAATTGCTTACATAGTAGGTGCATTGAGCTATGGATGCACAACACGAACATGACAAACTGGGACCAGAGTATTTAAACAAGAATGGAATAAAATAGTCATCAGCAAAACGACCTGGCTTCGCTAGCAGCACCCGTTCATGAATATAACGCAAGCACCAGCCATCACCCTCCTCAACCATATTTTAGGGAAGAGGGTGACCCAATACCCGACGCTACCAGTAGCCATGCCGCCTGAGGGAGCATGTCGATCTTGCTGTTGTCTTGACAAGAAAGTGGAACAGTCGCCAGTATGTCACATGTCATACTGCACAGCCAAGCCGTAAACAAAATTAATAAGTAATTAGAAACTTTTAGAAATATCCTGTTGTGCTTAATCCCATGCTTTTGTATCGTCTAAGTCTTCACGTCTATCTATTCCCAATCGCTACCACCACAGGTGCTACGCATCGTGGCCGCCATGGTGTCGGGCGCGGGCTGCTACCTGGCGGCGTTCTCGGTGACGGTGGCGTGCGGCGACTGCAGCGCCGCCTGGCACCACGCCACCGCCGCCGCCGAGCTGCTGCTGCTGCTGGCGGGGCTGCGGCTGGCCTTCGCCTTGAGGAACGCGAGTGTGCCTTTCCAGGTATGGGAAATGGATGTGTGTCGTATGTATTAGTAATTGTGTTGTGAAAAGAAGAAAATTTGGTGCCGCATATTGAATTTTATTAATTGTGTTGTGTTGAACGTTATTTTTTGTTTATGCGAAACCTGAAAATAGTTTGTTAAGAATTGTTAATGGAATTGGTTGCAGTAGTTTTTATTCTTACTATGTTATATTTTATCTAAATAACCTCTACAGACCCTTAAATGCTGTACACACGCTGAAAATACGTGCCACCAAACGCGATTAAGACAATATATAGGCGCTCGTAAACTTATATATTTGCTAAATAAGAAGTTTAAATAAAACTACTTTTTATCCGGATTAATCGCGTATAACGAAACGTCGAGATAAAATGTAAAATATAAATTAACAAATAGTTTTATTTAAATTATGAATCGTGAAAACTTAAGACAAAATAAGAAGTTATTTAATTTTGGCCTTAAACACCTTCGAACAGGATCATATTATGTAGGTTATGGACAAATGTCTGAGGATTGTATTTTTGAAATGTCTGCTGGATAATACCCACCTGTTTGTATTGCGACTCAGGAGCGTTGCTGGCTGGTGTCGGCGCTGGCGCTGGAGGCGGCGGCGACGGTGTCGTTCCGGCTGCTGGCGCTGGCGGGCGCGGCGCCAGAGACGCACGCGCTGGCGGCCGCGGCGCGCGCGCAGCTGTCGGCCGGCGCCGCGCTCGCCTGCGTGCTGGCGCCGCGTCTGTGGCACGGCTACCGCGCGCGCGCGCTCGCCATGGAGGTCAGTGCGGGCGGGCGGCCGACCCGGCTGCAACCCTGGCCCTCGCCAACATCTACGACAATAAACACAGTGTCTTGTGCTGGCAGGGAGCTGATAGTAGGGGCTATGCCCGGGAGTGTCACGTGGCCGCTAAATACTTGTTTCATGAACTCATTCATCGCGAATGATCTAGCGCAACTCAGCGCTTTGTGTGTCCTGACGCCGATAGTCTATAGCCACTGCGTTTGGGCGTGAGTGCCCAGTGGTTGCTGTGTTCAAGCGTCTGACGTCAATAACTGCCTTATGTGTGTTCCCGTGACATATCAAGAAATACCGCTTTGCGCATCCATTTTTTTGAAATATTTTCAAGTGTCGAAAGATCTTCTTTTTGAAATATTGCATGAAAATATGCGTCCCAAAATCTAGTTTTTTGGACATCTGATCTCGAATGAGTTTTATTTATTTTATTATTTATTATCATTTTGCTAAGGAGTAAAGAAGAAAATAGTTTATTTCGATTAATATGTCTGTTTTTTTTGGCCGTATCTCTAATTTCAATTTACACACATTTAACTCAATCCACAATCGCAGGTATCCCGGCGCGGCCCAGCCGAGGGCTTCACCGGCGAGAACGAAGAGGAGCCCACCTCGGAGGAGGTCCGCGCGGAGCTGAAGCGGCTGTACGTGGAGCTGGAGGTGCTGCGCAACAAGACGCTGCGGCGCGACAACCCGCACATCAGCAAGCGGCGCGGGGGCCGCAAGCCGCCGCACCGGCGCTTCTCGCTGCAGGTCAGTTCCAGCCGACATTGTACCCTGCTGCGGGGCTAGCATGCGACTAACGATCAAGTTTTTACCATGTTTTTGAAAATCAATCAATTTGTGCTAACATGCTTGCAAATATCTTGTAAGTTATTTAAAATTTGGTTAAGTAATTTAAGATTTCGTAGAGTTAAAGAAGTCGTCGTGGCGCCGTGGTTACTGTGTGTATCATACGATATCACAGGTTAAGCAACGTTCGGCGCGGTCGGTACTTGGATGGGTGACCGCCGACCATTCATTTCTCACGACGACTTCCGTGCTTCGGAGGGCACGTTAAGCAGTCGCTCCCGGGTGCTGTATACTTGTATACAGTAGTCGTTAGGGTTTGTCAGAAGCCATCTAGGCGCCCTAAAAATTTCTGGCATCCACCACCCAGCACTGGGCCAGCTTGGTGGATTATGGCCTATACCTCCTCTTCACCCAGGGGAGAGACTCATGCCCTGCAGTAGGCTCATTACAAAGAGTTGTGATGATGATGTGATGATGATGAGAGTTAAAAGTTCTCCTTTATTGTCAGAGCTAATTTGAAATTGTATCAGATTAAGTACTTTTTATATTTATCTCATATAATATGAGATTCTTGTTATGAAATTATGGCTCGTAAATTCAAGTTTATAAAGTTTATATGAAATTATTAATTTTACAGAATGCTATGGCGCGTAATCGTGAGACGCATGTTAGGAAATACGTTATACTTTCGTTCGAAAAAAATCTTTACCGTGTTGATTGATTTTCACTATCGATATGGCGCATGCTAGGCCCGTTGGTCAAGTGGAAACAGAGAATCATGTACACCAGCTTTCCAAATTCAAATTATCAAGCCAAAGACCTAGTTGCTAGTCAACTGCAAATGAAGTATGAACAACCCATCTACATTCCATTTTCAAATTATAAGGCCAAAGAAGTCACCGAGTTTTATGATCGGCTCAATTGCTCAATCGGAGCGGCTTTTTGTTACCAATAGATTATATATTCATTTTATTAAAAAAAATATTAAGAATTGCAAAATTGTATTTTCTGCTTTCGTCATCATTGAATTAACATCAAAATTTCTATTCTTCTTCATAATTTAGGTAAAGAACTTCACGACTTCATAAAACACAAATTTTAACAGGGTTTTTTACCTTTTTAAAAGTGGATTGCTGGATCTTTGTTTAAATATTTGTTGCTTTTTTACGCTGAAGCAGCTGGGAAGATTTATGAAATTTCGCACAAAAATAAGAATAAATAATCTAGTAGATGACTAATGAGTTTCAGGTATAGAATAATTCTATTACTCTATAGGAACTCTATACCCGAAAATCGTTAATCATCTCCGGTTGATTGGAAGCCAAACAAAACGGTTGTCATGTTATATTTATCTATTACCAACTGCACCGAAAGGCCAGTCACCTACTACCACCAACGATTACATTTCAATTGTGTCTTAGATAAGAGATCTACTCTTGAAAAATATTTTATGAGAGTAGTTAATAGGAATGAGTTTAATTTTATTCCTTGATTAAATATGTGTTTCCTCTAATCCTTGTTGTCCTCTGATGTGACGTTTAAACCCATTAAGTGTGTTTATATGTATTTAATGATTTTCGTATAACATCCATTTAGTTTAGTTCCTCAACAAATTTCTAACCCTTCCCTTCAATCCCCTATGTAAACGTTATCATGAAATGCATACTTACAGATCCATGATTGAAGCAGTCTTAGTGATATCTATTGATCCTTGAACATGTACCTAAATAATTGTTTGTTTCATCTTCCATCTTTCTCTGACTTTAGAAAAAGGGCAGTCGAGAAAAGGTAAGGAATGTGATTATTATGGCATGCGACTTGGCGTGCAACCTTGCATGACCCCGTGGACCTTTTCCCTTGGGCCCTTTCGTGACGTGACCCTAGACCCTCTACCCTATGACCGTGACTTTAAGGCACAATTACTGAAATTCCGCACAGCTACGTGTTTGCAAAACTAGTATACTAACCGCTTTAAATGTACTGATTTCTAAACAATTCTTGTACGAATATTTCTAGAGGAATTACAGCTTTGAAGTCGAGATCGTCTGTTGGCTTTACCCCGCTCATCCCTGTATGTTAACTGCACAGGAATACTTTCGCTCTTTAGCTTGTTTACTATGCATCGGCGGCGCAACTTCTTTTTTTTAATAATTTTAAGGTAGTTGTAATTACCTGTAAGGTACCTAATTAAGTCAGGGAACATAGTTACAAAGTTGATTTGAATTTATAAATTTATACACCTTTAAATTTAGATAAAAATCATATTTTTATTTTGATACTCACGAAACAAAAATAACTAATATCAACAAACATTCATCTTACATTTGTCGATCTCATATGCATAACCTGAATTTGATCCTACAGTTCCTCTTAACATGATCATCCATGTCATTCAAACCAACAAAAAATTCCAAACAAAACATCCCATAAGTTAAATCACAGAAATCTCAAAAACAATAATCATTAACGCTCGTTTAACCAACCAGGCGTTGCAAGCTCGTCGTGGTGGCAAAGGAAAAGCTGGAGGCAGCTCCAGCGCCGTGGAAGCCAGTGACGTTGACCCCTCCAGGACTCCTGAAGACTCCGTCTGCTCCAACGAAGGACCCTCGCACTACACCGAGGGGGACACGCAGCAGTCTTGACCACAGGCTCACTTTGTCTTTCTTTAAAAGTACACGGTATGAACAGCAAAATGCTGAAAGGGAAGATACAACTTTGATCTTGACAAAGCTAAAGGATTACTTCAGAATTTGTATTCATAAGAACAACTAAGAAGGGCAACAGTAACTTAATGTTTACACAGATTTAACTGCTTGTAAACTTATGCATTTCGAACACATATTGATAGCATAAGTCGGGACTTAATAGAGTTCCTTCGTTAATTTACTGATCATGAGGCCCTGATGGAGTTGGGATGGTCGTGGCCACCATAGTCCAGACATATGCGATCAATATGATAAAATTGATTGAGTCCTACGTTACAGGTGAAGACTTTAATACGTGGTAGGTGAACATTGTAAATAAGTAGGAATTGGTGTTGTGTTGCATTATTCTCAGTAGATTTGACCTGCTTCTACATCAAAATTGAAAACTTATTGAAGTTGTTGAAAAATTAAGTACCTTGGTGCAAATTTCCCTAAGTCTGCTATTAGATATGCGATTCTTTGGGGTTGAAATTTTTTTAAGTAAGAGCACAGTGGTTACGTAACACATGTGCAATGTTTTTTTATAACTTTTCTGGATACATCTTGAAGAATGTTATAAAATCTCTGTAACATGTCTAAAGAAATAAATTGTACATGATCAATGTCTACAACATTTTTAGGATTTTTTTAACGTAATTACCTCTAACATTTTTATATTACATTGCCACTTTAAATGCCACGAATATTCGGCTACTATTCAGTACTCAGCCTATTCGGCGAATTCGGCGTTGCTGAATATTCGGTATTCGGCCAAATCACTATTCGTGGCAACTCTAGTTGCCACTCCATCATCCATCATTCATTCTAAAAGCTTTTCGCCGCTCAACTACCCTTCCTGTGAAAATCCTTCCATAATATAATCAGACACTCATTGAAAGAACCTTATTACCAAGTATTACATCCGCGCACGCAAGGAATATTATTTTTCATACAAACTAAAAAGTCCTATATTCCATGAGAATTTCGGACATTTCTTCTTTCATATAACCAGACCCTTATTGAAGAACCTTTATACCAAGTATCACATCCGTGCAGTCACGGAATAAGATTTTTCAAACAAGCTAAAATTAACAAACTAAAAAGTCCAATATTTCCTGTTCCCGTGGGAATTTCGGGAATCCCTTCCTTCGTGCACCCCTGCATCTCCTAAGGAATGTATGTTCTAAATTTTAGCTATCTATGCTCAGTAGTTATGGCTGTACGTTGTCCGTCAGTCACTCAGTCAGTAACGGAACAGTTTTATGTACAGGTTTGTTTTTAAGTCACCAGCCAAATTCAAATGTTATTTTCTTTGATACAATATAAACTGATTATTTATTTTAGTGTAGCTCGGTGCAAAAAACATAAAAATATGGCACCAAAAACTTTTTTACAAAGAGTCGCTGTTGATGAACATAGCTACAACGACGCGGCATTTCACTGATAATACTACGACGTAGTAGGTACTAGATGTTGTTTTGTAGTAGCGCGTAGTCGCGCTTTATTTTACTGGTATTCATTCGTTACTTAAAGTGACCATGCTTTGCTTAATATGTTAGCGAATAAATTAATTTTCTTGTAAAAAAATACATAACTTTTTTTTGCAAAATTTTTTTCTTCAAATGGTACTCTTTGTGTAAAAAGAAATTGACCGGTGACTAACAGACAACCCTGTATATTGACTGATAATCAAAGTCTCAGGATTACCTACTTGAGGTGACTTGCACTTAGTAAATTTTAAATAGAAGAATTGAATAAAGGCAAACTTTTTAGCAGCTAAGTAAGTAGGTACCTAACCTCTTCAGTGCGTTTAATTTTGACAGTTCACTAATCGTCGTAATTATTATAAGTCATCACTGAAATACAACATTGATCATGTACAATTCAGTGCTAAGCGGCAACCGAGACTGACACTTTGGAAATAATAATGGCGAAAAAACTACACAGCTTATGTTAGTAATATAAGTAAATTTAAAAAAAAATTGGTACTTATGTATCTAGAAAATAATTATAGATCTGTATTTTATTTTATCTATGGGTCTCTATGTAAAATTCAGTAAGTATAAACTTCGTATGTAAAATTGTAATCTCAAATACTGATGCGCTAATTAAAATTAACCCTGTATAAACATGGATACCAAAAAAAAAGACAAAGATTTAAAAAACTTTAATTTGATAATAAATATAAGCCCTTAATATTTTTTAAGAGTAGCCTAGTTAGAAATAGAAAGTTATCAATTTTTATATAGCAGTCGCTAAGGTTTTGTATTACTTAAATGTCGGAGTTCGGTGAAGGCAATATAAACGTGTTTATCTTTGTTGTATTGTTATTATATAATTTTAGGAAAAAACAGTTCTTGTGAATTATGACCAAAGTATCGTAGGTTACCTTTTTTTTACTAAGTGCCCGATGAATAGTTAAACATTGTTATAAAACTTAGCAACTAAGGACTTGATTAGTTGTAAAGTTTTTTGTATCGCTAATTTGCAAACATTTTCTTGGCGTTATGCTATTATGCTGTTCACCGCGGTTAAATATTGCAGCGCTGCTCCTTTGTAAGACAGAAACTAAGTAAATAAGCCAACAATACAACCTAGGTGGGCGAAAGGACGCAACATTTTGCGATGTGACGTAAAACGACCACGCAAGTTGTGTCAACGCAGCAACGTAGGCCACCTGCTATAGGTATAATACATGCCTATTTTTAGTCACCGGTCAAATTTTTATCACACAATAAGTATAATTTATAGAAACGAATTTTGCAAAAAAAAATGGTATGTATTTTTTTACAAGGAAATTAATATATTCTTTTGCATATTAAGCAAAGCGTGGTCACTTTAAATTAGAATGAAAACCCTTATAATAAAGATGACTACGCACTACAAAACATCTTGTAGTACTACGTCGTAGTATTATCAATAAAATGCCGCGTCGTAGCAGCTGTGTTTAAAGAACAGACCATTTTAAATTTGGCCGGTGACTATAAAACAGTCATGTAAAATGACTACTTGATATTTTCGCATCGCGTCGCGTCGCATCGTGTAGCTGCGTTTATCGTTCCCCAAGGACAACGAGATACCCAAAACATCTAATATTCAAATTGAAATTCGGTTATCACAAAGACTCAGCCAGACATAACTACTATCTAATTAAGATACTTACATATCCACGAATAGAAGCAATAACTTGGATCAAGTCAATACACTTTACAGAGTAAAGTTACTACTGATAGGAATCGGATTTACAATCCTTGATATGATTTGTACGATAGGATAGCGAGAAAAATGAAGAAACGGGATGTTATCATGGTCATTAAGAAAGTATTTTCATTTCCAAGTAAGAAAATACTTATACTTTCGACACTTAAACCAAAGTCGGTATTTCATATTTAAGATGACGATAATATCTAAGATTGAAAATCCGAAAAAGTATGCCAATCTGCCTTATAGTTTAACAGAACAATTGTTTATGTGGTATACATGACTATACCTCATATTAATATTGGATTATCTATATTTTAGTGTATACATTTAAATGTAAAGTTTATAACATCTTATTCTAGATGACTGCACCGACTTGTTCAATGTGAAACTTTTACTTAGTAGAATACAATCAAATGCAATTTTAATTATAACATAATAATCACCATGTTCTAGATAATAATTTGTCATTAATGTGCTTTTCTATATTGTAACTATGTCAGCTAGTACCTGCCTTCGTTAAGTAAGTTCGATTTACAGTGTAAGACCCCAGTTGTATTAACTGTATTCCTTCAAAACCCACAAAATTGAAACCAATTAATGCCAACAACTTTGAACTTAAAAACCTACCATATTTTTCTTCTTTCTACAATCGGGCCACCAAAACTAAAAATAATACTACTAGAATACTCGGTTCTCATAGTTATAGAAAAGAAATTAATTTTTTGCACTAGCCTCATGGCTTTATACGGGTGTTACAAGTCCAAACGACTTCAGCAGGGCTGTTCTCCTAAACAACGGCGACGAGTTCGTCGATGCATCAGCGACGAGCGACGAGTGACGACGACCGGCTGGTGTAGCGGTAACATACATTGCCTTCTATTCCAGAGGTCCTGGGTTCAAATCCCGGCGGCGGCGGATATTTGTGTGATGAACACAGATATTAGTCGTCAAGTCATGGACGTTTTATGTTTATTTAAGTTTATTCCAATAAAAAATGGTATGTATTTATTCAATATGTATGTTTATATATTTCTTAAGTATATCAGTTATCTAGTATCCATAACACAAGTTCTTTAAGAAACTTAATTTGGGCTTGATAATGTTGTGTGAGTGTCAGAAATATTTATATTTATTTATTTATTTAATTGGTATTCACATAACACATAACTCGACCCCAGCGCTCGTCGCTGATGACAGCGTTTGACATTTCGTCGACGAGCTCGTCGTTGAGCACAGCGCTGTCATTTTTAATTACGCGAATATCCTTGATGATCGGATTGGTCTAGTAAAAACTATCGAATGATTTAGACTACGACGATGGATCGATTAGTTTGGTAACACTGTAACTATGATATTTTCGAGTTAGATTTTCTATAATTTATTTTAGTTGTTTTTCGTGGCTTTGCGTTGGCATAGAAATTACGAGAGAAGTAGGAATCTAAATTGCTTTAACAATCTTAGCAACCAAGGTAACTAGTAAATACTATTGAAACACGCGAAAAAAATATAAGGTGCTTTTTAAATGAATGGTTCTCGATAATGTTATTAGTTAGCGCTGATTGTACAGAAGGCTACAGATCAAGGCTGCATTTACTTGAATCTGAACTCTATGCCCTCGACATTAAGTTCAAAACGATTGGGGAAATTTGCAAGGTAATGTAACGTTTGATCTGCCGCCTTCTGTACTTATCTTCGGATTTAATATTTTGTCTATTTAATAATCTGTGGTCTTAACTACTCGAATGTAGTGTCTATATTTAGATTTCTTGTAAATAATCCTTATATTACGGTGAATAAAATTAAAGTCTTAAATTTGTTATGTTATGAGTATATGAATAGGTGGCGAATGTCTATTTTAATTAATGCTTTGAAAGATTAGATATATATATTTTAATTGTTGAGTTAATTTTTAGGGTATTTTACACTGTGCTACGTCATTGAAGTCTCTCTCATCAGTCAAACATTGGTTTAATAATTTTGTGTTTATATTGATGGCATAAATCCTTTTTTGCACTAAGTGCTACGCCGCTGCGGCGCTTCTTTCAAATGCAAAAATGTTAAACTCACTTTATCTTGCTTTATTAGTTTTCATAGAGCTAGATAAATAGATTTGAGGCCTTTTTAAGTTTTACCGGGCTTGGTATCTCAGCGTAAAGACCCAGCCAGAACTATAGCCAGAACTAAAGCTTAGACATAGAAACAACAGAATATACTCTCGTATATACAGGGTGAAACATTATTCGTCAACAAAATGTTTTTTTCTGTTTAACTTTAGTTTAAACATTTATACGTGACAGCAAGAAAAATATGCAAACGTTGCTTTATAATTAAGTTTTTTGTATCAAAGTACTTTGCTTCATGGTCACCCTAATTGCTACGTGTAACTGTCATAGGCCCACAGTATTTGTGATAAGATTGATCATTCAACCCGGTGACCATAAAGCTACTGTTACACATCCTCGAAAAAAGCATGCTTAAAAGCTTGCTATTTAGTATATTCAATACGAGCATGCTTAGGAGCAGTTTACATTTGCTAGCAATAAGCATGCTAGTTTTAAGTATACTTATATATTTTAGTATGAACAACTGATACTAGCATGCTCTATAAGCAAACCTGTTCAGACGCTCTAAAAGCACGTCCTCTTCCACCCGCGCCGCAGGTAGCATGCTCGAACTGAGCATGCTAATTTTAAGCAACTTTCCGATACACATGCTCAAATCAAGCATGATTTCGTGCTTGAAATGAGCATGTGTAACAGTAGCATAAGTCTGGTGGTTTTGCTATTTGAAATTATTATTATAGCAATGCTACTTAGACAAAACATTCTGTTTACGAAATATATTTCATCCAGTAGGTATATCTCGTATATACTCAATATGAGAATCATGCGCAGGCAACTTAAACTTCAGACAAGATGTCATCAGTATTTGTTTAGACTTCCAAAGTTTAAAGAATCTTATCTATTTAACAAACTAATCATGTTAGGATTTTGACTTAGATTTTAATCTATGATATCTTGTAAAATAAACTCATTATTGTCATTTTTATTAAAATGAATAGATTCAGCTCACAGTGGATAAAGATATACAGAGATATACATATTATCGTTTAATAGCTGACCTCTGCACCGACTGAAAGAACATAATCTTTTTGTTATTTGAGAAGACCTTAAATAAAAAAAACTATCAAAAAACTACTGTGACCTAAATCTGCGGTTACTAATTTATACATCTAAACTTGCTAAAACTCTTATAAAAAACTTATTTATATTAGATTTTATAGAAAAACGGGTATTTAGAATAAATAAATATTGATGTAAATAGTAAAGCTAAAATTTTATATACAGTTGGTGTACCCCGTTTTGTTGTCCCGTTTCTAAAATGTTGAGCTTTTTGATGTTCGCATAGTTGCGGGGTAGCCAATGACGGTTGTAATTATTTATGTGACTACAAACGTGTATTATTTATTAAATAAACGTTAAAATATTTGTTTTGTGTTTTATTAATGATTGCAGGAGAATTACATCTACGTTTACCGGAAGAATGAGAGTAATACAAAATTTTATAATTAATTTAATATAACATAATTGAAATAACCCCATAATGTATTTTTCAACACACTTGCTCGTAAAGTGAGCCTTATTCTATTGAATTTAGAACTATAAACTGGGCTATAAGTCACGCGTGCATATCATATTATACCCTAGTGCATAATATGATGAATCCTACAAAGTTGAATTGTACATTAGTGCAAATTACATGCGAGTAAACAGAGCATATTTTATTGATCGGGGTTATACATTAAATATATGAGCGCGTCCAGGTGGCGGCGCGCGGCCAGGCGGCACGCGGACACGTGCAGTAGCAGCAGCAGCACAGCGCCTCCAAGCAACAATAGCGTGTGTACGTGTAATGGGACAGGGCTACTGACGCGCAGCAGCTAACAGCTGCTTCAAATAAATTTTATGACCACGTATGTCTGTCTTTTACTCACAAGTGTGTTGAAAAACGTCGTATGTAACTCGTGAGCGTTGCTAATTACAGTCTCGGCTCATTATCAAATCACAGCCTCGACTGTAATTAGCAACTTAGCTCACTTGTTACATAATATACTATTATATGACTAATTATTAATGAATTTACAACAATTCACAATTTTATTGACAAATGAAAATGGTAATCTCATAATGATGTTTTTTTTTTAATTTTATGACATAATACGAAGAATGAACTAAACTGGTAAACAATTGTATATAATATAATGTTTAATTTAATCTTAATAATTTATTTCTAGTAACCAGATTAACTGTGCCTACCTACTATTAAGAAATTTAAATGTAATATTTGAACGCCTTAAGGGCAGATTTTACTAGACACAACCCTTTTGTAAGACCTTATATTGTTAAAAATCTTTCAAATAAATATAATTTCAAATATAATTTCATTAACATGTCACCGCTGGAGCAGTGATATTTGGCTGCAGACGCTATTTGAAGGGTGGTCTAGCTCTGAGAGGGTCCTACCACCATTAACCGCCTTTGATGACATGCTAGCCTACTCGATAAATATTGTAGTGTTACCTAAAGTGAAAGCCTAAGTAACCTACTATTTAAAGGAAGAGTTTAGAGAAAATAAAAAGGATAAAGTTAAAGTTACAAAAGTTTACAAAAAAAAGGTACAAGGGAGGTATAAAAAGGGGCACTATTTACACTTACTGTCCTTAGGTAGTTTATTATATACACACTGAAATTTTTCCACTATATGAAGGTGTCCAGAAGTTTCCAAATTATCCACAGCTCTAAGAGTTTATCCAGGTATTATTAAATTATATCAGACTTTTGGTATTATTTTCTGCATGCTCTCCTTCTTTTCAGATCGATGTTGTAATTTCAAAAGCCAGGAGATCAGCTCGCCACTCCTTTTATATCCTCGATTTCGTTCGACAGCCGTAAATTAATTTATGTTTCGAGAGACATCCATTTTTCATCGGTCAGCGGCTGTCACTTCTCGTATCAAGGAGGTTTTAGTTTTTGGAGCAGCGGTTGTGGTATGGTAAAAGTGGAGCCGGTACTTCTCTTGCTTCTAAATGTGCAAGTCTCAGAATAATTTGTAATATAGAAATACAATTTTGAAATTAATTGAGAAAGAAATGAATATAAAACCTAATAACAGTTTATAAATTATCTGTGCTGAAAATTGACATAAGCTGCATGAAAAATTTAGAGTTGAAAGGTAAATAAACAATATTTAGATTTCATAATAGTTTACAATAGAACATTTTCAGCTATAAAATAAAAAGGAAAATAAACAGTAATACTTTAAAACAATATAAGAAATGAGCTAAAATTACACATGCATACAACGTGACTTCATGTAAGTAAAATATTAACAAACTTAAATCACAAACAGTATATTACAATATGAAATCAAATGCTAGGACGTTGTAACCACGAGCTAATTACTACAGGCGTGTTATAAAATACTTTATCTTCTAAACGGCACAATATTTCGAATAAAAGGTTGAAGTGAAACTGGACTAACAGACTAACATTTCACTTGAAGAAGACAGCTCAGATATTTTACGTCTAAACAAGAGAAGCAACATTTACGCCTAGATCCCACAGTAATCAATCAAGAATACTTAACTACTTACATATTTAATACATACTTACATATTTGATTAAACCTAGCCCATCACCTCTTGCAGACATACTCTCCACATCATCAATCTCAACAACATTTGTTTTACGACTTTGTAACTCTATTTATTCTGAGCGTAGGTATGCCACGCACCTTGTGTGGGTAATATCGCCACGTGCAGCGGGCAAACATTTTTTTTCCAAGGAGCTAAAAATTTTTCTTTTTCTTTTTATGTTTTAATCATCGGCATGTGTTACAAATCGCAGAACAAATGATGTTGGAACTGATGTAGAGATTCTGCCTGCGATGCGCTTATTTAAAATAACCCTGTATAGATAAACGTCCAGAAACGGAACCTTTTTTTTGTTCCTTGCGGGAATCGAATCCGCGACCTCACCGTGTTAGCATCTAGACTACTGCACCACGGAGACAAAGTGGCCGTCAACCTATGTTATAAATCAGTTAACATACAAAAACTTCCAGAAACCAAAACTGTAACATCACTAAGGAACTCATCAGTCCTATAAAGATTCTATTACATAGATACTCTAAGTATCTACCTATTTATGCGTTAGCAGTACAGAATGTTATCACTAAACATACATTGCAACGGTAACATACCTTGCCTTCTATGCCAGAGGTTCTGGGTTCGAATCCCGGCGGCGGCGGATATTTGTGTGATGGACACAGATATTCGTCGTCAAGTCATGGAAGTTTATATGTTTATTTAGGTTTATTCTAATGAAACATATGTATTTGTTCAATATTTATGTTTATATATTTCTTAAGTATATCAGTTATCTAGTATCCATAACACAAGTTCTTTAAGAAACTTAATTTGGGCTAGATAATGTTGTGTGAGTGTCAGAAATATTTATTATTTATTTATGTATTATAGATTTTTATAGTTTGTGATCTTCGTGCATAATAATTACTTTTGTTATTCTTTCGTTTTTCTATAGTCTTTACAAATACAGGGCGTCCCGAGGCTATGTGACATCAAGGGAAAGTACCTTTAATATCGTAGATACAGTATTTTGCTGAAAGAACATTTTATATATTTTCTTAATATTAGTAATTCTACACCAAAAGATTTTCTTAAAATTATTTGCTTCGTCTGGGAATCGAATCGAGAAGAATTGACAAGAAACAATAAAACTTGTTTGAAACTGTAAAACTTGTAAGGTCTATCGCATATAATAATAATATTCATTTAATTCAGGTAACTAAAGAATAGTACAAGGTGATTAAACTATATCTAAGACCCATAGTAAATATATACCTTAACCTAAAATACATACAATATATAAAAACCACACAAATTTACAGTAATGTTCTATCCTTCCTTGTATATTTAAGCCAATATTTGTAATTTATTTTTTTCTGAAATTAATAAACATTTTTATTTTATTTTATTTATTATTATTTTAGTTCACACGTATGGGCTGCGACGTGGGACGTGGGACGCGGAATACGACACCCTGCGGCCAAAAATCTTCCTTCATGTAGGTCGACAGATGTTCGGTCGGCATTCTCACCACAAACGAGTTGAAGCTCACTCTGTGGCGGGACTCCGACTGCTCGACCCTCATGTTGAGTCCTGTCTTCGCGTGCAGATACTCCACAATATCCTTCGCCGTGAAGGCATGTGGACGCGAGACACGTACAGCATGCATACATAATGCACTTATGACTCTTTAGATACTGTACGAATGCTGTACTCATTAAATGTCAGTGTCGAATAAAATGATAACAAGTTCGTCACCAAGGAAACCTATCTTCAAGCGAATTTCGACCTACTAGCATTTAGACGATTTGCAAAAAGGAAAGCGATTTTTTGCTTCAGCGATTTGCTGAAGCAAAAAAAGTCGAAATTCACGGGAAATCTTTAAATGCAGAATTACTATTAAAAATCGCATAAAGTCACAAAATCACATATGAAGGTACTTTCCCCTAATGTCCCATAGCCTTGGGACACCTGTATATTTGTATACCTGTATATTATATAAAAAAATTACTTAATTCTATGTAATTATTTACGCTGCGCTACGGAAAGCGCTACTGAAGTCGGATGCTACGGAATTCTATTCGGATGCTAACGTAGTATCGTAGGTTCAATCTTTTACTTTCTTTGACTTGTACTTTCTAATATGAGTTCGTCCAATGTACAAAACAAACTCTTTAGCTTTATCTTATGTCAAAAGTTACAACTGTTTGTTCCAATGTAACTCGAATATAAAGTTATTTCAATGGTTAATTAAAGAAACAATATTTTTTTACATTTCTGAATTACCCTCATGTTTATCCGAGTTGTATTTTTTTCTGTACGCTTTGTACCGTACGGTCGAACCCGTGGGTCGAACCGTACCTATTTACTGGCAAAAAGGTGAGATTCTCCATTAAAACGCTGGGTTAATCTACATTAACATTACAGCCGGGAGCATGCCTTAATTAAATATGTAGATAATATTATTTTATTTTATACTTATTAAAAATTTAATTTTTATTTAATTTAATTTCAATTTAATTTGAGTTATACCCTCTCATCAAAATTATAATTCATAAATTTAATAAATTACTAGATTACTAACACTAGTCATTAAGGTTAAAATTTGTCATTACTAAAACCTATGGATGTAATATCTGAAATAAATATGTTTGAATTTGAATTAACATTCAAGAAACTTTTTTTTATTCTAAGCGTACTCTTTTTCCTCCGTGGCGTACCCTATAGGTACAATCGCTAGATTACGATTAACTTTTTTTCGAAGTTTTTTTCCGAACTTGCCTTGGTGCCAGTCGAATCGATAATCCAACACTGTATGCCATGTCAGATATACCTAAGGTATTTGCAACAATTACCTCATGGTAGCATTTGTTTACATAAAATGTCTCAAACACTCCAGAATAGATTTTTACATTTTTATTATGATTTCGGGGTGATAAACAAAAAAAGTTTAAAATTTTTATTAAAATAAAAACCACATGGCTTTTGAATTTTTAATGGCCACTAGGGCACAGCAGATAACCTATTCTACAGGCCATATCAATTTGGCCGGCGATGGACCAAACACCCTGTATATCTTGGCTAGGTACTAAAATTGTATGACTTGAGAAGTATTGGGTAGAAAAATAACTCTATATTCCATATGAAGCTTAGAATAACACCATTTAAAATTTACCTTACTTTTATATCCATTGGTTTTTATATGTTATTTTGAAGTCTACCAACTAATCGACAGTAAATTCAGATAATACACTGGATATGTACATATGAGAAGTGAAAGAAAAGATTAACAAATGCTGTTGTCGAAGGTTTGTACATAAATCGAAAACTTTATCATCAACTCTATACGAAATCTTTTTATAATATGGTCACAGCCACAAAGCCGGAATTTATGTTTTATTATATCATTTTTGGTAACTTTTGTGTAACTAAACATTATTTCGTATAACCGCCAAAAAAGGATACTATAAAATAAATTATTTTACTTGGAGATAATTTTGGTAGTTAAGACAACTAACGGCAGAGGAACAGCGTTGCTAAGCAACGGGCACTGTTTGGGTGTACCTATGAAAAACGCAATCATAACAATATGTTTTTGTTTTTATTAGCGTTTAAAATGCCGCACGACTTCGTAACGTGCAACGAATTGGAAATGCAGAGTTTGGAGTAAAGGTGACAATGCGGACTATAACTGCATCATTTTTTTTGGAAATTATGCATATTTGTGTGGTGATGGTGTGAAAACTACCAAATAATGTCAGGTAAGTTAATATATATTACAGTTTTCTTTAAAATTCTTCATAAATTTCATTAAATCAAACTTAAAATTACTTAACACCATTTGACAAAGAGATCTTACCTGATGTCGAATGTTTTCTGTACTGTGCCTACTTAGTAAAATTCGTATTTAAATTAGGTTAATCATTTTAACAAAATTGTGATACTACCTAAACCTATTTTGCTTACTCTACTTGGCGTCAAATAAAATAGACTCTGCTACAATTTCCACAAAGTTCAGTGATCGATAGTCATGCCACTAGACCAGAATTCAATTCCAAACGCTATAAACCACTAGACAGGTGATATAAATAAATTGAATTGACTGCGGCATGTGGGCGACGTCGGAATGAGTTTCCGGAGTTGCCTGACACAGACAGACAGACGTCCAGTTCTTTAAGTATTTGCGTGACTTCACACTATACGACGCTTATTAGTTATTCTGTGTCGAGGCTGGCTTGCACTTCAACCTTGTAACGTATATTTAATTTTTATCTCTCAAAGTACTTATAAAAATAAAAATTTATAAAAAAAAGAATTATTAAAATACCAAACTTAACTAAACTTAACCCTAATAAAATAAATATAAAACTTTTTAAAAACTATTTAAGTTCTGGTTACTTTAAGTGGTCACTTTAATAATTGGCTGATTCAGAGTTCTTGCCGCGACGCCGAACAACCGGCCTTTTGTTCTAAAAATAGCTCACGGACGCGAATGGACAGACCTTGCGGACCTTCAGCCCGCGCAGACACGCTCGCTCTTCTCAGCGGAGCGCATCACGGTCTCATTCTATCAATTTCTCGAATTGAAAAAATACTCTAATTTCTCTAGAGTTATTATATTGTTTTTGCGATACATCTACAGTGATCGTTATATTTTTATCATAAGTGTAATCAGAACCCGTGAATCGGGTTCCAAGGCTTGGGTTTCAAGACTTGGGTTCGAGACTTGGGCTCAACCTAATATCACACTGACATCTATAACTGCCGAGTGCTGACGCGGTGCCCGACTCAGGACGAGGATCTCCAGCCGGCCACCTTCGCGAAGCTCAGGGTCGCACTAAGGGCAGTACCTTTCCCTCAGGAAGATAGAAGTGGCATACCGGGCAGTAGAACCCACCCCCACTAAATAAATTGTTGTTGACGTACTTAGTTCTTTTTTTTTTTATTATTTAATTTCCCAAACTTACATACATACAACGAACTTTAAACGGCACACTGGCGCCCAACGTGTCAACGAGTCGGGCACCGCGTCAGCACTCGGCAGTTATAGATGTCAGTGTGATATTAGGTTGAGCCCAAGTCTCGAACCCAAGTCTTGAAACCCAAGCCTTGGAACCCGATTCACGGGTTCTGATTACACTTATGATAAAAATATAACGATCACTGTAGATGTATCGCAAAAACAATATAATAACTCTAGAGAAATTAGAGTATTTTTTTCAATTCGAGAAATTGATAGAATGAGACCGTTGTTATAATATGCCCCTTACATATATTATTTTGAATGTTATATCTTAATGTTAATGTTTGTCAATGTATAATTTCTCAGATAGTAATCAAGTTGTTTTTATATCATTAATGTAATGATAGTATTACTCTAAATGCTTCTCTGTACTTCTTAATGTATATTTACAAATCCATTTCCTTATTAACATTTCTCACCAACCTTTTACCTCATTAGATAAATAAGTCATTAGACAATAATATATTTACCATTCCCTAAAGTTCCTATAAAAATACTCAAACTACTGTAATAGTAATCAATCCTATTTCTGAGATCTTAGCGTTAACATCATTTATAAATAGTCCATAAGTTATTGAAATAAATAAATTTAAATTTATAAAGTTCTTTCGCTCGCCGTCATAACAAATTTGGCGCAGTCGGTAGGATACGCGTTTGCAGTGACAAAGTGAAACGTATTGCTCGAACGGAACAAAATCGCCAAAGAGAGACAATACGGTAGCTGAAGGCTTTTGAAAAACTTTGCCGAACCTCAAGAAATGAAGTTCTTGCTCAGCGCGATCTGTTTAATGTTATGGTGAGTGGCTTGAATTTATGCTCTGATTCAAATTCCTATATTTTCTAAATCCTAACTCCTAAATCATTTTCTAAATCGTGTTTATAATCTATTCATATCGTAGGTATTCTAATTCTAAATCGTGTTTAAATAGTTTATATAAAAAACCTTAGCATATTCATAGTCCTTAACTACATGCCTAATAGTTTAACTTAACCTTAATTTTTTTTGAATATATTAAATAACTACATTTCTCAAAATGTCTAAAGTAGATACCAAAGTAGTAGAGGTACCATTAAATACATTGTTGCAATTAATACCGGACTTCGATACGGCACAAAACTCACAAGTATATAGATATATTCGTTCATGCGATACAGCCTTTAACCTTGCATCAATTACCCAAGAAGATATTTTACTAGTGTACGTTTTAAACAAAATCACGGGTCCCTCTTCATCAGACGTTCATACCAAACAATACACTACTTGGTCAGAACTAAAAACATTTTTAATACAAAAATTTTCTCAAACAAAAACCTTAGACCATCTTAATTTAGAACTACAATCGATGTTCCAGAAACCGAACGAATCGGTTACTGAATACTATCACAGGGTAGATCTTTGTCGAAACAAAATAATCGAAAAATTAAGCGCGGAAATAAGGGATGAAACATTTGTAGGACGAAAAGTTATGACAGAGGAGACAGCTTTAAATGTCTTCATAAACGGGCTAGGTTCTGACATCTCAACGATGTTACGAACAGTTAGAAAAGATTTATCTTGTCTAGCAGACGCCGGTAATATGGCTATGCAAGAGGAAAAAATAAGAAGAATGAATAGCGCGCGTCAATCACTATACGTATACTCTAAGAATTTAAAAAATGATATAAATAATATAAAACTACCTATACGTAATTCTCAATTTACTTCTTCAGTCCCTCGTCCTGCAACGTCAAAATCATGTAATTATTGTAAAAAACCCGGACACTTAATCACTGAGTGTAGGAAACGAGAATTCAATAATAACTTAAAAACCATGAACCAAAGTCATCTCTCTCCTACACGTCAGCAGAAAATAAATAATTTAAACTCACAGGCGGCCATGGAAACGAGCACATCCGTGGAAACCGCTTCAGCTTGCTATCCAGGTGCTCAGACACAAACTCCTCAAATTCAAGAGATCGAGTGTATGATGGAAAATTCTCAGATCTAAGTAAATCTGCTAGTATTAAACTAAATCCAGTCCATCGGGGACAAGTTTGTACTAACAGTTCCACATCAAATAAAAATAATAATTCGGTTCAGCAACAGAGACTTCCAGTCTATCGTAGACAACTCCGTGAGATCGGCACGCAAACAACCGAATCATGGACTCTATTTCAGTCGATGATGCCTGAAACGAATTCTATTCAATCCCAAAATCTCTCAAAATCATTTGATCCAAACTCCGAACTCTCTAAATCTATAAAACCCTCTCTAAATCGTAATACTACATCCTCCTTACTCAAAAATCTTAAATGTTCAAAATCTTCTTTAAGTGAAAACACTGAATCACTTCTAACCCCTAACTCTAGTAATGAAATATGTAACTCAAAATCTATTCATAATAAAACAAAATCTAAATCTTAATCTCGAAAACTTAATTCAAATCAAAAGAAATCAAAAGAAAATGGAATTCCTAAATCTTATAATATTAAATCTTTAAATGTACCTCCCGAAAATCTACTACATTGCAAATTTCATATAGACGCTCAACCTCTTACTTTATTGATTGACACAGGTGCTGCAATTTCTGTTATTTGTAAGGAAAAAATCGGTAATAATCCAATTAACGCAAATAACAAAGTATCTATTATCGGTGTTTCAAACAATGAATCATCAATTCAAACTTTCGGTACGTCTGAAATATCTCTTGACAATTTCCCAAAACATAAATTCCATATCGCAAATCTAAATATAACGGCAGACGGTATTTTAGGAAATGATTTTATGTCTAAGTTCAATGTAAGTATTCATGTCCAATCAAAAACCATGCATATTCGTGACACTTCTTATAAATTATTCTTTTTAGGGGAAGACTCTAGTAAACAAGTTACCGATAAGATATTTTTACCAAAACGATCCGAGACCGTCATTAGTTGTCTTAACAATAAAATCAATAACGGCCCTGCTATCATTGAGAAACAATCGATAGGCGAACAACTAACGATTCCTAATGCTTTAGTAAACATTAAAAACAAATCTTTTCTCATTACTTGTGTGAATTCCAGTGATGAAGACAAACATATTACGATTCCTATTATCTCAAACATACAAATGTACTCCGAAACGTCGCAAGAAAACTTAAACTCATATTCAATTAATTCAAATAACCAAATAACTTTTAATAGCCAGGTAGATAGATTAATAAGACGCGATCACTTAAATAAAGAAGAATGCGAATCTCTTGATAGAATAGTTTCCAATTATGCCGACATATTTTACACAGAAGGTGACAAACTTACGTTCACAAATCATACGAAGCACACAATTCCTACTACATCAAATACACCAATTAACACAAAAACTTACAGATTCCCTTACGTACACCAACAGGAAGTTAAAACACAAGTAGATAAAATGTTAAAAGAAAATATTATACGTCCTAGTACATCTCCGTGGAGCAGCCCTATTTGGGTAGTCCCTAAAAAGACAGATGCTTCAGGCAAAAGAAAGTGGAGAGTCGTAATAGACTATAGGAAACTAAATGACATTACAATAGGCGATAGTTACCCGTTACCAAACATCACAGATATCTTGGATAAGCTAGGGCATTCAATCTACTTCACAACTTTAGATCTAGCTTCTGGATTCCACCAAATCGAACTCGATTCCAAAGATATACCAAAAACTGCATTCAATACACCTTACGGTCATTATGAATTCTTAAGGATGCCATTTGGACTCAAAAACGCACCCGCCACCTTTCAACGTGCTATGGATAGCGTTCTCTATGGGTTACAAGGTGAACGATGTTTTGTTTATTTAGATGACATCGTAATATTTGCTTCTAGTCTTCAAGAACACGAGCAAAAGTTAACTGAAGTTTTTGAAAGACTAAGACAACATAAACTTAAAGTTCAACCAGACAAATGTGAGTTTCTCAGAAAGGAAGTTGCTTATCTAGGTCATATAATATCTAGCGATGGTGTCAAACCAAATCCAGATAAGGTACAAGCAGTCAGAGATTTTCCTATTCCAAAAACATGTAAAGATATTAAATCGTTCTTAGGCCTCGCTGGCTATTACCGTCGTTTTATAGCAAACTTTAGCAAAATCACCAAACCTTTAACAAGCTTATTAAAAAAGGATGTTCCTTTTATTTGGACTGAGTCTCAACAAAACGCTTTTGATACTTGTAAAAATATTCTCACTACAACTCCTATATTGCAATACCCTAATTTCAGTAACGAATTCATACTCACAACTGATGCCTCTATCCACGCCATTGGTGCGATTCTATCCCAAGGTGAAATCGGTAAAGACTTACCAATAGCATACGCTTCCCGTACATTAAATAAAGCTGAATCTAATTACTCGACAATCGAACGTGAACTGTTAGCAATCGTTTGGGCAGTAAAACATTTTCGACCCTACCTATTTGGAAGGAAATTCAAGATAGTCACCGATCATAAACCACTTACGTGGCTCTTCTCTATTAAAGATCCAGGTAGTCGATTGGTAAGATGGAGGTTAAAACTAGAAGAGTACGAATACGAAATAGTTTATAAGGCAGGAAAAATAAACACAAACGCCGATGCATTATCTCGTCCTCCAATTATGAATTCAAATATCATAACTTCAAATATTTCTACTCATTCGGATACCTCTGATTATTTACAATTAAATTATGAACATTATATATCCCAAGATCATTCCTTTGACAGTCCAAAGTTAAAGTTATCACCTGATAATATTTTAGATTCTAAGCATAAAAACATATTTATTCCTATATCGTGTCAACTCTCTGATCAGAATAAAATTTATAATGAAGCTATTCGTCATTGTTCCCAAACAGAACCTTATATTAGTAAAACTAAATCTCTTTATAACGCTGACCTCTTAATATCTAATGAAAATCAAAACTTATTCTTTAGTCCTACAAGACCAACACACTTTGATCCATGGGATTCTGAAAGCTATTTTAAATCTTTAATGTCATGTCTACAACAACATCAACCCAAAGATCTATTCGTTCCTGACTTACGTTACGATCGTACTTGTCAACTGAAAGGAAACGAACAATTACGTATTACATCTTACATAGCGGATATATACGATTGTAACATTACGATTTGTCAAAATAACGTAGACTATCCTAAGCCTGAAGATATTCCACAAATATTAAAAATCTATCACGACGAACCCTTATCAGGACATCGTGGAATCATAGAAACTACAAGAAAAATTCGAGATGAATACTTTTGGAAAGGTATGACTAATGATATTAAAAACTACATAGATTCATGTGTGATTTGCCAACGCAACAAGATACAAAGAAAGAATTTTCAAGCTCCGATGGTTATAACCTCACAATCCACTGAACCTCTCGAACGAGTTTCTATAGATCTTGTGTCTTACTCTGAAATTAGCGATAACAACAACAAATACGTTTTGACTTTACAGGATGACTTGACTAGATTTGTACAAGCATACCCTATCCCAAATAAAGAAGCTATCACAATCGCTAAACAACTTCTTCACTTTTGTCAACACTACGGTGTTCCCAAAAGGTTTCATTCGGATCAAGGAACCGAATTTACAAATAAAATTCTAAAACAATTATCTAAATTCTTAGGTTCCAGTCACACTTTCAATACGGCATATCACCCACAAACTAATGGTGCATTAGAACGATTTCACGCCACATTACGCGATCATATTAGAATGTACCATAGTCGACGACTAAAAGATTGGGACAAAATCATTCCATTCGCAATCATGTGTCATAATACCTCCGTAAATAATTCTACTAATTACACACCACATGAACTATTATTCGGTTATAAACCTCGTCCATTTTATACTATGAAAATTATTTCTGAATACACAACCGACGACTATTTAAAAGACCTTAACGAACGCCTTAGAATTGCCAGAGATTCTGCTCTTAGAAATATTCAATCTATGAAAGAAAAGGCAAAGGACAGGTACGATAGTCAAATCAAAAACATAGCGCAATACCAATTAGGACAAAAAGTAATGCTGCATGTATCTAATCCTAATAATTTAGACCCTAAATGGGATGGACCATTCGAAATCATACGAGTAGGTTTCAATCATAACTACGTAATTAAAACAGGAAATCGTAACCAACTTGTGCATGCAAATAGACTTCGTCCTTATCATACGCATGAAACTTTAGTTTAGACAAACTCCTTTAGTAATAGATAAATTAGTTTAAACTTAAAATAAGTAATAATTTAATTAACTTAATCAATATTTTACAGGGTCAACTGTATATCGGCAGAAACCCCTAATCCTTATGATATATTTTATAAATTAATGAATAATCCCTACATAAGTTTTACAATTTGTTCTATTCTCAAACTAATATTTTATTTAATCATTTATAAATTTTACGTGTACATTAGAAATTTAATTAGGAATAAGCGGAACATAGATCATAACTCGAAATCTAATCACGAAATAATTTTGTCTATTTCAGGGCAACCACCAGAATCGTTGCCAATATAACTCAACCTTTACCATCTCACGCTGGATTATTCTATAAAGAAGAAGGCTCGATATTCGTGTCTGATGACACATGGAAGCTAATTATTTATCGCGATTTAAAACCACTATTTATTGCTCACGAATCTCTTTTACGTTTAGACAGTAAATTCGAAATTATTTCTTCAAAATATTCAACTTTTCCTAATGTTTTATCCACAAAATCTTATTTAAAAATAAATCTAGACAAGATCAATAATAGACTCTCGGAGTTAAATATGTATTTGGGTAAGAACTCACGACAGAAGAGAGAACTGATTGATGGACTTAGTACATTACTTAAATATCTTATTGGTACTCCTGACGCTAAGGATGCTAAAAGATACAACGAATGTATCGATATGCTAGAAAAACGAGAACTCGATCTCACATCTTTAATGGCGAAACAAATTCAAATAACATCGTCAACTGTTAAAAACTTTAACGAAACTATTTTCAAAATTTCATACGATGAACAGGTTATTAACGAGAACATCGATAGGTTAAATGATTTTCTCAATAAAACCGAAAACTCAATTTTTAATTTAAAAGTAACCGAAGATATTTCCTCAATATCAATTCAGATTTTAGAAGCCGTAACAAGTCTCGAAAATGAAATTAATGAGTGCCTGACTAGTATATTATTTGCTAAATCTAATATAGTACATCCGTCAATTATCTCCCTTAATAAATTATATCAAGAATTGCTACTATCAAATCATATTAGGTCGAATAAACAATTAGTTAGCCCTGTTACTATTCACAGTATAAATAATATTCTTAGTTCTTCTCAACTTTCTGCATATGTTTACTCAAACAGATTAGTTTACATTTTAGAATTCCCTCTTGTTCAACCCGAACCTCTCAAACTCTATCATATATATTCTATTCCTATCCAACATACCAACTCCTCACTCCACACAACTATCCTGCCAGAGCATAAGTTTCTTGCTACAAATCCTAGCGGCGAACACTACGTGTCTACGAGCTCACTCCAGAACTGCAAGATGTTCGATAAAAGGAAAAGTGTTTGCAGTAATTTAATAATCTACAATGCTGATACTCGTCCCATATGTGAACTACGAATATTACTCAGCATTACCAAACGAATTCCAGACATTTGTACAACTTCTACATTTTCTGCACAAATAAATACGTTCCAGACATTAGAAGACAACAAGTGGCTCTACATCCTGAGCGACTCGACTCAATGTATTCTGCAATGCGACAGTCAAGTCTCTCATCACAATTTACAAGGATCAGGAATCTTAAGTCTCCAAGAAAACTGTAAACTCTACACTGGCTACAGTACACTTTCTGCACGAAGCACCAAAGAAGAAAATGTAACATTTCCAATTATAATACCAGATATAAGAAATGACGACTGTTTTGAAGATATTAAAAACATAGAGTTACCAAATCTCCTACCAATTGCCATTAACGAAATTCCTTTAGATTCTCTCAATAATATCAAACATCAACTAAATAAACACAATGAAGAAATACAAGACTTAAGAAATAAACCATTCATGAGAAGAAATGAAAATAGATTTTCTTGGTTTACATTCATAACCGGAATCCTTATGTTATTATTATTATTTTACACATGTCTAAAAAGATGTCTTAGAAGATTCAATCCCTTTAGTCGAAACAATCATGAAGAATCTCATTGTGTTCAAATTTTCAACAATTGCTACGGTACATCATCTCGTCGCCGATCGACACACGTCCACGCTGCTGCCATCCCTTTGTCCACATTTTCAAATCCAACGACATCGTGCATCTCCGAAGATGAAGACGATGACACCCCAAAACAAACCCAAAGATCAGGCACTAACGCCCAATCTTTATTTTAAGAGGGGAGGTGTTATAATATGCCCCTTACATATATTATTTTGAATGTTATATCTTAATGTTAATGTTTGTCAATGTATAATTTCTCAGATAGTAATCAAGTTGTTTTTATATCATTAATGTAATGATAGTATTACTCTAAATGCTTCTCTGTACTTCTTAATGTATATTTACAAATCCATTTCCTTATTAACATTTCTCACCAACCTTTTACCTCATTAGATAAATAAGTCATTAGACAATAATATATTTACCATTCCCTAAAGTTCCTATAAAAATACTCAAACTACTGTAATAGTAATCAATCCTATTTCTGAGATCTTAGCGTTAACATCATTTATAAATAGTCCATAAGTTATTGAAATAAATAAATTTAAATTTATAAAGTTCTTTCGCTCGCCGTCATAACACCGTGATGCGCTCCGCTGAGAAGAGCGAGCGTGTCTGCGCGGGCTGAAGGTCCGCAAGGTCTGTCCATTCGCGTCCGTGAGCTATTTTTAGAACAAAAGGCCGGTTGTTCGGCGTCGCGGCAAGAACTCTGAATCAGCCAATTATTAAAGTGACCACTTAAAGTAACCAGAACTTAAATAGTTTTTAAAAAGTTTTATATTTATTTTATTAGGGTTAAGTTTAGTTAAGTTTGGTATTTTAATATTTCTTTTTTTTATAATTTTTTATTTTTATAAGTACTTTGAGAGATAAAAATTAAATATACGTTACAACCTTTGTGTTCAAATATCACCTAGCTCTGGCAGATACATCGCTGCATGGTGTGTCGGCTGTTTTATTGTTGTTTGGTTTAATTACTTCTGTTGCTGATAGCGTATCTTATGTAACTTTATATGGCAGGCGTTGGTGCTATGTCGATCTGTTGATATTCGCGTCGTCATTAAATTTTATATCTATGGGACCTTATTTTCATGATTAACTCGGGTTAATAAGGCTGTATCTTTTTTAATTTACTTATTTTTTATATTTATATTCAAAAGATTATTTAGTTCTTCACCTTTGTGGGCTATGGGCTCCCACGTGGCTTTCATATTTAAGTTGAAGCTTCCAGTACGAGCTGTTTCTGTTGCATTAGATCTGCAGCGGAACTCTTATAGAATGATAATTTGTATTTTCGACTGTGCTCCGAAAAGGGTTAATTTTTGAGTTTTTTTTTTTTGCGGACTACATTTTTTGATTCTAACTCTATTGCAAGGGTCAAGATTTAGAGTAGCGTAAGGGCAAAATTACAACTTTACAGGAGAGTAGTAGGTACCCAAATAGATCGAAATTTCCTTCCATGAACTTATCGCTCTTCTATGGCAAAAACTATAATAGTTAGATATGTTATCATTCTTTAAAAGATGGATTCATCAGCTATACATAACTATAACTTTTTGGGGAATCAAACAACATTTTATACGAGATTTATGGGTCACAAATACCTCGACTTACGTTATTTTAGCAGTACCATAAATTTCCTAATGGTTAATTCAAAGTAACTTAAGATTAAAATGAACTTTAAAATAATGTGATACGTTATTTGGGCACATTCTTGCAGTCGTCTAAGAGTCCAAATCGTTTTGCAAATCGAGATACGGTCGTGGTGGCGCTAGTAGTTTTTTTGACCAAATGAAGTTAGTATGTTTTTTGCATTTAATAATGCTCAAATATTTTTAAATAACTGAAAAAATATGCTAAATAAAATCATCACCAGACCAGGACTCAAACCTGGGATTTCTCTTTTGCCGGAGGAGTGCTCTTCCACTAAGCTACCGGGGCCTGGCACAAGCCATCGAAATTACTTAGCATATTTTGGTTTTACGTTATATTGCCAACGTAGCTCCATCTAACGTATCTCGTTTTGGTTCTGTTATTTTTGCACTTAATTATCTATAGGTATAAAATAGCACATTAAATACAAAGGTTTTAAAGTAAATAGCGAAAAAAGAAACTTTAAGGTATTTTTCCTCACGCTTCTCTAGTTCTTAGCCCTCGATTGATCATCTAACCATAAGTTAGAACATAATATTTGCGAAAAACTGATTTTGTGACATTTTAATCCTTACATTTGTTTTAGACACCACGATATTAATGTCTATTTTTCTAATATTCATTACAACGCCGTGTATTACAAAAGTAAGTATAATAAATTCAGTTCACTTGAAAAAGCCTTTCTGTAGAATTCTAAATATGACTCTTAAATGGCCCGCGAATCCGGGATTTTTTTATTTATACAGGGTTACTGGTGAGGCCGACCTAGATCCGCTAAGGGCGTATAGTAGGTACCCGTCTTTTCCTTACTGATTACACTATGACACACCCTACCCCAAAATCAAAGTGTAATCAGTTAGAAAAGACAGGTACTACATGCCCGTTACTGATCTAGGGTGACTAAACCAGTAACCCTATATAAGGAGCATAAATAAATATATAAAACAATTCCTAAGAACGATTCCTAACTAAGCAAAACTTGCGTGCGATCATTTTCTGAACATTCAAAGGGGATTATCGTGACTTCAGTGCCTTGAGAAAATTACTGCTGCGATTAGTTATGCAACACCATGTTTTAGGACTGTAGATAGCTGGTATTTAGAATTTCAACGTGGGCAGTGTGGCAGTGACAAGCCACGTGAATGTTGTCCAAACCGGCCACAATGCAAGAAAATATCGAAGCCGAGCGCCAGCTAATCCTCGAAAGATCATCACGTGACATACCGTGAAATAGAGGCATCCTAGGGAAGTTCAGGGACCACTGTCCAAAAAAATCGTTGGGAAAGAAGATCTCTCGTTTAATATCACATTTGCTTAGCGACGACCAAAACACAGCCCATGTTACAGCATAGTGTCGCAAAACTCTGCAGCGATTAAACCGTCAAAGCATGGTTATGATATGATTAGTGGTGATGGGTTTTGGATATAGCTTACGATTCAGATTCTAAGCAGCAGTCAACATTCTGGATGAGCCAAAACCGACCAAAACGCTCACGCTCACAAAATACTTAAAAAAAATCTTTGCCTCGTTTGTGGTAAAGGGTGGTCACGATTTCACTATTGTACTAGAAGATTGTAAGATGGTTACCGCTGTCTGATATAGGTACATTGTTTGCTTACCCAAGTCATCACCGAATTCCATAAAAACAATTCAAGACGTCAATTCAGGCTTGGTTAATTTGTTGTTTATGAATTATTCTCAACAACTCTTGACGTCACATTGCACTAGTGCTATAATAGTACATCTTCTATCTATCTATACTTATAATAAATCTGTAGAGAGGTCAATTCTGTACATGAAATATATTTTCAAAATAACTATCAGGGGGTGATTAGTGATCGATACTGATGCCAAAAATGCAATCAGTAAAATTTTTGTCTGTCTGTCTGTATGTTCCTTATCTGTACTTATAATAAATCTGTAGAGAGGTCAATTCTGTACATGAAATATATTTTCAAAATAACTATCAGGGGGTGATTAGTGATCGATACTGATGCCAAAAATGCAATCAGTAAAATTTTTGTCTGTCTGTCTGTCTGTATGTTCCTTATAGAAACAAAAACTACTCGACGGATTTTCACGAAACTTGGTAAAATTATTTCTCATGCTCCTGGGCAGGTTATAGTATACTTATTATCACGCTACAATCAATAGGAGCAGAGCAGTGAAGGGAAATGTTGGGAAAACGGGAGAAATTACATCATTTTTTAAGCTTCCGTCGCGTGTGCAGCCTTAATGGTTAAAGCTACATAGAAATCATGTATGACAGAAATATTCTTCATAAAATTATATAAAAAATATCCTACAACAGTATATGTCTATATTTTATGGTTGACTCACAATAACACGTGTAAATCCCGATAGCTTAGCAGTTCGGAACTTTCTGACTATATTTGTTTACCCTTACGTTTATAACACTCGCACTCATACCTAATTTAAAAAAATAACATTATTACCTATTCAATAAAAAAAGAATCATAGAAATCGGTATAGAAACACCAAACTTATACATGAAATACGCTAACAACCCATCGCGCGTGAATACTGAATGATATAAGGATTATTTTTGCGTAACGGTTGCCGCGCTCGACGCGGCTCGCGGCGGTAGGGTATAAAAAGGCGGGAGGCGAGCGCAAGCTTTATAATTCATTCAATATTTGGCTGTTGATGCGTTCAGAGCGTTCGACTTTATTGACAGACAATAATTGATATTATAAACCGTGCTTATCAGCGCGACTTTTAGTCTTTAAATAATTTATTTGAATTTCTTTCGTTGTTATTTTATAAAACAGGTATTAGTTGTTTTGGTAGTGTTTAAATATTCGGTCAAATTCCAAATTTTGGCTAATTTATGTTCAGTTTTTTTTGTATTTTTTAGGTAAAAGCGTAGGTACTTTTATTAATTATTGTAGTTATAGGTATTTATTTTTATGTGAAGTAGGTATAGGTAGATAGCATTGCACAGGCGTTTCAGCTTTATTTTCATTTCTTTTCAGAGCGTTGTTGTAAGTTGTACATATTTCTGGGTATAATTCTATTTGGATATCTCAAATTTTAACAGGTTGCGGTGCAGGAGAATCCGTCTTTATTCCCAGAATTCCCATAATACCAAATAATTTTCCATTCCAATTAAAAATAATGCAATTCCCAGTATCGGTGTGTTTTGCAATGACAATTAATAAGGCTCAAGGGCAGACTTTTCGTGTTGCTGGAGTAGATCTCGGTGTCAGTTGTTTCTCGCATGGTCAGTTATACGTCGCTCTTTCCCGGGTTAGCAGTTCTAGAAATCTTCATGTTCACGTGCCGGACGGGTCAACTTTCAATATAGTTTACACGGAAGCTTTGCGCTGAAGTATTTTCGTCCCATAGATACTTAAGCCTCATGTGAAAGTGATCTAAACAATTAATTGTCAAATATTATAAAATGTCAATCCTTATCTTTACTAATATTATAAATATGAAAGCGTGGATATTTGTTCAGCTTTCACGCAAAAACTACTCGACGAATCATGATACTAGAAGTAACATACGATACTTTTTATCCCGAAATTATCGCGAGCGGAGCCGCGGGCACAGCTAGTTATGATATTAGTGCGGTAAGTTGAAAATTACAGCCGAGGCGATATTACTATAAGGAAGCTGAGGCTGTAATTTTCAAAGCGCACGTATGTCATACGACGTTTTATAACATATTTACGAGGAAATACTTTCGACTTTTTACTCATATGGCCACCTGAGCGTCTTTTTAGAAATGCTAGCAAGTTGGAGTATGACTTGATATCAATACCATGGTTTATTTTCATAGTGCTTTTTAGCATTGAATAGTAGCATCACAATGAGCTTGATTTATATTTATGAAAAAGTTCCATGAAATAGGCTAAAAACACATTTTGTGAAAATGAATTTGCATTTTGGCTTTTTTTCCATAAGATGAAATTTTGATAGGCTTGTAAGTATCTATCGGTCAATTTTTCAGGCAAGAGGCGTAGAGTAGCCTTTTTCGCCGCGTTTAAGAGTTGTGGCAGTGTCAAATTAATAAATTCATCACTACTTGACGACATTTTCAAATACAAACAATAGAGCGAAAAGAAAAGCGCGCGGAATTATTTTTACTTGTCCACAGATAAGCGATGCACGCGCATCAACGTTTTTTTAGGCAAAGGTACAAAACAGCCAGTATTACTAAATAAAGTAAATTAATATTTTTGTGTTTTTGTTACAAATAAATGGTTGTAATTTATTGTCAAAATTAATTAAATTAAAGATTATTTTTTTTATATTGTAAGGATAGGACGTTTGTCTTCCATGCCACCTGATGGAAAGTGCGCATGAAGACTATGGTGTTACACGTCCATCCACGAGAAACCTATTCACTCGACACTTAAAAGTTCCAGGACTGTAGTGGTCAGGAATAACAGACGCAGGCAGATTGTTCCACTCCTTGGCAATCCGTACCAAAAAGGAACTATCGAAGCGTTTTGTTCGACTTCTTGGTAAATCCACTATATAGGGATGGAAGTTCTGTCTGCGTCTGGTAGTCCGGTGGTAAAAAGGGGTGGGTTCAATTTGGTCAAAAAGAGCACTCGCACACTCACCAAAATGTAGCCGATAAAATACTGTCAAACAAGCAACCTTACGACGATGCTCCAGGGTCTGCAATTTTTTATTTGTAAGGTTGTTGTTATTTATGATTTTACGGGCTCTTCGGTCAACAGAGTCTAGCGCTTCGAGCTGGTATTTGGCAGAACCATCCCAAAGGTGACTACAGTACTCCATGCACGACCTCGGTTGGGCTGTGTATAAGTTGAGCAGCCGTTCAGGGCTGAAGTACCGCCGGACCTTCGAGATGATACCCAATTTTTTTGAAGCCGTTTTTGCCATAGACTCAATTTGTTGACCGAAGTTTAATTTGGACGTTATAGTGACGCCCAAAAGCCCTAGTTGGTCGGTGATGGGAACAGATACATTCTGGAAAGTGGGCGTAAAAGTAAAGGTTCTCTTTTTTGCGGAGAATAGACACGCTTATGTTTTGGAGGCGTTGAATTTGACCAGGTTCGATTCGCCCCAATCGGACACATTCCGCAAGGTCGAATCAACGCGCTCAATCATAGACTTTCTCAAAGCCTGGATTTCATAGGCGCTCGTTCGCGCATTGGATATATATCTCTCAACAACAGTGCTGTCATCAGCATATCTAATAATGCCTGGTGTTAGGAGGTCATTAATGTGCAGCAAGAATAAAGTTGCAGAGAGAACAGATCCCTGAGGTACCCCGGAATTAATCGCCATTAGGTCAGAGGAGTAGCCGTCTAAGACTACTCGAATCGACCGTTCCCTCAGAAAATCAGATATCCAGTCGCAGAGCCCGGTCGGTATGCCATATGCTGGAAGCTTGCTTAAGAGACCATCACGCCAGACCCTGTCAAAGGCCTTGGATATGTCTAAGGAAACAGCTATTGCTTCAACATGACCCTCCAAGGCCTCACTCCATAAGTGTGTGGCATACACGAGAAGATCGCCGGTCGAGCGTTCACTGCGGAAACCATATCTGCTATCGCTTAGGAGCTCATTGGTCTCGAGGTATGCCAGGAGTCGATTGTTCAATACACGTTCCATGACTTTGCAAAGTATGGAAGTGATTGAGATTGGTCGATAGTTGACAGGATCAGCACGGCTTCCCTTCTTCGGTACTGGTTGTACGTTAGCCAGCTTCCAGGATTTTGGGACTTTACCAGATTCCAAAGAAAGTCTATAGAGACGCGTCAAAACGGGAGACAACTCAGCTGCGCAGCGTTTCAACACCACTGCAGGAATACCATCTGGACCACTAGCCTTATTCTCGTCTAGGTGCAGCAAGCATTTAAGAACCTCCTTTTGGCGAATATGAACGGTACCCATTGTAGGACCGAACTGAGGTAATTGGGGTGGGATTTTTCCTTGGCTATCTAGACGAGAATTTCCCGCAAAGATACTGGCAAATAAATCTGCCTTTTCCTTAGCGGTGTGGGCCAGAGAACCGTCAGGTTTCCGCAGTGGCGGCAGCGATGGGCGACAAAAGTTCGTTTCGACCGACTTGGCGAGGGACCAGAAAGCTTTGCTTCCCGATGGGTATGACGCTATTCTGTCTCCAATACAGCCTATGTGGGCGAAACGAGCTCTTTTGATCACCTTCTTGCAGGACTTGGCGGCAGCATTGTTCCTCTTCTTGTGTTCATGCGAATCCACGGCTTTGCTTCTGCGAGCGGTTGCCCAGGCTTTGTACGCTTCTCGCTTACGCTTTTCAGTGGAAAAGCATTCAGCACTAAACCATGGGCGAGCTTTGGTTTCGAGGGATAGATCAGCGTAGGGAATGAAGAACTCCATTGCTTGACCTATCACACTTGAGACTGCGTCAGTGCAGCACGATGGATCGGTTGATGTAAAACAAGCTTGCCGCCACGGATAAGATGCGAAGAAATGTCGCATTTCATCCCAATCTGCCGACTTGTAACGCCATACTCGCCTAGAACCACTTGGTCGGCTGTCAGGTGGCGAGTACTGCGATACAGATTTCACCAGACAGAGATCGGATGTCCCTAAGGGTGCAGTGACGGACACCGAATATCTGTCGCGATCGGTTGTCAGCAGAAGGTCCAGGCAGTAAGCAGTGTGGCCAGCAACGTCTGGGATGCGCGTAGGCTCATCAACAAGCTGAGAGAGGCCATGAGTGAGCGAAAACTTAAAAGCCTCTCTACCAGCATGGTCAGTGTCCTGAAACGGGTATAACCACTGTCCGTGGTGTGCGTTAAAATCCCCCAGGAACACCAACTGCGCTGTGGGAAAACGTTGCTGAACCTTGTCCGCTGTACTGCTGAGATAGTCCATAAGCCTTGTTGTCTCCCGATCATGCACACCCCGGCGTGCGGGTGGAATTTGGACTCCAGGATGTAACCTGGGTAACAAAGGTATGCCGAGTCTGACGTATCACAGATCTGCGTCTCCGTTAGGAAGAGTAGGTGGGGTCTCTCCGTCTTGAGGTGGTGGTGGACATCATTGAGATTGGAGTGCACTCCTCGGATGTTACAGAAGTGCACTTTAAACGAGAGGAAGTGCAACCGCTGTGTTACCTTACTCTTCTTTGGACCTTTCATTAGTTTTGGAGTGGAGTGAATAGGGAGGAGAACAGAAGTTGAGTGAAGTGCTGCAAATGGAACCAAGCAACTCGATAGGGGTAACGCACCTTTGGGAAACTCGCTTGGAGCCTGCGGGGACGCCCGAACCCCCCCGAGTTCGCCATCGGGTCCTCTCAAACCGGTCGCCAGCCGGCACGATGGAGCCTCCCGGGATTTTTCGCGAAGTGGCGGGGCAGCCTTTTGCATGTGGCTGGCATGCTACTTGGGCCCCCTACTACCTGCGGTCGGCCAGCGGTGCACCGTGCTTCGGATCCCGCTATCCTCCAAAACGAGTAACCCGGTGAGTCATTATCCTACGAGTTGAAAACAGTTCTCCGGTGCAGCACGATTACTCAGACCTATCCTCCTCAATGGCTACACTAGACATCATGCCGGAACGCAACTAGGTTACTTGGCGGCATGGTTTTGTCTAGTGGGTGGTGACAAGCCACGGCCGAAGCCTACCACCAGATTTTACTGCTCGTTTAGCACCACCCAGGGACCACGTACAAGGCATCGAGGGCTAAACCGATCGCGGACGCGAGCAGTTTTCAGTCCCCAAATGTTAATTATTAAATGTTTATTTGTTATATTTTATTTCCCAAAGTTAATTTTATTCATAAAATATTGACCACTTTCTTGACATAAAACCTCTTTGCTAAGATTTTTAAAAGTATCGTTCATTTTTAGACGGAGTCTCTTAAAATTTTATTTAAAAAAACACGTGCGTTTTACATTACATTATCGCACAAGTACGTAATGAGATACATTACGATATTGAAATTGGTGTAATTACAACCACTTTACGAGCAAATATGTTATAAAGAGATTTTTTCATCATTTCTATTAGACTTCTTAAATAATGACATTAAAGAACTACCACTGCGCTGGCAAAAATGCATTGATAGCATGGGTACATACATAAATTAATCCAACAGCAATCCTTATTAATAAAATAAGGACAGTTCATTCTGAAATAAATGATTATTATTGGGTATCTTAAAAGCTACACGCCTTTTTAGGCGGAAGGACCCGACAATTTGAACAGTCCGTCGAGGATTAAGGCAAAAGAGCCCGATTACTATCATTGTGACCAACTTACCTTGAGACATTCAAATTTCGAAGCAGCCTGTATACACGAAAGCCGTTAATGTTTCAATCGGCTGCCAAACAAGACGAAAGACCATGGCGTGTTCCGCGAAATGCCTCCTCCGTGCATTATCGCCTACACCGCGATGCCGTCAATCTACGGGGTGCAATCTGTTTCACTTTGCACGGTGAAACTACGCAAGCAGCTCAGTCGGGAGTAGAACCTGGAGCCTCGTAGGTCGCAGCTATGTCTTACTACACAGATTGCCTTGATCATACGTCTATTTACACACGTGGACCACTTGGTTAGTTTAGTAATGTTATTCGGATATTTTCTTGTAAATAATACTTAGTTCTTTTACTGTATGAATTCTTTTACGGATGTGTGTGAATGATGTTGGTACCGTAAACAAAGATTCTATGGTATTGTGCAATATTGACTGGATATCAGATAAAATGTAATTTCTACTGATCGTTATAAATGAATAGACGTTTGAAATATTTTTATTAAAAAATCTTCAAATTTAGAACATTATTAGGTAGTCAAAATATTAACGAACTGTCTCCAAGAAAATCAAATGAACAATTTTTTGTTACCTTCTTGAACTCACATCACTGTCTAGCCTCATCTTCCCTTTTTCTTTCTTCAACACTTCAACTCCACAACTCTTTTAATACCTAAATTCACAATTAAAGACAGCGAGGAGAGCGATGGCGAGGGCGGTCTCGGCAACTTAAACCGACTCATCGTGAGGCCACCGGGGCACAGCGGCAAGGCCAAGCGCGGCCACCTCTGCTTCGACGCGGCCTTCGAGTGCGGCAACCTGGGCCGCGCTGACCACATCACCGAGCTGGAGTACGATCTGTTCATACGACCTGACACCTGCCGCCCGAGGGCTAGGTTCTGGTTTAACTTTACAGTTGAGAATGTTAAGCAGGATCAAGTGAGTTTTTTTTGACAAATATTGTACGTTGGTATGAACGCTAATTGTATCTGCTGTAGCGATTATCTTTGATCTTCAATGGTCTCTGTTTTAAAATTGACAAAAGGTCATATATAAACACAGATATTTTAGTCTTTTTATCAATGTTATCATTCCTTCATAAAAACGTTCATATCATAATTTATAACAATATTCATTACTCTCTTCGATCGATGTTTTTTACACATACTTTATGACAACTTTTTCACATTCCAGAGAGTAATATTTCATATTGTTAATTTTGGAAAAGAATTAACACTCTATAATGGAGACATGACGCCATTAGTGAGATCGACTTCTCGACAAAAATGGTACGTAAACTATGCTGCTAAGAATACTTTAATTGACACTCTGTATTATCATCACTATAAGGTTCTTTGTTTTAGAAATTCAGAGCTATTTAGCGTCCAAAATGCAAATTATATCCGGTAGAAAAAGTGCTAATTTCGAATAAAATTATCCAAAAATGTTTCCGTAATAAGTATGTAACCGACACTAAAACAAAGAGCTATTGAGAGTTTCGTGCTAACGACGTTATTTTCTTATAAGCTTCGAAAGCTCGTTAAGCCAAATTGTTTTTAGTAAGCGAGCGCGCTTACGTTATTCCGCTCAAGTTATTCCGAGCGCAATATGTTTACCGTGGGTTTAATATGTAGAGACTAAAGTTTCCTTACATAAAATGTATGTATGTTAATGTATGTAATTAGTTTCCGTGCGCGGAGGTGACTGGAGCCATCCATCGCCGCTGAACTGTGATTAGCTGTGCATCGAAACAGGGTGATTGATTCGCTGTGTAGGGCTTTAATCGATATCCAATACACCCTGGTAGTTGCGAAGATTGCAATCTTTGTATTGTAAGAAAACTTGGAGGTTTTTGCCAATTTGATGCCTAGTTAAATACGAACAAAAAAATCTTTGTAAATATTGAAAGGTTCAAATAATTTGAAGTAACATGGGTTTGGTAAAAAACGGTAAGAATAGTGCTTGCTACATATACATTGAAGCATATGTGTTTCTCGCTGTACATATCGATAAGCGAAATATTACGTCGCTTCGTAACGTAAGATAGAGGACACACTAGGAAAAAAAGGAAAATTAACGAAATATCGCGTTTTAAAAGAAATACAGCTGAGTTTTTATTGGTACCTACATACCCATAAATACATAACGTCACGCCTTTATCCCTTATGGGGTAGACAGAACACCAGAGGTTACAGACCATTTGATGTCACGTTTGACAAATTTAGAGGTATGATAAAGATGGAGGGAGACTATTGTAGTGACAGGGGTCAGCCTATCGCCCACAAAAAAGAGCCTATAAAATACCTACCTATTAAAGAGAAATAAAATCATCCACCAACCGAGCCGTGAACCTGGGTACCTCGCTTGCCAGGTGCTCTAATAACTAAGTTACCGGATCTGGCCGTCAAAATCGAATTTATTAAGTTTATTTGATTTTTTCCGTTATAATGCTAACTCCAGGTTTGCAGCTTTACCACTCGAGATCAAATTCCTTAGCAGAAAATTATAATTGGCAATTTTTTGCATTTTATACTGCCTAAACAATTTTAAAGATAGAGACGTGGCAAACGGGAGACACGGGTTCGAGATCCAATCGATGGGCGATTTTATTTGAACGTGATATAGGTACTAGTTTGAAATAATTCGTGATTCTTTTTAGCTATGTTTGGTGGAAAAAAAATCTTTTCTCATTGGAACTAGTGACTGGATCTCAGCCATATAGAAGCTACGAAGCATTTTCTATAACCGTCACTTTTTTTAGGGTCGTGTTTTTTATTTATGTTATCTTACAAAACAATTAAGTGCAATGGTATTGTCACGGTTCGAGTCCGCTGAAATGAACTTTCGTAATCTGGCTCGGGTCTGGTTGTTTACTTGTTTACTCCCTAGCTCCACTGTGTAGTCTACATTATACAACTAATTTAAACTTGCTCTGGGGCTGCAGAATTGGTGGGTCAGTTTGAGTAGTTAGGTATTTTTTTTGGCGGCTTAAGCCCGTGTTTGAACTCAATATCACCTGATGGTAAATGAAGGTGAGGTCGAAGAAAGCACACGAGCTTAGGAAAGAATTAGCTCTATATAAAATATTACCGGAACACATCACCGATATTTGGCTGAACATTTTATATGTAGAGTGGTCACTAGCCAGTCGGACTCTGACGGAATCCTATGGGGGTCACTCGGATAAACCGCATTTTACGACACACTAATCCAGGGGTGTTAAGCTATTCTAAGCCAAATATACAAGGGCAAATTTATTTTTAGTATTTTCAAAAAAAACAACCGCCAATTTGTAATCCAACGTCTCTTGTGAGTTCAAAGTCTATCGTTACCTAGGCAGCGCATCCCCCGCCGCCTACTGTTCTACCACCGCTCGCCGCTGCACCACAAGCGGCGGGTGCTAAGCATTGCCTTTGGCTTCGACCGCGAGGAAGATGTCTACCAGTTCAGCGCGGCCGCCCCCTACTCCTATTCACGACTGCAGAAACACTTGGCTATGTGGGAGAAGAAGGCTCATGATTGCGGCACGAGGGAGAGCATCGCTTCTTCTACTGTGAGTTGTTCTTAAACTTAAGGCAATTAGTAGCGTCATCTAGGCAGCGCATTTCCCGCGTTCTACCACAAGCGGCGGGTACTAATCATAGCCTTCGACTTCAACCGCGAGGAAGACGTCTACAAGTTTCGGCCGCTCCCTACTCCTACTCGCGGCTCCAAAAACACCTCGCCATGTAGAGAAGAAGGCTCATGAATAAGGGACGAGGGAGAGCAACGCTTCTTCCACTGTGAGTGGATATGGCTTTTCATGGTTTTAAGGTTATTTTACACCTATTTATTTTTAACTTTTTCGACCACTTTGGTAATGGGGTTCGAGCCCCACTCCATGCAAATATTCATGCCCATAACATGTTTGTTAGCATTAATTGTATTAGATATGTATTTACGAAAAAAAGTAAAAGTATGTACTTACCTGTATCCATTGTGTACCTATAACACAACTTATGTGCTTTCTTCAGGGGCACGCAATAGTCATGTAGTAGATACCTAAATAAATGTCGAAAAATATATGTTTCGTGAGCCACTCACAGTATATTTAAAGCATCACGACAGGGTCAAATTCTTGTTTGCATGGAAAGAATTTTGAAATTGCAATTCTCATACGTTTTGAGCCGAAACAATAATATGCATCCTCAATAAAGGGAGATATTAATAACTTTTAATAGCAGATATTATTTTAAATACTTATCAATACAAATTCGAGTACCTATTGTATGCATGTCGAAGTTCTGTTACCGTTAAATAAAAAGGGCACTTTCAATATTTATTTATTAATAGGTATAAGTAATATGATTCCGTCAAACATCAATTTGTTTTAATGTTTCAGCATAAACGTAGAATAGATCTTATCACGTTGGGCGATTTTACCACGAAAGATAAGGACACCAGAGAAGAAGTAAGTGCCAAGGGAAAAGTGGTGGAACACAAGAAACGAGTCGTCTTGATCATAGCAAGAACGCACGGAGGTGAACCCCCGAGCTCCTTTATTTGTCAAGGTTTGTTTTGTTAATATTATTGGGTTAATCGAAAAAAAAATAAAGATTTATTGAGTCAAGTGGGAAAATAATTCCCAAAAAGATGAAAACTAGAAATCCTAATACTTTTAAAGTTATCGACTTTTTAATATTTGGTACCATTAATTCTCTTAATGAGTGAAAATATCGTCGATGTTTGTATCGTCTACATTCTCACTTTCCACTTTCTAAGATTTTGGTTGACGCTGTTACAGCTTTTGTACCTCCTCTTTTTGTACCCTCAACTTGATCCCAAGTGACATCCTTTACGTACGTTAGGTACATAGGCACTGAGTTATAAATAATTTGTAAAAGCACTTCAACATTCAACTTTATCAGACGCCAGTGGTTGCGGGTTCGATTCCCGCAAGGAAAAAGAAAAAAATGTTTCAGGTCTGGGCGTTTATCTATACAAATATGAACTTTATAGTCTAGGTTGCGTTTGTTCGCTACATGGTATCTCATCATAACACATTCTTTGCTTACTTTGAGGCCATGTAGTTGCTGTGATTGTCTGGAGAATTTATTTTATATATTTATTTAATATATTTAATAATAACCTCTGGTGTTCTGCCTACCCCATAAGGGATACAGGCGTGACGTTATGTATTTATGTATATTTAAAAATAGGGTCCAGTTTCGTAAAGTTCCATATATTTGTTCACGTATTTATTTGCTTCGCAGGTTTTTTAGATTACATGATCAGCTCATCAGAGAAGGCCCGAGCGCTTCGGAACAATGTAGCTTTACAGGTAGCGCCTACCTATATTATTGAATCGATTGCTACGAGTATTTCATGTAGGTCATTGAGTTAAAATTAATAACTAAATGATATAGGTACCTTCATATATTTCATTTAATTACATATAGCTTTTAAGTTTAACTGCAACTATTTCCAGTAGAAATATAACAACTACCTAAGCAACGCTCACACTATATATTTTTTCGCGTGTTTTGACTTGTGGTATATTGAAGATCCTGGTCTTTGACACAGACGTAAAATAAAGTAGACTAACGTGCCTTAAAGTATACTATGGACATGCGGACAACGTAGTAGTCTTTGAGTCAGTTTATTTTTGATAATACTGGCACAGACTTAAAACATAAACCGAATAATTGGAACCATTATGTTCGTTCAGATTTGAGTTTTTCGGCTCTTGACATCATAGTACCAGGATTGTCTGGAAGAGATTGTCTGTATAAGGCCGCCTATTGTGCACTGTACCTATTATATTTTTAATAAAGTTATGTCTTACTCCATGTGTACAATGAAGAATAAATAAATAAATGAAACACCACAAACTATTAGTTTCATTTAAATGAGTGGTGGTTTTTGATCTTTTTTAATATCGGTGCGTATATTTTTTTGAATCATAAAAACACACACATTTATACAATTTCCAATCATAGCCAAACTGTGAACAGTTTGTTGGCGAACTAGACTCCTAGAATTTAGAATTAGGATCCTAATATTTAATTCCTGTCTCCAGGTGATCCCAATGTTGAACCCCGATGGCGTGTTCCTCGGTAACCAGCGTTCTGACCTGCTGGGGTCGGATTTGAATCGCAAGTGGAATGCCGCCACAAGCTACGCGCACCCTGGCCTGGTCGCTGTCAATGATCACATCAAGAAACTTACAGCTGAAAAGGTAGCGATCGGAAAAGAATTGCAACTTTAATATTTTCTTTTTGTAAAGCGGCCCACGATGATTATTTTTTTAACGGCTAGTTGTTTTCTATGAACATAATTAGGGTATGATCCTATTGTCAACGCTCGTCGTTAATTGGCTAGCAATAACAATTTGACGACACGTGCAGCCTCAGCCAAATTAATCATCTTCGAGCACAAATTGGCAAGCGAGGCACAAGCTACGTCGGTGTTTGAAAATGACCTGACGTACATTTCCATGATTTTTTTACTGTTTACTTATTCTATTCCCGAGCTGAGTAGGTACAAGATTTTTTAATGTGTGAATGCAGTTTTCATTTTATTAAAATCAATGACATGGTTTCTAAAAACCGATCTTCGTTTAGTTTCAGACTTTCCCAAACTAACCGACCTAAATTGTCCACCCTGTATAGCATATTTCCCGGAACGATTGTGATATAGCACAGCAGTGCTAGCACGGATCTTTTGTCGATCGTAAGTTTACGAATGCTCGTATAGTATGGAGACGGTTTTGCAAGCAATAATTGAAATCTATCCATTGCCGCACGGTCAGCTTAAATAAATGTGTTCCTTGTTAATTTTGAATGTTTGTTAACAGGTTCTACTCTTAAATAACTGTAAAATAAAAAATTACATTGTTACTAAAAACTTGCAACCGACTCCATACTATACGAGCATTCGTAAACTCACGATCGACAAAAGATCCGTGCTAGCACTGCAGGTTCGGTAGTGATTAATTAAAACAACGCAATTTACGTTTCAATTCTACAAAGCCTTTGGATTTGTACGGCATCTGCCTGTTAAAATAGTAGTACCTTAACCAGTGTACAACCTCGTGATGTTAAACAAAAGAAAATACGCCATTAATTTGACAATAGGATTTTTTCGGATTTCTTTTAAACTTTTGGATTTGTTGTTTGTTTGGCATCTTGTTATTATAACAGTTGTAAACCAGTGAGTATCCTCGTGATCGCAGGTTGTTCTTCAGTTTTTAGTGGAGAGTTATTTTTTTTTGAAACATGAATGCTATAAGTATTTTATTTCTATCTTGTTAATTATGTTATGATGGAATAAGACTAAATAATTTCGGATATATCTTTAATTTTTCATGCAAATATTTTTTAATTAAGTTTGTCTACACTGCACGAAGAAATATAGTGGACACCTTCAATACCAAGTGGATACTCATAGATGTTGTATAAGTCCTAGAAAACATCTTTACAAAATTTCCATCACTCAAAATCATGTTTCTATAGTAAGTAAGAAACTTATTCAAAAACTAATTCGTATGAAACTTTTTCCCTGTACTTTGCACAGGGAGTTCAGTTGGACTTCATCATCGACCTGCACGCTGACGTCAGCCATGAAGGCGTCTTCGTGCGGGGCAACTCTTACGACGATGTCTACAGGTAGGTTTCTTATTAGGAAATGTAAATAAAAAAATAAAGTTTAAAAACTGAAATTTTAGTTTTTAAACATATTTTCACTTATTTTGGAGTATTTGAGTTGTGCTAATACAACTCTTTCATTTGATACCTTACACGAAACCGTAAAGAATTTTTTTTCCTTTCATTAAGCCCCCTGGAGGGGGCGCTGTAGTCAATTTAACGTGACATTATGTAGCCTAGAACAAGCGGAGAATCAAGAGGCTTTCAACGACTTAGGTATATGTCCAATTGTGATTAGTAGTTTAGAAGTTATGTCAGAACGGATGAACATCCATACCCACATACATACAAACAGGTCAAAATATAACCCTCCTCTTTGCTTCGCCTTAGTCGGGTAAAACTACTAAATGAAATCGCCCCCCCGACAGGGACTTGAACCAAGGTTTCCCGCATACCGGGCTGGTGTTGGTAGAGCAAGTTCTCTATCAAAAATGCAAAACTTTAACAAAAATATAGGTTCTATTGGTCCCGAATTGTTCAACTTTCATTAACTTATTTTCACTTATATTATTTATTATATTAACTAAAATTTCAACAGCAAAGAAAAACAAAATTATACCAACATTTTCTCTTGTAACAGATTCGAACGTCACGCCGTATTGCCCAAATTCCTCTCAGCCCGAGTGGAGGCGTGGAAGCCAGAGATATGTTTGTACAACGCTGACCCCAATGTTGCTGGCTCCGCGCGCCGAGCCCTGCCCGTCGGCAGCACCGACGCGTATACGCTGTTGGCCTCTATGGGCGGCCGAAGACTTGGACCTCGGGGACCTTATATGCATTACACGGAAGATGCCTGTATCCTTTGATAGTTTAGGAACACATAAGTGGAATTTTTTAATGTGACTTCACCAAATTTAGCTTTTTTGTAAATGCTTGTGTTAGGTTCTCTAAAAAGCCAAATTTCTGTCGCGATTAACAAATCGAATTCGAAAAATTGACAGCCCCCTCACCCAATTATAATCATAGGCTGTATTTTTTATAAGTACCATAGGTATATGGAAACAAAAAAAAAATTTATAAAAAAAAAAATAAAAAAAAATTAAATCCCCAGACAATCACACCAACTACATGGCCTCAAAGTAAGCAAAGCTTTTGTTATGAATACCATGTTTACATGGCGCCGTGGTTACTGTGCATATCAAACGATATCGCAGGTTAAGCGCGCTCGGCGCGGCCGGTCCTAGGATGGGTGACCGCCGACCATTCATTTCTCACGACGACTTCCGTGCTTCGGAGGGCACGTTAAGCAGTCGGTCCCGGGTACTGTATACTTGTATACAGTAGTCGTTAGGGTTTGTCAGAAGCCATTTCGGCGCCCTGAAATATCTGACATCCACCAACCAGCACCGGGCCAGCTTGGTGGATTACGGCCTTAACCTCCTCGTCGCCCAGAGGAGAGACTCACAGCCCTGCAGTGGGCTCATTACACGGAGTTGTGATGATGATGATGACCATGTAGAGGACTAGGGAGGAACCTAGAATATAAATAATAACATACATAGTAAACGCCCAGACTAGGGTTGCCAACCATTACCAACCACTGTTTTTCACTACATTATACTTTTTACTGTTGAACAAAAATAAAGTATACAAAATACTGTTTTCAGCATAAAATGCATAATACTTTATGCGCTAGACTTAAATTAATAAGTTAGCGAGAAGTTTATTTAATACTGTTTCTTTTTCCAAAATACTGTTTGATATTCTTATCGGACCCAAATATACTTCATTTCTAGAAAAAAAAACGTTTACAACCCTAGCCCAGACCCGGATATTTTTTTTTCTTGTGTCGTGCGGGATTGAACCTGCGACCTCACGATTGGCGTAGTAGCGTCTTGGTATAGCATCACGAACAACAGGTTTCTATTAACTAAACTGGGTATAGAATTAAACACCCTACAGACTCCTAAAAACCTAAAAAAATTGCTACGAGGTTGTTGTTAGTAACAATATTTTTTCGTAACGATTGATGTCACAAGTGTTATTCCACCAGCTCGAACCAACAGCAAACCCCCATTATAGTTTTGCGAGACGTAATTTATCTTTTAACAACATCTCCTTAACTCTCTAATCTAGATGCAAAAATAGGTCGAGCATTAGCGAAATCGCTGTGCGATTACTACAGGCACGTGGGCGTGGTGCCGCCCCGCGCCGGCGCGGCCAGCAAGAAGAAGCAGCGCGGGCGCAGGCGACGACGAAGACCGACGGTCGACAGAGATAGGTCAGTTTTGGGTATAATTTTGAGTGCCATCACATGTTGCAGTGTTCTTTTTTGCGGTTCATATTGATTGGAAGATCTGCATGCTGTTGTGTTGAGTCACTAAAATGGTCAACTTGATTCTACCTTTTAGGTCATAATCATCCTGTGTTCTTGTGTAAAAATTGGCAGTAGCCTATAACGGGCGGCACGTCTTACAGAATCAACCTTTTTAATCTCTACAGGGTCCAACGTCAATCCATGACGATTCTGGTTCCAATGACCGGTAAACCGCATAACACGATAGTGTTTTTGGTTTTATTTTATGCTACTATATTGTTGCAGCTATTAATTACCAAAATGTGTTTAGTTACAAGATTGGAATACTTTAGCCATTCTTAATGTTAGAAACATGTTTTAACAGTTGAGAATCACAGTACTATTTACGATCTGCAAAGTTAGGTACCTTCTAGCCCGTTACAATCTACCGCTGTGACTGAATCTAGGCTGATCCACTATATCAATACGTCTGCAGTTCAACGTAAATCGTAGTTACCTACAACACCTTCCAAGAAATGTCCAGGTCACCCAGCACATCGCCCGAACGCGAGCGGCGTGTCCTAGCATCGCGTGTGCTATCGCCGCCGCTGCCAATGGCGTCGCCGCCGGCGCTGCGGGCGCTGCCGCCCAGACTGTCGCGCCACCGCGCGGCCCGCTCCCGAACTAAACCTGAGCCTGATTTGGAACACATCATGTTGCCTATTGTAACAGGTGAGTGAAATAAACATTGAAATCATAAATCCTAATTGGTACGGTATACACAACACATTGATAAGCTTAATTAATAAAATTTTAGGAGTATTTACGAAACACGAAGTCGTCGTGGCGCAGTTACCAACTTCTATGCACAGGGTGACTGGTGACTTTGCAATACTGAAGGAGAGCACTCTGTACTCAATTCCGATCATAATTATTTAATAAAAGTAGGTACTTATTTTTTCACCAGAAATCCCTATGATTAAAAAAAGAGACCTCTTCCCGACGCGCTGCCTCAGTCAACACGCACACAGCAGTGTTTCCGCCACATGCACACCACCACCCGCTAAGTATTTATTGTATTACGCTAATGTAACCATGCGTTGCGTAATGAATTCTTTAACTTTCGGAGAAGTTTACTGAGTAAATAATTAATATTTATTTTTTAAGTTATTTTTTCTCTTCATGTAGTAGGTATTTATTTATTTTAGGAAGACCAACATAACATCAACATAAGTATCTTAAACTATCACGTTCTGGAATTTTGAAAGTGACCCACCAGTCACCCTGTATATGAATCGATATTGCAGGCTCGGCGCCGTCGGTAAAAGGATTGAGTGTCCGACAACCATTAATTTCTCACGGCTACTTCCGGTGAAAAATTAATGGTGCTACCTAGTGTCGGGTGTCTACTTGTATACAGTAGTCGTTAGGGTTTGCTAAAAGCCATTTTGGTGCCCTGTTCTGACACCCACCAACCGGCACTGGGCCAGCTTGGTAGTTTCCGGCCTCAAGCCTCCTCGCTACCTAGAGGAGAGACTCTGTAGAGAAGAGACCTAGAGGATAGCCCTGCAGTGGGCTCATTACAAATAGTTGTGATGATGATTAACAATAAACATTCACGTTTTAACATAGTTAATCATAATTTTCTCTTCAGTAGTATCCAGTATTAACATTTCATATTGTTTTTTTTTTAAGGAAAAGCCGTGCGCACGCCAAGACTGTCGGTGGTGGACATGAGCGCCCACATCCGCTGCCCCGCGGAGGTCCTGGGACACAGCTTCGAGAGCTTCCGACCAAGACTAGCCCGGCCTCCGCGCGTGTCCCACCCCAAATACACCAGCGACGAATATGATACTCATAATTCTACTGATTGAACTGATTTACTGTAGAAGTTTCTAGAAATAATTGAGCCCCTAGTAGGTATGACTTGTACGTACTTACTTACTTTGTGAAATTAATATTAAGACCTATTTATTGCTGAAGCAATATATGGTATTCTGTGTGAAGTCATTTTGCTTTAATATTTACAAACTTAAGTAAAATTAAAATTCATTCAAATTCAATAACGAGCATTTAAATGTATTAACTTAAGAAGATTTACCCAATATTTTAAATTTAACTTATTTCTATAAGACACCGTTTTTTAACCCTTTATAAAGGGTGGACTAAAATATAAGAATATCCCTACAGTCCTACAACCGTTGACCTTCAGTCATACATAACTAATTGCCAAACTTAGCTGGTTTTTCACCTTCGACCTCATTGTTACTCACTTTACTTATTGTGAGAATAAAGAGAGAACAATTTCTCTATTTCTTTATTCAGCTTTTAACTCCCTTAAATGCACTTATTGATTCAATTATAAATAAATAAAAAATAACTTACAAGTTTTCTTTTTTATTTCTTCACCTTCTATCCAAGGATAAGTTTCAAGGGAGAAGGATATTGTGGCCATAATTAATTGCGGATTGAGTGATCTTGGTTAGGAAGTTCCACAGTATACGGTGGCGATTATCCTCCTGCTTTGAGTATTGCCATGCGTCTCGCATCTCGCACGTATTGGGTCTCGAACCCAATGCAACGTTGTAGCTGAAGCACGGAAAACATAGTTATGATTTGATTCAGTTTCCAGGGCCAGGCAGGCCAGAAAATACCTGTAAGTTTTTTAGTAGGTACGTTTTCCCTATCGAATAACACCCTAATAGTTGGACTTACAAATGTTTCCTTATCATACACAATTTCCCGAAGTCATACACTTAATATTTGAAAAACTCAAAATAATAAGGTCGTACTTTTTCCACTTGTTTATTTCCAAAGGCACTGAGTTTAACTAAGGACGAGAAGTGGCAGCTAATGAAATTAGATAATCACTTTCTCTTTCCTTGAGTAAAAGAGGATCCAATGTGATGATGTTGAAATCACATCTTTTGGTTATGTTGCCACTCTACGACAAATTACCAATTCGTCATCTGCTTAGAAATGGATTTATTGTTTCACATTGTATCATAATGGTGCGTACAGATTGCTGTAATGGAACTTGTAATGTAACATTCTGCGCACTACATATCCAAATACGCAACACGCGTAGAATGTTACCTTACTAGTTACATTTCTAGCAATCTGTACGCACCGTTATGATACAATGTGAAACCCAGTAGTAAACTATAGTACCCTTCTATTTACCTTTTACTTCGATGTATTTTCCTGCTAGTGATTAAATGCAAAATAAAAAGACAATATGTAAAATGAGATAACTGGTAGATAAGTAACCACCAGAGTCCCTAGTTGGATCCTTAAAACCCTCTGGGGGCTGAAATCTGAAATGCTGGAAAATGCGAGATTCTGGCTGGCCAAAGTTGTTTCGTTTTTTTAAGGAAACTATAGCGACCCATACAATGAAACCTTTAGAGATCGTCGGCACAAACGAGGCCTTAGCCACCTAGATAAGCAGCAACTCTCAATATAAACATAAATATGAGTCATGTGTGTAATAAATAAACAGTTTGGATATTTTCAGTATGTCTCGTAAATCAACTTCAAGACGACTTGGACCGGGAGATAGGTAAAGTCATAATTGTAACATAAATCATAGATTTAAGTATTTTTTTTTTGGAAAACATTTATGTATTAAGCTATCACCAGCAGGGCTATTCGGGTAACCACAATATCTACAGTAATTCAACTTCATACAAACGGACGAAACGCGAGCTATACCTACGCGGCTCGATCACGGCATGAGCTCAGCACGCGGCCAGTCGCGAGTGTCTGCATGCCGAAACAATTGTTGATTGAGCTTTACGTTAATATGCGGATTGTTTATACTTAATTTAATAATACATCTTTTCGTGCTTCTCAGTCGAGGCGCAAGTATTTTTCAGTGACTAATTTATAAGACCGAATTGTTATTCAAACGTAAGCATGGTTTTTTGACACAACACCTATTTTTGTTGAACACTTCCTATTCAATTTACAAAGTGTTTTATTTGCTTATATAAAAAAATTTATTTGCAGTTCCAAAACAAAATGGAAGTAAACACAAAATAGGCAAATGTAATTTAAACGCTGAAGACGGGCAGCCCTATCACATGTGAACGGACTGTAGGCATTTATTTCAAAGATGCGGCCGAGTTTAATCACTGTATATATCTGTACTGTGGCGTAACTAAATAACAGCGTTGTGCACGACGACGAGCTCTTCGAAGAGATGGCAAAGATCTCGTCGTAGAGCTCACAGATGTTACATTTAGCAGAATACCAAAACCTATAGAAAATTGACAAACAGACGAATAACAGTTCAAACTCAAGCCGTCATCAGGGATGAGCGCTGGTGTCGTGTTATGATATAAGTGAATACCAATGATGTCACTCGTCGCTGATGCTGTCGCGAATACGAACGCAGATTTTAAGTTAACGTCATTACGAATTGTCATGTCAAATTAATTGAATGAAGGGGGGGACGAAGGGTTGAGTGGCGGCGCGGCCGCTTGCGCATTGCTTATCAGACCAGCGCGCGCAGAGCATCGGTGGGTGAGTTTTGATATTTCTCAGTTCTTGCATGATCGTTTTAGACTGTTGAAAACTGTTATTGTTACATTGTGTGCTTCTCAGAAACCGGATCGGATCGGATCGGCTCGGTGTGGGAGCAGCTCAGTGTTAGAATCGGGTCAGAACTGGGCGAGGCTTGGGGTGGCTGTAGGGGAGGTTGGAGGCCACTAGGGGTGCATCCCCAAATCATATCAGCTCAGATTATCATAAACCAGTATGATAATATTACCAGTTACGTATTGCTCAGCTCAGATATTCGTCCACTACTTCCGGTAGGAAGTATATGGCGACAGATGCATCGACGAACTCGACGCTGTTCTTGAGGAGAATAGCCCTGCTTATTCTAGTTTGATATCGATTCACGGGACACCATGTATTTTAACGTGCCACCTAGCTTAGCAGCTTGTGTTAGCTAGGAAAAGGAAATACATATCAAAAACCCATCATACAATGTTCAGGAATATAAATGAATGCATTTTACGGGACTCGAATCTTTGACAAGCGAATAATGTAATCCTGCCGAGCTAGCATGCGACCATCGACAACGATAAATCGAGTCATTATATCGATATTTTCTAAGAGTATGAGCACTTAAGAGTATGTATATATTTTTAGAATATGGTAGCTTTGGTTCTGTGGTCTTAATCATGATATAGAATCAAGTAGTATTATGGTGCGCATATTAGCTAACATGATAGAATAAAATCATTTGGTAATATTTATCTAGTTGATTCAAGTCCATTGAAGGTCGCATGCAAGCCCTGCTGCAGAGGTAATTTTATGTGTGGCTTCACATGTTAAAAAGGAGATATAAGACTCTACAATGACTAATCAGATTGTTGTAGAAGAAGCTAAAATAGTTTTAGTATCTTAAATTGTCATGCTTGTGAACAGCAATCTTTAACTTAGTGTTTCCTTCTTTAAATACGATATTAAAATATCAAAACATAATATTATGGATTTGCATAAACTGAACTGTTAATTAAAGCGGATTCATGACCAAATAATTAAAATATATATAATATATAGTCTTGAGCATATTAAATGAATGGAAAAAACAGTATAGTTTTCGTTTTTACTATATTTAGGAACCAAAATGGCATAAAACTAATGTTCACATACAGGTAATAATCAACATAATGCCGTCAACAATATGAAATGCATATTGTGTGTAGTTGTTAATTTTATTACAAACATCTTACAGTTAATCAGTTATTATAAATTGCTATCGTGTTTCTTGAAATAGGTACTACTAATCTCCTAATTCTTCTTCGACTCCTCAGATTCACTATTTAGGTACTAACATTTCTTATAGATTTGAGAATTAAAACAACAGCTTTTAAGTCAATTTATGTATGGCAGTATTGCAAATGTATACAAATAATTTTTATTATTGTCAAAAACAGATACTATGAAATTAATAATAACATAGCAACTTCAGTTAGTCAAAAAACAGCATATTGAAAATAATATGTAATTTGTTATTTTGTACATACTTCACAATAACAAGCATGACTTACAGTGCCTTATAGTTCTTACAAAATGTGAACTAAATAACGTAATTGATGCTTATTGCCATAATTCACATTAAACAAGTTTGTATTAACTATTAAAACATTATCGAGACACACAAGTATTTTTTTATTTGTTTAATTAAACGAATAATATCCAAGCTTTTCATAATTATTTACAAATCACTAATGTCTACCTAATCAATCACTCAGTCATCACTTTCTTAAACAATCTTATTGAACACTATTATCACTACGAGCGAACAGGTCATACGATGACGGGCGAGGAGGAGTGGGTGGGTGGGGGTAGCGGCAGCGGGTGATCGCGACTGAGTATCGTAATCAGTAGTGTCGAGGACAGTCAGACGGGCGAGACAGTGGGGCGTTGCGAGGGGCCGCTCTAATAAATATCTTTGGCATGAACGCGCGTGGAGTGCTGCGGTCATTCCCACGTGTCCTTGTCGTCGTCGGAGACGCTGGCGAGGTGCAGCGCGGCGGGGCGCGGCGGCGGCGGCGCGGCGGCGGCGGCGGCGCGGCTGCGGCGCTCGCGCCACGCCTCCTCGTCCGCCGCGGACCGCACCTTGCGGAACTCGTAGATCAGCGGGAAGATACGCTCCACGGCCGACTGCACGTGGCACACGCTTCGCGCTGCAATACAACAATATGCGATGTTAAATGTCATTCTAATCGTTGATTCATTATCAATCTAGATGGAAAGAAAAGGCCAGCTTTGGGCATAAATATAAAACATTTCCCGGATTCACACAATCTTATTTGTGAATGCCGGATAAACCTCTTTTAAATAAAATACTGCTAGAATATGTAATTCATTACATAAAGGATTGAAAAAACAAAGCCTTTTTAAATTCACCTCTCGCGTCGTTTTGTTTAAACGGGCAAGGTTATAATCCCAAAGTAAAGTATCCATTACTTTCTTTTTCATCCATCAACTTTGTTATACAACTTTATATTGATCACTATTCTATATTATCGACCATCGGAATTATTACCCTCGTTCAATTATGCAGGCCCTCAACCAAGATGTTACAAAGGCAATTGATGTAATTTTAAGTAGTATCACAAAACGCTATCGTCAAATTTTCAATCATCAAATACTCAGCAAAATATTTGATATTATAATGTGCATCTATAATCTATCGGACAACGTAAACGATTGTTCAAGCTTTTATATTTATTAGAATATTATATAAAAACTAGCTTTATCCCGCAACTTCGTATGCGCTTAACTACCCTTCTCGTGGAAATTTCAGAAACTATACAACCAGACACCCACTGAAAGAACCTTTATACCAAATATCACACCCATGCACTAAAGGAATAAGTTTTTTTCATAAAAACTCAAAATCATATATTTCCCGTGCCCGTAGGAATTTTGGGATTTTTTTTCGTAGCACAACCAGTCACTCTTTGAAGAACTTTCATGCTAAGTATCACATCCGTATACTCAAGGAACAAGATTTTTCATACAAACTAAAACGTCCAACCCCTTCCCGTGGGAATTTTGGGAATTCCTTCCATAATACAAACAGACACTTATTGAGGAACCTTTATATCAAGTATCACATCCGTGCACTTAAGGGATGGGATTTTTTCATACAAACTAAAACTTCATATATTTCTCGTTCCCGTGGGAATTTCGGGAATTCCTTTCATAACACAACCAGACACACATTGAAAAACCTTCACACCAAGTTTCACATCGGTGCACTCAAGGAATAAGATTTTTCATACAAACTGAAAAGTCCTATATTTCCCGTTCCCGTGGGAATTTCGGGAATTCCTTCCTTAGTGCACCCCTACATCCCCTAAAGAATGTATGTTCCAAATTTCAGCTCTCTACGCCCAGTAGTTACGGCTGTACGTTGTCTGTCAGTCACTCAGTACCTCAGTCACTCAGTCAGTAACGGAACAGTTTTATATATATTGATAATTCATAATTTGTTCTTAGTATTTCCTTCTTGTACTTTATTAGTATGAGCCTACAAAAAACGTGACTACAGCCAACAACATCCCGTTAAATAAGTGAATGAACCAGCTTCTAAATGAACAAAACAAACAGAAGCATTACAAACAAGTATATTTTTTCAACTTTCAGACTCCATTGTTTAAACTTTCAGCCTTAATTATTAAAACAAAGGTAAAACAGAAAAAGTTAAAACAAACAAAAGGTACAACAAAGTTTAATATTCTTTCAGAAACTGAACAAAAAGCCTAGAAACCTTTCATATTTTTTTTTATAATACTCTTCAAAATTAGTATATTATGCAACTAGTGAATAAAGGACGGATTCAAAGCGAGGGCCGTAGATGAGTCACGTGCAAATTAAGGATTCTAACGACTGAATCACATACTCGCCTTGCGAGTGAAGCGAACGTGGGAATGGAAGCGTGCTTTTTATTAATTTATTTTGTAAATAACGGAAAACCTAAAGCTTCACACACAACAAACAAAAAATATAACAGGAAATAAAAAGCTTAAACTGGCGAGAAAAAACTAAATAATAATTAAGTATGTAGAGGGTCAGCAGTGCGAGCACAGAACTTTGTCGACTCGTATCTTTACGAATGTTCGTATAGTATGGAGATGGTTTGTTAGCAATAATTGAAATCTATCCATTGCCGCACGGCCAGCTTAAATAAGTGTGGGCCTTGTTAATTTTCAATGTTTGTGAACATGCTGTACTCTTAAATAACTGTAAAATAAAAAATTACAATGTTACTAAAAACTTGCAACCGACTCCATACTATACGAACATTCGTAAACATACGATTCGATAAAGTTCTTTGCGTGCACCGCAGATTTGTTTACTGTAGGTACATATTGTAATAGTCACGCACTAGCAGATTCGGGAGCACAAAACACAGTTCAGTTTTTGGTATTTCCATTTTTTCCAAAATTATATAATAATAGAACTGTCGCAAAACAACTTTCCATACGTATTTAGCACAACCCGTTTAAAACCTAGAGTAATAATATTAGGTATGGCGCGCGCGTATTGCATTTTCCGCCTAATGCGTAGCGTAGGCAGATGAATATATGACAGATAGGGTTGTGAATCTTATGCAAAAATGTTAAACATTTTATCGATACAGAATATTTTTTTAAGGGATAGTAGTTAGGTTAGTTTATGGTTTATTGTTTTTTTTAACCGTTAAGATCCAATAAGGAATAAGGTTTATGTTTAATTTGGTCGATTTAAAATATTTACAAACACTAGGGTTTGTTAGATTTTTAACAAAATATATTTGACCTTTATTTTGAATAAGTATTGTGCCTATACAGAAATAAAAAAAACAAACGTCAATTGCCAAAAACTGTAAACAAAATAAACCATACTGTGTTTAAAACCTTGCTTATTTTCCTTGCGAATCTAAGTTACACAAATAAAATTTTATCATGTCCTTAAGAAAATGTTTTGTTCTTACTTGTTTGTTCAACAAATAACTCCGATAAGATTTTTGTGCAAATCAGAGAAGATTTACGAGAAAAGTGGCGTCGTCAAGCAAATGTCGAATATTGAAAGATTTGTACGATGTTTTGTTGTGAAGACCATTTTAATGTAAGCAAATTAAAAATCTACATATTTTGTTTTAATCACATTGCAAAATCTTGCTTATAACTATTGAAAAATCTATTATCTTTTTTTGAACTTATATTTGTTTACTTTTTTATTATATTTGATGGCAGACAATACATTAATTACAAAAAAGACAACAAGTAATTATAATACAACTTTTTTTGACATATGTTTTTACGTTTTACGATATGACGTCATCACTGTGAAATTTTCAAAAATCAATATAAATTATAATAAAACTATTCAAATCTGTCATTCGGAATACCTTCAGGATAAATAAAATGCAATAAAAATAATAGGTAAAAAAAATATGAACCATACCATACCCATTGCAAATACATTTTATATTTCCTCATCAATTTACTTTTTTGAATTTTTTTGTAAGTAATTTGTTTCACTACAAATAAACTGAAAGTGTTGCAGATAGTTTGAAAACATACGTTGATTTGATGATATTTTCGATTAACATTATTATTTAACGCGAGGAAAAAAATAATTTCTTTAGCAACAAAAATACTGACAGCACAATAAATTAGCACAATAAATTAGCTGCTTAGATGATACCGATTCTACGAAATCGTGCAATACATTATTATGTGACAGTTGTTTGATATGATGGTAGTGCGAATAACACCTGCGCGATATCCTAGGTAGTTTTTTGAAAAATGAATTAAGACGGTTCTCGCATACCACGTTCTACAATTGTTCTCTACACGTTCTTCATCTGGGCAATATTTTTAAGAATATAAAAATATAGATGCATTTAAAAAAAGAGTAAGTCAGTGCGTATAATTTACTATAATTGTGTCAAAATTCATTCATTTCTACTTTCAACGCTTTTTAAACCCTTTAAGGGATGTATTTCAAAAAATAGAGCGCCGTAGCCCAAGTTTATTAACTGTTTTGTATAACTCGGTCCAGTGGTAAAGCCTTGAAAGCGGTTACGGTTACGTTAAACAGAGATACAGACAGATAGACTTTCGCATTTAAAATATTAGTTGGGGTATGTACTGTTTTTTAAAATGTGCGTTTTATATTTAATTTCATATTAATAATAAAACTACTGCATTTAATAAAATATAGTTCCGGCGGCATTACAATTCAATCAATTATCGTATGCAGCATCGACCACGTCACATCACTACTCGACGTAATTTTATGTCAAAGAGCAAAGAGAATATAATTACTAGGTCAATCAAAGAGGTAACAGAGCAGCGTGGACTTTATTGTCACGCCCCCCTCCCACGTCTGTTTGAGTAATTTTTTCGTTCAAAATTATAATCAACGAATGCAGAGCATTAAAAAACCAACTTCACGTCAAAACTTTGGCTGAGTTGAGAATGTCATCAACGTAAACATTCTCCGAAATCATACATATTTTTTTTTAAAGTTTGAAATTTTCAATGATTTACTTAACCGATTTCGATGAAATTTAAATGGGACCAACGATGAAGTATCCTGTATCATATGAAACAATTTATGAAACAATTTTCAAAATCAATGCATAATTTTCCGAAATATCGTGTAACAAAGACACAAAAAAAATGCAAAAAAAAAAACATAGAGACGAATTGAGACCCTCCTCCTTTGTTGAAAGTCGGTTGATTACTTATTTATGAAATGTTACATTAGAATTATATTTTGTTTGTTTCGGGGTATCGTTTTTACACGTTCGAAGCGCACATTTAACCATTTTAATGTGTTATATATCGAAATAAACACAGAAATGCGCTCCTGACATAAACATGTCGAGCTCTCGATGACGACTACTCTACTAGTGCTTGCGGTGACAACACAGCGTTGTTCTCACCCGTGCCTACTGTTCCCACTTGGTTATGCATGCTCTATACTTTAGTATTATTACTCGAAGATTAATACATTTAGAACAACGTGAAAGCCCTTGCTAAAATATGAGCTCTACAATGACGTATTTAATAAAGAAGTCAACGAAATGCAACTTTTTAATTAGTTCTTTTTGCTTTTATCGCATATATCGTAAAATATTTAACAATAAGTTGTTACCTGTTTGTATCTTATTCATTTTAGCAGAGGTGGACAAATACATTTTTGTGTCTGAATTTCGAGTAACTAATCTGGAACGTGAGGCTGAGTTCAAATTTAATATGAAATCATAAACCAATCAAAACTCTTTATTTCAGATAACGCAATGGCACCGAATTCCGACCACTGATAGATATGGCTAAATAAAATACGTTTAAGATAAAAAAATATTCCATCGAGAATAATGAAATAATCCTTTCTGGATGTACAAAAAAAATAATTTAAAGAAAAGTACATATTTAATTTTTATAATGTCGCTGTTATTCATTTATTCTGAATTAAACTGCAAGGCTTAGATAAAAAATAAAAGCACCGTTTTCCGACCGCCCGCCAATAGTCACCCTTGTATCCGACCACTGAGTAGCTAGATTCCGACCACCCATATCTTAGGGCGTACAGCACGCGTGAGGCAATTTCGCCACTAAAATTTCATTAAGTACTGTGCTTGTGCAGTTGTGTCAATGGAATACTTAACGAATAATTAAGCGATTGTGCACAATGTTTCTTGGATTTCTATATTTTTCTTTTAATGTGTCCATTATCGTTGTTTTTTGGCACTTTATATAATTTAGCAGCCTGATTAATACTTATTTTCTTTTCCCGTATGTCTTTTAAAGCTTTTTCCATTTTCTCCTGCGAATACTTTAACCTCTTTTTTTCACTCATGATGATAAACCTGAAATTAACAAATGCAATCATGCAACCAAACCATAGGCACCCAAAGCACCCAAGCTGGACGGAAAACGGAACACCACGAACATATGGACTCCTGTTTCTGACCATTCATATTTTTATGTTATTTAGCCTTAAATATTAAAATCGATACACATTTTATTATGCTATTACAAAAAATACACTTTTCAGACTCCTTAAAATATTGTAAATTTGCTATTGTGTGTGATATGCTTATAACAAAAAGTTATCACAACCACAGTGACCTTGGTAAAAAAAAACGGAAAAGATACGAACATTCAAAAAGTTTAAAAATACATAGTAAAGAATTAATTTAAGTTAATACAGGTCGCATAAAGGTTGGGTGCAGCGAAGGTGGGGGACTCTGATCTTCCGCCTTGTGCAGGTATTGACCGGACATGGTTTTTTCGGTCAAGAGAGAGTTGTACCATTGTAGGGCGGCCGACGACACGGCGGAGCACATCTTAGTGGTGTGTCCGGCGTGGGGTCGACTGCGGCACGAGTTGACGTCTGTCGTAGGAGAGGACCTCTCGCTCCCTAGCATGATTAAAGCCATGTTAGGGAGTCGAGAGGCTTGGGCGGCCATGACCTTCTTCTGCGAGGACGTAATGTCGCAGAAGGAGGCGGCGGAGCGGTGCCGGGAGGATGACGCCTCTTCGGCGCCGATCCGCCGAAGGCGGAGGGAGGACGGAGAAGGAGAAACGCTCACCTTCTCCCTCCCGATAGCCAGCCGTAGCGGGTGAGGGGACCTGCTGCGGCTATTAGGGCTATGTGTGGGAAATGATCTTGTGTACTGGACCATTTCCCACGTGGGGGGAGCTCGGCTAAGGCTGAGCGCAATCTGCCCGGGGCTCGCGGGTAATGCCAATGGCGGTGACGCGGGCTCCATCTATGGCAGATGAGGTACACCTTGAGGTTTTTAGTGGGTAGGTCTGGCCTTCTGCCGGATCATTCCCACATACCCACCCCCTTGGGCGGTCGGGGACGTGATAGCACGTTTTCCTCAAGTTAAAGGTCGCATACAGGTATATTTTGTAATGAAAGTGTTTTAAACAAATAACTGAATATACTTAAAAATAAAAATATATAAAAGAAAAAGCAATTTATCCACTAAGTGTAAAAATCCTCATTCCGACCAAGTGGTCGGAATCCGGATTATTATTATTTCCTAGGGCTCCATATTCCGTCCATTATTGTTTATATGATAAATCTTTAAAAACATGCAATTTTCACTTACCTGTTATATATTTGAAGTAATTATAAACCAAAGCTGCCAATGAAATAAATAAAAAACTCGTTTTCCACAGAATTCTCCGAAAAATTACAGACTTACGTTTTCACTGATTTATGTTTTTATCATATATAATTTTAAGCAAAATGCACCCTTGCGCGACTTTTGTTGAAAAGAACGATTTTCCATTAATTTTAACAGACATGATTTTACAGGTGGCGTGTGATGAGTGATTGAATTGAATGCGTTCCGTTTTATGTTTTTCGCGCGAATTTGTTAATAGTTAATCAAATAAAACTAATATGGTCGGATAGGGGGAGTCGGTCGGAATACGGAGCTTTTACCTTAGTAATCCATGAAACTGTTAGTATCGCAGTGGCCCAAAATCGCTCATGTTTTTTAGTTTAGTCAAAAAAAATCTGGTTGGTCATCTCAAGCCTTCTGCTATAGGTATAGGTCTACCCAGCAAAGTCATAAATACAACCGGGTCATGGAGATAATTAAAAATAATTGTGAAGTAGTTCAATCTATGGTCCTTAAGCATTCCGAAATATTAATTATCTTTAAAGAGAAATTGATAAGCACTTTCAAATTCAATATACATACATAAAAACTCAACAACGGGTTTTGGAAAGTGCTTCAATACCCATTTAAGCCGACGTCATAACGTCAGTAAATGAGGATCTTATTAAACCAGCAATTGGAATTTCCCGGTGATACTGATTTAATCTGGACATATAGCCTATTAAAACTGGGCATGCCCGATAATACCCACTGGATTTCTGAGAGCAAATTGTAGAAGACATCAATTACTAAATTTTGAGGTATAAATAAATCTATTGAATCGAAAAATGATATCATAAATTATAACTTATCAGTGCGTAGTTTTGCTTTCGCTATCATTGGCTAGTTGCATTTAGTTTATAAACAAGCGGCACGGCATTTTTCACTTGGTAGAATTAAGAGACTTTACAAGAAAACATGCCAACTATCTCAGTATTCAAAATATGAAAGTAGGGCCTTCGAGAGTAACAGATTCATTATTATTAACACTAACAGCAACTACGGAACTATAGGGAAAGCACCTTAAATTCCCGTACCGATACAATCAGAAATATTAGCCATGTTTTAACATAATTTATTAATTTTCAATGTTGCAGGTACCTACTTTTAAAGATGTTTTTGATTGGTTACTGGTAGCCAATAAATGAGTCTTTTCCATTGTGTTGCTTTTCGTAAATATTGAAAAGATGTCTTGATTCGCTAACTAGCAGTTCTTAGGAAAATTCATGTACGTTTTAATAACAAATCTTAGTTGGGCAGGCTTTGTTTCTATGGGCAGCAGTGCGAGCACAGAACTGTGTCGACTCGTATCTTTACGAATGTTCGTATAGTATGGAGAAGGTTTGTAAACAATAATTGAAATCTATCCATTGCCGCACGACCAGCTTAAATAAATGTGTGCCTTGTTAATTTTGAATGTTTGTAAACATGTTGTACTCCTAAATAACTGTAAAATAAAAAAATTACAATTTTACTAAAAACTTGCAACTAACTCGATAAAGTTCTGTGCTCGCACCGCTGTTTTATGAAGAGCCATTTCGGTGAGGGTAACTCTACTTTGTTATGATTTATGAACATTTTTCTAAAAATATTGCGCTCGGGTAGTTGTTAATTGTTGAATATGATAGTATCTAGCCTGCACATCTAAATGTCATATGTGATAACAAAAAGTGTATGGCGACAAAATTATAGAATTCGTTGATGTTGTGAAAACGATTTGGGTAATTATTTATAAAGCCGTGTTTTTTTAAATCTTCCATAATACAATCTCAGACATCTTTTTTTGTGTTCTTAAGGTTTAAGAACTTTTTATTTTCCCAAAAAGAATTACAAGAAATTCACTTACTGAGAAAAAATACATTTACAACTTAACATAATGAGCATAGAAATATAAGTTATGATAATTCTAACAAAATATATCGTTTGTACATTACAAAAACTAAAATTGATAAATAGCAAATGATATGTGGGTACATCGAAAAACATTGGCTACTATGGAATTGAATACATCACCGAGCCACCACAGATCTAAAACGTGCAAAGATTTAGTTTTATGCTAGATGTGACAAATCAGTACTGGTAAATGGATATTTGTGAAAAAGTCAAATACGGTCGTAAAAAAAAAATAGATGTGTTTTAAGAGTATGATGAGTTTATTGATGTTAGTTATTTATTTACTTAATATAATACGCTACGTATATATAATTATGTGTAATATATAAAATATTTATAAAAATATGGATTTTTGGTTGTTATGATTAATTCAAAATATATGTTTTTAGTTGCGTTTTGAAACTGACAAGTGATGTTGCGTTTTTTATTTCGTTAGGTAATTTATTAAACATTTTTACGCCTTCAAATTCTATGTTCTTAATACCGTAATTTGTTCTTGGATGGCGACATATTAAATGATTTGCATTCCTTAATTTCATTCTCTGTGCACGTCCTTTTTTGTGGAATTTTAATGATGAGTGGATGTGATTATTTAGTATTTTATAAATTAATATACAAGTGTAGTAAGTATAAGTTTGTTTAATGTTCATTATTTTGGTGTCATTGTAAATTTCTGCACTGGGTGTGCAGTAGTCGTATTTGAAAAGAGACTTAATTAATTTATTTTGAGCTATTTGTAAAGTTTCAAGATTAGTGTGGGCAGCTGTTCCCCAAACTTCTATTAGGTAATCAATGTGTGGTTTGATTAAGGAGTTGTAAATAAGATATTTTATTTTACGTGGAAGACAATTGGATATGCTGCGTATACTACCAGTTAAAGATGTCAGTTTAGTTTTAATTCTATTAATATGTATTTTCCAGTTTAAATGGCGGTCAAGATCTAGTCCAAGATATTTTTCATGTGTTTTTTCCTGGATTGTATCGTTGTTTATTTTTAGCTGCACGGTGTCAGAGATTTTTTTATTTTTTGCTGCGAAGATGACAAAATTAGTTTTAGTTGTATTTATTGTAAGTAAATTTGATTGGAACCAGTTGTTAAGTAGGTTTAAGTCATTTTGTGCTTTTGGTATAATAGATTTCGTTGAGTGACCAAAGTAAAACAAGCTTGTGTCGTCTGCATACAGTGTCATGTCAGCAGACAAACCAACATTTTGTATGTTGTTGATGTATATTAGGAATAAAAGAGGCCCTAAAATTGAGCCCTGCGGGATTCCAAACGTGATGGGTCTAGCAGTGCTTTGATGCTGGCCTATTTTAACTATTTGCCTTCGGTCTTGAAGGTAGGAACTTATGATGGCATGAGCTGAGCCTTTGATACCAATTTCAGAGAGTTTTTGTAGGAGTATATTATGACTTATGGTGTCGAAGGCTTTTTGTAGGTCAATAAAGACCCCAAGTACAAGTTGTTTTTCATCAATCTTATTTTTGATCTTGGTCACAAGATCGACTGTGGCAGAGAGAGTGTTTGATTTCGGCCTAAAACCATATTGTTTTTTGTAAAGATAGTTTTTGGAGGACAGATATTTTTCTATGCGAGAGTAGATAACTTTTTCAAAAATTTTAGAGATTACTGACAATACTGAAATTGGACGATAATTACAGGGATCGAATCTATCTCCCGATTTAAATATTGGCGTTACTTTGGCAAGTTTTAAATTATCTGGGAAGATACCTCGGTAAATGCAATCATTTATACAGTTTCTAAGCGGAATAGCAATTAAATTTTTAATACATTTGATTGATTTAGCGCTTATGCCATCTATGCCGCAGCTTGTGTTTGGGTCCAATTCGTCAATTATTTTAAAAATCTCGTCGGTTGTTGCTGGTTCGAGTTGTATCAGGTCCGTGTTTGAATTTACTTTGGCTGCTTTTGTTGTATTTGAACATGCTGAATATTTGTTTGGTATTTTACTTGCTAGCTCAGCGCCAATACTCGAGAAATAGGTGTTAAAACACTCACAAATTTCCTTATTTTCTGTTATTACTCGTGAATTTATTATCAATTTTTTCGGGCCAACTCTATCTTTAATTTTGTTTCTTGCTAAATGATTAATGGCATCCCACATTTTTTTAGGTTTCTTTATATGCATATTAAAGTATTTGTTGTAGTATGACTTTTTGGTTTTCTGTATGATTTTTTTGACTTTGGTTCTTGCATGTTTGAATTCATTTTCTAGTTTTGTGTCTGACTTGTTATTTATATAGTTATACCATAATATATTCCGTTTATCTATTTCATTTATGATTTCTTTAGTTATCCAATCCTGGCGGGGTGGGTTTAATTGTTTTGTTTTATTAATTTTACTTTTATTCAGGCAGCCAAGAATTAATTTTTCTAGGGTGTCATAATCCGAAGTGTTTTGTACATCTATAGTGTTCATTGATGATTCTGTAAACTCGTGAAACTTTTTATAGTCTATTGCTGCATACTGTACTTTTTTGATAGGTGCATTCTGGTAATGTTCAATCTGGAGGTAAATTTGTTTATGGTCGGACATGGCAGAGTTAATGATATCAAAACGGAAGTTATTTTTCTTTATATTAGTGCATACGTGATCTATAATGGTTTTTGAAGATTCTGTTTCCCGGGTGCAATACGTTCTATCAATTTTGTTTAAAAGTTTATAGTCATATTCTTGTAATATATTTCTATATTTGCGAGTGTCGGTGTCCAGTTCTAACAGGTCAAAGTTAAAGTCGCCAAAAACAATAGCTCTCTTTCTTTTTTCTAATTGCATAGCGTAAGTTTCAAGAAATGCCTCTATCTTATTTCTATTGGGATTATAAACAGCGCCAATATCTACACATTGTCTTTCTAGGTGTATCCAGAGAAAGTGTATATCATCATCTATACAATGTTCCTCGATGAGATAATGCTTTAAGTCATCGTGAATGAAGATTGATACTCCTCCGCCTTTCCGAGCTTTTCTGTGACTATTGTAATGAGTGAAATTTGGGATTTGCAGTACTTGAAGATCGTTTTCATTTTTTATCCAGGTTTCAGAGACTACAACAATATGCGGCTTGAGTGAGTCAGCAATACATTTAAGTTCATCAAATTTACCTGGTTTGACGAGACTACGGGCATTTATATAAAGGAACTTGAGAGACTTTTTTGTGATTGTTATATGATTGTAATTACTGGCAATATTGTATGTTATTTTCCCGGTTGAGGTAGTTAGTTTTTTGGTAATGCTATCTTTTCTTCCACTATTTGAATGATCTTAGGCGCACCCTTTACGTACTTAATTATGAGATTTTTCTCTCCAGCTGTAGTACGTTTTTTGAGTTCTTCTTTAAGGTCTTGCAAGTGTTTCCTTTGTATCGGTGTCTGGTCTGAAAATATTTTAACTCTATCGAGTTTTAGAGTATTTTTGTTTCGCAGAATAGCTTTTACAGTTTCTTCTGAAGCAAAGCTTACTTTAACGGGGCGACTGTAATCAAGTTTAAATTTTCGGAGGCGATTGATTTTTAAGGGCTCGGGACACTCATCATAAATCATTTTTATAATTTTGGTAACCTCATTCTTGTTATAGGTCTGCCAATCAGTTGTTGGATCTGGCTCAGGTATTCCCACAATCACAATATTTTTAGCTCGTATATTTCGCTCATTGACCTCACTCACTAGTTCTTCACAGTCGAAATGGGCTTTGATTCCAAGGTTGAAAGATGGCAAAGTAATTTTAAGGTTGTTTAGATCGGATTCTAAGAGATCAATTTTTTCCTCAACATTTTTGCTTGTACTTTGAAGACTGTTCATTGCAACTTTCATGTCACTTTGGTCTAAAATGATTTTTTTAATTATGTCGCCGTTTTCAATCATTTGATTTTTTATGACAGTAACATCTTCACTAAGCTTGCTGATATTGTCTGTTTGAGAAATACAACTGGACCTCATCATCTCCATCATTTCAGACATTTGTTTCTTTAAATCAGATATTTCGGATCTTATCCATGCATTATCATCGGGTTCCTTTCTCTTATTGCGGTGGGTTACTTTCGTAGGGGTCTCAAAGTTTTTATTAGATCTAATATTACTGTCACTTCCAGATGGAGGTGATCTTTGTATGTTCATTTTAGATCCGTGGCGGTGTTAACGAGCACGTGGTAGGGATGCACAACTATGCGCGAGCAGAACAAAAATATTAGAGCCCGTCTTGTTTACCCGAGGAGGTGAGGGGTAGTTACCTCGTCGATGTCTCCGGACGACACTTGTCACTCAGGTAAATTAGTCACAACACACACTATACTCTTTGGATGAAATTGTGCCGTAGACCGTAGGCAATAATAAACACTTTTGAATGACGATAATTTAGTTAGTTTAAATAATATTTACGACACGTCTGACTTCTACGCTCGTTCCGCTTCATAATGTGTTCTTACAATGTTAATAATTGTACTTGTTTTACAAAAAGTGTCTAAACAAAAAAAAAAAACAATTTTTTTAATCCAACTTAAAACAATGAAAAGTTTGTTCGTAAATAATTTTCTTTATTTTGCCTAACTAATTTCACTTGAGCAACCAAATCTATAAATCTGCTGTCTATCACAGATTTATAGAGTTTGCCTCTCAAGCATTGATGAGTAAGACAGTTAGTCACTTTTGTAAGTACTTAAAACAAAACTTAGTTAATAGGTTAATGAGCCCTAAGAATAGATTTTAATAAGAATAAAAAAAATAAAAACAAACCTGTGATTGTGACACCTCCTGTGGAGAATATCTTTAGTGTGGCTTTTGGATTGTATAACTTATATGTAACACCAGGATGCAGCTCTGGTTCATAGCTGAAATGTAAGAAAAATAAATCAATACTTGATATCTTTTTCTTTCAACTAGTTTTGTAACACATGGAAATAATGGCTCGTTTTAGAGATATACACATTTAACGTGGAACATAGAGATACAGGGTTGATTTGTAGTCACCGGCCAAATTTTTTTTAAACTATAATTATAATTTATAGAAACGATTTTTGGAAAAAAAAAAAAGGATTTATTTATTTCTTTTACAAGGAAATTAATATATCCGCTAACATATTAACCAAGGCATGGTCACTAAATTTCCATTAAAATAAAGATGACTACGCTACATCTTGTAGTACTACGTCGTAGTATAATCATTGAAATGCCGCGTCGTAGCAGCGTGCATCAACAGCGACTATTTTTATTTCAGCGTTTGTGGTTCCTTATTTCTACTTTTTTGTACTGAGCGACGCTAAAACAAATATACAGGTACGTTTATATCGTATCAGAGAAACTAACATTTAAATTTGGCTAGTGACTAAAAATCAACCCTGTATATGTCCATAGTTAGTTGCTTAGGGATGAATACTTGCTAAAGGTGGAATGCCAAGACCTATATTATGACAGCCTTCGTGACGCAGTGGTCGGCGAACCATAACACAAGATTATATGTATAAAAGCTTACTTTAAGTTACTTTAAGTAACACACGGTTGGTGAGTCATTATGAGTAATTTATTTTATTATGTTAGGTATATGTGCCTCGTTTTAAGTTTGCCTCTTCTCCGCATAAACGAAACAATATTTCTCGCGTCGAGAATAGTCTAGGCTAGGCTCACACGTAAAAGGATTTTTTACAATAAAAAAGCTAAAATCAATTTGAATTCATTTCGAATTGACACTGAAAACAATGAATGATAATAGATCAATGACCCAGATATAATTTTAAATCAACAACCCTTAAAATCGCAAAATATGAACACATGATAATGCTTCCTAATCTCATTTCAATCATTATTATTTTTGACATCTTGTAACATTGTTATGACTTCGAGTCAGTTCTGACTATTGTCAGATTATTTCAAATGGTCCTGGTACTTGTTGGTAGGCCACATTTAGTTCAACCATACATAATGAATACAACATTGAAAAGCTTTATCTTTTGAACATGCATAATATCAATTTATCACTTTAAAGTTTTGCTTACAGTGTCACAGCGTATATTTCAACATTTCGTTTACGTTTCTACTTTGATTGTAGTTAATTTATTTTGAATTCAAATAACTTTTTATAATAAGCTGAAGAAAAGTTATAAAAAAGTTATATGATTTTGCAATTAAAAAGATAGCATAAATGGCAACAGTTAAACCGATTATTTTGTAATGAATAAAAGTAATGGCAAAATAATCTCGTAATTTGCAAATTCTGTGTACTTATTACACAACAAAATAATATAAAAAATATAGTTTTTTTTTAATGTTCGCACGAAACTAATGATTAAAATCCCAAAAACTACAGAATGCATTCGGCTTTTTAGTTCATTGAATGGAGTATTTTATGACAAGACGAGAAAATAATTGAATGATTCATGTATTTTTTATGTAAATTGGCACAAAGAGGACAATGCTTATTTAGAGTTTAGAGATAATTAAATTAGCAACCACGTGCAGCTTTTCCCGCGTACTTTTGATCCTGTAGGGAGTTTCTGATTGAAATATAAGAACTAAGAATTCAAAGTATAGTTTTCGAGAAAAGCGCATTTAAACAAACACAAAACCCTGTATCTTTATGTATATTAGTATTGATATTGGATAAATCATGCCGATTGGAAGCTTGGGACCGGCAGCTTGTTTGCAATATTCATTCAATTTCCCTATTCCTTATCTAGTTTCCACAAGTTCTAATTGAGGCTTAATTTGGAAAATAATACTGGAATAATAAAAAACATATATTTATTATTAAGGCCGAATAATATGATTATCAAGTGTTTTCCCCGTTTCTTTGAATAATCGCGAGTTTTAGGATATCAATGATAGGTCAATTTCCTTATTGTATGTTCATGAATACTATTCCAAGTAATTAGTAGAAATGTATTTATTCGATTAAAATGTGCAAGTAACTTCGTTTATCAGGTGGTAGGCAACGACGTCGCCAAGGATACATAGCATGCTTATTCACAAAAGCTCGTCATAAAATGATCAAAGAAAAACATGGAGGCATGAAATTTGGCGGCATATTTTATTTTAAAAGACTACGGACCAGCATGACATCAAGTGGGTGTAAAAGCGAGTGATGAATAAAAGCGATTCATAGCATAGACCAAGTTTTAATCTGAGCTAGTACACGCTTCTTACGGTTAACCTTAATTTTACTAAATCGTGACAGTCTAAATAAGGAAGTAACCTTTGATAGAGGAATCCCTTTATATGTTAAGGAACACAACGAATGACTATGCTTTAATGCCACGTTTTTTTATCTTTTTATTACTACTATTACATATAGGTATTATATATTATGCATATCATAATATACGTTATCAATTATTCGCTTAAGGGCAGATTCTGGTTACTGCAAATTATGGTTATGGCAGATTATTTTTATGACAGATTCTTGTTAAGGCAGAAATTGGGTAATCACTACAAAACTGTCATAATTAAAATATTACTACAGCTTAAATTGACGATCTATAAGAGAAATTTTGCTATTACTTTCTGATATTGTGAGCACAGCGCAAGCCTGCGATGGTTTTCATGTTTAAGATTTAATTACACAATAAATAATAAGGAAATATTTGTCGTTAGATCATAGCTTCTCAATCATTACTAAAAAACAATACCCATAAAAATCTAAATATCAAACTGAGTTTATAACTATAAATTATAGAACCGTTTCTGGAAGTCAGATTTCATTATTTTGAGAGACTATAGCAAGCTCAGTCGACGAAAGGAATGATCCCGAGCATAACAATGCATTTGCGTATAAGGGTTGCAGCAGTGGTGGGTGACAGATAGATAAATAAAGCATTTATTTGTTGAAACAGCAACATAAATTTAGCAAAAAAATGTGTTCTTGAAGACAGATTTACTCTCAACAATGCCAGTTTCCGCTCCATCATCTGGGATATCATAATTTATCAAGATAAGACAGAAGTCGGACACTGATAAAGGAAAGAGACCTAAAAATACGATTCGGTGTGACAAATTTGAGTTGACATTATATTTCATAAGTTATCAATTATCTTCTCCCATTCATTGCCTTAAATAATAAACATACATCGTATTAAATAAATAACAGATGTGGAGACAGTAGTAACTTCTGCCACGCGGCTGCCCCGCTTGCTTGAACCAGCTGTCTTTACAACACAAAGTCCAAATTCGCACAGAAACAAGTGAGAGTTGTACTGCATCAAAATCTGTGCCAGATTAACCCATATTTGCATATAATAAAAACTTGATTTACTTTTCCGCATCAAAACTTAAATTGAGCAGCTATTAAGATTGAAACAGTGCAAAATGAAGTGGCATGCTCGTGAGATGCAACTAGGCACAATTCTACCGTGACCCTGACCCGACCCAGTTACCTTATTGGCAGAGCTTATTCAGAAAACTAGTTTATCTACACAGATGATGGGTGTGAAATGAATCGAGCATAACTTTTTCATAATGTTTAACGTGGAGGTGACGTAGATACCACAGCGGCGAGGCAATGAGTGACCTGATTCCGCGCGACTTTAAATGCGACAAATATGTTAGTCGCTTCCTGACGATATACTATCGGAGTCGGGACGCACATGAATGCTGCGGGTGCGGAAGCAGCAAATAATGTAAGGAAGGAAGGGCATGCGGGAAAACGCCACACTAGTTAAGGCTGCACTTAATATACCTTTTCTATTGTATTATCACTTTCGTCATAAAAGTAGTGCATTGATTATTTAACAACCTCTACAATAATAGAGTAAACTAGGTATAACTGGATTTTGTAGGTCAAATACAACTGTAACCTAAATTCAATTGGCAATTTGGACAAAAAAATATTCGCACACGTAAGGTGAAAGGAGAGAAAGTAAACTGGTCAGGGAAGCAACAGATTTATGTTTTCGCACATTTTAGAAAAATATTATTACATCACAATGTCACAGTCAGCTGTCTAGGTACCTATGCTAATATATATTTTGGAAAGCTGCATCATAAACTAACGAGAATAAATAAATATACGGAAGAAATACTACAGTTTTACTGCTTGCCGTCTACCGAATACTATAACAAGCAATAAAACGTTGCCAAAGTTTAGCTCTCATTTTCTTCTACTAAAAAAAATTCAGTAACTAAAGAAGTTTAAGTTTTACTTTGCTTACAATATAAATTAAGACAAGTATCAAAAAGTCTAAGTTGAACCTGGTTAAATCCAGCTATCATATTTCTATAAAATGTTTCTTCCTGGTGAATATAATCCTAACGCGTTTTGCTTGAATAGGTATGACTGCAAAAACTCGTTTTCTGATAATGAAACCACGAATGTGAATCATTTATAGCTTACTATAGCAGAGCTTTACTTGGCGATGTTCCAATTACTAACGATTTGATAGCGTAAATGTTGCAAAGTAGGCAGCTAGTAATTAAAAACATTTAGACAATAGATTCGTTGACAACTTGCGGCGATTATGTAGCCCAGCATAGAACTTTGCCATCACCCATCATAGGTCAACCGCTTACCATCAGATAAGATCGAGTTAAAAAACGACAAATTTATAGTAAGAGCCTTCTTTAAATTTCTTACTTGTTTGTAGTATTTAAGCAATCTTTTGAGACTACATCATGGTTTTTCAAAAACAGGTAATAAAATAAACAAACTAGACCAAAAACGTATCAGTTTTAAAATATATTTTATATATGTTTTAAGCTTATTTTAAAAATGACTAAAAATAGTCATCACTTTCAACAAATAAAGATTATGAGCCGAATAAGAGGACCAAGAAGTATGCACCTATGAAATCTTAGACCTTTGTATCTTAGATTTGGACCATTTATTACTGAAATATTTAATCATACAATAGTTTAATTCAAATGGGAATATTAGTATAATAAACCAATATTTACTTTGTCATAATATACTTAAAAGTTGTGTCAGCCATAGTGAGTGCGTTTTATGAAAGTAGTCAGTAGGAACCCCTCGAAATCCTACTTTAACCATGACTAAATAAACATCTTTTTCATTTCAGGACCAATGAGCATGTTGTTAAAAGGTGTTCGAGTTAGCTATTTTCAATTCTTTCTTTAATCTACATATGGAGTAAATGCAGAGTGCGAATTATAAAGGCAAACCTAGAAAATAGGTTTTGCGCTTGCAACAACTTTAGGCAGCATTTTTTTCATTATTTCGAATAATAATCAACCTCATAATTGTAAAGTAAATCAGTTTCTCAGACTTTTGTTTTACTGTCTTTGAAATATTGACTTATTACCTACGTATTCTGAGTTTTGCACCATCGTTTATACATTTTCGTCTTGTATAAAGAAAAATTTAAAAAAACGTAAAGTATTAAATAAACAACCCTTCTTAAAAGGTAAACTTAAGTAAAACTTCATGGTATCAACTCAACACATCTTATTAGTCATATTCTATAACATGTGTCGATGTGTCAAAATATGAACACCTCAATAAGGCTTAATAATTATACCTTGTTGAAGAAAAGTAACGTTGTCGACATTTAACAGAACGACATGGAATTCTGAGTTAGCAGAACTCATGTTCGCACTGGCCGACAAAACAATGTATGTAACAATGTGATAAATCTTACCATAATGTTATGCCAAATTTTATCGATTCTACTATGTTAGGCTTACTGTGCGAGTTAGTACAATAACAAAACGGAAACTGGAATGGTTATGAATATGTAATCACTTTTTTAAGTACCTAGTTATAAAAGAAATCCCAACGCCGCGTGTCTGTCTGCCTCAACGAGATAAGTACTAAACGGATTTTAATGGGGAAGGTTTAGGTATATATTTAATCAATGTTTTGTGTAAATGGGTTGAAAATATGATGACGATTATTAAAATAATATCGATTGAAAAGCTTTACTCTGCTACCAGAGCGAAGGCCGGTGGAGTCGCTAATGACAAAAACAGGCAAGAAGGCTTATTTAATCATGTGCAGATTCTAGATGCTGAATTTGAATCTCAAACCCAAACAGAGTAATATAATTATTAAATAATGTGACCAGTATTGTAAACTATGTAAAGATTATAACTACAAAATAATGTAATTGATCACGTTTTTCTTTTTATGTAATCAAGGTTGCCTGTAAGAAATCACTTTAATTAAGATGTATTTGTATTGTTTAGTTAACATTGCTTGGTATGATTTTTTTAAAAAAAATGTTGACCAAGGGCTATATATCAATATATTCCAACAGGATCAGACGCTATGCGAGTAAAACTGAGTGATTCCGCTAGTCTTCATTAAATGGTTATCCATTAGAAGTCTGTTAGATATTGTTTTGCAGTAATAAAGCAGTAATAATTACATCATTTCTTTATTTGATTATTTTTGTTTTCGTATTTGCAGTAAAATTTCTGTGTCATGTGAAATCATACCTTGTGAAATCAACCTTTGCCACCCATATAGGTATGTTTCAGTGCAAGTAAAAGTATTAGACATTGTAAATACGTTTTTTGGAAAAAAAATTTAATTGCCACAATGCTAAATTAATAAATGATAAGTAATCCAAGAATTATTGCAATATGAAGGAGTTACAGATTAGAGCACCAGCATGATTTTGTGCCAGATTATTGTTTTACAATCAGCTGATACTAAAAAGAGACAAAAATATTAAGTGAAAATATTTTTTTTAACTGATCAATTATAAAATAGCAAATATAACCCATGCTTAATCTATACTAATATTATAAAGAGGAAACCTTTGTATTTTTGTATTGAATAGGCTCAAAAACTACTGGACCAATTTCAAAATTTCTTTTACCATTACTTAGAGGGATTCTTCTGAATCCGTATAGGCTACTTTTTATCCCGAAAATCCGGCGGGAATAGAAATTGCGCGGGTAAAACCGCGCGCAACAGCTAGTATTCTATATTTACCATCATAGATTCTACATGACTACCAGAGAATTAACTTCAGCTGATTATACTAAATTTTTTGCATTCTCTATAACAAAAAGATGGTTTACTTGGACACTAGTTATTCTAATAAGTTTTAATTTATTGTGCATCATGACGGTTTTGTGATGCAAAGCCAAACCTGTAGGTGCGAACTTGTAAGAGATATAATTAATTTAATCAAGGACACCAATTAAAGAAAAATCTTACTTCCTATTCCTTATCTGAAGACTTTTCAGATGGCTTTGTTTTAGCCACAGAAACTATATTACCACAATTCAGCAATTAATATTTTTGTTATTTGACTTACTTAAAGCAAAGTAAGTTCTTGTATTGCAGTATCAATTTCAATATGTTGTAATAATGTTTTTGTAAGATTACCAATTTATGGCATATTTTATAGTAAGAATCTTTTGTAAAAAATATAACAACTGATCTAGATTCCCTAATTAGCTTTTCTAATCAATAAACTCTATAGCCAAAAGTACCTAGTTTTACTAAGTAGCAAGCAAGATGTTGTTATTACAAAACTTATTAATTATTTTGAACATGTTATTGAAACTTAGGTATTGTTTTCTGTGGGATAAGTTTCTACAATGGTTATTTTATTTTGGGGCTGCAAAATTAAAAGAAACATCTTATCATTGGTTAATTCCATTAATAGATTGTAAAAAGCATGCTCTCTAGTCATATTTGATATAAAAAGTGCTATTTATATACAATAGGAACACTATTCTGGCTAAAACTTAACAGAAACAATTTGTGTTGATCAATGTATAAAAAAAATCATTTTTAGGCTGCAAAAACTGGTTGAGTTTCTAAGCAAAAGCCCAGAACTCCTAAAGTAGTTACACTGAAAAACTAGTTGTGCAGTTGCATAGTTTCTGTTAGTGCTTTCAATAAAATAGTATTGTGAACATAGGCCTGTATGATGCAAGACTTGATCATGACTCAACCATTGGAGAACTGTCAAAATATCTATACTTGAGTCGACTTACAAGTCCCAGTAAGCATTCATATTGCACTTCAAGAGCACAATGGTAACCTTTTGCAAAGCTACCACAGCTCTAATTTGAGACCAGGGATTATCTGATTGATTGATTGATTGATTATCTAAGATATACACACATGACATAGTGAAAAAAATGCATTAACATTAGTTTTCTAAGCAGAAACTGAAGTACAAGCCAATTAAGAATAAAAATTATCCTACACTGGCTCAGTATGCAATTGAACCCTATAACTCTTGTACAACAGGCAAAGATTCAACCATCCCACTATGGAAGCTGTCAAATTCTCAGTATTCATTGCTGTTTGTTTATCTTACATTTACAGCAATATTGACATAACAATTGAACAATGATCTTATTTACCTATTAAAGTTCTGCATAAATACATTTTTGCATCTATTATGTTGAGGACATGGAAACAATAAATCAGATATGATGAATACTGGCAATGGCAAACTACACAATTTCAGATTTAGTAGGTTAATGTGAATAAAAAATTATTTACTTTTCTCAAGCTGCTGCTCTGTTTGAGCCTCTTGAACCCTCACCCTTTACTACTAAGCGCTTTGACAGTTCCTTTTTGATAGGGGTCGCCAAGTTTTGTAATGAACTGCCTGCGTCTATTTTCCCTGACCAGTATAGTCCTAGTACTTCGCGTCGAGCGTCGAGCTCGAGCGTCGAGTGAATAGGTTTCTCGTGGATGGACGTGTACCACCTTAGTCTTCATGTTCACTTAACATCAGGTGGCATGGAAGACAAACGTCCCATCCATATTTTATAAAAAAAAAAAGCTGCCTAGCCAAATCAAAATTATACATCCTCTCATCTGTGTACTTGATACATCATATTTTTATGTCAAGTATTAGGTATATGTGATAGTATCCATATGTCTTCTTTAACACAAAATAAATGTAAATGTAAAGTCTTTAGCGAACAGACTTTAACACATTTTTTATTGAGAACCATATGAATTTATTGTCTATTGTTTTCTTGTGTCTTATAACAACTCTTGCCCATTTGGTAGTAGTAACAAAAGTATTAACTCAAATTCTTCAAAAAAATTCATATGAAACCTTTAAAGAAACTGAGCAGTACACGTCAAAATCAAGACACAGCTGATTTTAAATAAGGGCTTCTATGTCAATGTCAATATTTCAGTTTGATAGGTGTTTGTGCATTGATATAATTGGGGATAGCATGTAGACGCATACCTTCCTTTAAGCTATATTCGTACGTCTTTGACCTCATTTTCACTTCAAGATATATCAGTATTTTGGAAATTTTCGATTACATACAAAAATTTGGCATAACTGCACATAGAAATTTATTATTTATATTTATTTATTAGTCATTGCAAGAAAAAAATTAAGTTAAGTAGAAAATTTAAATAAGAAAATAAAAACTTACTCTGCTTCTTTGTATTTCTTAGAGAAAGCTGTGATCTTAATTCCAAAGGGCATCCGGCAGGTACCCAGTACATTGACTACGCGGAAGTTCTGGAAGCGCACTTGGAAGCCAAGTTTCTGCAACGCACGCGCATAGCGCCGCGCCGCAATCTTCGCTTGATCCTCACTGGTCGCACCCGTGCACGTCACTCGGCCTGACGACCAGATGGATGCTGTAGTATAAGGCCTCCGTAATTTCATAGTAACCATTCCATTTTCGCGTCGAAATTCTACGTTAACACCGTTTAAAGCGATCTGTCTAAGGTTCAGGTGGCACTTAACACTAAAACTGCACACAACATTGTTAATCATGATGTCTATCTCGGGCGTGTCTTCGTCGTCAGCGGGCGCGGGCTCGGCGGGCAGCAGCGCGGCGGGCGGCGGGCGCTCGCCGGCGCCGCGCTCGCAGTACTCGTGGTCGGGCACCACGCGCCCGCCCATGCCCGAGTTCAGCTCCTTGATGCCATTCTCCTGGATCAGCGTAGCCATGACCGCCACGCTGTTCTGCAATTATCACACGCATACCCTATCATTACTGCCATGGTTTTTTAATATGAGTGCATTGTTTTAAATGATGTGACTTTTTTTTTTAAATATAGATATCATATAAAATAATTGACACAAGTATTAGTCTTCTAACAATAGAAGATATAACAGATTATCATGAGATAACACCAATAAAGGTTTATGAGAACAACACTTGGTTCAACATACAAAATTTTGCTAGATCAAAAGTGATTTATAATTTGGAACACAGGCATTTACCATCATGTTTTGTTTCTTTATTTATATTATTCTTGTAAACATTTTGTGTAAATAGAGTTTGCAGTTATAACAACTATTTAGAGATCATTGGTCAATACAAAAAGAAAAAGAGAATATCTAAATTGAAATTGAATTATCTAAAAAGACTGTTTGATACCACAGACATGCATCTAATAGATAATGCAAATGAGTGTACTTCGAGTGTCCGAACCCCGACCAAGCGTCAAGGTTGGTTGCCGATAGATTCAGTCTGCGGGTATGTATGTTAGTCTATAAATCGGTTTGTATTCCTCATCACTAAATATCAGCTGTAAAGTCACAGTAGATGTTAAAAAGTCGGCACGCTTTGTTTTCATACAAATCATGACACTTGCGTTATCTATGTAGATGTGTGTCTGTGTTTGATACCTATACATAGTATCAATTACAGCTAAAATACTTTTAAAAAATAACCATCAGTGAATTTAAGATATCAACTGCCCAAACTACAGAATTTATCAATACATTTTAACACAGGAAAACATAAAACTGTGTATATTGAACTTTTATTGTATTTGGATATTTATAATGGTTGAATTACAAAATTCAAAACAGGAAATGAGTGTGTGTTTTAATCAAGCACTGATTAACTAAGCCAGCTAACTGTGTGTAAGGCTTGTTTATCAGCAGCTCCCAGTAACAACCCATAAAGGGGTTTATTGAAAATCATTGATTGCACAACAATACTGAAATCACTCACGTGAAACTATGAAAACATTGATTTTGCTTTACACTTTTTCAATAACAGTACCAACATACACCTCATTTACAACTGTGTACATTAATGTGCATTATGATGTTTTGATGAGGAAACTTGTCTCCCCAAAAATGAATTGCACTTGTGACAGACACTAATTTACTTCAATCATAGAATTGACAGATTAATAAAAATACCATGTGTCATGACAAAATACATCATGCTTTTTCAATGATATAGAGATATAATATAACTGCACTTGTGCAGGTAGGTCACCTTTCCAAAATTATGCCCTTTATATTGATTAATATATTGTATGATTCAAATTACTGGCTTATATATATATATATATGGCAAATATTACTTTACCAGCTGTTTATAGTTTCAACAGAACAATCAACCTTACCATGGAAGAAATACTGGAATTAAAAGTGTCAGATGGATTGTCTTTGTTGAGATAGTGTCAAATTTCACAATTTTCCAATGATTAAGCAGACTGAGGACTTGTTCCCACGAAACGCCCGCACAGCTGACTGCGCCCCGGTCCACCCCGCGCATCCCCCGTGTGCGGCATATACCTTCCCTAATGCTCCCTACCTACAGACTCTGCACTAACACATGCAAATACACGCCCATTGCACCTTTATCCCAGACATTATTTTTAAATCTTAAATCTCGTTACTCTTTATTACGAAAATTTTGACCGTGTTAATTTATTGTTAAAGAACAAAATACTATATTGAGGTGGGATAACGAAGATTTGCACCGAAATAAGTTACAGTCAGCAGTTATTGACCCCATAACGATCCGACCACACGTGATTCTAGGCACAAAGAAAAGACATAATTCGATGACATTTAGCGACTTTCTGTAGAACTGAAAATTGATGACAAACTGAAGAATATTTTAATTTGCTTTCAAGACAACCAAGAGCTATAGTACCATTTTTTTTAATAGCGAGCAAAGAAAGAACTTCAAAATGGTGCAAAGTAGGATATAGTGCACTTACAAAGTGAAAATATTATTAAAATTTGGGAATTAATGTTTTATATAAATGAGTTTACCTGCAATGTGAATGTTATATTTTTATCTCAATTATTTTTACACCACCAAAGAACTTCTCATTGCAAAATATGTCCACGATGCTACGTAATTAGCACGAAGAGAAAACTTGCATAAACTGACAAAAATATCACAAATGTAATGGAATCCAAGGAGCACAAGCTATATTAATATTTTTAACTGGCTAAAAAAATGCAAAAATTAAAAACAGCACATCCTGCCTAGCACCGCCATGTTCTGTCTGTACGATGTTGTTTTTTTTTCTTCTATCTAAGAAGAGAAGGTTAAAGGCTATACAGCATGTACAGATATTATATTCCAATCCGAACCGCTCGATCAATATTTTGAAAAAAAATATTGTCTTAAAGCTACGTTGCTTTTAAAAAAGACTTTTACAGAAAAATTGTAATTTACTATTTGTATTTATTCAGTTTAGGATGTAATTGCCAATTTTGTTTATAAAATCTTTTCAAATCGTTATTTTCACTGACTTCGTTCATTGCTACCTTGGCTTGTAGCGTAGGTAACTAATAATGTATTTTATTATTTTTATGTATCTTATTATTTTACCTAGACTGCCCTTTGAGTGTAGATTCTTTAAAAATACTTAACGTTTAACAATGAATTTAGAATTTGAAGTCAAACACGAATTTAATCACTAATAAAAAAGTAGGTGGCGTTGATTGACCCTGCCGAGCTATATATTTACTAATATTTGTATTTTTTATACTCTGTTTTAGCCTCAATCTCAATAAATGGAAAATGATTTATTGATTTTAAGCGTGTTATTTGATACCTAAAAGACGTGGGGCCGTGAAGGACTCTACCGCCGCCGCCGGGTGGAACTAACCGCAGGGGTAGTACGGCTATTTTTATCAGATCCTACGTGGATCTGATAACCAATCCTTCCTATTATAGTGATTATGAGATCTAAGGAATCTTAGTTTGTGCCATATTATAACTTCATTGTTAGTTGGAATAGTTAGTTTATCTCACGGAAGACAGGTTCTCTATTTCGTGGTTTATCTAATTATACCAGGTAAACTAAAGTAGAACAAAGTCGTTATCGTCTTACCAATATCAGTACCAATATTCATATAATTATTTAGTTAAAGTATAAAGTACCTAAATTACAAGTATGTTAATTTTATACTCCTTAGTAGAGCACTACATAAGGTGTAATCGTTAAGTTTGCATCCATCGGTGATGTTTCCGTAATTAAAATAGGTATCAAAAAACAAGCTGGTTTTGAAAGCAGTGAGTAAAATCAAAGATAAAAATGTATATAGGGAAAGAGAACCCACTTAGGGAACATTTTGACAATTGATTTTGAAGCGATTTCAATGACTGGTCATTCCTTCCTATTGACTAAGTTGCAAAGTTCTTTTTCTTTGCAAATACTCGTAGAAGTTGTATAATTTGGACAATACGACGAAAATAAAAGAAAAAGAACTCACGCACGAAATCAATATTTCCTCCATATAAAATGAGTCAACAAAAACTACAGACTACTGGCAATAGAGCGCCATCGGGTCACATTTTGTCGAACTAGATTCAAATTAATTATGACACAAATTGATGGGTTTCTATGCAACTGTCCCCGTCTGCGAAAAATGACCAAAACTTTGATTGTGGCATTTGTAACTATAGATGGGCAGGATGGTTCTATTCTAGGGTAAAATGCCAAAATAGGAATTTTACACGGGGAAATTCCTAAAATTATGGGAAAATTAAATTCTTGTAGTTGACTACTTCTCAAAAAGTTGTCCACTTTTAGAAATTTTAATTGTCCACTGATGAAAAACGTAATTTTTTTATGATGTGAAGTTTCTTTTTAGAAATTGTTTTCCTTAAATTGTTGTGCGGTTAAATACTATTTTAATAAGGTCATATTTACACCCATTAAAGTAAAAACAAATAAAAAAAATTTACTTGTTTGGGACAGTAAATTAGCCCGCCATATAAAAAACAAATGTCCCCTCTCTTTCTCAAGAGGTAAAAAGTCTTCAAAAAACTTATATTTGAAAAAACTCAAAATGGGGTTTCTTTTTTCTACATTTAAATAATATCTGGCACAATTTTAAAACACACCTGAGCTTCTAATTGTCTTTTGTATTATTTAAAATTCAAAAATATTGTATGTCTCACAATTTTTTTATGAATTTCGTGACACATTTCTTGACGCTATTTAACACCACCAAACCATTTCCCGAAGTTTGAAGTTGTTTTTTGCGGATGGCAGCCCTGTTTGATTCCATAGACAATCAGGAAATCGTTCCTCTATTTTGTGTTTAGCTGTCAGTTAGCCAAACAGTCGGAGCCACTGACCTCTATATTTACCACTGGACTGGCTGTTCCGTAAGTTTGACAGCTATTTTTTTGTGCCTATTTGAAGCGCCACTAGCGAGTAGCGAGTGTCCGCAGAACAAATTTTGACGTATATTGCAAGTGGCCGCCAGAGAAGTGCTAGCTTATTGTTAAGTGATATTATATTTTTTAAATATTAATTCGAATTTTATGTTGTTATTGTTATAAGCATTATATAAAAGTTATCAAGAATGAGGACATGTGACATATGTGTAAGCGACTAGTTTTAGTACCACGGACACTCGCTACTGCTCGCTACGTCCGACAGCGCCAAAATGGCGATTATCAAACGGGCACAAAAGCACTTTGACAGCCGCCAGTCCAGTGGTAAATATAGAGGTCAGTGGTCGGAGCGTTTGAAGTGGATTTCATTTATAAAATATTTCCTGACGAGATTCGGACCCAAAAAGTAAGTTATATTATTATCATATACGTGCAAAATTTTGAGAGTATAGTGCTTAATAGACGGAAACCCTTTGCTGTTAGATCCAATAGATAATTTCGATGTTATCACAAAAATACGATTGCATGTTAGATTTTCCTCACAAAATTTCGTGACTATTTCCTGACGTCAAGAAATTTTGGATGTTTCATGCAGTATACCTACTAGGTAGATAATAAAGGTCGCTTAGTAAATTGTGGTGGTATTGTTTTACACGTCAGATCTTAGATGACAAAACAGGTACTTTTATGTGGAAAATGACATCAACAGATCAACAGATTGCTATTCCAGTACAAAAGTTGAAAACTAGAACAATAACAAAACTCAAAGGTAAATTACACCAAAGAAAAGAACAGACTGAAACAATTGAAAAGAGAAAAATGCTTAAAATAAAGACTGATAAAGAAGAAGGGAGGCTACCCGACGACAAAAAAAAAAGAAAAAAAAAGAAGGGACCATTTTTTCTACTGACATAAATGTAATAGAAATTTAAATTTGTTGCCCTGTCTTCTGAAAGAATTCATATAATATATTGTGTGTCCAGTTATTAATAAAAAATACATTTAATTAATATGACCAGTACGTGTTTAATTTTGAGTTACTTGATTCCTATAACAGGTGGTATGATGTCGTCCTAAGTGACGATAATTTCTTGATGTTTCTTGACAAACTGATTTCTTGACAATTTCATGACGGGACACTTTTTTGAGAAATACTCAGTTACTTTATGACGACAAAATTTACACTATTTAATGACTGATTTTATTTTAAATTTATAAAAACATGACGACAAAATAATGTCCACTTCAAAAAGGTTTCGTACCTACTGTGTCAGTGACTCCGCCTTTCTCTACAATTCGTGCGAACATCGCTTATGAATTTAAGGCTATAGTCAGACAAGGATCTTTTGGCGCGTGGCAAAAAATGGAACTAACCACCATCTTATGAAATGTCTCTTCATTACTTTTGCCGTCTCATATTTAGTATTGTAATTTTAAATCAATACAATGGGGAGTTTTCTGACAGCTCATTAAAAAAACAAAACTGTACAAAATTGGTACAAAAGGTATAGATGGCGCTTTACAAAAGGCGAAGGCGAAGAATTTATTCCAAACTGCGTTTTTAAAAGTAAAATAAATTAATTGATGTCTGTATCAGAAATTGAACGTATAAATAACCATAGATGGTAGATACCACTTACCTACATTATAGTTTACAGATTTAACGCCTTCGGCTTTTTAAAAGTGCCATCTATAGAGGTGTTTTGAACTAATTTTTATGAGCTGTCAGAAAACTCCCACTGACCTCTATATTTACCACTGGACTGGCTGTTCCGTAAGTTTGACAGCTATTTTTTTGTGCCTATTTGAAGCGCCACTAGCGAGTAGCGAGTGTCCCCAGAACTAATTTTGACGTATATTGCAAGTGGCCGCCAGAGAAGTGCTTGCTTATTGTTAAGTGATTTTATATTTTTTTAATATAAATTCGATTTTTATGTTGTTATTGTTATAAGCATTATATAAAAGTTATCAAGAATGAGGAAATGTGTATATTGTAAGCGACTAGTTTTAGTACCACGGACACTCGCTACGTCCGACAGCGCCAAAATGGCGATTATCAAACGGGCACAAAAGCACTTTGACAGCCACCAGTCCAGTGGTAAATATAGAGGTCAGTGGAAAACTCCCCATAGGGAAAAGAGAGGCCACTTAGGGATCATTTTGACAATGAGGAGTTTTCTGACAGCTCATAAAGATTAGTTCCAAAAACATCTATAGATGGCACTTTTAAAAAGCCGAAAACGCTATGTCTACAATGTAGGTAAGTAGTTACTATCATGTATGGTCATTTATAAGTTCGATTTCTGACACAGACTTCAATGAATTTATTTTACTTTTAGAAACGCAGTGTGGAATAAATTGCTATATGACAGACAAGACTTCGCCTTTTGTAAAGCTCCATCTATCGAAGCCTTTTGTACCGTTTTGTTTTTTTAATGAGCTACCTAAGACTACTTTAAAGAGAAATTGGAGAAATATAAGTCTACTCAAAATATGGATAAAGGCGTACAAAAGAAACTAGGAACATTTGAACAAGTATTTTCTAAGGTTCAAGAGACTGAATTAGCTACTTACGTTAAACAGATGGAAAGTCGTCTATTTGGGTTAACCACCAAAAAATCTGCAGAAGCTGGCTTATGTTTAAGCTGAAAGAAATAATATTAATCATGGTTTTGATACCAGCAAAAAGATGGCTGGTAGAATTTGGCTACAAAATTTCTTAAAGCGTAACCCAACATCTACAGCCCAAGCAGCTGGGTTCAATCAAGTCGCAGTCAATATATTTTTTTGATTTACTGTCTCATCCAATAGAAACTTATCGTCTGACTCCTGATAAAATGTTTAATGTGGATGAGACTGGTATTACGACAGTCCCCAAGTGCTTATCAAGAGTTGGCACAAAAGGGAAAAAACAAGTGGGCTTGTTAACCCCTGCTGAGCGGGGTCAACTGTTCACATTAGTGTTTTGTGTTGGAGCAGATGGATCCTATATGCCACCTATTTTCATATTTCCACGGAAAAGGATGGCTGAATTAATGAACAATGCACCTCATGGATCTTGGGCAGAGTGTTGGGCCGCTTGGTTCTGGAAATTTATTGTTTTTTCTACAGCCTCCAAATACAACCCGGTGCTGCTAATATTGGTTGGGCATAGAAGTCATACCATGAATGTTGATATTATAGATCTGGGGCGAGAAAATGGAGTCCAAATTTTGGCAACCCCACCATACTGTACTCACCGTCTCCAGCCACTGGACGTAGAATTTATGAAACCTTTGTCAACCTATTATTCGGAAGCAGCACAGAGTTGGTTGAGAATGAGCCCGGGAAAAGTCGTCACTCAATTCCAGATTGCAGAATTGGTTGATAAAGCGTTCCAAAAAGCAGCTGCTATGACAACAGCTTTCAATGCCTTTCGTGCCACAGGAATTTGGTCTAGTAATATCGTAGTATATTGACAGAGGCCGACTTTTTAGCAGCAGCAGCTACTGACATCAAGCTATCACATCGAAGTCCAATCCCATGCTCTGCAATAAATCAAAATTCGAGCGTCTAAGATCCTCAACCCTCAAGTACTAATCAGCTCTCAACAGTAGTTTCGTGTATAGAAAATTCTCAAACCTCAACGTCAAGATCTAATCAGCCCTCAATATCATTTTGTTGCATCCAAGAACTTAATCCCCTAATATCAATAGATAACTCGACATCTACGTCTAACTAGGGACCAAACAATGATGGAAATATATCAAGATCGTCTACGCCCACCATCTTGCATGTTGACAACTCTGATTCCAGGGTGTCATCACCATCTATTTTAAATGACAGCCAAATTTACATCCAACCTATCTTGACTTCTGAAACGGAACCTTCAACATCCACCACAATTAACTATGAACCTTGCAGTGTATTCCATTTTGGACCTAAAGATATATTGCCTTTTCCAAAAAACACAAAGACTACAAGACATCACGTCAAGCGAGGTAAAACAGCAATCATTACTTCATCACCCTACCGCCTTGAACTGGAAAATTCTCAAAATAAACAGGTCGAAAAGGTAAAAAAAAAATATTTGTTTCGAGATAAACATATAAACTTCTAAAAAGGGAAAAGCAAAAAATAAGACAGGAAAAAAAATAATCAAGGAGAAAAGTAAAAATAAACAAAAAAATTCAAAGAAAGGAAAGGCAAGTAAGAAATCCGATAAAAAAAGATCAAAAACTATGAAAAATGATAGTTCGTCTGAAAACGATGACACTGAGTATCTCTACTGTACCTACTCATTTATTCTCAGAGTCAAGTGGAGGTTAGGTGCAATGTCCAAAATGTCGTTTATGGGCACACTGCGCTTGTGCACGAGTAGAAGACGAGGATGATAAAACAATATTTTTATGTGAAAAATGTATTGACTGATATATCAATATATATAAAACTGTTCCGTTACTGACTGAGTGACTGAGTGACTGGTTGTGTTATGAAAGGAATTCCCGAAATTCTCACGGGAACGGGAAATATATGATGTTTTAGTTTGTATGAAAAAATCCCATTCCTTGAGTGCACGGATGTGATACTTGATATAAAGGTTCCTCAATAAGTGTCTGTTTGTATTATGGAAGGAATTCCCGAAATTCCCACGGGAAGGGGTTGGACTTTTTAGTTTGTATAAAAATCTTATTCCTTGAGTGTAAGGATGTGATACTTGGCATGAAGGTTCTTCAAAGAGTGACTGGTTGTGCTACGAAAAAATTCCCAAAATTCCCACGGGCACGGAAAATATATGATTTTTAGTTTGTATGAAAAAAACTTATTCCTTGAGTGCATGGGTGATACTTGGTATAAAGGTTCATTCAGTGGGTGTCTGGTTGTATAGTTTATGAAATTTCCACGAGAAGGGTAGTTAACTGCATACGAAGTTGCGGGATAAAGCTAGTTTTTATATAAGTCCATTTTGCCATCATAAGTGGTCCATTTTGCCTTACTCATGAAGGTAAAACGGACATATTGAAGATATTGGAAATCATCTAGTATCTTCATAGTCTGATTTTATCAGAGTCTGATAAATAGATAACGTAGATTATATAATGTTGATTAGTATTACTTTGAAGAAGTTTAATAAAAATGAATATTTTCTTTTCAATAGTTGTTTTTTGTGAAGTGGTTCGTTTTGCCTTCCTTTCCCCTACTTGCTTAGTTCAAGCATACTCTATACTTAAATAAATGAAAAAATGTGATAATAAATCATCATTATTTCATTTATTTAAGAATAATTGAGCTTTTGAAATGCAAAAACTTTAAAACATTATTAATACTCTATACCTACTGAATTTCGTCAAAATCACTTCAGCAGCAGTATAGCTATGAAAGCGGTACGGAGAGATAGACATACAGAATAACCTCATAGACTGTTATAACATAGCTATGCCCCGACGTATTGGTATCATCCGGGTTTCATGGAAAAAACCTACAAAATAACTATAATAAGAGCGCTTTCAGACCTCCCTGGTTTTGCGATTTGCGTTCAACTAAACAATCAAACAAACGCTATAGCGCCTATAGCTTTATAATATTTGAAGATCAAAATAAAGTGGAATCATTGCGCATAAGTAACTATTGAAATTTTACCGGAAACTTTTGTTTTTCACAGAAAGTAAGTTTGTATGAGATTAACTTTCTTATCAAAATGAAGTGGAAACATTTCGTTAAAAAAATCTCACTCTGTATACTTACCAACTCAATCGTGACGATCGACTTGGCGACGAGTCGCACGCGAGTCACGAGTTAGCCGCTCGGTTATGTTGCAGCTGCGATTACACGCCTATATCTCTTTAAACATACGTCAAAAATACATGCAGTAAAAGGAAAATAGTGTTATGTTTTTTTAATAATATGTACTTGTATATGTACTAATCCAGTATGTCAGCTTCATGTACACCAAATTTTATCAAAATCAGTTAGCTGTTTCAGTGATAAGCAAGAACAAACAGATAGACCGACAAAATTAAACAAAAAATGTTATTTTGGTATATTATGTAATGCTTCATAATGCGTTTAGTAAAAAGCCGATATTTTATTTATTTTTATTGATAATTTCGAATTGAGCCCCATTGTAGGTAAATTTTAATCGTAAACACAATTTTGGTCTACTTAATTCATAATTTTAATATAAAAAGCAAAAATACCCGAATAAATACCCAACACGTGGATTGAATGAGAATTTTCCGAACATGAGAATATTCCCGGTTGGAATCCGATCACTGACTGTAACGACTCTCGTACATTTTAATATATAATTTTAAGTAGAAAGTTTTAGGTTTTAATTTCTACAAGGCGACTGGTGGGTCACAGTCAAAATTCAAGAAAAAAAGAAAAAAAAATGTTATAAAAAATACATAATGATTATTTAGGTACTAAGTAAAACCGAAATTTAAAGAATTAATTACGTAACGTATGGTTACACTAGCATAGGTACTTACCATGGACGTACGCACTATGCTATCAACATAGAATAGGTAGGTAGGTATAGACGACTTCAAGAACGGTCGACCACATTCGCATCAAAATGGTTTGCGGGGTCTATCGGCCTTTCCTTCTCTATTTGACTAATACCTACTGAATGAGCTGAGCATTATCTATCACACACGGAATTTTGTAGGCTGAGTGTTGAACAAGACTCAGACCCACTGTCACTCTCACTAATATAAGGGTAGAAACATCTTTTAAACCTTATGTAAACAAGTAAAAGATAGACACCGTGCAGCCCGACTGTACTTACCTAAATTGTTCTTGCTAAGACCTTGCCACGTTGCTAACGTGTTCGAACGTAACCTTTAAAGAAGTATGATCTCTTTCCCTTCATATTATTATTTATTATTTATTGCATACACAAAAGTGCACAAATGGCGGCCTTATCATGAATAGATGATGTCTTTCAGGCAACCATATTCATAGAAATATTTTTAAGTTTTTGCATTTAATAATGCTAATTTTTTCCATTTCTTAAATGTAATCATACTAAGCAGGTAACCCTCAACCGCATACAAAGCCATATGTGGTTACTCGAAAGTAATTAACATTTGTAACATTTGTTTAAGTCATTATTAGCTGCAACTTTACCAATTTTCAGGCATAATTTAATTCCACTTTCATCACCACTTTAGCTCCTAAGTGGTTCATTCAAAATATGTAACAAGTTGTTTTGTGATAATTTATCGTGAATTTTAGAAAACGATCGCCTTTTAATGCTGATCTAACGTACTAGAGTGCATTTACATCTTCACAGGTACGGTAGGTATACAAAAACAAGGTGTCTTCTTAATAACCCTTTAACAACCTTGTTCTTCTTTCTTCGAAAATACAGTTACTAAACACCTGTCCATTAATTAGATTTCATTTAAAATAAAAACAAGTTATTGGAAAGTCCATTAAAACATATAATAGTATATTATGTAACAAGTGAGCTAAGTTGCTAATTACAGTCGAGGCTTATAATGAGCCGAGACTGTAATTAGCAACGCTCACGAGTTACATACGATGTTTTTCAACACACTTGTGAGTAAAAGACAGACATACGTGGTCATAAAATAACAAACACACTTGATAACAAAGCTGTGAATTGTGATTGAAAAATGGCGCCAAATGTGTCAATGTCTGTATAGCATATACAGCCTATTTTAAGTGAAAATGTTTAATTTGTAGTGGTAAATGCTAATATTTCAATATTTTATGACAAATGATTGTAAATTGTGAATAATTTGTTTAATATACAAATTTATTTTACTAATATAAGGCGCAAACATTAAAAAATGTATATGGATTTGAATAAAATCTCTGGTATAAAACCTCTTTGTTGTTTCTAAAAATATTTAGTGTGTAACCTGGACCAATAAAATATGCTCTGTTTTCTCGCATGTTATTTGCACAAAGGTACAATTCAACTTTGTAGGATTCATCATATTATGCACTAGGGTATAATATATTATGTGACTTATAGCCCAGTTTATAGTTCTAAATTCAATAGAATAACGCTCACTTTACGAGCAAGTGTGTTGAAAATTATATTATAGGTTTCCAATTCCTATTAAATTCTATGCAAAATACTACAACACTTTATGGTGTTTACGACAAAACCAATTTCCTAATTTTTTACTTGAAATACGACTGAACTTCAAGGACGCCGCAAAAATATATTATTCAAATTTATGCTGCGATTTATTGGATTTTTTCAAACATTTTGGTATTGTTATAATACAGAGTTTAAATGAATACCGACCGATTGCGAGGTTCTCGTTTTTAAAGCAACATTAATTATACGTAAGTTATTGTTTACTGTCCAATGACTGGTAGTGTCCAATGACTAGTAGTTTATCCTATTTGGGCACTGAGTAAGTAATCAAGTACGTTTTAATTTGGGAAGAGAAACGACGCCCTCTGTTGGTAAGTGAATGCATTTACTCAGTAATGACTTGTGTAACCCGGGCGCCAGACTTAGCTTCAAAGATTTGCACAAATCTTTGACGACTTTGCAAAGTCATTTGAACACATATTGACGTAACCTGCCAGACTTGCTTCGCAAACACTTTTCTCCACAGTATGCTAGTAGACAACAAACAAGATGGACAACGATTTTGTAGAATCAGTTAGCCTGTATTATTTGTGTGCATGTAATTATATTTTTTTTATTTGTTATTTTTCGGGTTCCTTGTACATAGTTGCCCCTGTAACAACTCTACAAATTCCAGAACGCAGTCGCTGCCCCAGTCCATCATATCGCCGCATGCAGTGTAACATGCACACAACCGTCCCGCTCGACAACGCTCGAGCAACTGGATACTGAACAAGTGTGGCAAGCCACGCAAACATTTGCACACATTCAACTTTGAACGCTTTGATGTGTGGAAAAAGACCGACACCGGATGGTAAAGTGCAAAGCTTTGTGCAAACGTTGAATACATATGCAAAGTCCAGCGCCACACATTTGTGCAAACATTTGTTCAAACATTTGTTCAAACATTTGTTCAAACATTTGAAGCTAAGTCTGGCGCCGGCCTAAAATGACGTTAAGCATCAATTACACTGTTTAAAACAACTCTTCAAACCAAAGTGGCTACTAGTAGTTAACAGCAAAATAAACTCCATTTTACAACTATAGCTTGACGTTTGTTGGCACGCTGCTGTGTAAGCGCAAGCGCTTACACAACAACAACAACAAGCTTGTTGTAAACCATGAAACGTCAGTCGAGTTTACGCCACCCACTCAAGCGCATGCGTTCAGTTATCAATGTTAATAGTTTAAATACGAAAGTTTGTATGTCTTTCTGTAAAGCTATGAGCTATCACGGTTAAATCACTGTACCGATTCGCATAAATTAAATTAATAAGAATAAAGCTAGGTACTTTTTTCAAATATCTATCCTTAAGGGGTTGCTTAACTGATTTAAATGCGTTTTAATGCAAATATAATTAGTAACCCAGTTAAAAGTACCCTATGTTTAATAGGGTACTTTTAAGATTTCCGTATCCAAGTCTGGCAACTTACACCTATTATAGCCGTTTATTTAAGTATGTACCCACAAGACGCTATGGAAAAAGGGAAAAAGTTTAAAAATATAACGATATGGTTTTCCGACCGAGCGGTACCGGATACTACAGATATTTTTTTCCATTCTACAACATGTAACATAATGAAGAGATAATACTTAAAGGGATTGTATGTTTGATGATGTAGTTTATAAGTAACACTAACATAAATTTGTCATCCTTACGATTCAACCGAAAAACAAGTTCAAAGTATCAAAATATCTAAGTGTCAACCCTAAAGACAGCTGTTAGCTTTTGATGACATCTATTCGATAAGAGATGGCGTAAAAATAAAGTGATGGGTAACTAAGACAGATACTACAAAGTTCAGCCGGTGCGGGAAAGATCATATGGTCACAGACTGCTGCACAAGTCTTGTTTTAGCTTATTAGGTTGACTAGGGTTGTCCAAATATTTTGTTGTAAAATAATTAAATAAATTTGTATGACAGTCTATAACAGCACTGATCATTTGCAGCACATTTTGTTACACGTTATAGACTTTTGTCGTTCTTTAGTCGTTAGCGTTTCCTTGCTTTTTTCTTCAATGAGAGGTTTTCAAAGTGACATTTAAAAGTATAAATATATAGTTTCATTTCAGATGGCGCCACATGCTTTTCTTACAAAAGTGCAATCAAATGTCTTTTCCTATAGAATTTTGACACCAAGCTTTTTACGAACGCCATCTTTTAGGAGAAAATGATTTTATTTTTAAATCAATTCAAGAACTCCTCATTGCATACAAACCTGCTAAAGGCAAAAGGCAGTTGAAAGGCAAGACCATCAAACAAAGATGTTGCTGTTAGAGATGACAATAAAGTGTTTTATTTTTCTATAGTGTAGTGAATGGTTATATATCGTTGTAATTAGAAAAGTCACTTTCAAATTACTTTCGTTATCAGTCAAAGGTTTTTTGGTATGAACCTCGTTTAGTTTCGGAATGTACATACTTTAAGTACACTTAACGATTACAACCTGTATAATATAACATTATACCACAGAATAAGTAATAGTACCGGGGGTACAGAAGAATTACTCCGCAAGAAGATCTAAATGAATTCGAGTCTTGCTACGACGCGATACAGTGGAATTCAGCTCGCACAGCATTACGTACCTGCAAATTTATATACCTAGAAGTTTTGTCTCTTTCTATCGGATGCCTCTTATCTTTTCTTACGCTGTTAGGGTTGCTGCCTAGTGAAGAATAATTAATCTCCTTATTTGTAATTAAGTATCTACCGATGTAGGTATTACTGTTATTCTACCTGTGTAAAAAATATTATTTCAACTTACCTAAAGTACAAAATGAAAAGAAAAGTTATGACGAGTAATAAGTAATACTACCTATGTTTTGTTTACTAAATTGAACATAATCAAATCTAAACATAATCTAATTGAATATTTGTTTCTTTTTATGTCCATTTTTAAATACTATTTGCGACCTCGATCATAGAATTACTGTGAGTGCTATTAGGTAGGTAGGTATCAACGCGCGCGCGTGACACACGACCCATTCGAAATCCGCCGGCGGAGCGCTTCGCAGTAGGTAAATAACGGATGTACCGCGCGGAGTGAGCCAGGCCTATACTATCTATCTACAGGAAATTATAGTATAGGCAAAACTGACCTAGACCAAAAAATACATCACTGTAAAAGTCACTTGTACGCTGATGATACTCAGATTTATTATTCGTTCGCCCCTAATTCAGTTGAATCCGCAGTTGAAAAAATTAATCAAGATCTCAACGAAGTATATAGGTGGTCATGTGACAATACTCTTGTATTAAATCCGATGAAATCAAAGTATATAGTCTTAGGCACCAAACATCAATGTGACAATGTTAAAAAAAGCTTCCCACAATTAAAAATTAACTCAGTGGTTATTGATAGGGTACAAACTGTGAAAAATCTGGGACTTGTACTTGACGAAGAGTTACGCTATGAATCACATATTAATGCGAAAATAAGAAATGCTTTTTTTCGATTAAAAATATTGTACGAATTTCGGAAATACTTATCATTAGATGTACGTATAAACCTGACAGAGTCTCTTGTTTTATCAAATTTCAATTACTGTGATAACGTGTACGGACCTCGAATATTTATTAAAACTGAGCGAACTATACAGAGGGTACAAAATGCTTGTATGCGTTTCTGTTATAATATACCAAGGCGGGCTCACATTACACCATTTTTAGTAGCTAAAAATATACTAGCAATGAAAAATCGCAGGAGACTGCATTTCGGATGTTCGGTGCAAAAAATAATGATAACGGGTAAACCTACCTATTTGTACAATAAATTTCAATTTAAGAAGGACTTGCACCAACAAAACACTCGCTCGAAATTTCAAAATAAGCTAGCTATACCCAAACACCATACGGCTGGGTTTAGAGGCAGTTTCAAGTATGCAGCATCCAAAATCTGGAATGATTTACCACCCCCCAGAAAGCTACTTTCAAACTAAAATTACGAGCATATCTACTAGATCGAGAAAAAAGTGATTTTAAATATGTTTTTAGTCTATAGGTATGTATTATTTTGGTTGGGTATTTTTTTAATTTTTAATTTTATATTATTGTTATTAGATCATCTAAATGTGTATTTTGTTGAAAAAAGATAAATATAAGTATGTATTTTATTGACAAACTATTCTTTATAAGTTTCCTAAAAAAGAGAAAAAATATGTAGTATCTTAAATATAGGTAAATTATATATTTATATATATATATAATACCGGTTTCTTTTAATGCATCTATTCCGCACCAATGTTGACCACTTTTGATAAACATATACGTTTTAAGTTAATAATTATAAGGTTATGTTCTAATTTAAATGTTATAATATCTCAACTTGGCCACGGCTACTCTTATATTTTATATGGTGTATGAACAAGGCTTAGGCTGAAAACCAGCGCTGTTGTAGGAGAAATTCCACAGCAGTATCATGCTGAGTCTAAACCTTTTGTCACAAAATATTTTCGTCTCTTTTAATTGTAATTTAGTTTTTTTTTGTTATTATTATTTTCCATGTTGATTTTGTGATAATAAACTTTATTTCATTTCATATTTCAAACTTTATTTCATTTCATTTCAAATTATAAGCCTAAAACCATGGAAGTTTAATAATTGAACGTGTTCGTAAGCCTACATAATGCGATTGAAAAAAAAAAGAATTTTTGGTAAAAAATGGTTGCTATGATTGCGAACTTGCTTCATTTACGTGCCTAACTTCACTCACATTGTTTTTCGATCATCCATCATCATTCATTCGTCAGTGATGCGGTTTTTACTTATTTTTTAGTATTTTTCAACTATTGTGCCAATTAATTTTATAAGTTTACTAAAGTTTTAATTTATCATTTACTGAAAACCAATAGTTCATTGATTTGCAACGACTTTGTTTATAAACGTGCATATGCTTTGTTGTGAGAACCACCTTTATCTGCTGTCATTCTGAATCCAAAGCTTTCGATAATGAAACACAAGTTGTGCGTTACAAACTAGATAAATGTTTATTTTTAATTTTTGAAATACGAAAGCAGTGTTGATTAGTTGGTATGCCGTGATGAAAGTGTGTTTTATCCTGGGAACATTACACGGGAGAATGTGCGGTGGTGTCTAGTGGCAAAGAACGTGAGAAACGGTCGAGCATGGAGGGCGTGATTGACGACGATCGGCGAAGGCGGCTGCGGGTCTTAGAGGATCGTCTCCGTGACCCGCGGTCCGCCTGCAATGTGGACTGTTTGTTGGACACAGTAACAGCTCTTGTGTCCGACTGCGATCACCCTGCCATCCGTCGGATGAAAAACATCGAAGCCTACACGAGCAGATGTAAATATTATTAAAACATGCGTCCAAAGATCAGAATTACATTTATTTAATTTGTTACTCCTACAAAGATTATCACAGTTAGGGTTTTGATTGAGCCTGTGATAAAGATAATATTTAACATTGGATAATAATAGGTTTTGATAAGAAATTTAAATGAGATTTTATATTTTATGACTTTGTATTTATTCCAGATGAAACTTTTGCATCAGAAGTGGTGGATTTACGTATGAAGGCTGTTGACTTTGACTTGATCAAAGTTATTGGCCGAGGTGCATTTGGAGAAGTACAACTAGTCAGACATAAATCCACTCATCAAGTATTTGCCATGAAGTTGCTCAGTAAAGTGGAAATGATAAAAAGATCAGACTCTACATTCTTTTGGGAAGAGCGTCATATAATGGCTCATGCTAATTCTGAGTGGATTCTAAAACTACATTTTGCTTTCCAAGATCATAAATACTTGTACATGGTTATGGATTATATGCCTGGTGGTGATTTAGTAAGTCTTATGTCTAACTATGATATACCTGAGAAATGGGCTAAATTTTACACCATGGAAATAGTTTTAGCTTTAGATGTAATTCATGGCATGGGTTTCGTACACAGAGATGTTAAACCAGACAATATGCTTATAGATAAGTATGGCCACTTGAAATTAGCAGATTTTGGCACTTGTATGAGAATGGGTTTAGATGGCCTGGTTCGTGCTAGCAATGCAGTTGGCACTCCTGATTATATTTCTCCTGAAGTGTTGCAGTCTCAAAATGGTGAAGGAGTTTATGGCAGAGAGTGTGACTGGTGGGCTGTAGGAATATTTTTATATGAAATGTTAATAGGTGATCCCCCTTTCTATGCTGATAGTTTGGTTGGGACATATGGCAAAATTATGGATCATCGAAACTCCTTGCAATTTCCGGATGATATTGAAATATCAAAGGATGCAAAGTCACTCATACGTGGCTTGCTCACTGATAGAACTAAAAGATTAGGGAAAACTAGTGTGAATGAAATAAAACAACATCCATTCTTCATCAATGACCAGTGGAGCTTTGAAAATTTAAGGGAATCAGTACCACCAGTAGTGCCGGAATTGTCCAGTGATGATGACACTAGAAATTTTGATGATATTGAAAAATCTGATGCTCTGGATGATTCCTTCCCTGTGCCTAAAGCTTTTGTGGGGAATCACCTGCCATTTGTGGGGTTTACCTACAATGGTGACTACAGACTTTGTAGTGGAAATTTAAAGCAGGCAGATGTAGTAGATACCATATCTAATAATCACATCAACAATGTCGGGTCCGAAGCTATTTTACAACTGGAAAAACTCCTAGAAAGAGAGAGAGACGGTAGACGCAAGCTCGAAGACAGACAAGTCACCCTCTGCTCTCAACTTGAGGAGCTCTCAGAAAGGGAGGCGAGAAGCAAAAAGATAATAGCTGACACCGACAAGGAGTTGGCGCTGCTGAGACACGATCTGAAGGAGATACAGAGAAAAGCCGAGCTGGAAGCCGAAGCCCGAAAGAAGGCGGAAAGCAACTTCAGCGACGCCAAGCGCCGGCTGGACGAGGAGCAGAGCAAACGCGCGAAAGAGTTCAGCAACATGCAGATGTACAACGACAAGATCAACGCGCTCGAGAAGCAGCTCGGCGAGGTGCGCGAGAAGCTCAAGCTGGAGGCGGAGGCGGCGGCCAAGTCGCGCAAGCAGGCGGCCGAGCTCAGCGCCGCGCAGGCCGCCGCGGCCGCCGTCAGCGACGGCACGCTGGCGAGCGTGCGCGCGCAGCGGGACGCGCTGGAGCGCGAGCGGGCGGCGCTGTCGGAGCAGGTGGCGGCGGGCGCGGCGGCGCGGCAGCTGGCGGAGGCGGCGGCGGCGGAGGCGGGCGGGCGGCTGGCGGCGGCGCGCGCGGAGCTGGAGCGCGGCGCGGCGCGGCTGGCGCTGGCGGCGGCGGACAACCGCGCGCTGTCGGAGCGCGTGTCGGCGCTGGAGAAGGAGTGCGCGTCGCTGGAGCACCAGCAGCGCACGGCGCAGCACCTCTACCAGCAGGAGCTGCGCGCGCACCACGACACGCAGCGCTCGCAGCTGCTCTCCAAGCAGGAGGCCAACCTCGAGCTCGTCAAGGGTACGTCTCCCGTACACAAACCCCTCACACGTTTCTTATTTTCACCACAGATTAAATCCATTGTTTCTGTCTTAAAATGTCTTAAAATTTTCGATTTATCCTCTTTTAAGTAATTAACCTATCCCCATTAAAATAATATTGCAGTCTTTTATATTGTGAGGTCTATGAAACAAAAGAAAGAATCTGTTAATTTTACTGGCTAATATAAATAAAGGAAAGAGCAGATGAAATAACGATTGTAATTCCTTAATAACTTAAGAAGTTAAGAAGCCCTGTCTTTCAATAAAATACCTAACCTGGATCTATTAATGTCATATGTAAAATACATTGTTATATTTACAGTCTGTAAAGTGATGAGAAGCTATGAATTAATGATATAATCTGTGATAAAAATGAGAAAAATTTCAGTAATCCACCAGCTATTTGATATCCAATACTGTGAGCTAATTCCCTGAACTTTCCCATATTGCTACTTAGAAAATAATTACCCTACATATATCATTCATTTGTTGCATGCTACAGGAGCATTGGAAAAAATATTTGAAGGTATTGTTCAAAATTTACAGTAATATTAGTATGTGTATTTTATTGTGTATTATGTAGTATTTATGTCCCACTCACATTTTCTACCATGACCTCACTTCATGTTACTTTGTGTGGTATCTATTTATTTACACTACTTAACAAACAAACCATTACTTAAGTGAGATAATTTGGATAACCTATTGTACAAAACATGGCTATCACAAAGTTGTAAAATATACATATTATTCTAATAGATGATGATTGTGGAATTCTGTGTGATAGATTTCTATGAGTAGGTAGTTAAAATTCTTAACATAATTTGACAAATTATTATTTATTAAAATTTTATGTTACTTATCATGAAATAGATATGTTATTATGGTTATGAAAAAAAACTAAATAAAATTAGTTCAACTCTTCCAACACAAACTATGGTGTAATTCTATATCCACAGATAATGTGTTTCAATGAGTATTTAAAATTCTTAACATAACATAAATAGTTTCATGATTTGACTAATTATTATTATTAAACTAAATGTTATTTATTATGAAATAGTTATAAAGAAAAACCTAAATAAAATTGGTTAAATTCTTCCCATACAAACATGAAATTCTATTTCCACAAATAAAGTCAGCATGTATTAATAAAAAAACTGCAAATTAAAATAAACTTAACAGTATAACAATAACAGTATTCCCTCTAAACAGCATTACAAGGGAAACTAAACGAAGAGAAGTCGGCTCGTCAAAAAGCGGAATCAACTTGCCAGGAGAAAGACCGCCAGATGTCCATGCTCAGTGTCGACTATAGACAGATGCAGCAACGCTTGCAGAAGCTGGAGGGAGAGCATCGGCAAGAAAGTGAAAAGGTAGGCCATGTTATCTGCTTATTCATTGTCCTATATCTATAGAGTTGGGAGTTTCTTTTTAATAATTATGTAACATTCGAACGAAATATTTAAGTAATAACTTTTCATTTTAACTAGTACTTTCGTGCGGTTTTACCTATGTTACTTTTGATCCCTAGATAAGGGAAACTGTAGGTTTATTATATAAGTATACAATTACTTTGTCCATACATTACATTTTTTTTCAAATTGCCCTTTATTTCTAATTTTTTCTTTACTTTACATATTTCTTCTATTCCTTAACTATTGGTTATCCAGCAAGTTTTTTAACTCTGTGCGGTTCTTCCCAGTCTCTCTATCAGGGATGTTGCAGATGCCGATTTTTTCACATCCGCGGATGCGGATGCGGATGCGGAGTTTTGCGGGCTCACATCCGCGGATGCAGATGCGGATGCGGATGTTTAAGATATTATGTAAATAAAGTCTATTAATGAAGAATTAAAACAATGATAACGTAATTATTAACATTTTTATTGTAATCAAACATAAGTACTTATTTTTATGTTAACTAAAAGTAATGTACTTATAATGTAATATTTTTTTTAAACTTCACCCACTGGTGTTTATATTAGTAATTGAAATTAAAAATAGGAGCATTATACTTGATAAAGAGTAGTATTGCCGCCTTTTCTGATTCAAGTCTGTTACGCAGAGGTTCGTAAATTAAACCCGCGCTACTGAATAGTTGTTCGCTAGGAACACTGCCCGGTGGAGCAGATAAAAATCTTCGTACTATCGGCGATAATACCTTAAATTCCCCTCGATGTACACTCCACCAGTTTAAAGGATAATTTACCTTGTGATCTTTTGGATATTAGTCTTAAGTAATATAAAGTTTTCTTGTAAACTCTTCTTATTTACACATAATGACCACTGTATCACAACAACATTCAAAATACCTATTTATCTTTATGATACGATAAGTAGTTCACTTTCACTTCACAGCGCAAACAAACACGTTATATTTATTCACTTGCAAGAAACAAATGATGCACTAGCTAGAACAAACAAACGTGTTGAATCTTGTCACCAATTTCTTCGCTCCCATTGGTTATTATCACGTGCGACCGGCACGCGTCAATCACCGGCCCCGCCCAATTTCTTTCTTGTCGCTACTTGTATAATATTCGCATCCGCATGAATATCCGCATTGATTAATGCGGATGCGGATGCAGATGCAGATGTCCAAATCAATGCGGATGTTCCGTATTTGCGGATGCGGATGCGAATGTTCGCAACATCCCTGCTCTCTATTACACAGTTCTAGACAATTTATTAGACAGGTCGTCTAGAACAGTCATCATGCGCACCTTTTCAGAACTAGGTTATATAGTTCTTCCTTATCTTTTTAGTAGATCTTAGTTTTTCCTATTAAGTATTTTTAAATAAGACCTCTTTCGTCCTATCAGGTGGTAGGGCTACAAGCGTCGTTAGAACAAGAGCGCGCAGCGCGCATGTCAGCGGGCGGCGAGGTGGCGGCGGCGGAGGCGAGCGCCCGCGCCGCCATCGCTGAGAGAGACGCCCGCGCAAGGGACCTACACGCGGTCAGGACGGCCCTGCATGAGACCTCAGAGAAACTCGCAGCTGCCGCCGCTGAACGCGATATGCATTATTCTAGGGTGAGTTTTGATGATTTACAAACAATTCTATATAATTTATTGTAAACTCTACTGTTTAATTTGAAAAATTTGTGTGTGCAATGTACCTACATCACGTGCTTTAGTCCGTCCTGAGGTTGGTTGAAAATGCAATAATATTCCGACCGATTATTTTTTATGATAAAATAGAAATGGTTTACATATTAGACACAGCGCTATATCTAGAATCTAGCTTCAAGCTACCTACGCAAAGTTTTGTAGAACAACTAAAAAATTGATGTTTTATTCTACCTTCCTTTACGAAAATTTACCCACTCGTCGATTTCTGTAGCAAGTAAATAACGAGAATTCGAACTTTTGACTATTTTTATTTGATTCTATGACAGGATTGAATAAAGATTAAAAATAAATAATTTTTAAGTTTAACATTCCCAATACACAAGATAGTGGGGTAGTTCACAGATTTGCTCCTAGATTTCTAGCACGTTTTAATAGCGTCAGAGAAGAATTATTACATGTAATCATTTTATAGCTATGTGGGTTACTTAACATGTTTAAAACAAGGATTGAATCGGTTAATATCTGCTTATATGTTGTTAGCTAGCTGCTGTTGAGAATTATTATTATGAATACTATCGGATATAACGATATGACTTGTACTATTTACGTTTACGCCGGTTTGCCAGCTTCATAAGCTTAAGGAACAATCGATTCCCAGACGGATAATAGTGGAAATAAACGTCTGATATATTTTATAGTGATCTGTCATGATGATGATCGACCCAAAAGTTAATAAAGTTACATTTACGTAAGTAGCTGGGCCAGGCACCGAGCCTAAAGCCTCTCGCGCGCACTCTCAACCATTGCGCCACTATACAAAAGCCACCATCTGATATTAAGTGTTATTTTAGTTTTGAGTAACTGGAACGGTTCTAGGTGTTAAAATCTTCTAGTTCTTTTGTTTTGTAGTCTAAAGTAACGCAACCTTAGGAATAACGCAACCTTAGGTTTTTTTTTCTTGTCCTAGTTTACTAAATTAAATGTTCATATTCATTTAACGAAATACTAGTAATAATTGTTTACTCAATACTAAATGCCGGTGATCTTAGATTAAAAACACAGTATGAGCATTACCATTACAGCCATATCCGAAATAGAACGAAAAACTCTCGTATTGAATATAAATCCACTAGCTATGAACAGGACGAAAAAGAAACGGTGTAGGTACCTATACTTACTTAGCATATGTTCCGAACACATAGTGTGATAGGTTAAAAACCACACCATATAAATAATTGAAACCCATATTCAATAAAGCCTAACTTTATGACTTTTATTAACAAAAAAAAAATGTTATGGATTTGTCATGTTATCATTTTGCGAAACAAAAAACGTTATTTTACGTTAATTAGAGGGAAAAACTTTCATTAACGAGACGAACTTATGCAAATATAGAAACAATAAAACCACTACAATACGGCAAACTGGTTTAAACTTTAACTTAGAATCAACTCATTCATGCTCCTATAAATTTCTCTTTATCAACGGCTACCTACATTGATAAATTCGATAACGATCTTAAAATATTTACATAAAATTGTTCATTGAATATTGCAGTCAATGACTTGCTTGTTGTTCGCTTATTTTCAGATTTTATGAAATATATTAGTTAACTCCAATTATGTAGATACGAATCATGAGTAAGTAGGTCGTAACTAAAAAAGAAGAAGCTTGACTTATAGTAACTAGATAAATATTCAGGTATTAATAGCAACATTTTTCAAATTGTCATAATTTTTCACTGTTATCTTTGAATGATTATTTTCCAAGATTTCTGTTATGTGTACACCAAACATCCATTTTTCAGTGCGAGCAATGCGTAACGTCTAGGTATATAAAAATAATTTGGCATTAAAATAAATTTTAAATTCGTGGTATTTTTAAATTTGTAGAAGATATACTCGTATATCTGAAATATGCGTAGGCGCCGAAACCGTGACGGCGAACTGTCGTTCCAATGACTCGGAACACACAAAAACAACATACAAAAACACTCGTATACAAATTTATTTAGAAATGTAGAGAACCCTTATTCTAGTTTCCCTCTACATACCTACATGTTGTTTCTCCGCCGTAGTGCACCTTGTATGTGAGACCTTAATGAAAGGTAGATTCAAAAATTCCTTACGGATACAACATAGTTATAATAACTTTGACGTGGTTTTTTTAAATATAGAAGATTAAAATGAATGGCAGAAGTTCTAAGCATAGTCGTGGATAAAAATTTGAATATAATCGTTATTAAACTTTTTATATACCTAAGCGAAGAGCGCTTATACAAAATACTGTTTAAAAGAACTGTACCTAAATTAAAAGTTACCAATCATGACAGTTGCTAGCGAACCATAATGTATACTTTAAACAAACAATAGTAATTGAACATTATTAGCGTTCACGCAACATGTAATTAGGAATAGTTTATCGCTCGATGGGGCTAATAACTCTTTTTGTTGATGTCAACTTATTAATTTGGACCTGACCTACAAACCGATGGAATTTAACCTTTATATTGTCGTACGTCTCTCGTCACTTCTTCCACGTAATTTGTATAACGCGCCGATTCAAATTATCAATAGATGTTTTAACAATTCACTTACTGTATGCCGTGAATTAATCATAATCTCATCGTTCAGAAATAGATTGTCCTCCAAAATTACGACATAGTGAGTCATTGTGTGGACACAAAATAAGTGTGTCTGTTAAGTTGCACACATTCAACTTTTTCCATATAGGACCAGGTCTGCGCGTGCTCATCGCCAAATAAACAATATTACGCGAATAGCGGTTTTTTCTTACAAAGAACTTTATGTCTTAGTCATTAAACTACGCTTGAAAATAATTATCTCATAGCGTCATGCCATATTCCGGAGAATTTAAACTTAAAATATAAATTTTCCTTTCACAAAGGTAAATTAATATGATTAAATACCTAAAGTATTTAGCAGGCAGGAAACTAATTTCATCGTATTTGCTTTTAAAGCAAGTACATACAATTATTGCGGGTGAGGTAGTTGACCCCGCAGATTGACGACAGAAAGGTGCATTTTAGCAATTTAGCACAGTTTATCATCTCCGTTAAGTATTTTAACACAGTTTAGTATCTATATTATGATTCTGCCCCCTCAAGTATGCAGCGAATATTAAATGGGTCATTTTATCTGGAACACTGCATTTTAGGTGCAATCGTAAACAATAATGCTATAAATAACGACAAATATTTCTGACGTATACAGACAATTTACACAAGTACTAACGGCTTAAACGCCATTTAAAATAGGTTTATATTTATATTGTGATAAATATCATTTCATAAATATAATAACGGTTCGTGCGATGGAGGCACTCGTAATATTACCTATGTATATCGACCTTAATTTCAGCACAATAGCATCTTGTATAGATTAATTATTTGAATCGAAATTGACGTTTAATAAATGCATAAGCGAGATTCTATTGCATGTACACGAAATAGGAGGACTTATCAAGACTGACCTTGGCAGCTAATGAATATCAATAGGCGCCAAAGTCAAAACATGCTGAGCAATTAAATATTTTTCTGTAAGACTTCCTGGAACATTGGTTTAAATTAAAAACTTGCACCGTCAACTTGTGCTTTCGTAGAATATATTGTAGTTAAGTAGTGTTACAAAAAAATACTTTCTGTCGATCTTGTATAATACTGGTATACGTATCAAATGGCATAGTTACCTAAAATAATCATTTTAGCTTGGGTTTCTATTAAAACATTATAACACCTTATTAGGACGGTAAAGGATTTCAGCATTACATATGCTAGGATTCTAGTAGGTTTGTCGTAAAATATAACATCTTGGTTTATTTCAAGGAAACATTATCAGTTAGTATCATTTGTATTGGACGCTCGGCAGGCCTATAAAACATTCGTGTTATTGCATAGTTAATATACAAGAATGTCCTCTCCGCTTTATAATGTTCTGGTCTTCTTCAACTAGTATTCATTTAAATGTGCAGTGATCGGTATATTTACATAGAATTATACCGATTAATATGTCTAGTCATACAAAATGTTTATGCTAATGTCTTTTTATTCTCATCATTGAATCTGTCGTGTTAAATATGATTACAGCTTTTGATTCTAATGTTAATAAGTCTAGGAAACTGTATTGCTTTAAAGACTAACAGATCTTTGTCTAGAATATACGATAGATAGAATTTAATATTATACATAAATAACGCAGTTGTGTTTTTTGGAACTAAGAACGACATCGTTTTTGAATATTCAGTATCAAAACATTCTGAAAAGTTTAAACTGTTCAAGATGCCGACCTGGCACTTTGTAATTCGTTATGTTATAATAACAAATGTCTATTCTGTCTTGAAACAATACAATCAAACAATGACTCTACAACTGTAAAGGAAAACCTTTAGATTTTTGCATGATGATGACTTTGTAATTCATAGTTTTAATTGGCAACCTTCAACCAGGATAAAGTAAAACTCAAGCTAAATCTTATCTTTTATTTAAATATTTCAGTGTGAAGAGCTCCGTTCTCAGTTGGAGAATGAGCAACACTATTGCCTGGTATACCGGACGCAGGCGAGCGAGATGCGGTCTCAACTTGACGAGAAGCAGCGGTCCACTCGCGACTTGGAGCAGGAACGGTCGAGTCTCATGCATCAGTTGCAACTGGCTATAGCTCGGGCGGATTCAGAGGCCATCGCTAGGTGAGTCTAGAAATACAATCTGTTGTTGTTTGGAGAAAAGAATGAAGTTTGGTATGTTTTGTATTGAGTAAACAGCAAAGCTACTGGACTGATTTCAAAAAACTGTAAGAAGGCTAGGTATGTTACATAGGAGTAACAATATGGTACAAATACCAATTGGTTGTGATATAAGTGCAGTAAACATATTTAATCAATACCTACATACATATGTTGTCTGGTACAGATCGTTTCCCAGCGATAAGACAGCCAAAATGTATATCATTTTTTTTATTTCCGTTTTTTGTTCTATTTTATGGCATACAATTATTGTAAATAAATAAATATGCAGAGGAAACACATAGGGTAATATATGGATTAGACTATGGTAGATAGCTAAAACAATGTGCTTCACGAATGTGACAACCGTAATATCGCAGCGCAAATTTACTATTTATTTATTTATTTTCGTCTTATTTTGTCCACGGAATGAATAGACTGGTGAATAGTTTGTTTGGCGATGATTCGGATCAGTCGAACTCGTCCAAATATTCATTACCGAGAGGTATGCAGTGACAACCGATAATTTATCTATGAGAAAACATGTGTATTTTCGTTAAGTTGTTTATATTGAGTAAACTCAAAAGAATTCTAAAGTATGTTATCACGAATTTTAAGATTTCGAAGTTGGATAAGTGAAGGTTTGCATTGTGAAGCAATGGAATCATGCAGGTGGAAAAGGTGATTTTGGCAAGGTGTAATATTTCGATTTGCAAGGTTCATTCTATTGAATCTGAATCGTCTATCTGTTACTGATTATTTGAGTTTAAGGTTAACAGTGACTATAAAACTTACTCCATGGACAAGTTAGATTAAACCAAGCTTAAAAAAGCTTTCCCTATGTTTTTTTTTTTATTAAGCTAAGAATTTTCACGGGTTCCTTTCAAATAATTTGCCTGCGACAAACACATAAAACATAAATGTTTCTCATTTTTAGTTTTTTTTTTTAATTGCTTGCCCTATTTGACCTCAATTTATTTATAAAGCTCCTCCACTAATACTCCTCAACAGTAAATAAAATCAAAAAAAAAATGTGTAATATCTTATTAATTATAGAGATAGAAAATGTTTAATGGTTCTTTAGCACACACACTTTTACAGTTACAAACTTCAAAAAAAACTTCTTACAAATAGTAGTTGTGAAAAACTGTACAATTAATGAACTAATTATAAACTGTAATTTATGTACACTAAAAAACAAAATGCGAAATCTTATTTTCAGTCGCCGCGTGGGAGTCCGACACAAACTAATTTTACAATAAAAAATATAAAATTGACAAAATTTGGAGTAGGTAAAATACTTAATAATTATGGAGCCACAGGGCCCTGCAGAGAACTTAAAGCTTACGACAGTTAAAATCACCTCAACTCTTTCAACAGGTCAATAGCTGAAGAAACCGTTGGCGAGCTGGAAAAAGAGAAAACAATCAAGGAACTAGAGATGCGGGATGCCCTTGCGCAGCACCGCGCCGAATTGTCTGCCAGAGACTCATTGGTGCAGAGCTTGAGGGACAGAGACCATGAGAATAGAGCTACTATTGACTTGCAGAGAAAGGCGAGTCCGTTATTGACAATTTTTACTAATCTATATTTAAATAAGTCTTTTAATATCATAGACTAGACATAATACATTTTAATGATGTTAAATTAATGGTCTTTTTGCCACGGGTATAAAAGGCAGTGTTTAAATGTTACCCCTTCATCTAGAAGATGGTCATCTTTGGCAACATCTGTGGCATAATTTATTCATTTATTAGACATATAAGCAGCTGTTGTAAAAATGATTGAATTAGTACATAAATGTCTGTTGAGATGATAAAGTAAATTTATTAATGGACAAAAATACGAAACAAATAGTAACACAACTTATCTTAGTGGTAGCAAAACTTGATGATGTAAATCTAATATGATTAATGAACAGGCAGATTTTTAAGTTTGTCAATAACAATATGGTAATTCTGATTTCTTCATGAGTTCTTTAAAATTGTTTTAATATTAAAGACACTTGCCGCTTTGCTTCCATTGTTGATAAATGACTAAATCTTTAACGAAATTGTACCCGTCGTTCCTGAGATCAAATGTCCATTTCAACTTCTTTTTTAAAAAAAACTAGGTTGAATGACAACCTTGATGAGTATCACAATTTACAGAAATTTCTAATTTATATGTTTTTTTTCTAGGAAGTGGATGAACTACGGCGAAGTGGCACCGCTTTAGCCGAACGCGTAGCGACGATGCAGCGATTGCAAGAAGAGGTTGACAGACTGAACAAGAAACTCAACTCTGAGATAATGCTCAAACAGCAGGCGGTCAATAAACTGGCCGAGATTATGAATAGGTATGCTATTGAATATGCCATAGTCTTTTGTTCTATAAATATAACTTATCATGGTAGAAAAGCAAGAATCTTAAAAGTTTTCTGAGGGATTTTAATCGACAGAAAATGGAAAATAATGTTCTTAACCTTTTATTTAAAAGTTTTATACACATAATCACCGTAAATCGGTTGGACTATAGCACTACCTTTTTGGGTCAATTTTCAGTTTAGCAGAAAAAGCTAATAATATATTTCTTGATACATTTAAATATGGTGAAGAAATATAAGCGTGATTATTTGTTATATGTGTAGAATATTGCATATTTCACTTTCTTTTTAAATGAGTTTGTATAATGTGATTATTAAAATGTTGGACTGGGAGCAAAGGAAAAACATAGAATGTGCCAGCTGCTTCTCTTCCCGGGCCGTAATGTAAAAGTCAGTTAAGGGACATAGGTTTTATTGGAGATTTTTTACAGGTGATAGGCTGACCCCTCTCTCTGCAATAGTCTCTCTTCACCTTTATAATACATCCAAATTTGTCAAACGTGACATCAGATGGTTTTATAACCTCTGGTGTTCTGCCTACCCCATAAGGGATATAGGCGTGAAGTTATGTATGTATGTATATATAAAATGTAACGCAAGAAGTTTCATACATTTAATGTAACTTTAAATTCAAAATGTAATTACAGAAAGGACATGAACCCCGCCACAACTAAAAACAAAAGCAAGATCTCAGCTAGGAAAGAGAAAGACTATAGAAAGTTGCAACAGGAGCTGACGCGAGAGAAAGAGAAGTTCGATCAATTAGTCGCTAAACTGCAGAGGGATTTGCAAGAGTCGCAGACGCAGCTGCTTGAGGAAACACAGACTAGACAACGCCTGGCCATGGAGGTGAGTTATTTGTTGAGAAATTATTGTAAGGGTGTTAATTAAACAGACTTCTTTTAAATAGCATTATTCCCCTTTAAAAATCTAAGTTGCCTTCTATATTACTCTGTCAGCCACAAACCACGTCGTGGTTATTTAAAAAAGCTCTAGGGTTTATGGTATATAACTATGTGCAATGTAACTGCTCCTCCTCGCTGCGCTCGTCGTCGCACCTAACCGTACCGACTACGTTTTTCGGAACGGGAGCCCTTCTTGTCGCATAATGCTTTTTATCGCAATGTTAATGAATATATTACTTGGTATAGTATAAATTGCTTCAAGACACATTTTTCGCAAAAGTTATTGTCTAAGTTATGAAAATAGAAGCTTGATCACGTGGCTAAAAAAATATTCTGTGGCTGGACTTATTATTTCTCTTATTCTAATATAATGCTCAACTTGGAACAGAGTGACTGGTGGGTCACTTTCAAAATTAGAGGACGTGATAGTTTGACATCATACACAAAGAGAAAAATTAAATAAATTTGAATTTTTTACTGAGTAAACTTAACCGAATGTTGAATAATTAATTACGCAACGCATGGTTACACTGATAATTACGTACCACTGACGTTCGCAAGACGCTATCAACACAGAATAGGTAGGTAGGTATAGACGACTTCGCGAACGGTCGACGAGCAATGAAGCATTCGTGAACTCTTTATTTATTTATAGGGAATTCTAGTGAAAAATTAAGTACCTATTTCATTACATATCAGAATCGAGTACAGAGTGCTCTCCTTTAATATCTAAAATTTGTCACCAGTCACCCTGTATAGTCAATATAATAAGTCGTAGTAGCGTAGTGACTCCTCTGCACATGACACAACGAGCTTTTTCCCGCAAACTTCATTAGCGCTACATACCCTTCGTGTTAAAACTCCCTCCATAATACAACCAGACACCCATTTATACCCCACCCTAAGCAATATATGTCCCAAATTTGAGCTCTCTACGCCCAGTAGTTATGGCTGTATGTTGTCTGTTAGTCACTCAGTCAGTAATGGAACAGTTTTATATTTTGATACAGCAGAAGCAGCCGGCCCCGGGTGCTGCATACTTGTTGTTAGAAGCCATTTCAGTGCCTGACATTCACCAACTAGCATTTGTTCATGGCCTAAATTTTCTCAATAACCAGACTCATGGCCCTGCGGTGGGCCCTATACAAAGGATTTTGATGATGTATTCAATGTAAATACATGACGATTTTAAAATTACGCCCCGAAACGCATTTTCGCTAAAAAAAGGATTTTATATAAAAGATGTTGTTTGCTGGAATCATCAGAAGGATCACATCAAACAAATACCGGATAATATAAGAAGTAGTAGTTGACAACACCAAGACATTGGTGGATAATGGGCGATCATTATCTTCAAAGCCGAGAGACGCACACTTCTCGACGGAGGCCTCCCCCAGGATTCGTCATGTCGTCCGGACCCACGCCGCCCTCATCCAGCGTTTGACGTTCGTAAAGTGTATAAAATTACCTACTACGAATAAAAAGTTTTCATTTTCATTTTCAATACCTTTCTAATACGTCTTCTATGACACGGATGTAGCCATTGATGTCATTCACATATTAGTGAATAGATATTACGAACAAAATTGTCAATAATGTTGTTAACCATGTTATCAGCAGCTTCTTACAAAATTTGTTGTTTACACAAAAAATGCCAAAAATTACAAATCTCTCTATAATGCAACGAAAAATTTGTGTCAACGCAATTACGTAAGTTCCGTGAAATTGGCACATGTTATTTTAATTCGTATTTTATTTTCAGTATTTCAATGTATCCATTGTCTTAGTAACTATAACGGAACCACAAATCCCTTTACTTCAGGGCTTAAATAGCGCCGTGTGAATATAAAACAAAGATTTATCTATCCTTCATCAAATTCGCAGGTGGACAGCAAAGACGCAGAAATCGAGCAGCTCAAAGAGAAGATAGCTGCCCTGACCAGCGAAACTGCCTCCCAGTCTTCAGCAGATGCGGAGGACGGCGAGAACGAACAAACACTCGAGGGCTGGCTGTCCATACCCTTCAAACAGAACATCAGAAGGCATGGCTGGAAGAAGCAATATGTCGTGGTTTCGTCGAAGAAGATCATTTTCTATAACTCGGAGAATGACAAGCAGAACGCTACGGATCCTGTTATGATTTTGGATTTAAGGTTGGATTTGTATAAGGTTTTTTAATTTAGAGTTCGTTCAATAAGTGTATTTCTTCTCAACACAACTGGACGTGTTTTTCGCCTTAAGGTGAAATGCTGATACCTTATCTCTTAAACAAGTAATCATTATTAATATTACTTATTAATCCGAAAGTTATTCTGTCTGTTTGGCTGTACAAACTACTACAAAACTATTGGCTGTGTAATATTGCGAAAAAGAAAATTAAGCACTTTAAGGGGATGAAAGTTTGTATGGAACTCCTTCATTGTTGAAGATAATTTTACGCGGATTTTTACAGTCATCATATTAAATAAAAATATATTATTCATGAATAATTAAATCAGTCATTAATAGTATCATTTTTTTTACATTTTGGTTGAGATCTGCCTAGCTAGCTTCACATGAAACCTGCCGAAATTATAACCGTTCTAGCGGTGACGTGCTCCAGCAACGCTTTATGAAGAGCTAGTTCCTTTCTACACCCGTGTTCATCTTCACTCACCATCAGATGAGAAAACTGTGATAAAAATAATCAAAACCTAACAATCCCCAATCTTCTCATTCCAGCAAAGTATTCCACGTGCGTTCAGTAACCCAAGGCGACGTTATCCGGGCAGACGCCAAAGACATCCCCCGGATATTCCAGCTTCTATACGCCGGCGAGGGGGAAGCCCGCCGCCCGGGGGAGCTCGACCAGACCAGCGACGCGCCGGATCAGGCGGGTCAGTTGAATGTTATACAAAGACATCCGCCGTATTGCAGCTTCTTCTATAGACGACCGGCTGGTGTAGCGGTATCATACATTGCCTTCTATGCCAGAGGTACTGGGTTCGAATCCCGGCGGCGGCGGATATTTGTGTGATGAACACAGATATTAGACGTCAAGTCATAGATGGTTTTTATATGTTTTTTTTTTATTTTTTTTATTTATTTATCAGTTTAACAATTTATTCTTTAAGTTTATTCTAATAAAAAATATGTATTTATTCAATATGTATGTTTATATATTTCTTAAGTATATCAGTAATCTAGTCTCCATAACACAAGTTCTTTAAGAAACTTAATTTGGGCTAGATAATGTTATGCGAGTGTCATTATTTATTTATTAAATATTTATTTATTTATTTATTCTATACGCTGGCGAGGGAGCCCCAGCTTATTCTTCGTTTCCATTGATGCGGAGCTAGCCGGAGTGGAGAATCTCCGAAAAGCTCGAAATCTCCGCTCCGCTTCAATGGAAACAGAACGAGCATAGTGATTGGTCTATTCAGGCACCGCTAAGCTCCTCCCCGCTCAGCTCCGTGTCAGTGGAAACGCAGCCTTAGAATAGCCCTACCGCCCCTCGATTAGGGTGTCTTAAAAGGTGATTAATCCAAGTGACACGGCCCCGTCATCGTTAGCTAGTAGGAACCGGAACTTCGAAAACCGTCAATTTCACAGATAAATGCAAGAGATATTTGTGTGGGAAATTTCATGATGAATAATTCTTGTGCAGACCTTTTTGCCTTTTGAGCAATAGATCGCGAGATATTTGTGAAAAACTGATTTTCGTGACCTTTTGACCTAACTTTTTTAGCCAGCACGTTATCAATGTCGATTTTTTTTACGACCACTTTGGCGAAGGGGTAAACCTATCTGCCTCAGACGCCCGTGGTTGCGGGTTGCGATTCCCGCAAGGAACAAAATAAAAATGTTCCGTGTCTGGGTGTTAATCTATTTATGTATTTATATTCTAGGTTCCCCCCTAGTTCGCTATATGGTATCCCATAACACAAGCTATGCTTATTTTGGGGCCATGTAGTTGGTGTGGTCTTCATTGTCACACCTTAATAAAGGTGTATATACACAAATAAGGAAGTCGTCGTGGCGCCGGGGTTACTGTGTGTATCTTACGATATCACAGGTTAAGCAACGTTCGGCGCGGTCGGTACTTGGATGGGTGACCGCCGACCATTCGTTTCTCACGGCGACTTCCGTGCTTCGGAGGGCACGTTAAGCTGTCGGTCCCGGGTGCTGTATACTTGTATACAGTAGTCGTTAGGGTTTGTCAGAAGCCATATCGGCACCCTGAAAATTCTGACATCCACCACCCAGCACTGGGCCAGCTCGGTGGATTATGGCCTAAACCTCCTCGTCACCCAGAGGAGAGACTCATGCCCTGCAGTGGGCTCATTACACGGAGTTGTGATGATGATGATATACACAAATTCAGCCCACTAGGAATTTTAACGTAGATCACACCTAAAATGACTGGGCTAGAATGCAACATATTTTTTTAAAGATGAATCGCATTATGCTCACTATCAGAGCATAATGTGACTCATAAGTCTATTTATTCCCTGGGTGACGAGGAGGTATAAGCTAACTACCACTTAGATATCGACGTGACAAAACTATAGCATACTTAGTTTTGGTATTTGATGTCGAATAGTTAAGCTATTATAAGGATTCTAAATTTATATGGAAAAATAAACGGAAGCCGTATTTTAAGTCTTCTGAGAAGAGCGCGTTTTCTTAAGACAAGTGCACGTGGCCGAGTTCTCAGCTACGGCATAAGAGGTCCCGTGTCCCTGTCCACGTTTATCTCCATCTCAATCCACATTCTCTCTATTCTCTCTCACCTCTATCGCTACGTCTATGTCTGCTTCTTTTTTTATCTCTATATCTATGTCTACGTTTCTATCTAGTACCTCTGTGCCTAATGTCGTATTCGTATTAACTAGCCGGCTATAATAATAGTAGACTCCATAAAGTCACTAAGCCATTCATGGGTCAATGTGTACGCTTTTATAATAAAATTCCAAAAATATATTTAATTACCTTTCGATCGATTTAAGGATACTGTAAGTTTTGTGTGAAAAGGACTACTATAAGATACCCGGATTCAAGAAGATGGGATTCCCTGGCTGTAAACTGATATTGTGTATTTTTAAAAGATGATTGCTGTTGATTTTCTTGCCACTTCTCCTCAGCAGATTGACTTTCCGAAATGGTGGTAGTTCTATTTAAAAATAATTAAACGTACTTCAAGTGTATGTAAATACCTACGAAATAGTATTTTTTTTGACTTTGACTTTGGGATTGAGTCCCAGTGCCAGTTTGAAACGTACTTTTCTAAACCGGATCCGATCTGGGGGTGTATATTAGGATGCCCCCTAGTTCCGCTGTACCATACAGTGTCCGTAACACAAGCATTGTATGAAAGCTTACTTTGGGGCACATGGTTGGTCTGTTATTATTAATGCATACCTAAGACTGGTTTTGATTTATTTTAATATGCATTTTTCTTATCACACAGGTGCATTACAACACAAGGGGCACGATTTAGTGAGCATTTCGTATCACATTCCGACGGCTTGCGAAGTGTGCCCGCGACCGCTGTGGCATATGTTCCGTCCGCCGCCCGCGCTTGAGTGCAGACGTAAGTTTTTTTATTAAGTTTATTCTATGTTAATATTGTCTTAAAGGCAATGTTTCCAAATTGGAATATTTGATAAACACTAGACCACGACGTAGCTCAAAATTATACTGGTATATATAAAAATATCGAAAAATTGCAATAAGCTTAATTAATGGCGCACAAAAATGTTAAAGTTGAAAGTAAATGGCAACCGACATGCAAAGTCGCCTTTACATTTCGCCTTTTTTGACGTTTTTGGTATTGTCAAAGCTTTCATTGTCATGTCATTTGATCCAAACCTGTCACTTGAAATTGGAAGGAATGGAATTGATATATACGGTGAAGCTATTTTCAATAAATCTTGTGCATTTTTAATACGATGTCTATCTGAAATTGAGTGATTACTATTTGTTTGTATACATATTCTCTTCAATATATCCTTGTGCTCACAGTCTAGCCCCAGATACAAACAAACGGAAACATATCCTTTCCCAATTCATAATCTAAAATGAAACGCTTTCTAATATTTGTGTATTATATTTTACTTTGTAACTCGACGTGTCCGAAGTTCCGAACCCTGAACGCTACGCTCGAAGACTTATAAGAAATAGATGAAGGTGATGATTTCTATAGGGTTGCCTTATAATAGTCAATAATATTTTAATAGCAGATTAAGATTGATGAGTGGGTCATAATAAGGAAAAAAAAAAATTTTTTTAGCAATAATTGCAATTTTAAAAATTCTTCTAAGTGATCAAAATTTAAGTTTAATCTGTAGTTTATGACTACACAGCAAGTAACAAAAACGTTTTCATCTAATTGTGTGTAGTCATAAAATGTAGATTAATCTTTAATTTTACTCACAGACAAGAATTATGAAATATTAGCTGAAAAATATTCAAAAATATATTTTTTTTTTTCAAATTCAGAACAACTCGTCATTCGTAATCTGCTTTTAAAATATAATTGACTATTATAAACGGACCCGTATAATGTTTTCCTCTAACAATTAGACGCCTGACACCTTAGTCGCTAAACCACAGGGTTTGTAATGACAACGAAACGTCGTCGATTTCAAATGTTAAATATATAATAATACACGATAAATCTGGTCAAAAGTGTTTTATTTTATTCTATGTTGGTGTTAAGTTGGGGTTGATAGAAGCAATAGTTTTTTTTATCATAAAAATCGGACTTATTTGATTTATATCAGAATAGATATATTTATTCTTAACTAGCAGGACAGTGATTTTTTGACTCCCTATCAGAAAGTCTAAAAGTAGCAAAAAGTCCAACAAAACGAAATGTCTAATGAGCAATCTGCCTACTTAGCTAATCGCCCATATAGCAAAACGTCTAACTATCAAGAAGTCTATAAAAGAAAACGTCTACTTAGGAAATTGTCAATTTCTTAAAATGCCTGGACACTTAAATACATAGAATATTCTATAAAATGCCTTTTAACGATTGATTTGTATGCTTTAATCATCATTCATAACTCTTACTGTAATTCTGGCCGGCACCGACTTCTAAGAATACTTAGTTGGTACATTAAAGTGAGTTTTATTTAAGACAGAAGTTATCGTTTTTATTTTTTACTTTTGAGTTCAATTTTGAAGTCGGTTTTTTTTGAAAATATATTTTTTTTTCTTATTTTATTTTAACTTAAGTTGTAGGGTAAACTAGGCAAGTCCATAATGGTACCTGATATTGGTATTGTAGGTCTCCTTCAATATCTAAAATTTGTCAACGGTCGTATATTTCTTTGGTCAGTTGAAATTCCCTATCTCAAAAACTACTGAACTAATTTTGTTGAGACTTTGCAGTATTCTCTATGTTGGACAATACCTTGTAACGCAAAAAATATACACTGAAATCGGACTTATACGGAGATATGCGAACACAAACATAAAATCATACATACATGCACTTATAAAATTTGACACATTTATTGTGACGCTGATATAGACTAACATATTCAAAAACTGGACAGTTCTGGAAATATTACATACATACGGGTCGAATTGATAACCTCCTTTTTTAAAGTCGGTTAAAAATAAATATAATGGTGATACCATCTGGGGGCATTACATTATGCAAACTCCACAGACCTTCAAACGCATTGATTTAATATCTGTTAATGTATAATCTTTTTAATAGTGCCACTTATTGTCAAGATTGATATTTGTGTATTTGATCGACAATTTCATCATTCCGGTATAGATCAATACTGCCATTTATAACCTGGCTACATATGCGAGCGCTTGGAGGAGAAATATCATTGTGTACATAGCTCTTATAAAAAAATAAATTTAATGTTCGAAAGTGTTATTTACGTTGAAAAAGTATAATTATTTTGAAAAGCTTGGTGTGAAGTGTTCGTGAAAGTGTTTTTATTGATGTACAACAGACAAAAACTATATCTTGTGCAAAAATAAATCAGCGATTGAGTGTGTCACTATAATCACTACCCTCTTATGGAGATAAAATACAATTTTTTAAGAAACAAAGAGACATAGCTTTTGAGAAACATAGGAAGCTGTACAGGAAAAGTACTGTGAGTAAATATCTAGAAAATTGAATTACCAGTGTCAACTTTTTACCTATCTAACATTGCTTATTGTATAAATTATCTATGTTTACCAACGCCATCTGTACAAAACCACTCGAAACTAAATAAACACTGATCGAAGCGTGCGCATTCATTGCAGCAAGAAAACTTAACAGAAAACGCCATCTATATTTTACTACTGAAACTTAAACATCGTTCTACAAGTATCAATCAAAACGAAGTTATAGCGAGGAAGCATTAAATCAGTTGTATTGTTTTTGTAAAAGAGGGCGCTTTTTCACAAATTTTAATATAAATCCATAATGAATTCGAACTGTCATCTATGTATGAACCCAATTATAAATAAAGCATCTCTGAAATGTAATGGTTGCCTTCATTATCTACATTACACATGCGTGGGCCTCACTGAAACTGAATATAATAAAATACTACCTATGAATAAGTCTAAATGGAAATGCCCAACATGTAAGCCTAAGAAGGAAAGTCCTAAAAATAAAAAAAACTTAGCGCTGAGTACTGAGGATAGCAACGTTAAAAGTCCTAAAGTTCCAATTGACTTGACTGCTTCAGAAATACCAACATCTACAGGAAATTTAGAAACCAAATATTTTTTAGAATATTTTGATAAAAAATTCACACTTTTAAGAGAGGAGTTAAAAAACGACGTCAGCGATTACTTTAAGCCACTACAGGTCGATTTGCAAAAGATTTCCGACCGTCTTAGCACTTGGGAAAATCGACTCGATGTCCTAGAAGCCAAAACAAACAACGTCCTGGAGCTTGAAAATGAAAACCAAGCATTAAAGAAAGAGTTACAGCAACTGCAAAGGAACTTGGACGTAATAGATCAAAATTCAAGGAGCAACAATATAGAAATTCAAAATATACCTGAGATAAGCAGCGAAAACCTTATAAATCTAGTCTCTAACATAGGTAGCCTGATGGGAGTACAGCTGCCAGCTGACAGCATCCAAAGCGCTCACCGCACAGCGCCGGGCGTCGGCAGCGGCGTGGGCGGCGCGCGCGGCGATCGCCCGCGAAATATCGTGGTACAACTGTCGTCGCGCCGCACGCGTGACGCGTTGCTCGCCGCCGCGCGCACGCGCCGCGAACTCACCACCGAACAACTGTCGCTTCCGGGACCAACGCGACGGTTTTATGTTAATGAACACCTAACCCTAAGAACGAAACTATTGTATGCGCGAGCTCGTGCTGCGAAGGTTGAAAAAAACTATAAATACGTGTGGGTGAAAAATGCATTAATACAAATGAGAAAATCTGATTCCAGTAAGATAATTAGGATTCGCTGTGAAACTGACTTGGAGAAGTTAATCTGACTATTTTTGATGTCTTGTTTATTAGTGTTTTTAAAGAACAACTTTTATAATTTTTTTGTGTACTTTCTGGCTCTGCAAAGGGATATTTTATTCTATGTATATATGTTTGGGGTGAATATAAATTTTAAATGGGTATTGTGTTATGTAATGATAATTAATTTTAACGTTTTTAAATCATATAAATATGGTTTATTTGATGAAGAATCAAATGAACCACACTCGATGCTGTATTTGTTTTTTGCACTTTTATACTTGGGCATGTTTTTTAAGTTTTTATACTTGAGTATGTTTGTGGAAATTAAATCGACATTCAAATGCAAGCTACATAACGGTACATTTATATCAACAGCAGTTGAAGATATTTTTAGTGCTTTTTTAATCATGTTTCACATTTTGAAGAGTAAAGGAACTCTAAAAACAGGTTGTAATTTTAAACTTTTTCTTATATGTATTGCACTTCTACACTTAATCACTTACATTTCTTTATCGCTTTATAATTATTTCACACTTTACAATTCAACTTTAGACTATGCTGAATAAACAAAAAAGTATATATTTAAGACTAGGTGTGCTAAACATACGCTCTTTAAACACTGGACAAGATGAGTTAATGGTATCCATGGAAAAGTACAAACCAGACATTTTGGCCCTAAATGAGACGTGGACCAAAACTGGACAAGATAGGTATGCTCCAGTTATCCCAGGATTTACATTAAAGAACACCCCTCGACCACATGAAGAAAGAGGGGGAGGTGTTGGTTTCTACGTCCGGCGCGGCTTGCGCGTGCGCAACAGGCCGCACCCTCCGTCTGCGCTCGAGCAAATGTGGCTCGAACTCAACCTGCCGGGGGTGGGCCGCGTCGCCGTCGGCACCGCGTACCGCCCGGGCTCCGGACTCTCACCTACCGCAGCTTTGGACGCTTTGAGCCAGTCGGTGAGTAGTTTTGGATATTGTGACTATGTTTTTATACTTACGGACTTCAATATTAATCTGCTTAAACCAAATGACGATTCAGCACCGGAATTGATTTCTTTCCTGAGTCAGCATAATTTATACCAACTAGTTCAAGAACCAACAAGAATTACTAATAACTCGGCGTCACTATTGGATCTTATAATTACGAATAATAAGGATATCTGCAGATCTATCACTGTAAATCACAACCCTATATTGAGTGATCATGGTTTAGTTTTGGGCGAATTCAACATCAAGAGACCAGTTTTCGCACCGTATTATGTGTGGACGAGGTCCATTCATAAAATGGACGAAGAGTTGTTTATAAAAGACCTAAAAGAAATTAATTGGAACAACATTTTCAGATACGAGAACATTAATCAGGTAATAGAGGAATTTAATAACAATATAAACAGACTATTTTGTAAACATGCCCCGTTACGAAAAGTAAAAATAAAAGAATCTCCTTGCCCGTGGCTAACTGACAACATCAAATTTATGATGTCTTTACGTGATAAAGCTCTACGTAGAGCTCGCGCTACCAAAGTTGAATCACATATGAGATACTATAAAGATCTGAGAAACTTGGTTACCAGTGCACTCAAAAGAGAAAAAGAAGCCTTCTATACATTTTATATAAATAAAAACAAAAATAATCCTCGTTCAATGTGGAAGTACTTTAAAAAAACATCAGTCCTAGGAAATAAACGCGTAGATTCACTGCCTGCGCATTTAAGTGATCCTGATAAAATAAATAACTATTTCCTCGATATCCCCGACGATTTAAATGTGGATAGTGATTTAATAAACTCTTTTAAGCATAGTACATACAAGGACAAAGGCAATGTATTCAAAATCAAAACGGCGACCCAAGCCGAAATCTTAAATATTATAAATACAATAGAATCAAATGCAGCCGGTCATGATACCGTTACAATACAAATGATCCGAATGACCTTACCTATTACTCTCCCAATAATTACTTACATCATAAATAAGTCCATTAGCGAAGGTGTATTCCCTGAAGCATGGAAACTCGCCAAGATAAAACCTATTCCAAAGCCATCTTCAGTTGAACACTACAGAGACCTTCGAGGTATTAGCATCTTGCCAGTTTTATCGAAAATCACGGAAAGGGTAGTTTGTTCACAACTGACAAAATATTTAGAAAAGGAGGATATACTACCGGTCATGCAGTCAGGTTTCCGCAGTCATCATGGAACCGCGACTGCCTTGGCTCAAGTAACAGATGACATACTTGCGGCAGCAGACCATGGGATGGGCAGTATTCTTGTACTCTTGGATTTCTCTAGGGCATTCGACTGCATTAATATAGAGTTGCTGCTCGCTAAAATGTTATATTATGGTGTGACTGAGGAGGCCTGTAAATGGTTTGAATCGTATCTTACCAATCGACGACAGTTCGTATACACAGAAGATGGTCAGGGCAACCATGCAACATCTGAAACCAAGACCCTCACTAGAGGTTGCCCGCAGGGCTCTATTCTTTCACCTGTCCTATTTATACTATATACTGCCGACCTCATTAAAAACATTAAACACTGCAGGGTTCACCTTTACGCCGATGACACACAGCTCTATGCCTCCTTCAAGCACGATAGGATTAAAGAGGCAATACAACAAATAAATGAAGACTTAGACAACATCTTTAAATGGGCAAAAATAAACACATTGGTACTCAACCCGTCTAAGTCGAAATGTATGATGTTGGGGACAAAAAATCAAATCCAACATATTATTGACTTCTCCCCGGAACTCAAAATAAATGGTGTCCAGGTGGAGCGAGTGACGTCGGCTATGAACCTTGGTCTGAGGATGGACAGTCAACTTCGCTTTGTTGATTATATTGACTCGCGAATCAGAACTGCATTCTATCGGCTTAAGGTATTGTATAAGATCAGAGAATTCCTTAGCGAGAAGGTTAGAATTGATCTCGCAGAAGCCCTGGTCCTTTCAGTGTTAAATTATTGCGATGTTGTCTACGGCCCAAGACTCTATGAGAAAACTAGCCGTGCTATCCAACGAGTACAGAATGCTTGCACCAGATTCTGCTTTAAAATCCCAAAACGCTCACACATAACACCGTACCTAAACAAATACTCAATTCTCAAAATGAATGGCAGAAGACATCTTCACATAGCAGGCTTAATACATAAAGTCGTCCATTCTGGTAAACCTATATATTTATATGAGAAACTAGACTGGCTTGGAAAAGCTCACAATAGACATACCCGCAGTAAAAACCTACAAATCATGTCAACTTTTAAACACTACACAGCCAACTTTGGAAGCAGTTTTAGGTTTGCGGCATCCAAAATTTGGAACGATCTCCCTCCACCTCTAAAAAAAAACATATCTTCGGTTACATTTAAAAGAAAACTTAAATGTATTCTTTTAGAAAAACAAATTACTGCCGCAAAGCATGTGTTCAGGATATAAGCATTGAAAGAAAGATATGCATGCACATTATTATACACTATTTCTTACATTTTTGTCTTCAAAATGCATTAATTTTAAACCTTAAATTTCCCAACACTTTAGCTCACCTACACAAATTCTTAAGCAACATGCCTTCACAATTAAACAATAGCCCTACACAGATAAAATACATCAATTTTAAAACATAACTTATCTACACAAATCCTACACTAACATTCCTACACGAATAAAAACATAACACTATACAAATACAATAACTTGAGTTATATAAGTGCTTTAGAAAAATATATTATTTTGAAGTGTACCTAATGATATTTTTAATGAATTGCGCCTTGTGCACCTTTTTTTATGTTTTGAGCACTTTAAAGTAATGGCCCATGCTGAAAACCAGCGTCATTTAGTCTAACTAAATGACATTATGCTGAGCATGCGGCCGTTTGCCAAAGAAAAAACACATACGGAAATGTTATTATTATTATTTAGTTATTTTTTCTTTTATTTATTACTTTGTTATGGAATGAAATTTTTTTATGTGCATACCTACTACCTAAGCTATTACTGCTGTATATTTCATTTTTTTTTCTTTTCTCAATTTTTTTTTTTTTGTGTTCAGTGGTATATTGTTATGTATTCTGATTGATCTTGTATTTTTTTGTTGTTTTTTTTTTTGGCAATAAATGAGTTTTCTTTCTTTCTTTCTTTCTTTCTATATGAGTGATCGTAAACCTTTGGTCCCAATTGGTCAAGTGCAGCGATGGAACTTCCAAGGAAGAGTTCCAAGGAGTTCTTATGACTGTGGGCTTTCCTACATTGGTCAAACCAAAAGAAACATGTCGACCCGCGTAAAAGAACATATAGGTGATATTAAAAATCATAGAGCTTCAAAGTCTGCAGTTTGTGAGCATTCCATGGACAAGCCTAACCTCTTGGAAACTATACATGAGGGCAGTTAAAATGTAATTATACGCGATAAATTCGATTCGAAAATGTTTTATTCTGGCCCATAACTTCCTTGTTTGTGAAAATGGTTGTAATAATAATAACCTCTTAATTTTTTCAACACCTTTGAGTACAAATACAAATACTCTACTGGCTTTTAAAATTATTTTGAATAAAAGAGTAGTTTATGAAACTGTCACATAATACCTAGTTATGTGCAGTTTCATACACTACTTTATCTAATCTCATACACTGAAGATATTTATTCCCGCCATTATCGCGCATGCGCCAAAACGCGCCGCGCGGCCACAGAATGTAACGTAGTGCGGCGCTCGCAGGACACAGATAAAAAAATGAAATCTATGGTCTGTTATCTGTATCGAAATGAAAAAAAAATTTATTATAACATTGTATTGTTCGAGGTAGTGTGTTATAATTTAATTTTTTAATTTCATTTCGTTATTCTATTTTAAAAAGTATGTCAATATAAATTCGTTCTGAGTTTTATATTTTGAATATTATGACATGAGAGTAGATAAATATGTTTTATACGACTTTCAGTAATACGTTCTTTAAGTGTACACTATGAAAATCTGTCGATTTGCTAAATAGACGTTTTGTCGTATAGACCTCTTGATAGTTAGACGTTTTGCTACATGGGCGATTAGCTAACTAGGCACTTTGTAGGATGTTTTGCTACTTAGACTTTCCGATCGGGAGGGGATTTCTTTTACATTTTCGATTATTACCAAATTAATAATTAAAACACCATAGTAATTGTTGAGTAAAAGTGATTCCTTTTCAAGAACTACATTTGTCTTTCTTTTGTAAATAAAAAAATATATAATAACTTAAGATTCAGAAATAAACAATGAACTTGAAACCGTTTTGTGTTTCGCTATAATCAAATCATGTTGAAATACCTAGTTTTGTGATTTTTTCGAATTAAGTCATTTGAAAAGGAAGACTCATCCATCAAAAATGCCTCATAGCATTTTTTGGCCGATTTATGGCGGGTTCCAATATTCAACTGACTGGTATGAGTAACCGATACAGGTACAAAACTGGTAGAAAAAAGTAGCGTTTCACAATATCTATTAGCTACGGGCTGTAAGTTCTCAAATTTGGCATGGGCCCTCCTTATATGACGTTCTTCCAAGAAAATAGGTGATATGTGATTTATGTCACGCATTCGCAAATTATTTGTATGATATTTGAACTAAAGAAATATATAAACTTATTCAAGTTGTTCTTGCTATGATTTGGTATTCGATAAATATATTATAGCATGTTTTAGAGCTTTTTGTTTATAATTGCGTTTAATTGCTTACGTAAAACGAAACGCCAATCCTTTGACTAATTTTGGCATTGGTTAAATTAAATTTTTATGACGTCAAAGTAAATATTTTAAAGAAAAATGATGTCATTCAAGAATTCGTCCTTTTTTTCCAAGACAGTTATAGATAAGTTAGAAAGAGAAAACTGGATTATTGATATGTTGACAGATATTTGATAGGATATTTCGTTAAATTAAGAAATTGTTACGTCGTTGGCTAGATAAAATGACTTATTTTGTAAATGGTCAAATGTAACCTAGCAACCCATTACAGTCAAACAGTTCGTGAGCAGTGACATCTAAACGTCAAGATTTTGAGTATAGAAAGGCATTTTTGTAGTGAATTCCAATGTTCAAGGCAAAACGAATATTTCTCATGATATTGAAACCCGCCATTAGTTACTTAATCTTTTTGTTTCAGACCAAATATTTTATTTGGTCAGAGACTTCATTTAAAAAAACACCCTGTATTAAATAATTCGCGGATGTTTTGGTTGTCAATAATGCTCGGTTTATATCCAAGCCGACGGACTCAATACTTTAGAATACTATGTGATCAAGAACTTTATCGATTCGTATGTTTGTAATTTATTTATTTTACGATTGTTAAATAATACATGTTCAAAAACATTCAAATAGCAGTGGTATTAAAACATGCATCAGACTCTTCTACTATACGAATTGATATTTCTGTGACAGCAGAGAAGTTATGTTCAATTGTTTTATATTGTTGCCATCTATTCCCTCTTCGATAAATATAGTCTGTTTTTGTATTAACATATAAACTACTATTTGCTACCTTAATAACCACAAATACTAGCAACCACCCTTCATATAAAATCTGGAGCCAAATGTTATTGCTTCGGCGGTGGTGGTTTTTGACAATATTTTATAAAGACCAAGTTCTTTTCCAATTCCGTGTGCTTTATCTTCACTTAACATCGGGTGAGATTGAGATCAAACTGGGCTTGGTCTGAAATTTATTTAAAAAACAGAATTTAGTTTTTATTTCCAAGACTGTTTTTGTTGTCTACAACGATAAATACTTAGACTTTTGTTTTTTTTTCTGCTTTCTCAGGCTGCCGCATGAAAATCCACGCGGAACACGTGTCAGAAGGCGACGGCGTGGCCGCTTGCAAGCTGCACGCCGACCGCGCCCGGGAGCTGCTGCTGCTGGCCAACGGGGCCGCGGAGCAGCGGCGCTGGGTGGCCCGCCTCGCGCGCCGCGTGCAGCGCCACGGGTACCGCGCGCACCACGCCAAGCTGGAGCCTAGGTACGTGCACATAGGGCCGGGTTCACCTTGCGATGCAGACTAAAACTAAAGCGTTCTTTAGGATAGGTTGGCAGACAAGGATTGAACAGTATTTTTTAATACAGTTGCTCAAAAAGTGGCGTATTGCAGGGACGTTTAGCGTTCGGGATGTGGGCTATTGCACACTTGTGCTTTTTCTTTACCTTTTCCGCACTCGTGCGTTTTCTTTCCCAAATGTCAAAATGATGTCCATTAAAAAGAAAAAATCAACCACGAAGTTTTTACTTAAAACAAAATTCATAGAAGTTTTTACGATTCATGCAAATATTTCTGAAAAGAAGCTACTAATTTGTTTCAATATCAGGTAAAATGATTTGGTGCAATGAGTTAGGTTAGGTTTCATTTCATTTTATCTCATTAAATTCATTTTCATTTCATGTCAATGCAAAGAATCTAGTAAAGACTTGGCTGTATGGGCATAGTTCCCTTTGCCTACCCAGAATGGGTAAACAAAACAAAAAAATCTCTGTTTATAATCTTTCACGGCTGGCGCCATTTTGTATATTTTATAAAATTGCTTAATTTTTTCGCAACTGTATTAAAAATAGTCGTTCAGTACACGTGCGGAACCGTCATTGCAACTCGTTCCGACTGTCAACCCTCGCCTTCGGCTGCGCCTCGGCTCGTGTAGACATTTGTCGGAACTCTTTGCAATGACAGGCTTTCCGCACTCGTAATGAAATATACTATTTTAATACAGTTGCTCAAAAAGTGGCGTATTGCAGGGACGTTTAGCGTTCGGGATGTGGGCTATTGCACACTTGTGCTTTTTCTTTACCTTTTCCGCACTCGTGCGTTCTCTTTCCCAAATGTCAAAATAATGTCTATTAAAAAGAAAAAATCAACCACGAAGTTTTTACTAAAAAAAAATTCATAGAAGTTTTTACGATTCATGCTAATATTTCTGAAAAGAAGCTACTAATTTGTTTCAATATCAGATACTTATAATGATTTGATGCAATGAGTTAGGTTAGGTTTCATTTCATTTTATCTCATTAAATTCATTTTCATTTCATGTCAATACAAAAAATCTACTAAAGACTTGGCTGTATGGGCATAGTTCCCTTTGCCTAACCAGAATGGGTAAACAAAAAAAAACTCTGTTTATAATCTTTCACGGCTGGCGCCATTTTGTATATTTTATAAAATTGCTTAATTTTTTCGCAACTGTATTAAAAATAGTCGTTCAGTACACGTGCGGAACCGTCATTGCAACTCGTTCCGACTGTCAACCCTCGCCTTCGGCTGCGCCTCGGCTCGTGTACACATTTGTCGGAACTCTTTGCAATGACAGGCTTTTCGCACTCGTAATGAAATATACTATTGTATAAAAGATTAAGTGTATGAGTATTCCTTCGAAGACGAATTGGAAGCCACTTGAGTCTAACGCGGAATTCGGAAACGTGATCATATTTTCGTAAACCAAATATAAACCTAATACACATATTTTGAAGGCGCTCAAGCTTGTTTAGTTGAATCATAATCCAGTATTGGGAGTTAAGTGATTGTGCAAGAGCAATTTTGGTAGGTATTGGTAGAAAGTTCCGAAGCCTTCGAAGAGATCGAGCAGCAGAGAAAACCTTTCTGCTGATAGATTCTAGGTGTGGTTTCCATGAAAGTGTGGTATCCATGAGAACTCCTAAATTCTTAACCACGCTACTTTATGGTATAATGATGTCAAAAATTATATGATCAAGTAGTTGGAAATCAATTTTGTCTATGAGTTTTGAACTACCAATAAAGATAACTTGAGTTTTAGTTGGATTAATATTCAAACCATGAGATTTGCTCCATTGAAGTATAAAATCAAGGTTCTTATTGATAGTGTTTATGGAATTAACGATGTTATCTAAACTGCAGTGCGAGCACAGAACTTTATCGAATCGTTTGTTAACGAATGTTCGTATAGTATGGAGACGGTTTTTAAGAAAAAAATTAAATCTATCCATTGCCGCACGGCCAGCTTAAATAAATGTGTGCCTTGTTAATTTTGAATGTTTGTAAACATGTTGTACTCATAAATATCTGTAAAATAAAAAATTACAATGTTACTCAAAACTTGCAACCGACTCCATAACGAGCATTCGTAAACATTCGTTAAGTTACGATTCGATAAAGTTCTGTGCTCGCACTGCTGGTTTGCGTATGAATTTGTAGGTCATCTGCATATAAGTGGTAGGAAGAGGAAAGAGAGGTCGTTATAGTATTAATAAAAATTGAAAATAATAAAGGAGAATATTTTTTCCTTTATTATCTTCAATTCTTCTTTCGTATTTGTCAATTGATCGCACCTGCATAATAAAAATGCAAGATTATGTTATAACATGTAGGTACAAGAACTACCAATTTCATTTTTTTATTAGTAAAACTTGGGACAACTATTTCCACGAGGATGGTGTTATGCCCGATGAACAACGTAAATTTTCGAATATTTATAATTTGAAGTCAAACACATTGTGCATTCTGTTTGCTTGTTAAATGTAGTCAAAAGTTACGCCCACATAAATACTTCAATTTATTTACAAAAAAATGAGTACTTGTGAACCAAAATTTGTCATCCTATTTAACAATATAATGTGACCCATATACGGTAAGTAACGTACGTTAAATAAAGAATCTAATATCACAAATCATATTGTTTTCATGAAAACATTGTATATCAAGGTGGATCAAAAATGTCTAAGACACGCATATACATTGTATAAGTACATTTTTGGATGTTATCTATTTTAATTTTCTTAAATATATCAACCTGACTGTTGTATTTTTCAAATAAAAGACAGTATTATGTATCTACCTAATGTATTCGAGTTGCTCACACTTCCATAAGACAGATTGTAGGTTAGAACGTTTAGACAGAACATTGACAGATGACATTGACAGTGACATGTATACTTTTTATTATTCAACATCTTCCCCTTATCATAATATTAAAAGGATACACAGAATTTAAAGTAGAGGTCACTATTTACTCATTTTAACTAAATGAATTAAACCTTTTTGAGTAAATAAATAATTTTACATAAGTTTTAAATTTTAATATTAAGTATTAACCAAATTATTTGTAGAGATCAGAATATTTTTCGGGTTTTTTAATAATTCTACCAAATCGAGTTACAATTTTACCTGGCTGGGAAAGCTCTGTACTGCAATCACTTTTAGAGACCTTATCAGAAACATTTAAATTAGGGTTATCAAAGTTGGAGTCAAAATTCAGGTTGTTATCTATATTTATTTCCCTAGACCTTATAAAAATTTCATTTCTATTATATCTTCGACCTTCTTCATTCTCCACAATGTATGATCGGGGATGGTCAGCTTTCCGAATTACTTTTCCTTTGATCCATATTTTATCTGCAGGATTTTTCTTAAACCTTACCATTTGGTTCTCTTTGAATACTTCTCTGTTAGAAGCTGTCTTATCATAATTTAATTTAGACTCTATTTTCTGTCTATTCAATATTTTTCTATCTTTCTCATATGTGATTTTTGGAATTAAAGTTACAAAGGGACAAGGAATATTTGTCCGTAACTGTCTGCCCATCAATATTTTTGCAGGTGCATTAACTTTTCCTCTAGGCGTATTTCTGTGATTTAGAAGGGCAAGCAAAGGATCTTCATTACTATCTTCAGATTTTTTAAAAATTTTCTTTACTGATTTTACAGCACTTTCAGCTAATCCATTTGATTTTGGATAGTGAGGGCTAGATTTAATGTGTATAAAATCCCATTCTTTTGCAAACTGTTTAAATAGTTCTGAATCAAAATACAATGCTCCATCAGAGTATAGTACTACAGGAATTCCATGCCTAGAAAAAATTGTTTTCAATTGATTTATCACTGTAGCACTTCTTAAATCCTTAACGCTGCAAACTTCAATATAATTAGACAAAGCATCAACAACTACCAAATACTGCTTCATTTTATACTCAAAAATATCACAACCAACTTCTTGCCATGGCAACATAGGAACTTTTTTATACTTTAATACCATTTTTTGTTTATTATCTTGAAACTTTTGACATGTATCACAACTTTTGACAAAATTTTTAATATCTTGTATTATGCCAGGCCAAAATAATGACAACTCGGCTCTACTTATCATTCTTATTATGCCTGGATGACCCGTATGCAAACTTTTTAACATATAACTTCTTAATGTTCTTGGAATCATAATTTGATTACCTTTAAATAGTAAATCTTTAATTATAACAATATCTCCTCTATATTGATAATAAGGCTTTATTTCATCATCCACTTGTTTGTAATACCTAGGCCAACCATTCAGACAGACTTTCTTAAGCTTATTCATAGTGTGGTCCTTCTCAGTAGTCACCTATGCAAAGTTTCACTTATCTTAGTCATTGTATTTGCAAAATACGCTTTTTTGCTTACAATAGTAAAAAACAATAAACTATGGACAAAAACGAACAACGTATGGTGATTATGTACCTCTGTCTGAAAAAAAATTCTATGAATTTTTTTAGATATTAGGGGTCATGCTTTATCCTAATCAACGGTCGCTTACTGGGATGCTGAATTTAAATTAAAACAAGGAGATCGACATATGAAGACAATCAGCACACAGTGAAGCCTATAACTCCCGTTACAGATGAAAATGACAAAAAAGTTGAGAAAATGGTTACGGAAGATATAGACCAATAACCGTAAAATATTTAGTCAAGACTTCATTTGGCATCATCAATCCCTGCCATTCAATAAATTTAAATCAATCATTAAAAACAGTCTATCTCGAAAAGCTTATTATAAAACTAGAGATTATTTAGACGATAAAAATGCATGGGATTAAGCACACTACAGGATATTTCAAAAAGTTTCTAATTACTTATTAATTTTATCTACGGCTTGGCTGTGCAGTATGACATATGTCATACTGGCGACTGTTCCACTCACTTACTTTCTTGTCAAGACAACAGCAAGAACGTCATGCTCCCTCAGGCGGCATGGCTAGTGGTAGCGTCGGGTATCGGGTCACCCTTTTCCCTAAAATATGGTTGAGGAGGGTGATGGCTGGTGCTTGCGTTATACTCGTGAACGGGTGCTGCTAGCGGTGCCAGGTCGTTTTGCTGATTATACAATGACTATTTTATTCCATTCTTGTTTAAATACTCTGGTCCCAGTTTGTCATGTTCGTGTTGTGCATCCATAGCACAATGCATTTACTATGTAAGCAATTTGGTTGTGGCGAGACATTGGCTCTCGCAATTAGCTGTCTTGCGTTTGTTTTTGTTTCATGCGATGGTCAATTTGCACTGTACCTATTTGTATTAATTCGCATAATTCTGACTGAAAAAGAGTGCCAAGAGTTTTTTTCCGTTGGCTTTTTTTCTTCTGGTCTCTTGGTCTACTGTAATATCTTATTCAATGACTATCAATTAATAACTTGTTAAAGCCGAAGTACAAAATTGTGACGTCATTAAGCGGCCATGATGGATGGTCTTATGATGAAGAAATTTTTTATGAAATTTGAATTGCGATAAATTACCTTTTTTTATATTCGACAACCTTTACATCCGAGCGGACCCGAGTACTGCGTCTAGTTAGATTTAAAAGATTTGTTTAAAAACGAATAAACGTTTTCACATTTCAGGGACTCGATGCGATCGAACATGAAGGCGGCATACTTGAACACGTCGCAGCGAAGTTCGACCTTACCGGCCAACGCCTCCATGCCGCGCCAGTGACAAAGCTAAGTCAACCTACTATCTTCACGATACGGTACAAATTCGAACGACATATCTTATCGCCGGTGGACAGATATTGCGATAGATATTATTAGTCCCCTTTTATACGATGGCTCAAGTTAACTATATGCAGCCGTTAGTTATTGAAAAATGCGTCGTTGTAGTCGACGCCTCGTGATATTTTTATGTATGTTGCATACCAGTTAATGTTTTTATATCAGTTATCAATCGTATCATTTGAGAAGTTATATTCGAAAGCAGCTATTTAAGACCTTCTCAAATTGTCAATGTTAACGTTTAATTAATTTAAGTATTAGTTTGTCAAGGATGTTCATATCAAGCGCTACGAGTTATTGTCATTATCAAAATCGATCTGTAATATTGTATTAGGCAATTTTCGGTATAGACTTTTTTATGAATCTTATTATAGTATACTAAAAATACTCGATCAACGTATTTGGTATACGCAAATATTAAATATATTTTTGCTTAATTTACTTAGCTAGTCTTTAAAAAATGTTAGCCGCCATTAGAACGAAAAAAGTGTTTGCGTTTGACATTTAATTATGTGAATTTAAAAACATTAAAGAGTACATTTTTATAATTTGTTTGTTCAGATTAATCGTCGGGTTAAATACATATTTAGATGGATTATACATATTTTTGTTTGTATGGAATTGATATAATCAAATTTTTTGTATTTTTTTAAATATTTTATTGTAATAATACTGATTGGTTTATGTAAATATTAGTTAACTTGTGTTAATTGTGTTGATATTTTGTATTACTAGAGGGTTAATTGAAGAAAGTAATAATTTTATTATTTGGTTTTGATGGTGGTGCGCTTTTCGGCGGGAAATATGTAGAGTGCGCTTGGTTCATAATGCTTTCCATTTTTTGATTGTTCATCCGAGTCTTCGAGACTTTATTGGCTTCGTAGATTAAAAGTACCCTAGTACCTTCCTTCAAATCTTAAATCGAAACATTCATATTCACTCTTCTTGACAAAAAACTGTTTAAAATAAGGTTGCATAATTTGTACTTACACCATGCAGGAATTGACTATTGTAAATCTGACATACTGTAATTAGAATATAAGATTAACTAACAAAATAGAATAATAAAATGATGGGAAACTCTCTCCCGCACACATCAGTACTTTAGTAGACAAATGTTTCTCAGCCTTTACTAATTTTAAAATAAATCGTTTAGATTATTGCTAATATAACACCTCTCTAAACATTTTAGGTGCCTTATCGAAATATAGAAACATTTTAGGATTAAATCCTGAAAGCATTAACATCGTACTTATGATTGGTTGAGAGATTACGTCTCTGAAGTATTCAATAATGAATTCGTAGATTATTTAATGTTCAGTAGCGAATTTATACCAAGTGAGTGCTTCCACGGTATGGAGCTTGCCATCGTGAGAGCTTAGACATAAATGAGGGACCTTTCTAGCGATAGGATGCAGGTCGACTTACTTGCGTAACAACGAAGAACTGTGCCATACAAGAGAACATACCTATACGAGTGTAATGTTGTAATATTCACTAGTTGCTCAATCGTGGTTCTTGTTACTAACACGTTCTTAACACTTTGCGAGTTACTTAATTTTATAAAACACAAATGGGCTTCCGCTTATAAGTTATCGAGATTTCTAGAAAAAATTTCAGTTACTACGAGAATAATGGGTTTTATCAGATTTTGCTTGCTAAGTTGGTAAAACCTTCACTAGTTACATGCGCATTTGTTTCGCCGTTCAAGTTAAGTTTGAAAGTGCTTAATAGATGTCGCTTTTTGCATATGCACCTTTTATTGTATCTTTGTTACACGTATGTAACAAACTTCACAGTCAGAAAGGACCATCTTCAACTCCTTCATTCAAAAGTGACCTTGAATATAGCCATCGATTAGTTTACCTGGTTGTTGTGATTTTAAAAGTACAAAACCAAGTTTAAAGTAATGTTATTCGACCTTCATTTAAAATGAGGAGTTAATTCAGCTTTGTTACAAACAGCAAGTAGGATTGAACCATTAAAGTGGTAACGTTCTACAATACATGATGGCAGCTAATTTAAATATTATCTGCTGGAGAAACTGCCATAATAATAAGTATATACTTATCAGAATTTAATAATAAGTATTTATTGCGGAATTAAAACAGAAGGTACCTTTTATAGTATTAATAAAAATAAAAGATAAATGAAAATAACAGTACAAAGCAATTTAAAGTGATATAAACACTATGTTTTTTACATTATTTCAAATAAATGATGCAGTCCATAATTTCAAATAAAATTCTTGTTGAAAAGTACCTACCACCTTTTCATGATAAAAAAACAATATGCTGTAATAATTTTAGATAATCTCTATATTTAACCTGCTCTTTTAATGAAGCGCATACAGACTGCCTTAGTTATTGTACACATAGAAATAAATTTGACCAGTGTTGTCAATTTTCAAGCACTTTTTGATTCAATGTATACCGAAGTGTACCAACTCTAAGGCATGTTTGTAGCTAGAATAATAATTTCACAGATAGAATAACGAACCAGTGCTTTAGTGTACTCTGTGCACATGTATTTTTATAAATAAAAAAAAACCTAATTATAGCTGTATGGTTATAACAAAAAGACACACAGAGCTTTATTATAGAATAGGTTTATATAGAATGTCTAAAAAAAGCAGTGCTTTATTTTGTTTTGTAAAGACGAAAGAGTTTAAAGTCAGGTGTAGGGATCGCTTGCGAGGGCTTGGGTCAGCTGTGATAACGTGTCTTTAACAGTCGTGGTGCTAAAGGGAAGCAGGCCTCCAATACAATTGTTGTTGATACTTAGTTTTTTTGTTATTATAATATAATAAATGCTCTGTTTAATTATTGCTAACACACTGTTTACATTCCTCCGTCAAAGCTATGTTGAGTTTTGGTTATATTAGATTTTACTGAGGCAGGCTCATCTCGCTTGTCCAGTTTTGCTTTTTTTATGTTGTAGACTTAAGTATTGAGGTAATCTCTGTTCTTTATGTACAGTTAACGAATTTCAATTTATGTACGTACTTAAGTGTTTGAAAATAATACATGCAGTTCACCGTAGCTGTAAGCTTATTTTTTGAGATGCATTTTATTTAAAGTTTTATTTTATTATGACAGCTATTGCATTGTTCGTGTTAAGTTCATTCCATGATTTAACATTTACTTTGGTTTCTTACTTTCGGAAATGGTTTTACTGCCAAAGAAATTATTAAAAGAGTTTTTTTTTATTTGAAAAGTAAAGTTCATTGCTTTTATTTTTTTTCCGTATTTGTATTAATTTGGTTTAAATAATGTAATAAGTAGTATTGTTATTTACTATGCATAATCTTACTGTTTTACCTGACATTTCAGGGAGTATTTCTCCGTGGAACGAATGTCATGTAATAAATTGAATCGTCAGCAGAAATACTCCCAACTTGTCTGGATATATACAACAATAATGAACAATGTAAAATTTTAATGTTATGTAAATTATTTATTATTAAATTACATTTCTTGATAATTATCGTTCTACTTATCATGCTAAAGTTTAAGTTCCTAACTAGCTAGCTTTTCATTTGTAAAGTACTTGAAGTAGCTTTAGCCGGAGTGGGTGATATAAATGCAGTTGTCTGTGAGTAGCGGTGACCACTCGGCTACTATTCATGCAATACTAATAACCACGTGCCTTAATCTACGGCCACTCCCCATATCATGTAGGCATATTATATGTATCGATAGTAACTATTATGTACATATGTTTTGAAATAAACCAATATTTTATGGATTTATAAGGAATTTGTATATTGTAAAGATTATTAATTTTATCATAATATTAATTCCTAGCTAATAGTGCTACATTTGTGAAAAATAAATAACATTTTAAAATTTTTATAGTTTTATTTATCTTCTCAACAATAAACATGAAATAAATAAGCAATAATGGACTTAGTTTACATGCCTGACATACAATAATTAAATTACGATTTTCAAAGTCTTGTGCTGGCAAATCTTCAAGATGCTTCCATTGGAAGCTTTGGATGTATTTCATCAATTAGTTTTTCTCACTTGTCACGAGTTAATAACAATCAAAATGTAATAAAAATTAAATTAAATTAGAACTGATTGTGCTCAACACTTTATAAACTCAAATACAACATTAACAAGTAATCAATTCTCAAATTCAATAAATACTGTTTTAATACTTAAACTAATTTATTCATACAACTATTGCATAACATTGATTAATGACTATGATATTGCTGACATTTTTGCGTCTTAATTATGTTCTGTTCGAAGTCAGGGTTCTAGAACAATCCGACTGCTTTCTTGAGATCTTTCTGTTTCCAACCGGGTAGCGACCGGAACTCATTATAGGGCATGTGGAAAGTTGATACGAAGTCGTCGTGCGTAAGGTATAGCTGAAAAGATAAGACGAATATTTGATGCATACATGTGTTAATATTTGCCAAATTATACTTGAACATGCTTGTAAAGGACACATGTGGAGGAGTTCTAGATTAGGGTACATTTTAGATAATAGGTATACTTTAGAATAGTATGATTTGAATAAATAAAAGGTATTTTGTAAATGACTGAGTACATGTGCTAGTTATTAAAAGTATAATGCGATGAAAAAATTAGCTAGATACAACATCTAAATTACATATTTATAAGTATGTCAAAGAACATAATGATTCAACAATTCGTTCTCTTCCCCGCGGGCCACAAATAAAGGTCTTGTACTTTATTACCTCCTTAGTAAGCGGGTCAACATCGCTTGGCAGATGTTCCTTGGGTCCTCTCAGCACAGTCAAGGGGTATTTCTCGTACTGATCGAATTGGTTCGCGCTGTTGCCGCTTTGCAATGCGCTGTTGCCGCTCTGTACAATCGATTTTCCTTCGAGCGCACTCACAATCGCAGTAAAGGTTTTGTGCCCCTGAAAGTGAAAAAATAAATTGGTACAATCGTAATTTTTTACGAATTTAAGTACCTACATGAATAATGAAGTTCATTATTGCATTGAATTGCAATACTAAAATAGTTTATTAACAGAAAAAACATCAATAGTGGTCAAAGGTCAGTATGATTGGACTTCGTTCTTAATCCGAAAATACGGCACTACCTACAGGAACTTTCAATGTTCAATAAAATTTTTATGTTTCAAGTATCATTTTGGATTAAGATAAATTATATTCTTATGGTAAAATAGTCCGGTTGGATGGGCAATTTCCTTATTTTATTTTCAAATCACTAATTTAACTAAGATTTAAAAGACATTCCAATATTTTTCACTAAATATGAAGACTAAGTCAAGACCCTTGAAAAACGTAGTCTGAGTGTAGATATTACAAACTACTACAACAAAAAATGTTTCCAAATTTTATACGAATCAGTACCTTCCACATGGATTGTTTCCAGTGCGGGAAGAATCCTGTGAAGTTGGGCGGTTCCCGGCCCTGGCTCACCGCCAGGATCGGGGTTTGCAGGTCCCGAGCTGCTGGATCTAGAAAAAAGACTTGCATTTTGTATGACAGGTACTAATCACGGTACATATTTTAAAACAAAGACATCCCCGCATCTGTGGAGATAAACTTGCAGATGTCATAGAAATGTTTACGTGTTTATTGAGCGAGTTCACAAGAGTTGCTATGTTTGTAGTATCTAATTTAAGATAGGTGACTATAACATAGGTAATTTATAACTTGTATTATTACATAATATGTATAAGATAGTTTATAATTTGTTTTTGTGCTATTAATTATAAGTAGGTATATAAATTAGTTAACAACTTGTTGCACTTCCCTATCGCATTAGATTACCTGTACGGATAGACGTTAGTGGTTTGATAATGTCAATAAATAAATAAACTTAAAACTACCGAATATAATAGTATTTATACTGAAAAAAGTTATGAACGCAGTTGGTAACTGAATATGTCGATGATATCGATTAAATTCTTTTTAATTAGTCTGTACCCGGTAACGTTGATCATCGTTACACCCTGTGTATAAGAATTATAACACTTAACTGCAGTGATATTTTATGAATTGATTGCAGTGAATTTTATTTACTTATTATAAAATAAAAAATTGTCATCATTGATATCTGCAGATCTTACGAACATTTATCTAGGAGGATCGAACCTGTACGTGTGTTTATTAAGTTAACAAGGGACTTGAAATGAATCTGATTTCGTAGCAAATAATAAAGCTCTTGGTAAGTAATTATACTTATTATCAAACGATATCTCAATTCTTTTCAACCATACACCAAGCTCACCTCTCGCTAGGTAGGCCTCTGCCAGCGCCCGCGCATTGTCCTTAGCGCGCGCGCACGCATGCGTACCGAGCCACACGAACACGGAGCAATGCGCATCCAAGATGGCCGCCATCTCCGGCGCTAGCTCCACTTGCCGGATTGGGATTATCTCCTCAACTAATGAAGAGAAAATATTTGTTCTAATAGTGTAATACACCAAGTTTTTGTAAAGAAAGCAATTTATTGTCAGAAATATTCTAAAGTTCTACCAAAATATTATTCGAGGAAACGAAATAATATTTCCTATTGGTATTTTTGATATATAAGCGGGCTCTTCGCTCATCACTCACACATACACAGTCCAGGAATTTTATGATTGTCCTGATGGTAAACCACGGTTGGAAGTCATTTCCTATTTATCATGTTTATTAGTTCTTCTATTTATTAACGTAAATTTCGATTGACAAACACTCAGTAAAAAAGTAATAAAAACTTATGTTGCTACTTCAACTTACATTAGCAAATGTTTAAAAATATATAGACTTGTTAATAAGCTTTCATTAGGTATGCGTAGATTCGCAGTCAATTCTGCACCGGGAAAAAAAAATACTTAACACGTTCCAGCGCGGTACTTCTCTCCACAATGACACTAACAATCTTCATATAAATTTTTCGTACACCTATACCCGTACTGTTATATACATTATTATTCACCAATAACTCTGTGTCAGTGACTGCTATAGCCGTATACCGCGTTTAGCCATTGTGCCTATTTTAATAATAACTAGACTATAAGACGCGCCCGTACGGTCATCGCAATAAAAATAAGCAAACCTTACAGAACTGATACATATGGAATTTCACCTAACAAATTTGTAAGTATTTGCTTATTTTTATTCAGACCAGAGCAAGTTGAAATCTCGAAGTCGTTTGAACTGTTTGAAATTCCTGCCAAATTAGCTATGTGGAGCGTTTTCAGATGGCGGCGTCTAGACTAGACTCTAGTCTTAACTTTTAATGTATGAAATTGTACTTCTTCTCTTGAATATATGAGTTCTATGGGTGAAGCACTGAATTACGCGTTGAAGTAACCTTCATACATATACACCGGTTACCACCGTACTGTCAATGTGCGTAGCTCCTGTGTATGTGTGTGTATGATACCTAAAACAATCTTATTGAGCATGTATTTTTGACACTAGGGATTCAAGCCTCCTGTACAGAATAACAGTAAGACAGCTCTCTATGAAACTCCAATGTAAATTTGCCGGCTTTTGCCGTAGTGATTTTTAAATTGAGTTTTGTGAAAACGGCGATACCCGTACTGCCATTACATGAATTCCATAATTACTGTCTATGCCGTTACCGCGGTGGAACGTGTTAAGTAAAGTTCAATCAAATTGGCTAAATCTATTTACACTGATGCCACGCAACTAGCGTCACGCCACGTGCAGCGGGGCGAGGGGTTGTGGGGTGACTAACAAAATACAGAGTAATAAATAACAGAGGGAAACATTTGTTTGTTATTCTTATTATTTTTTTGTTTATAAAGATTTGTAAAAAGTGTAGAGCAAATGTTGTTGGGATTGATGTGGAGAGGGAGGGCCAGCAAGAGGTGATGCGCTACTTAAAATTTACCCTGTAGACTGTTGACGCTTTCATAACGAGGTTTAGACTTACAAGTGTAGTGCTGCGAGTTGGTGGTGGTGTAGAAGAGGCGCGGGGGCAGCGGGCGCGCCGCGGCCCGCGCCGGCGCCGCCGCCAGCAGCCCGCGCCGCCCGCCCAGCGCGGACCAGAACTCTGCTGTCTCCTTGCCTGTAGGAAACCACCGACGCCATTGTATTCGTCAGAGAACCATGTAATAGAGTCTTATCCCCATAGCAGTCGAATAGTCAGTTCGCTAAACCAAAATGTCTAAATCTTTGTCTCGTGACTTGCAAGGATTATGACTATACCTACTCAAGAAGGAGATAGAATTACAATAATAATCTGTTGAAAATATCTCTTTAGTTATAGAGTCGTATCAAAAATCGTATAAAAAAAGTTACAAAAATGCGGTTACGACTTTTTTAATTATAGACGATGCAAGGTAAACCTCACTGAAAGAAGTAGTAATTATTCCACACTTTGATTTGATATGACCTGTGAAGTTTAAACTGGCAGGGGTTTTGGTGGCTATTTAAAGAGAAATAGTCCGCTTAATATTAATGGGGGATCCGCTGTATGTGCCAGGCGTGAACTTTGGTCAACCGTAACTCAAAGTACCAAAGTCACAGCGCATAGCACTTACCTTGCACCAGTAGCGTATGATCAGCCGCAGCCATATTCTTGGCGACCTCGCGCTCGTCACCCGTGGCCGTCGTAGCGCACCACACGTAGCCGCGACCCGGCGAGCGCAGCACGTAGCACGAGCCGCCGTAGTCGCGCGAGTCGTTATCGCGCACTTCAACGCCGCGTGCTTCGCGGGCGTATTGGCCAGACACGCGAATGAGGGCGCGGGGAGGGGGCACCACGCGCCGACCTGTCGCTGTTGAAATGTAAAAGTTTGGCTATTAATTAAACCTTCCTGATGCTTTGCTGGTTTCGCGATGAGGCTAGGGGCAATGATACTGCCTTGGGACACACCAAACGTTTATTTGTTGGTTGGTACCCGTTCCTTTAGATTATTTGTAATATTTATAAATGGAATAGATAGAAATCTGTAAAAGTGCTAACTCTGCAATTTTTCCGAATTCCGATATTTTCCAACCTATTCCTTGTATTTATGTTTTTTCAAGCGAGTCAAATGCATTTAGCAGGTCAAAAGTAAGTTCTAAAAACAAATAAATCTTGGGAGACCAGGCTTAGCATCACATAAACACGTAGGTATTGAATTTAAACCAAATTAGTTTTGAAGAGTAGTTGCGAAATATGATTATTGGAAGTTGTTAAATGGGAGAATTTATTGACGGGTACAAAATATTTGATAATTTATATTTTTCGAGACACCTCTTGTTAAGCATTGATAACAAACTAGATTTTCGACGCTTTCAGATTACACATACTGTCCCAACCCGCAGCACTGTCCATAAAAGTAAATATGTGTGTAATTAACACAGATCTTCAACAGAGCCAACGACGTCTCCTTGTAGATCTGAAACTAGGATTGGTAATATATGGAAAGTAACTGACTAATTGCCGAAGCACATGCACTTTGAAGTAGGGATGCAACGATACCGATACGATAATCGTATATCGGCGATTATCGTAACCTTTACGATCATTCGTTATCGTAAATATTACGATACGATATTTTTACGATACATTTATTTCAAAATTTTTGAAGGTTATGTTTCCAAATCGGAATATTTAACCAATACTAGACCACAACGTAGCTAAAATTATGCTGGAATCGATAAAAATATCGAAAAATTACAATAAGCTTAATTAATGGTGCACAAAAATGTAAAAGTAATAATAAAAATCTATAATAAAATCCCCAGACAAAAAGTTTAATTTAAGTTTAAGGAAAAAACTTAAAAATGTTGTGTTTTCTGAATAAGAATTTGCCAGTAATAAATTACGACTACAATAAAATTAATTAATAGTCAGTAAATGTAGCAACTTAAAATAAAACATAAGTTAATGATGAAAATTAATAAATATATCAATTAAATAAAATGCATAACTTTTTTTAAATACTTTTACTTGACTTAGTCTTACATGCAATAACATACATGATACAAAAAAGTTTCCAATAAATTCATCAAAATGGTATTAAACAAATATCGTAATGCATTCGTATCGTAATTCGTTATCGTATTTGGCCATTACGATGTATTCGTCATTTGTATTGGTATCGTAATAGCAGTATCGTTGCATCCCTACTTTGAAGTTTAGATTAAGCGGCATACCTTGTATAGGCAAGTAAAAATGATGAAAAGGCTAATAAGAATTTTGCTTACGGAATAATTATGTGGCTAACGTCATTCTATATTAAATTTGCTTATCATTTTATTTTATTTGTAAGTATGTCTGTTTATTTATATGTCTATTTGTTAGTGGCTGGAGGCAAAAAATGAAATAAATAAATTAAGAACTCACGATCGTAATCAGTGGCACTGCCGACGTAAGTGATCATTCGTCCTTTGAATATCTGCAAGAAGTGTGCCGGCTCCTTGCCCTGGTATATCCAAGCCTAGAAACAAAATTAGTAGTAACATAATTTTAAACATTCTTATTAAAATAAAACTTTGAAGTTACATTAATCCGAAAACCAAAAAAGGAGACGATTGTTGTCCTTTTTAACACGGCAATCCATTTATGTCCCCAACTTACTTCGCTAGATAAGGTATAAATAAACTAGGATACGTAGATACATCTTCAAGATGAAACGTAGGCGCAGGTACCTAATTTAAGTTAAAATTAGGTAGGTACCTGTTTTTCTTTAGTTTTTTCTTCCGATTGAATTGGGCTAAAGGGACATACACTTAAATTGCCAACTGTTTGTATCAAATATTAATTACGATAAATTTACCTGGACTGGAAGACGTCCCAGTTTCGTGTAGAGGTCTTTGGCTTCTTTAGCGCCCAAATTCCTCAAATCATTTGGCGAAGAGCCACCCTGTAATAAGAATATCATCAATTGAACATTCCTATCTACACTTTTTGGAAATTCAATATTGACAAGGTAATATGTAACTAATTGGATACTGTAGTCTAATATAATATGGTAGTTCCACTATAATTAAGTTACTTTATAGTGATGCAGGATTTTCGTGCGTTGGCGCACAGCCCTCCCTCAAGAAGCAAGTCAACGACCACCTCAGAACTAGAGGTAACTTAGTTGTGATGGATTTTCAAAAAGTAACGCCTGATTTAATCAATTTTTTGTTACTTCGGTAATAATGTATGAATAATGTTTTTAAGTTTTTCATTTAAAATGCTCAATTATTCTTAAATAAATGAAAAATGTGACAAATAAAAATTACCCGACTAGGATTCGAACCTGGGAACCTGGCGTTTGTCGGACGAGTGCTCTTCCACTGAGCTACCGGGGCCTGGCGGTACGCCTCGAAATTACTTACTACATTTTTGTTTTTACGTTATATTGCTAACGTAGCTCCATCTTATGGTATAGCTTTGCAGCTAAGACCACCCGAGATCAATTTCTTTACAGAAATTGTGAATCCCAGTTAAAGTGAAGCATTGCTATGTTTTAATAATGTTTTTAAGTTTTTGCATTTAAACTGCTCAATTATTCTTAAATAAATTACCCAGTGGAAGAGCACTCTTCCGGCAAACGAGAGGTCCCAGGTTCGAATCCTGGTCGGGTAATTTTTATTTATCACATTTTTCATTTATTTAACAATGGTATGAGTTTAACATATTCTCAATTTGAAGAAATGTTAAAACAGCTCCCTGCGTATCTTCCGCTTACCATCCAGTAATACAATATGGAGTGGTCGCCGTTGATGGCGTGGTAGGTGTACAGCACGATGTAGCAGTCCCTGTCGAAGAAGGCGGCGGCCTGCGGGCGCTCCACCTCCGCCGGCGCCGCGCCCGCGGGCAGCACGCGCCACGCGCGCAGCGCGCCCGACCCGTCGTCCAGCAGCTGAGCCTGGGGGGTATTACTCGAGCTATATATCAATATCACAACTCTGCAGTGCGATCACAGAACTCTATCGAATCGTTGGTTAACGAATGTTCGTATAGTATGGAGACGGTTTTTAAGAAAAAATTGAAATCTATCCATTGCCGCACGGCCAGTTTAAGTAAATGTGTGCCTTGTTGATTTTGAATGTTTGTAAACATGTTGTACTCATAAATATCTGTAAAATAAAAAATTACAATGTTACTCAAAACTTGCAACCGACTCCATACTAAACGAGCATTCGTAAACATTCGTTAATATACGATTCGATAAAGTTCTGTGATCGCACTGCTGCTGTAGTGAACCCACTGACGAGGAGGTTCAGGTCATAAACCACGAAGCTGGCCAAGTGCTGGTTAGTGAATGTCAGAACTTAGGGCGCTGAAATGGTTTCTGACCCTAACGACTACTGTTTACAAGTATACAGCACTCTGGATCGACTGCTTAACGAGCCCTCCGAAGCACTCCGAAGATATAGTATGATATACAGGAGCCTCTGCGTCACGACGACTTTTATAGTTATGTTAATTTTTTAGGATTATTAATTTCATCCTTTTGTAAACTTTTTGATAAGTTATCAATTGCTTTTGTTTCACGTTATTACAGTCCTACTAATTTCTTACTGTGCTATTATTTAATAATTAAAATTACAAAAACACACTTCAAAACTCATCTCCAAGTACGATTGCCAACTTTTTTTTCTAGAAATAAAGTTTATTTGAGTCTGAAAAGAACATCAAACAGTATTTTGTAAAAATAAACAGTATTCAATTTATTAAATGTTTTAAACACATATTTTGAGAGCTTCTTGCAGAAATTATTACTTCATGTCTTGCATATAAAGCTTTTTATGCTGAAAACAGTATTTTGTATAGGTACCTACTTTATTTTTGTTCAACAGTAAACAGTATAATGTAGTCAAAAACCTTAATACTGTTAAAGCAACTCTATCTCCAACCCACCTCAGCAGCCAACCACGCATTAGACGCCAGCGACATGGCATCCAGCCTCGTGGTGGCGGAGCGCGCCGCCCGCAGCCGCGAGTCCCGGCGCACGTCCGCCCACGGCCAGCGCTGGAACAGCGCCGCGAACTCCAGCGGCTCCCGTCCGCTGGGGGCCACGGCTGCTGGGGCCGCGATGCGACGCGCGCGCGCCAGGCCTCGCGCCGCGGCTAGTGCGCCGCGCGCTGCGCTGGCGCCTGCTGCAGCGCCCACCCACGCCCACACGCCGCGAGAACCGCTGTCCACTACGTACACGCCCTATAAATGACAAATGGGTCATCAACTTTTTATTCAAAGTTAAAAGTGTATACTTAATTTTGAAGGTACTTGAGGGCGCTTTCAAATCAGTCGCGCTATAGGTTATAGGTTATGGTTAGACACGTCGGCGCTGACGCGCTGCCGTACAGCTGAGTAACTCATTTAAAGGTGCAAAAAAATCTAAAGTAGAATTTTTTGTTCCTACAGTAGTATTTTAAGACTTTATTGACTTTATTGATATTAATTTTAAATAGAGAGGTTTTTTACGGGCGATAGGCTGAGCCACTGTCACTGTAATAGTCTCTATCCATCATTATAATACCTCCAATTCGTCAAACGTGACATCAGATAGTTTGATAGCCTCTGGTGTTTTGCCTACCCCATAAGGGATACAGGCGTGAAGTTATGTACGTATGTAATTTTAAATAGCAAATACACCGAATTTTAGGTTGTACAATTAATCTTAGAACAAGTGATATGGGTCTATGAGAGTTAAACGTAGCAATAAGGGTGACCATGAAGCAAAAGTAAACTAAAAAAATAATTACCGAATTATCAAACTACGAATGTATATTTTTGCTTGCTGAAATGCCCAATTGTTTAAACTAAAGTGAAACAGTAAGAAACGCATATTTCTATTTAGGACTTAAGTTTCATCCTGTATACACTTGAAATGAGTCCCGTAATTTACAAATTGAAATGAATTGATCACCACTTTAGAAGATCGAACTGTTGAAGAGCAGTGGCAAGCAACAAACTCAGCAGGTATAAATCCAGGCGTTAGAAAAGAGTAGAAATACATTTATTGACAGACACACCACAAAATATTTCAATATCAAGAATAATAACTTATTAAACATACAAAATATTTTTTTTTAATAGGGGCAATAAGAACAAAACATACTGATGACCTATGAATCCTCGACAAAGATAATGAAGGAAACAAGATACTAATTCGAAAAGACATCAACGGGTTGCAGTCGCAAATAGGAAAAACTTAGTACCTACTTTTTAAAATAATAAAATTGAACTGATGAGTACGAAAATGGATTAATGCGATACAGGTACTGATTAAATGAATCTTTCGGATTATATTCATCACGTGAATGATTATCACAACTCAAGGTGCCACTCCATATAGCGCTCTACCTTATTTTGAAAACACAGCTTCATTTTCAAGATTAAATTCTATGATTCGCAAAAACCCTGACTCACATCTTCTGCAAGATCCTCTCTAAACAGCGGCGCTCTCTTAACCTCCTCCAGCCTTGCCGCCGGCTTGTTACTCAGCGGGAGCGTGTGGCTTCTCGCGGCCTGCGTGGCCCTGTAGAGCCGCGCCACCCGCGGCGCCTCCGCCGGCAGGTCGGCGGGCTTCACGCGGCGCGCGGACAGCTGCAGCGCCGCGTCGAGGACGGCGCGGTCGTCCGCGGGCAGGGTCTGCTCGTAGCCGTCGTGCGCGATCGCGATGCGCCGAGATATCATGCCCTTGTCGGCGCCTCGAGCCATGCGGTAGGCGATCTGGTGGTGGACAATTATTATTAGGTAACCTCAAGATTTTAGTATTAGGTATATTAATATTAAATGTGGATATTAGCGCGTTCAGTAACATGAAGATAAGACTTTTCTGACCAAAGTCAAACATCCGCAACTTCCTTAGTTAACTTTGGTTAATTAGAATATAATAGAATAAGTCATTGTTTTACTGAAATAAGTCATGTGTTATTTTATAAGCAATTAACTCTTTTTGGTGTGTGAAAAAGGCCTAAAATGTTAAGAATCTAAATCGATAAAATCCTTAAAAAATCTAATATATAAAATTCTCGTGTCACAGTTTTCGTTGCCATACTCCTCCGAAACGGCTTGACCGATTTTGATGAAATTTTTTGTGCTTATCCGGTATCTATGAGAATCGGCCAACATCTATTTTTTTTTATATGGCAAAACAACGTTTGCCGGGTCAGCTAGTTCTATCTAGAAATTCCCACGGGAATTCCACGGCAAACTGTACGTAGCGGCTAGTCTTACATATAAAATTCATTTGATAAAAGCTCTCCCACTTTACCGTCTTCTTTACATCCACCAACTAGGCCTTTACTACCAACCTTAGCGCCAAAGATTTTGTCCAGCAAGTTGGCAGCGCGGCCCAGCCACAGCAGCACGAGCGGCGAGGTGTCCACGACGAAGACGCCGTCGGCGGCGAGGTGCGCCCACGACACCGTCTCCAGCTGCAGCACCAGCGGCCGGCGCCCGCGCACGCGGAACAGCCGCGCGCCCCCGTCCGAGCTGCCGCTGCGGAGGATCCTGCCGACAAATATTTAAGGTTATGATTTATGAAATTGTAAATAATTGAGGTGCATACATACTATCAATATATATAAAACTGTTCCGTTACTGACTGAGTTACTGAGTGACTGACAGACAACGTACAGCCTTAACTACTGGGCGTAGAGAGCTGAAATTTTTGGAACATACATTTTTTAGGGGATGTAGGAGTGCACTAAGGAAGGAATTCCCGCAATTCCCACGGGAACAGGAATAATTGGACTTTTTAGTTTGTAAGAAAAATCTTATTCCCTGAGTGCACGGATATGATACTTGGCATAAAGGTTCTTCAAAAAATGACTGGTTGTATTATGAAAGCAATTCCCGAAATTCCCTCGGGAACAAGAAATATTTGATGTTTTAGTTTGTATGAAAAAAAAATATTCCTTGAGTGCGCGGATGTGATACTTAGTATAAAGGTTCCTCAATAAGTGTCTGTTTGTATAATGGAAGGAATTCCCGGAATTCCCACGGGAACGGAAAAAAGGACTTTTGAGTTTATGTGTGTACGAAGTCGCGGGCAAACGCTCGTAATAAATAAATATTTCTGATACACAACATTATCTAGCCCAAATTAAGTTTCTTAAAGAACTTGTGTTATGGATACTAGATAACTGATATACTTAAGAAATATATAAACATACATATTGAATAAATACATATTTTTTATTAGAATAAACTTAAATAAACATATAAACATCCATGACATGACATGGATAATATCTGGATTAATGGATTAATATCTGTGTTCATCACACAAATATCCGCCGCCACCGGGATTCGAACCCAGGACCTCTGGCATAGAAGGCAATGTATTTTACCACTACACCAACCGGTCGTCTAATAGCGCTGTATCATCGAGACCTAAAATAAGAACATAGGATACTTATATTTGCACTGTGCAGGGATCGAACCCGTGAACATTGCAAATACCTAGTGTCACCCCTTCCCCATCGCCGTCGGTGATTTATTTACAAATCTCAATTCAGACGTTGCAGAATAACATTAATTTACACTTCTTCTTTATGTTTATGTTGTTAATCAATCACTTTTGTTTAATCAATTTTATTAAATCGCTAAACATTATTTCATATAAAGAAGAAGCATGGCGATATGTTTATCTCGCCATTTATGAAGTTACTTAAACTTTTGGAACCAGCAGGATAGACGCTGCTCCTGCTTTCGGCCATAAAACATTAGCATCAAATTAATCAAAACCCACCTTATCCCATCTCTGAAGTAGGACAGCAGCCGCGGCGACTCCTTCGTCGCGGTTTCCCTGAACACCACCGCCGGGATGCCCAAGTGCGCGGACAGCTGGGTCGCTCGGCGCAAAGCATGGCTGCCCAGCGGCCCGCTTCGCTCTCCCGCCCACGCATGTATCACCCGCTCCGCACACTCGCCAGACCCGTTCTCTTTTATCTCACGACGCTGGAAGCAAAAAAGAACCGTAACGAATAAGCTAAATTAATCTCCTATAAGAACAGCAAAAACTTTCGTCACGTTTCAGCGAGTAATTCCGACTGTACATTGTGATTGGTTGACCTAGTTCGATTGCAAGATTTAATGGGAATCAAAATGGTTTAACTCGCTGCAGAAGGAGTTCTACCTAAAGTTATTGCAAACAATTAAATTAATTTCATTGAAAAAAAAATATTTACTTTTCTCAAAAGATGGAAAAGAAAAAAAAAAATGAAAATTAGATTTTTAACATTCATTGGCATAACACCTTTTGTACAAAACATGTGACGCCATTTAGTCACATTTATTTAATTTTTAATATCACTTTGAGAATCTCTCATTTCTCCTCATGTTTTTTTTTGCGATACCATCCGTTTACAATAACTTTATAATTTAAAATTTTCTAGAACTCACGATGACGTCAGGCCCGGCGGGCTGGCTGGGCAGCGAGGCGGAGTACACCAGGTAGGCCTCTGCATCGTAGAAAGTGCCGTAGTGGTTGCGCGGGAGCAGCTCCGCACCGGTTTCCTGAGAACATTTTGTTTATTACTATCTCGACTAAACGCGCGCTTTCCTTCAAATGTTTGAAATTATTTTTTTGGAAAAACTATCAGTCCAAATAAAAACGGGTTTTTGTAGTCGAATTGGGATATTTTTCTCCAAAGTACATTTTTAACTACCTATATAAATGAGAAATTTCAAAATAAAATCCTAAGTTTACTTCTTATGTTATAAGTTTTAAAAAATACATAGAAAATGGATATAAAAAATGCTAAATTTATTGAGAATTGATCTCATTCTTAATCAATCTTGACATAATATACAGGGTTACTGGTGACAAATTTTAGATACTGAAGGAGAGCTTTCTGTACTCAATTCCGATCATAATTATGTAATAAAAGTAGGTACCTAATTTTTTACTAGAATTGCCTATAAATAAATACTACTATGTTAGTATTGACTTTACATACAACTGAGTCAATCGCGGATCGTTGCCAATGCTAGCGTAACCATGCGTTGCGTAATTAATTCTTTAACTTTTGGTGAAGTGAAAAATTAAGTGCCTACTTTTCAGTATTTAAAATTTGTCACTAGTCACCCTGTATAAAACTCTTCCGTTACTGACTGAGTGACTGACAGACAACGCACAGCCAAAACCACTGGCCGTAGAGAGCTGATATTTGGAACATATACAATCCTTAGAGGTGGTGGGGGAGCACTAAGGAAGGAATTCCCGAAATTCCCTCGGGAACAGGAATTATTGGACTTTTTAGTTTGTATGAAAAATCTTATTCCTTGAGTGCACGGATATGATACTTGGCATAAAAGTTCTTCAAAGACTGACTAGTTGTGTTATGACTGGTGTTTGCCATGAAATCGCTCATATTGATCGATTGTTGTGTTTTAAATCAAAGATCGTTAAACCTCGATCTTAAATTTAAATTAGATTAAAATTAAAAGTAATATAATAATAATAAACTAAAAATAAGTGACATATTATTCTTTTGTCTAAGGTCTTCTGTAAGCTTTCTACTTTCCAAAAAGTTCTAAACTTTGATTGTATTTTTTTTTGATGGCCACTTTGGAGATGTATAAACCTCAGACGCCAGTGTGGGTGCGGGTTAGATTTTCGCACGGAAGAGAAAAAAAAAATGTTCCATGTCTGGGCGTTTATCTATATATGTATTTTCTAATTCTAGGTTCCCCCTAGTTCGCTACATGGTCCCTCATAACACAAATTTAGCTTACTTTGAGGCCATGTAGTTGGTGTGATTGTCTGGGGATTTTATTTATTTCTTTAAATGTTGTTTAGCAAGTAAGCTGCAAACACTTTTAGAATGTCCGTTGTAATTGGCAATTACAATAGATTTCGATCGTATGATTCCAAGTCATTAATCTTTATCTCTCTAATGCGCGGGCACAGTTACCGTTAAACGCGCACAACAAACCAAATAAATTGCTTTTCAATCCGAGTCACAATGAAGCTAAAGTAAATAATGCATACGTGAGTATTTTAAGCGGTTGATTGAATAAAGATTAAAGATAAATCTTTTGTGTTCAAAAATGAAGTTAGGATGTTTTGGAATCTCTGACCATCCCAAGATGTGTTGGGATGTTTTAGAATCCCGTACAACCATACGAAATACAACTTCGATATAATATAACGAATTTAATGGGAACTAGTAAGTTTTATATCCGTTTTTAAGTCAAGTAATTCGTTAAACTTTTTTTCCTACGTACACTTAAAGTTTTGCTTAACGTAACGAGATGTTATATTGTTTGAACTGGTTTATTTTATTAATTAATTGTATATTATATTTTAATTAATAATAATGGAGACATTTTTTACCCAATGCTATACCTTTATGAAAATGTCACTTTGTTTTTAGCAATTTTTTCTTTGCAATATGACGTCAAAAATACATTGATATTTTGTTGATTGTGTGTGATAAATCAAAAATACTTTCTCCAGATATTTAATCTGTAATTTATCAATGAATCAACATCAGACCATAGACACGCAAAACAAACGATATAATTATAGTGGCAACCCATATAATTTACAAACGTGATAGACTTGCAACATAAACATGCACGATAATTCGATGTAAGATGAGAACTTTCCTGCAATCATGCTGTCTCACTGATCCAGGTAATTTGACTTTCTTCAATTGGAGAAACATAGAACTCGTGGGCCGTGGGGCAGCGCTTGGCTGGCTGTCTGCCGGAGATGCGCCGGCGCATAGTAATCGCACAATTACAGAACAACGCGTGCTTCTTGTACAGTCTCTGGCACAATACCTTGAGAATTAATCACTACAAATGCAATCACAGTATTTTTTATTATTGACGAATTATGTTGTTACGTGGGTCTACACTTGCATAACAATGGTTAAATATTTCAATTGAATAAAACTAGCAGTGAGGTAAAGTATTTAATTTTTTTAACCCTCCTTCCCAACACCCGCACGAATAGATTGTGCATAAGTTAAAAAATATTTTTAATCCGACTGAACCGTGAAACTGTAAATATTGATTGACAATATACCTATCTACCGACTTTATGAAGGTATAAGCATAAACTTCCGTTCTTTCGTGTCCTTCCTGTAGCTTGCTTACCTATGACCTGTAAGATTTGAAAAAATGAAAAAATAACAAATCATAATTGAAGCATATGTTTCAAGACGCTGATTTGTAGATGTTTCAGAAATAAAGTGAAACTGTTTTGTAACTAAAAAGCGTTGTATACATAAAAGTGCACGCGACTGTACCTATACGTCTCGAGATATTAGGATGGATTAACGTCTCGTGGACACGACAGCTTCAGACACTTTCAACGGTTAAGCTATGTAAATTACTGTATGAAAGTGACGTAAAAACTTATTATATACGAACATGTCTCTGCATATTGGCATGTTGATAATTTATAACCGCAATTATACACTTATTCAAAATAATTAGCTTTCTATTATTTTTCTCTGTGTACAGTAAATGTATCTATAAATAAAATAGCCCATTCAAATTAGCAAAAACAGGGGAAATAATTCGTGTAGTTTTGATAATTCGCACAGTTGTACGTTGTGGCTTCCAGATTAACATACTAAAAGTTCTCAAGGGTAGAGAACGCTATTTCGAGATTTGAGCAAAAACCTGAAAATAGGGACCTTCATCCCCCCCTACACCGACAGCATACCCCCCACCCTCGAGGACTTTTTGTATGTTAATCTGAACTGCACAAGGTATACGAGTGCCAATTTTTAAAACTACACGAATTATTTCTCCTATTTTCGGCTTAATTTGACTGTTGCTACAAGGAAAATTTATGTCTATTTTTTATATAGGTAAATAAAAACATTATAGGCTGCTTCATTGCACGCTTGCTCATTTAATTTTATAAAGAACAAAATAAAATATGTAATGAGAAAAAGGTGACAAAAACTTACTGCGCGCCGATAATTTTATTTTTTTATCCTATGTTTTCCTGTTTGTTTTAATGTAAATATAGTTTTAAGTAATTATTATATAATTATCGCTTTCTACTTGCCAAAATAAAGGGTATATTTACTATAAATAATTTTGATATGTATATTTATGTTAATGTTTCTGTCAAGTTCTTTCGCTACGTGGCCCATAAACCCACTTTACAGTTGTCTATTTCCTTGCGTGTACTGTATTCTCTTTAATAGTTGCAATTCCAATAATGTATTTTCTTGTATGCAATTATTTTAACGAGTCTTGTTAGGGAAATAGAGCCCGACCTCTTTATGTTGGTAGAACGTAATTTTTTTAAGAGTAAAGCGTGTGGTCTTTTCTGCAGAAAAGCTTTTTTTCTGTGTCCCTGTTGTTACTTCACGACTGACGGTTTTTGTGTCTGCAATGGGTTAGCGATAAAATATCCAAGAGTTGAGGGTTCAGCCCCAGCTTCATAAAGTGTAGTTTGCCCGCGCAATTTCGAATCCCACGGGATTTCGGGATAAAAAGTTGCCTGTGTACTATTCCAGACTGTACACTATCACTATGCCAAATTTCATCCAAATCCTTTGAGCCGTTCTCTCGTGATTGAGGAACAAACATCCATACATCCAGACATCCATACATCGATACATCCAAACTTTCACATTTATAATATTAGTAAGATTATATATGTCATAATGATTCTTATAATACAAAGTCTGTTTAATGTTGGTCCTTTGGAAGATATTTCAAAATTATAAAAAAGGAAATAACACGTTTCATTTTAGTCTGGATGTCTGGCCAGCACCTGTGCCAAATAAAATAGTTGTGGAATACCATTACGAAAACACTTAAAATAACTGTTAGGTAATTAAATTGTTAGTTAATTTTCGAGTGGATTAAGAAAAATTACTTCAATCGACAATGACCACAAGTGACTGACGACGCCATATTTACTGATATTCCTATATTTTTGATTTCTGCCTGGACGTATAAGATGATTTCAATAAAAAAAAACTAGAAAAATAAACTGAATTCATAAAATATTGTATATTATAGTGTGAAATGTGAAGTAGTAGTGAAATGTCACTTAGTAGTGAAATGTCACTTCCGTACATTATGTTGACCTTTCAGAATCATCACTCATTAACCGTTTATAACTTTATGTTTAAAAACTCGTATGCTTCGAAGTAATAACATATTTTTTTTTAATTTTTGTTCTTTTTTTAAACATTCTAAGAAACTAAAGATAAATCTCTACAGGTTTGGAACAGATTTTATTGATAGATTGAATACGTACATACAGTATGTAGTTACGGTCATTTTGTATAGCTGTGGAGATTTACGGCAATAACATTTCATTTTTTCATTTGTACACTTAAATTACTGATTCAAATTTATATGTGGTATTTTTGTTTGATTTGTGAATAAATTCCACGATCCTAAAATTTGGCACAGGTTGCGGCCAGGAATGCAACGGAACCTTTACAACTCTTTCGTGTATTTTTTGTGAAATTGTTAAGTAACCGTTCCTAGCCCGGTGTTAGATCTCGAACAGTTACACAGTCCGAGATGATAGCACTTAGCATGATTCAGAAGGGAACTGGCAGGTCAAAAACCATTGTCGGTAGAGGAAAGATATTTGACAGCACACTTTACTGAATGTAACCTGACTAAGCCAAGTTGCTTTTTAAATCGCGATTATCCAGGGGTAAAATAACGAATTAAATTGGTTGTTTATTTGTATTTGGATAAACTTTTTGGTTTGGCTTTAAAGTTCTCGAGCTAGACTTTCACATTTAATCACGATGCGAAATCATTAGGTAAGCAGCGCGGACCACAATATAATGTTCTTAGTTTTTCAGAAGTACAATGAACGGAGGACTACACTTTGTGGTTCCTAATTGTTTCACCAAATTTATACTGAGTAGGTAGTTTTTTAACGGTGATTAAGCTGACGCCTGATCTTAATCCTAAATAACGGTAAGTGGCGATGAGGTCAAAGAAGTTTATTTTCATCTCCATAAAGGCTTTGACATGTTACAGTTGGATAATAATAATAATAACCGACTGGTCTTATTGTCGGGTCTTTTCCGCCGAAAGGCGAGTTGATTTTGATATACCGAATAATAAAAAATATTCCCAAACTGATGCACCAACCACAAATGCACTAAAGTTAGCTGAAATTACCTAGTATTATGGAGAATACATAGTACATCCTAGTATATATCCTATTATAATAATAGGAGTGTTATGGTACATAGTAGTGACTGTTAGGGTTCACTAGGAGCTATTTTTGGGGCTTTCACAACTTTTAACTAACCGGAGCACATAGCTGATTTTCTTGATTATAGCCAAAACCTCTTCATCATCTTTACTCTGTAATGGTATGTTCAAAATATTTCTTATCGTGACTTGTTTCAAGTTAAACAGAGTGTATTTTTTATCTTAGAGTATATTTTTAGTTAAGTCTTTACCGTAAACTGTTCCACGCGAGTAGAATCTAACATAGGTACCTACTGCAACCAATTCGATAGAGATCAACGAAACGTTACACAAACGCCAAACAATTTAACAATAGAATCGCATAAATTAAAGCACACTGCACAACTGGATCTATCTTATCAATCGATAACAGCTATGTTAGTCACTTTCGGACTGCCTGGGATTTACCGTTATTCGCCTACAATGCATTGCATGGTACACGGAGTAGACGAAGGCGCATCCGCGCGAGACCGCTGTGCTATCGTGTTTTTCGTTGAATAGGTTCCAAAATCTACGATATATGCAGTATTAAAATAATCAGCACATGTTTGTTTATGTTATGTTTTTACGACGAAAAGATTTGGAATCTTGTATAGCGGTAATAGATGTCAACATTAAAGTAACAGAATAGGTATTAAGCCCTAATGCCTATTCTGAACCTCGACATCCGCTGTGTACTTGATTTCACTTGTTGTGGTGATAAATTATGAGCCACAATAACCCCCGTGCTGAGGATGCCTAGCCAATCATCCGAACAATATACGCAAAATTAATTAGCCCGCGACGAGTCCCTCTCTCTAACATACAAGTACTTACTTACAAATATAATATAGGTGTGCAGCACACTATTGTTTTTTTGAAATGCCTATAAAATTTTATTAAAGGTAAAATCTGCACCCAAATTTATTCTAATAGCTTTTAAACTATGTTACGTTTTTTACAGCGCATCTTACGAGTTTTTGTTGTCAGCCTAAATTTTATATTTATCTAAATGACTGGCCACCGCGTGCGGTTTTACCCGCGAAACTTTTGATCCCGTGGGAATTTCGGGATAAAATATAGCCTATAACCTTCCTCAAAAGTTGGGCTATCAAATGCAAAAAGAATTTTTCATATCCCACTTGTAGTTTCTGAGATTAGCGCGTTCAAAGAAACAAACAAAAAAACAAACTCTTCAGCTTTATATATTAGTATAGATTAGGTAGGTATCAAATATCAATATACAACAAAGAAAAGTACACCGTTTAAAACCTTATTCCGGCGTGCTAAGATTAAATTTCGTATTTCTGTATGTATGTATGCAGGTATCCCAACAGTACCTACAGCTTTGTCAAAAACAAGTTTTTATTAACGTCCGGAGTTTTTGCAATGTTTTTAATCTAGGTTACTTTTCAATTGTTGCTGGAGTGATCTCATATAATATACAGTACAGTGACAATCTTATCTTGTGGTAAATTTTTTGTGGGAACTTCCATGTTCTGAGAAGTGGCGATGACCTTTCGCACGGGCAGTCGGCCCGCCGGATAACGTAATAGAGCATTTTGCTTTAAAATACCTATTGTAAAGAATGGTTATTTGTTGAACTCGTGAACTTATTCAAATTAGACCTAAAAGTAAAAGAGAAACCGTTAGCTCCTACGAATCTGTTGATTTCTTTGAAAAATAATTTTCTCGCAAATAATATTTTTTGCAATTCGACTGAAATTAGAAATTGAAATAAAAAGATGTTAAAAAATTTACCTATAGATACTTAATAAAATCTTGTGTTTTTGAATCAGCTTTATACCAATGTTCCATTATCTGTAACATGTGGGCTTCTAAAAAATATCTGAAGTCTGTGTTCTTTATTTCTAAACAATAAAAACAAAAATACAAACCCAAAATAAATAAAGTAATTTCTTTACAGCTTTCTCTCACAGAGAATTTACAGCTTTAACCTCTATAAGAAATTTATTTCTTAATTTTATAGTCAGATAAATGTCTAGCAGTACCTTTCTATGTATCTATTGTTTTAAGCTTTCACAATTTATTTTGTCACAAAAATAGGGATAGGAATACCTATCCAAAAAATCCGAAAAATTAAAACTGGTTTAACTTAATACAGACAATTTCTGTCATGTATGCCCTTGTAGTAAATCTACAATGCAAATATATCTTTTTTACCCGATTTTATTCAATATACTTATTTCATATTATGTCACGCAAAGCGTTAAGTAGCTGTAATGAGTGAACGACTGTACAATTTCTTCAACGCTAATTGACGATTTTATAGATTTATCTAATAATTTACTGACATGCTTCTTTTACATAAAACTACTACTAAGTAAGTATTTAGTAACGTTCATAATTACTAACTCACTAATTATGAACGTTACCTACTAAATACGACACGACATGATCCAAAATTGTCATAAATAAAAAGTAGAAGTGCTGTTCAGATTGAATTACTTACATGCAAACCGAGGTGCCATTTTACCTATTAGGTACATGAAAATATCTTTATTGACTTCATCATCAACAACATCATATGAGGTTGAAGTTTCTTACAAAGGTTTGATCACTTAATTTCATTTTTTGTTTCTTTTGCTTTTTTTTGGGATAGTTTAATCAAATCAAATCATTTATTTCAATCAATTAACATATCATTGGTACATACAGGTTATTATCAGGATAGACACAATAAAAAAAATTAGTATTAATGAGAACATAACAATTATCAATCAAATTACAAATTGAATGTTAGTATGAAAAATGTCAATATTAAATAATTCAGAATACAAAAAAAAATTAGAATAATAATATTTTAGAATGTCAAAGATGGGAAAAAGCATTAATTACTGTATTTTAGGCCCGCGTTTGACCTCAATCTCACCTGACGGTAAGTAAAGATGAGGTAGGTACTGGTGTCAAATCAGCATTTGATTTTTAAACGTCACACTTTTCAATATTTTAAATATTTTTTACCAATGTTTTGAATGTACAATAATACAATAAACAGTAATGAAAGACGATTTTATTATACTCATCTGCTCTTATTATGTAGGTATGTCTTGTTCTCTGACTTCAATTCGTATCTTAAGTTGAATTCATATGGCTTCGAATTATGGCGCTTTCAAGTAAATATAGAACTAAACTTCATTTATTTATACAGGGTGATTGGTAATTAGTGGCGGAGCCGTTAAGGAGTGATAGTATAGGCTAACTCAGTTAAAATTATTATAGTACCTACTATCCTTAAGTTAATCCTTTCCAAGATATAGATATACCTACTTGAAGATTTTTACAAAAAAATCTTGAAATATTAGTAAATATTAAAGAATGGTATTTCCTATCAATTTTGCTTTTGTTTGAGTACAAAGATATTCTAAATAAATAATTGTCGTTATCTTTTGCGAAAATCGTTAAAAAAAAACATAAAATTAAAAACAGGTTACGGTGGAAGCCTCTAAAACGTCGATTTACTCAAAAAAGTCACCTACAATTACGCTGTACATAATAATTTAAAAATATCTACGTTTCATTACCTTTCGAATGAGGTATTATTATCTAAAATCGGTTGAGAAACTACGAAGTTATGACTAATGTAAAAAACCAAGGTAGAGCCCGGAAACAAAATACTTCCGAAAATAAAAGACTCGGTCGTAGGAGTCGAAGCCTTGTTTGCCCCTTTCTTAGTCCGCTCTAAGGGTGTGGCCCAATGCCTAAAGTGCGGCGCCGTTTGCCGTGTAATGGTACGAGACACCGCCACCGCCCGCCGTGCTGAGCATTTAGCAATTGTATTGTTTTGTCGCTGTAGTATGGCATGGTGCCGTTCCGCGCATTCTGCTGCGGCGGTACCCCGTACCGTTACACGGCAAACGGCGTCGCACCTTAGACATGGGGACCCGCCCTTACGATTTACTTTGTTCAGATGCGTTCTCTTAGCTTAATTGCTCACAGATTCGTTTTCTCTAACGAATTGGCTTTTTCTTCCGGACTTTCGTGTTAGTTTCTTGACCCTGTGCTCTATGATTCCTTATGGTTCGACTGACTGTCTAGTTAGTTTCACTAACAAGGGCTGTTAGAGAAAGAAGAAGATACGCAGATATTCTTTACTTTTACGGAGAGGGAATTTTTAAATATTTTTATTGCGCTTTTGTAGTTTTTGAGATTTTATTTAAGCAATACAAACAAATAAGAATGTTTCCGCGTTATGTTAGGAACCTATAAGTTACGATACGGACAACAGCGCGTGAATGGTCTTTATGAAAATCCGCACTATCGAATTCATAGGCAGGCTTTCTATCATTATATTCTTCGTAAAGTCGAAAACACGGTTTGAGAGTTCCTTTTTATTACCAATTGGTAAGGTATTAAATGAAATACCTACCTGGTGTTCCTAAAAGTGATTACTGGTACTTACATCAAGTGCCAAGTAATCATTTTTAACAACACCAACTTCCTCTACCTAATACTTACTTAGTTGAATGTCGTAAAGCCCTATGAAGATTTTACAAACCAGAGCATGCTGCACTTTTCGGGATGTTTACGGCCTATATTATAAAAGATTGCAAGCATTGATTCGCTGGTCCCAAAACTATAATTAAGTAGTCTGAGTGAGCTTTCGTATGCCTTTCTTTTAAACTTTTTTACAAGAAGTACCTAGTTAGTATGATTATAAGAATCTACGCGAACGAAAAAACTCTCAAATAGAACTTAGAAGACACAAAGACTTTGCACTAAATAAGAACCATCATAATAACGCTATCATAATAAACATAGGCGTAACTACTCGTATATCGTGCGCGTACGTCTCAAGAGTTTTTGACACGGTGATCTATGAATGTAAACTGTTCTGTGAATTTAGTGAAAGTGAGATAAGCCGAAACATACCGTGCTCGTATAAAAATAATTGGATTAAGTAACGTTCGCGTGATAGATCAGTTGTGACTAAATATGTAGTTACGACTTACAGCATAATACTCTCGTAAATAGTTACGCGGAGAAAATCAACTGAATGTAACTGCCTATTAGCATGGTATACAAAATTACATAACGAAGAGCAGAATAACGTTCATAGCGCATCTTCAACATCTCAACGAAAGCTATGCTTAAAGAGACATCGGTAAAGTTTAGTCTGTCCTTAATATTAAAACCTCACGTATTTCTTAGGTAATTCAAGTTTAGATAATTTCTAACCCTATAGTACAAAAACGGCTTACCTAACCGAGCCCTTAAACAAGAACTCGGCTATTTGCTTTTGGTTTCGGCGTCCAAAATTCATACGCCAATCAGTACTGTGCTGGCCTGATGCTTAACGACCTAAAATATCATCCAGGGTCCTGCATTTTGATGCTTATTTATGATTAATATTCTATCATCCTTAATTTGTAATAAAATTACATTTTTATTTAATATATCGAAACAATATTCATACGACCTTGTATCTAGTTTAGGTCACTTGACGAGACTAACCGATAAGTGATAACTGATAGTTACGTACTAACTTAATACTCACGTAAATAGTTACGTAAAGAAAATCCCTGTTAAAGCACTTAACATCTACAAACTGATTATTAGCATAGTCTTCAATATTATGTCGAGTGAAATACAATTCTTAGAAATGATTTCAAAATTGTATTGAGCATTGCTGGACTGGGAGAAAAGGAAAAAAATATAATGTGCCAGCTGCTTCTCTTCCCAGGCATACTATAAAAGTCAGAGACAGTGGTGGTATTAGAGGTTTTTTGTGGGTGATAGGCTGCCCCCCTGTCTCTACAATAGTCTCCCCCTCCACCATTATAATGCCTCCAAATTTTTCAAACGTGACATCAGATGGTTTTATAACTTGTAGTGGTCTGTCTTCCCCATAAGGGACACAGGCGTGAAGTTATGTATGTATATACTTTGCATATATCTAAGTATGTTTTGAAGTCGGTGCTTTTTTACGATTGGTTGGTATGCTTTAATTGCATACTCTTACTTTAATTTGGGCAAGCACCGACTTCAAAGAATACTTAGTTTGTATATTAACAATAAACAACACCATCTAGTCATAGAAAAACTGTATCATGACATTGTTAATTCTCTTAGCAATGCCGCTGAGAAAAGTTTTACATTTAAGCATAATTCAAAAAAGAAAAGAAATGTAGTTGGCTGGAATAAATATGTTAAGGAAGCGCATAGGGAGGCTAGGCTTTGTTTTCAGCTCTGGGTTCGAGCCGGCAAACCTAGATCTGGAAAAGCATTTGAAAATATGTACAATAGTAAAAAACTATTTAAAAACAAGTTGAAAAATTGTCAAATTAATAAAGAACAAATCAAAATGGATACCTTAGCAACACAACTTAGGGAAAAATGCTTCAAAAAATTTTGGAATACTACCAATAAGCTGAATCCAAAGCCTAGCCTTCCTGTCTCGGTTTCAGGTAAAACTGACTATCATGAGATCGCCAACTCTTTCATGAATAGCTTTAGAGTTGAAATGGTGAAACCACTTAATAACAATCAGGGCTGTGTAGCTGAGGATATATATGTTTCTGAGTCAGTACCTATTAGGTTTTCAGCAAAACAGGTACTCAATATCATTAAAAAAATGACAAAGGGAAAATCACCCGGCCATGATGGGCTCAGCGTAGAGCACCTGCAGCATGCTGGTCCTCACCTTAGTAGAGTCTTGGCTATGTTCTTTACTTTCTGTGTTCGACATACCTACCTCCCAGAGGACATGATGAGAACGGTGGTAGTACCTATCATTAAGAACTCTACTGGCGATGTCTCAGACATTTCTAACTATCGTCCAATATCCCTCGCTACAATAATAGCAAAAGTTTTTGATGGGTTACTAGAAAGACAACTGCTTGAATATACACAATTAAATGATGCCCAATTCGGCTTTAGGAACGGCTTGTCTACTGAAAGTGCAATTTACACATTAAAACACACTGTAAGGTATTATACAGACCGAAAAACTCCAGTATACGCAGCGTTCCTCGATCTATCCAAGGCATTTGATAGAGTAAATTATCCAGTACTATTTAAAAAGCTCCAAACTCTAGGTTTACCTACTGAAATTGTTAAGGTTCTTAGTTACTGGTACTCGAATCAGATAAATTGTGTTAGATGGGGGAATGTTGTGTCAAATGAATATCGCTTGGAATGTGGCGTGAGACAAGGAGGCTTAACCTCTCCTTTGCTTATTAATATTTACGTGGACCAACTGATTGATGAACTCAGTAATACCAGGGTCGGTTGCTCGGTGGATGGTAAAATTATAAATAATATCAGTTATGCGGACGACATGGTATTACTGAGTCCATCAGTCAGCGCCTTAAGAAAGCTTTTAAATATTTGTGAGAGTTACGCTGACCGACATGCATTACTGTACAATGTAAAAAAATGTGAGTTTATTGTCTTCGAAACTGCCAACAAACTACCATCGCAGGTTCCCTTACTTCAACTCAATAACATCGATTTAAATCGAAGTTACAAATGTAAATATTTAGGGCATATAATAAACTCAACATTATCAGATGATGATGATATTGAAAGGGCACGTAGGGCTCTAGCTGTCCGTAGTAACATGTTGGCTCGAAGGTTTGCACGCTGCACACCTCAAGTAAAAGTGACTCTATTTAGAGCATACTGTCAATCCTTTTACACGTGCAGCCTTTGGATCACCCACACAAAGAAATGTTACAGTGCCCTGCGTGTCCAATATAATAACGGTTTCAGAATGCTGTTGGGGTTGCCGCGGTACTGTAGCGCGTCAGCCATGTTTGCAGAGGCACACGTCGATGATTTTTTTGCGATCATTCGTAAAAGGGCTGCTTCCTTGATGCGCCGGATCTGCGATAGCCCCAACAGTATCTTACAAATAATGAAAGAGAAGGTGGATTGCCCAATAATAAAACATTGGAATAAAATGCACTTACAGAGTAATGAAAAATAAAATTGTTATATTTTGTAAATAGGCTTAGAACTAACATAGTTGTAAGATTTTTTGTAACTAACTCTTTTATATGGATCATGGGTCCGAAATAAAAACTTATTATTATTATTATTATTTATACCTAAAGCTACACGCCTTTCGGCGGAAAGACCCGACAATTTGACCAGTCGGTTATTATTATTATTAAAGTGAGTTTTATTTTGTACTTTTTAGTTAAATTTTAAAGTCGGTTTTATTTTTTCAGAATATTTTTATTCCTTCTTTTTTTAACTGAAGTTGTAGGGTAAACTAGGAAAGTCCATAAAGGTACCTGATATTTATATTCTAGGTAGATATATATTTTTTCTATATAAATTCCCTATATCAAAAACAACTGAATCGATTTTGATGAAACTTACAGTAGGTATTCCCTAAGTTGAACAATAGTACAACAAAAAAAGAATTACTGAAATCGGACTAATAGTTCCGGAGATATGCGAACACAAACATACATACATACACTTTTGAAATTTGGCAAATTTGTTCAGACGCTGATTAAGACTAACATATGCGAAAACTGGGCAGTTCTGAACATATTACCTACATATCCTTTTTTTGAGGTCGGTTAAAAATAAAAGACGTTTTCGTACGAGCCTTTTAAGACGCGGTGGTCACGAGAGAAATTCCCATAATTAATTGTAGTTATCTAGTTAATAACGTCCTATTATATAATAAACTTAAGGCTAAAACAATGTTATCATAAAAAGAAAAGCCACTTACCGTAATCCTCCAGACGAGGAACGTGGTGTGGTCTCGCGGCACGGTGCGGAAGGCGGCCTCCACCTGCCGCACGTTGCCTCCGTCGTCTTCCTGGTGAAACGCACACCATTAGCACAGCCGCTCATTATAAACATATTTTCTGTTTCGATTCATTAATTCTAGTACACTCAGCTGCAAAGAAACTGGACCCATATTGAAGATTTTTGAATGAGCTTTCGGTAAATATATTGTTCCAAAATAAAATCTAACTATGGTGCAGCGCAGACGGCACACTTTTTGTGCGATCGCCGCCAGACCGCAGACTCGATCGCACAAAAAGATTTTAGTTATTAGTAAAAATCGGTGGTTAACTATTTTTCTTTTTATTCTCAAATTTTGTAACTTGATGTCAATTTGCACCCGAAAGGAGCCGTATACTAGTGCCAATTATTTAGTTTGTAAAACTTTTATACAAACGTTTGTCAAATTATTGTGCGCCGGACTTTTTGCGCGTCGTGTGCGTTACTGCATATAATTGCATAGGTTCTATTTTCACAGACTAAAAAGTGCGTCACGGATAATCTGTCGTCTGCGCTGCGCCTAAGGTTTTAGATAATTCTACAAACAAACCAAACAGGCCATGAAGTTGGTAATTTCCAAATAATCAAGGAATGCAGAGCATTAAAAAAACCGACTTCACTAATAAGATTTGGCTGAAGTCAAGGTACAATTCGCCGTATTGATACATATTTTTTCCGAAAGTTTCAAAAAAAAAAGTCAAAAAGTACTCAATCAATATTGATGAAATTTATACGTGGCCACCTTTGAAGTATCCTCCATCATATGAATCAAGAATATCCAAAATCGATTCATAATTGTACGTAAAAACGGGTAACAAAGACACAAAAAACATACACATGAATTGAGAACCTCCTCCTTTTGGAAGTCGGTCAAAAATCAATTAGAGGGGGTTGTTGTTCCACTGAAGCTGACTGTACTTTACTCCTTTTAATTATGTTTGAGTAGTTGGAATTGTTTTATTCATTCGAGAAAGACAAGTTAAAAATAATATAGGAAGTTTCACAATCAGATATGGTAGTTTTAAAACAAACATTGATACAGTCACATAAACTTTCACACAGTAAGTAGGTAAATTGCGTCTTTTATTAATTGTTCTATACTGTTTGTCTCAATTATTACTCCGATGTTAATAATTGGTTATTACTAATATTTTTTATGACATATTTTTTCTGTTTTTACTTTCACACTGATTTTGCTGATCAACTGATTTTGCTGATCGCATTAAAAATATTCTCATCATTGGCACATTGTGTCAATGTTAAGAGGATCGATTGTACTTTTGCCGCCCAATACATTAGGGTTTTGTATATATGATTTAGGTACCTACCTACCTGATCCAGTAACAATCAGTCTACGGAAGGTACCTATTAAGTTGTATCATTTTATTGCAGCTTCATATCTTTATCATAGTAAAGATTTTTGTTGAAAATGCACTATTGGGGTTGACCGGAAGAAATCTCTGCTTAGTGCTAGGACCACCTAAACTGCTAAATTCTTAAATGATTTTGTTTTATGGCATAAACTGTATCTTGTGACACGATTTTTAAAAAGAATTTTGCCTTTTAGGAAATGGTAAACTGCCACAACTGTCACACTTATTTTATAAAACTAAAAAAAAACTAATGCTATTGATAAAACTAATATCAATGTCAATATTAAAATGTGCAAATCAAACCCATGTATCTACATCGTTATCGTATCGCTATTTAGTGTAAGTATTATTGAGAAGGGTTGTCATCGTCTCGTATACAGGGTGCGCCAAGGCCGCAGGTGTGTCCTCACAGGTAAACAAATGGATGAACTGCGGTGGACGACAATAGAGTGAGGTCACTAGAGCAATGGGATTTAAGGCGTGTCTAAATAGTTGCTTTTAGCAAATTGTACCGAACAATATGCTTAGTTAACAGAACAGAACTTTGTGGTCGCGACATATTTTATTTACAACATAAGTTGTGGTAGGTAATTTAAATTACTCTAGTACCTAAACTACATATTAAAAGTATTTTTGGTTAGTGGTAATGGTAAGAATCTGTTTTTTATTTCCTCTGGTGTTCTGCCTACTCCATAAGGGATACAGGGGTGAAGTTATGTATGTAGGTATGTGATGGTAAGAAATAGTTTATTTTATATTACCATTAATTACCCAGTCAGGTTAAGGCAGTTAGTCGTTGTTTTCTTATTTGTTGGTAAACAATGTTGTAGTATCAAATTATTTCTGTTCTTTTTTACACTCACTGTAATACAATACTTAGGTATCTATGTGGTTCCTAAATAAGCTTATTAAGTATACTCCTATCCTAGATTAAGTAAAGCCTGCAGTTTAGAAGTTTGTAGAACTTGTATGTTTGTGTGGGCTTGATTGGAAATTATTCTCAGTATTTTATTGATTGGGATAAAAATTCTGGTTACTTTTATTTACGTTTATTGTATAGGAATAACTCTTTTACTAATCTACATTTTATATTACATTTATTGAATGTGAGGTTCTGTTTATTTATCTCAGTAGATTTTTGATTTTAGACACTATTGATGCGACTTTAGTTATTCGATATATTTCACGTTACGTTTTTTGTTTATGTTTTTAAGTGTTAAAATACTTGTTAAATGTTAAAACTTCGTGTAGGTAAAATACATATTTGAAATTAATGTTTAGTTACTCTCATATACTCATTGGCCGGATTAAGTTTTTAATTAGTGAGATAAATCGAAAAATAATTATTTATTGAAATCTACGCTGCTAAAAAAAATGACAAAAATCGAAGTGATTCATATCGATATAGGAGTTATAGGAAGCAAAATATAATTATAAGTAAACATCAAATAAATAAATAGTTCTGAGCCGTATCTTCTTCAATTATTCTCCAAAATGTTTTAACCAATATATGTAACACACAATGAACTCAAACAACAACACCGAACCGCCTCCTAATTATACCCAGCAAAACAATAGTTAGTCAACGGTCAGTGACCGAGAGACTGCAATTTACATGAACACCACACATTCACACATCGCACTTTCAGTTTCATTCGCTCCGAGGTTCAACGCGAGTGGTTACTTGTTCAGCGCCTATCTCCAGGATCCGCATCTTGAGCACCGCGACCGGCGGACAGCTGGCGAGCGACTGAGGCGTCCGAGGCCTGGCTCCCTCCTCACTGCTGGCCTGGCACTCACTGCTCGCACCTCCCAAACTAGCCAACACCGACACAGCGACTGCAGCCGCCATACACTCCCCGCTGACTAACTCTGCCACCGACAGATGCGATCGCAACGAAAAAAGAAAATTACTTCACGGTTCTTGCTCCTACATATTTTAATGCGATCGAGAGAGGAATAAATTAATTCATGCGAAAGTCGTGGCGGCACGAGCGTCCGATTGATAGCGGCTATCGTGTTTTCATCTGGACGCTGAGTTGACTACTCAATTATCGACGTCAATTACTGCGGGCGGCGCGCGGCGCGGTGACGGCGGCTTGATCTAAATAATCAGTATTTGTTGTGACTGGTTATTACTAAGCAGGTACTCAATTGCACGAAACACCAAGAATTAACGAATTATTAGTAAAAAAGAGCTGTCTGTTGAAAATCACGATCGGAAATAAAGATATAAACAAATCTTTGTATTTAAACTCATAAACGAACTGTAAACAATGAGGGTATTTAGAAATACAGAAGTACCTACGCACTATGCTAGCGCATATAATTGCTGTAAGTAGCAAGTACTCACCAGCTGATACACGACGTCCATGGTGGCTGGTACGCTAGATTATATCTAGCACTTTCTACCTTAGTTATTTAGACTCATTTCAAATAGTCTAGCATCTTCTTCGGTGATTGTTATTTCATGCAATTTGAAGAATTTTACTTGTGTAGAAGCAAATTAAATAAAGTTTTAATGAGATCAGATCACGACAGCAGTGCTGTTCTGCGGTTGGGTTGGGTTGGCGATGGACTGATGCGATGGGATAGCTGCCATGGTGTTACAAATCACATTTGCGACAGGAAGCACGGTCCGACGCGTGCTTTGTTCTGTTTGAAACGCGATTCACTTTCGGCCACTGTGGACCACGCATGGACTATCAAAACCGTAAACATATCAAACGCAATATATTTATTGTTAGAAGCCAGGAAGCACGTTTTGCAATATTATGCCTAAACCTTGGAAAACTATTTGTTTGTCAACCGACTTCCAAAAGGAGAAGGTACCCAATACGTGTGTATGTTTTTTTTTGTGCCTTTGTTACACAATTTTTTGGACAATTATGAAGCGATTTTAAATATTCTTATTTTAAAAATATATATGAGCACGGAGGATATTTATCTTGACGACCTTAACTTATACTTCAGCCATAGTTTTGGACGTGAAGTCGGTTTTTTTTAATGCTTTGCATATCGTTGATTATTAAGCTTACTTTTCGAGGTGGGCAACGATTTGAGCAGGCCAATAAGTAGGTATATGCCCTTTAATCAACCGACTTCTAAAAAAGGAGGAGGTCTCAATTAGCATGTATTTTTTTTTGTGTCTTGATACACGGTATTTCGGACAATTATGAATTGATTATGAAAATTGTTGTTTCATATGATAGGGAATACTGCATAGTTGGTCCCATTTAAATTTCATCCAAATCGGTTGAGAGCTTCAAACTTTTGAAAAAATATGTATGATTTCGGAGAATGTTTACGTTGATGACATTCTCAACTCAGCCAAAGTTTTGACGTGGAGACGGTTTTTTTAATGCTCTGCATTCGTAGATTATAAATAATTTAAAAAGTAAGCATAGCTTGTGATATGGGATACCATGTAGCGAACTAGGGGGAAATAAAAATACAATATAGAATATAAATACATATATTATAGATAGACATCCCGGCACGGAACTTTTTTTTTCCGTGCGGGAATCGAACCTGCGACCTCACGATTGGCGCAGTAGCGTCTATGCCACTGCACTACGGAGACGTTATTTTGAGTTTCATTTAAATGGCATTTTTTTTTGTCTAATAATTTACAACATAAACGACTTAATTCACATGGTACATAAGTATCTCGACTACAAAACCACTAATAGTGTTAACCACCATATTATTTATTTACACTTTATTGTTAACCTTATATTATAACAATTTAAAATACATTCAAAGTGATTGAGATTACACAATTGGCGGTCTTATCGCTGGGCAGCGATTTCTACCAGAGAACCATACATACCGTACGTCGTCGTCGTATCTTAACACACATGTAGAAAATCAACGAATGCAGAGCAATAAAGAAAAACGATTTCACGTGAAAACTTTGGCCGACTTAGAATGTCATCCACGTAAACATTCTCGGAAATCATACATATTGTTTCAAAAAATTTAAATTTTCAATGAAGTACTCAACCGATTTCAATGAAATTTATATGAGACCAAGTATCCTCTATTATATGAAATAAGAATTTTTAAAATCGATTTATCGTGTAACAAAGACGTAAAAAAACAACATACAGACGAATTGAGAACCTCCTCCTTTTTTGGAAGTTAGTTGAAAAAGCGGGTTCGATCCCCGAGATATAAACAGCAGTCTTTAAGAATATTTATTTAGAATCTCAAAGCAAGGCCTTATATTTTCACGTATAGATAAACAGACAGTCTCATTAGTAAATGATATCTATACATAGCATAGTTATCAATGCAATGGTATGCCATTTCTAGGTTACATATATGATTTCAAGTGAGGGAGAGGTCGTGAATGTCTATATTAACTCTTCATCTCTAAACGTACCGTAAAACGCGGCAATCTTTCATACAAAATCTGCAGAAAAATATCAATAATTTGGCGGTTATTCCCACGTGTTTTTTCACAAGGGAACCGATTCTGGCGAAATGGCTTTTCATTCAAAATGGTGGGAAATTAGGCGATGAAGTCTGTTGGCGTTTACTTTGCGGTCGTCAGATAGTACAATATTATGAGCACAATACACCCGTGTGGTTTGTTGACTGACTTTATTACCAGTTTCCTTGACTTGGTACCGATTTCGAAAATCTAGTCTGTTTAAAATCAAGTATTAAAAAAAAAATGTAGGTATGAGACATAGAGGGACCGAAGATCTGGTCAAGGTCACCGTTAAATGATGTGGACAGCAAAGGACCGAGTGACATGGAGAAGCTTGGCGGAGGCCTGTATCCAGCAATGGACGTCTACCGGCTGAAGATGTTGATGTGACATAGACGTAATAAACTTCTGATTTGCAACATCGATTTAAACATAGGATTTATAAACCAGACAAATTTCGCGAAAAAATATTTTATTTTACAAGTTCAACCGACTTTCACGAATTCCGTCTGTTTGTTTTTACGCGATTATTTGTTAATTATGAATCAATTTCGATGAGTCTCTCTTTGGTAGAAGATTGTTTCGTGTCAATTTTATGAAAATTTATGAAGATTTTTTTATTTTCGAAAATATCTTTGAGAACATAAAATATAAGGTAGGTATGTTTGGACATGCGTAGATGCCATTTTATTTCTGCTTATGTTTTAGTTAGGACTTGAAAATGAGGGTAAGAATTTTAATGCTCTGCATTTCCTTTGGTATTTGTTTGTACAATGACTAGAGGGAATGCTAGCGGCATGTTTCTAATCAATTTTAATTGTTCCCTAAAGAAAATTTAAATCCTTATCAGGCATCTTTATCCCAGTTCATTTTTGTCTCACCGTTTCTTGTACATTTTAGGCTCACAGATCATCTCCAGCCATCTACTTTTTTGAGCCCGACTTTACTTTCGCATTGTGGGTCACGTTAAACGCGCATTAGTAACATAAAGGTAAAAAAACAAATGCGATTGTAAATGTAATTAAAAAATTAATGAAGCACATGTTATTATCGCTCCAGTTAAGTTACAAAGCAAATGCACCGTTAGTGCATTACTGATATTAATTCCGCAGCGGGCAGCGCAGCGCGGGCGCAGTGTTATTCAAGATGCGCACGAGTCATCTATTACTCGTTTAATTAAATGTCTTACTTTGGTTTGGTAAATAATAGATAATATTTAATAATAGTTTTAGAGGGCGTTACTTTATTTAACAAAAAACAAGTTTGCTAGTTTAATAACGTTTTTAAGTTTTTGCATTTCAGATGCTCAATTATTCTTTAATAACTGAAAAAATTTGCTAAATAAAAAATCACCCAACCAGGTCTCGAACCTGGGACCTCTCGTTTGCCGGACGAGGCCATTTTTAGCCCAGAAAATACGCGGTACGCCTCGACATTACTTAGCACATATTTGTTTTTAAGATACTGCTAACGTAGCTCCATCTACCGAATGGATAGCTTTGCAGCTAAGACGACCCGAGACCAATTTCTTTTCAGAAATTGTGAATCCCGGAAAGTCGATCTGTTGAGAAGAAGTGACAAGAAACTCAACAGCAATCATCTTTTAAAAATAAGAAAAAAAATACACAATAACAATTTACAGCCAGTAAATTTTGGAACCCTTCAGGTGTCGCCTGGCTAGCAGCCACAAATGTCTGCCGAACCAGCGGTCATTTATTTTGGCATAATTTTAAGAAGGGGGAAACTGCTTCAACCTCATCTAAATTTAAGCACCATCAGGTAAGTCACCGCTTAAGTCGCCGTTAAAAAATTTCTATATTATCACGATGATGTTAATTATCGATAGAACATGGTCAATGGCGTAAAATAAGGCGAATAATCGTTATTATCTCTGTAACATTCCATCGGTAAGTTTGCATTAATGTGTCATTAGTTGTATGGACAAATAATTGTTGATATAAATGATACTCTTACTTTTGTGCCGAGAATAATATGCTCGAAGATTGAAACATGAATGAACATTATGTATAGAAATTTTAAGGTAAGAATATCCTTTTTTTGTTATTATTGTGTAATCACAGATGAGTTTATCTAATGTAAATTAATTAGTACTGTAACTAAAACTAAAATTGTATAACCCCGTTGAAGTTATGGAATTTATTATTTTATTTAATACATACATTTTTCATGCAATGTAGCATGTAGTAAACTTTGCTCACTTTATTTCGAAAGTCTAGTAGATTGAAATGCTAAAATGTGAGATACATCGTAAAAATGTATTGTAATAAAAATATCGCTTGTTAACGCTTGAGTGCGGCTCTAACTTTATTTATGAGCGATATCAATCTTTATTTGTCTTCTCATAACATTGCCAATTAAAATCCTATCCTGTACACTTTTAAATCTTCAGAGATTGACAGATGGTTTTCTATCTCCCAAACTTTAAACCATGAAGTTTCACGGTGTTTCTACATTAAAATAGGTAAGTAGTATGCTTTTAAACACTTTTAGACGACCACTTTAGCGATGGGCAGATAGGTTTAGCTGCCTCAGAAGCCAGTGGTTGCGGGTTCGATGCCCACCCGGAACAAGAAAAAAAAATGTTCCGGGTTTGGGTGTTTATCTATATATGTATTTATATTCTAGGTTCCCCCTTGTTCGCTACATGGTATCTCATAACACAAGATTTGCTTACTTAAGCAGTCGGTCCCGGGTGCTGTATACTTGTATACAGTAGTCGTTAGGGTTTGTCAGAAGCCATTTTGGTCTCCTGAAAATTCTGGCATCCACTACCAAGCACTAGGCCAGCTTGGTGGATTATGGCCTATACCTACTCGTCACCCAGGGGAGAGGCTCAGCCCTGCAGTGGGCTCATTACAAAGAGTTGTGATAATTGAGGCCATATATTTCGTGTGATTGTCTGGGGATTTTAGGTATACATGTGAGATAATTTAAATGAAAGTCTCAATTTGCATATCTTTTGACAATAGGATTTGAGTGAATTAAGATTGAAGTGTATAAATTTATTTACCAATGAGCATCGGTATGTACGCATTCAATTTATTGTTTATTGCCTTATAATAAATCATATGACTAATAAAGTAGTCAAAGTAGCTAAAAATAGGTATTCATAACATTTTTTGTCTAAACTAAGCGGATATGGTTTTAACGATATGAGTTGATATCATGTTTCAATTTATCGTGAGGAAAATATGCGAGTGTGTATTTCCCAAATTCAATATTTCTTGGATATCAAATTACAGTGTTCTAGATTTACCTACAAGCTAAATATTGCACAACTATTTAGATTATGACTTAATGGTAATTGCAATAAAAATGTTTTTTATCCAAGATAACTTCCCAACAAGAGTAATTTGATGCAAATACCTAAACATATTTATATTCTATTCTATTTGGTTTATATTGGTCTTTACTTATGATGTTACCATTTTTTTATGAAATAAGACGAAGTCCTTTTTTCAACCGACTTCAAAAAAAGAAGGAGGTTCTCAATTCTTTTGTATGTTTTTTTTTATGTTTGTTACCTCATAACTTTTGACTGGGTAAACCGATTTTGATGATTCTTGCTTCATATGATAGAGGATACTTTTCAATTGGTCCGATATAAATTTCATCGAAATCGATTCAGTACTTAATGAAAAATTTTAAATATGTATAAATTCGGAGATCGTTTACCTTGACGACCTTATACTTCAGTCAAAGTTTTGACGTGAAGTCAGTTTTTTAATGCTCAGCATTCGTTGATTATTACCTATATCTTTTGTTTTTGTTAATCAAATTAGGTAGTTGCAATGGATCTATTTTTGTCAATGTGGCTAGAAATTCTTTAAAGGCATTTGGTACTGGCTTTCGGGTATTGAATTTTTTTCCTGCCAAGAAGTTATCCAAATGGAAAAAGTTGAACTCTGTAGGGATAAGAAAATCCAAGCTCTTGTAACTTAAAGACAGGCTGTTATGCTGTATGAGGTCGCGCGTTGTCGTGCAAGAGCAGCGAAGCCGAGCAATTGACCAAAAAAAATTAAAAAATTCTCCATTTTGTTTTTTCCATGTTGGAGATTCGCGAGCTTCTCCATAATTGTGTTCAGCTCTTCTAGACGTCTGCAGTAATTCTCATCCCGTTTGGTAAGAAGCTGTGATGAATACCTGCGCTAGAACAACAAACAGTGACCATCACATTTCTAGGGGTATTTTTTCGTTTACGGCATTGTTTCGGTGCTGAACCAGGATCTATTCAACTATCTGAGCGCTTGCGATAGTCCAATTTTTCGTAATCAGTGACAATGCCTTCATTTGTCTGCCTATTGATTTCACAAGCTATTTTTTAATGAGAGTACGAAAATGATCAAAAAAGTTCTTATTATTATGTTCATCATTAATTGGTAGTGGGGTCATTGTAATGTCCCAAAAAACAGCGAATTCCAGATTTTTTCATACAAATATTAAACAGGTTTTCCTGTAGCTTGTAAGTGCCTTAAACTACTTTAAGTTTCAATAAAAACACCGGGAAGTTCATTAGAGCATAAATATATGTATAAAATTTTTGCTCCCAAAGCCTGTGAGTTATAATTACATATAACGATAATTAATCGGATATTCGGATATCCGATAACTAATCCAAGAATCATCATCATCATCATCACGAATCTTTGTAATGAGCCCACTGCAGGGCTATGAGTCTCTCCCCTGGGTGACGAGTAGGTATAGGCCATAATCCACCAAGCTGGCCTAGTGCTGGGTGGTGGATGTCTTCTGACCTAAAACCCTAACGACTACTGTATACAAGTATACAGCACCCGGGAACTTGCCCTCCGAAGCACGGAAGTCGCCATGAGAAATGAATGGTCGGCGGTCACCCATCCATGTACCTACCGCGCCGAACGTTGCTTAACCAGTGATATTGTTTGATACACACAGTAACCACGGCGCCACGACGACTTCCCACGTATAGCATGTTAAATTTTATCGATAAAACACTATGCAAAGAAGGGTCTCACTTCTCCCTCACCCCTCCGAATGACAGCCATTTTAAATGGCAATGGCGGTACCGTGAGCTCCATCCATGGCCGATGAGGTCGACCTGGAGGTTTTTAGTGGGTAGGTCCAACCTTCTGCCGGATCATCCCCACATGTCCCGCCGTTCCCCCATGGGCGATTGGGGACATGACAGCACGTTTTCATCCAGAAAAAAAAGAGACATAGCATATTTAATATTTTAAATAATATTTTAATACATACACATACGTACATACATAAGCTAACGCCTGTCTCCCCTTGGGGTAGGCAGAGACAAGGGAACACCAATTGCTGCGATCCAGACAAACCTCTTTCGCTTCTTCCACGTTCATCAATCTTTTCATACATGATCGCCGGTTACGGGTACTTTTGATACATATATTTAAATTTTATATCTCTTAGAAACATTCTTTTCTAATCACTTTGTTAAACAAATACTTATATGTTTTAGTGATATTAAAAGAACTAATACATGTAGGTATCGACTTACATCTTACCATCAGGGCCCTATTTCATAAAGCTACAATTCGTGGTAAATTGACAATTGTTAGCGATTTTCACCTGACTTTCGTTTTATAAAACTACAATTCTACAGGTGACATACAAGTGTCAGTAAAAAGCGTTTCATAAAAATTGTCACGACCATTCTCAGGGTTTAAAGTGTTACTAGATGTAAAAAAAATCCATTTATACCACATTTCACTCACCTTTGTTGATAACGAAACGTAACTAGAAAGGGGTATTTACAATTTCGAAACGCATGTCAATTTAAAGCGACGTCTCTCATGCATGTAGGTACCTACTCGTCGTCATCCTTCCATCCATCACAATTTGTGAATCATTAAATTCTATATCTCTCTTTCACATACATACTTCCTTAATACTTATTTAAATCCAAATTAAAGGGTCACTAATCAAAATTAGGTACACTTCTTCTCAACAAAATACATAAATGGTTCTGCTACTTAATGTAGTTTTTATTAATATACAAAGTTTGCTAAATGCCCATTCAATTCAATTTCGTGTACAACTGCCACCATTATCATTATTTTGCATAAATTTTTATAATTTTTCTTCGTTTATTGCAATTGTAAGTCGTCGACAGGTCCTCGCTTGCCTGTCGGATTGTCAGGACAATTCTACAATTCTTGGTAATTTTACACATGACAGGCGTTTCATAAACGACAATTCATAGCGATTTGTATGACATTTGTCAGTAGACCGCATATCGCTACAATTGTTTTATGGAAACGCATTATGTGACAATTTTGGATGAATTGTCAGGGTTTTATGAAACACATTTTTGTTATTTTACAATGAATTGTCGACATACAATTGTCGGTCGATTTGAGTTTTATGAAATAGGGCCCAGATGAGATTTAGATCAAATCCGAGTCTAGTGGCCATTAAAAAAAACTCATTGTCCAATTTCCAATTGATTTCATAAAAGATGTCCCGCGCATTGCTCTTATGTCAAACACATAGGGTGTATTATCGCTCAAATTGCGGAACTTCTTTCATAAAAATGATCTTCCTCGAATCTTAGTGAATAACAACGTGACGTTAGAGACCATAACAGTTATTTTTTTTGTCTATGCTTTTTACAACTACAACTTTTTGGACAACACACAGATTGTAAAGGTATGGGCGGTTTATTTCCAGAGGATGTACGGATTAAAACTCAAATTCTCATTGAATTCAAATTTTTTTCATTGACAACTAGTTCCGCATATATCTAGAGTCTACACGTAAGTATCAACTTAACGTCTATTCAGAATCCCTAGTAATAGGTTAGTAAGTACTTAGTTACATCGATACTACATACCTACCTACATACAAAGTATTTCCTTGTGGTCCCGTTATGTACTCCCTTAAAATAATATTTAAGTAAACATAAAAACATAACAAATAGAAAAGAAAGTTGTAAAAATATTTGTTATAAAAACGATTTACCTGAGCACTTACTAAAAAGTTGACGACGGGTTTTGCCGTTGAAAATTGTGCCCGTGTTACTCCTGCCTAAATGAAAGCTCCTACTGCCTACCTATACAGGGTTGATTTGTAGTCACTGGTCAAATTTTTTTTAACATAATTAGTATCGTTCATAGAAACGATTTTTGCAAAAAAAATATGCTAATATATTAAGCTAAGCTTGCTCACTCTAAATTACCATAAAAAAAAGATGCGCTACTACAAAACATCTTGTAGTACTACGTCGTAGTATTATCAATGAAATGCCGCGTCGTAGTAGCTATGTTCATCAATAGCCACTATTTTATTTAAAGTTTGTGGTTTCATATTTCTACTTTTTTGTACTGAGCGACGCTAAAATAAATATGCATATACGTTTAAATCGTATCAAACAAACTAACATTTAAATTTGACTGGTGACTAAAAATCGACTCTGTATAGCTTTTTGAAAGGACTCACCAGCTAACTTCTCCTTCAGCCCGTATTTTACATCGGTGAACTCGCTTTAAACGGTTTTTGCAAAATTGCAAATTGCAAATTCTGACGTTCATTAAATGCTTATGTCTCATAACTAAAAATATTGTTTAAATACAAAATGGTTTTGGGTTTCCGTACGTGAACAGAAAAATTGAAAGATTAGGTACCTACTTACCTAATTTAATTTTGTAAGTGTCTAAGGTCTACGAAAAGTTGTGTAATTAAAGTACCTGCCTGATGCATTAACCTCCTTGTCATCTAGACACATAGCCCTGCATAGCTAATTCATCAGGCAATGTTCTTTTGATATCAGTTAATGTTTTGATATATCTAAGAGTGACGGAACCATCACCTGAGCACACTTTTTTTTTTTTTTTATAAAATATGGATGGGACGTTTGTCTTCCATGACACCTGATGTTAAGTGAACATGAAGACTAAGGTGGTACACGTCCATCCACGAGAAACATATTCACTCGACGCTTAAAAGTACTAGGACTATACTGGTCAGGGAAAATAGACGCAGGCAGTTCATTCCAAACCTTGGCGACCCGTATCAAAAAGGAACTGTCAAAGCGCTTAGTTCGACTTTTCGGAATATCAACCACATACGGATGGAAGTTCTGTCTGCGTCTAGTAGTCCGATGGTAAAAGGGTGAGGGTTCAATTTGCTCAAACAGAGCACTCGCGCACTTACCAAAATGTATCCTGTAGTACACGGTTAAACAAGCAACCTTACGACGATGCTCTAGGGTCTGTAGTTTTTTGGTCGTAAGGTCGACGTTGTTAATTAGATTACGGGCTCTTCGGTCAACGGAGTCCAGCGCTTCTAGTTGATATTTGGCGATAAATCCCAAAGATGACTGCAGTACTCCATGCATGATCGCACTTGAGCTGTATATAAGTTAAGAAGCTGTGCAGGGCTGAAGTACCGCCGTACCTTCGAGATGATTCCCAACTTTTTCGAAGCTACTTGAGCTATGGACACAATTTGTTGACCGAATTTTAAACTGGATGTTATAGTTACGCCTAAAAGCCCTAGATGGTCAGTAATGTGGAAAGATACATTTTGGAAAGTGGGCGTTAATGTGCAGGTGCTCTTTTTTGCGGAGAATAGACACGCCTGAGTTTTGGACGCGTTGAATTTGACCAAATTCGACTCACCCCAATCGGATACTTTCCGTAAGGTCAAATCAACGCGCTCAATCATTGACTTTCTTAAACTCTGGATTTCACGGGGGCTCGCTCGCGCATTGGATACGTATCTCTCTACAACAGTGCTGTCATCAGCATAACTAATTGTGTTAAAAGGTCATTAATGTGCAGCAACAATAATAAACACTAAATACTTAACGATAACACCCTGTAGACATAAAAGTACAGCTCTCCAATCAGGCATTATAATATTTTTAACTTCTGGAATAGGCTCTTGGCCACTCATACTATTGAGGTACCTAGCTGTACGTACATTGGCATTCCAAAGAATATTGTGTAGGCGCCACATCGACTGTCATAATATTAAACTCCCGTTATTAATTGCTTTTATTAATAAGCAGGTATCTTAGCTTCCTCATACTAGGGAGGCATTGACAAATACGATCAACCAGGCACCGTATTATTATCAGCGATAACACAATGATCGTGACTTATTTTAATTAACTTGATACGAAATTAATTATAGAGAAGATTGGACGTATGACATGGTAATTTATTACAGAGTGATATCATCTATCAAGCTTTTAAAAAAATGTTCAGTAGGGCCTCTAAAGGGCTCTATTCATCGTACGTAAACAACGCAATTTTAATGCCAAAATTAGGAAAACATATGTTTGATCTAATTTTGATATACTTACCTAGAAATAATCGTATGGGTCGCAAGTTTCGCATACTTACATGTTTTACTCGTAGTATTAACTATATCATCCCTACAGATTCAGGCCAGGGCGATATTTTCTTATGCCAGCCAATATACTCTTTTTTTTTTTTATTCTTATTTATTTTATAAGCCATATACATCATATGATTAAGCCGGCTTAAAAAGAAACAATAGAGAAACATTTTTACATATAACACATAGAATATAACACATATTACTAAATAGCAGTAACATACAAATTATGAAAATGGAACTGAAAGTAAAAAAGATTTGTAGTAGTCATGTCTTGAGGCCAAAGATTGAATTACAAAACTTAGGAAACGATCACTGTGATTAACAGAAAAGTTAGAACTAAGGATTCTGTGGAAAAGGAAGAAGAGCTCCCCAGCACAACACTGAGTATCTTTCAAAACCTCCAATCGCAATTGATCATTTATTTTACATTCTAAAACTAAATGCAGGAGATCTTCTTCCCTGTCACACAGGCTACAGTTTGGGTTTTCTCTTTTTTTCATTGTGAAACTAAATTTATTGAGAGGCAAGTGAGAGGTACGAATTCTGAAACATGTAACTAACTTTTTTCTGTTATAATTTTTTGAGATGAACCATGGGATGCGAGGAGGTTCGCTTATACTCTTAACCTTTGACATTTTATTCAAAAAGGGTCTTTGCCTTTTGCTTTATCCGAAACAAATATACAGCTAAGCATGATGTGGTGGTATAATGTCGGAAGCTCTGCAAACTTTTAATTGAATTTTAAAAATCATTAACAGATAATTTGATAACATTAATAAATACAAAAAGTTAATTGTTGACAATTTTAAATCAAAACTTTGATTAAATTTTATTTTGCACAAGATTATATGAGTCTGTTTCATAAAACAAAATGTATTAGTAATCAGCACACACTTTTAAGTTTACTTTGATATAATGTATTCCATTGTTATTGTAGTATATTATATTTCTGTTATTTATTTTGAGTATTTATGTATAAACTTGTTAATAGTCCACTCTGAGTGGTATAACTTCTCAATATTTGTATAAGCGACCCATTCGGTTCTGATCACTCATTAGATTTATATAACGTCAAATATTTATATACTTAAATGTTGGCACTCAAGGCCCGCCCGTGAGTTGTACCTACTATTATTATGCCATTACATTATAAATATGACTGTTTGTTGCCAGAATAAAATAAATAAATAAATTATGAAACAGCTGGTAAGTTTCTGTCAATCCGGTGTCCAAATCACAGTGCTTAAATTTCACAAATATTTTTCGAGCTAAATATAAGTTATATTATTATTAATGAGGTTTTAGATCCTCTGAGTAGAAGCATTTTTAGAACTTTTATGTAAGTAAAAATAAATTAGTCTAAATCGTCATATCCTCATTTGATCTTAGATACCATCAGGCATTCTATACTTAAGAAAAATTTAGTTCCGGCTTGGCGCCTTCTACGCCGAGTCATCAAGCCGGGTATAATTTCAAAGTCCATTAATAAACGACGTTAGAGAAAAAGTGATCCGTTCGGTGTTGATTTTAAAATGACTTTAAAAATTTATTGTAAAAAGGGCTGCTATTGGTAAAATATCTGACTGAATACATGGTTCATAAAATTATATGTCTGTAAACTGCAAACTGTCTGTTTTTAAAAGATGTTGTTGAGTTTCTTGCATCTTCGTTTCCACAGATCGACTTTCCTTAGTAGTTGTAGATATATACCTACGAAATAAAGAAAAATAGTTTTTTTTTTATTATTTATTTAGTCGGCGAGCCTTCCCTTCTTCCACATAAAACGAATTTGTTCAATACAATTTTGTTCTACTCAATGTTCTACTACATAAGAATGGTGACAAGTCCGACACCAATAATCACATTCAAATTGTCACATTAGTCTGATTTCCCACCTGTATAAAGCTCAAAGTAATCGACTCAACAGCTAGACAACGAACAATCCCCCGCTCAAGCAGGTTTCAGACCCGGCCTCTCTACTACTGACCTGACCACCTCCACAGCGTTAACCTAATTATAGAAAAACATCAGGAGTACGATCTTCCATTATTGCTTGTTTGGCAGTTTTTTTATCTATAAATAAGCCTTCAATAAATGCAAAATGTGTTAAATAAAAATCATCTCCTTTATTTAAGAGTAATTAAGCATTTTAATTGCAAAAACTTTAAAATATTAATAAGCCTTCAGTTTCACGAATTAACAAAATAATTGCTTTTCTTCAAGTGCATAATATTTTGCCTTACAGCCAAAACCTTTAAATGTAACTAGCGCTTAAAATGGTTTGCTATTCTGAAAAAATAGGCCATACGTAGTTAGTAGTTTGACCCCAAGTGAACTATCAAAATCAAATGAAATTTGTGGCGATTAGAAAACCTTAAAAGTTTAAGAAATTAACTTTTGGGGTGTATTGAGTGCAGGATGAATAGAAAATAGTGATTCTCGCAGTGTAAATTAACGCTCTTTTGACAGCTCCAAAAAAATTAACTTATGAATGTTTAATTAAAAGTGTAAACAAGAAGTAATATGTGGCTAATACTTATATGTAGAGAGCATTTAAAGATTAAACGGTCATACTTATGTTTAAAAGATGTAAAAAAATAAACAACAATTTACATTTGTTGTATGTGTAACAGGAAAAAATAACAATTTTATAAATTTACTAGGAAATTTATAAACTTCCGGAATATTGTAAACGGGAGAAAAATTGTATTATTTTACGCCAGTATTTTTGCAAATTGATAAATTTACCGAACTCACGCGTCAAATAGTAAGTAAGTTCTGATTGATTGAATAAGCCATGTGTCCAAATTTCATAAAACCAATGCAACAAAAATATGTCCTAGTAGTTCAACTTTCAAGAGAATTGTACAAAGTTGAACTACTGAGAATAAAATTCCCGCTAGTTCAACTGGTTGAACTGAGCAGTTGAACTACTGGGAACTATCCCCAGAAAAGCATCGTTACGACGCAATTCGTAACATATGATGAGTCATACGTAGCCATTTGACTGATCTATTATTGAAGTGTAGAAAGAAAATGCACAAAGAAAATTAAAACATAGTATTGTCTTAAGTTTTCACGATTCATAATTTAAATAAAACTACTTTTTAACCGGATTAATCGCGTATAATTTACCGAAACGTCGAGTTAAAATGTAAAATATAAATTATACGCGATTAATCCGGTTAAAAAGTAGTTTTATTTAAAATTAAAACAGATATAAATCTGTACGAAACGTCGCAAATCGATAAATTTACGAAAATGTGAACGTAAAATAATACAAATTTACCTCTCGTTTAGAATCTTTCGCTAGAAAATTCTTAGGGAACTAATAAATTTACGGTTCTTAGTATTTTCTAGTTGTACATGAAATATAACCTAAAAAACTTTTAACACAATACCGTGTCGTCGCTTCGCAATCGCACCTCCCTAGGTCGGCGAGCACAGCGGCCGAGGTTAGTTCCGCCTCGAGCACTTGTTTGGCCACTGCACTGACCACATCACATGATTCTGTTGAGATTAAGTTGTAAAATCACAATTGAAATACGCATACATTTTTTAAAATTTTGTTCGAGCGACTTTCAAAAGGGGTTCTCAATACGAGTGTATGAATTTTTGTGTGTTTGTAATGCGATTATTTCGTCAATTATGGATCGATTTTTATAATTCTATTTTAATTTTAAAGAAGATACTTCAGAGGTAGTCTCATATAAATCAAAAAACATCGAAATAGATTTAGTAGGTACTTTAAAAAAAATGAAATTTTCAAAAACATACGTGTGAAAACGGAGAATTATACTTTAATAACCGTATAAGTACTTCAGCTAAAGTTTTGACAAGGATTTTATTATGTTCTTGAAGTCGGTTTTTTAAATGCTCTGCATTCGTTGATTATTGGTTATTATAGTTGGAAGTCGGAACGCATGCAACTAAATAAAATAAGTAGTTAGTGCTCTTATCAATGTAGGTAATTAAATACGTAATTGTTATTGTGTACCATTTAAAACACATTACGTCCGTCCATGTCAGAAGTCATGAATCAGAAAATCAAGGGTAACAATTTTGTTAAAGCTGTGGTAAATATGATACTATTGCATATTGCAAAGAAGAGAAATACCAGAAAATTAACAAGATAAATCACACATCCCTTCACAACTCTTTGTGATGAGCCCACTGCCGGGCTATGAGTCTCTCCCCTGGGTGACGAGGAAGTTTAGGCCATAATCCACCAAGCTGGATGTCAGAATTTTCAGGGCTCCGAAACGACTACTGTATACAACTTAGTAAGAATTATTTGGAGGGCCGGAAATCTTAACTTATCTTACTAATATTAGGTATCAACGAGATAGTTTGAATGGATGTATTGATGGATAATTGCTCCTCAATCACGGCAGAAGGGCTCACCGGATTTCGATAAAATTTGGCAATGTGATAGTGTACACTGTGGAATAGCACATAGGCTACTATATTCCCGCAGGATTAGAAATTACGCAGGTAAAACAGCGTGAAACAGCTAGTATCAATATAATAAACTGTTCCATTACTGATTGAGGTACTGAGTGACTAACATACAACGTCCAGCCATGACTACTGGGCGTAGAGAGCTGAAATTTGGAAGATACCTCCCTTTCCACAGGAACGGGAAATATGTTTTATATTTTACTTTGTATGAAAAATATTATTCCTTGAGTGCATCCAAATGAAACTTGGTTAAAAGGTTTCTCAATGTGTGTCTGGTTGCATAATGAAAGGAATTCTCGAAATTCCCATGGAAACTGGAAATATAGGACTTTTGAGTTCATACGCGTACGCAGTCGCGGGCAAACGCTCGTAAAATGTAACAGACCGATTGGTAATATTTTCACTGTCCCTGTCGAAGGCGCCGAGGATTGTATCATAACTTAATTGCGCACAATCTTTTTTCTAAAGCATGCTCTGAAGCCTGAAGGCGACCTTAGGGTGGTTCATTCCTGCAAACATCCGCATCCGGCTCGAAGGACCAAATGTATGCGAGCTGTCTCGTATACTTAATTGATAGAGTGATAAGTGATACAAAATGATAGAACTGAGAATTAGATGTAAAAATTTGATATAATTAAACTGATAGGTAAAAAATTGATATAAAAACTAAAATTAAATGATATTGATATGATGAGCTCGCGTGGATGATTAACGTGAACTGATTGATTTTTGATCTGCTTTCGACGACGCCGCGGTAAATGCTGACGCTGAGCTATTGTATCGAGCAAGTATCATTAATTAAAGGAAAAACTTTCTGGATGCCAAAAAACATAGATAGGTAGGTATTACTTCATCAGCTCAAACCTGCTACACAAAAACCTTCCCCTAGGACTCCTAGGCTAGGACTAGTAATTGAGACCGTTTGCCGTGTTCAATGGAATTGTGATCACATCATGTAGACCGCCATAGTAAGCTTGCCCTGCACCTGCAATCAGCTCTTAGGGTGTCACCACACCAATATATCGACGTCAATCGGTTTTTTTGGCCTTGTAAAAACTATCGACTGTCGATCAACTGTTCACGGTAACACCCAAGCAGTAGGTAAGTATCTAGTTTGGAAGTCTACAAGGTATATTGCTTAGAATATTCACTACCCAATGCTCAATGGACTGGACAGGAGTGGTCTGAGAGAATCTTTATTATAAAATATATCGAACACTTTTCCCACCACTTTTAATAATTCTCAATTTCAATATTGTACGCAAAAAAACATCCTTCTAAATACCATTGTACTAGGTCAATTTCAACAAAGCAATATTTTTTATCATTTTGATGAACTTTTTTTATTATAAGTTTTTCTTTGTATTTTACACTTAAAGATACCTACTAATGTGGCCTAATAAGTATTAATTAAAACAAAATAAAATTTTATAAAGCACTAATAAAATGAACGTCTTTAATTTTCATGCCACCAATGGCACCAATATGATACACTTATCCAACAAATTAATTTATTGAGAAAATAATTAACAACCTGCATAAAATGTAAAAGGTAAATCGAATATATATCGAATGTAGTGTTTTTTTATTACAGGTCTCGGGTGATTTGAAGTATAGGTAGGTACCTACTTTAATTGTTTGTAAAATATCGGATAACATTAGTTGAATTTAACCAAAATTATAAAATAATTCACCATATTGATAAAAATGTACACCAAAATGAGAACACCAGAATGAGGTTCCAGATGAATATACTCTACATAAAAAATATAATAAATATTAAAATAATTGGTGTAAAGTTAGCTGTAGTCAGTCACTACCTTTCGACATCCATAAGATAAAAGAAATAACAACAGAATTTGAGCCAAGTTAAACCAATTATTAAAAAATAAAAAATATGTACTTTTTTGGCGGGAATACGAAAATTCTAGCTCGCTTCCGAAAGAAAAGCGCACCTTGAAAGCTCAGAATCTGCACTTTGAACCTAAGAAAGCTTTGCTCAATTATTAATACGAAACGTGTGCGCTTTTCGGAAGCAAGTAAGAACTTTTCAGTGCAAAACTATTCGATCCTACTATATGATCCAGCATGATGACAAAGTTTTAGGATACAGTTATATTTCATTCGTCGAAAACTTCACATACTATTTAAAATATATAAACGCGTTTTACCGATTGTACAACTAATGAGTACGAAGCTGGTATTGGGACAATCCACCAGAATTTTTTGTATCCACCACCGGATAAAAAATATTATCTTACTTTAATATTGCTTCTATGCAGTACTGGGGGCGAAAGAAAAACATAGAATGTGCCAGCTGCTTCTCTTCCCGGGCATACTGTTAAAATCAGTTAAGGGACCGAGGTGTTATGGGAGGCTTTGTGTGGGCGATAGGCTGACCCCCTGTCACTGCAATAGTCTCTCTCCACTATTATAATTCCTCCAAATTTGTCAAACGTGACATCAGATGGTTTTATTACCTCTGGTGTTCTGCCTACCCCATAGGGATACAGGCGTGAAGTTATGTATATATGTATGTATGTAATATTAAAAAAAAAAACTCAATTTACACTGAACCCTCCACACTTACATTTTCATCGCGGACAGACATTTATGTGCTTGGGAAATTCATCCTACTACACCATGAGATGGCGAGGTACAGCGAGGTACAGCCTTGATTTTTTTTCATTTAAGATTACGATGGGTTACAGTAATTTAATCAGTCTACTAATATTTAGACAGGAATAATCTCGGCTTAGTGTGTCCATCGATTTGCCTTGTCAACATTTTTTTAGCAGTCCCTAATTATTACAGCGCACCTGGGGCGCTCGTAATAGTTCTTTAGCATTCCCTATGGTATTACTATAAGACTTATAAACACTCGGCTTATATAAAAAAAAAAAACAATTTTCTAACATCCTTATATAACGTTCAATTACATTTTTAAGCGATTATATACTCTATATCTAAAGAGCAAAGCACGCGTAAAATTGTGTAAATATTTGATTGAAGTATAATAAGTGACGCGCTTACGACGCCCCCTGTGGTCAGCGAAGCTACATCTCACGACTGTTTGCATTCCTGACATTCCTTCTTGTTGTTTTTTGCTATTTATAATATTTAAATTATGTTAATTATACGTATTATGCGCAATAAGGCAAGCCAAAAGTTTTTTTATTGAAGTGACATCTATAATTTTATGTTGAATTGTAGGTATAAAACAAGACTTCTGCTATGATATTCCAAAACAGATAACGATAGTTTTAATTCTACACAACCATTTTCAAGTCTGAAATGACTTTTGACAAACCCTGCAGGTATTAACTAACGTGGTCTCCGAAGCATGGGATAGTGTTTGTCGTAACTAAAATCGATACAAAAATAAGTAGTCACAGAATATTCGTGATATAGGCTATAAGAAAGAAATACATTTATATCATGCGTCTGATGAATTACAGATGTGGGTCTATGGGGAGAACGTATAGTAATAATTACTATACGTAGAATTATTGCCATCAGGGCCTCCCTTGTAAGCCGCCAAGCATTTTAGAGCCTTCCTATGAAGGAATGTCAATCATTCATCATGTCACTGATGTTTAACCTATATGCGTGGCACGTACTTCAAATTAATTATTTTGTATACCCACCTAAAAAGATTGCATGCTGTTAGACAGTTTTGTATAAGGAACGTATCATAGTATAGCCACATTTTAGTACCATCAATATAATTTGATGATTTGAATGTGAATGTCATATAAACGAGCTTTCTGCATGTGGCTGTATATATTGAGCTTAAAACTCCTATTTAAAGAAATATCTTTCACATTTAATTGCCAAACTCCTGAGGCAGGTTATATTTTAAGGAGAAATCCCAAAGGGATCAAACGTTAAACCGCGCTAAGTTGTGAGTCCTAAATAACATTGCAGGAATTTGATGGTTTTTTTCCTTTTAACATAATAGTAGAGGCATTGAACCCACGTCTTGGTATTCACTGCGACATACATAGAACTCTATATGACATATTAAAAGACTTTTGAACCGGACACTGAAACGTCGTGTTAAACTGTGAAATATAATTAATTGTGGTATGCGATAAAATCCGGTTAAAATGCATTTTATTCAAAATAATGGACCGTGAAAACTTAAGACACTCTTAAATAATATAGTGAGAAAATTTATAAAACCTGGCAGAGTCGCTAACAATAGAAATCCACTTCCTCAATTCAAAAAAATCTAAAATTCAAAAAGTTTTATTCATCTTAGGAATTTTCTAAATCACTTGATAATGTCATCATATACTTCGGCTTTAGCTAATTGTTGAATAAGATATTACAGTAAACCAAGATACAAAAAAAGCCGACGGAATGAACTCTTGACACTCTTTTACAGTCAGAATTATCAAATTAATAGGTAAATTGACCGTGACGTGAAAAAAAAACAAACAAAAGACAGCTATGAGAGCCAATGTCATGCTACAACCATACATAGTATTAGTATTATTTCAGTATTTACTTGAGTATTTAATCAAGAATGGAATAAAATAGTCATAGTGTCATCAGCAAAAGGACCTGGCACCGCTAGCAGCACCTGTTCACGAGTACAACGCAAACACCAGCCATCAACTTCCTCAACCATATTTTAGGGAAGAGGGTGCTACCCGACACCCGATGCTACCACAAGCCATGCCGCATGACGTTCTTGCTGTTGTCTTGACAAGAAAATAAGTGAGTGGAACAGTCACTAGTAAGCCACATAGCATATTGCACAGCCAAGCCCTAAACAAAATTAATAGCTTTAGAAATATCCTGTTGTGTGCTTAATCTCATGCCTTTTTGTCGTCTAGTACCTAATCTTTAATTAATAATCTTTGATAAGCTTTTCGAGATAAAATTTCAAAAGCCATGTGGTTTTATTTTGATAACATTTTAAACTTTTTTTGTTTATCATCCAGAAAGTGTAAAAATAAAAAATTGTGTTTAGTGTAGGCAGCTAATTTTTATTTCGTTTGAATATGTACTGTTTTAGGCTTCTTTTGACACCCAAAACAATATCATGAGAAAACCAGTTTTTGTTTTATTTTCCCACGAACTTTCAGAATCGGACAAAAAATTATACAGTATTTGGCTTTAAATGCGTATAAAAAATAAAAAATAAATGACCAGGGTCTTCCAATTTCTCAAAAACTTCTCTAGTCTTTTCGCTTTTGAATGATATTCCACATGCTATAAAAACTATAAATAACATCGCGAAATTTGCTAAATTAGTGAAAGAGGTCGCGTTTAACTAAATTCCAAATTGTGGCAAAAAAACTTGGTAATTTTTTTAATTTTTTTATACGCATTTAAAGCCAAAGAGCGTATTTTTTTTTCTATTCCGAAACTTCGTGGGAAAATAAAATAAAAACTAGTTAACTAATGATATTGTTCTGGATATGTAAAGAAGCCTAAAACAGTACACATTTAAAAGAAATCAAAATTAGCTCCCTACACTGAATACTTTATTTTATTTTTATATTTTTATGATGATTTCAGGGTGATAAACAAAAAAAGTTTAAAAATGTTATTAAAATAAAACCACATGGTTTTTGAATTTTTAATGTCCACTAGGGCATAGCAGATACCCTATTCTACAGGCCATATCAATTTGGCCGGCGATGGATCAAACAAAATATATAACTATGAACTAGTGTTGAAATATTATATAAAAATATATAATTAATCAATTTAAAAACCTAAGTTTGCGAAATATAATGTTCTCTAACTCTTTTTTTGAAAATATATAGTGACTTCGTCTCACGAATTTGGAAAACGCTAACTTATGGTCGTTCCTATTCCTTACAGAGTAATTTTTATCACGATTATCTTTCCTAGTTTTAAATTTATTATTATTCTTATAAATAAACATAATGTTTTCATAAATATATTGTGATTCAAGGGTTAAGATAACAATTTCTTTTCTTTATTTCCAAGTTTATACATTCTTCGAATAGCCCTTTTCTGCAGTGCAAATATCGTGTCAATATTTGCGGCATTACCCCAAAGTAGGAATAACGACAGTACCTAAGTTTGTTTTTCAAGCTTCATACCTACCCAGGAAATATTTTCACATTATGAACGTTGTATTTCTGTGTCCACCGATAAAACTTAAATTTCTGAAACGTAAATTACTCAATCTGTAAAATTTGTTATAAAAGATTTCAACGCATTACATCCGATTTCAGATGTGGGTTTTTAAAAAAGATATGTTTTTACAGTGACTGAAAGCGGTGTCATTGAATTCAGAATTAGCATACTTAATTAAAAACTCTCGTGACAGATATAAACTCTACCTCCCCAGGTGCCATTTGGATATTTTTGAAAATAATTGTTTTATTAAAGCCTAATTAAATTTAAAGATTTACCATTGACATTATTTAAAAAAAAAGTATAAATGTTTGGCTTGCAGAAAAATGTTTCTACACTTTAAAAGAATATTTGACATTCAAAGAATATAATGTAATTAGGCAATCATTCTAGAATTTAATACAAATTTTGACATCCAATGAGCATTATGTACTTAAAAAATTAATTATACATACTTCTATTTGACATATTTATTAATATAATTCAATTAAATTTTTGACCTTAGGAATTTTTCATTGTTAGTTTATTTTTTGTGCCATAATAATATTTTTTTATATGTAATAATAATTCTTTGTATTTTTTTGACATATTTACACACCATTGTTATGGTAGATTGTGAATGACTGTATTATATTTAAACATCCGATAAATTTTGATTTGATTTGATTTGAAAACAGACGTGATAAAATTCAATGCAAAATATATTTTATTTAATTCTTGTTTATAAAGCGACTTTAACTTACACAATTAATGCCGGATATTTCCGACTAATTTCTGGCTCGTATGGAGTGCTTGTTGTTCAGCAGTGCGAGCACAGAACTTTATCGACTCGTATTGTTACGAATGTTCGTATAGTATTAGTTTGTTAGCAATAATTGAAATCTTTCCATTGCCGCATGGCCAGCTTAAATAAATGTGTGCCTTGTTAATTTTAAATGTTTGTAAACATGTTGTACTCTTAAATAACTGTTAAATAAAAAATTACAATGGTACTAAAAACTTGCAACCGACTCCATACTATACGAACATTCTAAAACATACGAGTCGACAAAGTTCTGTGCCCGCACCGCAGGGTTGAGTGTCAGGCGCATCATATCCAATATTAATCGTGTTAGTGAAAGCCGCTTCATAAACTCACCTTATACTTTTTAATTTAATTGTTTCATACTAAGCTATGTCCGGATGGTCACGCGTAACTTTTGACCCCGTAGATAATTCTTGATAAATGTAGACTACCTACCGCCTTCTTCAAGAGCTTGACTATCCAATTCATTTGTCTGTAATCTATTTAGCGCAACTTTACTATATTATACAAATTGTGCAGTACGAAAACTTAAGATATCTATAACTTCTTTTTACGTTTTCGATTATCGATGAAAATAAATTAGCAAAATAAACGAATAAGATCGAAAAAAACGAATAAGATAAGTTGTCATTTTCTGTAACATCTTTTACTTAGGTAGTTAGTTAGTTTCCTTTCTTCTTAAGTTAATTATCTTCGTCAGAAACCTGCTATATTAACCAAAAAGCATTTTTTTTGTAGGATATCCGAAGCGTTCATGTTACGTGATATTCCTTAATTTTGTAGGTGGAGCAAATGCAAATATAGTTCACAGAGCGCACACGGATTCCAAGTAATTCCGGCTCGATACCACGTATTTATTACCTTCGACACGATTCCTCTGTTTTTATAATACTTTTTACACCAGTTTCCCACGCAGCAACCCGAGTCATACATAATTGCTTCAATTAAAAAACGCCATTTGCAACAGAGTATTTACTAAAAATACAGAAAAATGTCGCACAGTTAAACTAACATTGAGATTGATGATTTTTATAAAACTGGCTAACAAGTATCCGGTTCATTCGAAGACTCCGTTTTATAATAGATTATGATAATTAACGTCATATTACATCCGCCTTCATATTTTTTATTAGCTGTTGGGTCGCCGCGAACCAATGTCGAGGCCAACGCTATCTATCCAATAAAACTTTTTTCAATTTTGATTTTCATTGAATGCAAGAATCTGTCCTCTTCGTATGACGCATAGCGGAAGGCCACATTAACAAAACAAACAGATGTACTCGAGGATATCATAAAATTTATATGAATTGACCTTTGAGTAGTAGTGGTTTGTAAAACTTGCCAGAAGGTATTTAATCAAATATTAAGACGGTAAACGAACACTGATGGCGCACTTTAAAGTACAAGAACCTCTACTTACTTAATTTTGTGAATGAAAAACATAACATTACATTTTTTAACTTATTTCAATATGTAATAAAATATATTGCGAGAGAGTAATGAGCATAGCCAGGAATATAACCTCACTGGTTCATATGTAGAGTTTTTAAAAGCAAAACAAAAATATTTGTTTTAGTTTTCAGTTGTGGCTGAAGATGAAGAATTTTATTATGTAATTTTTTTGTAAATTTTTAGTAAACTGAAAAATATCGTCAGTTAACGCTTTCAGCGTTTATCATGTAATAAATTTTATCCCAACCCTATATGATGATGATGATGTAATCCCGGCCGATATACTTGCTCTATATACTCTATATACTTGCCCTTCATCTTGCAGATGACAAGTTCAGTTCACGGACTTCTGGAAATGGCAAAAAGTTATTGAATCATCGATAACTGCACATCTTGATGACTTGTCAAGAATTATGTAAAATTACTTAAGAAAACAAAGGTCACGGACGGCGATCAGTACTGGGTTATCACTGATGGCGTACTTAGATTCCTAACAGAGGCTGCATCCGGGCGTCAAGCTGCCTCGATAACACAAACTTTGAATGTAGATGTAATGTTTATTATCTCTTTCTAACCTGAAGATGTATGTATAAGGTTGTCTTGCTACGTTTATCAGTTTCTGCAATGATGCGGGTCAGGTTGAGAGCTGTTTAGTAGGGTGTGCGAATGTCAAGGAACCCGCGGCGTCATCGCAGCAGCCTTCACTCACTCAGTCGCGGTGACGATGGCCGCGCGCGCGCATGTGACGCGAGCTGCGCTGATAGTGCTCGGCACGCTCGCGCATCTTAACTGTGAGTAAATTCATATCCGGCATGATAACATTCACTTAATAGCAATCAAGATAATTTTTTTGTTTATCATTTTTCTACAACTACTTAATAAGCACCTTGCTCAAGTTTGCGTAATTGACGGCGCCTGTTTTAATTCTAATTTAAAAAACAAATCGTTTAGTTTATTTTTCCTCTATTTAGAGTTCAAACGCAATTTATATCAACCATGTATTAATGACATAGTCTGTACGAGTAAATATTTATATCAGAAAGAATAGTTAGGATTTACCTAACTACTTAACTAGTATTATTTATTATATATTATGTTTATTATGTATTTATTATTTATTATGTACTTTCAATTCATATACTATAATTTCTAGCATGACATTTTACTAATAAATACTGTGACATTATGCATATTCTATTACTAACAAGTACTAATTCAATTTCATATATATTTAGTATTAACTTCAAATCGGACATATTCTTATTATAATCATTGCACAATCGTACAAATTTAACCAAATAATGCTTTATTTAAAGTTATAACTTAACCTCCTTAAGCTGTAGCAGAATATCAGCGTATTGCTTTTAAGCAAATATGGACGCTGAGCTATGGCTTTTTGCGCTGCTATAACACACACTGATTTAGATTAAGTATTTTTAAGAATTGTTATAATATTAAGTTTATAAGTGTGTGATTTTAGTACCAATAAACGTTTATCTATCTATCTATCTATCTATCTATCTAAAATAGTTTGTAGGTAGTAGGTACCTAATTAATTGTACTGTTAGGTGTTAATACTAGGTAGGTAGGTAATACTACGTAATTATTAGTTTTTTATATATCCTATAGGTATTTAATTTCAAAAATACGTAAAGTTGGGCAATCAATGTATTTTTCGTTATTTTTATCCTTGTATTTAGATTTTGATGCAAACAATTAAGAAAATTAACTCTCAGCAACAAAAGTAGAGGCTTCGAAAAGGTTTTAGTTAACTTCTATAATAAAGTGGAAATGTTTTCACAGCATTGTAAAATAATAAAATCCCATTAAAAGTAGTACATTGTATGCATATGTACTACTTTTTTATGAATTTAAGGTACTAATAAGTGAAAAATAAATCAAGCCCGACGGTAGAACTTGCAGCGTGGAGAGCGAGGTTATTCTTAAGTTTTATTCTTCCTTCCTACAGAAACCCTTAAAATTATTATTGTATCTAAGTTGCAGATAGTGAGGAGATATCGTGCTCATATGACGGTTTGTTCGCGGACTACGACACGGCGTGCCGCGAGTACGTGCGGTGCGCGGGCGGCGGCGTGCGCGCGCGCTACTCGTGCGGCGCCGGCCGCGCCTTCAGCGAGGCGCACGCCGCGTGCGTGCCGCGCGCGCGCCTGCCCTGCGTGCCCGCGCGCTGCCACCCCGCCGACACGCGCGCCCACGCCGCGCCCGGCGCTGCTTGCCGCCTCTACTACCGCTGCAGCAACGGCACGGCGCTACAGCACGCGTGCCCCGCCGGCGCCTGGTTTGACGCCGAGCGCCAGGCGTGCGGCCGCGGCGCTGGCACGTGCTACGAGCCAGTGTGTGCCGGCCTACCCGACGGTCGCCACGCCGACCCCTCCGACGAGTGCCGCCGCGAGCTGCTGTGCGCGGGTGGCGAGTTACGCGCCGTGGAGGGCTGCGCCGGCCGCTGCGCCGCCGACTGCCGGCCGCCGCGCACCGCCGCCGCCGCGCTGCCGGCCGGCGACGCCGACTTCTGCGCGGACGAGGAGTGCACGTCGCTGTGCGAGCGCGCGCCGGACGGTGCATACGCGGACCGCGCCGCTGGCTGCCGAGAGTACTTTGTGTGCGAGGCGGGCCGCATGGTGCGGCGCGGCGTGTGCGAGCCCGGCCACCTGTTCGACGGCGACGGCTGCCGGGCGGCGGGGGCGGTGCGCTGTCCTGCGCCGGCGCGCTCGGCGTGCTTCAACCGCGCGGACGGCGCCCACCGCGACTGGCGCGGCTGCGGCGCGTGGCTGTCGTGCCGCCGCGAGCGCGTGGTCGCACGTGGCGACTGCGGCGCGGGGCTGGTGTTCGATGGCAGCATGTGCGTGCCGTCGAGCGAGTTCTCGTGCGAGGGCCCGGCGCCGGCCGCAGAGTGCGCGGGGCTGCCGAGCGGCACGTACCAGGACGCGGCGTCGAACTGCTCGCGCTACTTCCACTGCGAGGGCGCGCTGCGCACGTGGCTGCGCTGCCCGGCGGGGCAGATGTTCGACGGCGCGCGCTGCGTGGCGGCGGCGCCGGCGGCCTGCGCCAGCCTGGCAGGCGACTCTTGCTGGCAGCGACCGGACGGGCGGTACCGGGCGGCCGGCGCCGGCTGCCGCGGCTACTACGCGTGCGTGGCGGGCGACAAGGCGATGTACGCGTGCGCGCCGGGCGCCATGTTCGACGGCGCCGGCTGCGTGCCGCGCGCCGGCCGCTGCCGCGACGACGACTCCTCCTGCCGCGCGCTCAGCGACGGCTACCACGCCGACATCGAGTCACAATGTACCAGGTTGGTACCGCAGTTATTATTGTGCAGCAGGAAAAAAACGGTGTTCTAAGCTAATTCTTGACGGCGGCGCGGCAGCCGTGTGACCTTCGAGTCTAAACGTGTATGGTCTGCAGGGTGTAGATATGACTAAAATAATTATGAGTGACAAACGAAAATTACCTAACAATAAATAATAGCCAACACCCATAATATAGGTTAGATGATAAGTTCCGGTTATTACACTGCTTTTACTGCCTATCCATACTCACTAAGCAGGACCAAAGTATCATTATAAATGTACGTATAAATGACGGGTTCCACCTATGCAGTCGGGCACACTCTGCAAATTGTTTGATTTTTTTTTAATTGGATTTTACCTTTTTGTCTACTAAATCACCAAATGTGCAACAATTGAGTCTCAGCTCTAATTCAATTATTAATAACTATCTTTATCCCGCAACTTCGTATGCGCTTAACTACCCTTCTCGTGGAAATTTCAGAAACTATACAACCAGACACCCACTGAAAGAACCTTTATACCAAGTATCACACCCATGCACTCAAGGAATAAGTTTTTTTCATACAAACTAAAAATCATATATTTCCCGTGCTCGTGGGAATTTTAGGATTTTTTTTCGTAGCACAACCAAACACTCTTTGAAGAACCTTCATGCCAAGTATCACATCCGTACACTCAAAAAATTAGATTTTTCATACAAACTAAAAAGTCCAACCCCTTCCCGTGAGAATTTCGGGAATTCCTTCTATAATACAAACAGACACTTATTGAGGAACCTTTATATCAAGTATCACATCCGTGCACTCAAGGGATGGGATTTTTTCATCCAAACTAAAACATCATATATTTCCCGTTCCCGTGGGAATTTCGGGAATTCCTTTCATAACACAACCAGACACACATTGAAAAACCTTTACACCAAGTTTCACATCGGTACACTCAAGGAATAAGATTTTTCATACAAACTAAAAAGTCCTATATTTCCCGTTCCCGTGGGAATTTCGGGAATTTCTTTCATAAAACAACCAGACACACATTGAAAAACCTTTACACCAAGTTTCACATCGGTGCACTCAAGGACTAAGATTTTCATACAAACTAAAAAGTCCTATATTTCCCGTTCCCGTGAGAATTTCGGGAATTCCTTCCTTAGTGCACCCCTACATACCCTAAAGAATGTATGTTTCAAATTTCAGCTCTCTACGCCCAGTAGTTACGGCTGTACGTTGTCTGTCAGTCACTCAGTCAGTAACGGAACAGTTCTATACAATGTGTTAGGGTTCCGACTTTTGATACTTTACCTACGTGATATACATCAAATTTCATCGACAAAAGTCACCTTAGGGGGGGGCGCACCCCTCACCCCTCGTGATGGGGGTGATTTAAAAATTTCGTTTCTCTGGTTTGCTTTAAGTTCGTAAAACCATTTTTTTTTCATATTTATTGTGTGTATCTTGTTGAATTACATCTCATTTTAAAGCTTATTAAATTTACCAACTTTTGATACCACATTCACTAAAAAGTCATAAGAAGAAAAGAATTAATTTTAATGACTTAGAAAAAAAATCTTACTTTTTTGTAGTATTTTTTTAGTTTTTTGTCATTAAAAAAAAAACGAAGCCCTTAACAATGCATTTTTTTCTTCTTAACTAGTACTATTTGAGTTTATCTTTCTAACGATGCCAAAATTTAGGCCCGGTACAGTAATTAGTTAAAAGAAAACACGAAATTAAAATATCAAAAGTTTATTTTACTAAGGTAATACGTCCTAGTTACAAAATTTAAGTACTATCAAGACTCGCGAGTTAGAGCGCGCGCGCAATGCGGTAGCAGGTTGCTTCAGGTTTTCGCCTGACTGCCTCTGCGCTCGCTGCGTTGGCGAGGGATGATCAGGGCGAGGCCCGTGCCGAAAGGCTACAAAGTAACTCATAACTCATAACTACACCCCCTGGATTGGAAGAGGAGGAACAATTGCCTGGCCGGCTCGTAGCCCTGATTTGACACCTCTAGATTTCTTCCTGTGGGGGACCATGAAACAGCGGGTTTACCTAGAGGTGCCTACAACAAGAGAAGAGCTGCTGCAAAAAATTATGACCGCAGCTGATGAATTAAAAGCCGACAGAGCTATGATTAAAAGAGCTACACAACAAGTAGCATTAAGGGCTACTTCTTGTTTATTAAACAATGGTGGTCACTTTGAACAATTGTTAAATTGACTTAAAATCGGCAAAACTAAATAAAAAAGAGATTGTAAATTTCGTGTCTTTTATTTTGATGTCATTTTAGCTTAGCAGTTAGGACTGTTTCTTTGAAGTTAAACTGTCGTATTCTGTATCGTTAGAAAGATAAACTCAAATAGTACTAGTTAAGAAGAAAAAAATGCATTGTTAAGGGCTTCGTTTTTTTTTTAATGACAAAAAACTAAAAAAATACTACAAAAAAGTAAGATTTTTTTTCTAAGTCATTAAAATTAATTCTTTTCTTCTTATGACTTTTTAGTGAATGTGGTATCAAAAGTTGGTAAATTTAATAAGCTTTAAAATGAGATGTAATTCAACAAGATACACACAATAAATATGAAAAAAAAATGGTTTTACGAACTTAAAGCAAACCAGAGAAACGAAATTTTTAAATCACCCCCATCACGAGGGGTGAGGGGTGCGCCCCCCCCTAAGGTGACTTTTGTCGATGAAATTTGATGTATATCACGTAGGTAAAGTATCAAAAGTCGGAACCCTAACACATTGTATATTGATTACACTGTAAGTCGGGGTCTAAACTTCACGCCCAAATTTTTGCAGTATCATCTTCATACGTACCACATTGTACTAACTATATTTTACCTACATTGTATTTGTAATGATAAATGTATTTAGTTTTAGTTGCCATGTTCAAATAAAAAAAGAATAAAAAAATAAAGAAGGTATAAGCAGGTACCAATTCGTGCGAATACACAATTTACATCGTTGCTATAAGTATCCAAAATTATGTGATATCTAATGTTAAGTTCACGTTACCAATTACCAATTAAGGCGATTCTCACGATTGACAGTGCACGCACATTATACTCTGGCAAATAATTCAATGCAGTAAATTGACAGTTCCAGTGTGCCCACTTTAAGGAAGAAAAAAAATAGTTGGTTATGTGGTTTAAATGAATGAATGTTATTATTTTTTGAATAATAATATCGTAATGTATGGAAAAAATATTTTAGCCATCAAGATATTTATTTTTTTTATGGTGCAGTTAACAACGGGAAACTATTATGGAATAGTATATTATGTAACAAGTGAGCGAAGTTGCTAATTACAGTCGAGGCTGTGATTTGAGACCGAGCCGCAGGCGAGGGCTTAATAATGAGCCGAGACTGTAATTAGCAACGCTCACGAGTTACATACGACGTTTTTCAACACACTTGTGAGTAAAAGACAGACATACGTGGTCATAAAATAACAAACACACTTAATAACAAAGCTGTGAATTGTGATTGAAAAATGGCGCCGAACCTCGCGCATGCGCGTAGGTTTCTTTTTCTGCCAAATGTGTCAATGTCTGTATAGCATATACAGCCTATTTTACGTGAAAACGTTTAATTTGGAGTGGTAAATGCAAATATTTTAATGTTTTATAACAAATTATTGTAAATTGTGAACAATTTGTTTGATATACATATTTGTTTTACTAATGTAAGGCGCAAACATTTAAAAATGTATATGGATTTGAAGTGGTATAAAACCTCTTTGTTGTTTCTGAAAATATTTAATGTATAACCCGGATCAATAAAATATGCTCTGTTTACTCGCATGTAATTTGCACAAAGGTACAATTCAACTTTGTACAAAAGATATTTGTAAAGAAGATATCAAGTTGACTTTACTTCTACTTAAACCGTTTTAAAGCACTAGGTATTTTTGGTAATTAATTATTTTCATTATAGTTACTTTAAAGATAAAGTACACTCAAACAAAGTAAAAATAAAGTGCCCTTCGCTAACAGCACCATAACAAAAGACAAATCTTGTGAGCCAAAATATTTTTGAAGGAAATTAAGTCAGTTTGCATTTATTTACAGTTACTTCTACTGCGAGGGTGGAGATCGTCTAGCCACGCTCTCCTGCCTCGGTGGAAAGATCTTCGACGGCCAAGCATGCGTCGATCCTCTTCAACACAAATGCGGGGACCTTCGAGCGGCCGGAGACGAGTGCACTAAAGACGGGTTCTTCGTGCAACGTAACACGAACTGCAGCAAATATTTCTTTTGTGTATCGGGAGCAAGAACTTCCTTAACTTGTCCCCAAGGACAGATGTTTAACGGCCAGCTATGTGTGCCAAGTGATCAGTATACGTGCCCTGATTGAGACAACTTTAATTTGAGCGTTTGGAAACAAAGAAGAAGCGTTGTAGCCTGAGCTGAAGCGTTTATGAGCTGTTACTGCCTCTTAAGCTACACGTGTTGGTAGCGTAATTTGAAACCTAAAATGATAAAACGTGGTTTCGGTGTTATTTAGAGTGTTTGATGTACAAAACCTATAATTATTCCTACACCACGTTTATACGTAGTAGGGGAACTAAAGAATCACCCAAATATTATTAAAAACTGTTAAATCTTACTCATAAAAATAAGTTATTTAAAAAGAACTAGATTTACGGACTTTTTTAGTTACTTATAATTTAACGTATTCTCTAATGGTGCGTACAGATTGCTGTAATGGAACTTGTAATGTAAAATTCTGCGCACTACACATCCAAAGACGCAACGAGCGCAGAATGTTACATTACCAGTTGCATTAAGTACTAGCAATCTGTACACACCATAACATAGCTGTTGTATAAATGTGTTTATGTTAAGTTATTTTCTAGTAGGTATTAATAAAATAAGATAATGCAATACACTATTATGTTTTAATTATTTTTATTTCATTTATTTACTGTGCACTTTTTAAATATAAGTAGAAGTCATTTTTAAGACTTTTATGTCTCCAACGTTTTTCACGGGGAAATCTCGTTTCGGCCATGATCAAAATGAAGGATATGCTTCTGTACTAGGGTCTGGCTTTAAGACTCTTAGTCACCAATGCGTTATCTTACAACGAAGGATCCAGAAACCCTGCGTACCTACTTGTGTACCTTAGTGACTGTCATTACAATGACACACATTCTAAAACATTTCTATCTCAAATAATCAACAATCCAATGAAGTCCATAGGTGAATAAGTGTATTTATTGTTCCTGGTTGCGCAGGCCAGTCACATATAAAGTAACTTAGTAACCTAAGTATTCACAAACTTATTTTTCTTCTGCCGTTGGCAAGAAATACACAATCTAAAACACTTTGTAACTACGACATCATAATTTCCAACCCTTAAAACTGCAACAATATCAGCTTTCATAACCATTCCATGACTACTTACTTAGAAACATATAAAACAATTTTTTTTTCATCTGTAATTAAACAATTACTTACTTTGCGGCACAAATAAGAAACCTCTTTTTTTTTTTTAAGACAACTTATGTTTTATTTCAATAAATCTGACTGAGTGACTGAAAATTTAATGATATAATTTAATATTATTGACAAACTTTAAGGTTTTCAGTTTGTGCAAACGGACATCATGCAAAACTAGTCGACTGAACTTCGAAAATAAAACTACTCTTTTACTTTACATCGGTAGTTACAACTTTACAGGCAATATTTTATTAAACGTTACATAAAATTTAATTAGGTTGTCTTAATTTAGTTCTCAAAATTTATAAGAGATATAAAATACTTAATGATTAAATATGGTGAGTAATTCAATATAACTAGAAAATATTCAGTGATATATAGTCATGTGGGGTAAGTGTACGCAGCGAGTAAGTGTGCGCATGTTAGATATCTAGCAAATGGTACATAACAACAGAACGCGATCCTCTTCCTGAGGTACCCCGCGTGACTCCGCCCGACACGAACTTGTGACGCCAGCCGCCCGTCCTGCCATTTTGAAATAAAATGTCAATGAAGATTTTTGTATAAATCATTACGTAATTTTGTAAAGTTTGTTATGTAATCTTTTATATATCCAAATTCTTCTTGAAAACTTGAATACTTTCTTCGGTTACCACGTTTTATGTAGTTTGATTAGAGCCAATGTTTTAGTTGCCCGGATGACGTAATTATGAACCATTTTGGTTGTATCCCGATATGACCGTTCGGGTTAAGTGTACGCAGACGATTGTCGTGTAAGTGTGCGCATGCGCACACTTACCCCTCATCTCTTAGCTTTGCCATGGACTGTGTTGATTAAGTAATATTTTGTTCCAGGGCTTGTCTAAATATTAAAAATGCCTCGGAATTACCAAAGAAAAGCTCCAGACAGAACTGTCGTTACAAATGATCAGCTTGAAGCTGCGAGATTATTAATTTCGAAGGGTACCAGTCAGCGAAAGGCAGCAATTCAAGTTGGGCTTAAGGAAAGCACTCTTCGAAAACGTTTGAAAGCTGGAAAGACAGCGATTAGTATGGGAAGATTTTCGACGACATTTACTAAGGCACAAGAGGATGAAATATATCAATATCTGTCCCCTTTGCCGTGTCTCACAGAGACTACATCTATTGAATCTCGAGCAACGTCAGCTAACGTATCACAAGAGATTGACACCTCTTTATTAGAAATTCAAATTTTATAAGAACATTATTCCTAGTCAGACTAGAGAAAATAATTCATAATTACCTCAATTTCAAGTTGCGCACACATACCCCTAGGATAGCGCACAGTTACCCTCACTTTGGGGTATGTGTACGCATTATGATAACTTTCGTTTTGTTCTTTTTTTGTTGATTTGTGTGACAGACAAAGTTTGTTCTGTCTATAATTTTGTTGATTAATAAATACTCTAACTAACTAGCCTTTTTTTGTTTTAGTTTACTCATAATTTTCGATTTTATATCATCACAAAGCTTAAGTGCGGGCACTTGCCCCACATGACTCTAACTCAACACTTGTTATAAAGATTTCTATATTATTCAAAAAAAAAAACAAAAAATGATTACATGATTATTATAACAATAATAAGGTATTTATGCAGATTAAAATTACTTTAACGTTCAATACACTTAAAACGTTGTCGTCACACTTGAACTTATTTTCAGTCACATTTTTATTTCACTCACAACTTAGCCTGGTCATCTCATCAGAAGTGCCACTTCATCAGGATCATGCAGAATCACTGAGCATTCTTTAAATCGGGAACCTCCTTCTGCGCAACCTTCAAGCGCCCAGGGGAAAAATTGGGACCCCTTTCTTCAGGGTATCAGCGCTTCCGAGACCACTGCATATTTGGTCCATGCCATGCCGTCGAGACTACTTCGCAAACCATCATTTTAAATAAAAATTGCACTTTCACTGGCATTAGTCGGCCATTTCCGTTTCACTGTTATACATATATTTTTTAATAATATTATAAATTATTTATTATCTGTTCCCGTGCTGCAGTACTGCCAAAAGCAGCACTGGCAGGGTCGCCATGCAAGGATGGACGACGGGAGCTAATCAAACACGTGTTGTTCAGATGAAAGTACACAGTATATTGTCGTAGTCAAATGATACATGGCGAGGAGGCGCGTCATACACTACAATAATAAGATTACCTGTTTTTCTTATGATAATCATGTAACTCTATAATGGTAATCTAGCATCTTGTTATTTACTACTCAAAACAAAATAGGGGCCAACTATTTTTTTTTTTCACAAAAAACGTTTGTATGACACTTTAAACTTAATTTTAAGCTAGTTTAAGTGTCTGCATAAAATTGATATGTTTATGTATTCTTAACATGACTCTGAACAAAGTTTTATAATCTTTACCCTCAAATGGAAAGACTTAAACAAATCAAGTTAAACTTGCCATATTCACAATTTCTTATTCACTTGTGTTAAGACCACGTTAAAACTATCGTTACGAACGTTTCTCGATTTGTTTCACAACTTTTTTGAGTTTCATCATTAGGAGTTATTACAATGCCACGTATTTGGCACCATATGAGCATAGAAACAGCTTCTAGAGCACTAGTATTGCTGCAAGAGGGAGAATCTCAAGGACCAGTAGCTCTGCGCCAAGGTGTATCGCGGCGAGATATCCGAAATGTTTGGGCTCCCTACCAGGAGTCTGAGACTTATTTTTTCTCAATAAATTAACTTTGCCAACGTCATGGCGCCGCTGTGCAGCGACTTTCAGAAAAGGATACGGGCTCGATCCTCGGTGCAATACATTCCATACCATACATATTTGTAATGGCATGGAATGTATTGCACTTTTTACAATGACCACCATAACATAAATGTTCAAGTATTATATTCGCTACATACCTGATCCATATATCTCTACAATGTTTGCGCACATGAGCCCGTTGAGAAAATAAACTTCCACAAAAATTCGTAATTTTTACTCTTTCAAACATCGATTGTAAGAAATGGTTCGACTACAATTGTTTTTTTTTTTCAGTTTTGGGTACGTGTTTATTTTATTACTTATTAATAAACAACAATAAAGTTGTTTCAATGTGATTTCTAACAGAAGTTAAGTACCGACAGGACGTTTTATAAACTAAAAATATTTAAAAGAACAGCTTTTTTCTTCAAAGATTATACCTATTTAGCGTGCACTTTAAACTCTCAACTCTCTGGTTATCCAACAAGGTAAAACAATTAGCATTTGATTGCACAGTTGCACAAAAATATGCAAAATAAAATCAAAGATCTACATAATATTTTAATCTTCCAGAGGAATTATGATCACAGATGTTCCTATCATTAAGAAGCTAACATTTCGCTGTCAAAATCATTGTAAACCATGTTAATTAGAGTTCTCTATCAATAATTTGACGAATTGCAAGAGGCGAAGATTAACTGGTCTGATAGTGGGATTTGTATTTTTGAGACGCTCTCTTGTTTAGTTCACTGGTAGCTATAAACCTTCGACTTGGCGTCACCTCAAAAGATTGTGGGCGCAGTGCCGTACGGTGCTGTGAACGGCGTACTAAAATAACTAATGATGGGCCGAATGTGAATTGAACCGAATTCGAACTTCGGCCGAACATTCGGTACATGACAACGCCGAATTCGAACTTCGGCCGAAGACAAACTAATGAGACTACTTTTTCAACGTTTTCAATTTAAACTACCTATAGATATACCTATACTCGCTCTTACGATTATTTTTCGTGTTCCTTATGTTAATAAATAAAATTAACAGTACAAATGATTGGTTTAATTACATGTTATGATTACCTAACATGATTATGATTAAAAATAAATAATTTTCTTTTCATACCTAATTCTGAGTTTTGTTTCATAAAAATAATATAATTGCATTGACTCTGAGTACTCAAGAAAAATAAAGTTTGTGACTCCATAATACATTTCACCTGACTAAACCTAAAATTAAATAAATTATTTTAATTGTACATATTTATTATCGATGCTCATTCTCTCTCGCAAGGGATATCGGCGTGATATGTATATACATACATGGTCCACCTACTACTAAGACGATGATGTAACAAATTTCGGCCGAAGTTCGGTATTATGAACCGAATTTCAGCCGAATGACGAAATTCGGTTAAACCTGCCGAATTTCGGTTAAACCGAATGTGAAACGAACTTCGGCCCATCCCTAAAAATAACAGTCATAGAGAAATATTATACTTGATAACAGTTTTTGGCTTGATACGGACCGCGAAAGACGTATCCTGCTCCTGTTGCTATTGAGACGACGAATGAAGAAAAAACAAAATCAAAAAAATATTGAGTAAATCCATACTCTTCTACAGGGTTAATTTTAATTAGCACATCACCTCTTGCAAGCACCTTCTCCACATCAATACCAACAACATTTGTTCTACGACTTTTTAAAATTTAAGTTTTCCCATAAAAAAATATCCTCTAACATCGTTATTCTATTTACTCTGAGCGTAGGTATGCCACGCACCTTGCGTAGGCAAAACATCACTTCATAATAATAATAGGCACTTCTTACAAAATATAGAGTAAGAAGCAAACATTTTTTTGTATTTATTTTTTGTGTAGTTTATTAAGATTTTTAAAAAGTTGTAGAACAATGGGATGGTAACAGTGGGATTGATATGGAGATGGTGCGTATCCAATGTGCGGCTGACTCCCGAGGGGTAAGAATAATAAAACACAAAATAGCACAAAAATATAATTTATACATATAATATATTTATTTTTTTATAATTTTCATCTTATAATCATAATAGCAAACACCATTTTTTTATAACATATTCGGCGCTAACCCGACATTTGAAACAACAATAAATGATCCGTTCGATTAAACAATGACAATATTTTATATTAGATGTGTTACAATTACGATAACCTAAATAAAAATATGACTTTTCGAAGCATTAGCAGCTGTATAGTTTATAAAAAAAGGCTAATCAGGTAATTCCACTAGACGGAACGAACTAAAACTATAACTTCTGATTTTCTGTTACATAACATTTTTTATGAACTTCTTTTGATAAATGAAGCAGAAACAATTAAACAATAACATAAATAGTACTTTCAGGAAAAGCTTTTATAAAATTTCGAAGCACCAAAACTAAAATTTTTCAACAATATAATAATCATAATTTATATGAATTTAGAATAACTAGCCTGCTGTAAGTAACTTACGTGGCTAAGGCTGTCACGTCTAAAAAGATGTACACACTTAGCAACTTATTCCTTTGTAATAAGGTTGAAAGTCCAATAAAAATGTATACATATTATTAAATGTGACTGTACATACAAGAACATTGCGGATTTCAACATACATAACTATATCCACTGACTAGCCTTACCCGCGTATTAATAAATGCCAGTTAAAAAGAAAATAAAGAAACAAAACTAGAAATCATATTAACATTTACTAACTAAACTGTTATTTAGTCAAATAACTTTATAATTAATGCAATATTTGATTGTTTTAGACAAAGACATTTATTGTGGGTTATCATGAGAAAAATAGAGATTTGATTATGGGACTTCTTGTGATTGTGAGCTTAACATAGTTAAAAATAAAAATATATACCACGTATTTCTGCGTTAACAACAATTACTTGCAATAATTAAGAAAATAACATAAATCTATTACTACTTACTTAAGAATTGGTATAATAATGAATTTTATAAATTCAAAATTAAATTAATTTTAAATAAACTTCTTTTTAATTACAAAAGAAAATCTTTATTTTGAAGGATTTTTTCAAGAGAATCGTCTGTGGTTTGAATATTAGCAGAAATATGTGAAGATTCAAGATCACATCTACACATATAAAGAGATCCATTAATACGATATACCACTGATTCCATAAGAGAACTATCGACAATTGCCATTAGCGCATCCCTAATACGATTCAAACTCGATAATTTACACTAAAGATAGACATCCCGAAAGTTAACATCAGTCTTAGTTGAGAAACTGTTCAAACAAGATTCGTTGAAGAAAAATTGTTATAGAAATTAGAGAAATTATATAATATTAACACTTATAATGAATTTAAGAATAACACTTATGTGATTATTGATTTTCGATTCTACTATTATAATTTAGGTAAGGAAAGCCGATACTTGAATGTTTTGAGGAACAGATTTCAGCGATAAGTTTGATCACACTGTTGGCCATTGGTTGGTCGTGTTGGGTCACGTTGGCTATTGGTCACTGGTGCCGGCTTTGGGTGCTGGTGTGAGCAGTGCAGATATATCCCACAGTTTAATGACGCGGTCTTTGCCGGCGGTGCACATTCGTCCCGTGGCTTCGTCGACGTAGAGTGATGCGACTGCGTGTTTCATATCGTGGAATGATGCTAGGGATTCGCGTCTGAAATTAAAGTTAAAATATATATTAAACTAGCTGACCCAGCAAACGTTGTTTTGCCATATAAAAAAAAAATAGATGTTGGCCGATTCTCATAGATACCGGATAAGCACAAAAAAATTCATCAAAATCGGTCAAGCCGTTTCGGAGGAGTATGGCAACGAAAACTGTGACAGGAGAATTTTATATATTAGATTTTACACAAATACAAAAGGAAAGTTTATAAATAGAAAAGAACATATAGGCACAACAGGCGGCCTTATTGCTGTTAAGCGATCTCTTCCAGACAACCTTATAATTGTGTAAATCAGTAGGTACGAACAAAGCACAAGTTTACATTAATTAAATTAAGATATTGAGAAGGCCTTTATAAGATATTTCGATTTGATTGGAGATGATAAGATATTACGACTTTTACGACATGAAATAACGTTTTGGGTACACATATTATTAATCATATACTCAATAATCAATTTGTCAATGCGACTGTTGTTTTTTTTGTTTTTTTAGATACTTTGCCCACCATTAACCCTATCACGTCTTGATGGTAAAGATGAGGTCCAACATCGGTTTAGAAAGTGGATTTGGATTTAATTGGAAACAACCAGAGACATACAATTCACTGGTGCTCAAAACACAAAAAAATACATTACAAATATTTCCTACACAACCATTAATACAGACTGGGAGGAGCATAAGGGCAGATTTTAACTTTAGAGGCAAGTGCCCATTTTCTTAAAAACATTGCTGTATAAAGGCTAATTATCGAGATATTAAATTATTTTATCAAGTCATGAGTTCGAAATTCTCGTAAGACGCCCTTATACTATGACGAAATCACGCATAGTATAAGGGCGTCTTACGAGAATGACGCCCTTATACTAACGTCTTGTCATGTCATACTCCACTCGTTTATGGTATCTTGTCGGATTCATTCGTGAAGTGTGCAGTATTCATTTTCAATCTTAAAAATAAGGTTTCGTTCACAAATATGCGCTTTCGATAATTAATTTTTGTCCCCGACATTAAGGAAGTTAACTACCCGTGTATGTGTGTGCAGACTGGAATAAAATCCTATACAAATAAGCTGTACTTTATGAAGACGTAACTATATGCGAATTTTAATTCGTTTTTAAACTAGAACACCCTAAATTTCAATTCAAACAAGAAAGACGCCTAGTTTGCAGAATGGTCTTAAACACTTGATCCTAATAAAAAAAATAGAAACCTTCTTGTTATACTGATTGGTCCAGTTTCTCTGAAATTAATATTTATTTATTTACACTTTATTGCACACAGTAAAAAAGTAAACATACAATAAAAACAGAGAGTTCAGACTGGAATAAAATCCTATACAAATAAGCTGCACTTTATGAAGACGTTACTTCGTGTGAATTTTAATTAGTTTTTAAAATCGAACACCCTAAATTCGAAAGAAATATATATTTTAGAGAAATTGCCACCTACATTTCCAAGAAATTCGCCTAGTTTGCAGAATGGTCTTAAACACTTGATCCTAATAAAAAAAATAGAAACGTTCTTCTTATACTGATTGGTCTAGTTTCTTTGAAATTAATATTTATTTATTTACACTTATTGCACACAGTAAAAAAGGAAAAATACAATAAAAACAGAAAGTTACAAAAGGTACAATAGGCGGCCATTTCCACAACCCTCGTAATACGTATCTAAAGTAGCTAGGTGGTACTCACGGCTGATGCCTCAAGCTCTCATAGCAGGTGGAGCAGACGCGCTGCGGGAACTCGAAGCCCATGACCGGCAGCGGCAGGCGGTGCGGCGAGCAAGCCGCGCAAGCTGCCAGCCCGCACCAGCGGCAGTGGTGCTGCCGGAGACCTGCACATACAACGAACTTATTAAACCTTCATATGTTTCATATTTACTTATTACATATTTATTAATTGAACCAGCGCTGCCCGGCAATGATACTGCCCGGAGACTTGACCATCGAACGTAGTTATAAGGTTATTTATTTACTAGCTGAATCCCACTGCTTCTCCCTTTGATTTGAAACCTGCTTTTGATCACTTAAGTACGTAAATTTACAAAAAAGTATCCTTGTAACGTTAACTATGTGCCAGTGAAAGTCTCTCCCTCTCTAATCGCAAGAGTTGCGAGAATTATAAATACCTACACCCTTCCTAAACCTATTTTATACCTTGGCAACCAATTCAATACAGTAAAGTGACTGTTCGAAATGTCAAAAAGAAAAATAATGATACCAGTTAAAAACTTCTTAGTGTTGAGTCTTTGTCATTCGTTTTACATAAATATGATAGGTGTATTTTATCTTCAAAGTAAATTTAATGAAAATAATTAGTTACCAAACGAAATCGGCCTGATCACTGCTTTATTTTTAACTCCTTTAACACAAATACTGCGACGGGACTTTTAAAAGGCCCGAATATAAGATTAGAAAGACCCGCAATTTTAGAGCAGTCAAAATAAATTATCCTACATATTTGCACTACTGGGTTACTTAGTAGCTATCTGTGTATAATTTGATGTGGTTACATTAACAATTAGACGCTTTTTCAAAAAATATTGTTATTTTTTAAGACTTAGGAGTTTCTCTTTAAATGTCTAGGTCTAATCATAGACTGTTGCTGGAGATTTAAAAATCATTTCAACCATCTCGTACCTCGGATACAACGCGTCGCAGGTGCAATGCAAAAACTTCTACCGAACATGCGAGGGCCAAAAGAAAAAGTCCGGCGACTTTATGCTGGCGTTCTCAGATCAGTTGCTTTGTATGGCGCACCAGTTTGGTCAGAAAGGCTTATGAAAGACTACCATAGTAGAGCTAAAATACACAGCGTCCAGGATGTTGCGCATTGAGGATTATAACAGCATACCAAACAGTATCCTTTGCCGCAGACACGGTATTAGCTAGATTTCCACCTTAGAGATTCTGGCGGAGACGGACCGAAAACTTTACCTCCAGGCCCAAAACATCCGGCTTAGAGGTGGTATAGATCAGGAGAGGGAAATTCAGCTCTATCAGGAACAAACTCATTGTCACGTAATTTATACGTGGAGAGAACAGCTGTAGAACAACCACTCTCAAGAGCTGACGGTGCGTGCAGTGCTACCACATCATGTGAACATGGTAGTCTGACCTTCAGACTTACACAGTTTTTGACTGGACACGGATGCTTTGCAGCATTCCTTAATAAAATTGGACGTGAAACGACAGACCTTTGTCACCACTGTGGGAATGGTCCGGATACCGCCACACACACTCTCGAAGAATGTAACGCATGGACATCCGAACGTAGTACTCTTGTGCACAGGGTTGGAAGTGACTTGTCACTAACCGGAGTTATTGTAGCAATGCTGCAAGATATAAGTACTTGGCGAGCAGTAGCTACTTTTGCAGAAGAAGTTTTGGCTCAGAAAGAGACTGCAGAACGTGGTCGCGAACACGGAGACCTTCCTCGAAGACGTCGTAGGCGTGGTGTCAGAACAACCCGCCATAGCCGTTAGCCCTTTAGTTTCGGGTAGAGAATTGGACTAAGGTGATCCTGTCTGTCTTAAGAGGCTACTACATGGAAGAACAGCTAGGACCGAACTCTAAATGTTGGGGCATTAGAGGTTTAAACTATACATGGCACTAAAGAAGCAGCGGTGCGTTCCTCAGAAGATCCCGGGGCTTCTTATAGTGTGGACGATGGCCATCGGGGAGGTTTTAGTGGGTAAAAAGGTAAAAATCCCACAATACCCGACATCATCCCCAGACATTCGGATACCTTTTGAAGATATCCCCCACGTCAAAAAAACAAAGGAGTTTCTGTTGCACGAAATCCGCTATTATGGTTTATACAGGGTTGATTTATAGTCACCAGCCAAATTTAATTGTAAGTATCTTTGATACGATATAAACGTGTTTTTTTATCGTCGCTCAGTACAAAAAAGTAGAAATATGGAACCACAAACTTTAAAAAAAATAGCCGCTTACAGATACATGGATACACTTTCCAGAATGTATCTGTTCCCATCACCGACCATCTAGGGCTTTTGGGCTTTCTAGGCATTCGGACAACAAATTGAGTCTATGGCTTAAGCGGCTTCCAAAAAATTGTGTATCGTATCGAAGGTCCGGCGGTACTTCAGCCATGAACGGCTGCTCAACCTATACACAGCCCAAGTGAGGTCGTGCATGGAGTACTCTAGTCATCTTTGAGATGGTTCTTCCAAATACCAGCTCGAAGCGCTAGACTCTGTTGACCGAAGAGCCCGTAAACTCATAAATAACGACAACCTTACAAATAAAAAATTGCAGACGCTAGCCAGAGCATCGTCGTAAGGTTGCTTGTTTGACAGTATTTTATCGGCTACATTTTTGTGAGTGTGCGAGTGCTTTTTTGACCAAATTGAACCCACTCCTTTTTACTACCGGACTACCAGGCGCACACTATATAGAGGATTTACCAAGAAGTCGAAAAAAACGCTTCGATAGTTTCTTTTTGGTACGGATCGCCAAGGTGTGGATGCGTCTGATATTCCAGACCACTACAGTCCTAGAACTTTTAAGTGACGAGTGAATAGGTTTCTCGTGGATGGACGTGTATGTACCACCATAGTCTTCATGCGCACTTTCCATCAGATGGCATGGACGACAAACGTCCTATCCTTACAATATAAAAAAAAACCAACAACATTTGTTCTACGACTTTTTGAAATAGCTTTTTAAAACTTTACTTTTCCCATACAAAAACTATTTATAGCCTCTGTTTAGAGGCGTAACTCTATGTACTTTGAGCAGTAAAATATCGCTTCATAATAATAATAATAGGTAGGTACTTCTTACAAAATGTAGAGTAAAGAGCAAACATTTTTTTTGTGTTATTTATCAAGATTTGTAAAAAGTCGTAGAGCAAATGTTTTTGGGATTGATGTGGAGAGGCTGCCCGGGTGATGCGTTAATTAAAATTTACCCTGTACTTTGTGAGCCAAAATATATTTTTTCAAACATTACGATAATTATTATTTTAAATAAACAATTTCAATGGTTCACTTAAACCGCATCACAATTTTCTTTTTCCTAAAGGAACTGTCATTTTACTGCATTGAATTATTTGCCAGGGTATAGTTAAAATACTGCTAAAATATGAGTGCTCTCTTTAATTTAACTCTCTCATAAAGGTGTGAACGACTTACTAAACCTCGAAGCAGAGGATGTTTTATTACTCTTTTACGTTAGAAAATTGACCTGAAAATTTCGCCTACAGCTAAGAATATAATCTACTGAATCGGAATTTATACGGGTGAAGCCGCAGAAAAAAGTATTTTTATATCCTCTAATCTATTAATTAATCTTTTTTGACCGTGTATCAAATTATTTTATAAAAATAAGACATCCTTTGATTTTTGCAAAAAAAACTTGAAATTCGATTGTTTAAGATCGCTCATAATAATTAACAAGGCTTTTTGCATAAAATAAATAAATTCACTTCGTCTTTATCAGTAACATATCACTGCCGTCTCGTGAATGAAACGGCGACGAATCGTAAAATTGACAAATCTATTTAAGATCCTAATCGCCTCGAAAATTAGTATTTAATTAAAACTATATCTTATTAACGCACAAGAGGCATAGTCCTTTATATTGTAGTGAAACCAAGTAATAAGAGTTGATTATTCTTCATCCGCTATGTAAAGACCACAGACATACTCTACATAGATAACGCAGGAGTCACGATTTGTATGTATATTTGTTTTAATTTGTATACACGACCAACCGTGCTGACTTTTTACCACCCACTGTGACTTCACAGCTGATATTTAGTAATGGAAAATACAAACAGATTCTAAGACGATATCGATATTGTGATATCGCTTTTCTAACAGACATACGTACGCGCGGAATCTAGCGGCTACCAACCTTGACGCTTGATCGCTGTTCGGACTCGCGAAGTATACATCTACTATAATGACTGTTTGTTTCCTGAATAAAGTAAAATAAAATAAATCTACATTTGCGTTATCTATGTAGATGTATGTCAGTGGTAAACTCTAAAGACAAAGACATACACAGAAGACTTGATAAATTTACAAAGTATTTATTTTACTGAACAACATTCTCTTTAACATGCCTCGAGTCTGTGAACGTTTCTTTGCACTGTCACATATCACCTTTTTCTTACTTATCACGAGAGTAAACAATCATATTTAAATATTTTAAACACACCTTTTAAAATCTTCTGCAGAGTAAGCTGGTTTTTTTTAAATATTTAAAACAAATCATATTATTTGAGTTTATATTTTTGTTTTACTGAGCAAAGCATGCCTGCGAAAATACCCTTACATCCTATCGTCTATTGTTTACAAAACTCACCAAGCTGTTTCTTCTCCATCATCGCTCGAACGTTCCATATAAAGGGTGCTCTGCAAAGCTGACACGAGTCGGCTTCCTGCCACGCGGGCGTTTCCCGCCGTTTGACGCCCATTTCCCAAGCGCCAAGCGCCGCGTCCTCACCCGCCGAAATCAGTCGCTCGCATGAACTGACGTACCAGAGACCGGTTACTTTGTTGCTGAGATGAAAAAAATAGTTATGGGTAATTTTTGACGGTTTCATTTCAATGTTCAACGCGACGAAATGAGTAGGAACTTTTTATTATTATTAACATAAAAATGTTAGTTTAAATCAAGCCATTTCTAATTGATAATCCTTTTTAAATCTACAGATTTCCTAACATGGAATACTAATGGTAGAGTATTTTAACGACAAATATACAAAATAAGGTGCCAACGAATTTTTTTTTAAAGAAATTTGCGGGAAATATGTATCGCAGAAGGTGAGAAGATGTGATATGTTTATTTGCGTAAAATTGAAATCTGTCTGTATATTTCAAGGAACCAAGAAAACCAAATGCGGCCAAGCCATAAAATCGACACAGCGGTATACCCATGACAAAAGAGTTATAACTTATTTTTCTGACATTGTTAACAATATCTTACCTGTGTCCCTGTAGTTCGTACGCTGTTCCTTTCTGGCCACCGATGTCCCAAACAATGATGGTTTGATCAAAGGATCCACTGAACAGCAGTTGAGGTAGAGGCGCCCAGTTCAGGACGCGGACGGAACTGAAAAATATTTTTGAGAATTAAACATACATTACAACGACCACTTTGGTGATGAGATATACCTATCGACTCCCGCTCCGAAAAAAAAATGCTCCGGGTCTGGGCGTTTATATTCTAGGTTCCCCCTAGTTCGCTACATGGTATCTCATAACACAAGCTTCGCTTACTTTGAGGCCATGTAGTTGATGTGATTGATTGGGGATTTTATTTATCAATTATTTATAGATGAGGCTTAAAAATTAAAAATTAAGTCAAGAACTTTCTACAAATGGTATTTTACAAATAGTTCTTTGAAAATGGGTACATTGATGTTCAATGGCTAGATAAACAGTTGTTTATAGTATGGCTTCAGTGACACGCGTCTATTGAAATAATGTTAAAGAGGTCATTCATTATCAATAACAAAGATTTTTTGTTATTGATAAAAAACAAAAAAAAAAGAGATTTTACAAGGGAATAATTTATGAACTTATATATTAAGATTGATGATATCTTGGAAAGCATACACCCTTGAACCACATATTCTTTTGCAAAAAGTATTATTTTTTAGTAAGGAACAAAACCTCAAAGTTATGGGATATCCAAAAGAACACATGGTATAAAATCTGCCGGTACATATCAACGCTCCTTTGGCAATACTTTTTGATTATGTAAGGGACACACCCACCCTGAAGTCATGGTACTATATACCTCAATGTCACTTACCAGTGGCAATGGAGGACAAAAATATTGAATTTGTTAAATAAACTTCTGAGATATGCTGGTACAACAGTTAAATAGACATAGTGCGAGACTACGCAAGAACTTCGCACGGCATATTTGAGTTGTCAATATAAAAAAATATCCGTGCTTCGGAGGGCACGTTAAGCATTCGGTCCCGGGTGCTGTATACTTGTATACAGTAGTCGTTAGGGTTTGTCAGAAGCCATTTCGGCGCCCTGAAAATTCTGGCATCCACCAACCAGCACTGGGCCAGCTTGGTGGATTACGGCCTATACCTCCTCGTCACCCAGGGGAGAGACTCATGCCCTGCAGTGGGCTCATTACAAAGAGTTGTAATGATGATGATGATGATGATGATATAAAAAAAAGCCTATTCAAAAAAATGTGTCGAAATTTTATTAAACAAAAACCTAAAAATAATTCTAAAAAAAAGCTTTTTAACAAAAAAAAAACCGACTTCAAAACTCTTTTAGCACTAAAAAGATTAAAATAATACTAAATCTAATCAATCAAAAGTGTAGCCTATATAACCTAACCTATAACAATTTTTTTCAACTTTTGGAGTCGGTGCCAAGTATTCAACTTTCTAAGTAAGCCTTGGGCTCCATGGATCATAATCGTCCTTACGTCGTGTGATATCTAAAATTCTCTTACTTTAGTTTCACCTTCCGACACTAGATGGTGTTAGTTGTATATTAAATCGCGCAAGCACTGTTTTTAATTAGTTGTATAAGTGATTAATGAAGAATTTGGTCGTTCAATGGTGTCTTTGGTTCGTAAGGTTTCGTAATTGGTAAATGGTTGAAGTTCGTAATGGGTCGTTGTTGTTCTGATTTTTTTTTATTCTCTTTACATTATAATCGAAATTAATACCTTATAATAAATAATCGTTAGCTTGACGCAGTTAGTTAGATTTATGTAATATATTGTTTGTGTATGTTAATTTATAGTAGTTAAGTCGTTCAAATTCGATTGTTATTGGGCAAAGTTAGCTGATAACTCCATTTGGTTCTTTATTATTTATTTTTTTTCTCTTACTTAATTTTTTACCTAGTACCTTATAATCATTATATTTCATTTTGATTGCATTAAGTTTCATGTTATATTTTGTGTATGTATAGTAGTTCGTATTAGTAATATTGTGATCTATTGCGTAGGGCTTGGCAGTTGGCACCGACTCCAAAAATTGAAAAAAATTGTTATAGGTTAGGTTATATAGGCTACACTTTTGATTGATTAGATTTAGTATTATTTTAATCTTTTTAGTGCTAAAAGAGTTTTGAAGTCGGTTTTTTTTTTTGTTAAAAAGCTTTTTATTTTTAAATTTTTAGTGCTTTAATTTTTATACGTAGGTATTACAAAATATGGGTAGACCTAGTAAAGATGCTGCTCGTATGAGAAAACTGCGTCAAACTGAAACCGGAACCGCAAAAGGAAAACGGTTAAAAGCTAATAGGGAAAGAAAATCTCTAAGCATTTCAAAAGAGAGGCCTGACCAGCGCGAAATTAGATTGTCGAAAATGAGATCTTATATGTTACGTAGATTAAATGACGAAAATCAAGAGGATTACAATAATCGTTTGATGTCGGTTAAAAAGTTAACAGGTTGTACGTAACTACGCATTATAATATTCTTGTTGGAATTAAGATTATTTTTGACTTTTTAGTGATTTGGTTTTGAATAAAATAGCAAATCTTAAAGATTATGAGGTGTACGATGCATGTGATATCAGTATCAGGATACCTCTTAGATATGAGGACGTTGAATAGCAGATGCTGCCGCTGACGCTAACAACAAGGTTACACAAAGCCAAGATGCAAAAAAAATATCCTAACATATTTCCGATACGGGTCAACTGCCATAGGATCATGTGGATATCAGTTATAAACTACAATGAAAGGTCAAAACATGCCGAAAAAGTATCCATAACTTCTTACCGTTGTGGAGACGTAGTTACCCTCCATCATCAGCTGAGCAACGTGAGCTGATGTCTCTGGTATTTTTTTTAAGAACTACATACAATCTAATAATAGCACAAATATAAATTCGTCAATATAAGTATAGAAAAAACAACTAATGTTGTTTACTAATAATTGAATATATTTTTTTGGTTTTTGTCTTTTTTTTCAAAAAGTTGTGAACCGAATGCCATAAAAATTATATGGGACCATTTCGGAATAATCCCCTTTCGAACAAAAAAATAATTTTGCAAATCCGTCTATATTTGACAGAGTTATGAACGAACATACATAAAAAAAAAAAATATAAACATCCGAATTGAGAACCTCCTCCTTTTTTTTGAAGTCGGTTAATTAAATTTTAGTACTGAGTTATTATACTGAATGAACCCAATGATTAAACAAGCTACATCCTTCTTTGTTTTATTCTCATTCGTCTTACAATCATTACATTATACGAACACGAATATGAAAATAGGTTAAAAAAAAAACATTTTGTAAACCTTTCTATAATTAATAAAATAATAAATAAAATCCCCAGACAATCACACAAACTACATGGCCCCAAAGTAAGCATAGCTTGTGTTATGGGATACCATGTAGCGAACTAGGGGGCAACCTAGAATATGAATACATAAATAGATAAACATCCAGACATGGAACATTTTTTTTTCTTGTTCCGTGCGGGAGTTGAACCCGCAATTATCGGCGTCTGAGGCAGACAAGTTTACCCCGTCGCCAAAGTGTTCGTCATTCTATGTTTATGTAGTCTTTTAAAACAGTAAAATCAATAACTGTCATGGTGCTTGTAACAGCATCGAAATATCGGAAGCGCAAAATAAAAATCGGTTTGTGGTAAAAATGCCGTAAATTTAAACTATTATTGTATCAATCTTATTAAAACAATGACTCACCCACTATGTCCCTTAAGTGTAGTTACAAGTGTAGCACCATTGTTATCTAGTTTAAGCATCGTTATCTGTCCACCGTAATCCCCTATAAATGCATACTTGGACTGGGAGTCAAACCTGTTAAGCAACTTGTTCAGGAAATGAAATGTGATAAATGTACAGAATTGATAATGAACGACGCTTATCTTAATTATATACGAAATTGACTGTTTAAAATTCGCACGTTCTAAAACAGTAAAACAATATGAGTATGAATAATTATAAGTACTGTGAAAAAATGTGTACTTAGTGCTTTCTTATCCTCAAACCTACAATAAAACTATTTTTGACAAAATAGTGCTTTGTTCTCTCCAAAGGAGGGAAAGAAGCACACCACTTTTTAACCCTTGGTTAATTTCTTGCTTTACTTTGAATAGGGGATTAAGTCTTTACAATTGTTTTAAAAACAGGGTTACTTTTGTCATACTTCAAAGTTTTTCGAAATTGATGAGTGATCATTGTGGCAATGGCGACTGATTTTTATACAGTTACTGCATAAATGATTTGATTTCAGGCTGAATGACTCAGAACTACGTTTTTCCTATTACCTGGACCTGCAGAGCAAGGACTATAATAGGATTACATTTGTCACCTGTTCAATGTAGTGTAAAAATCGTTTTCAAATAGAATTACAACCACAATCATTGTTTTCAAAATCATTATTTTGTTCTTGATGTATGAATCATACAGTGTGATTGATGAAAATTAAACAAACTCAAACGCCATCTTCGCCGAGAACAATTAACCGTGCGTCGCGCCGTGTAGTCATGATATAAATTTTCAATATAATTGAAATGGCGTCTTATCTTCATTTCTATTAAATGACTAACATAAAAAATTCATAGCGCTTATCCAGCACTAAAAAAACTTGCATATTAGAGTAGGTGATGAAATTCCTATCACTTTTACTAAATCAATTACAATAAAGGATACTGAAGTGCTGTACACCAAGCTTCGAAGGAGTAACCTCCAATTTTTCGACCAGTCTCACTGCAATGATATGCAAACATTTTGTCTCTACTCGCTGAAAGGACCCATTCACAGCTTAATGAAAACACTACTGCAGTCACTCGAGCTGTATGGGCCAGGTACTCTCGACTCTGAAATAAAAACAATAGAATAGATTCATGCTCAATCAAATCACTAAAAGCCGGTTTCAATAACTTACCAACAAATTAAGAAAGTAAAAGTAAAGATATACATTACTGTACTAGCTTGTGTCAAATCTGTCACTTGAGCTCAAGATGGTATAGGAATTTCTATCTTCACTTTTACTGTAACATTTTGGTAAGTTATTAAGACCAGTCTTAAGTTGTTGATGACTATCTTCCCTTACTTTCTTAATTGTGTTATGATTTGTAAAAGCAGGTTATTTACTCAAGACACTGCAACCTCATAGACCTTTTATGCCTCTGGTCAAAAACAAAAAAAAAACCTGAGCAAAGTTTAACATAGTTCTGCAATATTGAGTGGTTAGTGAATGTTTTTCATCCTAATAATTTAAATGAGTTGATATAATTTTGTAGAAACAGAGTCCAAACTTGGTAAATTTGTAATATTTACATGCACACATGCACACTAAGTTTCATGTGGAGGTAAATACAGAAATATGTATGCATATATTATGTGCACTGCATTAAGAGCAATTGTGTGTAAAACATGAAGTATTATAACAGTATTTTTACTTGAACACAAGGTTAATAGTAAATTAATTTAAATGCTATTTAAATTGATACATTATACTGTAAAAATATTGAAGTCAAAAATTGCCAGCAACTCCTGCTTAGTAATAGTTTAGTTTTTCATAGAATAGCCCAAATTAATTAAGTAAAGATCTATGATTCATGATCTCTTCCCAAAATGCAAATTACTTGGCTAAATTTCAATTTATTATATTTATTTAATTTAGGCCTAGTTATTCAATCGTCACATATCAATAAAACATATCTAATGAATAAAGGTTCAAGCTCGTCTCAAGTTTATTGTCATTATAAAAATCGTAAGACAGCATTATTTCGCTGAGTAATACTTTATTTGTCAGATAACTTATATACAAAGATTGAAAAATCAGGCCTAATGATATTATTTGTAATTTATTGTAAATAATAAAGTATATTAGTGTTAAATAAATGAAAAATGTGATAAATAAAAATTACCCGACCAGGATTCGAACCTGGGACCTCTCGTTTGCCGGACGAGTGCTCTTCCAACTGAGCTACCGGGGCCTGGCGCTACGCCTCGAAATTACTTACCACATTTTTGTTTTTACGTTATATTGCTAACGTAGCTCCATCTAATGGTATAAGCTTTGCAGCTAAGACCACCCGAGATCAATTTCTTTACAGAAATTGTGAATCCCAGTTAAAGTGAAGCATTGCAATGTTTTAATAATGTTTTTAAGTTTTTTTGCGTTTAAAATGCTCAATTATTCTTAAATAAATGAAAAATGTGATAAATAAAAATTACCCGACCAGGATTCGAACCTGGGACCTCTCGTTTGCCGGACGAGTGCTCTTCCAACTGAGCTACCGGGGCCTGGCGCTACGCCTCGAAATTACTTACCACATTTTTGTTTTTACGTTATATTGCTAACGTAGCTCCATCTAATGGTATAAGCTTTGCAGCTAAGACCACCCGAGATCAATTTCTTTACAGAAATTGTGAATCCCAGTTAAAGTGAAGCATTGCAATGTTTTAATAATGTTTTTAAGTTTTTTTGCATTTAAAATGCTCAATTATTCTTAAATAAATGAAAAATGTGATAAATAAAAAAAAAAGACACAAAAATGTGGTAAGTAATTTCGAGGCGTAGCGCCAGGCCCCGGTAGCTCAGTTGGAAGAGCACTCGTCCGGCAAACGAGAGGTCCCAGGTTCGAATCCTGGTCGGGTAATTTTTATTTATCACATTTTTCATTTATTTAAGAATAATTGAGCATTTTAAATGCAAAAAAACTTAAAAACATTATATTAGTGTTGTGTTGTCTTCTTGATAACTGTTAAAACATAGATCATACTTTTACATGCCCTAATTATTCAATGAATACAAGGTGTTACATCATCAGTATCAAACATTATCAACTATGATCTAATAGGATGAGTAACAAAACCTTTCAATGTCCTTGACATATATTTAAAAAAAAATACTTTGTGCAGTTTCTCCAGTCCAAAGAATTCTGTGATTTTAATTAAATATTAAACCTATTAATCCACCTAGACCCTAAAACTATTGTAAGAAACCTTTATAAAGTACATCAGGATAATATATTTTATGTTCAACCTTTCCTTTTGAAAATGCAATGAAGAAAACCGTGTTACAAGTACAACAGTCAAAGACTTTCACAACAATAATGAATCTTACTTAGGGACCATTGCTGAATACACAATTATTATTATTATTTTTATATTTATTTAATTCATAATATGTTAGAATAAAATTATACTTACAGGAGAAATTCTGTTACAATCAGGGGCAAGTGTGAATTCGGAAACTGTCCCATTTTCTTGTCCTATAAACAACTGACGAGTTTCTGGGGTGTAGAACATAGACGTGCATCCTGATGGCATATATTGGCAAATACTGGGCCAGTATTGCCCTGAATCTCTTTTTAACCATACTCGTACAGTCCTAAATAATAGTGAGAAATGTAGATCATATCTTTAGATAAGAGACTTAAATAAACATTAATAGGCACAAATAATTTTATGGAGTTCCGAAAATGACGTACTTATCATCACAAACACTTATCACTCCATCCTCGCCAGGTATAACCACAGCAGCGTTAACGTCGTCAGTACATCCTTCCAATTTGCTCAGTAGTGCAGGTTTTTTTGTAGTAGAAAATCTATCATTTGGTGTTCTAGGGGCAGGTTTTATCTCAGCAGCCATTTTACTAAATAATCCCAAAAATACAAAATATTTAGCAACACCACTTTAGCAAAAAGAAAAACGTCATTTAATTTGGTTGACGGTTGATCAAGGATGATTGATTGATTGGGCTTTTGACATTTATAATTTCGTTCATAAGCTGAATGTAATTTAAGGAGCTGTTAAAGAAAGAAATTCAACTTTAGAAACATAGAATAGCCATGCTAGAATTAGAAGAAGAAGTATTAGATCAAGATTCTCAAGAGACGCTTCGGGAAGAGAGGGTGTTGGAATGGGTGATCCAGAACACCAAATCAACCAAGAAAACCACGAGGGAAGCTGAACCCATAGAAAATAGAAAACTTCCTCCGTTCGTCGATGAGTTGAAAGAAACACAACCTTGCGTTTCAACCGCACCGGGTATCTAAACTACCGGTGCCAGGGATTCATGGTTCGACTGCAACAAGTTAGCCACTGTCATAAATACAGCGACTCGTGTGAATCAACCTACCGTACTTCACACGCAGCGAGTTATGGAGCTACCAAGTTTCAACGGTTCATCGGGAAAGTGGATTTCTTTCAAAGAATCGACAAGCTACTTAAAAGAATAAGAAAACCTATCGAGATTAAGTAGGTGCCTTCGCGGAATAACAAGAGACGCCGTTCAATGTCTATTCATCGGCGCTACATCTACGAAAGAAGTCCTGATGTTACTAGCAGCACGGTTCGGCCGCCCAGATGCACTTGTCACCGCTGAACTTGAAAAATTAATAAATCTGCCACGACTTCAAGAGAACCCTAGATAACTGCAACTTCGTTTCAAGAATAAATAACGTCACAGCGAGAGTGCGAGCATTACAGAAGCCACATTACTTATATACCCCGACTGAAGACCGACAGGAGAAGCGTCAAGCACGAAATTATCACATAGAAAGCACGCAGCAGTCGAAAACACCTTGCGTCTTATGCAAAAAAGAAAATCATCAGACGGCTCAATGATGAAGAAAGCTGAAGTTTCGAACAGATGGTAACTAGCTAAATTATGAACGCTCATACAACGCGCACTTAAAAGCATTAACAGACGATCGAACTTGGTCCGGGCCGGACAGCGGACTTGGTCTGGCGTACCAAATCCGCTGGTCACAACAGACGGCCGGATCTCGCACTAACCGCGTGGCTTGGACACAGTTCAGACGTCATGCCTCCGACGTTATCCAATATTACAAAATTAACTCTCATATTCTCTATTTTTTTTTACATAATTTGCAGTGATACTTTTATCAAATCTTGAATAACAATTCCGAAGAATCTCAAGAGCCTGATTACGAGCATCTCTGTTGCAATAAAAATCATGTGATGTATCCCACAAGCATGGAAAGTCTTTATATAGTGCCAAAACATCGACAAGAACTTCGCGTTCTGTTAAAATTTCCACCATAGTGCGAACATGCGCTGACGCACGTGCTACCTCCAGAAGGTTTCTATAGCGACTGCCGTGAGTTTGTCCGGTCCGAGCGTACAGACGCGCGGAGTTGGTACGGAGTAGACCAAGTTCGACGGGCAAACCATCGGACCATCGAACACGAAATAATAATAATAATGTTCGGCAGATAACTCTCCAGACGAACGGATATGGTACGGAGCGTACCGAATCCGCTGTACGGCCCGTACCAAATTCGATCGTCTGTTAATGCTTTAACATACTTCATAAAGAAACTAAACGCATACCGGCGGGAGACTTCGAAACAGGACTTCTCTGGAAAATCGATAATTAATTAGGTACCTATCTCATAATAACAACGACATGGCATTGAAGAGATTACAAACATATAGAAAAGAAGCTCGATAGAAATGACCAAATGAAAAATAAATAATAGCTTACAATGGAAACACTCTTAACGAACGGGTACGCCGAGATAGCTCCTGAACCAGTAAAAAATTGAATATGCCACCTTCCTCACTTCGCCGTGATTTGGTTGATCAGAGACCTGAGAAGCTGAGAATCGTATATGATGCAACAGCCAAGTCACAAACAGTCTCAACTCAACTCAAATCTCAACGACATGGTACTGTCAGGCCCCGACATGCTCCAATCACTGAAGAAAGTCCTGATGTGGTTCGAACAACAACTTATAGCAGTGACAGCCGACATAAAAGATATGTTTTTGACAGTTGAAATCAGAAAAGAAGATAGAGACATCCAGCGTTTCCTCTGGTGTTGCGAGGAGATCGACGTACGGGGGCGCCCACTGAGTATAGAATGAAAAGCGTGATCTTCGGAGTGACATCTTCCCTGTGAACTGCAATCTACGTGAAAGATAAGAACGCAGAAAACCATAGAGACCAGTATCCCCAGGTAAGCGACAATCATCGTAAAGAATCACTACGTCGATGACTACCTGGCATGCTACGTTGATGAAGACGAAGCAATCGAATTAGCATCGCAGTTGACCCTCATACACAGCCGCGCTAACACTTCAAATGCGGTCCTCAAACTCTACCAAAGTTTTAAAATCATTAGCACCGGCAAGTAAAGAAGACATCGTACAACTCGCACCTGAGAAGATCCTAGGAATAATATAGAGCCTGAAGTTCGACACCTTACCATTCAACATAAACAAGAATAAAATAACAAATGAAATATTCAGTGGAGAGAGAAAACCTACTAAGAGAGAAGTCTTGAGCACAGTCATGTCCGGGAGCTACGCCGATTACTTTACAAGCGAAAAAGATACTTCAAGACACGTGGAGATCCGGCATAGAATGGGACGCTGAACTTCACAACAATGAAAATGAAATGTGGAAAAGTTGGATGAAACACTACCACAGCTACAAATACGAAGATGTCACGCTGAGTTAGCTCGCGCTACGATTTGTGAGCTACATACTTTTTCTGACGCCAGCCCGTCTGCATACGCTACGGTCGTATACTGGAGGACGATCGATGAAAACGGAAGGATCCACGTATCTATACTATAGCCTGCAGCAAAGGAAAATTCGCGCCATTGAAAGTAATTTAGATACTGCGCTTAGAACTTCAAGCCGAGACGATGGGTTACCGCATCGCTGAAACAGCATCGACAGAATACGATTTCAAGCCTTGTATACTGTAGAATTCGAACGGGACCGAGAGCCTTCAAACCTTTCGTCGCCGAAGACTCGCTGAAATCGCAGAGACTACTAAGGTCAACGAGTGGCGCTGGGTACCGATGAAACTCATCGTAGCAGACGACGCGACACGAACTACGCCGACAGACTTCAACTCTCCGCATCGCTGGTATCAAGGACCTTCGTTGTTACACTCATCAGAGGATGAATGGCCGACTGAGGAACCGTCAGAATCGCAGATCGATAATAGTGAAGAGAGAGCGTGTACTAACACAAACAAACATACACTCATACAAGCTCTACCAGATATTTCGAGATTTTCAAGCTGGGCTTCAAAGAGCAACTGCACGGGTCCTGCAGTTTATAGAAATCGTTCGTAATAAAGAAAAGTGTGCAAACACGCAAAAACGCTCTAAGAAAATAGAAAATATAGATCCAAATTGGAAAATAATAAAAGGTAAATAATAAAAAAACGCAAGCTTTCAAGAATCAAACTGAAAATACACTCAACTTCAAGCCCTAGAAGCTCTCTTATTGTTAAAAGCTGAGATGTTATGGGTGAAAAACTCAGCAACAAGAAACCTTCGCAGACGAGATTGGAAGCTTAACGTAAAGACACAAATAGCAGATTATTTCATCTGCCGACTTTCATAGACGCTGATGAAATCATCCGCTGCTGCCACTGACATCACAGACTGCCAGAAGACACCCATCATAATCGACGGAAATCTTAAAAATATAGCGAGTCCATGAGCAACTTCATCATGGTGGATTCGAAACAACGGCGAACGTCAACGCTACTGGGTGCTACATCTACGCTATGCGGTTCAAAGTGGAGTTTAAACCTGTCAAGAGCGTCGCATAAGAAAAGCGAAACCAGCGTGGCTAGCTACGGGAGACCACCCTCAAAGTCGTCTCGCCCATCATTAACGACCGTTTACCTTCACCGGTCCCGACTACTTCGGCCCACGAGAGGCTGGCTGGCACCCTCAGTACGGACTCGACTATCATGGCCCTGTGCCGCTTCATGAATAGAAGAGGATGCCCTACAGAACTCTGGTCGGACCACGGTACTAACTTTCGCAGCGCCGACGTAGAGCTGAAGAAAGCAGTGCACGAAGCCTTAAGAGATGAAGCCTGTACGCACTCAGTACAGTGGCGTTTCATCCCTCCTAGCGCGTCGTTCATGGGAGGTGCTTGGGAGCGACTAGTGAAAAGCGTGAATACCCCTTTAAATGTTACCGTTCATGAACGTGCCCCTAAGAAAACGATCCTAAAGGCTGCTGATCGAAATTGAAAACACCGTCATTAGCAGCCACTCAGAGGAGGATGTCTCACAATAACATGCATCGGGAGAATATGTGCAAGACGTAAGATAAGTAGTTTTAGTTTAAGATAGTTATGAACTTAACACTATGTATATCGCCACTTAATAAATTATAACTTTAACCTTGAAAGCATACAAATTTAATAACTGTCATACATAAATCAATCGTACCTACTTGTTTATAGCAAGCAGATGATGTATTTCCTATTAATTTTATAGGTAGTCGTACCTACCTTATGTACTTGAATTTACCTTATATAAACGATAGTTATTAACTTATTAAAGATCTAGTTAGATTATAGATAGTTCAGCTCTAATGAGAATCATATATTAAAATAGATTTACATACAACCCATTTCCTTGATAGTTATTGTAAGTAAGTTATTATAGCAAATAAGTTTATTGTAATTGATTACTTGAATAAATAAAGAAACAGACAGGGATAGCAGAGGGAGTAAAGAGTGCCATAATTTAAGAGCGTGAGGCTGAAACGCGCATAGTTACTAGTTTGTATGCCGACACTAGTTGCGCCGTAACAAAATTATATAAGTAGCTGGACCAATATCAGTATGGCACTCCAATCTCCCGAAGCAACCGAAAATATGAAAAATCAAGAAAGTTTTTTTAATTCAACATCCTGAAGAAAGTCCTGTCGAAGAATCCTGTTGAAAATAGAAGCTAGTTGTTCCTGATAAACAATAACTGAGGCACTTTTTTCAACCAGCAAATCAATGAAGCCTAAAAGTCTTTTAATAGTTATTTAATACTTTTAATAGTTAGGTCTACCAGGATCTGATGGCAAAAAAGTTAAAAAAATAGCGATTTTCATAAGGAAACAAAAAATGGCATTTGGCAACTGAAATTTCGAGGAATTGTTTTTGTTTTAACTTCAATGGAGACGACCACTTTGTCGATGGGGTAAACCTATCTGCCTCAGACCGTCGTCAGACGCCAGTGATTGCAGGTTCCCGCCCGAAACAAGAAAAAAAAATTTTCCGGATAGTAGGTATACGCTAGTTCGCTACATGGTATCCCATAACAAAAGCTATGCTTACTTTGGGGCCATTTAGTTGGTGTGATTGTCTGGAGATTTATTATTAATTTATTTATATTGCTATTCTAACAAGTCACAACCTCAATCGAATTGTAATACAAAACTTGTAATACAATTACAAATATTTTTCTAAATATTTATTTATATAGGTAATAATATTTTTTAACGTTTCTCCGGTTTTTCTCCTGAACGACTGAATAGATTTGAATGAAACTTGATACAACATAGATAGATAAGGGCCTGAATTAACATCGCTTATGAAAACGAATACGGAAACTAGGCCCATGTATACCTACCATTTTACTGAAACATTAATGTAAACCCTGCCTAACTTCGAAAGCAATTTCACACTTGAAGAAAAATATTTCGGCCTCTTTAACTATACAGTATCAAATTTACACATTTTTTTGTAATAACCAGAGATACATTTCATTGCCGCCGGATCTGGGTATTTTTGGCCATTCCTTTAAAAATTTACCCATTATTGCTAGCGTCAATTTCTATACTTTACAAACTTGGCATGAAATACATAGACATACGAACTTTGCCAGATTAATCTAAAGTTTATGTATTGCTTTTTGCTCAGTAATAGCTCTTTTAATAAGACATTTAAGTCTATACTTTTCTTTAAACAGCAATACCAGAATTGGCAAAAGGAAAGGGCATCATTCTGTCAATTGTTTATTGGTTCTGTCTGAGGAGTTTTGAGGAGATACCTATGAATTAAAAAAGCGGAGAATATGTAGATGGGCAAAGTTTTCAAGGCTTATATCAAAGTCAACTTTAACGTACGAAGCAAGTACGAAGTTGTAAGGTCCTATATTTTCTATAAAATTCACAATTTTTGACAAAGTCTGCTTTGTTTAAGAAAGATAATCCTCCTTTGGGTCCTCTCATTCGAAATTTTCGTTGTTATTTTTTTCTCGGAAATATTTTATTGACTTTTTTGTGATGAATTCATGACGTACTTGACTGATTGATTGATTCTTATTTCTTTTTTTCTTTCTTGTCCGTCCAGTCGACCAAGTCTTTTGCACTTGTGCTACAGGGTTGCAAATTAATTATCAATTTATTAGTCAGAATTATTCAGAATAATTTACATCCTTCGTGATAAAAAGCTTTAAAATGGCTAATGCTCTTAAAAAGATACCAGTTCAATTGCTCAAAAATAATGTGGAAAATATATTCGGTGGTGCAGTGTGCAGATCAAAAGGGTAAAACTTTTCAGATTTTTAGTGATTATGATTTTAAAACGCTTGTCACTTACTGTAGCCGTTCCCGTTTGATATTTACATCCTTCTTATTTCGTTATAATTTTAAATTGTACATATTTATCCGGCCGGCCGGCATTGCAGTATGTTGAATGACCTTGGCCACTATTTTACGATTATTATCTCTTTATGAAAAGATAATAAGACACAAGTTTTTATCATGAAATACGTGTCTCAGTTGATCATTTGTTGCTTTAAGATCCTTAGTTTTGCATTGTACCTACCTAGCAAGAGCTTATGTAGTGCAAATTGTTGTACTAATCTGATGGTCTAGACATAATAGTTCTGCTAAGATACTTATCATTTATGCTTTAACTTACTTTAATATTTACCTAAATCCTCAGATAAAAAATAAGTTCATCTAACTTGTCTATTATATTGAACTTGTGTGCATTACACAGTAGAATAATGAAGCAAACTAATTTAAATTCAACTATGATAAGAGCCCTAGGCATTATTAAAGCTCGTCTTATTATTTCCTAACTTGACAGAATTCTTATACAAATTCCAATAACCTCAAACAAAACACTTTTTAACCGGATATGCCTCTGTTTTATTTTAGATTTAGAATTGTGACACTTAATACAATACTATTCAATTACCTCTTTGAACAACTTATTTTATACTATGATATTAGATAAAGATTCATACTTTTTTGTGAAAGATACTGGCAATGAATGATCTTATTAGATCCTGTATAAATAATAATATGCATTGATAAGTCTGAGTCAAATATGATACCACTGTTGGAGCTTTATTCAGTATCCACTTATTTTTTTGTTATGTTGATTAGTGAAAATAAAGATCAAGCAGACATTAAAATACATGCTTTTATACATGGAGTTACACAAGGATTCTAGAGGTAACAATGTCACCCTCAAATGTTGTAAACTAGCTTACCTATCACTAATAGGAATATTCTAAGCTAACAAAAACAATAAACATGAAATTAACTAATGATCTTACTTTAGCTTCTGGGCTGGTGTTGAGATGGGCCCTCCTGATGTGATCCTGGGAATCACTGAGGCCTTCAAAAGGGACAAGGACTCCAAAAAAGTTAACCTTGGTGTTGGGGCTTATAGAGATGATGATGGAAAACCATTTATCTTGCCATCTGTTAGAAAGGTAAAGATTTAAATTATAAATATTAAAGTTTGCAAGGCTATGAATTTTTGTTATTCATCTGTGTAAAAAAATTTAATGTACCATCGAACTAAATCATGACCCATTTTGCTGAAAATTCATTTAAAACTTGTAAGCACTTATGACTTTTTAGATATTATATGAATTCTGTACTCATTAAATGTCAGTGTCAAATGAAATGATATCAAGTTCGTCACCGAGGAAACCTATCTTCAAGTGAATTTCCGCCTACAGTGCTTTCACACTTGGTTTACCTCTAAGTTTACTATCTCTATGTTGGCCCTACTGTCCAGTTTCCCTGAAAGTTGTCATAAAAGTTCATGTGAATTGCCCGTGTTTTTATATTATTTTTGTGTTAAATTTAATTTGTGTCATGCCGAAAAGGATTCAAAGTAGTAAAAGAAACATTGTTTATCAGTGTGAAATTTTTGCGCATAAGAAAAAGACAACAATGGGCCTATAATTGCATGTTCGTCATAGAGAAAATTAGGGTTTCCCGTAGTGATGCAATGGAGGTGTCTTAGCGGAACCAGAAACGGAAACAGATGTCAAAAGTAAATTTTAGCAGAAACAGATGCAGAATTGGAAGTTTAAATAATATGAAAAAAAAACAAATTTACAAATATAATTCTTTATTAAGCAATACAACAAATCTAGATTAGAAAATATGTGTCGTTTGGTTTCAAATTGAGCCAAATCCAAAAATCACTTTTTTTTAACTGACCACACCATATTATTGAACTTCAAAAGAGCTTTATTACTGTGCTATCAAACAAATATATTTCAACGTAAATTCAGTGAAAATTGAACCTTAAAACGACATGTCTTTTCAAAATAATTCAAATCCAAAGAACTTTGACATCAAACTGATTCAAATACACATCAGCCTATCAGAGCTGCGCATTTCGTATGAAGCGTCAGCCGTTGTTTTTTCAGTTTGAATTCATCGTTTGTCGCGATAAGTTTTTGTGCGTTGTTTTTATTGAATAAATATTAAAATAATGGATGAAGATTCTAACAGAATAGATGAAACTGCTCCAGAATATTCACGGAAGCCGCCACAACAAAAATCCAACTGGGAATCGACACGTAAAAAGGAAAACAGGTAACTTCCATTTCTACTTTGCATCGAGGATTAGGTAAGATAAGTAAATATGCAGGGGTTGTCAACCCGTTCAACATAATTTAATAATTAAAACTTTAATTTCTTTGCTTTTTAGATAGATACTTACTAATAGTAAGAATTATGAAACCGGCTTATTATTATACAATAAATTAGTGTCTATTTTCATTGTCGAGTATGTAAGGTTTTACCCACCTTTATAAGGTTTTAAAAACCTTTTACCCGACTGCAAAACCAAGGGTAATGTTTTTCGTGGGTATTTTTTATTTTTATTAAATATTTTTGTTTTTGATCATTATTTTTGTTTGTGATTATTTCTGTTATTAATTTTTTAAATATTTTTATAAAAAAGAGGCAAATAAAGCTTAGTTAAAAGCACAATATAACAGGATATTTGTAAATATCTTTGGTCACAAGTAAAACTATATCGATGTGAATAAAGACTGATTTTTATGATGATTATTATTGCATGTTTTATTTCAAAAGATTTATGACCCCTTTATTTCTATTTGGTCAGTGTCAAAGTAAGTCAAATCCAATAAGGTGTTCATCAAACTAAGTTATATCCATGCTATTGAATATCAAATGAATGCAAATCCATCACTTAATATCAAAGCAAGTCATATCCAAATTTATTTTAAAGAAAATTGATCTTTTTTGTTCAAGACATAATGATCAAATTACTAAAAACAACATAAAATACCCGTTATTTTTTTCATTCAAATTTTATATTTGACAGTAGTAGGCAACATTCTTAAACAGAAAATGTCATTTTACCAACAATACCATCAAGTGGAGTTGACTTTCTTTGAAACCAAACGACACATATATTAGAAACCTACTATAGAAAATAGCGCAAATTTGCAACTGAACATTTTATTAATATTCAAAATTAAGTAGTGGTAAGTTATATTTTAAGGTGTGTAGGTTTCATCTACATTTCGAAAGCTGAAATGGGATTGGGCAGTTCATGTATGTTCAATGTCAGAAGATCTTTGGGCCAAAATAACAACCGCGTAGCATCCTGACACCAAACGACGTCGCATACGACCACCGTCGTTGGAAGGATAATCTGGACGCACTTAGCGCAAACTGGCCCGCGGAAACAGCTGATCGCCTAAAATGGAAAGAAAAAAGGGAGGCCTTTGCTCAATTTTGGGACAAACAGGGCTATTAATAATAAAAAAGTTATATTTTATGAAAAGTAATTTGGCCGCTTATGCCCCTAATTATCTGTTCCGGCTCAACCGTCCAGCGCAGCGTCTCGCGCGCGCCTCGCGCCGCGCATTCGTGCCTCTCTCAGCCGTCGTAAACTTCCGATTGTATCTCCTAAAATTAGCGGATATATAGTTGCACTTGCGGAAACAGAAACAGAGATCCGTTGCATCACTAGTTTCCCGCATCAACATTTTACCGGATTTCAGGTGAATTCCATATCGCTAAAGAATTGAATAGAAAATATTTAGCTTTATTTCTTGTTCGAGCATATCTGAAAAAACTTTCAGTAAATAAAGTATAGACCCAACTTCCACATACAAAAAAATCCACACGCAAGCAAGATAAGAAAATCTTATAATACCATTTTGATGTGTGTCTAGGGCAAAATAAAATGCTCGACACGTGTGAAGGAGATACCGACATTAGGGAAACTCTTAGCACGTTTGAGAGTCTTGAGAGAGTTTGGAAAATTGTAGTAGGTTTTCGGTTTAAAAGATGTAGATCAAAAAGAAAGTACTAATGGAAAGGCATGAAATTGTAGCCTGGAGATACAGATAGGTACCGAATTTTACAATGTTGAAATAAAAACGCGTTGAAGGCAGACCTGTGATGTACGCAAGCTATAGGTACAGTCAATAAATGCTAGTAAATAGAAAATGAAGGACAGGACTGTTCTATCGAATAGCCTTATATTGTGTTAATGGACCAACCGTCGTGTACGGTGTTTTTGGTGGACGTAACTATCCAGCATGACGAGAACTTCGAGAAAGCCGAGACCGAAAAGCAACGCAAATACTTGACCCTTGCACACGAGGTGACCGAAATGTAGGAAGTTATGCTCACCGAAATCATCCCGGTGTATTACAATATCCGCAAACGGTTTGACTCCAGCCACACTGCCTAGACGCCTTGAAAGGCAAGGATTCGTCAGCGCTCGACACTGACCGAATCGTTTACCGGTTTCCGTTTTTTTAACTTTACTGCATTTCAGTTGGATTTCTTGACATAACTAATCAAACGTAGGACTGTTTACTCAGTTTAAAATGTTATTTTATCATAAAAAGGGCGGTGCAATAATTGAAGCCAAAAATAAAAAATGGCCATAATAAATTCATTTACTATGATATTTTTTTTTATTGCAAAGACTTGTGAGCCTACGCCTTTACTGCTTAATTTTATTTTATGCATCTGGTAATTTTTATTTCACATTAACTTTAAATGCCGTTTTGTCGCAATCGTTATTTTGCTGTTAAGTACTGCACTTTAGCGTCTGGTGGGCAGATGTGGACTCTTGTCTAAAGGCGAGCAGCTTCCAAAAATGTAGAACAAAATATTGTCAATCTAACTGAAGAGGCGTTACAATCAATATAAATATAATTATAAAATCCCCAGACAATCACCCCAACTACATGGGCCCAAACTAAGCAGAGCTTGTGATATGGGATACCATGTAGGGAACTAGGGGGAACCTAGAATATAAATACATATATAGATAAACGCCCCGACCTGGAACTTTTTTTTTTCTTGTTCCGTGCGGGAATCGAACCCGCGACGACTGGCGTCTGAGGCAGACAGCGTTACCCCATCGCCAAGGTGGTCGTCCTCGTCCGAAATGAACTGTTTTTGTTATAATATTGAAAATGAATAGAGTGAAAAGATTAATGTGGCTGATACAGCAACGGTTTTCTTTTGCGCTTCTTAAGCAGCTTGTGTTTTAGTTAGTCTCTTATTTTTATGTGCATAATTAACCAACTTTAACTTTCTTGTGACTATTTAATTCCTACTTTTTTTCACCTGTAAAAACTTGTACTGGCTTTCTTTATTCTATTACAACAAGGTATAATAGTTGTGAAATTTTCAAATATGGTAAAAAAGAACAAAATATTACCCTCAAAAATGAAATAATATTGTGTACTAGACGTTCGAAAATATAGGTGCATACATTTTTAGTAATACAAACGATATTTGTGATGGAAGTTTAATACGGCAACCCATGGCAGCCAACCTAACAGCTGGAGGTAAACTTTCGTGAACGCACTGTTCTAGCATTTAGTCGATTTGCCAAAATGAGCTTTTTGTGGGTCATTATTCAGTTGGTTCGATAGTAAATTAAATTAAAGTTTAAGGATTGTATTATGTTATAGTATAAAATTCAGAGATAAACAAGTTTTTTTTTATAAGAATATTTTATGTTGTACTTTGAGAGTGAGACACAATATATTTATTTTAATTTATGAGTTAATCTTCATCATTAATTAAACCTTAATCGTATTAATAAATAGTTAAATATTAAATTAAATTATAATATAACAATTATCTATCTATAAAGGGTGATTGGTGGGTCTCTTTCAAAATTTGAGATCATACCCAAAGAAAAGAAAAATAGAAATTAAATATTAATTATTACTGAGTGAATTTAACCGAAAGTAAAAGAATTCTTTATGCAATGCATATTTACACTGGTAACTACTTATCACGGACATATGCACGGTACTATAAACCAGAATAGGTAGGTAGGTATAGACGACTTCACGAATGGTCATTGAGCCTTGAAGCATTCGTGAACTCTTTGTTCATTTATTTAATTTTCAACACACTTGCTCGTAAAGTGAGCCTTATTCTATTGAATTTAAACTGGGCTATAAGTCACGCGTGCATTATATATTATACCCTAGTGCATAATATAATGAATCCTACAAAGTTGAATTATTGTACCTTAGTGCAAATTACATGCGAGTAAACGGAGCATATTTTATTGATCCGGGTTACTTATACATTAAATATATGAGCACGCGCGGCCAGGCGGCGCACGTGCAGCAGCAGCGGGCCGCACAGCACCTCCAAGCAACAATAGCGTGTGTACGTGTAATGGGACAGGGCTACTGACGCGCAGCAGCTAACAGCTGCTTCAAATAAATTTTATGACCACGTATGTCTGTCTTTTACTCACAAGTGTGTTGAAAAACGTCGTATGTAACTCGTGATCGTTGCTAATTACAGTCTCGGCTCATTATTAAGCCTCGACCGTAATTAGCAACTTAGCTCACTTGTTACATAATAATATACTATTGTTTAAGTACCTACTTTTATTACATAATTATGATCATAATCGAGTACAGAGTGCTCTCCTTCAGTATCTAAAATTTGTCACCAGTCACCCTGTTTAAATGTATGATTATAACAGAAACCTGAATTTGTTTTTCGAGATAATAAACAATAGTTACAAAGCCTTGACATTTACTTCTCTGACAGAAATTGCATACCTAAAGATTAAAATTTGAAAGAGTTTATCATAAGATTGGCAGAAAAGTATTTGTGTTAAGATAATACCTTTTATTTTATGAAAGGCAGATATATGAAACTCAGTTCATTTTATTTAAATATTTCGGACATTAGGTATCTTTGATATAATTTTAATTAATGTACAGCATAATATGTTGAAAAATTAATAGGAAATAACTATTTGAAGACAAGTATATTTTGTATTCCAGGGAAAGTTTTAGATTTTTCAAAGCTTTAGTAAAAAATATAGTTTTGTTAAACTGCCCTCATTGTAATTACCTTATTGATTGTTCTATCCGCATAGCTCAAAATAAACTAGCTATTTGGAAACCTAAACATTAAACTTCATTAAAAATAAATATTTTGTTACAAACCAATTAAAGAACGGTTTTATAATTTTTATCTCTTTTTGCATTGTTATGTTCAAAACCAAGAAAAAATCTGGTTGTCTGTATCAAGCAAATTATTAGATGGTTTTGTCAATTTGTTGTTGACGATAATGCTAAACAAAGCTAGGGATTGAATTGTAAGCATAATATGTTTTTATTTAATTTGTTTATATGAATTGTTTAGTGTAATAACATAATCCATCATTGCACAGGCTGAAGAAATAATCCATGACAAGCACCTAAACCATGAGTATGCTCCCATCGGTGGAGAAGCCACATACACCCAAGCAGTCGCTGAACTGGCTTTTGGAGAAGACAGCTGTCCTTTGAAAGAAAAAACTAACTGCACCGTACAGGTATAAATTTCGATCCAAAGCACGTTTTCGGATTGACTTTTTTTTTAATACTAGAAGCTCAAAACAAACCTTTTTTTTAGACTATATCTGGCACTGGTGCATTACGTCTTGGTCTAGAATTCATTACGAGACATTATGGTAAGGAAAAGGAAATTTACATGTCGGATCCCACCTGGGGAAACCATCCCCAAATCTGCAACATGATCGGTCTGAGGCACAAAAAATATAGGTACTTCGATAAACGCACAAATGGATTTGACATGGATGGAGCTTTGGAAGATATTTGCGTGAGTATTTAATTTACGAATGATAATTGTCAGCTATATGCTACATGTAGTTTTTTTGAAGTCTTTTAGATTGTTACCATATATTCTAGACATTATTTTTAACAGAACCTAATGGTTTCTTAAATAACCAGTCCTATTGGTTATCTCGCCCATTTAAATGCACCTTCCAACTTATTTCATTATTTTGTGTATCAATTGCCGTGAAGTTCACTATTAACAAAATAATATCTTCAAGTGAAAAAGACTAGAAAATAGATTTTCAATTATTAGACACGCTTAATAGCACAATAGAAAGTAAAAATAAATATACTTGTGAATGCTGAATGATGATAATATTAAAAAAGCTAAAGCTTAATAAGATTCGAAAATTATCGTATTATGTTCATTTTAGAAAAAGTAGATAGGTCCTTAGCTAAGAAAACACTAGACTCAATCCAGTTAAAAAAGTCCAATTTTTCATTTCTTCAAATTAACTTTAATCTCTCTCAAGTCTCTGATCAAAAAACTCAATTAGGAAAAGTTTAGTTGACAAAGAGGTCATAAATTGTATCTTTCTGAACAGAATGAAATAGATTCTTAATAATCTTTGCAGCTGTTTCATCTTTGATAGACTAACAAGATGGTGTGATTACAGAAAATGCCAGAGGGCTCGATCATATTGCTGCACGCATGTGCACACAACCCCACTGGTGTAGATCCAAAGCCAGACGAATGGAAGAAACTGTCACAGGTAAGGTCTCATTTTAATTATCTGTATCTTTAACCCATGTATTTGTTTTTTTTTTCTATAAACGAAACTCATACTTTCGAGGTAAAAATGTGTACACTCAGTATAACAAAATCAAATTAATTAGTGATTTTAAAATAAAATACCTGAAACCTTTATTTACATTTTTGAACCCTGCTGTTATTTATTTTTTTTACATAAAAATAACTTTTTATGTAAAAAAATATATCAATCAAAGATTTGACGACCACTTTGGCGATGGGGTAACCTGTCTGCCTCAGACGCCAGTGGTTGCGGGTTTGATACCCGCACAGAACAAGAAAAAAAAAAGGTTACCTACGTGTCTGGATGTTTATCTATTTATGTATTTATATTCTAGGTTCCCCCCTAGTTCGCTACATGGTATCCCATAACACAAGCTATGCTTACTTTGGTCTGGGGATTATTATTATGCATACTTATACCTACTCGGTGGTTCCCATAGGTAATCAAAGACAGGAAACTGTTCCCATTCTTCGACATGGCATACCAAGGCTTCGCGACTGGTGATGTTGACAATGACGCGTTTGCTGTCCGCCAGTTCGTCTATGATGGCCACAAAATTGCCTTGACGCAGAGCTTCGCCAAGAATATGGGTGAGAAATTAATATGTGTACAGCTTTCTTGATTTTGTTCGGGATTGGCGGAAGAACGTTGGTCCATCTGAAAAAGTCCTTAGACCGGCGCCAGACTTAGCTTCACATGTTTGAACACATGTTTGATTGCTATGTGTGGCACTGGACTTTGGATATGTATTCAAAGTTGAATGTATTTAAAAAAAAGTGTTTGCGAAGCAAGTGTGGCAGGTTACGTCAATATGTGTTTAATGCTTTTGCAAAGTCGTCAAAGATATTATGTGAAAATCTTTGAAACTATGTCTGGCGCCCGGGTTAGAAATATAGGTACTGCTGCCATACTTAATTTTCTATTTTGTTATGACAGAAAAAGTCAATTAATATAATTTATCATGATATAAGGTACCTGCTAAACATTTTACACATTTTTAGCTGTGCACATAACATTATTTTCATCTATATTACTAGATTGTTATAGACCGTAGTGACGCACTAAATACGTCACTATTTCATTGAGTATTATTCGTTGTTAATTGAAACATCCTCGCCAATTTGCATCCATTTGAATGGTATCACTCTGCAATACTCAATCTAGGACTCATTTTGAAAGTATTTTTAAATATTTAAGCCATTGTCAATGAAAACGAGTGTATGCAATAAATAACCACGAATTCTTTTTTAGATATTAAAATTTGAAAGTTAGTTTTTTTTTAAATAATGCTCATATCAAGTTACAACCATATAAGCAAAAAAATATCTAGGTTCTTAATCTGGACATATTTTATAATAAAGATCTCACCTAACATACTAAACTCAAAGCTACTTAACAGATTTTCGTCCGGCTTAATAGGACTATTTCGATTCGACTAACTCAGATACATCTCTAACTCATCGTTGTTAAAGGCTAATAGTGGATTTTTGGTTGATATATTGTCGCCCAAACATTGAACAATTTTTTATCTAAGGTCGATATTCACTACTAGACGTAGATGTAGTCAAGGCCGTTTGCGCGTTGATGTAATTTTAAATCTGGATTGGCGTCCTCGCGCTGAGCTCGATGAAATTTAAAATGCGCGAAAGTCATGACCAAAATATTATTATAAAAAAAAATTAAGAGCATAAATATTAAATGTTTTTCATGATTGTTTAAATTATTTTTGAAAAATTCTTATTAATTTCATTGATTCAAATTAATATTACGCACTTATTTCACAAGTTGTGTAAATAAGATTTCACTTATTTAGTACGATAAAAGTTATGATGTAAGAAAGATAAAAATAAGATTATTACGAAGTGACGCACGAGCTTTAAATATTTGTCTTGGAGCGATACACCGCACAATAATACTGGAGGGTGACCCTGACTGGGTTATCTTGTTGTCATATTAGTTTACCGTATACAAATATCTATTATGTATAGAATGAATAAACAACAGTAGTAACAGAAATGTGGTTTTCAATTTTTAGTTCAGTCCTAGTACAGTCACATCTATAGTTGTAAAAAACCCGTTAGCTACCGTTAATTAACCAAATTTATGGTTAGCTACCGATAAAATGCAGTTATTTATAGTTAAATATCTGACAGCAACTACGAAAAAGGACATAGATTTTCTTTATTTTCCTGTTAACCGACTTAAAAAAGAAGGTTATCAATTCCAACCGTATGTATGTATGTAATATTTCCAGAATTGCCCAGTTTTCGTATACATCAACGTCTGAGCAAATGTGAAAAATTTAAATAGTGTATGTATGTTTTTATGTTTGTATACGTATATCTCCGGAACTACGAGTCCAATTTAAGTAATTCTTTTTTTTTGTACTAGGTATTGTTCAATTAGAGTATACTATAAGTTTCATCAAAATCAGTTCAGCAGTTTTTGAGATAGGGAATTTTAACCGACTTTTTTTGCCAGTCGAAGCTGGCATTATTGCGAAACTTGCTATACATATTTCAATCCGTTAGCGACATCTCGCGGTGGTATTTAACCGTAACAAGCATATGATAAAGAAAAATGCATATTTAACCGCGTGGGTAAAATCGTTAATAACCTGCTTCGCATCTATAGCACATCTAATAATATGTATACATTTTCATTGGAATTTCAACCTTATCACAACCGAATAAGTTGCGAAGTGTGTAGGTACATATTAATGCACCTGACTGTACACCCAGGTTATAGCTTAACCTTGGTGGGCTAGTAGTTAATCCCATCAAAGTTAAGTTATAATCTGGATGTTTATTTATTTATTAATGAAAAATATAGTTTCAAAGTTAGAACTGATGTAAGATCCTTTTTATGAGATGGAAAAATTATAACTGAGCGAAAAATTATACCCCATAAAAACTTTATAGAAACCCGAAACAATACAACAGGCGTATAAATGGAATCGGGAACTAGAAGGTTTCGACCTGTTCTGCAGCAGTGTCCTTAGTATCATGGCAGCTATAGCCAAAATCTTCTTTAGTGCCTCATAGATTCTTATTGTTAATATACATACATACTTATCTTCACGCCTGTAGACCTTATGGGGTAGGCAGAACACAAGAGGCTATCAAACCATCTGATGTCACGTTTGACGAATTTGGAGGTTTTATAATGATGGATAGAGACTATTACAGTGACAGGGGGTCAGCCTATCAACCGTAAGAACGCTAACAAAACCTCTTTCCCTTAACTGATTTTTACAGTATGCCCGGGAAGAGAAGCAGCTAGCACATTCTATGTTTTTCTTTCGCTCCCAGTCCAGCATGGACTGTTTCTATACCTGCGATTTTATGTTTTGTTTCTCTGCGTTCCTGTATTTTCCATGTGTATTTATATGTATGTGTAAAACGTAACTAATATTTTTATTTTGTGTGACTGTTATTTTTCCTGCTGTCTATTTGTGAAAACTTTTAAATGGCCTTCTGCAACTTGTTTCTACATTGCTAAATTCACAATATAGCTGTAAGTTTTCCGAACATTGTTAAATAAATCAAATACTAGTAATAAGTCTCTATGAATTTCTGAATAGTATAGCTTTCTAATGGTTAAAGCATTCTAAAAAATCAATGGATTAGTTGTTGAGTTTATCCGATAGAAGCAAGCAAATGTAATAATTGTAATAATTGACGACCACTTTGGCGATGGGGTAAGCCTGTTTGCCTCAGACGCTAGTGGTTGCGGGTCCGATTCCCGCACGGAACAAGAAAAAAAAATGTTCCGTGTCTGGGTGTTTATCTATTTATGTATTTATATTCTAGGTTCCCCCCTAGTTCGCTACATGGTATCCCATAACACAAGCTATGCTTACTTTGGGCCCATGTAGTTGGTGTGATTGTCTGGGGATTTTATTATTATAAAAGTATTATTGAACAAGCAATATCAAGCTTATCAGAAACGCGATGATTTAGGTACATTGCTGGTTTTTTCCATACAGATTGAACTTTAGTATATTTTTCATAATTCTGTTGGCATTACTTCTTAGAATATCCTACTGATATTAAAAATGCGAAATTTTGAGTAAAGATGGATGTGTTTTTGTCTTCAACATAATAAAAAATTTACGGAACTAGATATAATGTGGTACAGATATAGTTTATAGTCTAGAATAACATACAATACATAGAAATACCTTTTATCCCGATAGTACCGCGATTGGAAATTCAGCGAGTAAACCGCGTGAAGGAGCAATTTTTTTTAAATTCTTGGTTTTATTATATTTTAATAACTACATACAATACAATACAAATACAAAAACACTTTATTGCCAGAATCAACAGGATACAAACATATTAAAATATTTTATACAGGAGGAAAACGGGATTCAACACAATTTAGGCGGCCTTATCACTCATGAGCGATCTCTTCCAGGCAAACTTTACTTACAAAAAAAAAAATTGGTATGGTTTGCATTGCCATTATAATAATATATATACAATATTAATAATATATATTAATAATAAACTTACATATAGATAAATACATATTTCTTAATACAATATATAAATAAATGACATAAGTACACATATATATTTGGAGCGTTAAATTTATGGAATAGTAGTCTGAAGGTAATAATTCTTAACATTTTTCTTAAAGGAGTCTACAGATTTTGCATTGTGAAGTGACAAAGGCAATGAGTTCCATAAGGATATGGCTTTTACCGTGAACGACCGTGAACGGCTGATAAAAATGGGTTTTATGACGCGGGGTTACTAACAAATAGTTGCTAGAAGATCGCAAGTTACGTTCATGGTCTTGATGCCGAAATATAAATCTTTCCATTACATAATTACATAATTTAATATTGACAATGCAATTTTACATTTATCAGGTCTGTACGGCGAACGTGCCGGGGCGCTAACATTCATTTGCGATTCAAAGGAGGAGGCTGAACGAGTGATGTCACAGGTCAAAATCATGATCCGTACGCTATACTCCAACCCTCCTATCTACGGATCAAGACTGGTCACCGAGATCCTGACCAACCCTAAACTAAAGCAGCAATGGTTGGTAAACACTTTCTACTAAAGCTTAATTTAAGTTAAATGTTAATGAATATAGTACATTACTGCAGCGGCCGGCAAGAAAGGCATTAATGGACGAACGTGTGAATGTGGACCGAGGCGAAGCGAATAGTACTTTTCTCAAATAATTCGCGGAAATCAAAAACACAATTTTACTTTTTAAGTTCAATGATGAATAACGAACAATAATAATATAATATAATAGTTCCCTTGTTTTTTTTATTAAACAGCTTTCTATTTGCAAGCCAGTTCGAAATTTAAATATAACCTTTTATTAGTGACCTCCTTGGTATGTTTCGAAGTAAAAAGTCATTCCATTTTGAAATTACACGACAAATATGATTTTACATAGTAATTTATTTGGCCGCTAAACACGACAGATAATGAGTTTCATACAACTATTGCCGGCCGCTGCTCGACCAGTACAGCAAGTTCGATTTATCTTGAAAAAGGTTGTCAAAATAATTCTCAAATTTCCAAGCATGTTTGAGAAAAATAACTAGCCCCATATATGAGGCCCCAAATAAGCTTTAGTAAGCTTTTATTTACCTATAATCAACCCATCAGGGACCGGAAAACCCCTTTATTTGATTAAGCCTATTGATAGGGTAACCCTATCAAAATCTTACCATATGGAAGTGTAACCCTATTGATATGGTAAGCCTATCGACGTGGTAACACTTTGAATAAAGTTAACTACCTACTTTCGGATGCGCTTACCCTGTGATAGGGTTAGCCTGTTTCTATCTCTTTTCCGCGCATGCTGTTGAATTCGGAAGTATAATTCGAAGTGCGAGATTGAATAGATGGTGATATTTTTGATAATTTGATATTCTTAGAGATTAAATTTGCCTGCAGGTTTTAAAACCCTATTGAACCTTGATATGGTAAGTCTTCGATACGGTTACCAAATTGATAGGGTTTTTTAAAACAAGTCTATGAGAAACCCAATCAAAAACCTCTTTAAGGGTAAGCGGTTCCGGTCCCTGCAACCCATAACCAAATGTTCAGGTATTTGTAGGTACTTAATGTGATTGGTACAAAGTTTTTAATTTGATGTAAAATTCATAATTTGAAAATTCATACATATACATAATAATAGCATTTTTACGATTTTCAAAATGTATTAGGAACTCTTTGCATTCATCAAAAGCATATCAATAATAATCGTAAAAGCTATATCTAAGTAAGGAATGACTTAATTGAACTGTGTTATCATAATTATGAAGCTAGACATAATATATATTTAAAAAAAAAAAACTATTTGACACCAGCATGCTTAAAAAAACAGCATAAACACAAAGTAAATGCTCCTATTATCAACCGACTGCCAAAAAAGGAGGAGGTTCTCAATTCGTCTGTATGTTTTTTTTTTGTCTATTTTACACGATATTTCGGACAGTTATAAACGGATTTGGAAAATTGTTTCATATGATAGAGGATACTTCATAGTTGGTCCCATATAAATTTCATCGTAATCGGTTGAGTACTTCATTGAAAATTTCAAACTTTTGAAAAAATATGTATGACATCAGAGAATGTTTACGTTGATGACATTCTCAACTCAGCCAAAGTTTTGACGTTACGTCGGTTTTTTCAATGCTCTGCATTCGTTGATTATTTTATATGTTTTTATGAAAAGTTGTGTAAAAAGAAAAATCGCTTTTACACTATGGGATATGATATTAAGATATGCTTGTAGTGAATGTCAGATACTCAGTAACAGGATGTTATTTATTACCATTATTTCTAAGGGTTTTTTATACTAATTGTTAAAACATTACATATTTACATGCACCAGTCTACTAAACTAAACCAAAAGTACTATGCATGCACATGATACATAAGACTTGTTATCACACTACATTCTTATATGATAAAGATAATTAGATCACTCACAACAGCTATTTTCCTTGTATATCAAACCTCTATTGTATTGTGCAAGGTGATTAATTACAGTGTAGATGATAAGATTAATAGTGACGGAATGGTTAAGTAATAGGCTTTTCTTACTTAACCATTCCGTCACTATTAATTAAGTCCTTGTAATTTTACTTGCGGATTCTTTGCTTTTTTACAGTTTTAAGCACAAAAATTACGTGAGGTTTTTATGTAGTGTGATGAATCATGTAGAAAGCACGGTATTACTCAGTCAGGCATATTTTAATATCAGGGGCTACTACTAATTCTTCCATGGTGGATTGGGAGAAAGGACTGCTGCTCTTCCCGGGCATACTGTAAAAGTTAAGGCACAGAGGTTTTTTTGTGGGCGATAGGTTGACCCCCCGTTACTGTAATAGTCTCTCTCCATCATTATAATGCTTCAAAATTTGTCAAACGTGACATCAGATTGTTTTATAACCTCTGGTGTTCTGCATACCCCATAAGGGATGCAGGCGTGAAGTAATGTATGTATATACTCCACTACGACCACTTTGGCGATGCGGTACCACAGTCTGCCTCTGATGAAAGTGGTCGCCGGTCGATTCCTGCACGGCACAAGGAAGAAAAATGTTCCGGGTCTGGGCGTTTATTTATATATATCTTTGGGGACTGAAAACTGCTCGCGTCCGCAAGGTTTAGCCCTCGATGCCTTGTACGTGGTCCCTGGGTGGTGCTAAACGAGCAGTAAAATCTGGTGGTAGGCTTCGGCCGTGGCTTGTCACCACCCACTAGACAAAACCATGCCGCCAAGTGACTTAGTCGCGTTCCGGCATGATGTCTAGTGTAGCCATTGAGGAGGATAGGTCTGAGTAATCGTGCTGCATCGGAGAACAGTTTTCAACTCGTAGGATAATGACTCACCGGGTAACTCGTTTTGGAGGGTAGCGGGATCCGAAGCACGGTGCACCGCTGGCCGACCGCAGGTAGTAGGGGGCCCAAGTAGCATGCCGGCCACATGCGAAAGGCTGCCCCGCCACCTCGCGAAAAATCCCGGGAGGCTCCATCGTGCCGGTTGGCGACCGGTTAGAGAGGACCCGATGGCGACCTCGGGGGGGTTCGGGCGTCCCCGCAGTCTCCAGGCGAGTTCCCCAATGGTGCGTTGTTTCCTACGAGTTGCTTGGTTCCATTTGCAGCGCTTCACTCAACTTCTACTCTCCTCCCTATTCACTCCACTACCAATTCACAATGAAAGGTCCTAAAAAGAGTACGGTTCAACAGCGGTTGCACTTCCTCTCCCTTAAAGTGCACTTCTGTAACATCCGAGGAGTGCACTCCAATCTGAATGATGTCCACCACCATCTTGAGACGGAGAGACCACACCTACTCTTTCTAACGGAGACGCAGATCTGCGATCCGTTAGACTCGGCATACCTTGGTTACCCAGGCTATATCCTGGAGTCTCTTTTCCGCCCGCACGCCGGGGTGTGCATGTATGCCAGTGACGCGATCTGTTGTCAGCGTCTCCGTTACTTGGAAGTGCCGGACCTTTCAGTCATGTGGGTTCACATAGATACTGGCCTAGACCAAGTGGTTTACGCCTGTATCTATCGTTCACATAGCGGAGATCAGGAGACAACGAGGCTTATGGAATACCTTGGCAATACAGCAGATAAGATTCAGCAACGTTTTCCCACGGCGCAGTTGGTGTTTCTGGGGGATTTTAATGCTCACCACGGGCAGTGGTTATACCCGTATCAGGACACTGACCATGCTGGCAGAGAGGCCTTTAAGTTTTCGCTGACTTATGGTCTCTCACATCTTGTTAACGAGCCTACGCGCATCCCCGACGTTGCTGGCCACACTGCGTATTGCTTGGACCTTCTGCTGACAACCGATCCTGACAGATACTCGGTGTCCGTCACTGCACCTTTAGGGACATCCGATCACTGTATGGTGAAATCTGTATCGCTGTACTCGCCACCTGACACCCGCCCAAAAGGCTCCAGGCGAGTATGGCGTTACAAGTCAGCAGATTGGGATGAAATGCGACATTTCTTCGCATCTTATCCATGGCGGCAAACTTGTTTTACATCAACCGATCCATCGTGCTGCGCTGATGCTGTCTCAAGTGTGATAGTTCAAGCAATGGAGTACTTCATTCCCCACGCTGATCTATCCCTTGAAACCAAAGCTCGCCCATGGTTTAATACTGCTTGCCTTGCCGCTGAAAAGCGAAAGCGGGAAGCATACAAAGCCTGGGCAAATGCTCGCAGAAGCAAAGCCCTGGATTCGCATGAACTTAAGAAAAGATACAATGCTGCCGCCAAGTCCTGCAAAAAGGCAATCAAAAGAGCTCGTTTTGCCCACATAGGCCGTATCGGAGACAGAATAGCAGCATACCCTTCGGGAAGTAAAGCTTTCCGGTCCCTTGCCAAGTCGGTCGAAACGAACTTTTGTCGCCCGTCGCTGCCACCACTGAGGAAACCCGATGGTTCTCTGGCCCACACTGCTAAGGAGAAAGCAGATTTATTTGCTAGTATCTTCGCAGAAAATTCTCGTCTAGATTGCCAAGGAAAAATCCCACCCCAATTACCTCAGTTCGGACCTACAATGGGTACCGTTCACATTCGCCAAAAGGAGGTTCTTAAATGCTTGCTACACCTAGACGAGAACAAAGCTAGTGGTCCAGACGGTATTCCTGCAGTGGTCTTAAAACGCTGCGCAGCTGAGTTGTCTCCTGGTTTGACACGTCTTTATCGACTTTCGTTGGAATCCGGTAAGGTTCCCAAGTCCTGGAAGCTTGCTAACGTACAGCCAGTACCAAAGAAGGGAAGCCGTGCCGATCCGGTCAACTATCGACCAATTTCAATCACCTCCATACTTTGCAAAGTCATGGAACGTGTATTGAACAATCGACTCCTGGCATACCTCGAGACCAACGAGCTCCTAAGCGATAGCCAATATGGTTTCCGCAACGGGCGCTCGACCGGCGATCTTCTCGTGTATGCCACTCACTTATGGAGCGAGGCCTTGGAGGGTCATGGTGAAGCAATAGCTGTATCCTTAGACATTTCCAAGGCCTTTGACAGGGTCTGGCATGATGGTCTCTTAAGTAAGCTTCCAGCTTATGGCATACCGATTGGGCTCTGCGACTGGATATCTGATTTTCTGAGGGAACGGTCAATTCGAGTAGTCTTAGATGGCTTCTCCTCCGACCAAATGGCAATTAATGCCGGGGTACCTCAGGGATCTGTTCTCTCTGCAACATTATTCTTGCTGCACATTAATGACCTTTTAACACCAGGCATTATTAGTTATGCTGATGACAGCACTGTTGTAGAGAGATACGTATCCAATGCGCGAGCGAGCCCCCGTGAAATCCAGAGTTTAAGAAAGTCAATGATTGAGCGCGTTGATTTGACCTTACGGAAAGTATCCGATTGGGGTGAGTCGAATTTGGTCAAATTCAACGCGTCCAAAACTCAGGCGTGTCTATTCTCCGCAAAAAAGAGCACCTTCACATTAACGCCCACTTTCCAAAATGTATCTGTCCCCATCACTGACCATCTAGGGCTTTTAGGCGTAACTATAACATCCAGTTTAAACTTCGGTCAACAAATTGTGTCCATGGCTCAAGTAGCTTCGAAAAAGTTGGGAATCATCTCGAAGGTACGGCGGTACTTCAGCCCTGCACAGCTTCTTAACTTATATACAGCTCAAGTGCGATCATGCATGGAGTACTGCAGTCATCTTTGGGATGGTTCAGCCAAATATCAACTAGAAGCGCTGGACTCCGTTGACCGAAGAGCCCGTAAATTAATTAACAACGTCGACCTTACGACCAAAAAACTACAGACCCTAGAGCATCGTCGTAAGGTTGCTTGTTTAACCGTGTACTACAGGATACATTTTGGTGAGTGCGCGAGTGCTCTGTTTGAGCAAATTGAACCCTCACCCTTTTACCATCGGACTACTAGACGCAGACAGAACTTCCATCCGTATGTGGTTGATATTCCGAAAAGTCGAACTAAGCGCTTTGACAGTTCCTTTTTGATACGGGTCACCAAGGTTTGGAATGAACTGCCTGCGTCTATTTTCCCTGACCAGTATAGTCCTAGTACTTTTAAGCGTCGAGTGAATAGGTTTCTCGTGGATGGACGTGTACCACCTTAGTCTTCATGTTCACTTAACATCAGGTGTCATGGAAGACAAACGTCCCATCCATATTTTATAAAAAAAAAAAAAAATGTATTTATATTCTAGGTTCCCCCCTAGTTCGCTACATGGTATCCCAAATCACAAGCTCTGCTTGGTTTGAGGCCATGTAGTTGGTGTGATTGTCTGGGGTATTTATTTTAATACTAATAGGCCTTGTTAAGAATACGGCATCATATTGTCTTAATTACTCTTAATTCGTTATCTAAATAAAAGAATTGATAACCGGATTAATCGCCTATAATTATGTTTCACAGATTAACTCGGAGTTTCGGTGTCTTTGCGGACACAAACACGAGTGACGCTCGTGATCACTAGGGTCTGCAAAGACACCGAAATGTCGAGTTTTTTTATTTAATAATACGGTATTATCTGGTATAAAAAGTTGGGAAATAAAATGACAAGATTTCAGTTGTAGAAAAGAATATTCTTTAGTATTGAACACACTTTATTGTACTTACCATACAATAGACAGCAATTATTCGATTCGACCTTTCTTGTAACGGAATAAATCCTTTTCTTCATTCCCTCCGAATTTAAAGATTCGCGAGAGTATCATTCAGTCTGCCATGGGGTGAAAGTATTTATATTTTAAAAAAGCAATGGTGTGACTTACTAAACTTGTTGACATTACATTTGACCAACCTTATATTGAAAATACCAAATTGGCCATTCCACTGCCCCATGTTGATGTGTTCCGGATAAAAGCAAGACAGGCAGTGCAATATCTTGTACTTACGGCTTTCCATCTATTATGTCTACATCGCACCTCTACTTCCTCTAAACTTGTTTAAAAAGAACCTATTTTTGATGTGAATCTGAATGATTTGCAGGCTGTGTGACGTGAAAGAGATGTCAGACCGTATTTTGGAAATGCGCTCTCGGCTGCGCAAGGGTATAGAAGATGCTGGCAATAAGAAGAACTGGCGCCACATCACGGATCAAATCGGCATGTTCTGCTACACCGGTCTCAAACCAGATCAGGTAAACAGATGAACGAGGCTTTCGGAGGATATTTTTAATCAGCAATGAAATTGTTGAGATTGAAATGAGTTTACACATTGAAAGTGATTTAGGGTTGTTTCGCACCTGAGTAGAGGCGAGTAATATTGTTACATCCAGAAGATGTTAAAATTGCTCTGTATATTGAGAGTGGTTTATTAATAAGGGTTAATTTCTTCAAGAATATTGTTATTAATGTGAAAGTGATCAACTTTATAATTTTACTTTAAAAATATTTGTCATTTACACTCCTTTTCACGATTTTTACGTTTGGATGCACTTCAAATAATAATCATAATTTATATTATTGCGGTTATCAACATTTCTCACTCGTTGATCAGTTGATCAATCGGTTTAGAATAGCACTAGCGCCTCTGGAAAAGTCAACTAATCCGAGTGGCCCCTGCTTGGTGGAAGGAGCCAGGGTCTGTTAGCCTAGCTACAACTCCTCATGACGCCAAATGTTATAATAGCAAATAATTGAGCTATAGTCAACAAGTTGCTACGATTACTATTGCATTCAGTTTTACAATATAAATTTTACAAATTGTTTTTGGTTTGGGAAGTCAAAAGATTACCTAGACCATGTTTTCGGCACCATTTTTATTTAAACCTCAGAATAAATGACAGATAAAAACCTCACAACAAACAAGCAAAGATTTTCTGACTGTACAAGGAAAGTCTTTGAAGCTTAAAAAAAATGTACAAATAAATAAATAATTAATAAAAATAAATAAATTAAATAGTGCCGTTTACTATAGGGTACCCGTAGGACCTATGGACTTAATACTGTTTTTTGTGACACCTGCATACATTTAAATTATTATTTATTTAATTTATTGTCTGTAATAATGAGTATTAACAATATTTTCGAATAAAAAAATATATTTTATTTAAATGATTCCACCAAAAAATGTTGAATACATCTGACATTTCAATTTGACAATGACCTTCGTTTGTTTACAAAAAAAACTCTTTAATCGTGAAATGGAGTATAGATGTATAAGTACCTACCTATTAATTTTTAATAAGTTACTTTGAACAGAATTATCTCGACAACCAATTTATTAATTACTAGCTGCTGCCCGCGACGTCGTCTGCGTGAACGCTATGCAGCACCAAACGCACCTACGATTATAACACTGCTAGCGTGATAATATGTAGCCTATATGTTGACCCGACTTCTTAACTATCTTCATGCCAAATTTGAAGTAAATCCATGCAGTACTTTTTGAGTTTATCCCGGAAAGACAAACAGACAAACAGACAAAAATTCTAAAAACTATATTTTTTGTTTCTGTTTCGATTGTAGATCATACCCCAAGTATTCTTTTAAAAAAATATTCAATGTACAGTTTTGACTTTCCTACCATTTTATTATATGTATAGATTATATGTTGTATGTAGATACGGAAACTAAGGTGTGATGGAGAATTTTCGATTTCTTTGTAATATTGCGAAGATAACGATACTTAATATGAAATAGTTAAAAAACATAAAAATTAAAATCTTTTCTTTACATCTATTCCTCATAAGATAGCAGGCCGAGAGATAAACGAACTTGTTTACTAATTTAACATATCATATTTATTTAAAATTTAATATTCATTGCCATGGCTATTGGCATGATGAGGAATAAGCACAGAGTCTCTTCAGAATTTTACAGAAATTAAATCAAAAATATATTCCCCTAGCATTGGCTCTCGCAAGTTCATGAGTCTCTCCTCTGGGGGAGAAGGTTTAGGCCGTAATCTAAAAAGCTGACCCAGTGCTGGTTGTCAGAATTTTCAGGGCGCCGAAATGGCTTCTGACAAACCCTAACGACTACAGTATACAGCAACCGGGACCAACTGCTTAACGTGCCCTCCAAAGCACTACATGTGCAGCTTATACAATATTATTGTTTTGTTGATGCGAAACCTTAGACACGGGGCAAATAATTTGGTTCAGAGAATTGGTGATAAAAATGTAGGTTATATTTATCATCAAAACTAACCAAGTTTAGTGCTTCCTGTATGTCTTAGTTTTGAAATCAAAAATCAAATCAAAAAGTTTTTATGTGGATAAAAATGGTATACTCTTCCATGCTGGACTGGGAGCAAAGGAAAAACATAGAATGTGCCAGCTGCTTCTCTTCCCGGGCATGCTGTAAAAGTCAGTTAAGGGACAGAGGTTCTATTAGAGGTTTTTTTTGTGGGCGATAAGCTGACCCCCTATCACAACAATAGCCCCTCTCCATAATAATGCCTTGTCAAACGTGACATCAGATGGTTTTATAACCTCTGGTGTTCTGCCTACTTCATAAGGGATACAGGCGTGAAGTTATGTATGTAAAAATGGTTTCTTTGCGCGGATCTGGTAACCCCGCGTGAGCTTGCTCGTTCACTGGCCTTTCATGCAACGTAAGTACCTACTTGCATATTGGGAATCGTGCTTTTTTAAAGTTTCTGTAGAGATAATGGAGTTAAAATATAACGTGATCTAAGAACAAAAGCAACCAATTCTATTAAAGATTCTGAACAAACTTCTTTCAGGTTTCGCATAAACAAAAAATAATGTTGTATATTGACACTTCATTTTACAGCATGTAAAGAAACGGTAAAAGTTACATTATTGAATGCCGCCTTTGTGGTATAACTGTTATGTTTGCGTTCCTAGGTCCTCATACTGGTATATTTCATTACGAGTGGGGAAAGCCTGTCATTGCAAAGCGTTCCGACAAATGTTTAACAATTAAACAGATCAATTGTCGAGATTGTCGCTTTGTGACATAGGCTTTATTAAACAGGGCCCTGATGTCTTCCCAGGCCTTGAAGAATTTATGATCTTTGGTCTAAAGAATTAAGGAAGCGAGATTTTTTGATAATATAATAAAATTTCAATTGAAGAAATTAAGTTTATTTTTAAGTAAATTAAGTAATATAAAAGCAAACATGAAATACTATTGTAAAACTCCGTTTTTTTTTTATGTAATCTTTTTTTTCTTTTTTTTTTAAGGTTGCGAGGTTGACCAAAGACTTCCACATATACCTAACAAAGGATGGACGCATTTCAGTAGCTGGAATGTCATCTAAAAATGTTGACTATGTCGCTGAATCAATCCACGAAGTTACTTCTTAAGATAAATAAATTAACATTCAATGAATAGTGATATATCAGAAAAGTAATTATTACTGCCAGAAGCTAAAAGCTAATATTTACTATGAGTAATTATTTTCTTTATTATCCGTTTTTTAGAACTATTATCAGAGATTGTTAGAAAGTATATTGTAATCAACTATTAAAGTACATAAATCATAACCTTTCTTTTTGTTGTTGCCCTATTTTTTTTTTTTTTTATTATAAAGCTTGACCTGTGTTACCATGTTAGACCTTAATCTTAATAAAATGGTGATCCAGAGATTATAATAACTTCTATAAAGTGCTCTCTTTATAATAATGGACATAAATAATAAGTTATTATAAAGGAAACTCTGTATAAACATATATTTAAAATAGCTGTTTTTCCTTTACACAATCTGCCGAATACAGGCATGCAGTGAATGAATAATTTTGTGTCAATTACTACAGTTAACTTTACATGTAAAAATCAAAAGACAATTATGACAACTACTTTATTTTTCATATAATGTTTCGTCTTAAGTGACACAAATTGATGTTTTTGAGCTATGATTACTCTGTGAGAGTCTAAACAGTTGGCCCACAAAACAAGGCCATTTCGAATCAAAGATGACGCGTAGTCATGCTGATTTTTTTAACGTTATAAGTTCTACGTACCTATAGGTTAAGACATATAACAAAAAATAAATAAATAAATATTTCTGACACTCATACGACATTATCTAGCCCAAATTAAGTTTCTTAAAGAACTTGTGTTATGGATACTAAATAACTGATATACTTAAGAAATATATAAACATACATATTGAATAAATACATATTTTTTATTAGAATAAACTTAAATAAATATATAAACATCCATGACTTGACGACTAATATCTGTGTTCATCACACAAATATCCGTCGCCGCCGGGATTCGAACCCAGGACCTCTGGCATAGAAGGCAATTTATGTTACCGCTACACCAGCCGGTCGTCAAATGACACATATTCTAATTATGCAATATCTAATTCAAAAGTATAATCTTTTATAAACACCAGGGTGTTTGAGTGAATGAAAATCCTTAACTATACAGGGTGACTGGTAGGTCACTTTTGAAATTCAAGGACGTGTCAGTTTGAGATCATACATTAAGAGAAAATATATAATAAATAATCATTATTTACTGGATAAACTAGACCGAGAGTTAAAGAATTGATTACGCAACGGTTGGTTACGCTAGCGTTGGCAGCGACCCGCGTGCCAACTAATTCTAGTCAAAAATTAAGTACCTACTCTTTTACATAATTATGATCATAATCGAGTACAGAGTGCTCTTCTTCAGTAACCTAAATTTGTCACCAGTCACCCTGTATAACATTTCAGACCTTCCGTAGTTAATATTTTTTTAATCGTCAAATTAAGGTTTTTCTTGCAAAAATGTGACAGCCGCCGATAGTGACAGAATTGCTAATATTGCTTATTCAACCGACTTCCAAAAGGAGGAGGTTTTCAAAAGTCAAAAAAAATCTGGGTGAAGCAAGCAAATTTTAAATTAAACGAAAATGCAATAAGCTCAATCAATCCGATTCGACCACTTATATCTCTGAAACCAAAGTAGGCACCTATAGAGTACCTACCTAAAGTCACAATAAGCGTCACATTTGAGACACTTATATATCAATCACAAATGAAGTTCTATGTTCAGATGTTAACATTGTGCGGACATCTGAAAACCCCGAGAAAACCTTTGGGGTCTTTTCTCAACCGCAAGTAAGTATGACTCGAGGGGCAGCTGTTTTTATTTGACTGGTGGATAGCTAGAGGTGCATCGTGCTTTGTATAATCATATTAGCCAAGTACGCCAAATTATTTATGGGATTAATGTGTATCATTGTTAATCGTTGGGGTCCAAAGGTTCTCGAATGGAGGCCACGTCAAGGCAAGCGTAGTGTGGGACGCCCCCCGGCACGTTGGGAAGACGGCTGGCAGGGACAGGATGCGCAGCGCTAGAGACCGAATTCGGTGGCGCGCGTTGGGAGAGGCCTACGTCCAGCAGTGGACTAGCGCGGGTTGAGATGATGATGATGATGATTGTTAAATGTTCATAACACTGCCCACACATAGAATCGGTAGAAGGTTTATCGGAGGTCTCTTCTGTATGGACACCTGAGTAAGTTCTGTCCTTTTTATTTTATCCGCCAGAATAAGTACCTACCTATACTTACGCGAATGTTTCGGATTTGCACAATTGGTTGCTGCGGAAACTTTATTGGCCTTTATTGGAATTACAACTTTGCAAATTAGCTAACAGCTGTAAGTTTTCCGAATAGTGTGAAATGAAATAAAAAGTATAAGTAATCTATAAGCGGTTACGCACTGCATCCGAAATGAATCCGAGAAATGACGGTCCGGCGCGGCGCGGCGTAGCGTAGTCTATTCGTAGAACTATTTCTATGCTATACCCGGCGCGGCGCGGCGAACCTTGATCCCTACGACACTGACAGTAATTTCCACAACATAACCTTGTAGTGCCGTCACCGTTACATTAGAATCGTATTGGAGGCTTCTAAAAATGGCATTTATTTATTTTACATAGCCATATTCTAATAAAATGATATTCCGTTGGAATTATAACAATTCATAACATTTGCAAGAAATTATCTCAATCACACTTTACGTTTACGTTGTGCAAAAGTTACTTCGTAAGGTATGATTCAATAAATACCCTACGAAGTAACTTTTGCAGAACGTAAGCGTAAAGTGTGATTGAGATAATTTCTTGCAAATGTTATGAATTTTTATAATTCCAACGGAATTTTGACGACCGGCTGGTGTAGCGGTAACGTACATTGCCTTCTATGCCAGAGGTCCTGGGTTCGAATCCCGGCGGCGGCGGATATTTGTGTGATGAACACAGATATTAGTCGTCCAGTCATGGATGTTTATTTAAGTTTATTCTAATAAAAAATATGTATTTATTCAATATGTATGTTAATATATTTCTTAATAATATATTCATTTCTTATATTTCTTATTTAATAAATCAGTTATCTAATATCCATAACACAAGTTCTTTAAGAAACTTAATTTGGGCTAGATAATGTTGTGTGAGTGACAGAAATATTTATTTATTTATTATATAATTTTATTGGAATATAGCTACGTAAAATAAATAAATGCCATTTTTAGAAGCCTCCAATACGATTCTAATGTAGCGGTGACGGCACTACAAGGTTGTGTTGTGGAAATTACTGTCAGTGTCATAGGGATCAAGGTACGCCGCGCCGGGTATAGTTTACGCACTACACTAGATCCGGCATCCGTCATTTCATACAAGATTTCTAGATTCTTACTTTCTTGGATTCAGATCGGGTGTAGTGCGTAACCGCTCTTACCATCAGGTGGATGAAGTGCTCTTTTGCCGGATTTAGATATTTTTAAATATTGGTGTATGGGTTAATTATCAAAGGATCGCAGACAAAACTATGTCTTGAATTTGGTCAGTAAATAAAATTTTGGTTTAGGCTCCAATGGTTCAGTGACTGCATGTATAAGTATCGGAAGTCCTGGGTTAAATTTGAAGCAATTATTAACGAATAATTTGGAAGTTTTACAGTATAATTTCCGCTGTACCATCCCCATGATGCAAACTATGACCTTATTATAGTAGGTATGTTTATCCATTAATTCTGATACCTTGTTTATTTCTTTAGCTAATTCTTAAAAATTCTCATTTATAGATATGTAACTTAAAAAATATTAAAATAATAAAAAAAAACTTTGTAACGATTTTATTTTAACCGTTTTTTTTAATTAGCACACAGGTTTCGTTTCTTATCAACATTATAAAGACAACTTTACATAATTAAATTTTATTTTGAACTTTTATTTATAAGTAGGTAAAATAGCCTAAAGCTAACATAAATTATTAACAAGTTGCATTGATCCTAAAATACGATTCTGCAACATACCTATTTCTTTAAATAACAGAACAAAGGAATTACGTTGAACTATAATATGTTTGCTAAATATTTACAGCATAAAAATTGAACACCTTATCGTTAAAAAAAATATTGAGGCAGATCAATTTTCATACCCGTCTGCTTCTGAAACACTAGTATAAAAATATTACAGTTAAAATTATCAATACTTACACAATTTTATTGCAACAGAAGGATACAAAATATTTATCTGCTTCAATCTCAAAAAAAATACTAAACTAGAATTAATTATCTACTCGTAGGACATACACATCCAAAATGCTAGTTTTATGTATATTATTATGATACATAACCATTAAATTAAAAAATCAAGACATTAGTCAAAAATATACCGATAAAAATATGTACAGTATGTCGTACCCATAGAATTATAACACCAATTCTATAGGCGTACCAAATAATGCATGGCACTATAAAATACATTTATATAAGGCAATCATTTTTACTTACCCCTGAAATGTGGCGAGTTTTACGTGTCCATTAGGTATGGAAATATTTTTATGAAGGAGAATGGAACATTTTGTGGTACCTATTTATAAGACTAATCAATTAACACTTATTAAAACAATGCTTCTTGCATAAGGTATTATTAGGAAGGCTTGAGTCAGAGTATATAAAATGCTTATGTTTGTTTATTAAGAAGTCTATAAAATTATCTAGTGTAAACAGTTCTTTAACTTTAATGTATTAATGCGTAACATTGTTTTAAAAGCATCTAACTGAACTTTACTAGGTTATTTGTTTTGTGCAATGAAATAAATAGTGAAACATAAATATTAAATATTTCAAATTCAACCCTTAAAATATCTAACAACATATCAAGATACAAAATACATTATATGCTTCTCGTGTTTTATTGCTGATCCAACCATGTTTATAACTACATAGACGACACAAGTTCTTCTATTCCCGTATAACTAGAAACATACCTACATATAAAATACTAATATGATCAGCATCAGACAGTGTAGCTATTCAATTTAGGTCCGATTTTTCAATACTCAGATAAAAGTTATCTAATGAATAAGGCATTACTTGACAGCTTCAAATTCGTCTCAATTTAACTGTCATTCTATGTCATTATCATACAATTATAAAAAAATCGTAAAACAACTTTATTCCGCCGTGTAATACTTATTCGTCGGCTAACTTTTATCCGACGATTGAAAAATCTGGCCTAAATAGAAATTGTAAGAACTATATTATATCAGTATATTTATGTATAACTTGATTAGGAGATTCCATGTAACTACCTACATATTTTTTATGTATGCCTACTGGGATGGAAGTTACTCCCAAATAATTTGGTTCGGAATGAAACAAAAATGTACTATATTTAAGGCACGCAACTTTTTCATACATTGACGATACTTGCGTCATCTTCGTGTTCCAGCCACACAAACAAATTTACATCCCAAAGAACGCCAATCAAATACGTGGGCCATTGCAGTCTTACTGTATTATAATGGTAAAAATAATGACCATCACAAACGTGTGGTTTTCAAAATTTTGGATGTCAAAATGTGTAACCATTTTATTTACTTTTCCTTTTCCCATATTTGACATGCGCTTTACATTCAAGTTAACCTTTTTTGAGGAGAGTGTATAAAAACATTGAAGCTAAGCGATAGCGGCGTGCAGCGTTAATCAAAAATAGATTTTTTGTCATTTAATTTTCCATAGACAAACCTATACTTAAGTATGTAGAGTTCATCTCTGGGTAAGCTTTTATAATATTTCACCCAGTGAAATATTTGATAATTTTTTTAAATTAATCAAAAATTTTTTACTGATTTCACTATGGACCATTATGCTGGTAATACGTAAAATAACAAATTAGCTGAATTGTTAAGGTACGCGCACACTATGTCGGCGAAAAATCACTTGTCACTCGTATACGTTTGACAGGGTGACTGGTGACAAATTTTAGATACTGAAGGAGAGCATTCTGTACTCGATTCTGGTAATAATTATGTAATAAAAGTAGGGACTTAATTTTCACTAGAGTTCCCTATAAATAAAGTTTTGTTACTATCTACTTTACTTACGCCTGAGTCAACCGCGGCACGTGACTTGGCATGCGGATCGCTGCCAACGCTAGTGTAACCATGCTTTGCGTAATCAATTCTTTAACTTTCGGTTAAGTATACTCAGTAAAATAATTAACATTTATTTTTTATTATATTTTTTCTTTTCATGCATGAGCTCAAACTATCACGTCTTCGAATTTCAAAAGTGACCCAACAGTCACCCTGTATATGAACTATCGCACAATATGCCGGGGCGCAGCGGGCCGCAATTCATAGAAAATGTATACGAGTGACAATAAGACTCTATTCTAATCAACAAAAGCTGTCCACGAGAAAAGGCGGGAATTAAAAAAATCAAGAACAGCCAACCATTAATACAGACATCCAATACCTAACGTCCTCCTTTTTTGAAGTCGATAGTATCAACTTCGTTTAAGCAGCGTACAGCCGGAGATGCCTGAACTAGAATTTCTAAAATTTCCGCCATTTTTATTGGACAACTTACGTTAGTCAGACTCAAGCAGATTTTTACTCTGCGATACAGCCAGTGTGCCTACATCAAACCTGCATTTAATTTTCACAAGAATTGCCTACAGCAGTAAAATAACACTGAGTTATTTATTTTAACAATTGCTTTTTTATTTCATTTGTAACAGAGGAGAATATTAGGTATTAATATAATACCTATTGAAAAAGATAGTAAGTGTATTGTATAGATAGCGTTAGGTTCGGACTATTTATATATACCAAACTGAAGATGTGTAGATTTACGTTTTTCCTCTTAGTTAGGTCATAAAAAACTAGTATTTTGTGCTATTTAGACATAATTATTAACGATTACTGCCTAATAAAAGGAACTACGTGCGCTCAACCCATCTTACAAGTAAAAATCATGAAAATATATCTCTCTACATTCCCATTCATATGTACTTAAAATAATATGTAAAATTAATGTACTATAATTAAAATATGAGGACATCGTAACAGATGTTTCATTAAAATAATGAGTTCCTTAACTTGCTACATCAAATAACATTATTGTTTGCAATTAGATATGTTATTTCAATTCTGCAATTCAGCCTAACTTAATTCTAATGAATACCAAAAATATCTTGTTTTGTTGCTTCATCAACCGAGTTTCTTACTTGAATGAAGGAGTGCCTTTGAATTCTTTTATTACATGCAGCACTGTAAATGTCATGTTACGTTTAGAGCACTAATGAGTAGCCGAATCCAGTCTTAAATCCTCTCTTTAATTATCTACTTAGCTCACATTCAATAAAACGTTAAACTTACACTCGTTTACACCTTAGGTTCTATTCACACATGCAATGTCTACATTCACTGACACTTTTAGTTTTGGTGACTCGAACTGTACCCAAAAAACGTGTCGGAATAATAAACACAGGCGTGGTTTCATTGTTTATTTAACTGTGTAACAGGCGTGTCGTCGAGCAATCGGCTTAGTTGGTCGTGGAGTACGTCTGGCCTTTTGCCGTCGAAATCATCGTCATCTTCTAAGTATGAGAAAGAGTCTAGATTGATATCTGTAGGGGCAATGGCGGTGCTGAAAACGTCTATCCGTCTCAGTCTTGCTTTGTCGGCGGCGACTTTCTCGGTGAGCTTTTCTTTAGCCTGCGCGAGAGCGTCTGATTCGGCCTCGCTTCGGTTGTGTTTGGGTTTGAGCGCGAATGAGCAGTCGTTGCTCGATGAGCCCTCGTCCTGCAGTTGGCTCAGTAACGTTCTGGCAGCTAGTGAGATTGTACCGCTCGAACCTGCAATCGGTTTTGGCTATAGAATGACATAGAAACCTAAGTTTAAAGCATGCTTGAAACAATATAAATTTGAAGGATTTATCTTGAAATAAATACATTGGACAATTAGTTGCTTTTTCTATGTTGTTCATTTTCATTTGACTTAAATATTTTAAAATGTATCAATTGCTTTATCTTAGGTCAAAAATCAAACCATTACTGGAAGAAAAATAGAGATTCACGTCATAATATTGTAATCCAAATGTTTGAGAAAGTAAAATTAGATTTATCGAATTTTGTGTGATGCAAATAATGATTGTTATTTTAAAAGGCGCGAACGCTTAGAAGAAATATTGAAATAGGTGTAGGTAGAGCGAGGTCCGCCGTTACCTGTGTGCGTGTGTGGCGGCGGCGCGGGCGCGGCGGGCGGCGGCGCGGGCGCGGGCGAGTGCGGCGGCGGCAGGTAGTCGTCGCTGTCGCTGGACATGCCCAGGTCCAGGTGCAGCGAGTTCAGCTTGTCGTCGTCCTTGCCCTTCGGCGCCACCGTGTCCAGCTCCATCTCCCAGTCGGTCCCCGTGGCGGCTGGCGCAGGCGCGGCGGCAGCGGGGCCGGCGGCAGGCGCGGGGCCTGCCTCCGCTGTCCGACCACCCAGTATCTCCGAAACAGTAGTCGCCCGCGCGGACTGCTCGTTGTTCAACTCTAACACGATAACATTGCCCTCAGCTTCCGCCTTCGACGCCTGCAACAGCTGATTCACATTCTTCCCCATTATGATTTTTGAAACGTCGCTGCCGTTTTTAGTGAAGGTGAGCGCCTTGCCGAGCGTGGCGCCCTTTTGAACTACGATAACGCCCGGTTTTGGCGCGGCGGGCCGCTGAGCTTGGACGGGCGTTACGGCGGCCGGTCGCGCCGGCAGCCCTTTAACCGGCACGATATCCGCCATGTTGGCTGTCCGGATGCCATCAGCCGGGGAAGCGGGACCGGGGGCTGGAGCCGACCGCGGCGGCGGAACCCGACCTGCGCTTGCTCCCATCGGCACCAGCTTCATCGGCGTCGACATCCCTTTGAAGTGCAGCACGGGCACCTGGCCCTCGCCGCCCGATTTGGTCCTCGGCTTGGCAGGGACGACCACCATCTTCTGGCCGGACTTAGGGTTGAGCACGAAAGTCTTGGCGGAGACCTTGAGGTCGGTGGCGGGGATGCCCTTGGGCGTGAGCGCGTCGGGCGCGGGCGCGCGCGGCGCCAGCGCCGAGCTGCCGGAGGAGGTGACGACCAGCTTGTGGCGCGGCTCGGGCGCGCCGCACGCCGCCAGCACCACCAGCTTGTCCGCGGCCCGCGCGCGCCCCGCCGCCGGCCCCCCCGCCCCGCCCGCGCCCACCGCCACCAACTTGCCGCCCATCACCTTACTCGGCGTCGCACTCGGGTTACTACTACCCGCGCCGCCTACGACTAGCGGCCGACTCGACAGCAACTTAATACTCTCTATTGGCTTCTGCGTCGGTTTCGCTTCCGACGGCTTCAACGTCGGATCGGCCGATATCTCTCCACGCTTCTTAATAATTAGCTGACACGGCTTCCCGCTCACGGCATGTGGCGTATGCGGCGCGTGCGATGTGGGGGTAGATTGCGTCGCAGGCGGCGGCGCGGCGGGCGGCGGATCGTGCTTGCCGAGCACGCTCTGCGCGTAGGTCGCCTGGAAGGAGCTGGGCGCGGCGAAGTCCGGCGGGCGGCTGGGCGAGGCGCGCCGCTGCTTGGCCGACATGTGCTGCGCCGAGCTCTTGGCGATCTTGTGCGAGCGCTGCTTGTGCACGCGCGCCGTCGCCTGGCTCGCTTTACTCGTCGACACTTTGCTCACTTGGTTGTACGAGTGCTTTTGATTAGGTTTACCTGCAACGATAAAAACCAATCATATCGAGTTCGATCCGCCAGAGCCATATCCAAGCTAAGATTAGGCTATACTCACTGGTGGCCTGATGAGAAAACTTAGAATAGAGCTGAGATAAATTAACATGTTTTTGATTAGTATTAACTGATATATTTCTAATATTTTTAACTGTCGCAGGAGTGTCTTCTAGGCTTGTTTCCGTTACTTTTCTTTTACGGCTTATTAATTCTGTATCCCATAGCTGAAACAAAAATAACATTTAAACACCCTAAAAAATTACTCTGCACATTGAAAAAAAGCACCTTGATTTCATCAATAAATTCATACTTTAATAGTAGGATCCTCCATCGCTACAGGGTACAGATCTTGGGCGGCCTCTTGAGCGAGCGTTTCCGCCTTCTGTTCAAGTTCCGGCTTGGTTTCAGCAGGCTCTAGCTTATCGTGGTTGAGTCGTTTCCTGAGTTCGTCATTTTCTGCGCGGAAGACAGCGGCGGCGCGGTCCGCCAACTCCGTATACATGGTCTGTGGTACCCCACGAGGCAGCAACGGCACGCGCCGCCGGCCTTCGCAGATCCAACCCAAGTTTGTGTATGGGCCATATAGCCTGTAATACAAATTGTAATACCTAAGAGTACATACAAGTTTGCAAGAGATATTTCTGTAATATATTATAAGTATTGATGGTTAATAGTTGATCGAGATGATCACTATTTGTTGGTTGTTTGGCTAAATATTTCATGATGTGCCCAATATAAATGTGGGTAGTTGAATGTAGATTTTCCCAACTATTAACTTGGCAAATCACCGTCATTGTTTACATAGTGTAAACATATAAAAGATGAAATTTTTGGGCATAACCATCATCTAGCAGGTGAAGATGTAGTTATTAGAGAACTGCAAATTTACCATGCATTGCTTATAATATTGAATATAATTGTTGCCGTAGTTTGTTTCACTCTATGTATCAATTTGAAAGCACTCACGAGATTTAATAAAGTAAATAAAACTACTTTTTTACCGGATTAATCGCGTAGGTATAATTTATATTTTACATTTTAACTCGACGTTTCGGTGTCTTTGCAGACCCCGTGGTCACGAGCGACTGAGGTGTCAGGCGTCAGATTGATAGTGGAAAAAGTTATACATCATCTCCATCTATTTCTCAGTCTTCGAGCGTAGCGTTCAGGGTTAACACAAAAATATAAATTATACGCGATTAATCTGGTCAAAAAGTAGTTGTATTAAATTATGAATCGTGAAAACTTAAGACAATATTTAATAAAGTAATGGATGTGCTGATATTAACTGAACCCGAATTATATTGCTTACACTCACTTAAATTAATTTTTATTTTGTCTTACTCGGGACAAGTTCTACTTTTAAATCATACCTTAATGATTAAGGCTTTTTGTACTTCCTCATAAATATCCTACATTGGATTTTAATATATTTTTATATTGCATTCTTTATTTGATTATTAATATTAATGCAGTTTTTAGTTCATATTCTGCTGTTGTTGACGCTAAATGACACATAATTTTGTAAAAAATTTAATCAGTCTTCCAATCTGCTTTTGTGATGTTGTTTATTTTTTAATAGCCTTGAAATTTTGTTTAAATATCTTGATATAGTATGATATTGTTCTAGGTACAAAATATTAATATAAATTAGGAAAAAAATCTGATATACAAACCAAAAACATCTATTCTGGCTTCAAGCGCATAACAAGTGAAAACTAAAATCTATAAGAATTAGAGTACAACTTAAAATACCCAAGATTTATGAGTAAACTTACATTTGGTAAACTAAGATTTTTATGTGTGACATACATAACTTCACTCCTGTATTCTGGTGTACGCAGAACAACAGAGGCTATAAAACCGTCTGATGTCACATTTGACAAGTTTGGACAGTGACAGGGGGTCAGCCTGTGTCCCTTAACTGACTTTTACAGTATGCCTGGGAAGAGAAGCAATTGGCACATTCTATGTTTTTCTTTCGCTCCCAGTCCAGCATGTGACTGACATATTTAAATAATAAAATTAACTATTTATGTACCGTAAAATGGGGGGAATAGAATTCACGGGGGCAATAGAAAAAAAAAACCGAACTAAGTTTAGACGACTCCTACATACAGTCTCTTCAATATTATTTTAGTAGAAACTATTTTTTTATTTTGGCAATACCGTTAGTTTTTTTTTTTACCATAGACAAATGACTCAACTGACATTTTTAGACAGAAAATTACCGGTAAAGTTGCTGTTTAAAGACAGCCGAAATTTAGCTCCTCAAAACTTTAAGTTTTCAAAATTAATACTGCCTTTTTGTGAGTTCTGATTCTTAATGCTGAATGTAAGTACAATATTCTTACTAGATTTCACTAAAGTTATTGTTTTTCAAGCAATTTAAATTCATAAAATTATAAAAATACTCTGGGAGGTAAATTTGGGTACAAAAAGGGGTCAATAGAAATCAAAGAGGGGTCAATAGAAGTCTAGAAGGGGGGTAATAGATATAGTACAGGGGTGAATAGACATGAGTACGGGGTGAAAAGGATCAAGTACGGGGTCAATAGATTTTGTTATGCTAGGGTTGCGTCTGCTGTGTAAATGATTTTATTTCGTATTTTAGGTTGCACAATGCCGCGAAAATATCAGCCAGATCCCACAAAAAAACAGTACAAAAAGTACGATAAAACCATCTTATGCAAGGCAGTGGAGGAATTGGCATTGCCAAGTGCCAAATTAAAATTGGTTGCCGAAAAATATAATATTAATATTTCCGTGCTGTACCGTCACAGCAAAAGAGAGATGAAACCTCAAGGCGGTCAGACCGCTTTAACAGAAACGGACGGAAGAAGAATTTACTGGAAGGTTTTTTTAAGTTTTTGTTTATTTTACTGGAAGATTTCTTAAGTTTTTGTTTATTTTCCATTTAGAATTTTGACATTTTGGAATTACTGTATACTTTTAATAATATAATTTTGTTTATGTCTACCTATTAAACTAAGTGTAAGGCTCGAATTATATTCCGTAACAAATGGTGGCAGCCCTAGCATTTTTTTCTAATAACCCCTTTTACATTTCTTTTCACCCCAATGGCGGGGTGAATAGAAAATCTGCACGTTTTGATATTTTTTTCGTGAATATTACACGGGACATCCGATTTTACGATTAATCCAAAGTAATTAAGATCCCGGACACCTAATAAAACCCTAAAATATATCAAACTAAGCTGTTATGTCACCTAAACTTGTAAATAAAGTTTAAAATAGTTTCTATTCCCCCCATTTTACGGTATATTGGTTTTAAACAATGGGATAAGATACATATGTAGCTTCACGCCTGCATCCCTTATGAGGTAGGCAGAACACCAGAGGTTACAAAACCATCTTATATCACGTTTGATAAATTTGGAGGCAATATAATGGTAGACAGAGACTATTGCAGTAACAGGAGGTCAGCCTATTGCCTATAAGTAGATTCCACTAAAGCCCCTGTCCCTTAACTGACTGTTACAGTATGCCCGGGAAGAGAAGCAGCTTGCATATTCTATGTCCAGCATGGAAGATAAGCTTTTTGAAATTAAAATGTACAAATGAAAAATAAAACTGAATATAAATAAAGTTCAGTGAAAAATTTGTACTACTTACATAGTGAATAGATAACAATTAAAGTATGCTGATCAGTATGGTTACATCCATAAAAAGGTGAACCATAGTGATCCAGACAATCCATTTGTGGCAGAAGATGGGGTTTACACGGAACATATAGAATCACAATGATGTGTCGTAAAAAGAATTTTACTACAAAGAAATTATAACCATCCAGAAATTTTTGCGGATATAATTGTAGAATACTTGTGGCATTGAAGAAATACAAAAGAAAAGTGTGACCCGTTTTTTGAGCTTATTAAAGTAGTCAAATTACTGTATAAAATTTAATTTAAAAAATTGCAATACTATTTGTTTAATACTAGATTCCGATGCAATCACATTATTTTTATTTATCTTTATAAAAATGTACTTGTATGAACCAATTATTGTCCATCATAGCTTTAAAAGTATACAAAATAATTGGTACTATGTTAATACTTTCACTTAGAAATAAATAAATTGAGTAAAAATAAATTAATGTTTACATTTATAGTTTATATGTAAATATTAGATTATACTTGTGTATAGATAACCTAAACTTGTACATCTGAACCAAACTTATAGCTTCAATTGTGGAGAGCTTTCAGTGCAATGAAAGGTTTCCGAGTAAATAAATAAATAAAATAAATCTGGCAGGTATCTTATAATGATTATACAAAATAATAGCATACCAAGTTTAAAAAAATGTATGAATATTGAAAAAAGAAAAGAAATATACACTATAATGGATGTCAATTAGTTTTAGATTCACATCAACAAAGCATAATTTAGTAAAAAATCAAAATTTTACTAATTTCATATTTTTCATCATTCCTTATTGGCACCTACTAAGTGAAAAAAGAAAAGCTGATTAGGCTCCATTACAAATAAAATTATTTCTACATAAGTCTACAATAAAAAAAAACTGATGTCAATTAGACATTTCACTTTTAGGTTAGATGTCAAATATTTAACAAAGTGCAATCAAAAATATACAAAAATATGGCTTTAATTAGCATGAACTAAAACAAGAAAAAATAAGGAGGTCTTCTGACATTTGCAAATATGTTCTACATGGTTATGGTAAAGAAAAATGACAAAAAGGCATCAGTGGCAGTAAAGATATTATAAATGTAGTTTTAAATAAATAAGAACAAAAAATACATTAACTGTATATACATAAACATATATACCACCTTAAACCCTCTATCATGAAACTCAGCCATCTTAGATTGGTTGTGAATACATAAATAGAAGTCTTGGATCATGAATCTAAACTTTTATTTTCTAACTTACCTATGTGCAATTGTGGCCAATAATTCATCATTGGAAACACGGCGTGCTTCAGCACTGTGGCGGTCATTTGATATATGTAAAACGCCGCGGAGTTCTTCGAGTATTTTTTTTCTGTTTTCTTCTAATGGCCCTTGTGCTCTAAAGACACTCATCATATTGGCATATGCTTCTAGCTCTGTAATAATATAATATGTGAAGATATGAAACATATACTTATATCATTCTTTTAACTATCTAAATTGAACAGATTGTTCAAAAGGATATCGAAGGTGGGAAATGAATTCCGTTTGTAAGACTAAATTTATACCGAGACTACGAAGCGTTCTGCGACACTCATCGAGGGTAAGGTCTAGCAGCAAAGGCCACATCTTGGAGTATTTACATAAGACCCACGGTTTATTTCCTCAATTTTTAAATTTTAGACATATTGGAAGAATTAATACAATTGGCAAATATCCATACTGTTTACCACTTCAAACGACAATATTCGTTCATTTTGACTTTTTGACAATTCAAACTCTGTCCTCGAATGGCTTGCCTTGTCTTTGATTTGGGGATACCGTTCTTCACAAAAAGCGGCAATTAAGTTCTTATGAGTGAATTTGATTTTTCATGCCAGTTCATCTTTCTAATTAGACACTTATTACTATCGAACCAACTGAATCATGACCCATTTTGCTCATGATGAAAGACCTCGAAACTTTTGTTAGAGGGGTAGGCCTGACATACATGACATTTTATATTATTATACAATATGATGTAGGTATCCTCTTTCATTTGTAAGAAGAATTTTTAAAATCGATTCATACTAGTCCAAAAAATCGTGTAACAAAGATACAAAAATAACAAACACGTGAATTAAGAACCTCTTTTTGGAAGTCGGTTGAAAACATAAATTATAAGATAACACCGAAGTGCGACACGATGAAATCGCAAACAAGCATGAGTTCCTTCCCACTTGGTTAATTTTTGGTTGTAAGCCCAACAAGCATGGAGGATAAGATTCCAACAGTGGATTTTGGTTTTTCAATCGCCATTTGCTGGTTTTTTGTATAAACGAGATTCATTCTTCAATTAGACTGTGTATTTGATTTTTAAGTATACCTACTGCATTCAAAAGCAAATTTGTTGGAATTTGGTCTGTTGGACAAACAAGCCCTGGAGCGACGTTATATTGATTCTTACCACTGTGATATTTAAACAGGAACAATGGTAATTTTAATCATAAAATCCGTAAACAAGGTCATTAAGTCATCATAATACATCACGATTAGGCTATTGTTTGTTTCTTTTCTATTCTGTAGGTATTTGTTTTGTTGCCAGTAAAGTGTAATAACTATTATAGGTAATTTTAAAAGCATCACGCCCATCCCATTCTGTACACGTGCAGTCTGTGGGCCAAATGTACTCGTCGCGCTTACAGCACTCCACGCTTACAGTTTAATAATACGTTCATGGTGTTGTTGGGGCTGCCTAGATACCTACTGTAGCGCATCAGGGAAGTTTGCTTTGGCGCGAGTAGACTGCTTTTACGCGACCATGCGGAAGCGGTGCACCTCCCTGGTGTGCAGGGTGTGGACGAGCCCCATCACGATTCTGACAATGCTAGTGAGCAGGCTTGACTGCTAGTACATGCACCACAGCTGCTCTACCTCGGTTGGCATAGTGCAGAGATAATGCATTTGTATACAGGGCGACTGGTGGGTCACTTTTGAAATTCAAGGATGTGATAGTTTAAGATCATACATGAAGAAGAATAATATAATAAAAAATAAATATTCATGATTTACTGAGTAGCAAGTTAAAGAATTGATTCCGCAACGCATGGCTACGTTAGTGTTGGCAGCGTGACGTGTGCCAGGTCATGTGTCGCGATTGGCTCAGTTGAATGTAAAGTAAATAGTAACATAGTATTTATTTATAGGGAAATCTAGTGAAAAATTAAGTACCTACTTTTATGATACGATTATGATCAGAACCGAGTACAAAGTGCTCTCCTTCAGTATCTAAAGTTGGCACAGTCACCCTGTATATTTTATAATTAATAACAAAGCTGTAAGTAAAATTAAGACCGCTTTAGCGAACCATTAGATATATAAATATTACATTTTGCAGGAGTGTAGCATAAATCGCGCAAGTGGCATTAGCAAATTTATCAATATAGAGCAGTGCGGTTTTCTTCTTGCGGCAAATAATATCGAAAATTAATGTCTAAAATTGATTTCATCTGTATGGCAATATTAAAAATTGCCATAGAGAATATAAAATGCAAACAAAAACAAAGCTTTTGATGCGTTTAGTTTCTACATAGGTCAATGTCAATGGGGTACAAGCTGCCTATTTATTCCACGAGAGGCGCTCTTTATGCTTGCAGCTTGACCAATAACAACTGTCAAATTCCATAGTAAAAGTTAATTAGTGATTTCTATAATAAAATAGAAATGCGTCATTGCGTAGTCATATGTATTATAGAAAACGGTTTCGGTTAATACGGTTAGAACCACAGTTTCTCCGAGGATATACTTGCTTTGGTTGTGAATGTTCATACTTGATTTAAAGTTTTGTGGAAATCGTACATATTACGGTCCAAATTTTTCTCATTTTGATACAGAAAACAAATTATGTCATAGATTTACCCGCAAATAAGAACACTGAATAATAATATAAGTATGCAAGTAGCACAGTATGTAGGAAAAAATATAAAACCAAAACCAAAATGAAAACTAGCTAGGTACCTAGTTATTTCTTTTAAAATAAAGTCAAACACCTTCAAAAAAACAAACCAAATTTTTTTTTAAATATTTGAATATACGCCATCCTTAGCTGGTACCCATCCCTTCCTTATATTACTGAGTACTCCGTATTGTAATTTGCCAAAACCGTATTAATATTTAATTATGAAATAACATCATTAATAATTTATCTGAGTATGTATTTAAAATGTTTAACCTAGCTCAGTTAATGCTAGTCAAACCAAATGGACAACAAATAAATCTGCATAAGAAATACATGGAATGTCCTGTATAATTTTAAATCTCAAATGGTAAATTGAATAAAACTTTTTAAGAAATCGAAATGGGGTGTCCGATACTCTCTCTATCTAGTTTACAGCATAGAACACATATACTCAAGAGAAGAAGTACAACTTCATACATTAAAAGTTAAGACTAGACGCCATCTGAAAACGGTCCACATAGCTAATATGGCGGGAATTTCAAACAGTTCAAACGACTTCGAGATTTCAACTTGCTCTGGTCTGAATAAAAATAAGCAAATACTTACAAACTTGTTACGTGAAATACCATATGTATCAGTTCTGTAAGGTTTGCTTATTTTTATTGCGACTGGCTAATTATAAGATTAACTTGATGAACAATAAGTAAAACAATAAATAAGTTTTTGATACTTTTATTTTGTTTAAAGTAATACAACAAAAGGTGTGGAAAAATTTACACTCTTTCTTAAAAATACAAATTCACACTGACGCGAGTTTCTTCAAGCAATCAGGGGGAGAAAAGTCGATTAAATCACAAGAAAACTTAAAACACAAACACAATTTATAAATAAACAAATTTGAAAATATCGCAAAACCACAATCGCGAAAAAATATTTTGATATTGTAAAGTAGGTAGACGTTAATTTTTGACATTTCTTTTTATGTCTGTGTTGCTATATTCAAATAACATTGATTCGCTAATTCATTCGATTTTGTAAGGGACCGTCCCTATAAATATTTGTAAAATTTTTAAAAAATTATGAAGAAGTCATGAAAAAGTTTTCGTTTAATGTTATTTCTAATAAAAGCGAAGATTTCTTGAAGAAAAATATGAATAAGTGTAAACTCAAAAAAATACTGCGATGTATTCGAACAATCGATTGAATATTTTTTTTCATAGGCTACACTGGTATCATTCTTGCTCTTTTCCTCTTATTGTATTCTGTCTTCCTCACTCTGTCTCCAGTATGTAGTCTGCACCATCTCCATACATTGTCGACGCCCCCTGGGTTTACAGGCACTTCAATATTGACAGTCAAGCATTCTTTGGCGGTAAAAAAACCGGATGGCACACACTTGAAGGTCACCCGTCTTTGCATAGATGTAATTTCTGTGCATTTTCGAGGCATTATACTTTATAGCGTTTTATTTATCTTCACCATTACAATTCCTCCAAATTTGTCAAACGTGACTTCAGATGGTTTTATAACCTCTGGTGTTCTGCCTACCCCACAAGGTATACCAAGCGTGAAGTTATGTTTGTATGTATGTATATATATATATCAATCAAACAAAATCAGTTTTGATCGGCGTAACAGGTGGCGTTATCGCTTTAAAGTGATTTCTACCAGGCAACCTTACAATTGCTAAACAAGCGATACTAAACCTTTCAAACAATTTTCAACTTTATTTCGACGGTATAGAGTAGAGATGCAATTACCTACAGTTTTTGATAGATTTGTAAAGGTAAAGAATATTGGTCACCGTCCATACTTTCAAAAATCTGTCACTTAAATTCTTCTATTGACCCCGTCTTGTATTAGTTGGTGCTTTAAACGGTTGTTTATTGTATTAAACATTTAAATATATTATCAATATTTTTTAATTCGATGCAGAAATAAAATTATTTCATAAAATAAATACACAGCCCCAACCTGTCAATGTCAGATTCAGAATTATAAAAAAAAAATTGTGTTAGTTTCGCAGCCGGACAGTATCAAATATCAGGTTATTAGCTTAATCCTTGCGCAATAATAAGCCTACTGCAATGTAAAAAGAATTAATATAATAAATAATAATAATAAAGACAAACGTCCTATCCTTACAATATAAAAAAAATAAGGCACACAAAGGACTGCAAGAAAATACATATCAATCAAATCTGACGTTGAGGTCTGATTGATCTATGTGATTGACAGAACCCGCATCTCATATCTTAGAGCTACGTTCAGCTTTAATGTTTAATGGGGAGTTTTCTGACAGCTCATAAAAATTAGTTCAAAAAACCTCTATAGATGGCACTTTTAAAAAGCCGAAGGCGTTAAGTCTGTAAACTATAATGTAGGTAATTGGTATCTACCATCTATGGTTATTTATACGTTCAATTTCTGATACAGACATCAATTAATTTATTTTACTTTTAAAAACGCAGTGTGGAATAAATTCTTCGCCTTCGCCTTTTGTAAAGCGCCATCTATCGAAGCCTTTTGTACCAATTTTGTACAGTTTTGTTTTTTTAATGAGCTGTCAGAAAACTCCCCATTACAATTATTAAAAGTATGTGTTTACTGACATAATAGTATGTCGGAGCTATCAATAAGTAGGCGATATTAAGATGTTAGTATGACTTCATGGTAACGGAAGTATGTTGATAGCACTGTTAAAGAGGGCGCTAAATGCAATGAATGACTGACATTCGATTGCAGCGCCATAGGTTATATCTTGAAGTAGGATGATGGCAAGTGACACAGATACGGTTAGGACGGCTAGGTGCGCTGACGTATCTCGGACTGACGGTCGATAGCATAGAACACATATACTCAAGAGAAGAAGTACAACTTCATACATTAAAAGTTAAGACTAGACGCCATCTGAAAACGGTCCACATAGCTAATATGGCGGGAATTTCAAACAGTTCAAACGACTTCGAGATTTCAACTTGCTCTGGTCTGAATAAAAATAAGCAAATACTTACAAACTTGTTACGTGAAATACCATATGTATCAGTTCTGTAAGGTTTGCTTATTTTTATTGCGACTGGCTAATTATAAGATTAACTTGATGAACAATAAGTAAAACAATAAATAAGTTTTTGATACTTTTATTTTGTTTAAAGTAATACAACAAAAGGTGTGGAAAAATTGACACTCTTTCTTAAAAATACAAATTCACACTGACGCGAGTTTCTTCAAGCAATCAGGGGGAGAAAAGTCGATTAAATCACAAGAAAACTTAAAACACAAACACAATTTATAAATAAACAAATTTGAAAATATCGCAAAACCACAATCGCGAAAAAATATTTTGATATGGTAAAGTAGGTAGACGTTAATTTTTGACATTTCTTTTTATGTCTGTGTTGCTATATTCAAATAACATTGATTCGCTAATTCATTCGATTTTGTAAGGGACCGTCCCTATAAATATTTGTAAAATTTTTAAAAAATTATGAAGAAGTCATGAAAAAGTTTTCGTTTAATGTTATTTCTAATAAAAGCGAAGATTTCTTGAAGAAAAATATGAATAAGTGTAAACTCAAAAAAATACTGCGATGTATTCGAACAATCGATTGAATATTTTTTTTCATAGGCTACACTGGTATCATTCTTGCTCTTTTCCTCTTATTGTATTCTGTCTTCCTCACTCTGTCTCCAGTATGTAGTCTGCACCATCTCCATACATTGTCGACGCCCCCTGGGTCGATAGTAGCTCGGTATTAATTGAGTTGGCATTGTAACTGACGGAACGGACTCGCGCGCGAATAAAGATTTCGTTGTGACTAAGCCAGGGTTATACCCAAGCCCACAGAATCGGTGCTAAGTAACTGTCCAGTGATTAATTCTATCGTGTTTTATGAGTAACCCTTCTTTTCGTTTTCGTTTCTTTTTCGACAAGTATTTTTATTTTTACATGATCTTGCTCTAATATCATTTTTGTTTCGGCGTTTCATAGGGTTGATTTCTGTAAAACCTAAAACAATAGATTGGCTGCATTCAAAAACAATATTTCTCAAAAATATTTAAAAATTATTTTCCTTTTTTTCCATGGACTGTCTGATCACGGTTTTATTTGCTTTAAAATCAAAAAAATCTTAGTTTTTTTGCGATATATTTGAAACTAAGACGCGTCTTTCGGCTATCAATCACTTCAATCAGTTGACACGTCATAATTCACCTGCCTTCTTTGCGGCATTCGAACATTCGTCACCGTTTTTCTTATATTAAAAATAAATATTACATCCTTGTCAAATAATTTTGTCTATTAAATTGCCCTGCAGAATTATTTCGCATCCCAAGATATATGATTCGTTATGCAAATTCGTTATGACCAACCTTAGCTTGTTGGAGACAGTGATTGTATGCTTTTTGGTTGGAGACCTTGGTAGGAGAGGAGAGGCGCAATATGAAAAAGAATTAAACGCAGAATGCCTGACAGTAAGCGACATCTGCCTGTCCAGCGATCAATCATCACCCAAGCCATTCTTTCTAGTCTATGGTATGGCTTAAAATCACTGACCTCTATATTTACCACTGGACTGGCGGCTGTCAAAGTGCTTTTGTGCCCGTTTGATAATCGCCATTTTGGCGCTGTCGGACATAGCGAGCAGTAGCGAGTGTCCGTGGTACTAAAACTAGTCGCTTACACATATGTCACATGTCCTCATTCTTGATAACTTTTATATAATGCTTATAACAATAACAACATAAAATTCGAATTAATATTTAAAAAATATAAAATCACTTAACAATAGGCAAGCACTTCTCTGGCGGCCACTTGCAATATACGTCAAAATTTGTTCTGCGGACACTCGCTACTCGCTAGTGGCGCTTCAAATAGGCACAAAAAAATAGCTGTCAAACTTACGGAACAGCCAGTCCAGTGGTAAATATAGAGGTCAGTGCTTAAAATACAACCGCGTCGGGACGAAATAAACCACTGACCTCTATATTTACCACTGGACTGGCTGTTCCGTAAGTTTGACAGCTATTTTTTTGTGCCTATTTGAAGCGCCACTAGCGAGTAGCGAGTGTCCGCAGAACAAATTTTGACGTATATTGCAAGTGGCCGCCAGGGAAGTGCTTGCTTATTGTAAAGTGATTTTATATTTTTTAAATATTAATTCGCATTTTATGTTGTTATTGTTATAAGCATTATATAAAAGTTATCAAGAATGAGGACATGTGTATATTGTAAGCGACTAGTTTTAGTACCACGGACACTCGCTACGTCCGACAGCGCCAAAATGGCGATTATCAAACGGGCACAAAAGCACTTTGACAGCCGCCAGTCCAGTGGTAAATATAGAGGTCAGTGAAATAAACCAAAAGAAAAAAAATGTCTATGGTAGTTTGGCTTGAATGTAACGTATTTAATTCGGTTTGAAAAGAGTTTGTTGTGACTTACTATAGTTTATTATAGCTTACTTACTTATAGTTTGTTTATTATTCTTCTATACCGTCCCATGGAGAAATAAACAAAATGACCGACGCAAGGGAAATAATCTATTATATTAAGTCATTAAAAAGAGGCTTTGATAAAGATTTATTTCAGAGTAAGGTAGATGATCTCGCGTATATAATTGACACTTGCGGTTTGGACTATGTTGATTTTCATACTTTGTTTAAAGTTTGGTTGAATTTATCAATTCGTAAGTATATATTTTGCTTCAATAAACACGTAGATGTACACTACCAAGTTGTTAGTTACAAAATTTACGCATAATTTAGAATAAACTTGTAAACAGCTCATAATCTAAAACTTATAAATTAATTGTTTTATGTAGCTATCACTAAGTGGGTAAGCCTCGGTGCTTGTCTGGTTCCTCGGGATAAGGTGGAAAAACAAACAATTGACTATGCACTGGCATGGCTTTTATCAAACTTTGGGAATCAAACTACTTTTCCTCGGATTGCCTTCCTACTTGACTGGCTCACAGGTATGTTATGGACTCACCAGGTATTATTTTACTTAAAATGTAAGTCTAGTTAATTTGATGACAAAGTATTTTTTTGCTATGAAATGTTTAATTCTTGATGAAAGTACTATTATGAGGAAGAGGAAACTATTTAAATTAGGTACTAAATCTGCATCCATTAGAGTTCCATTTGTTGTTTTCATAAGTTTGAGGAGATGGTATTTGTAGGCAATGCAATAGATAAATAGACTGGATATACAAAAGTGTAGAGCATGTTTGTTTATGAGAGATTAGATATATACTTTATTTGATAATATCTACATTTTTATTTTTATTCCTAAAAATAGAAATGAGTTAAAACTAATTTTTTTGTGATCTAGATTAATAATATCATGCATTAATATCTGTCAATGAATTAAGCCCTTTTCAGATAATATCTCGTATATTTTAGTTTTTTTTTATTTGTTATTAACACAAACAAATATATATGACAAATAAATATATTTATTTTGCTCATATACAGGGTGACCCTCAACAAATTGATACTGAAGGAGGGCACTACATGCTCAATTCTGATCATAATTATTTAATAACAGTAGGTACTTAATTTTCATTAGAATTCCCTATAAATAAATACTACTAAAGATAGTAGTATTTATTTATAGCATTTATTTATGGGACTCAGTTGTTTACATACAACTGAGTCGACTGCAGCACTTGACCTTGCACAGGGATCGCTGCAAATGCTACCGCAACCATGCCTTGGGTAACAAATTCTTTGAATTTCGGTTAAGTTTACTCTGTAAATAATTGATATTTATGTTTTATTATATTTTTTTCTCTTCAAACTATCTTTTTGTATCAAACTATCACATCCTTGAATTTCAAAAGTGACCCACCAGTCACCCTGTATGTGCAGTATACTTGAGGTTTCCACAATTTTTTAACAAAATTATCGCTATTATTACTATTTTCTTCTGTTCTACCGCATGATGACACTTTATAATTTTTTGAATTTTTTTCATTGATTACACTAGTTTTATATCCATAAAAGCATAACATTGAGTAGGATGCTTGGCAGGGACCGGAAAACCCCTTTATTTGATTAAGCCTATTAATAGGGTAACCCTATCAAAATCTTACCATATGGAAGTGTAACCCTATTGATATGGTAAGCCTATCGACGTGGTAACACTTTGAATAAAGTTAACTACTTTCGGATGCGCTTACCCTGTGATAGGGTTAGCCTATTTCTATCTCTTTTCCGCGCATGCTGTTGAATTCGGAAGTATAATTCGAAGTGCGAGATTGAATAGATGGTGATATTTTTGATAATTTGATATTCTTAGAGATTAAATTTGCCTGCAGGTTTTAAAACCCTATTGAATCGGTAACCTTCAATAGGGTTTTCGATAGGCTTACTGCTTACATGAAGCTAACTCTATTGATATGGTAAGCCTTAAATTAGGGTAAGTCTTCGATACGGTTACCAAATTGATAGGGTTTTTTTAAAACAAGTCTATGAAAAACCCAATCAAAAACCTCTTTAAGGGTAAGCGGTTCCGGTCCCTGATGCTTGGTAGCATCCTACCAAAAATAACATTTTAATCCTATAGTTGCACAGTTATGGTTATGTATAGTAGTGCATGCTTGCATCTTTCTTTAAAAAAATCGAATTTAGGTCTTGATTGTTAGAATATGCATATTGTAGAGCTGGGCTACATGCTGTAACTGTGGAGCACTAGCACAATATACCTAAGGATGCCTAGCCTAGATTCGGCTTAGGAAAATCTCTTTTCTTATTGGATTATAACATGATTAGTTTTCTAAATTAAAAATAAATAATAATTATATTGGGTTGGGGAAAAAGTTTCTTCGCATTTTTTAATATAGTCCTAGACCAAATGGTATACGCTGGTATTTATCGGTCACACAGCGGAGATCGGTAGACAACGAGGCTTATGGACTACCTCAGCAGTACAGCGGACAAGGTTCAGCAACGTTTTCCCACAGCGCAGTTGGTGTTCCTGGGGGATTTTAACGCACACCACGGACAGTGGTTATACCCGTTTCAGGACACTGACCATGCTGGTAGAGAGGCTTTTAAGTTTTCGCTCACTCATGGCCTCTCTCAGCTTGTTGACGAGCCTACGCGCATCCCAGACGTTGCTGGCCACACTGCTTACTGCCTGGACCTTCTGCTGACAACCGATCCCGACCGATATTCGGTGTCCGTCACTGCACCCTTAGGGACATCCGATCACTGTCTGGTGAAATCTGTATCGCAGTACTTGCCACCTGACACCCGACCAAGTGGTTCTAGGCGAGTATGGCGTTACAAGTCGGCAGATTGGGATGAAATGCGATATTTCTTCGCATCTTATCCGTGGCGGCAAGCTTGTTTTACATCCACCGATCCATCGTGCTGCCCTGATGCAGTCTCAAGTGTGATAGGTCAAGCAATGGAGTTCTTCATGCCCTACGCTGATCTATCCCTTGAAACCAAAGCTCGCCCATGGTTTAGTGCTGAATGCTTTTCCGCTGAAAAGCGTAAGCGAGAAGCGTACAAAGCCTGGGCAACCGCTCGCAGAAGCAAAGCCGTGGATTCGCATGAACACAAGAAGAGGTACAATGCTGCCGCCAAGTCCTGCAAGAAGGTGATCAAAAGAGCTCGTTTCGCCCACATAGGCTGTATTGGAGACAGAATAGCGTCATACCCCTCGGGAAGCAAAGCTTTCTGGTCCCTCGCCAAGTCGGTCGAAACGAACTTTTGTCGCCCATCGCTGCCGCCACTGCGGAAACCTGACGGTTCTCTGGCCCACACCGCTAAGGAAAAGGCGGATTTATTTGCCAGTATCTTTGCGGAAAATTCTCGTCTAGATAGCCAAGGAAAAATCCCACCCCAATTACCTCAGTTCGGTCCTACAATGGGTACCGTTCATATTCGCCAAAAGGAGGTTCTTAAATGCTTGCTGCACCTAGACGAGAATAAGGCTAGCGGTCCAGATGGTAGTCCTGCAGTGGTGTTGAAACGCTGCGCAGCTGAGTTGTCTCCCGTTTTGACGCGTCTCTATAGACTTTCTTTGGAATCTGGTAAAGTCCCCAAATCCTGGAAGCTGGCTAATGTACAACCAGTACCGAAGAAGGGAAGCCGTGCTGATCCTGTCAACTATCGACCAATCTCAATCACTTCCATACTTTGCAAAGTTATGGAACGTGTATTGAACAATCGAGTCCTGGCATACCTCGAGACCATCGAGCTCCTAAGCGATAGCCAATATGGTTTCCGCAGTGGACGCTCGACCGGCGATCTTCTCGTGTATGCCACACACTTATGGAGTGAGGCCTTGGAGGGTCATGGTGAAGCAATAGCTGTTTCCTTAGACATATCCACACACTTATGGAGATAAAGATATGGAAATATTATGCCACACACTTATGGAGTGAGGCCTTGGAGGGTCATGGTGAAGCAATAGCTGTTTCCTTAGACATATCCAAGGCCTTTGACAGGGTCTGGCATGATGGTCTCTTAAGCAAGCTTCCAGCATATGGCATACCGACCGGGCTCTGCGACTGGATATCTGATTTTCTGAGGGAACGGTCGATTCGAGTAGTCTTAGACGGCTACTCCTCTGACCTAATGGCGATTAATGCCGGGGTACCTCAGGGATCTGTTCTCTCTGCAACTTTATTCTTGCTGCACATTAATGACCTCCTAACACCCGGCATTATTGGATATGCTGATGACAGCACTGTTGTTGAGAGATATATATCCAATGCGCGAACGAGCGCCCATGAAATCCAGGTTTTGAGAAGGTCTATGATTGAGCGCGTTGATTCGACCTTGCGGAAACTCCGATCTAACCTGGTCAAATTCAACGCCTCCAAAACACAAGCGTGTCTATTCTCCGCAAAAAAGAGCACCTTTACTTTTACGCCCACTTTCCAGAATGTATCTGTTCCCATCACCGACCAACTAGGGCTTTTGGGCGTCACTATAACGTCCAAATTAAAAAAAAATATATCCAATTAATTAAAAATTATCCAAATTAAACTTCGGTCAACAAATTGAGTCTGGCAAAAACGGCTTCAAAAAAATTGGGTATCATCTCGAAGGTCCGGCGGTACTTCAGCCCTGAACGGCTGCTCAACTTATACACAGCCCAAGTGAGGTCGTGCATGGAGTACTGTAGTCACCTTTGGGATGATTCTGCCAAATACCAGCTCGAAGCGCTAGACTCTGTTGACCGAAGAGCCCGTAAAATCATAAATAACAACAACCTTACAAATAAAAAATTGCAGACGCTGGAGCATCGTCGTAAGGTTGCTTGTTTGACAGTATTTTATCGGCTACATTTTGGTGAGTGTGCGAGTGCTCTTTTTGACCAAATTGAACCCACCCCTTTTTACCACCGGACTACCAGACGCAGACAGAACTTCCATCCCTATATAGTGGATTTACCAAGAAGTCGAACAAAACGCTTCGATAGTTCCTTTTTGGTACGGATTGCCAAGGAGTGGAACAATCTACCTGCGTCTGTTTTTCCTGACCACTACAGTCCTGGAACTTTTAATTGTCGAGTGAATAGGTTTCTCGGGGATGGACGTGTAACACCATAGTCTTCATGCGCACTTTCCATCAGGTGGCATGGAAGACAAACGTCCTATCCTTACAATATAAAAAAAAAGTTTATTGACATTTAACTAAAGTATGTATGTACCATTTTGTTCGATAACCTTTTGCCATCTTGTAGGTAGGGATATGATCCCATTGCTACAAATATTTTGGGACCTCTCATGAAAATACCGCGACAAGTGGATTTGGCAGTCCTCTCGTGATGTTAACCTAACACTGCCTAAAGAATTTTAAAGAGACCGAAACAGTTGGAAATCTGTAGGTGCAAGGTTAGGACTATACGGCGGATGCATTAACACCTCCCAGCCAAACTCTCTTAATTTTTGCTGGGTGGCTATAGATGTGTGAGGTCTAGCGTTATCATGATGAAACACCACAACCCTTCTGTTGATCAATTCCGGCCGCTTTCTCTCAACTTCTTGTTTTAACCTCATAAGTTGTTCGCAGTAAAGTTCAGAATCGATAGTCCTGCCTGGTGGTAATAGCTCATAATGAATAATGCCATTCCAATCCCACCACACACACAACATCACCTTATTGCGAGTTAACCCGGGTCACAGAATAAGTAATAGTTGGTACAGAAGAATTACTCCGCAAGAAGATCTAAATAAATTCGAGTCTTGCTACGACGCGATACGGTGGAATTCAGCTCGCACAGCATTACGTACCTGCAAATTTATATACCTAGAAGTTTTGTCTCTTTCTATCGCATGCCTCTTATCTTTTCTTACGCTGCTGTTAGGGTTGCTGCCTAGTGAAGAATAATTAATCTCCTTATTTGTAATTAAGTATCTACCGATGTAGGTGAGACTGTTATTCTACCTTTGTAAAAAATATTGTTTCAACTTACCTAAAGTACAAAATGAAAAAAAAAGTTACGATGTATAATTAGTAATACAACCTATGTTTTATTTGCTAAATTGAACATAATCAAATGTAAACATAATCTAATTGAATATTTGTTTCTTTTTATGTCCGTTTTTAAATACTATTTGCGACCTCGATCAAAGAATTACTGTGAGTGCTATTAGGTAGGTAGGTATCTACGACGTCCGGACGGGCGCGCGCGTGACACACGACCCATTCGAAATACGCCGGCGGTGCGCTTCGCTGTAGGTAAATAACGGATGTACCGCGCGGAGTGAGCCAGGCCTGCCCGGGTTTCGTCACAGTCTGTGAAGCCTGACCGGCCTTTGACCACGACCTTTTTCGCACGTTCTTGTCGTACGTGATCTACTTTTCATCACCTTCAGCATAGTTCATAGTTATCAGCTTCTTCAAAAATGATTCGGTTTCGTTACGTCGTAATAAAGAATCACAAATGAGTACACGGTTCATTAGGTTTCTTTCAGTGAGCTCGTGAGGTACCCAAATATCGAGCTTTTTTGTGTACCCAGCTTTTTTCAAATGCGCCAAAACTTATGTGGTCAATTCCCAGTTCTTCAGCTACGTCGTAACTACTGATATGTCGATCTTGCTCCACTTTTTCAAAAATGGCATCCATTTTATCCGTAATAGGGCGACCAGAGCGAGGTGCATCTTTGACATCAAAATTTCCTGATTGAAAACGCGTTAACAAAATTTGTGCTACTCTCACAGACACTGCACTAGGTCCATAAACATCGCAATTTTTTTTCCCGGTTTACGTTGCATTTTTACCTTTTTTGTAGCAAAATTTTAAAATGTATCGAATTTCTTCATCAGATTCACTCATCTTGACAGTACGAAAAACAAATGAAAATCACACATTTTCCTAATTTGAATTTGGAATTATGTTCTTTAAAATTTTAACTTTCAATGATACCAAAACCAGCCAGATACAAATACTATAGCCAAAGGGATTTTATTACAGGTTCATACATACTATAATGCGAAAAGACTTTTTCCCCAGCCTATTACTTTTCTTTGTATGATTATGTTATAATGTTTTCCTTATTATCATTGATATAATGATTAGTTAATTCAGTGATCACGCAAAAACATTCAAAGTGATTTGAATACTGGCATTATGAAAGCCTTTTGTCATTATGATATCTGACTCTTACTTTCTATTCAAGCAAATCAATGCTATGAACCACAGTAAAGGTAAACCACGCGAACAATAGTCTTCTTGTGTCATTCGCCGAAGCGGTAATATTTTGGCAGCAGATCTTATACGAAGGGTTGTTGTATCCTGATGGGATCCAACCACCGAGTGAGGATCTCTCCGATTAGTGGCCTTTTACCACACGCTTATCCAAAAGCGTTAAGCCGACCCTACAGCGACGGAACAGCTGCCTTAAAAAATCTACGTCACATAAATAACTGAAAAAATATGCTTAATAACATCATCACCCGACCAGGACTCTTTTTAAACCTGTACCCTTTTTGGCCAGATGAGTGCTCTTACATTGAGCTACCGGGCACTTGCGACAAGCCATGCAAGCATACTTTTAATAATTGTTTTAAACTATCGCGATTATTTTCACTATGATTTAATGTATTTACGGGATTCTTACCACGTGTGCAGGACAGTGACGATAAGACAGTTAAAAGACAGTTGTATAAAGTTAAATAGTGTATATAGATAGTGTTATAGTGTTTTATAAGACTCTTAAAGAGCTAAGAACGTTTAAAATTGTATTTCATAGTGTTTTTATAGTGTTTATAGTGAATAGTGTCACATACAAGTGTTAGTTTGTAAGAAGTTTATAACAGTTTTTATTAGCTTGAGAAAGTGTTTGCTTAATCGTTATCTATGTAATCTGATTGTAATTTGATTAATCAATAACTGCTACGAAAAGTTACGTGATTATAGTTCAAAATAGCTTGAGTTGTATTAGGGCTGATTTGGAAATAAAGAGATGGTTTTGAAAGTCTTATCATTCCCGCACATAGAGAGAGAGATCTAAATAGTTAATAGAATTGGTAAATAGTTTTCAAATTAGAATATAGTAAAGATCTAATAAGAATAGTCGAATCCAGTTAGAATCTTATTAGAAAAATCTAGAAATTTCGAATTAGATCCGAGCGAGACAGACATATGTGTGTCCCGCTCGCACGCTTGCATTACTCTCTCTTGTGCGGTACCCTTGCGCGCCTGCACCGAATCACTTAAGAATGCGCCACACTCCGCCAGCAAAACATTCGCGAGGGATTCGCCGAAAAGATCCCGAAGAGTGAAGATCTCCGGAAGAAAGAAGCCTCCGAAAGAAGCCTCAAGCAACAGTACAGTGAATCTCAAGCCCGAAGACTCATATAGAAGCCTGAAGTCAATATAGAAGACAGAATACAGAAGACTGAAGGCAGAATACAGTAATAGAAGAGCGCGGGAAATAGAGTGTGCTTGTGGCGTATTCGCGAGTGATATAGTGCCGCGCGGCTGGACTTTCACGACCGTGTTAAGTGGTGAATTCGCATTTTCCTTTTGCCCCTCGCATCGATTCCAGCTAATAGAGTGGGTGGATAGCGCATCATTTGACTAAATCGTTATCGGATTCATAGACTATACAGTCCACTGGAGCTATCCCCCACATTTTGGTCCTTCGAGAGCCGGATCTTTGAGAGGGCAATTGGGAGACAGCGATGCCTCTTACACGGTCGCAGTCAGGCCGCGGGGAGCGGGCCGCCTCGACAGGGCCCGCTCAAGAACAGTCTCAAGCTCAAGCCGTGAAGAGCAAGAATACGACGTCGCCGACAGAAACCACAGCGACGACGGGTGCCACAGCTACAGAAACTACGAAGACCACCCGTCAAATCGAAGCTACGCAGCCACAGCGAGCTCCACAGAGATCCCAAGTCTCGAAATCGAAGAAATCCTCGAAAATAACGAAGGCGAAGTTGAAGTTATTACGTTTACAAGTCGAACTCGCCGCCGCCGAAGTCGCCGCTCTCGAAGACGACGAAACAGACTTAGAAGAGGAATCTGAAGCACCCTCCATTGAAGACACCACGAAGAGAGTGTCCGTATGGCTGGAAAATAATCCGACAGACTCGCCGCTGGCAATCCAGGGCCAGGGCGAAATTGAAGAGCCTCCACAGCAACCGCAACAGACTGAAGAACCGACGCGTCCTGCGGCGCTCCCGGCACCGGCGAGCTTCATACCCCCCCCGGATCCAGTACCGGCGGGAGGGGACACAGTCGCCGTGCCGCAACAGAAGATCGACCTCAGCGAGTTGGCCTCAGCCATCGCACTCGCCGCCAGGACGGGTCCGCAGCCGCCGCCGCCTAGACTCCAAGCAGAACTCCCTCCGTACAGCGGGTCATACCAAGAATGGCTCATGTTTAAGGCAGCGTATCAAGAAACAGCGGGATATTACAGCGACATAGAAAACACAGCGCGTCTACGACGAAGCCTGCGTTCAAGAGCTCGGGAGGTCGTCGAAGGGCTTCTCCTCTACAACGCGAAGCCCGAAGAAATCCTGCGAGCCCTCGAGTCACGCTTCGGACGGCCCGACGCTATCGCCCTCGCCGAGTTAGAGCGACTACGGGGACTACAGAAGCCTACGGACGCGCCCAGAGACCTGTGCGTATTCGCGACGCGGGTCTGCAACATCGTAACAACGCTGCGCGCCCTGGGGAAGATTCACTACCTGTACAACCCGGAAGTCACGAAGATCACAACAGAGAAGCTAACGCCGGCTATGCGATATCGCTGGTTTGACTACGCTGCCGAGAACCCTCAAGACGAAGCAGACTTACTAAAGCTTGCTAACTTTTTACAGAGAGAAGCGGATCGCTGCGGACCCTACGCGCAACCGGAGCGCGTCGCGGAAGACCACCTGGCGGCGAACAGAAAATTAAATCAAGAGTACAGTCAAAACAGAACAGCGCCACAGCGAACAGTTACAGTGAATACAGATTTCGACCCATGGTGTCCTATTTGTGAGAAGAAAGGGCACCACGCCGACAGCTGCCGAGGTTTTATAGAAGCCGACCCAGACAGAAGATGGGACTTGGCAAAAACTAATTATTTATGTTACAGGTGTCTCCGTCATCGTGCAAGAAACCACGCGTGCAGGGAGAGGCTTTGCAATACAGACGGGTGTAACAGACTACATCACCCTCTCCTTCACTTTGAGAGGCGCGCGGTCATCGAACAGCCTGAAGAAACAGAACATAGAACAGAAATCGTCGCATCTACGTGGACGTCAGTGAACACTCAAGCTTATCTCAAGATCGTACCGATAGAAGTCACAGGGCCGCGAGGAAGCGTCAAGACCCACGCGCTACTCGACGACGGTTCAACAGTTACGCTCATAGACGCCGAGATAGCACAGCAAGTAGGCGCCAAGGGACCCGTCGAGCCACTTCATATTGAAGCCATCGCAAGTACAGAGTTCGAGTCCGAGCAGTCACGCAGGGTCACTATCACGCTACAGACAACAGAAGGGCGACACAAGATTCACGCACATACATTCACCGGGCTGAATCTATCTGCACAGCGCGTCACCCACGAAGACCTCGCGGACTGCGAACACATTAAAGACATCGCCGAGAAGCTCCAATATGAAACAGCGAAACCGAAGATACTCATCGGGCAAGACAACTGGCCCCTACTCATCGCGTCTACATCGAGAAAGGGATGGCGCGATCAGCCTGTCGCCTCTCTCACTCCGCTCGGATGGGTGTTGCACGGCGCGCGCACTCGCAACAAAGGCCAACGAGTACACTACGTCAACGCACTTAACAGGAAAATAGAAAACACAGAGAAAACAGAAAATACAGAGAAAACAGAAAACATAGAACACAGTATCGCCGCCATCAAACAGCCACATAGAAAACAGCCGTCGCGTCGACAGAAAAGGAAAACAAAAGAAAATTCATCCACGCCACTTGACAGACAGCATCCGCGACGCTGCTACGCAAGTAGCGTCCCTCCGAAGAAGTCCTGTGACCTCTGCTGGCGGAGGTCGACCCCACAGTCGACGGTAGACCCCGCACTCCGTACCGCTCCACTGTGGGCGGGCCGGCGCCGTACGCGCCATCCATGGTCCCGCTCACCGAACGTGGCCTCAGGGGGCGCAATAGCTGGCGCGCCTCCCTACAGCTGGCGAACCACTTCCGGGCCAGGTAGCCCCGGGAGTACCCACCACCGGACCTCCATCACCGGCGGGAGCCGCACGGGCGCGGCCCCGCAATGCAGCCGGGAGACGTGGCGACCTTCCCCGGCCCTGACAGTCGACGCGCGGGCGAGAGATGGGTTCCACGGAAGACCCGTCAGCTCGTCGTGCTGATCTCCGAGTCACCTGCCTGCACCGAGGAAGATGCGTCGTCAACGGCGGTGACAACGCACGGCGGGAGTATGTGCAGGACAGTGACGATAAGACAGTTAAAAGACAGTTGTATAAAGTTAAATAGTGTATATAGATAGTGTTATAGTGTTTTATAAGACTCTTAAAGAGCTAAGAACGTTTAAAATTGTATTTCATAGTGTTTTTATAGTGTTTATAGTGAATAGTGTCACATACAAGTGTTAGTTTGTAAGAAGTTTATAACAGTTTTTATTAGCTTGAGAAAGTGTTTGCTTAATCGTTATCTATGTAATCTGATTGTAATTTGATTAATCAATAACTGCTACGAAAAGTTACGTGATTATAGTTCAAAATAGCTTGAGTTGTATTAGGGCTGATTTGGAAATAAAGAGATGGTTTTGAAAGTCTTATCATTCCCGCACATAGAGAGAGAGATCTAAATAGTTAATAGAATTGGTAAATAGTTTTCAAATTAGAATATAGTAAAGATCTAATAAGAATAGTCGAATCCAGTTAGAATCTTATTAGAAAAATCTAGAAATTTCGAATTAGATCCGAGCGAGACAGACATATGTGTGTCCCGCTCGCACGCTTGCATTACTCTCTCTTGTGCGGTACCCTTGCGCGCCTGCACCGAATCACTTAAGAATGCGCCACACTCCGCCAGCAAAACATTCGCGAGGGATTCGCCGAAAAGATCCCGAAGAGTGAAGATCTCCGGAAGAAAGAAGCCTCCGAAAGAAGCCTCAAGCAACAGTACAGTGAATCTCAAGCCCGAAGACTCATATAGAAGCCTGAAGTCAATATAGAAGACAGAATACAGAAGACTGAAGGCAGAATACAGTAATAGAAGAGCGCGGGAAATAGAGTGTGCTTGTGGCGTATTCGCGAGTGATATAGTGCCGCGCGGCTGGACTTTCACGACCGTGTTAAGTGGTGAATTCGCATTTTCCTTTTGCCCCTCGCATCGATTCCAGCTAATAGAGTGGGTGGATAGCGCATCATTTGACTAAATCGTTATCGGATTCATAGACTATACAGTCCACTGGAGCTATCCCCCACACCACGATTTTTGATTTTATTTTCGCACGTCCGATATTTCGATGCTGTTGCAAGCACCATGATCGCGGACTGGCAGATGTAGGTAGGTGGCGATGAAAGTTTGAGGCAGATAAATCGATCTACCCCCTTTCTTATTCGACATTAATGTTAGTTCCAGTAGTAGCAGATCAAAGCGAATAAGAAAGGGGGTAGATCGATTTATCTGCCTCTAACTGTCATCGCCACCTACCTACATTAGGTAATGTAGACCCAAAATAACCATAGTACATTTCGTGTGTCCAAAGATCATGAATACGTTTCCTGATTCCAAATAAAAGAGCTTGGCAATAGCATTGACGCTAAGAGCTACTGCCCAACCCTAAGGCGAAAACTGCGCTGTTTGGACGCTGGCTGCGGTTTCGTACAAAAGTGCCATAGCCTGGCCGCTGCTTTTGCCGGTTTCTGCCCTAATAGACGCCATATATTAGGAATTTGATAATGTATAACCTTCTTTTCTCAAGTTTTTTACATTGGTACCGTGAATTCTGGTTTTCGAAAACTACTTAGATATGCCTACCTAGTTTAACAGAAGCATAGATGGCAGTGCCCATTCATTCTGACCTTTCCTTAATAATGCTTCCATGTTTCATCAATTTCATCAAACTAACCTTAGGATTTATTTACAGCTGCAATGGATTGCGAATGTGTTGACATAAATGATCTAGACAATGGATATGAGTTATTTTATACCATGTTGACTTATGAAGTCCTGGTAAGTAAGTTGATGATGAAGACACCTTTAAATCAGCATATAGTCAGAGCCATCATTTTAATTAAATATCTTTGATTTGCAGACATTACATGTAATGAAACTTATTTACACTTTGACTAAACCTATTGATGTCACTCGTGAGAATGTTGTGGAGCTTCTCCAGTATGCCAAGAAAAGAGAGGCCAAAAAAGTAAGTCAAAATAGGATGCAACTACAGTTTATTATAAAAGAAAACGATTATAACAAACAAATAATGTACTTTTAATTACTAAAATACGATTTCTTCCAATCAATGTCAAATTTTTTTAATTCTGACACTCAACATTATCTAGCCCAAATTAAGTTTCTTTATGAACTTGTGCTATGGATACTAGATAACTGATATACTTAGGAAATACATAAACATACATATTGAATAAATGCATATTTTTTATTGAAATAAACTTAAATAAACATATAAACATCCATGACTTGACAACAAATATCTGAGTTCATCACACAAATATCTGCCGCCGCCGGGATTCGAACCCAGGACCTCTGGAATAGAAGGCAATGTATGTTACCACTACACCAGCCGGTCGTCTGGTTATTTAGATAAAAAAAATAGTATTTCTTAATTGTTCTCATAGAAATAATTAAGGTACAAAGATAGGTCCTTTATTTTGCTGCAAACTCGAATTATAATTATCTTAAAGCTGGGTTGTTCACAATAATGTTGTAAAAGTATTTTAAATATTCTTGCAGAGCATGTATCGCCAGTTACAAGTGCTACTGGGTCTGTTCAAATCTTACAGGCCGGAATGTGTACCTGAAGACGTCCCTGCTATATCAATACACACATCATTTAAAAAAATAAACGGAAATCTTGTTGAGAGATTCAAAAAAAATCAGGTAAGCAACTCACAGCTTAAGTTGTTGTGAATAGCTATTGCAATTACTATTTAAAATAACTTAAAATATTTATTTCAGGACCGAAGAAACAGTACTAAACAACAAAGACAGTATTTGTTGTGGGTCAATCCGCTGAACTCTGTAAGTAGTTATTCAGTAGAATATTCGTACCCACTCTTTTAATTCGTATACAGGGTTAATTTTAATTAGGGCATCACCTCTTGCATGCAGCCTCTCCACAACAATCCCAACAACATTTGTTCTACGACTTTTTTAAATTGATAATTTTAAAAGTTAAAGCTTTCCCATACAAAAAAAAATATTGTCTGTAAATTGGCTTTACTCTATTAACACTGATGTCGCGCACCTTGCTTCACGCCACGTGCAGCGGGACGCGGGGTTGCGGGGTGAAACTCAAAATAGAGAGTAATAAATAACAAAGGGAGCAATTTTTTTTTTGTTTTTCTTGTTTTATGTTATTTATCAAGATTTGTAAAAAGTCGCAAAACAAATGTTGGGATCGATGTGAAGAGGCTGCCTACAAGAGGTGATGCGATAATGTAAACTACTTACGCAAACATTAAACAATAAATGAAATTCTATTTAAATTACAAGATCAGTTACCGAGATTAGCACTTTTAACCCTTTACCCGCCAGACTTTATATCAATTGTCGTGCTCCCAGCGCCAAGCACAGTAAATCTAAAAATAAATACTTACAACAAATAGGGATGTTCAATGGTAGATCGATATACCCGTCCTAGCAAATTCAATCTTAATAGTTTCAGCTGTTTAAGCTTGAAGAGGTAACAGACAAATAGATAGAAAGAGTAACTTTGATATTAAATTTCTAATAGTATGTATTTCGGTAACCAAATAAAACAAAGATAGTTTAAAAGATTTTGAAATATTTATTATTTTCCGCACAATATATTAGGCCAGAGATGAATATTTTTATGACTATACTGTGATGAAGTTTAAATATTTTAATGTAGTTAAATCACATTTATCGATAACAAGTACAACACTAATGGAAAATTCCACAAGGTGGCACTCCTTTATGGCGTCAGAAGCGGTCCTCTTTTTCCGACCGTGGCGCTGGGTGTTCTAGCAAAATTCGTTTCTAAACATGCACGCTAGGGATGGGAATCATCAACTCAGTCACATTTTTATACTTATTTTCAAAGAAATTAAACATATTTATTTCTATAGTAACAATTGCTTTAATTGTTTTAATTTATGTGTTAAAAAATAGTTAGCTTAAACAGAAATATTTTTACTTAAGTGATTTTTGTATAAGTTAATCTTTGCTTATGTCCCGTCCCTATGGTCGGATTATTCCGACAATGGCGCTGGACATCAATGCAATTTTCTAATAATAATATCACTAATTTATAAAACTTCTGACATATTTTGAAGTTTTTCTAATTAAGAGACTTAAGTGTAATCAATTGTAAATGATTACTTGATTAACCATTTACCAAATATCAATTTAAAAAAAAAAATATAATGCTTTGGCGGAATGGACTCGAAAATATTTGTCTTTGTCTTTGTCGAAAATGTTTATCCGACCGTGGCGGTTGAAGGGTTAAATTGACAAACAGGCAATAAAATCCTTCAGACTTATTACACATAGAAAAAACTCATTACTAATAATAACTAATTTAACAGGGACGAGGAAGAAAGAAGAATATAGTATCACTGGTCCCTAACATTGAGTTTTCAAATGTTGGAGTGAAACGGAATGCAGACAGAGAACCTAAAAAGAACTATTTAGACTTTTTTGAGTAAGTTTCTTCGCTTTTCAAAATTTTCTGTGTGTCTTTTTGTATCTAAATGTATGCATTTGGGCATGGGAATTTACCATCTTAAGTACCAGCGTCTGCCCGCGACGACATATAAAAATAAATGAGGTATACAGTCATATACTCGATTCTGGTCATAATTATGTAATAAGTAGGTACTTAATTTTTCACTACAATTGCCTATAAGTATATAAATAAAGTGTTTTTTCGCGGCACTCACAACTCGGTTAGCCGCCGCATCAAAAGTAATATGTGCGCTACTGTAACCATGCGTTGCGTGATGAATTCTTAATAAATCTTAAACTATTAAAATACAAAATATTCTAAATGCTAAAGTCAGTCAATAAAGGCCAGTACAAAATAAACTAATAGTTGTTTGTTCAAGATGTTTGTCTATAGTATGATTAGAAAAATCATCCAATTATGGAAAAAGAATTGAGCTTCACATGTAAAATTATTTTATTTCAGAAATAACTGAAAAAAGTGCTAAATAAAAAAAATTAAAAACTTTATTTAGCACATTTTTTCAGTTATTTAAGAATAATAGAGCATTTTAAATGCAAAAACTTAAAAATATTATTTAACATTATTGCAATGCTTCCCTTTAACTGGGATTCTCAATTTCTGAAAAGAAGGTCTCGGGTGGTCCTAGCTGGAAATCTTTACCATTAGATGGAGCTATAACTAAACAAAAATGTGCTAAGTGATTTCGAGGTGTACCGCCAGGCCCCGGTAGCTCAGTGGAAGAGCACTCGTCCAGCAAACGAGAGGTCCCAGGTTCGAGTCCTGGTCGGGTGATTTTTATTTAGCACATTTTTTCAGTTATTTAAGAATAATTGAGCATTTTAAATTCAAAAACTTAAAAATGTTATTATTTTATTTCAGCCCTATATCCCTACTGCAGTACAGTGTAAAGCGACCGATGTCTCGCCCGGACAAGCTGCGCGCGTTGCTATGCAACGACACAGGGTTGGCTCTGTTGGCAGTGGCGGACGATGCCGAACAAGCTTTCTTAGCTCATGACCTCCAACACTTGTTGACTTCAGGTAAGTTTTGACAACCCTATTGATGTAAGAGTAACAATATTTACTTCCGATGTTTGCAAAGATTTTGTTAGTTTTTTCTTATTGTTGACTAAACACATGTTTAACCTCCATAATATCACGTGAGGATAAGAGAAGATGAAGTCGAAAATAACAGCAAACGGGTTTAGGAAAGATCTTGTTCTTCATATAATATTGCCGGAACAAATCACATTTTTTTTCCGCCAAAGAAACTTTAGACTACCGCCTAGACCTCTCGAAGGAAGCCTCAGAAGGAGAGGAGGTGAATGCTTGATGCACGAAGAGGGGACCTTTGCGGGACTACCCCACCAGCCAATACCTAACACTGCGGGACACACCAAAGCCCAGTGTTACCCGCTAATCACCCCCTTTGCTGAGAAATCCCGAGTTAGGCTTTTCTCCTCATCTGAACGACAGCTAATTGGGGTCAGAGGCTGCGTACCATGGTGAAGTGTTATTTTGCCTCAGATTTTATATGGAGTGTGATCACACTAGCCACGCTTGCCCCAAATGGTGGACACTTGGATTAGTCGCCGTAATAATGTATTCTCCCTTGATTTAGTCATAAATACAGGTTTGTTTTTTAGTCACCGGCCAGTTTCTTTTTACACAATGCGTATCATTTATAGAAACTATTTTAGGAAAAAAAAGGTTTGTAATTTTTTTACAAGGTAATTATGACCCATTTTGCTGAAAATTCGTTTGAAACTGTCAAACTTGTAAGATCCATCGCGTTTAATGCACTTATGACTTTAGATACTGTACGAATTCTGTACTCAGTAAATGTCAGTGTCGAATGAAATGATAACAAGTTCGTCACCAAGGAAACCTATCTTCAAGCAAATTTCGACCTACTGGCATTAAGACGATTTGCCAAAATGAGCTTGTTGTGGGTCATGATTCAGTTGGTTCGATAGTAATATATTCGCTAACATATTAAACAAATCATGGTCACCCTAAATTATGAATGAATACCATTGACATAAAGACGTCTACGCGCTATTACAAAACATCTTGTAGTACTACGTCGTGTACAGTGAAATGTCGCGTCATAGTAGCTCTGTTCATCAACAGCGACTATTTGTAAAGAAGGTTGTGGTGCCATATATTTTTTTTTCTACTGAGCGTTAGTAAATTAATATGCAGGCACCTTTATATCGTATCAAGAAAATAACATTTGAATTGGGCTGGTGAGTAAAAGACTACCCTGTGTATTCCCCAATCCAAATCTATATCAAAACTAGCTGACCCGGCAAACTTTGTTTTGCCATATAAATAAAAAATAAAAAAAAATGGATGTTGGCCGATTCTCATAGATAAGCACAAAAAATTTCATCAAAATCGGTCAAGCCGTTTCGGAGGAGTATGGCAACGAAAACTGACACAACAATAACAACTTCAACTTTTACAGCATTCCTCGACACTTCTCCGTACAGTCACGTCGAAAAGAGCGATCTACTGCGACGACTGTCGACATTGCAACGCACTCTGCTACAGGGTGTTCCGACTATTACGCGGTTTTTGGCGCAATATCTGCCGCTGTGGAATGAAAGCGAATATTTTGCTGAGGTTAGTATATCTTACTTAAATTATTAAATAATAACGAAAAGTCTTTGATTACTCTTATCTATACTTCTATACTAATATATAAAGCTGAAGAGTTTGTTTGTTTGAACGCGCTAATCTCAGAAACTACAAGTGGGATTTGAAAAATTCTTTTTGCATTTGATAGCCCAACTCTTGAGGAAGGTTATAGGCTATATTTTATCCCGAAATTCCCACGGGATCAAAAGTTACGCGGGTAAAACCGCGCGCGGTGGCTAGTATTTAATAAAATATTTGAAGCAAATAGTTTTCGTCTTAAATATTTGTGGTATACCTTCGAGATAATCGTCACTCACCACAATGTGATATTGAGATTGAACGCGGATCTAGGTATATCTAGGTACCTATTGTTTTGTTTGTGTATTACTGTGCTACTTTTTGTTTTGTTGTATTGTTGTATTTATCTATACAAATAAGAATAGCTATTGACTATAGCTATTGAATTTTGTCGTAAAGTTTGTACTCTTGTTATCTGTACTGTATACCCTCTATCAAAAACTATTTCTGTATATGTGTAGGTACAATACAGTGTAAGTAAAATACATTTCCAAAAGATTTTTTAAAACTGTTAAAAATATAGAACTGTTAAAATCCAAAATGTAGATTTTCTTAAAGAAAACTTTAAAGATAACTATTGAAAGCTCGAACCTGTTTTTTCGAACTATAATATGAATGTGGTAGCGTAAAACTCAAACGCAAAATCATTGACGACTTGTAAAATCAGTTTCACGTGAGAGTTCATAAACAAAAGTGCTATTCATCAAAGCAATTTAAAAAATTTGGCTGCGGAATGAAGTTGGTGTGCCAGAAATTGAAGCCTTGCTTTTGCCAGCTTCGCCAGTAGTAGGTACTAATCGGACACAGAAGTTAATCAAATGATATTGATTAGTTTTATTGATAGGTATTGTGATCAAGATTTTGAAAGTGTTAGAGTTAAGTTTTATTTAAGACACGCAGTTTTGGATCACACGAGAAAATCGGGATAAAAAGTGTCAAAGGAAAAAGAATCTTTATTTCGTAAGTATTTAAATACATTTGAAATAAGTCAAAACAATGTACAAATTGAACTGAATCTACCACCACTTCGAAAAGTCGATCTGTTAAGAAGAAATGGCAAGAAACTCAACAGCAATCATCTTTTAAAAATACAAAATAACAATTTACAACCAGGGATTCCCATCTTGTTTCATCCGTATATCTTATAGTAAAACTTTATAATACCACTTATCCTTAGACCTATAGAAGGGTTAATCTTAAATATTTTGGAATTTTATTATAAAAGCGTACATATTGACCCATGAACGAGTTGGTGATCTTCTGGAATCTACTATTATATTTATACATTAGGCAATCAAGTCTAATACTACAGAAACGTAGACATAAATATAGAGGTAAAGAGAGAATAGAGATAATGTGGATGGAGTGTGCTATTCCAAACTGTACACTATAACGATGCCTTTCATCCAAATCCGTTGAGCCGTTCTACCGCGATGAGGAACAGACATCCATACATCCATCCATCGCAAGTTTAAATAAATAAATATACGTTTTGAAGGGACACTGAGTTTACAATTTCTCTCGTGTTTGTGTGTATGATATATGCTAATTCTTAAGTAAAGAGATGAGTGATCAGGGCGCCTGAAAATATTTAATAAAACGATATTAACCCTGTTAAAACATACTTTAAATAATAGGAGTACCTAATCGCGAAAACTTAAGTCAAGATCATACTAAAGTTTAGTATGGATCAATAATTCCATTAAGCCATCTAGATTTAAGTTTTAATTGAAGCACCTGTTTCCAAAATGCTTTGATTCTAACTAATTTATTGTAATTATCATCAGGGTAACCCGTCGTTTGTTTTTGTGTGCACAATTAAAGTATAAAATAAATGCATATTGTTAAATAGCGACATCTATTGGTGAAACTTCAATACTTCCTTATACAGGATGTCAGTGTCGTGAAATTGCAAGTTTAATTTAGTTTCGGTAGGACGCTACAGAGGGAGTGCTTATAAACCTTACTTATTTCTATACCGAGGATTGATAACAAAGCATAATTTGCTGTGGATATTATGAGAAACCAACTATTACTTAATACAAAATAAGTTAATTAGGGAAAAACTAACATATAAATTCTTTAAGCTTTACGAAAAACTCTTTTAAATCAAATTGGAAAAGCAGCTTTTAGTTGACTAGAAATGATGAAAACAGTACTTACTTAACAAATTAATTCTTCTAATGGCGGATTTCAATATCATGAAAACTGTTCGTTTTGCCTAATTTTATCTAGTCAACGACGTAACAATTTATAAATTTAACTTTATATCCTATCAAATATCTGTCAACATATCAATAATCCAGTTTTCTCATTCTAACTTATCTATAACAGTTTTTGAAAAAAGGACGAGTATTATTGAATGACATAATTTATCTTTTGAATATTTACTTTGACGTCATAAAAATGTGATTTAACCAATGGCAAAAAAAGTCGAAGGATTGGCGTTTCGTTTTACGTAAGGAATTAAACGCAATTATTAACAAAAGCTCGTAAAATATACTATAATATATTTATCGAATACCAAAGCATAACAAAAATAAGTAAATAGATGTTTATACGTTTATTTAGTTCAAATATCATACAAATAATTTGCGAATGCGTGATATTCTATAAATCACGTGTCGCCTAGTTTATTGGAAGAACGTCATGTAAAGAGGGCCTATGCCAAATTTGAGAAGTTACAGCTCGTAGCTAATAGATATTGTGAAAAAAAAAATTATACCAGTTTTGTACCTGTATCGGTTACTCATACCAGTCAGTTCAATATTGAAACCCGCCATAGGTATACCTCCTATCCATTTACTACCAGTAGCTCGGAAGTACAATAAAAATCTATTGTGATAAAACGATGGTTAATGGATTAGGTTGGATGAATGGTTTTAATCCCATCAAATAATCTTAACAAACATAGGGATCTATTTATTTTTCACTACAGACGGAAAAAGATTTTTGATTTTCGGCATTTTGGCGCTGATGGCAGTAAGCGTCCACGGAACTAATTATGCCAGGGATGAGAAATAAAGTAACTAATTTCATTAAGTTTTTATACAAAGTGAATTTTATACATTGCCTTCCTGTGGAAGATACCTATACATACATACATACATACATAACTTCACGTCTGTATCCCGTATGGGGTAGGCAGAACACCAGAGGTAACAAACACCATCTGATGTCACGTTTGACAAATTTGGAGGCATTATAATAGTGGAGAGAGACTATTGCAGTGACAGGGGGTCAGCCTATCGCCCACAAAAAAGCCTCCCATAACACCTCGCTTCTATGCTGACTGGGAGCGAAAGAAAAACATAGAATGTGCCAGTTGCTACTCTTCCCGGGCATACTGTAAAAGTCAGTTAAGGGACCGGTTAGGTGTTATGGGAGATACCTATAGTTTTAGTAATTAGGCTAGAATGCCTAGCCAGCGCATATTCCATTCCATAACCAATGTATTAAATTAACTGATGTATTACAGTTTTTTCGACCCTATTTATAGTGCATTAGGATAGCCTGTTATTGGCTAAGTTATTTTGTAACCATCTCTTAAGTTAATAATTGTTTAATAAGCTGTTGGATATCTAATAAAATAAATAAATGAAGATGTTGTGCCTACTGCCGACATAGCATTTATCTTTATTATTAGTCCATCTCCTAATTAGTAATTTGTAAGATAATCAATATTCAATATGTACGAAACAGTCGCTCTCCGAACATTGTCGGTAACGATTGTATCACTCAACCAATTAATTTATGTGATAACAATAAATGCTATTAAATCTCCGATGCATTTTCATCCAACTCCTAACCTCAGGAACCGTACCTACTCTACTCAGCAAACCGCAAAGCGGAATAATGTTAGAGCTTATTAATTATGTTTAAAAGTATTAGACGCTTAAGCGGGCATTTGAATCACTAGCAAAAAATCCCTCATTTCGCGTTGAATATTTATTCCATCGTATTTGTACACTCCATACATAATATGCAAAAAAATTATAGATCTTTACACGGCGATAATAAATATTTTATTCAAATGCGAGGGCTATTCACAAAGTAGGTTACGTTTTGGAATTAAGACAAAACTATGTACAGGAAAATATTTTTACTATATACATTTGAAAGAGCAACTAAAATACTATTTTTCTACATAATCGCCAAAAAGGTTGAGACATTTATCGTAGCGATGAATGAGCTTCGAAATTCCTTCCTCATAGAAATCCGCCGCCTGAGTGTCGAGCCAGTCAGTCACGGCCTTCTGGGACAGAAAAGGTGTGATTCTTGTCGATTTTCTGGAACGTGGTGAAACAATAAACGCTGATAGGTATTGCCAAACATTGCGAAACCTAAGAAGGGCAATTCAAAACAAGCGAAGAGGGAATCTCAGCTCAAAAGTGTTTTTTTTTGCACGACAATGCGCGACCTCACACGGCAAATGTCACACAGAATCTCCTTCAGACCTTCAAGTGGGAGGTTGTTCCTCATCCACCGTACAGCCCAGATCTTGCACCAAGTGACTTCCACTTGTTTCCAAAGATGAAGACCTGGCCTGCAACGCAGCGTTTGGATGACGACGACGATCTCCGCGCGGCCGTGACTGACTGGCTCGACACTCAGGCGGCGGATTTCTATGAGGAAGGAATTTCGAAGCTCATTTATCGCTACGATAAATGTCTCAACCTTTTTAGCGATTATGTAGAAAAATAGTATTTTAGTTGCTCTTTCAAATGTATATTATAATAAAAATATTTTCCTGTACATAGTTTTGTCTTAATTCCAAAACGTAACCTACTTTGTGAATAGCCCTCGTAAAATAACATCGTTATTGTAAAAATCGGTAACATAGACATTATTACCGAACGTCGTTCGTACTACCCTCTTAAAGTTCCTGCAACAATTCCATTAGGCTTTGTCAGTATTACGAACAAAAGAGATTCTATTTATTTCTTGAAGTAGCGGCTTTTGTGCAACATCTTTTAATATAAAAGGGAATGCAAGTTCGGGACGTTAGGTTCAAGAATTGGTGACCGCCTGACAATAAATTGTAACGACAACTTTCATACTTTGAACGGCACTTATAACTTGCTTCTCGAAACACAGTGCTCTATAAGGTTTGTCTAATTAGTACAGACTAAAACATTTGACAAAAGAGTTCTGAGAGTTTTTCCACCGAATTTTTCGGTAAAATTTTTATAGGTACGTTTTTGAAAGCTGGCTGGTATATTCATAAAACGTCACAATGACGATATAGTCAAGTCGGCGGAGATTAAATATTTCAATTTATTTTCAGATTCTCGAATTAGTGGAATGGCTGAGCCCCGACTGTATGGAATACATAGACTTCATTCTAGATTCTCTGAGCAGGATTTACAGCAGATCACAGCCGCTTGAACAATGTCTCATTATGAACGCACTCACAAACATGTACTGTAATATGGTAAGGAAATGTTATAAATAAAAAAAAATGTTGCCTATCTGATTTCTTTTTACTTAAACTACAAAGGCGAATAAGAGTCTAAATAACACAGCATTACTGTCCGTCGGATAACCCTGGAGTAGTTGGTATTTTGATGTCAAAGATTTAAATCCATAGATGCGCCCTTTCAGTACAAAGAACTGACGAAATATTGTCATTACTGAAAGAGGTGCATGCACAAGTCTTGTGACAGTCTCTAATGAGCGCCTGTCGTGCACGTTCACATTGATTATTTTGTTACAAATATTTACATAAAGACTTAATTATGCTGTCTTGTTGATTTCGGGGGTGTAAAAATACAAGTCGCAATACAAACAAGGATAAAGGTGTTACTTTTCATGCGTTAGTAATTATTATTTTATTTAATGCATTTCTCGATTTCTTCGGGCAAGGAAGCGCCCGGCCACCAAAGAATAAGTAATCAGATAGTAAATAAAAGATCAACTCAATACTTAATGTAACCTATTAAAATATTAGTAGAAAACCTTTGAAGTTTTTATTTTACTTTACAAAGCCGTCGTATTTTCTGGCTATTTTATGGAAATAGAAAAATATATTGGTTTATTTTATTCACATATTTTTTATAATAACAGGTTTTAAGTAATAATTTTCTTATTCTTAATTGTTGTAGTGTAGACCATTAAAAAATATCAATGAAAGTATTAATATTTGCGGGGAAGATTTTAACCCAATACGATGTAAATTGTAAAATTATATCAACGTTTTAAATACAAATAATTCACTGAAATTTCGAAGCAATTCGTAGGATACACAGGGTGACTGGTTCGTACTTAAGTTAACAATCCTGTCGGTATGTTTTTAATAAATAAACGATTTATAAATATTTATCTTTATCTTTATTACTCTGTAATCCTTTATAACTGTTTAGGCGTGTTTCTAGCGTAAGTTACATCTGATCTTATTCTATGACTTTTGTTGACGTGGACGCGCCGTGCTTGTGTGAGTAAAAATGACAACCTTAAGACACGTACGGCAAATCTATGGATTTAAATCTTTGTTTGATGTCATTTAGTATATCTGCAATCCCAGTGACCTCAAACTTCTGAAATCCTCCAACCAGCGGCTTTCGTAGATTACAACGTTATCTTCAGGCAATAGTCTTTTTTTGAAGGCTGAAAAAGAAATAGGCGCTTTATAATTAGTTTTTTGCTCTTTAAGACTCAAATTTAACAAAAAGCTTTTAAATTACGAATTAAGTAAATTATCTGACCCCCTGTCACTGCAATAGTCTCTCTCCATCATTATAATGCCTCCGAATTTGTCAAACGTGACATCAGATGGTTTTACAGCCTCTGGTGTTCTGCCTACCCCATGAGGCGTGAAGTTATGTATCATAATTTAATGCCTTTTTTCATAGATATACTCCAGTACGCGAAAAAGGCCACACTTCATGGGAGCAACGCTACCTGCAGTCGATTACGATGCTGTGTTGCAATTTGTGGCAAAAACTATCACCAACTTGTGTGAAAATGGATTGCAAGTAGACCCAGGTAAGGAATCGAAAATTGCTTTATAATTTAATAAGTGTATGGAAAGTTTCGGGGTGAACCGTTTGATATAAGTTGATGCATAGTATTACGACCAGGAAATGGGTTTTAAAGCAAGACACGATTAAATCTTGAGTGACAATTTATTAACATAAAGAAATAGCTTATATACCAAAATATACGTGTAGGTATAATTAAGTTAACAATATTTAATCTTATCTTGGTATTGATTTTATCGAGCATGTTTGATTAATAGATAATAATATATTGATTCTCTGTGGGTCACGTCGGAGGACGCCACACATAGTATTGGATATAAAATTAATATCAGGCTTAAAGTTTTTTGTAGTCTTAAAAAGGGTATTAAAATTATTCGATTCGATTTTTATAACCCTTGCTTCGATATTTAGGGGAGAGTGGGGTAATGGCGAACACCTAAGGGAAAAATTAAATAAAAGGAAACCAAATTAAGTTATCGAAGCTATTTATTGATCAGTCTTTAGTTTAACTAATCCAACTTCTGATTTAGTAATCAACAGTCATATATTTTTAAATTTAAATAAGTGATAATAAAAAAACAAATCATCTGGTGTCTGGCATTACCCCACATGCTGTGAGGTAATTACGGACACTCAGCGGAGTAATCTCGGACATACTTAAGATATCGCAAAAATCACATAAAAAGCCCTTAAAAGTACTTTCTCCACTCGAGTACTTCTCATGCACCCTTAATCTACAGTTATAACACATTATCCAATGTTCGGTGATTGGTGGTTCATATATTTTGTAACAAATCAAACAATAATACTTGTCTGGATCCTTGGTTTTGCCTTTTTTGGTAATTTTCTTTTTGACATCTATACAGGGTGTCCACAAAAGTATTTTGGAGAAAAATATCCTAGATATAGGGCTAAACACTCTGTATTTAAATGATTTCTGATCCTTAACACCTTACTTGTTTTATTTTTAGTCGATCTTTTCAGTAATATTTTCTGCTCTTTTTTCTTTCTTTTTTGATGTCTGTGGTTTCCCCACTCAGATCGTCCGCCATTGGCCGACTCGCCCAGAAACGCAATAAATTATATTTTATTTATAATTCATTATAAATTATATTTTAGTCAGAAATAAATATTTTATTTGAGGTTAAAAAACCCGTTGCATAATATAGTTATTATAGATATTATTTTGCAAAAAAGTTATATTCCTATGGTCGCGTCCTCACTTTCGTAATTATTGTTTGGCACCGAGTTCGAGGTCGACTTGCGACCATGCAAATCAAAATATCGCCTTTCCCTTTCTGAAATAGTTAAATCCGTCCGTCATTACCCGGCATCCGTGATTCCCCACCCTCCCCTACTTTGCAAATGATAATGCTAACTATAGTTGAATTCTTTTCAAGTGATTTTCGTGAAAGTTCAAAATTGACAATCTTTGTGACGTTGCCGTAGTGAAATGGTTCGATCTTCCATTCGATGGCTTTGACGTATCGAATCAGTTGGTGATAAAAATGTATAAAAACCTCCGATTACAAGATGGCCGCTCATATTCATCGAGTCAATGTCGATTCAGTAGTGTCAATCACTATCAACTGAACGTTCCGTTTCTTTGAATCTGTCTATTTAAGATGAATATATTTATGACATTTACTTAATTTATTTACAGTTAATAATAACAATTACACTTTATTAATAGTTCTATTTATAATTTTAAAATAAACAATTTTATTGACTTTTTATTTTATTAACGTGCCTTTTTATATTTTATTAGTTGTAAATAGTTTGCGCGTAATGGTAAATGAGAACTGTCACGAAAATCATTCGAAAACAATTCAATTATAATAAACACAACCAATATCTATATCTTTTAGGGCGTTTGATCTCGTGTCTTACGATGTCCTGTGGGAAAAGCTTAGGGGTGAAACGAACTTGTCACACGAAGTTATATCTCTTCTCCATTACTGGTACAACCACCAGGTAAACTGTGTTAGGTGGGGGGGTGCAGTATCTGAGGAATACCGACTGGAGTGTGGGGTGAGACAGGGGGGTCTGACGTCTCCTAAGCTTTTCAATCTTTATATGAATGCGTTGATTGAGGGGCTTAGCAGCACAAAGATAGGATGTCATATAGATGGTATTTGTATTAATAATATTAGTTATGCAGATGATATGGTGCTGCTGAGCCCGTCAATTAGCGCATTGCGGAAACTCGTAGCAGTGTGTGAAACTTATGTGGTGAGTCATGGGCTTAAGTACAATGAAAAGAAGAGCGAGTTTATGGTTTTCATGGCAGGGTCCAAGACTTGTCCTCACTTGCCAGTATTTTTAAATGGGACTCCACTAAAGAGAGTGGATAAATTCAAATACTTGGGCCACTGGGTCACTTCAGATCTCAAGGACAACATTGAGCGTGAGCGCAGATCGCTGGCTGTCCGCTGCAATATGCTAATTCGCGGGTTCTTACGGTGCTCGGCTGAGGCAAAAAAGACCCTTTTTAATGCCTATTGTCAGTCTTTCTACACATGCAGCCTGTGGGTTGACTATTCGCAGAGGACATACAGCGACCTGCGCATCCAATACAACAATGCATTCAGGATGTTGATGGGGCTGCCTAAATACTGCAGTGCCTCAGGCATGTTTGCGGATTTCCAGGTCGATGGCTTTGAGTGCATTATGAGAAAAAGGTGTGCGTCCATGCTAAGCCGCCTAGTGGCGAGCCCCAACAGTATCCTGGCTGCATTAGCCGCTCGCTGGGACTCCCCCATGCTTGAGAGGTGGATGAGGATGCATAGGTCTGGGCCAAAACTAATGCCATAATTAATTAATTGCTGATTTTTATTTTTACTTAATTAATTAAACTATAAATTATAAAGTGAAGTTTTAAAATTTACTGTATTTTATATTGTTTTTAAGTTTATGACATTTTGCTTATTTTTATTATTTTAAATAACTTTCATGAAATACTGATTATTTAAATTTAAATTCGTTTATGTAAATTTTTGATATTATTTCATTTTTAATTTTGTTTTGATTTTATAACTGACATGTCTTATTTAATTAGGTATTCCATTTATTATTTTATGTTCTAATTTTACTAACATAGTCTTAAGTAGTGTTTCTAACAATATCATATGGACAAATAATGGTCTGAAATAAAACGATATTATTATTATTATTAGATGAGCTACGAACGTCATACAGCGTCGGACGTCACATACTAACGTCAAGTTGGTGCCAAGCCAAGCATGGCGTGGTGGTTAGTGCCGTGCCGGGAGAACTAAGTTTGTTAATGCCCTTAGTTTCTCCGAGTTCAGCGTTGTTGGAGCAGACTGTGGGGATTTTGATGTTGTAAGTTGTGTTTGGTTTATTGATTATATGTTTACGATTTTAATAACGAATTATAATTTATACTCTGGCGAATAATTCAATGTAGTAAAATGACAGTTCCAGTGTGCCCACTTTTGGGAAGAAAAAAAATAGGGATGCGGTTTAAGTGGACGAATGGCCTTTTGTATTAAAATATATCGTCAAGTTAGGAAAAAAAAATGTTGACTTACAAAATATTTTATACTTTCATTTTCTCGTTCCAGAGTGCTTTACGCATCTTACTTTTTCGTGAATTTAATAAAATGCAAAAAAAAAATTACTTGTGCTGTGAATGTTTTTAAGCACTACTCATGTTTGGAATTGATTAAGTACACATCTTAAATTCACGTATTCACACATGGCAGAACCAACTGATGAAGTTGAAAACGGACGATAAATAAATAATAAATAAATAAATATTTCTGACACTCACACAACATTATCTAGCCCAAATTAAGTATCTTAAAGAACTTGTGTTATGGATACTAGATAACTGATATACTTAAGAAATATATACACATACATATTGAATAAATACATATTTTTTTATTAGAATTGTGTTATGGATACTAGATAACTGATATACTTAAGAAATATATACACATACATATTGAATAAATACATATTTTTTTATTAGAATAAACTTAAATAAACATATAATCATCCATGACTTGACGGCTAATATCTGTGTTCATCACACAAATATTCGACGGGATTCGAACCCAGGACCTCTGGCATAGAAGGCAATGTATGCAACCGCTACACCAGCCGTTACAACGATGGCGGGGTTTTTCCGTCTAAACCCGAACTTTTGAGGGAAGTTGAGAAATTCTTGGGGCAGTTATACACGACAACACAGGCACCTGTTCAAGACATGGCAAAAGACCCACGAGCCAAATTAAGTCGACACTATACCGTAGATAACCCAGACGTCACGAGATTAGTTTGGCCCTTAAACAGCTTTAAAACAACAAGGCGCCGAGTGATGATGGAATTACAGCCGAGCTTCTGAAAGCTGGTGGCAAACCTGTGATTAAGTCCCTTCAGAAGCTGTTCAATTCCATCATCAGGAATTGGATATAGAAAAGACGGAGGAGTATATGCAGCCGCTTTGCTTGGCGTTTGTGAACTATGAGAAAGCCTTTGATTCGATCGAGATCTGGGCTGAACTGCAGTCTTTGCAGCGGTGCCAAATTGAATATCGATACATCGAAGCGTTGAGGTTTTTGTACAAAATAGCCACTATGTCAGTCCGTCTTCAGGATCAGAATTCGAAGCCTATCCAACTGCAGCGGCGCATCAGGCAAGGCGATGTTATATCGCCTAAACTGTGCAAAAAAAACCTAAACGCTGCGGCGTTGGAAGATGTCTTCAAGCTTCTGGACTGGGATGGGCTCGGCATCAACGTCAACGGCGAGTACATCACTCACGTTCGATTCGCGGATGATTCGTAGCTGAAGTGGCAATGGCCAGTACACATAGCTCGCAGAACAAATGGCCTTTGGGGCGAAAAATTTCTCGAGTGGCGGCCACGTACTGGGAGACGCAGCGTAGGCAGGCCCCCCGCAAGTTGGACCGACGACCTCATCAAAGTTGCCGGTAAACGTTGGATGAGGGCGCCGCGGGACCGAGCGACATGGAAAACCTTGGGGGAGGCCTATGTCCAGCAGTGGACGTCTACTGGCTGATGATGATACATGGCTTTAAAATGTCATGCTAAACTATTGAAAAAGTAACATTAAATTTCAATCACTCTCATTCAGTACCTTACACTACGAAGATCTTAACTGGTATCATTATTTTTCTGTTTGACATTTCGACCTGTGAGTTTACTGCATTGAATTATTTGCCAAGGTATAGACGTTCTTGGTTATAAAAAAAAAAACAAAAAAACTACATCCGTTTTTTTATTTTAATTTTTATTAATTTCTATTTTTAATTTTTACTTATGTGTTAACTTATGTTTACTTATGAAGAGTTTTGTTTTGATTTTTTTTTAAAGTCGAGCTGAACTAATAAGACTGCTTCGATTTCCGTGGTATGCCCAATATTTGAACTGCAGAGTATCAATTAATTAGTATCAATTGTAATATGAAAAGACACTTTCATTCGAATTTAGTTTCTACAATGCAAATAACTTCTCTGTATGTGAATCAAAAGAATCGTATCACAATCACAATAAATAATCTGTAAAATTTCCTTGATGAAAAAAACTATCTTATTTTTCAGACAAAAGAAACTTCGCTCAATATCAAAATCCAAAAATATAGCATACAACGGAGAGGTGCTCAAACGTTATTTACACGACATGATCAATTGTCTGTTCAATGAAGAAGCACTCAGTTCCCGGCAAGCTGGGCTATTATTCAACAAGCTGAGGCCACAACTAGTTCACAAGATGGAGTGCCTACTGCCCGGGGCAGATGCAGAATGGAGTATAAGAAATAGTTTGGCATTCGCTCCGTACACCTATGTGCAACTTGGGTCTATAGATCATGAAGACGCCACAAATAAATTGTGGTTTGAAGAGGTTATCGAACAAGAGTTCAATATGCTGAGCAAATTCTTGAAAACTACCAATGCCGCTCTGAGGGCTTGAAGTTTATGTGCTTTGATGTCAATTTAATTTAATTTAACCATGTTTTTTTTAATGTATAGTCTGATAATGATTACATTTATGTAGATTTTAAGTGCTGATTTTGAGTATTTTAACATGATTAGTATAATTAGAATTATGGTATATTTTTTCTAGTTTGTCGATTTAGCAAGCTTATTTTTTGATTCATAAAAGTTCTTAATTTCTCGCTCTTTTACCACCTTTTACTTTTACCTCTTTCACCATCTTATACCACTCTGATATTTTAATCTACAAGAGAATGTCTATCTATATACGAAGTATTTTTTGGAATTACTGAACAGGTTTTAAAACTTGTTTGTAACAGTGATACAACGTAAATTTTTGTTTATGGCAAATCAAATAATTAAAAAATCGGTCTACAAAAAAAAGTATTATAGTATCTTAAAAAATCAGCAACTTTTATGCTTCTTGTAGTGTTTTATACGCTCGTGCACTACCCCTTCATGCGACGTAGGTACCTGCTTGCATCCTTGGATCGCGTACAATACGCGTCCGAGCGAGTGTACATTATTAAAGGATCTATAGGTACTATTGAGTTAAAATATAACATGGTATACAAACTATTGCAATTGATTCTGTTACCGATTCAGCAGTGCGATCACAGAACTTTATCGAATCGTTTGTTAACGAATGTTCGTATAGTATGGAGACGGTTTTTAAGAAAAAAATTAAATCTATCCATTGCCGCACGGCCAGCTTAAATAAATGTGTGCCTTGTTAATTTTGAATGTTTGTAAACATGTTGTACTAATAAATATCTGTAAAATAAAAAATTACAATGTTACTCAAAACTTGCAACCGACTCCATACTATACGAGCATTCGTAAACATTCTTTAATATACGATTCGATAAAGTTCTGTGATCGCACTGCTGAACTATAGTGCGAGCGGTGGGAGTTTGCGTTCCATGCAGCTGTCAAAATCATAGGTTTTTTTAACTTTCGAATCGGATGTAAACTTAAGTGGACTTATTCACTTATTCAGTGGACTTAAGGAGCTGTCAGGAACGCATTCCCGCAACGGCTGCACTTTAATTGTTTTTAGGTTTCGTATAAACATTAAGTAACTTTGTATAGGTAGTTTTTGGGGCAACAACTTTAAGTATAACTGTGCTGGGTACTACAGCTAAGTATTGTAATATAGTATTGGTAAAGAAGGCCGCAGATCAGGCTTTCCAAACCAATAAAAAAAAGCAATTTTTAACCTTAATGTCGAGGGCATAGAGATCAAATTCAATTACAATTGTCTGACAAATTTGGAAAAATTTATCTGCGTCTTTCTGTACCTAAGCTGTCATCTAGGTTATTTACCATGTAATTATACCTGGTTAATTTTAACTAAACAAATAGAATTATATCCTATTAATATAATCACTCCATTATTCGGAGCTTCCACACCTGCCCCGAAGCAGCCATCTTGTTTGGACTTATCCTATTTTTTTATAAGGTATTTAGATGAAATAAAAGAACTTATTTTCTAATGCAATATTGTTGTATTATTATTATTTTCCCGCTTAACTTTTGGTGCCGTAGTGTTCTGAATCGTCGAGTTTAAAGTATAAAAAGTTATACAAGGTGACTGGTGGGTCACTTTCGAAATTCAAGGACGTGATAGTTTGAGATCATACATGAAAAATAAAAAAAATATATTGAGTAAACTTAACCGAAAGTTAAGGAATTCATTATGTCACGCATGGTTACATACTTACATAGATGAAAATAAGTACTAAAGTATAGATGGCCGTCTCGCCGATTTTGCACTAGGGCGCCAACTAGGCCCCGGGACCGGAACTAAAAAGCGGGGAAAGGGTGCGGGCGGGAGATCCTTCATCTAAAATATAAAGAAAGTTTTAGAACTACTTGCTGAACTTCAGGCTAAATGGAAATAATCATAAAACTTAAGAATAAATTTATCCTCGAACAACAAAAAATCTAAATTGCTAAAAAGTTGAAAACGCAAAGTATTTCACTGAAAACCAACGGAATCTCAGTGATACAACATTTTTGAATCGCATAGTACGTACAACATAAAATTTATGTTGCCAGGATTTAAAAAAATATTCTTCCCAGCTATTTGTACTCATTCAGTTTAGTAGTTTTTTTTATTTGCTCACAAAAAGTTGTTACAGGAAACATATGAAAAAACACCAAAGTTTGAATTTCTAAGGGACAAATCAGACCATGTTGATCTGTAAAATTGTAGCTATAGATATGCTTATTCAAGATTTTAATGAAACAAATATTACCTACTCAATAAATTAGGTGAGTCACAGCACAGAATACGTGTTTTGCATTAGGCAAGCTACAATAGGTTTATTTGAATTAAAGTGAATAGCTTAATAGTGTGTTATTAAATCTACTATAATTGTTACTTTTTTCGAGTGGCAGCTCTATTATGAACGCTATTTGAACGCATTTTTTCTACTCGTAATAGTTCCGAGCCCAGGGGTATGGTGGCGTTAGTTTATATCAGAATTTCCCAAATGTATGGAAGACAAACTAGAATGCATACCACTGACCTCTATATTTACACCACTGGACTGGTGGCTGTCAAAGTGCTTTTGTGCCCGTTTGATAATCGCCATTTTGGCGCTGTCGGACGTAGCGAGTGTCCGTGGTACTAAAACTAGTCGCTTACAATATACACATGTCCTCATTCTTGATAACTTTTATATAATGCTTATAACAATAACAACATAAAATTCGTATTTATATTAAAAAAATATAAAATCACTTAACAATAAGCAAGCACTTCTCTGGCGGCCACTTGCAATATACGTCAAAATTAGTTCTGCAGACACTCGCTACTCGCTAGTGGCGCTTCAAATAGGCACAAAAAAATAGCTGTCAAACTTACGGTACAGCCAGTCCAGTGGTAATTATAGAGGTCAGTGATGCATACTTACAACCTACATAATACAATAGATACTTAGCGGGTGGTGGTGTGCGTGTGGCGAGAACACTACTCTGCGTGTTGTCCGAGAAGGTGCGTCGGGAAAATTGTGGTAATGTCTCTTTATTTATTTACAGGGAATTATGGTGAAACATTAAGTAGGTACTTACCTACTTTTATTACATAATTATGATCAGAATCGAGTACAGAGTACTCTCCTTCAATGTCTAAAATTTGTCACCAGTCACCCTGTATAATGCTATATACGCAATAGAATCCGATTAAAAGTCTTTTACTAAAATAGATGGTATTTAGTACCTATAGATGGTGAAACTAAATGTTTTTACCTATTACCTAAACTGATAAAACAATAACCTACGTGTCAAAAAAAGTTTTTTTTTATATTGTATACGTTTGTCTTCCATGCCACCTGATGGTGAGTGTGCATGAAGACTATGGTGTTACACGTCCATCCACGAGAAACCTATTCACTCGACACTTAAAAGTTCCAGGACTGTAGTGGTCAGGAGAAACAGGCGCAGGCAGATTGTTCCACACCTTAGGTTTAAAGAACTTTATTTCTCGTAAGAACATAATTACAGTTCACTTAAAATGAGATACAATTTTTTTTTTACTTATAATTAAATAACATGAAGTATTTATATTTGTTTGTGTCTGATTTCATGTAAGTACATACATTTAAATACCTACATAATCATTTTCATTTAAAAATTAAGAAAGAGAGTATTACATCAATATTTTTATAATAGGAAAAGATACATATGGAGTTACTGTTTTTGCTGGATTACGCGGAGTTAAGTAGGAAAAAAACGGCATCATAATTTTTTTATGACAAAAATGGAGTTGGCTGGTTTGCTAATTAAGGTATCGATATGCTACTTGTTATTGAAATTTTGGAAATGGATTTTTAATCTAAATTAATACGACTCGAAAGAGTTAATTTCTTTTAAGTTATTTGTTAATTAATATAAAGTTGTGCCCCCTCAAATAAAACGGTAGTTTTTCCGTAATTTGTGCGAATTTTAGGTAAATGAATCTTGTATCTGTTTCTTGAGAGTATTTATTTAGCATTGGATTGAATTGGTCATAATATTTCGTATGAAGATGCAAGTTTTGTAATTATACATATAGTTGTTGAGAAATTTAGTTGGAGTAAAATAATCGTAGTGGAACAATACTTTTATGATTTTATTTTGAACCCTTTGAAGGGGGTTCAAGGTTGTTTTTGCGGCTGATCCCCAAATTTCGATGAGATATTCGATATGTGATTTTACTAATATATAAATAACGTAGCAAACTTTATTTGAAATGCAGCGAGAAACCTTTCGCAACGCACCTAAGAAAGATTTCTCACTGCATTGTAATATTTATGTACAATAAAGAATAAATAAATAAAGATAATAATTTTGACTTAAAATGTTAATGTGTTGTTTCCAAGTAAGTTTGTCATCAATCCAAAGCCCGAGGTATTTTTCAAGATGAGAACGCTGTAAGGTAATATTATCCATAGTTAGAGGTGTAATCTCCGGTATATATTTATTTTTAGCAACAAAAACCATATAAGATGATTTTGCCGCATTGATTGTGAGCAAATTATATTTGAACCATTCGGTGGTAAAAAGGAGTGGGTTCAATTTGGTCAAAAAGAGCACTCGCACACTCACCACAATGTAGCCGATAAAATACTGCCTTAGCGTCTGCAATTTTTATTTATTAGGTTTACATTATTTATAAGTTTACGGGATCTTCGGTCAACAGAGTCTAGCGCTTCGAGCTGGTATTTGGCAGAACCATACCAAAGGTGACTACAGTACTCCACACTGTGTATAGGTTGAGCAGCCGTTCAGGGCTGAAGTACCGCCAGACTTTCGATATGGTACCCAATTTTTTGGAAGCCGTTTGAGCCATAGACTCAATTTGTTGTCCGAAGTTTAATTTGGACGTTATAGTGAAGCCCAAAAGTCGTAGATGGTCGGTGATGGGAACAGATACATTCTGGAAAATGGGCGTACCTACAAGTAAAGGTGCTCTTTTTTGCAGAATAGACACGTTTGTGTTTTGGAGGCGTTGAATGTGACCAGGTTGGACTCGCCCCAATCGGACACATTCCGCAAGGTCGAATCAACGCGCTCAATCATAGACTCTCTGAAAACCTGGATTTCATGGGCGCTCGTTCGCACATTGGATATGTTTCTCTCAACAACAGTGCTGTCATCGGCGTATCCTATAATGCCTGGTGTTAGGAGGTCATTAATGCGTAGCAAGAATAAAGTTGCAGAGAGAACAGATCCCTGAGGTACCCTGGCATTCATTTCCATTAGGACAGAGGAGTAGCCATCTAAGACTACTAGAATCGACAGTTTCCTCAGAAAATGGGATATGCAGTAGCAGAGCCCGGTCGGTATGACATATGCTGGAAGCTTGCTTAGGAGACCATCATGCCAGAGCCTGTCAAAGGCCTTTGAAATGTCTAAGGAATGAGCTACTGCTTCACCATGACCCTCCAAGGCCTCGCTCCATAAGTGCGGAAACCATATTGGCTAGAGCTTAGGAGCTCGTTGATCTCGAGGTATGCCAGGAGTCGATTGTTCAATACACGTTCCATGACTTTGCAACACAGCTATACTATGTCGTTATACTATGTCGGGCCGCAACAGGCCTCATCCCAGCGCAAAAATCCGCTTTTGGGACTCGTATAGGTACATATTATAATATGAACTATTTTCCGCCGCCTATTTTCGATTGCGCCCGCTGCGCCCCATCACAGTATACCATATCATGCGGACGGGAGTGACGCAACGTCTAGATGTAGACTGTACTCAAAATCCGACAATACGCGCAGTCCGGCCTGTCACAAATGTGCATTTTGCGCTGCGATGCGGCCTGCTCCACCCCGCTGCGGCCCGACATAGTACACAACAAAAACGAAAGATATCAATGAATTTGGTCTGACTTGTCCAGTCACAACTTTTTTGGACCGACGAAGAAACATAAACGTTGCGGCGTGGTATCGTAAGAGTTATTGCGCGTATTTTTCTACCACATGTGACAAATGTAACCAAAAGGATATTTATGAAAGCCTAGTTGCGTATTGGCTGGCACGATAGGCCAGAGTCATGAATCGTGTGAAAACTTGTAGCATTAGGAAGGAAACAATAATAGAATGCATCTATGTATTAGGAAACAATCTATATCTTTACATATAATAACTCTGTGGGAGTAAAAATTCTGTACATTGAAAATATCAAAAAAATAAATGCCAGGTGTATTTCTAGACCGACGCTGAACCCAAAAATGTTATTAATTTTTTTTTGTCTGACTGTTTGTTCAGGCATAACGCAAAAATTAGTGGTTCGATTACGATGAAACTTGATATAATTATTCTGTAATATCCTTGGTACTTTTTATCCCGGAAAAATATATACAATAAAAAACAAAAACTTAATATTGCGGTTTGATCCCTAAACGCGATTACTGTACCAACGCAAATAATAAGTTTGTTGTAGGTTACGTCACACGCAGTTCACTAAAAGCTATGCTGTAAATAAATGATTACTGAAGGTTGTATTTTATAACAGCGTTCGCAACACACGTGTAGGTAGGTAAAGGTAAGTGCAAGGACGGTTTTTTTAAATTTGTTTTGAAGTTTGATTGAGCGTTTATTTTTATTAGCATTCTATAATTTGAATGTTTTAACTGCTACTTGCAATTCTAAACCGTGCTTTTTAGTGCGACCTTTTTATTCCTTTTAGTTTTTATTAAGTACAGTTTAAGGATTTTAATTTTCAAGTATAGGTAGTATATGTGATATTGTAGGGGTGACGGTGACCGTAGGTTATTTTATAATATTGTTAGGTAGGATAAGTCATTTGTATAGGTATTAGTTTTTAGGGATTTTGCTTATTTATTGAGTTTAGATTAGTTATCATCAGAATAGGTTTATTTAGGTAGATAGCTATTTTATTTTCTGTAATGGAGTTTATTTTTTTTATTAGGTAAGTACCTAGATACTTAGTTTTATTTTTATAAGGCGTAGACCGTATAGATTTTATATTTGAGCTTAGCCGTAAATCGTTGTTGATAGCTATTCGAAAGTATTAATAGGGAGTAGGTACGCTGCAGAAACTAACTATTATCCTGCAGAACTATTAAGAACTTTGGAACTGTTTTCAAAGTTTCAAATATGAAATCCGAGCAAAAATTGTTATTTGATTGTGTCTGCCTTAGTGTTAATAATACTTTGGGATAAATTCTATTAGGAATAGCAGGAATACCAGGAGGAAAAACAGCTCATAGATACTATGTTTGAAATATTATATCGATGTTGATCGCACAGAAAGTCCGGTATGGACATTACTAGGAATAGTGGTAAAGGGCAGATTATTCGTGAGTGTTAACATAGTTAAGGCAGAAATTTTAACCGGTTTATGTGCCCGGGAAAGTGTTTTAATTGCTAGAATTCATTTGATTCCGAACAATTTCCCATTTCAGTTTAAGAGAGTGGGTACAGTTTCCAGTAGCTTTATGTTACGCTATGACACAGACTTTGGCGTTGCTGGCGTCGATTTTAGTTGTTTTGTTGTGAGTTGTTTTTCATATGGTCAGCTTTAGCGTGAGTAATCCAAGGAACCTTTATGTTCATATTCCGGACAGGCTCACTGATAATGTCGTGTATGCTGAAAATCTCAATTGATGTCGTATGGTGGCTATCTATCGTTACCATTATATTTGTGAGCATTCGAAGCAATTAACGTCAGCTTCGCTATCGGTTATCCTGCTAAACAGGTGCCAAAGTCACAACAAGTCACAAAAACTTCAAAAAACTTACAGAACGAGAGCGATGCCGTGAACAAAGATATCATATACCTACCCTCTTAATCACCGCTTATGAAACACAAACATGGAACAATATAGTTACGTCACCGGCCTTGGCACCCACAACCGTTACAGTAAGAGCGTGAGACTGTCTACGCTGCAGTTTTGGGTGGTATGGTTCGGCGAATAAGCAATTAAACATAGGAAGTTGACTAAGTTAAAAAGTTGTAATGTTAAGCTTAGGCTCTAGGAGAGTTAGTTGCATCCAGCTCTGCGACCACATAGGTTACGTCTCTACATTAAGTTTTATTATAAGTAAATTTCAAATAAATCTTTGAATTTAAAAATTAAATAAGTGTTTTTAAAAAGTGGTTTCCACTGCTCCCGAACTTGACTGGCGCAGCCGGTAGGATCGTGGTTTGCAGTTATCGACCATTAGTACGTGCTTTGTGAAAAATAGACTGAACTTTTGAAGTGAAAATCCTTCAACGTATTGCGTAAAGAAGAACAGACTCTTTTCTCTACACGTCGTGTCGGTGTCGCCCGCGATCCTCGAACCAAACAAATAAGTCATCGGAGGAAAACCTGGAAAATGAACATGAGAGCGGCTGGTTGGTGAGTAAGCCTTTTCACCATTCGTCGTATCGATTGTTCTGTTATCTTGAGATAGGACTTCTCTCATTTTAACTAAAATACTTAAGTGTATCTAGAATTAAGCTCTTATATTTTAACGTAAATTAATTTTAAGTCATTTAATAAATAAAACTTTTTATTAAGTGATACTAAGTAAATTTAAGAATTTTATTTTTAATTTTTGTGTATTGCTACTATACAACTTACTACTTTATACAGTTTTTATATTTTATACCTTAAACTCTTTATTCTATTTTACAATATACTTTTATACATTTGAAATGGAAGGACAAGCGCAAATAAGTATGATTCCTAGCGAAATGTTAAAAATTATCCCTCTTTACAATGGAGATAAACGACAACTTAATTTATTCATAAGGAAAAGTGAATATATTATTGAAAAGTTTATAGGGAATGATATTCAAAATACTTATGTGTTCGAATCAGTTACGAGTCGCTTGACAGGCGAAGCTGCCTCGCTTATCAGTGAGCGTGACGACATCACAACTTGGTCAGAATTAAAAGCATTGTTAATTCAGCATTTTGGAGATCCGCGTAGTGAGGAGTGTGTATTAATAGAACTTGAAACTTTAAAAATTAAGCCTGGTGAATCTTATTTAGATTTTTGTGGTAGGATTCAAACTGTAAAATCAATTTTAATTTCAAAGGTTAATTTAATAAGTGATATAAGTATGCGTCAAAGTAAAATTATAATTTATAATAATAGAGCCCTCAAAGTTTTTCTTTATAATTTAACAGAGAATTTAGTACGTGCAGTTAAATTAAAAGCCCCAACTACTTTAGAAGATGCCCTCAGCATAGTGTTAGAAGAAGTAGATTTTTACGATTGTTTCTTTAAACAGAAATCTATAGGCAATAAACCACAAAGTATGCCAAGTACTTCTAACCAACAAAATTTTAATCAGAAGCTTAGTTTACCTAATTTTAATTCAGGATTTAAATTCGGCATACCGAATAATCATCCGAGTTCCGGTTTTAGAACACTAGTTCCTAATTATAATAATAATTCTAATTTTAAATTTGGGAATAACAATTACCAACCCAGATTTAATTATCAATCAAATAATCAAGTGCCTAGATTTAAGTTTGTTATACCTCAAAACCAACGTGCACCAATAGGCTATAGACCACAAGGTTATAGACCCCAAGGCATTCCGCCTCAACCACCTATGACAGCTCAACAATTTATGCAACATAATCAAAATAGGATGTCGAATAATTCTCAACCCCATAAGTCGACGGACGTATCTATGCGTACCGCCCCGCCTTTTAAACCACAGCAAGGATTTCCTTTAAACGAGTTAGACCTATATGACTATAATAACGCTTACATGGATTATGACTATGACCCAACTTACAACTTTTACTACTGTAATAATGACCCATATTCACCTATGTATGACATGACTCAATACGAAACAACTGTGACTGAAATTGAACCCATAGAATCATTAAACCAGCAGGAATCAGAAAAAACTGCTGAAAATTTTCAAATCCAAGCCTCGTTAAAGCAAGAGAAAAAAATAGAATTAAATTGTGACTCTAATACATTACGACTACCGTACATTTACATACCTGAAATTAACGCGAAATTCATGATTGACACTGGTAGCACCAGATCATTTATTGCACCTTCAAAAGCCTATGAATATTTTATACCATTTATGTACCACGAACCATTTGAAGTAATTAGCACGCATGCTTCGAGTAAGCACAATCAAGTTATAGAAGTGCCTTTATTTCCAACTTTTAATAGTAATGAAACTCATAAATTCTACGTCTTTAATGTAGATTCTCGTTATGATGGTTTGATAGGAAATGACCTCTTAAAACAAGTTGAAGCAATTATTGATCTTAAAAACCTTCAATTAATAACCAGCACCACTAGAATACCTATAGTTCATAATAGTCTTGATTATAAAATTACCTTACCCCCTCGTTGTGAATTAAAAGTTAAATTACCCACGGATATGTTTCAAGGTTATGCTATTTTAAATTTTACTGAATTTCATAAAGGAGTACGAATGCCTGAAGCCATAGTGACCTGTAAAAACGGTTATGCTTATACGGTTATTCAAAACACTAATGACGAATATTTTACTATAACTGTGAATAAACCTTTTAAGACACTGCAATACAAAATAAATGACTGTGAAGTTAATACAACTGACTTACAATACAATAATATAGAACTTGATAACTTATTGTCTGAAAACTTGTCTAAACTTCGACTTGACCACATGAATGACGAAGAACGACAGCATATATTAAATTTATGTACTGAATACAAAGATATATTTTACTGTGAACATATACCTTTATCTTTTACCAACGAAGTCAAACACTTCATACGAACAAAAAACGAAGACCCCATTTACATTAAACCTTATAGACAGAGCCCTTTTATAACAGACGAAATTAAAAACCAAGTGACTAAACTTTTAAAAGACAATGTGATACAAGAATCTTTTTCCCCCTGGAGTGCACCCGTGCACCTAGTGCCCAAGAAGCTTGATGCTTCCGGTGAAGTAAAATATCGCATGGTAATTGACTACAGACGTTTGAATGAAATTACTATTGACGACAAATACCCACTTCCAAACATTCATGATTTATTTGACAAGTTAGGTAAAAGTACTTACTTCACAACTTTAGATCTTGCGAGTGGTTACCATCAAATTGAAGTAAATAATGCTGACAGACAGAAAACCGCGTTTAGTACACAGTTTGGACACTATGAGTTCAAAAGAATGCCTTTCGGACTTAAAACAGCACCATCAACCTTTCAAAGAACTATGGATAATGTTCTGCGTGGATTACAAGGTATTCACGCCCTTATTTACTTAGATGACATTTTGATCTTCTCCTCTAGCTTACAGGAACATTTACAGAAACTTAGAACCATTTTTGACAGACTTAGATCGACAAATTTAAAAATACAACTTGACAAATCCGAATTTTTACGAACTGAAGTACTTTATCTTGGACACACTATAACTAAAGATGGTTTAAAACCCAATGACGACAAGATTAAAGCTGTATTAAATTATCCAATTCCAAAGACGACCACCGAAATAAAAAGCTTTTTAGGTTTAGTCGGTTACTATCGACGCTTCATAAAAGATTTTGCCAAAGTAACTCAACCACTAACTAATTGCCTTAAGAAACGAAATAAAATAATAATTAATGAAGCTTACATAAACGCCTTCGAAAAATGTAAAGAATTATTAACCAATGCACCTTTATTACAATATCCTGATCCTCAGAAGCCTTATATACTTACGACAGACGCCTCTAACGTAGCCTTAGGCGCTGTATTGTCTCAGGGATCGATAGGTAATGATAAACCTGTGGCCTACGCAAGTCGCACTCTTAGTGATACTGAATCTCGGTACAGTACCATAGAAAGGGAGTTGCTTGCTATAATCTGGGCAGTTAAACATTTCCGTCCTTACCTTTACGGTAGGAAATTTTACATTTATACCGATCACCGACCGCTAGCTTGGTTATATTCACTCAAAGAGCCAAACTCTAAATTAACCCGTTGGCGGCTTAGACTTCAAGAATATGATTTTGAAATAATGTACAAGAAAGGGAAGCAAAATTCCAATGCTGATGCTCTCTCTCGTATTAAGTTAAACGCCTTAGGTTCAGACGACGATAAATTATCCATGAAAGTAAATGTAGATAGAGAACGAGACATACAACAATATGTAACTGAATTAACTGATGAAATAAGTAGACTTTCACGACAACGGCCTTCTAAAGATACATCAGAAACTATAACTGTATCAGACACTGAAAAGACAATAACTATATCTTCTGACTCTGACATTATATCTGTTATTGACCCACAAGATAACTTGACTTACCCCGTACCATCGATATCGAGTAGCAAATGCTCTACAGTTCATTCCGCTATAGACCCTGACGCCGCTGTTATACCAATTTTAAACGAAGCAGTTGATACAAAGCCAAATCAGATTTTAGTTTTTGAATGGTTTAAAAATGACATGCAAGTTACAGATTTATCAAGGAAAAAGCAAAAAGTATTAGAAGTTTTTCTACCAACTAATAATGAAGATATTGTTAAAAGATTCCTATTAGAATATATTAAAAATAATTTAAAATACTTCATATATTTTGAGAAAGAATCACACCGTAAAACCTTTTCAAAAGTAGTTAGAGAATTGTTTAAGAAAGGGTCAGTTTGTTTTTATGAGTGCACAGAACGCGTTGTTTATATAGAAAATGAAAATGAACAGCGAGCAGTAGTTTTAAAATATCATGAAGGCAAGACTTGTCATCGCGGTATTAAAGAAACTATTGTTAGAATACGTAGAAGTTATTATTGGGAAAACATGCAAGAAACCGTCTCAGCAATAATTAATAGTTGCGAATTATGCCGTAAAATGAAATATGACCGTAAGCCCTTAAAACCATTTATTCAATTAACACAAACGCAAAGCGCACCTTTTCAGGAAATATTTATGGATCTTTTTAGTATAGAAGGGAAGTATTTTCTCACATTAGTTGACGCCTTTAGTAAACTTGGACAGGCTATAGAAATCACTAATCGTTCAACACCCGAGGTAGTAAGAGCCTTAATTAAGTATTTCTCTACCTATGGTATTCCAAGGAAAATATCATGTGACCCAGGATCCGAATTTAATAATGAACTCATTAGGGAATTAATGGATATGTACAAAATAATTTTACATATTAGCACACCAAATAACCCAAATTCTACAGGCATTGTTGAAAGGTTTCATTCAACGCTCATAGAAATATATCGTTTAGCCAAATATGAACAAAAATGCACAGATGCTGCTACTATAATGACCTATGCAATAATGGCTTATAATAATAGTATACATAGCATGACAGGATTAACCCCATTTGAAGTAGTATTTGGACACACAGCTAATAATAATAATTTTGAAATTAATTTTGAAAAAGCATATATACAGCAATTAATGAAAGACCACTCAAAGCGTACAAAGTACTTATATAAAAATATATATTATTTCAGATAAAATGATTTCGAAAAAGGAAAGAATTGTAGAAAAGAAAGGTGGTGAAATTAGTAGAGCGTTCCAAATAGGTGAAGTAATTTTTGCTAAGGATGTTAATACCCGTAAAAGCAAGGATAAACCCCGCTATGTTAAAGCCATAGTAATAGGCACACCAGAAAGAAACATAGTTCCCATTAGAGTAGGAAATAGAAACACCAAAGTTTCAATTAAAAATATTAAACGTTCTCCACAGGTGGAGCTTGGTCCTGATGAGCTTGGCCGAACTAGTAGCTCAGACCCAATGCCTTCACATTCAAAAGTTAGAACTTAACCCAGGAATGTTACCTGTAAAACAAGGACATGCTTATAGACAAGAGGACAGTTGGACTGTGATTAAAATAATAGACTTGACTAAAATACAAGAAGACTTTACTTTGAATGTGCACAGATATAATAAATTTATTCATATTTTAGATACTGACAAACCTTTTATTCATGAATTTACTAGCATGAAAATACAAACACAATTTATGCTTCACAGGACACTTGAAAAAATAAGTCAATTGATTCCATCCAGCTTAAGCCGAAATAAAAGAGGCATTCTGAATCCACTAGGATCTTTTATAAAAATAATTACAGGAAATTTAGATAATGAGGATGCTCTTAAATATGATAGACTTATTTCTCAATTTCAAGTTAATCAAAATATCGTTTTTAATAAAATGACTATAATTTCTAAAATGCTGGATTATATGATCAACAGTACGGAAACCTTACATAATGATACACTAATACTAGACGAGCGATTAAAAAGAATTGAAATTATTGTTAAAAATATCACAACCAAAGAAAATAATTCAATTTACTCCACTTACATTTTAGGAATGTTCCACACTTTTACAAATAACTTTAATACAATTTATACTACTATAAGTGAAATAGAAACAGCTCTAGCTCTAAGTAAGGTTTCAGTATTACATCAATCTATTATAAATGCTACTGAATTTATGTGTATTTTAAGATCCATAGAAAGGAATAACCATTTAATTTACTCTGTATCTGAAAATAATTTAATTAAACTAGAAAGAACATTGTCTGTAAAAGCATTTGTTAAGGAACATCAGCTAACATTTATATTTGAAATCCCTATTATAGATAACTTAACATATAACTATTTTAAATTGTATACTCTACCCATGTATAACACTCATGATAACAGAACATCGGTAATAATACCTAAGTATCCGTATTTAATGGTGAATGGGCTGAACTTCTTACCAGTCGTGTCGCCGTGTGCTGAAATAGATGCTGATGAGTTCCTGTGCACCGAGAGTAACGTTATAACGTATCCTGAACCAACCTGTGCAGAAATGCTGATGAAATTTCATGATAACTTGACCATATGCAGATCCTTTAATGCCATTATAGAAGACGTAAAGTTACAGCGCATAGGACTAAATAATTGGGTCCTGTTCCTGAGGAAAGCAGCCATCATAGAAATTAATTGTGATGGTGATATTACCCATGAGTCTCTACAAGGGACCTTTATCCTGGATGTTCCCGAGAGCTGTGAGTATCGTCTTGGCAGATCCAGGCTTGTATATCATAAGCCGTATCTGACATCGTCGTTCCGGTCAACTACCCCACTAGTGAATTTACCAGTTTCACACCAAATAAATCAAAATGACTCAAAAGTGATAGACTTAAAAGGTATAAATTTGGACGAACTAAAGCGTTTATCAATAGTGCTAAAAAGTGAAAAACCACAAAGTGTCAGTGAATCAATTGTGAGCGTTTCCAACATGGTAGTATTAAGTATTATAGTCCTAAGTTTTATTGTATTAATATTTTATAAATTTAGGATAAAGTTATGTAATTTCTTGCGGAATTATCCCGACTCAAATTCGTCAGATAATTTCGCACTTAACGGGGGAGGAGTTACGTCACCGGCCTTGGCACCCACAACCGTTACAGTAAGAGCGTGAGACTGTCTACGCTGCAGTTTTGGGTGGTATGGTTCGGCGAATAAGCAATTAAACATAGGAAGTTGACTAAGTTAAAAAGTTGTAATGTTAAGCTTAGACTCTAGGAGAGTTAGTTGCATCCAGCTCTGCGACCACATAGGTTACGTCTCTACATTAAGTTTTATTATAAGTAAATTTCAAATAAATCTTTGAATTTAAAAATTAAATAAGTGTTTTTAAAAAGTGGTTTCCACTGCTCCCGAACTTGACTATATACTCTCTTACGAGAGAAGAACGATTACTTCATACTTCGTAAATGCATACATACAGCTCACTAGCGCTTCAGTTAATGCCATCCGCAACTTTTCAGTGTATTAATAGATCTACTTTACACAGTAGTAATCTATGCAGTCTATTACTCTAAGATAGGAACTTAATGTATAATTTTTTTTGACATTAAAATTGTGTATATTTAATAAAAATTCATAGGTGTTTATAAATTTATTTTCCAACCATTATCTTAAAAGTACTGCAAAAAAGCGTGAATTTCGCAAATAAACAAACAAACAATTACAAAGTATTTAGTGTCACTATCACAATATAAAGTGTCAACTTCGCACTGAACAAATAGCACTTCCGTAAAAACACACAGCTTACAGATTTTCAAATCAAAAATTTTACAGGTTTTCAAATTAAAAATGGGTTGCTGAAATTACGCAGTTAACGCAATGAACCGTTTTTACAAATGGCGTCAGTCAGTCGTTGGCGATGGATGATTGTTTGTCTTTGATTGTCACTTTTGAGAAGATTGACATATGGACTTACGTCAAAGCAAAGTACTTTAAAGCTTTCTCATTCATACGTGTAGATTTGTCCCACTTTGGCTCCGGCTGCCATCGACAGCATTGGCTAATAAATTAGTGTAAACTCCCCCTGAACACAAATCATTAACTTTCTTTTGTAATTAGCCACAAAGGGCTGGCGCCGGTACAGAAGTATTAATACCGGTATGCAAGATAAATACGTTCTACACAAATACCACTTTACACAAAAAAAAACAAAAAAACTAGTAAAAGAATACATTTAAAATCCCGTGGATGTGTTTGGAAACCTGCTGAACAGATTTCGCCATCGGCATTCGCCAATAGATGGAGTGATTCATGATATGTTTGGTGAACTGTACTCTGGTAAATATCCACTGACCTCTATATTTACCACTGGACTGGCTGTTCCGTAAGTTTGACAGCTATTTTTTTGTGCCTATTTGAAGCGCCACTAGCGAGTAGCGAGTGTCCGCAGAACAAATTTTGACGTATATTGCAAGTGGCCACCAGAGAAGTGCTAGCTTATTGTTAAGTGATTTTATATTTTTTAAATATTAATTCGAATTTTATGTTGTTATTGTTATAAGCATTATATAAAAGTTATCAAGAATGAGGACATGTGACATATGTGTAAGCGACTAGTTTTAGTACCACGGACACTCGTTACTGCTCGCTACGTCCGACAGCGCCAAAATGGCGATTATCAAACGGGCACAAAAGCACTTTGACAGCCGCCAGTCCAGTGGTAAATATAGAGGTCAGTGTAAATATCCAATTGAAAGTTCTTTAATTAAAACGCTACTTTGACAATGGCGCTGGAACGGAATTGGTGACGTCACATGCTGGTGGAGATGTGGCTCTAGACGAAGGAACTTTTAGAAGCTTTTGAAGTCATCCTAGCTCCGAAATATCAGGGGCGTTTTGTGTACAGTGGGAGAGAAAAAAAAAATTTTTATAATTATAATTTGAATAAATGAAAATATTTTTTACACTGTGAAACATTACGTTTTTACCCCGATTTTCTGTTTCTTGTAAGTTGTACTAAAATCTGTTGAATTTATTTAATTATGTTAACAATTTGTTTTATACATCATTATGAAAATTATTCTTGAAGATGTCGGAAAAATATATTTCGAGCTTTATACTGCTACGCTTGCGAATCTGGGTCGCTAGTGTGTACCTGACTGAACCATTCAATATAATATCACCATGTCAGTCGCTCGTGACCATAGTGTCTGTAAAGTCGCCGAAAAGTCAAGTTAAAATGTAAAATATAAATTATAACTACGCGATAATATCTGGTTAACTCATAAAAACTTAAAACAATACCTTTTTCTTCTTCAGCCGGGACATGCCCACTGGACTTAGGCTCACCCCAAGGTTCTCCATGTTGCGTCACCTGGTCCTTTGCTCTAATATAAGAAGTAAAAATAACCGATCGGTGTTACTACCGCTGCTGTACTAAACCAGCTAAGAGCTTAATATTACATTTGAACAGTTCTTTTCGCTGCGTTACTCATAACCCATCTCGGCGGCGTCAAAGTTTGAGTACCTACTCGTCTGCGGCAACCGAAGGCTTGGGTTCGTCCATTCGTAAAGCCGTGCCAGTTTGTAAATAGAGCTTTTTTTTTTTAACTGTTGCAGTCGGGTCAGCAGTGCGACTACAGAACTTTACCGACTCATATGTTTACGAATGTTCGTATAGTTCTGTGCTCGCACCGCAGGGTATACCACTTAGTTACTCGTATGAATATATGATTTTAATTTTAATTTTTAATATTGTGTGGTTCAATTGAATGCAAGCTTAGGTACTAGTGCTCAGTTGGCGTGTCAGATTGGGTCATTAAAATTAAGAAAAAAAAGTGTGTTAACCTTTTTTTTGTATATTTAATCACCACTGAATTTCAAGAAAAATCGGACTGGAAATAGATATAAAAAAGACTTAAAAGCTAAACCAGAAAAAATAGAATTGTAAAAACAATTCAATTTAATCCTTCAAAATTCTTTATTGCTTCATTTTTCGAGGTTGAAATTGAATGAAGAAATATTTGTTCTACCTTAATTATTCGAAATTGATCAAATTACCTTTTCGTTCGTCTCCTTTATATTCACCGTGGGCCCCAAACGAAACAAGGAATCAAAATGGGCTGAATTCAAGAGCAGCTTCGGTCCCTATTAATTAGCGTTAAAAAAGTATTTGGGAGTCTCCCTAGCTCACCCCAGTTCATCCGGCTTTGTGATGTATTGTGTATCGTATCATGTTGGATATATCATATTTTGTTTTCATGTTGGCGGTATTGAATTGGGGTACTCGATATTCATATTTTGCAAGTCATTGTTTGATGGGTTTTGATTTTAGATTTTGTTGGGCATGCTCAACAATGTAGATAAGATAGAATATTTTGTGTCTGTTATCATTTGAGTTTAATCCTTCTCTGTTGTTTAAACTATAACTTATGATATTGTGAGCTGACTAATTTTAAATGCTTGTTTAATAAACTATTTCTTGTGTTTCAAATTTGATACTTGTACTGTTTTGTATACGATCTTTGCAGTTTAATTTTTAAGTCTTTAGTGAAAGAAAAGTGTATAAAAGAAACAAATAAGTAACTTACTTTATAATGTTATAATAATGTTAAATAGTATAATGTAAATGTAAGTATTACTGGATGATTGCTTATCATACCTATTTCTATACGTAATACTTACTGATTTCGTTAAAAACTAAAAAGACACTTAACTTTTTGCCGTTACTGTTTTTTCTCAAGAAAACACCTAATTGAGACCATCACGAAAAATCAGTCTATAAATAAAGACAGTATTGATCGCACAGATTGGTTTACGTGTTCATTGTCTGGTCGAGATTCTATTTCTGCGGACCGCGTGAAAGCATAAATTATGGACACCGGAGCGGAGGCTGTCATGGCCGCGGGAAAGGGCGCGGGTGGTCACCCTACGCCCTTCACTCAATGTCTCAGGGCTTTTTGTCCCCTTGCTAACGTTTTTGCGACATCTTCAAGGATACTGCCCTAATCGGAACTTGTTATACTTTTTGTGATGAAATATTGAGGGACTTATAATTATAATTATTTTTACTTTATCTTTTATTTACTTCAGATAACATAAACACGTACAAATTTGTTTCAAGTACATACGCTATTTCAGCTCAAATTGTATGTAAAAAAATAGTTTACATTACACACTGAAAATACAGTCCTCTAGTTATATCCTAGTCAAATTTCTATGTTAATAGAGAAGATTGTGTAATGTATTTATCTTTTTGCGTCTATGTACAGTCAGCCAAAAAAAGTTATAGGTATATCCCTTGAATGAGAGTGCCGTAAGATCAAATACAATAAGATAACATTATAGTTTTGTACTTAGAACTAACAAAAAGGTTCGAAAACCAATAAAAAATAATGCAAGTACCTACATACTATCACACGTAAAGCGCCATCTAAGTGGTGCGGCGGCGGCAGGAAATTGCCAGCACGTAATGTGTGTCTGTTGTATGGGAACTCCCTCAAATACTTTTTTTGTTCTGGTTAGTTTCAGCAGCAACAAAAATACGTCATCTGTGTCATCAACTGTCTTACCTATCACAGTTTATGAGTTACTAGCTGTTTTGCGCGGATCTATGTGCTATTCCAGTCTTTGCACTATCACTATAAATTCATCCAAATCCGTTGAGCCATTCTGCCATAATTGAGGGACAAACATCCATAGATACACCCACGCAATCTTTCACATTTATAATATTAGTAATATGAGATGTACAGCCTAGCGACAGATGGACAGCGGAGTCTAAGCAATAGACCCGTTTTACTCTTTGGGTACGGAGCCCTAAAAAGACAGCCACTACGATAGACTACTTAGTGTGCAATGAAGATTGTATATTCTCCCTTACAATTTAATAAAACTGTATGCCGCGTCGCAGGCTTTTTAGAGTGTTTCTTGCATGTTTTGCGATGATACCGACATAATTATTTCGTACAGTGCAGGTTTGTCAAGTTTTATCACGAAACGTGCAGCATATTAGAATGCGAAGGTTATTTTCCCTTTTCAAATGTTCCCTTTTAAATGAATATGCAATGTTGAATTTCGAGCACCTTGTAACAATCCTTGTCCAACAAAACACTTAACCGGATTAATCGAGCGTAACTGTTACCGAATCAAAGAGTAAAAATGTTTTACAAATGATGGTGAATCGTGAAATCTTAAGGCAATATATTTATTTTATTTTTTAACAGGAAAACTTACAGCTAGGACTTTTAATAAGCGATAGTCAAAATCATTTTCATATTTAGGTATCAATCCTAGTAGGTAATTATTATTACTGTCTGTTCTCATATTATTGCTGATGACTGTAACCACCTCAAATTCACAATCTCACGACATTGCATTGTTTTCCTCTAAAGTACGCGCAACTGGTAACAATCGACGAGGGCGCCGCGAAGGGTGCAATATTTCCTAGGGACCTAGAAACCCTTTGCAACCCCACTTTGCTTTTTATCCCTAATCAAAAATCGCTCCCAAAGTCGTGCTTTCTACGCAGTTGGGTGACTACTGCTCCCATTTTGTGATATCGTTGTTTAAGGGTCAAGTTTGGGACGTTTTATTGTATTTTTTTTGCCTGCGCTTTTTTGTAGACTATTTCGTTTTTTCTGTACCTCAAAAGAAAAAGTCGTCGTAGCGCCGTGGTTACTGTGTGTATCATACGATATCACAGGTTAAGCAACGTTCGGCGCGGTCGGTACTTGGATGGGTGACCGCCGACCATTCATATCTCACGACGACTAACACGTTAAGCAGTCGGTCCCGGGTGCTGTATACTTGTATACAGTAGTCGTTAGGGTTTTGTCAGAAGCCATCTAGGCGCCCTAAAAATTCTGGCATTCACCACCCAGCACTGGGCCAGCTTGGTGGATTATGGCCTATACCTCCTCTTCACCCAGGGGAGAGACTCATGCCCTGCAGTGGGCTCATTACAAAGAGTTGTGATGATGATGATGATGAAAAGATAAAGAGAACCTTTATAGGGTTACTCTGCTCTCGGTCTGTACGTCTCTTAGGACTCTTTTTATTTGTACATAGCTGAAATTAATTAATCTGCATACCGTATGTAGGTATGCCACGTATTTTGATGCTCGTATGTTAATGAAACTTACATTGGTAATTAACAACGTCAATCATTGGCTAGAAGTTAAAACTAACAGCACCAATAAATAGCAAAATCCTAAAATTACTATTAATATTTATATCACAGAAAATAATCTTTGCAATATTTTATAACAATAAAATATCTATAAAATTAAGAGAGACAACTTAAGAGAGAGCACTTGACCATTTTTTTTTATTTTGTCTTCTTTCATGTGCTCATTGTGGAAGTTAGTTTTACATTCACTAAAACTCAATCTTTTCTAAAGCTAAGACCAATAAGTCGGCAATCGATCTCTCAGAATAATCCTGATATTCATAAAATATCATGGTATAAAACAAAATATTTATAACAAATTATTTATTTTGAAAATACACCATTCCCTTTACTAGGTTATCCCGCGTTCTGGGTGACAAGTTTCCTTATTTATGTAATAATAATATAAATAAACTACTTGTCATAATACAAACAATACTAGTTAAAGTGTGATAAACCACACAAAAAGTAGAAACAAAAAAAGCCACTATTAAGTAAAAAAAAAGTAATGTAAAACATAGGTATTTAAGTTCAATAAAAGTTTGTTTGAACGCGCTAATATCTAAAACGAAGTAAATAGAAAGTCGGTATTTTAGCATTTCACTATTCACTTATTTCCATGCTGGACTGGGAGCGAAAGAAAAACATAGTATGTGCCAGCTGCTTCTCTTCCCGGGCATACTGTAAAAGTCAGTTAAGGGACAGAGGTTTTAAAGGTGTTTTTGTGGGCGATAGAATGACCCCCTGTCACTACAATAGTCTCTCTCCATCTTTGTAATACCTCCAAATTTTTCAAACTTTTTTTTTTTTTTTTTTTTGTTTTTCCGCCACAGAAAAATTGTTGGCACCCCCTAAAACTAGCTTTAACCAGTAAAGCTAGCTTTAGCGGGAGGAGGATGAATCCTATTACGGACGAATGGGCATTCTATAAGCTGTTAACCATAAGTGGCTAATGGCAAATAGAATGCCCAGACAGTGTGGAGACTCTCTCAGATAGGCTGAGCATACCCACTAAACATCCCCCTTTTGACTCACCTTGATTAAGGTCCTTAGTCATCGTCGGAACGACAGCCAATTGGAGAGAGAGGCTGCGTAGTGAGCGGCATCCAGACGGCTGCCACCAAAAGGAACTGAAATTAAAAAAAACAAAGCTTAGATTAGCAGAATGACAAAGCTGAAACTAAGATATTATCTTGAGTGATCAGACTCACTCAGAGATAGGAATGCTGGAAAGAAGGACTACGTTTAGAAACGTTGAGCTTGCTGGAGTTTCCTAATAAGGGGAGCGAACTTGGTTAGGACCGGAAGAGCACCGTTGAAACCCTCTGGGCTGGCGTCGAGAGCGGCGCCGAAAGCCAGGATCTCGTCGATGGGAGCGAGCTGGATCCAGAACGCCATGCGGTCTTGAGACCCTTTTGCGTTCTGGCACTGGGAAGCCGATTTGGTGGCCGGTTGCGATTGAGTCGCAACCCGGCTGCGCTGACCTGAAACGATAGGAGTAAAGGCCTTGGGGACCTTTGAACTGACTGGAGGAGCGTCCGAGCTAGGCTGCGGTCGCTCTCTCCAGTTCTCGATGGGCTTCACGGTAGCCCTGGCAGCACGCGGTGCTTTGGGGCAGCCGCGAAAGTTTGCTGTGTGGCCTGACTGGCCGCACAAGACGCAGGACGGAGCGGTGGGCGATTCGGGAGTGCGAGAGCACTCCTTAGTCCCATGCGGATCTAGGCACTTGACGCACCTAGGGGAAGCATGACAATTTGCCGCCGCATGACCATACAATTGGCAGCGGTGGCACTGACCTGGGAAACCACGTTTGTGTGGAGCTTCGACTCGGATGTTGGAGAGACCGCACACGGTGAGCTTGCCTCTGAAAATGGACTGCCCTTGCGGGCTCTTCGCTAAGATTACTAGCGCAAGTGGGAACTGCTTGCCTCGGCGGCTGTGCATTTTGTGCACAGATTCGACGGGAAAGCCTTGAGAAGACAAGTCCTCTTGGATTTGCTCGTTCGAGAGCTCGAACGGCACGTTCCTGAGGACGGCACGAATCTTACGCTCCTCAGGGAGGGCGTAAGTGTGGTACTCGAGCTTCTTGTCAGCAAGAAGCCGAGTGAAATTCCTGAAATCAGAAATTGAGCAGACAACGACCTTAATAGAGTCACCCACATTGGATGCCTTACTATACTGGATCTTCGGGGAGTGCGTTCCGCAGAGAGCTGAGACCTCGGTCCAGCGGCTCTTGTCCCGTAGGAAGACGGGGGGCGGAGACTTGACTTTCGGCGGGGCCGAATCTGATTGCGACGCAGGCTGTGACGCCGGGATCGCTGAAACAAAGGGCGCAGGAGCAGACGCCGGTGCGACATTTTGCGGAGCAGGAACAGCGGCTGGAACAGCTGAAACGGATGGAAGTAAGACTGAAGAGGCATCTTGCTTCTTCTTCTTTGACTTTGACTTTTTGCGAACCTCTGTGAACGGAGCAGGAGATTCTGAAACTAACGGAGCGGAGTCGGAATCACTACCTGGCGGGGTAGTTTTCCGTTTGCATGCGGTGGAGTCTACCGACATGCAATTTGAAAAAGGATCGACGTACTCAGAGGGATCTGGAGACGCCGGAGAATCGGTTTGGAACCCCTGTGAACAAGAGGTGACCTGAGGACGAGCGGACAATTGCTCTCGCAAGGACTCGATTTGAGCAAGAAGGGATTCCTTCTCGGCTGCATATTGAGCTTCCAGTGATTGTTTTTCGCTGGACAACTGACTGAATTCAGAGGATGACGGACGGGAGGATAATTCCTTTTCCATTTTAAACATCTCATAACGATGATTTTTAATCCTTTGTATTTCTTCACGATAAGTTTTACGAGCCTCTTGGTTCAGGCGTGCCTGTTCCTCCTGGAGCTCATGAATACGACGGCGATTGATTTCGCATTGTTCCTCGGTACACTGGGTACTCGGTACACGGTGACGAGGCATAATGCTGGGCTGAAAGAAAGTCTATCGAAGACAAACTGCGCTGAAAAAGAAAACGACCTAGTACGGACCTATTGCCGGTGAACGGCGGACGATCAGGCTTCGTTGGCACGGTTACGTATCCACCTGACCAGCGATGCTTCGGCCGGCAGCAGTCGGGTCCGCCCTGAAAAGGGCAGATGAATTAGCCCCGACACCACACAGCCTCCACAAGAGAAAACTTTCCGAAAGAGCTTAACTTGGCACCTGACCCGCACGAGTGCGGGGGAGGGAACAAGGGCAGCGCAATACGAACACTCGGGAGCGGCCGCAGACACGACCGTTCGGGAGCGAACGCAAACGGGAAGTGATTTTTCAAACGTGACATCAGGTGGTCTTGTAATCTCTGGTGTTCTGCCTACCCCATAAGGGATACAGGCGTAACATTATGTATGTATGTATGTACTATTTTCTTACTCCGAGGCTATATTTTTTCCGAAATTCCTACGATATAGGCCAAAACCGCGCGATGCCTAACCTAACACAACCGTAACCCATAACTGTCAGAGGTGATACTTGGGGGCTCAATTTATATTATGAAGACTGAAGACTCAGTAATGATGAAAATTTTCACGAGAATCATTCACTTTAATGGAAGTGTGTTAAATATTTCTACATTCATTGCTTTACCGAACAGTAAACCTCAGATTGTAAAGTGAATTGAGGATAACAACGATAAATATAATTAAGTAGGTCGGCACCCACCTAAAACCCACAATATAATGTATCTACTTACTTGTACGCAAAGATACACAAAGTTACTCTGTAAAGATACCTACCCTACACAGATACAAACTGTACTTACTTCTGAATTCATAACAACTCAGATTCATAAATATTACAAATACATTATCGAAAAATTTAATCCTAAAGTACCTATCAAATAAATTATTTATTCGTTTCATGTTCCAAGTTTGAAAATGTGACTTTACTCGTTGGTTCAGCAAGCGAACGTGTTTCCAAATGTTAAAGTCCTCTTAAGCCCGTGAGATGTGCAAACAGGGGCGCTGAATCGTGTTAGTGCCGGCGAGCCCGGCTGCTGGCTGTAGCAAATCGATAAAATTCGGGACGACTCCCCAGCGTAGCCATAGCAACCGGCCTCCCGTACTCACCCCCGCGTATCTCTGAGACACCGATGTTGACTTAGACGAATAGGGTAAGAGGCTTATTAATGGTTTTATGTAGCTTTGTGTTACCTATAAAAAAGAACTGCTCAGTAGTTCATTTAAATTTGAATTTCATCTTTCGACAGCTGTGGTGATGATTTCCTTTCATACTTCGTTGCTTTGGCAGAAATGTTACGAAATACTTGAGCCGAACCCACGACCCAAAAACTGGGTTTTATTATCAAAACAGATGTGATTTAGAATTGTATTTTCGATATGGGCTTACTGAAAAGTAGAAAGGAAAAGAGGGTTTGCCTGCAAATAACGGCGGCACATTTTCCCAGTTGCCCGCTCCGCCATCTTGCCAGACCGCGTGACGCCATTTCAAATTGAGTGCGTTCATTCAGCGTTATTTCTTTGCGAAAGACAATTTTCTCGCGTTGCGAGTATTTGAAACGTGAATGTTATATAGGTAGCGAGCAACGTAGCAAGTCATGTGGTTCATGCTGTTTTACTGAATTGTTGCAAATTGCTTTTGTAAAATGTGCCGGGAAATATTTTGGTTTTATAAATAAAACTTACGTAATTAGACGCCCTTAGATATTGTATACTTAATGAAATGTCCAAGATAATATCATTATTTTATCACAGAAATTGACTTGAATCTAACGAAATGAAGAAAATCTAAGAATATGAGTATGGTTATTATCCATCTTAAATAGGTATGGATGTAGAAGTCTACATACCTTTCTTATTGTTCTAGGGTATGGCGTAATTATTTTTATAACATATTTGCTCGTAAAGTGGTTGTAACTACACCAATTTCAATATCGTAATGTAAGTATCTCATTACGTACTTGTGCGATAATGTAATGTAAAACGCACGTGTTTTTTTTTAAATAAAGTTTTAAGATACTCCGTCTAAAAATGAACGATACTTTTAAAAATCTTAGCAAAGAGGTTTTATGTCAAGAAAGTGGTCAATATTTTATGAATAAAATTAACTTTGGGAAATAAAATATAACAAATAAACATTTAATTCTTTAATTTAATTAATTTTGCCACTAAATTACAACCATTTATCTGTAACAAAAACACAAAAATATTAATTTACTTTATTAGTAAACCTGGCTGTTTTTGTACCTTTGCCTAAAAAACGTTGATGCGCGTGCAGCGCTTATCTGTGGACAAGTAAAAATAATTCCGCGCGCTTTTCTTTTCGCTCTATTGTTTTTATTTGAAAATGTCGTCAAGTAGTGATGAATTTATTAATTTGACTGACACCGCCACAACTCTTAAGCTCGGCGAAAAAGACTACTCTAAGCCTCTTGCCTGAAAAATCGACCGATAGATACTTACAAGCCTATCAAAATTTCATCTTATGGAAAACAAGCCAAAATGCAAATTCATTTTCACAAAATGTGTTTTTAGCCTATTTCATGGAACTTTCTCATAAATATAAATCAAGCTCATTGTGGTGCTACTATTCAATGCTAAAAAGCACGATGAAAACAAACCATGGTATTGATATCAAGTCATACTCTAACTTGCTAGCATTTTTTCGTTTAACAAAGTCAGAGTTTTATTAATTTCCTCGTAAATATGTTATAAAACGTCGCATGACATACGTGCGCTTTGAAAATTACAGCCTCAGCTTCCTTATAGTAATATCGCCTCGGCTGTAATTTTCAACTAACCGCACTTATATCATAATGTACTATATTAAAATATTTAAAAAATACAATACTGTGGCGTTTGATTGACAGGTTGTCATATCCCCAAACTTATCCCCGGCCCCGGGGCGACACAGTAACTCGCAGTTAGAACGAAGGGTGCGCAAACTTTGCTCAAACAATAATTTACCGACTACGATCCAACACACTTTCTACACACTGCGATTACTAACAAATTATTTACGTGACGTTTATCTAAAAGTTTTATTTCCGAACGAACTTGGCAAGCGCAAGAGAAAATTTGCCTCGAGAGTAGTTTGGGTTCATGAATTTTAATATGAGCCAGTGTACCTATAGCGGGACGAGATAAATTCTTATTAATATTCCCAAGGCGCGTTTTAGTTCTTTTGTCTTGCATACGGGCAGGCTCTAAAGAGGTAGACGGCTGAAAATGTGCTGCATTTAGCGAGCTCTGAAGCGCTGTGTTTTATTTTGTTCCCGCCCAGTCTTCTCTTTGTGACGCTCTTATTGCTCCGTTCTAACAAGGTTTTTAATTATTTTCTTTAATGCCACTCTCAGAACATACGCTTTCTTGTTAGGATTTTATGAGAGGGTTGATAAATTGGTTTGCTTTGTCAATGTTTGTGTGTGTTTGCGAAAGGATGGTTATGAAAGTCGCAGAAAGGTCATGAATGTTATTCGAGTCGCGGATTCGGGTCTGTTCGCTGAGGACGTGCCTTGAGTAATGATGCTCACGGGCTGCGAGGATCAAATTATGAAGCGAGGGATTCGGTCAATTTCGTATACGCGATAGCAATATTGACGCTGTGTTTGCTGAAACGGCCCCAGGCAGATTGTTTTGGCTCAACGATAGAGACTCAGAAATTGAAACAAAGATACACCGACCCTCGTTCTATTTATATAAATACGCTATTACAAGCCTTTATTATTGTAATACCTAGTCCTGTTTTTCTTACTAAATATTGAATTAAGTACCATAGCACAGCCCAATAATGGGCACTATAAATCTTTGGCAGATTTATTGCGCGCTCCGGAAAGCGCCGAAGTAAAACGAAGATTGCAAGGCTTTCCTTTTGTGTTAAGAAAATCGTGCTTTACAGGCAGAAAAACTTGTTAAAAAGCTATTGTTACCAAAGAATACTTTTTTGTCATTTTTTACTTCAATTTTGCTTACAAACAAATCTTTTATATTTTCAATGGGAAGCCATAAGAGGAACATTTTGAAAGGAAAGAATATAAAAGCAAGCTATACCTATAGATTATTCTGAAAATATAGCAATTTTTCAATTAAAATTGTATAAAATAAATTGTTTGAAATGTTTCAATATAGCGTTTCATACGTTTAAAGCTCTCTCTGTATGCAATAAAGAATTTAATACAGCTAATGCTACGGGTCGCATCCCGAGCAAATATTTGTAGCACAATGTCTACGAAATATCTTTGTAGCACGCTTCAGGAATGCGTAGTCATCCGCCATCTTGCATGTTAACTTAGGAAAATGTCGCGCTGTTATTTATTTAAAGCTCGTAATAGGATATAACGTGGAAGTATAGGAAACTGTAATAATGTTGGAAATTGTTGGAATGGAAATGAGTAGTGGTTGCAATGTAGTTTTGTTCAGGTCGTCTGTGATGAAAATAATACGTTTTAACTAAATTTGACGCAGTTATTTGAACGTAAAAGATATTCTTTACTGAATTTGTAAATAGTGTTAACCTTTAATTATGATGATTGTTTTATAAGATTAAATAAACTTAGAATGAATCTTAAAGAAAAATCTTGAAGTTCCATATTTAATTGGATAGGGAATGATCGTTTCGCCTTTATTAGCACAAAATGCAGAAAGGTTTTTCAAATTATGAATGTTTTATAATATGTTTAGATCTATGTACTCAATAAAAACTACTAACCAGATATATTATTTTTAACAGTTTAAGCCGTTTTGGTAGCCAAGGGGAGCTATTAGCAATCACGTTCTGCTACAGCGGGCCATATTATTTATCGATACATAAATTAGAAAATATTAAGTTAATAATCACTAAAACTATATATATAAATAATATAAAACTGTTGCCTTACTGACTGAGTGACTGACAGACAACGTACAGCCGTAACTACTGGGCGTAGAGAGCTGAAATTTGGAACATACATTTCTTAGGGGATGTAGGAGTGCATTAAGGAAGGAATTCCCGAAATTCACACGGGAACGGGAATAATTGGACTTTTTAGTTTGTAGGAAAAATCTTATTCCTTGAGTGCACGGATATGATACTTGGCATAAAAGTTCTTCAAAAAATGACTGGTTGTGTTATGAAAGCAATTCCCGAAATTCACTCGGAACAAGAAATATATGATGTTTTAGTTTGTATGAAAAAAAAATATTCCTTGAGTGCGCGGATGTGATACTCAGTATAAAGGTTCCTCAATAAGTGTCTGTTTGTATTATGTAAGGAATTCCCGAAATTCCCACGGGAAGGGGTTGGACTTTTTAGTTTGTATGAAAAATCTTATTCCTTGAGTGCATGGTTGTGATACTTGGCATGAAGGTTCTTCAAAGAGTGACTGGTTGTGCTATGAAAAGAATTCCCGAAATTCCCACGGGAACGGGAAATATACTATTTATAGTCTGCATGGAAAAAAAAATCCATGAGTGCACAGACGTGATACTTAGTATAAAGGTTCCCCAGTGAGTAACTGTTAGTGTTGTGATAGAAGTTCCCGCCATTCCCACGGTAACACGAAATATTGGACTTTTTAGTTTGTATGAACAATTATTTCTTCAGTGCATGGATGTAATACTTGATATAAAGGTTCTTCAATGACTGGTTGAGTTAAATATAAACAATGTTTATGCGCGTACGAAGTTGCGGGCAAAAGCTAGTATGAGTATATACAGGATTACATGTTAAGTAAAAAATACTAAAATAAATTTTTAATAGGCTGTTTCATAGTAAAATCTATTTGAAATTATGGGAACTAGGTATGAACGGAACTAAATTGAGTTAACCTGTAACCCTGTATATTAATATAGTTTAACTGATTCTTCCCTTATCCAACGAAGAAACTAATGTGAACTTTTTTTAACCTACATCTGAACAAAATACCCTTTTCCCTAGTTTCTGGAACATTCCCTTCTCACTTATGACAGAACCTGATCTTAGATTATACGAGGCTATAAACCTAACCTTCTAAGCGATCGTAAAACGAAAGAGCCTACAATAGCATGAACGCACATACAAATTGTACATTACCCTTGTAGAATGGTTTCCAGTTTGTTAAATCAAGAAGAAAAGGCTTCTTAAATATATATAAATATAGTTCATTAGGCTTTTTTACATACTGAATTTCATTTGTTTCTTTGCGTTCATAATTAGTTACTAACAAGGAACGTCATAAAGAAACAAATAGGATTTTTACGAAATTACAATTTACTAAGTTCCTAAATCTCATATATTTGTTAATGTTTCAAAGTTGATCTCACTGTCTTAAGAGAAGCAATAAAGAAGTACAACTCTTTTCCGTAATTTGATTTCTTAAGTGGCTAATCACTATATGGTTTACCCTATGTGTTTAAATAAAGGAGTGACTTCTGACCACGTGGTCTGTTAATGTACTGAAAATATGTCGAATTAAAAAGTTAAATTCGCGTTTTATTTTATACCGGATTTTTGTGGAATTAAAGAGTATTCAATTTAAAAAGTAACTTTAGTAGTTAAATTTAGTTTTGTATTTTTTTTATATTAATGCACAGTATTTATCATACTTCGCCTTACAATAAAAATAGTTCCTCATTGCATAGATATCTACGCGTAAGAACCCTACAGAACAGAAGCACAAGTCGCCCCATCACAGCACCAAGTGTATCGCCGGGAGAAATATTCAATCAAGTTTATGTGGCCATTCTTCCGGCATGGTTTATTTCCGGCCCATCTTGTGATCACCATGGAAGATACATCACGCAGTTGATTTATGTCGTGGACTGACATTTGATAGCGTGCTGGCTGAGATCGTTTTGGAGACGAATTTTACCGATTTATGAAAATATGATTTAAAGCAACATTAAGGGTATAAACGTGAGCGTTTTAAAGATAAATTCTTCAGATCCTAGATTTAGAAATTTTACTTTTATGATTGTTGGGAAGCAAACGATATCGCATTTCTCTTCTAAACGGAAAATTGCTGTTTTATGAATAATGATATAGTATTAGGTGTTCTAGATCCGCCACAGCTTATTTAGTAATAAAAAAATTTGATGTTTGAATAAATCAACATCAAACAACTCAAAAACAGTTTCCTGGTATGTCCTATTTCCCAAATTACAAGCCTTGTGAGAAATATTGTCTTTTAACTATCATTAAAAATCATAACTATATTAATTGTAAATATTAAATCGTAAAATCTATACGTGAAAGCTGTCCTCAATTTATTAAACAGTCCCTTGATAAAATTTGAATCCTGCATTTTGTATTGGCACGAAACTTTAAAATCGTGAACGGAAAGAAATCAGAGGTAAGTTCGTTCAGGTGAATTGTTCAGCAGGAAACCGCCATTATGTTAGTGCTACTAACTGCTGCATCTGGTGGTGAACCACGTGTCTCAGACGTTAGGTAAAACAGTCCACTGGTAAGCAGTAATTTCTCTTTAAAAGTTTTAATTCCTAATATTTGTTTAAGATATTTGATTACTAAGTATGTAGCCACATTTATTTCGTTAAAACAGTAGTATTTTTATACTAAAATACCCAGGTGCTTTTATTCCTAAAAACATTCCCCAGTGCATTTCAACAGTCTCTGTCATGAATTTTTTATAAAATCGTCTATAAATCCAAAACCAGGATGAAAATCAATTGGCCTTTCAAAGATATATATTCTCCTTCATTTTATGAACAAAAATTCTCATAATTTAATAAAATTTGCTTAGGGACAGTCTTGTATGGGCCAGTTTCCAAATAGCAGAGAAACACCCAGATAATTAAAATTGCACAAAGTCAGAGTATTAGTTTATGATAAGGTAATTAAGTATACTTTCCATGTGGTGTTTAATAAAAGCTTGTTTAAACCATAATGAAGAAGGCAATGAAAGTAAAGTAAGCAAGTAAAACATGTAATGTAAAAGAAAAACACTCTTAGTAAACAAGACAGAAAAACTCGCTTAATTATGACTCTTCACAAAATTCACATCGGTTTGTATCCTGCAGCGAGAAAATCTTGTTAACGCCGTGAATGTGTTCATCAAGCGAACATTTGCCTAATTGCACTATATCTCCCGACCCGCTGGTTCATAACAGCCAATTGTTCGTAGCCCACGTCCCTCTCGAAGGTTCTATAGGAGAAACATTACTCGACACCTCTCCCTATGGAATGTGTAGATAGATTAATCGCTACTCGTCCGACAAGAGACTGGGAGATATTTCAAATCCCTATTGTGTTAACAAAGATGTTCAATACAAGTGTCAGCTTATCTCATTTACTCTACACAAATATTACTGAGAAAGGGTTTCTCTTAACATTTATTACTTTGAATATCTATATGTTCGTAGTCGTAGACTGAGAAATACTGTATCCTCAAGAATCTTTGCACGTTTGACTTACTCCATATTTTATGTAACCTATCTATGTATTAAATAAAACTCTTTCGAACAAGTTTGTAATATGTTTCGATAGTAGAACGAACGAAATACCATCCATCGAAATTACGTTTAGCTACAAGTGTAAAGAATGTACATTATTAGATTCTTTGTTTCAATGAAAATATTTTCTGAGACTTTATTTCATATTGAATTACTAAAATTCCAGCCCTTGTTTGCCCAGAATTTAATTATAATAGTATATTTTTTCTCCTATTATTATTTTAAGAGAGTTTTAACATGCGATAAGATTGCTTCATTTCATGTATCTTGTGATCTGGCATTATTGATTGCTGGTCCCCGGGGATCGTTAGAGCTGCCGAGCATCGCTAGTCAAATATCAGCTCAGTATAGCGCATGCATGTCGCTCGGGTTCACTGCCGGATGTAACCATTGGCAACGTGCACCCGGCCAAATCTGCCGCACGCCATTCTAGCTCAAACGGCGCGGGATTACGGGCTGAGATTGGTTGTACTTTACGGATAGTTAGGTTGTTACGGTTCCGGAGATGGCGTTGCATCACCTCACCACCTGATTCTCGGTATCGGGGGGTGGTGGAGCTGAACGCCTTCCCTTTGTGCCTGTAAATAAGTAACATGGAGTGTGTCAGTCGCAGGGTGCCGCTGACGGCTGGTAATTGCGAGCTGGTCGCAGCAGCCAAAGCGAACTTCATGCCGCGGCTACCTCCATTGTTTCCAATTTCAATTTTGTAAATAAATTGATGTTAGTTAATCAATTTTCATTTACCATCTAACCTCCCCGGGCTTTATGTAAGGGTTACTATGCATGGTTTGATGGGTATGCTTTATGTGTGGCTAAAACAATATGGCGATACATTTAAACGATTTTGTTTTGCTGCATACAACGTGCCCGAAATACAAGCACGAGGTATTTTATTATGAGGAATTATCGGTTCAGCATACCAAGTTCTTAGGTTGGTATTCGTTAATGTAATTTTGTTTCGAGTTCGTTAAAGCAAACAATGGAAAGCTATGTTTCGAGCCATGAGGTCCAAAGAGGATTAAGATATATGTACTTATATATCAGAGTTATTTCTGTAAATATTTAAACGAGTAGGTAAATACTTTTTCATTTCAAAGTTTACATGTGATATTGTAGCGACTTAAAGTAATCCCTCGACTACATTTTCGAAAGACTAACTAACTGACAAACGAACTATCAGATCGCTTGTGATATCTGTACCACAACTATGAGGTCGTGAGGTACTGGGAGGTGAAAAGAAAAACAATATGAGGTACCCAAGTTTACACATAGCGCCGAAACATCTGAAAACAGTTCGTTCCGCAAATTGGCCCAGCTGGTGCTCTTACCCAGGACCTCGACTGTTTATTTATACGTCAATGATAGTTACGTCATGAACAACTTCATAACACAAGCTTGGGCTCGTATTATATAAACACCTTATTCAGATTTGAATTCTTCTTAAGGCTTATTCAATAGATTTGTTTTTTTATGATAGTCAAAGAATTGTCAGCGAATCTCTCGCTCAAATTAAGAAAGCTTTGAAATATGTTCCTTACTTTCATCCGAAAACCTGTCAACATTACAGTAACACCCATATACGGTAGAAAATATTAAAACATTAAAATCGGTGTTTATTTAGATGAGCAGAAGAATATTTTGCCCGCTTGGCTGGCTGCCGAGAAAAACAATTGCCGTCCATTACTGTACGAAATGTTTATACGTAAAGTTACCGGTTTATCTCCTGTGGTTTTGTTAAATACGATTTGCACTGTAATTCTTTAGTTGCAAGTATATTGTGTGTCTAGGGAGCCGTTTACACAGCTTCGCTGTTCATAGAGACTAATGTATTTTTATTCCTGCGCTTTGATTATTCTCAAAAATTCAGTTACATGTATCATTATTATATAATGAAAGGCATATAAAGATATTTTTAAGTGTGATATTAAAAAATATGTGTTTTTCAATATAAGAAGTCGTCGTGGCGCCGTGGATTATGGCCTAAACCTCCTCGTCACCCAGAGGAGAGACTCATGCCCTACAGTAGGCCCATTACACGGAGTTGTGATGATGATGATGATGATTTCAATATAAACACTTCTTTGTACAAATTAAATTAAATTAAATTCGTAGTCTTCTTGACACAGATATGATAAGAAGTATATGAGGTGAGAAGAGTTTACTATCAACCTTAGATCTCTAATGTGTTTTTTAATTCCTTTAATTTACCAGTACGTTTTGTAAACTATATGACATGTCATATGTTATCGACGTCTGTGGCAATAGGATAACACTATCTGCTTCAGGCGCATTATAAATATGTGCATTTCTTATTTACAGAATTAAATAAGAGGTATCTAAATCTTGCTAACATAAGTTACCATCTTTACATAGGTTCCAAGTTACATAAGTTAACACAACTATACTACTCGTATCTTCTTACAATAACAGCCATCGCAAAGTTCAGTATAATTCTCTTCTACAACTTACAAAGTTTCTTCCATAAATTTAGTTTCAGGCACGTTTGTGGTCGCGCTATGCTGCAGCAGCTGTACCCGTCACAAATACAGTCATGCCTAATAATATGAAGACATTTTCATTGGATTTTTAACCTTATTACAACGAAATACGTTGCGAAGTGTATACATATTGTTGGACGTGACTGTACTTTTGAGATGCACTATTCTACCGTGTTAGGACTAAACGCTGTAATCTGTAAAATGTTAATTTAAGAAAAACGAGTTCAAAAGTTTACAACTTTTACTCATTATCAAATTTTATCCAGTGACTATAGGCGGTAAATTTTTTTTTCAAGTAATTTTTGATACTGTTTTGTTATTTTCACTATAGCATCATAATATTGTTTTTTTAAGGAGAACCCACGAAATTAAAAAAGAACTTGTTTTGTTATAACAACATGTAGGCAGCCAATTTCATAACACAAAGCTTACTGTGTTTTACCAAAGTAAAAAGCACGCAACGAGTCACCCGCGTTCTCTCTTGTATTCTTGTCGCAGTAAACCGCTGCAATCTAGATTACAGCGTTTAGCAAAAATAATTTATTTTAAGTTAGGTTACCGTGAAGTGTAATGTCACATGTAATGTTGAGTTTTTTTTGGGAAAGGAAACTATTTATAAACTGTAGATTGAACCCATACCAAGCTGACGTCGTCTAGATGATTTTATGATTACAATAAAACGATGTAAGATGCAGTGTTTTATCATGAGAGGGTAGAATTGTGCTAGGAAGCTGTTTGCTCGGCAAAGTTAACGCACGCAAATGTGAAAAAAAGCTCTATTCAATAAGTAGGTATATTAAAATGAAACGAAGTGCACAGTTTTTATGATTCACATCTTGAAAAAGAGTAATGTTCATATCTGACCTGTCAGATTTTTGACAACTCATGAAATGTATTAAAACAACATTTATAGTTCAAATAATGGCTCAGGTTCAGCTAATTCCAAATCATTTACTTATATTAGAAACCGCAGCAAGGATTTTAATACTTCACCATCTCAAGTTACTCAATAGACTCTACCATCCACTTGAAATGAAAATCCCGATGTCGTTTCTAAGAAATTAAATGAAGTCTGCACCAATAGTTTAGATATAAACAGACAGCATTTCAATGACAATATCATCTTTATACATTAACATACATAACAAAAAATAGTTTGACAGGTCAGAGACTGTATGGACCGTGAACATTACTCGTTGGCGTGATAATTTATTTCCATAGTTATAAGTGACAAAATTGTAGTAAAGTATGGTAAGCTATGTTGAAAGGACATTATGTAGTGAATTCGTTTCTCATGGATGGACGTGTAAAATCTTAGTTCCCATGTTCACATAAAAGTCCCATCCTTCTTATGTATAAAAAAAATGTTGGTCTGATTTTGAGGTGTTAATATTAATAGATTTATAAATGCTATCTGTGAAAGATCAGTGTCCTAAGCAGTTTTCAAAAACACGGTTATTTAATGTGTTATCTTATATTAACAATTTTTTATACTAAAATTTATATTAAGTATTGTAGTGTAAACTACACGTCTTTTATTTGGCTCCCGGTCGTCCAACATCACAGTATAATATCGAGTTTAATTCTTGAAACATTCATCATTGGGTTCTTCAATTTTTTTTATAAATCCTACTTTTAACATAATCATTTAGTTTTATAAATTGCAATTCGCTGATGACGTTCTAAGCACGCATCAGCTGCGTTGAACATACAACCAACTTATTAACGCCAGTGTGCCTATGTAAAGTAATTACGTCTGCGATCGTGCCAGGCACAAGTACTTGTTGATAGCTTCGCCTCAAGCTATTTCAAGTATACGCTCTAGAAAACTAAGAGACTTGGTTAACTACAAGCTGTTAAGCATAGACTGCTTCTATTTTTAAACACTTTCTTTCTTTAAGTGAAGAAGAAGTGACAAGAAACAAAACTAACAGAAATATTTTTTTCAAAGAAAATAGTTTACATTTAGCTGTTGACATCATTATAATAATTCAATATTATGCAGTTCATATTACATTAATATATATTTGACAATATTCTTAAACGGTTATAAATAAAGGTTGGCATTAACTTTATTTGTCTTCGGAATTCCATCGAATGCTACGAGTTTCTTCATTGGCGCTACGGGACTACGGCCAAGAAAAAACGTCGACGCCTTAAGTCACCTTTTATATTTATAAGGTGACAAACATTCATTGCCACTAATTTTAGTATAATAACAATATTTCTTAACATACATACATACATAACGTCACGCCTGTATCCGTTATGGGGTAGGCAGAACACCAGAAGCTATAAACCATCTGATGTCACAATTGACAAATTTGAAGGTATTAAAATGATGGAGAGAGACTTGCCGTGATATGGGGTCAGCCTATCGCCCACAAAAACGTCAATAAAACATCCGTCCCTCAACTGACTTTTACAGTTTGCCCGGGAAGAGAAGCAGCTGGCACATTCTATGTTTTTCTTTTGCTCCCAGTACAGCACGGAAGCTTATCAATATAAGTATAATAGAGGGATTAGGTTTTGTTAAGTTTAGTTTGAAATTTGCTCAGGGAGCAAACTTTGACAGTTTACGATGCCCATATAATTTATATAGTACAACTCTAACAACCCTCACCTGTGTTGCCTAAAGAGAGTAAGTACCTACCTACCCTTAGAAACCTACGACATGGCAACTATACATTAATACATAGATTAATATTCAAAATTAGAACACAGTATTGCTTTTACAACTTTTAGGGCTTTCTATTCAAAACGGGCTAACCTTTTCTCTACCCTAAGAGCATTTTCGCCGGCGGGTAAGGAATTTAAATAACACCCCTTTGTTATCCCGACGAGGCTTGATACAATATTTCGGCAAGTGGGCCGAAAAGGGAGCTAGGCAAGTATCACATTCCACGTCATATTTAGAAGATGAAATCTCAAAAATGTGCTCCGGCCTTGCTAAAAATGAGATTCTGTACTGGCTGGGTTTATTGAAAACGTGTAAAATGTTGCGGTGGTAAGGCTATAAAATATAGTTTTATTAGCTGTAGAACTTTAATATACTAGGGTGCAGTTTGGTTTAAAGATTTTTCTGTATTTTCAGTTGAAGTCTTTTTAAATCGATATTTTAACAAAAACTGTGTTAACTTGGATTTTAGGTTGGTAACCTGGTAACCTATGGTGAGTCCCGCCTGATAACTATCTGTTAATATTCTTATGTTGATGCAAACCAGTTCAAAATCGTTATTGTACGAGTCCGAAGATTATTCTGAATGTACAGACAGGCCGACATTACTTTTTATAGCATAGAGATAATAAATCGCAAGTAAAACTTGAATACTGTCAGTACCAACTATTATAAGCGATCGCTAGGACTGTTGTACCTACTTTTCTAAAGGCCAAGCTTCGATTCCCGAACTGAATAATACATTTTTTTGAAATCTATAACTGCAGTTTTCTTATCACTAAAATCGATGACATGGTTCCTTCGGACAGATCTTCGTAGGTCTATAATTTCAGAGCTTTCCTTACTGACCAATGTTAATGTTACACCCTGTATTTGCCGTAGATGACAATTATTAACTTATACTTGTTTCAGCGAGGATAGCGTTTGAAGTTGCAAATCAGATGTTTAAACTGTATAGGGGTCCATCAGAAACTTGATGACTCTCAACACATGAGCTGACGATGCCTTGGTTGTGGGTCTTTGTGTAAAGGCAATACGTACAGTTTTATGCGGTCTTTTTAGGTGTGTTTTAGAGGCATAACCTTAGTTAACTGATGATGAATAAGCTGTTTGTGCTATTTGGTTCAGTTGAGCTTCACCTTGGCTTGCCCAATTAAATTCATTAGGGACCCTTTCTTATTGTGTTATCCGGAAAAGATTACTTATCTTTAAGTAAAGTGTTCCACATCTTTAGACAAAGCGGTAAGATTTTTGAAGTACATTGTCTTCCTGCAAGGTCTGTCTATAGTACGGACGGGTAGTATTTGGTGAAACAGAGCGGTGAGCAAAAGTCCTAATTGTTCCAACCAGTACACTTAATAATGAATTTGGTAGATATTCAAGGTACCGACTGGTTTTCTTCAAATAAGAATTTCCCTTGCAAATAATCCAATAAATTTTGGTTATAGTCCACCATACCAGCACGGAAGCGGGCTGCATCCCGACGGTAATTTTCGGAAAATTCTTTAAATTTCGTCATATACTTATTCATTTTGTAGCTACAAAATAAATTACCCAGAACGAAGTAATTTCTTAGATGTTTTTTTAGGAACCTGGCAATCCATCACTTTACATATTAAATCATGATAGGTCTGGTTTTGATTTATACCTGAAATATTTTATAAAGGGCTAGTTAATGGTGATAATAATAAGTTTATTGTGTTATTTTTTCACTATCATATTGAGGTCTAACGCAGAATTAATCACAAAAAGTTCCAAACAATTTATTTTGCAGACTTTTTACTTTTTTCTCTCTACCATCTTTTTAATACCTCCAAATTTGTCAAACGTGACATCAGTTAGTCTTGTAACCTCTGGTGTTCTGCCTACCCCATAAGGGATACAGGCGTGACGTTATGTATGTATGTATGTATTTACTTTTTACTTCTAATTCAACAAAAATGATAAATTTAAAATCTTTAAACCTGAAACTTATAATTTTCCATGTAAATTTTGTCCGAACTCATTAGCCTTATTCTCTAGTCGTATGAAAACTACATGAGTGGGTGTTTCTGCGTAGCCGAGATAATAGAAAAAGGTCCGCCAAGGCCTGCCAGCCGCCGAGCCTCGTTATGTATTCATCGCACTAGATTTTAGATTTAATATTTACAGAAGCCTTTCGTGCTCCTCAGAACCCTTCTCGGATCAGCTCGTCTGCAAACACAACTCTAATTATGTTTACTCAACATTAGAACCTCCAACCATTTTTATAATGGAAGACCGCTAATCTCCGCTACCGACAGCTTCTACAAAACTCCAATATAATTTTAAATGAGCCTGAGTCCGGTGTAATCCATTAATGCGAGTCCGCATAATGGTGCCCCACAATGTAACTAATAGCGTTATAAGCTCTCGGAGTGTGGCGAACGAATCGAATCACCTCGCAAGAGATTACATCAAAACGGTCTCACCTCGGCCGGTGGAGCGAGGCAGGCTGTGGTGGCATCTCGCGTTGCTAGGATACGCGCAGATCAATACAGCCTCCGCGCGCGCCGCCGCCTAATTACCTCCCCCGTCCCTCGCCCCGCGCTCCAGGGCTCGCCCGGCCCCCGCGCCCGCCGTGCCCTCTCGTGCCCAGATTTAAATATCGAATTATAGAATTCGCATTTAAAAAATAATTTTCCAGTCGCTTTTGTGCCGTGGATTCGTTTGATGTGAGGATTTATTTTCCTCAATTTTCGAACACAGTTCGAATGATCGCGTTAGATCTATGATGTTTAATGAAATGTTGAAATACAAGGAAAATCGTAAACGGGGAATATTAAATACGGGTATTCCATTTTAATGATTTTGAACTCATTCGTTTGATTTGCTTTATAAATTTGAAGAATTTTTTGAGGCATGAGAGAGTATGTTGCAAAGAGTATTTTTTATGACATTTCAATATTATGACACAATATGTGAACAAAGGGTAATAGCAGCAGGTGTGTAATCTGTCAAGTAGGGATAAAGAATGTGCCCACAACCCACAACTCCAGGCTCCTACATTATTTACAGCCTAATATCACATCTGGGTACTTTGCCAATATAACACGTTATATTTTTAGATGATAAAGCGAAAGGATGTGCGAGGGGTGACCCTTCAATATATTTTTGAGATATTCTACAGCTTTTAGTTCCGGAAATTAGATTAGGCTGAATTAAGAGGCTACCTCCCGACTTCAAAATTTTGCCCAAATTGGAGTTCGCCAATTTATTCTTCAAAGTTCGAAGTTGGTATTATGATTTTAACATCCCCCTGAGAGCTAAGTTTCGTAAATTCTACTTAAATTATAAATATAAAATGCTTGAGGAGATTTAAGGATGTGCACAAAATAACGGCTGAATGGGTTTTAAAAATATTTTTTTTTGCACGATGATAATATTCGTGATTTTATTGATAAACTATTTATCAAAGATGCTGTTAAAAAGTACTTGACGTTGATCTATATTTTATAGCTCAGTAACGAATTTTTTAAACTTGGCTTAAAAATTTAAGAAGTTGACAGCTTTATTTACAAAACTTGAGATACCGTATTTTGGTCTGAATTTGATCACGACGATGCAGATATAACAAGAACTCAAAACATGGTTCAAATCCCGTTGAGTTAATTGAAAGTAAATAATATGACAGTTTTAAAACTAATTCATAGTTTGACTTCTATCTCGGCATAAAATGAATGTAATTTGTGTTTACGTGAGAGATGGATTATTCTGACGCCAACAGTTAACCATTTGCTTGGTAAATGCGGTCGCAAATTAGCAAAACAACACGAAACACCGGATTCGACTAAGCAATATAGAATTGCGTAGAAAACCAGAAGAAGATTAATAAAGGTTAGATTCGAAGTTGCGCTGCCAACAACTGCTATCAGACAAAGTATTTTATAACCGCGATCTCATGTCACCTTATGTCGTACATAAATAATTTACAGAAAATAATACATAGAGTACGCAAAAAAAGCCGATAGTTTAAAAAGTTTCGATTAATAATAATGCAGCTGTATTTAATGAACAGTTTTATCCTAAGACAAAAAGTAATGAAATAAACAATGATGTCTTAAGTTTTCACGATTCATAATTTAAATAAAACTTCTTTTTAACCGGATTAATCGCGTATAATTTTTATTTTACATTTTAACTCGACTTTCGGTGTCTTTGCAGACCCCGTGGTCACGAGCGACTCGTGGGTCTGCAAAGACACCGAAACGTCGAGTCAAAATGTAAAATATAAATTATACGCGATTAATCCGGTTAAAAAGTAATTTTAAATAAACAATGATATCAAAGTACAGAAAGAACGGCACAACAAGCGGCTTTATCACTGCAAAGAGATTTTGTCCGGATAACCTTAGCAAAAAAAAAACAAAAGCTGTTAATCAAAGATTTTTTTTTTAAATTCAACAGTATTCTACCAATATATACAAATAATAGATATGTTATGGTATAAAAAGAGAATATAACATAAACCTTAAACCTTGCTACTGTTTATACTGTACAAATTGGATCGTAGCTAGCATGTTCGCCAAACACAGTATCCAATGTTCATTAGTGGAACGCATACACAAACACATTGGCTCTACGTGCGGGACTCGGACAAACATGGCTACATGGCTAACATGATCATGTATATAATATTATATACTTGTAATTGTTTGTATAATAATTGATGTTTTCCGGCTATAATAATGAATATGTATTATTTCAGGTAAATCCTAAACAGTACCTAAATACAAAGGTTCCCGTTTTTATGTTCGAATATGCCAAGCTTACATCTATACTAATATATAAAGCTGAAGAGTTTGCTTTTTTGTTTGTTTGTTTGAACGCGCTAATCTCAGAAACTACAAGTGGGATTTGAAAAATTCGTTTTGCATTTGATAGCCCAGCTCTAGAGGAAGGTTATAGGCTATATTTTATCCCAAAATTTCCACGGGATCAAAAGTTACGTGGGTAAAACCGCACGCGGTGGTGAAGGATTAGTAGATTCAAAATTATGAAATAAGTAACCTATCAGAGAGATAATTTTGCGAAAAAATAAACAACACACTCACCTCTTCTGAGACTTTATGTAGCAGAGGACGTCTCTACTTCAGGGAATACACAGGGCTTTTTTCTAGTTTTCTAGGAAGACTGTTAGGTTCGATTCATTAGGTAACTCGTTAAGTAGCTATGTATGTTTGCACTACTATTTAAATCATGTAGAGTTAGAAGCTTCTTTCTAATACGAGTATGACAATAAAGTTTTAAGATAAAAAAATTATAAACGCTTTGTAACTTTTCACTTTATCCCTTCCTTCTTCGTTAGAATTTTCAACTTTATGACATATTCTGTGAAGATCGACCGCTTACATATTACATTTCAAGAAGAACAGGCGGATAGACGGACAGACGACGACGGCGCGGTATAGAATAGAGTGGTTTCGTTAAAAAAATGGTTTTAGAAATCAATCATAGAAACATCAACATCATCATCACAACTCCTTGTAATGAGCCCACTGCAGGGCATGAGTCTCTCCCCTGGGTGACGAAGAGGTATAGGCCATAATCCACCAAGCTGGCCCAGTGCTGGGTGACGAATGCCAGAATTTTCAGGGGGCCGGAATGGCTTCTGACAAACCCTAACGACCACTGTATACAAGTATACAGCACCCGGGACCGATTGCTTAACGTGCCCTCCGAAGCACGGAAGTCGTCGTGGGAAATGAATGGTCATCAGTCACCCATCCAAATACAGACCGCGCCGAACGTTGCTTAACATGTGATATCGTATGATACACACATTAACCATGGCGCCACGACGACTTCATTTAAATAGAAATGCTTAAAAATATTCTTGAGTAAGACACTTCAAAAAAGTAGAATGTGTGTTACTTGAATTGAATTATTGCTACCCAATTCAAAAATTATTTAAATTGTGAATGTAAATAAACTTTGACGAGTACAACTCAAGTTTTCTATAATAGGTATCGATCTAGTCCAGAGATGGTCACTGGAACTTATTTTTGTTGCATGCACAATATGATTGAAATGAAATTGAGGAGCGTGAACCTGTTAATATAATCTTTTGTATTTGTCCTCTAAAACACAGTCTGCATATAGATTTTCAAATACGATTTCAGTTGCTTCTAGTAACACTACCTAATTCTCATAAATTGTCGAAATACTTATTTGTACTTAGGGTAGTTAAGAAACGAACGTCTAGTTATTAGTCTGTTTGCCGAGACAATAAAGCTGTTTATTACGTGTGTGATTCTCATTTGATTGTCCTTTACATAGGATATTCCAGCGACGAAGATGGAAAAAGTTAAATAAAATATTTTTCAACACACTTGCTCGTAAAGTGCGCCTTATTCTATTGAATTTAGAACTATAAACTGGGCTATAAGTCACGCGTGCATAATATATTATACCCTAGTGCATAATATAATGAATCCTACAAAATTGAATTGTACCTTTGTGCAAATTACATGCGAGTAAACAGAGCATATTTTATTGATCCGGGTTATACATTAAATATTTTCAGAAACAACAAAGAGGTTTTATACCACTTCAAATCCATATACATTTTTAAATGTTTGCGCCTTATATTAGTAAAACAAATATGTATATCAAACAAATTGTTCACAATTTACAATAATTTGTTATAAAACATTAAAATATTTGCATTTACCACTCCAAATTAAACATTTTCACGTAAAATTGGCTGTATATGCTATACAGACATTGACACATTTGTCAGAAAAAAAACTTCGCGCATGCGCGAGGTTCGGCGCCATTTTTCAATCACAATTAGCAGCTTTGTTATTAAGTGTGTTTGTTATTTTATGACCACGTATGTCTGTCTTTTACTCACAAGTGTGTTGAAAAACGTCGTATGTAACTCGTGAGCGTTGCTAATTACAGTCGAGGCTTTGATTTGAGCCCGAGCCGCAGGCGAGGGCTTAATAATGAGCCGAGACTTGTTACATAATATACTATTATAGGCATTATCAGGGATTTTAATTATATCTACATTATATGGAAGAGGGTGGCGGGACACAGAGCGACGTGACGATAACCTTCTGGGAGGCTTTAAGGCTGCAAATTGGACGGCAGCGACAGCGACAGCGGTGCGGGCAGCGTTTTCCGCGACACGATAGAAAGTATTGAGTGTCTATGAGACCGCGACAAATCGCTCGAGCGCCCGCTGGGTTCTAGAACGGCCCAGATTCCCCGCGTCTTTGTCACTGTCGCTGCCGTCCAGTTTTCAGCCTTATAGAGCAATGGATGTCTCCCGGCTGAATAAACTTGCCTGAATAAACTTGTCAGTCTAAATGCAAACATAATTTATTCTCACATCAAATAACAAAAACCTTCTAAGATTATGCTGTTTAAATATTAAATCTTTTTGCCTAACATCATTAATTAAGCGAGACTAAAAAAATGGTTCTTAATTTTACCCAAACCAAAAAAGAAACACCGAAACAAAAAATATAAATATTTCAACTGTCAACCTTTTTGAGGCGGTTTTGTTCACGACTTCGTTTCATTGCCTTTGACGCGCGTCTGTCGTTCCATTCATTTTAGGTCGCTGTCGCGTAATAAAGTGTAACATAAATAAAAAGCGGGAAACAGCCTGCGGCGATAGACAGCTACCCCAGTCTTCAACTTTCAAAGTACTATCATCTTTAGACCTACTGGATAGAATTCATTTTCGCGCAGTTTAAGATAAACTTTGTTGTTTGTACTTGTTAGTTCTGTTATAGTTCTCGAAGGTTCTTGGAGATCTCGCTTTGTACTTCGTACTCAGCATCCTTTGAGACACGGAAGATCGATATAATTGGATCGGCTCACTATTCTTAAGTAAACAACAAACTTCGTTTTTGTTAGCTGAGTGCGTTTGTACGAGCTCCCTCTTCCATTATAAATTTTACCGGGAGCTTCCGTCACAAGATCTAATTGGGTGGAGGTATGGAGGTACTATACTTGGAAATATAAAAGAGGCTGCCTTTATGATTTTTCAGAGTCAAATATTAATGCATAAAACATATATTTTACATCATGACAACAGTTTTTATAAACAAACATGTCAATCCACACTTTATTATACACAATTCTAATTTATTACATGTAATTAATTGTATTTATTGTAACAAGTAAAATGAGGTGGAAATTAGATAAATTTATGTACCAAAGTACCCATTTAGTCCCGATTTCACCGATTTCCTTCTGAGTCTAGATTAATCTCGGCTCTGACTGAAGAAAAATTGAAAGCGGAACTCCTTATAACGCGTAAGCCGAGTTCAACTCGAATTAATCGCGTTTTATTACACTGTACAATTGGGGCTTAGTAGATCCCCAATTTCTCAAGTTTCGTGCTTTAAAACTAACCTCCTCAAAAATGACCTGTAGAGAGCTACATTGAAATTAGCGTAATTCCTAATTCCATAACCAGCAGTGCACCAAAACGCTTATAACAATACCTCAGTTGTCAAGTTTCGACAAGTTGTTTAGCAGTTATGCGGGAATACTTGAACATACATACATACGGGCTGAAATCACAGCCCCGACCCGTGACAAATGTTGTTGAGGTCTGCAAAGATTTGCTGTGGGTTTGTGGTTTGGAATTGTTGACTTAGATACCTAGATTTTTTTTAAAGACCGCTGTGGCGATCGGGTTTCAAACACTATCACTAGAAGCCAGTGGTTGTAGGTTCGATCCCCGCAAAATGCAAATATTTGAATTATTTAACTTGTTCTTTAAATTGGTTCAGGTTTAACCTGTGGGAAAATTGTGTTTTTCTGTACTTAAAAATATATTCTTTTGAATTTATTTATTATAAATTTTGTTACAATACTTTTTCCCGACATATTTGTCGGTGTACCTAAATATCCCCTCCCGAGACCCTCAGGAAAAAAGATATTTATATTTGAACGTTGAGTTTTATTTATTATATTATATATTTATTTATTTTCGAAGTATTTTGTATTTCGGAAGTCATTAGGAAGTCACTGCAGACCGTTGTGTGTGTACACAAGTGTGTGTAGACAATGTTTAAGGTCTTTTATTTGAATAACAACTTTAGAACCATGATTGTCGTAATATTTACACTAAAATAACGTCATATGCATGTTTAATTTGTGAACACTTTATGTGTTTATTTATAAAAATATTGATTTTATATAGTTTTCGCAACTTCCGCTGTGCCAAGTGTTTGCATGCGCGTGCGCTGAGTTGTAACCCGGGCGCCAGACTTAGCTTCAAAGATTTGCACAAATCTTTGACGACTTTGCAAAGTCATTTGAACACATATTGACGTAACCTGCCAGACTTGCTTCGCAAACACTTTTCTCCACAGTATGCTAGTAGACAACAAACAAGATGGACAACGATTTTGTAGACTCAGTTAGCCTGTATTATTTGTATATATGTAATTAATATTTTTTTTATTTGTTATTTTTCGGGTTCCCTGTACATAGTTGCCCCTGTAACAACTCTACAAATTCCAGAACGCACTCGCTGCCCCAGTCCATTATATGGCCGCATGCAGTGTAACATGCACACAACCGTCCCGCTCAACAACGCTCGAGCAACTGGACACCGAACAAGTGTGGCAGGGCACGCAAACATTTGCACACATTCAACTTTGAACGCTTTGATGTGTGGAAAAAGACCGACACCGGATGGCAAAGTGCAAAGCTTTGTGCAAACGTTGAATACATATGCAAAGTCCAGCGCCACACATTTGTGCAAACATTTGTTCAAACATTTGAAGCTAAGTCTGGCGCCGGCCTGAGAGTCGCTGGGTTCAACTCCCAGCCAGACCAGTTTAGGAAACCAAGTTTTTTAAAACTGGCTTGGGTTTGAGTGTATACCTTCTACGTACATACATACATAACTTCACGCCTGTATCCCTTATGGGGTAGACGGCACACTAGAGGCTATAGAACCATCTGATGTCACGTGGAGGTATTATAATCATGGAGAGAGACTATTGCAGTGACAGGGTGTCAGCCTATCCCCCGCAAAAATGCTAATAAAACCTCGGTCCCTTAACTGACTTTTACAGTATGCCCGGGAAGAGAAGCAGCTGGCACATTCTATGTTTTTCTTTCGCTCCCAGTCCAGCATGTAAAAAATACCTAAGTACCTATAGTTATGTAGGTATATACCTACTACTCTACTAGAACATCCCACAGTGTGTGGTCTTCATAATTTATTATTAGACTTAATTTGGCGCTTTGCCTTTGGACCATGTAATAAAACCTGTCATCACCACCCAGCACTGGCTCAGAGAGATGTGATGATGATGATGAATAAAATCTGTCACTATTTCTATTGAGAGCTAAATATCTTAGTGACGCTTTGATTAGCAAAAAACAGATTATCTTTGCAGACAAGACATCATTCTAAACCAGTGTACTGAAATTTCTGTATTTATCTCACAAATGAATAAAGAAATAAACAATTTTTGCCCCCATTGGGGTTTCGAACCCTGGAAGAGGAAATAAATATTATAAAAAATAAATATTAATTATTGACTCAGTAAACTTAACCGAAAGTTACAGAATTGATTACGCAACGCATGGTTACGCTAACGTTGGCAGCAATCCGCGTGCCAGGTCACGTGCCGCGATTGACTCATTTGTATGGAAAGTAAATAGTAACATAGTAGGGATTATTTATAGGGAAAACTAGTGAAAAATTAAGTACCTTCTTTTGTACATAATTATGATCAGAATCGAGTACGGGTGCTCTCCTTCATTATCTAAAATTTGGCACCAGTCACCCTGTATATTATTGGGTTGGGCATCTCCCATGATACGAATAAAAAAAAAAAAAAACGTTTATTTTCAGACCAGTGATCCATAGTTTGTTAGTAAAACATCGTAGAAACTTAAATACATACATACATAACTTCGTGCCTGTATCCCGTATGGGGTAGGCAGAACACCAGAGGTAATAAAGCCATCTGATGTCACGTTTGACAAATTTGGAGGCATTATAATAGTGAAGGAGGTGTTATTGCAGTGACAGGAGGTCAGCCTATCGCCCACAAAAAAGCCTCCCATAACACCTCGGTCCCTTGACTAACTTTTACAGTATGCCCGGGAAGAGAAGCATGTGGCACATTTTCTTTCACTCCCAGTCCAGCATAGAAGCAAGAAACTTAAAGAACATATAAAACTTATAAAACTTCAAAAACTTATAAAACTAAAACATATAAAAATTCTTAATTAATGTATAATGTTTGCTGTTTTTTAATTTTTATTTCTTATTTTCTCCTCTTATTGTTTTTTTTGTTTGTTTAATGAATGCACCTTCTTTGTTTTGTGATAGTTATTTTTATTTATCTATATTATCACCTATATGTGAAAACTTGTAATTGGCTTTCTTTTTCCTATATTTTCAATATGTAATATTTCTAGCTGTAAGTTTTCCGAACAATTGTAAATAAATAAATAAACATAAAAAAAATTAACTTTCTACCTAAAAACATATTTCCGTTCGCACACTTACACCAAATGTAACGCAATAGTACGCGAATATTCTAGTAATGTGAACAAGGATTCAAAACCGACCTCAGCAAACAACATTGAAAACGTAAAATAAGTATTTTCCGCTCTAAAACATTTTCAAGCAAAGCCCATATTTCCAGTTTATGTACAGTCATGAATGAAATTGAATTGCCACTTGACATTTCCATTTACGAAGCAGGAGGTAACGATCTATCGAGTTGCAGAAATACGTGCGACTCGCCTCCAGTGCACTCGGTTCCAGTACGCTCGCACATCATGCTCTATAACTTACAGCCGTCCCATTTCCTTTCGAAAACGTTGACAGCCATAAAGCAATCATTATTTTTAAAAGCTCCTTCTTAGAGGTACTTTTAAGAAGAAAAGTGTTACAAATTTCAAATGAAAATTGTAATTATAAGACATATTTTTCACATAGTACCTATTTATTTATTTAATAATTTATGTACACACAAGGAAAACTTAAACAGACAAACAATTAAATTGACAACAAGGTACAAAGGCAAAGCTTATTTCTAAAAGAAATTTCTACCAGCAAGCCTGAGGCTGGGAAATGAGAAAGAAATAAAAAATTAAGTGCGTACTACATACTAACATAGAAAAGATATATTACATTCAATACATACATAAACATACAATACATACATATAATTACATATACATATATAAAATATAAATACATAATATATATAAAAATAAACACGTGTTTAAATAATATCAATAAACGTTCTATAATATAATCGATTTTAAAGACCTATGTTTGGGAGAGATAATGTTCTCTAACTCTTCTTTTAAAAATATGTAGTGATTTCGACTCACGGATTTCGTAGGGTATCCGTGTAGGACCGTCTCTCCGTATAGGACAGTTGGAGATCTATGGTTACAGCCAGCAAATATAATTCATACTAGCTGCTGCCCGCGACGTCGTCTGCGTGAACGCTATGCAGCACCAAACGCACCTACGATTATAACACTGCTAGCGTGATAATATGTATATGTATTGACCCGACTTCTCAACTATCTTCATGCCAAATTTGAAGTAAATACATGCAGTACTTTTTGAGTTTATCCCGGAAAGACAAACAGACAAACAGACAAAAATTCTAAAAACTATATTTTTTGTTTCTGTTTCGATTGTAGATCATACCCCAAGTATTCTTTTAAAAAAATATTCAATGTACAGTTTTGACTTTCCTACCATTTTATTATATGTATAGATAGATGAACCATGCTTTGGCTGGCAATGTAACTATGTAACCTTATGTTAGGAGGCATCTTAGCCCAGGGACCTAATTAGTAATAGACAGTGTAGTTTGTTCCTAGAGGTTACGAATATACATAACCTTAAGGTTGCAAACTGGACGGCAGCGACAGCAACGGCGAGAGTGACAGCGGCGCAGGCAGCGGCGTGGGCAGCGATTTCCGCGACACGATAGAAAGTATTGAGTTTGTATTGCACCGCGTCAAATCGCTCAAACGCCCGCTGGCGTTGAGAACGGCCCAGATTCCCCGCGTCGCTGCCCGCGCTGCTGTCGCTCTCGCTGTGCCGTCCAGTTTGCAGCCTAAGGCGTGGACCTTTAGGGATGATGGCCAACCTTTTTGGTATTTATGACTCGGCAGGATTTGGACATATTATGAAATGCCCGACCATAGACATATCGTCTTGTTTTGTCAACTTCCTTTCCCTGTTCGGTAGTTATAAATTAAGGTTAATTTTTATTGGCTCACACATTGAAGTTCATTTTCAGTCTTGCAATAGTATTCATAAATTGCACAGTTTAAAATTCTGAATGTTATAGAGATGTCTAGATATTATTGCGCATGGACAGCATGTATTGCATTCTTGTATGTTTTTGTTTAACCTAGCATCATACTTCCAATAATATAAATCGTTGTGTGGAAAAGCCTTCTTATTTGTTTTATTGTAATTGATAGGTACAGTCGTAGTCCAAAATTGAGGTATAGTTTACGCTAAGTTCGAAAGAGATAATAGAGGTCGCTATAACATAGTGATTTACCGATCAGAATTTTAAACGCTGTGATAAGGTGCTCATTAAACTGACAGACATCTAAAATTAATTAAATGAATGAGTGTGTGACTCAATCAATGATCGTGCAGGAAATTATAACCCTTATTGCAATGTGCCACTATGCCTCCGCTTTTGAAGTCGACCTTACATGGTATTCTACACGATAGAGGCCAATCAAAAGTTTTCGCACATCAATAATAATAATAGAATAAAATAATATCTTATTAAATTAATAAAATAATTAAGCATATAAGGGAAGAAACATCTACTTTAACAAAGTTACCTTGCTAATTCCGCGACTTGTACTTGCACTAGTGATGCAGGATTTTCGTGCGTTGGTTCACCGCCCTCCTCCGTAGTTGTCATGGATTTCCGCAAAGTAACGCCTGAATCAATCAATTATATGGAAGAAACATCGTCGGTTTCTTCCCTTATATGCGTACAATAATAGAAGGTATGTCTGATAACTACGCTGGTTATATTAGGAGCATGGTCTATTTCATCCAGGATGAAAAACAGTAAAAATTGAACCACAAAAAGGTTCAATAAAAACCTAGTTACAATAAATTGTTAGAAATATGAATAAAATCTCGTCTTAAAGAACAAACTTCTTTCTTAAGTCCAATTACTATAGTAAACATCCTTTATACACTTTTCATTAATTTACATAAAAAAATAAAGAAATATTCCACTTTACAACAAAAACTTACGCCTTTAAAAGAAGCGCGTTATGCAAAACTTTGTGTTAGCCAAGCAGTATTTTTTTCTTTTTTTCTTCCGTCGCCTTTGCTTTATAAATTAACTTGTAGAAGAAAATAAATAGTAAAGGAGTACTGGCGATGTCGAAAGTCGAATAGAAGCCTTTCTGCGAGGAATTCTTGGAAGGCAGCTGAAGTATTACAGGTACGCGAGTTTCCCGGGATTCTGCTTGAAAGGAGGTTGTTTTCAAAAGAATCGACGAAGCGGACATCACAAGCATTCTTAGAATATAGTATTATATAATAATTATAAGATTTTTATGTTTCCTGTTTCATTGGAAAGTTTTCTAAGTATCTTTTATGATAGTATCCAAGTACTTTTATGAAGTTTTGCTACTTAATTGCAAACTGAAAATTAAGGAAAATCTTTCCTTCGAAATGGTTTGCGCATGACGCCATTTTGTACAAGCACACTCAAATATCTTATGTTTTTTTTATAGTTTTTACTCTTTTATACATATTTAGATGCAACAAAAGTTTTTATATACCTTATAATTTTTTATTGACTATAAGATGTTTTTTAAATGGAGAAAATATTTGTTTTTAATAATTTTCCAAATTGTTAAAGGTTCCAAAGCATAAAACAATGGCGTTCCGTGGTAGCTTTAGATATCATGCAACCAAATGCTGGAACAATATTACTCACAATGTCAATAGTGTCAACATATTTAAAAGTAAAATTAAGCACCATTTATTGTCTCAGCAAAAACGCATTAGGTACCTCCCAAAGTTGCTCAAGAATGTAATCCATGTAAGAACCATATTATTAATTAAAAAAAATAATTATGTAGTTATGTTTAAGATTTTTTGTTTTTCATTATTTTAATATTAATGTATCCTCAATTTAAAAATGGGTCTGTATATATTTGCTTTACTTATAATAAATAGAAGCGAAGCGTAGCTACTGAACGCATAGGATTTGGCAGAATAAAACGCGTTATTGCTGAACTTGTTCCAGCATCAACATCAAGCTGAGCCAAAGCCTTTTTGCTCGCACTATCATTAAATTTATTATTTTATCTTGTATTAGTTCGAATCCTTTTTTTGTGAGCAAATAAATTGATTTATTATTATTATTAATTAACCTGTTATGTAGGTAATGCAAATAGCAACGACTCTCTATTCTCTAACACACATTGCTATTTTTATTGAGACGGCGAACATTAGTACAGCAGGCAACAGATCAAGCGTTACAAAACTGTCAAACTCCAACCAATTTTTAACTTAAGTCGAAGGCACAGAGTTCAGATTCAATCACATTTTTCGACAGATTTGGAAAGGCTAATCTGCGGAAATATCGCAAAATATACTGAGGCCCATATCCTGAAATCTGACTTAAGTGTTGATCATGTTTCGAGTAAGAGCTTCTGACAATTTTTAACCCCCGAAAAGAGGTGTACCTAAATATTATAAATAAATAATAAATACATAAATATTTCTGAAACTTACACAACATTATCTAGCCCAAATTAAGTTTCTTAAAGAACTTGTGTTATGGATACTAGATAACTGATATACTTAAATATACAGGGTTGTTTTGTAGGCACCTACCAAATTTAATTATTACGTACTTTGATACAATACGAATAATCTGCATTTTTACTTTAGTATCGCTCAGTAGAAAAAAGTAAAAATATGGCACCTCAATTTGTTTCACGAATAGTCGTCGTTGATGAAGGCACTATGATTACGTTTAATAATATTACGAGGACGTAGTACAGTAGAATCTTGATAACTCGAATGTCAAGGGAAACCAAAAAAAAATCGAGATTGCAAGTTTTCGACTTAACAAGAATTTCGACATAAAAAGGCACAATTTCATAGAACATTTATTACGACAAATTACATTAGGTAACATAAAATGAGAGAGAGAAACATAACATCAGCTGTGTTTCTTAGAAATTCGAAAGTTTATTGAATGTATTCATTCCTTGCACGTGTGCAAAACAAAAACAATAGATAAGAGGCCCCGAGCCCCGAACATTCCTTTTTGATTTTATTGCCACGAGTTTTGAGCTCCGGGAATCCCGAGTAAGAAATCATCATATTTTATGAACTTCGACTTACTGAGGTAGGTATTATTATTATTTATTGTACTACAAGACGTTTTGTCGCGCGACAAAACATGTTAACGATATTAGATTGCAAGGTCACACTTTGAGTTCAGTAGTTATGCATACCTACAGGCAATAAAAAAAGTTACCTACATAAGTTACGTACAATCTTTTCCTTCATACTTTTACGGGCTTAGGTCTGGCAAATCGCAAAAGGTTTTAGCGATTTAATGAGAAAAATTGAACATAATACTTTTAAGTGAATGCAAAAAAGATACAAAGAACAAGCATTTTGCAATTCGGCGTATTTAAAAAGATTGAATCAACTTATGTACATTAATTAAAGCTCTAATCAACATTATTTACAGAATTATTACGATTGAGTTTCAAATTCAATACTTAAGTAAGTGTTCAAAATGATTACCATGTTTCTCCAGGCAGAGTCTAGCACGTTTTAATACAGTTTCTTTAATTTTGTTAAGCACTGCAGTGTCACTTTTCACTTTTTCAAATGCACTCACTATTTGGGTTTTTAACTCAGAGAGGCTTTGAGCTTCGTTCTGATAAACAAGTCAAGGGTTTTGCGGGCTCTCGCGAACGCAACTGCGATACGCAGACTGCGCGTGCACTTCCGTCGAGGATGCGCGAGCGACTGAAGGTCTTGGCAACAGACAAGTGTTTCCGGATTTGCGACGGCGCCGCCGGCCGGTTTCGTTCACGTCCGGTCATGTCGGTACCATACCTACTCGATGTAATGGCACTTATTTTCAAGAAGATACGATTGTTTTTTGAGAATTTGGACGTCTGTGATGTAATTCATTCAGCCAAACACGTTGCACCTCTGCGCGTAGTCTTTATAGTTCATAGTATTGATTCATAAAATAGTATGACCACGTTGTGCTTAACATTATAGTGAATAATATGAATTTCGGTGAAAAAAAATTACTACTCATTTTTGGCAGAAATGGTTTCTATTAATGATACTTATTACGTAAAAAAAATTTGGTAGATGTTGTCAAATGAACCCTGTATAAACATATATATTGAATAAATAAATATTTCTTATCAGACTAAACTTAAATAAACATATAAACATCCATGACTTGACGACTAATATCTGTGTTTATCACACAAATATCCGTCGCCGCCGGGATTCGAACCCAGGACCTCTGCCATAGAAGGCAATGTATGTTACCACTACACCAGCCGGTCGTTATAAGTTACACTGTGTGTGTGAGAGTCTGTCTGTGGCATCATAGCTCCCGAACGAATGAAGTGATGTCAATTTATTTTTGTATTAAAGGTAATTTACGGGTGAGTGTTCGTATGTTTGATGTAAATCGGTTGAGCCGTTTAAAAGTTGTGGGGGTGAAAGTGAGGAAGAATAACCCAATTTGTGCAAATATACTCAAGTGGGGTCTTAAATGAAAGGGCACTGAAAGTTTGTAATAAGTAGATGTGTCTAATCCAACCTATAAAAATGTGAAATAAAAAAATAAAACTAAAATTGTAGAAAATAAATAATTTGATAACGGTCCCCTAACGCGTCCCCTTATTTTTTTTAGAATAGGATTATGATCTATGACCGGCTGGGGTAGTGGTAACAAACATTGCATTTTATTTTATTTTATTTCATTATTTTCGGAAAACTTACAGCTAGTTAAAAATATATACAAAATGCTTTAGTTAAAAAAAGGCCAATTAAAAGTTTTCACAAATAGGTTATGCCAGAGTATATCGAATCCCGATATAGGCGGATATTTTAAAGAAAAACATCCGGGTCTGTAATGCGCATGGCACACTATGGTATCACAAGATTTGCTTAGTTTGGGGCTATTTAGTTGGTGTTATTCTCTGGGGATTAAAAACAAAATAAATATTTAAAGATCTTGCAAAATCGAATTTGGTCTAGGAAATAACTGGCTCTTTTTCAAATATTGCCGAAACACATCACCGCCGGAGCGGTAATATTTGGTCGCTAGCCAGTCGGACGGACCCTGACGGGATCCTACCACCAAGTGGGGGTAGGATCCCGTCAGTGGGGGTTGCTTGGATTAGACGCCTTTATGACACAAGTAGAATGACATTAGCTTGTGTCCCGCTTGAAACTGTCGAGTTACACTTTTATCGGGTCCAAAATAAATGACACATTATTTCAAACATAATTCAGAAACGCTTTTTTGTGACGGTGTTTCGTAAAAATAGTTTTCATTCCGAAGAAATCGGCTGGTATAACTTAATAGAAATTAATCGGGGGCGCCACGAGTGCTCCACATACCAGGGGCTCCTGCCACGGGCCCCTTTTTGGGTCATTGTTTTTTACTCTTTTATGCGGAGAATAAAAACGCTTGAAAGTTTTCACTCAAAAACTTTATAAATTGACCTGTTCCTATCTACACAAGTGCACAAAAACAAATTTCAAATATCAACGTAATACATTTACATACATGTAGATACAAAAAAATTAAAAACATTTAACATTGTGCGGGAGTCGAGCCCGGAGCGAGTGATGCAGCCATTGTACTTTAGCGCTACATCGGTCGTCATTTGTTCGTTTCTGTTGCTAACTGTTGCAAATACATTCAGTTTTAAAATGAGGATTGTCTTTAAATGACCATACAAATGCAACGCGCACTGATTAAATATAATCAAAACAACGCATTTATCTCATGTGGGGTCGAGTGATTAGTAAGAGGCGACTAATCCGAGTGACCTTGAGATCAGGGTCCGCTGTGCTTGACATTATATTTATATAAAGTAGTATAGAGTAGGCCATTACACGTGGGAGGTTCTTTTTTAATGGTCGTTCTTTTTTAAATGCTACAGCCAATGCCTGTTATAAAGTTATGGGGGTAATACAATATCTATACTTAATATATAAAGCTGAAGAGTTTGTTTTTTTGTTTGTTTGTTTGAACGCGCTAATCTCAGAAACAACAAGAGGGATTTGAAAAATTATTTTTGTATTTGATAGCCCAACTCTTGAGGAAGGTTATAGTCTATATCTTATCCCGAAATTCCCACGGGATCAAAAGTTACGCGGGTAAAACCGCGCGCGGTGGCTAGTTTAAAATAATCAACCAATGCAGGGCATTAATAAAAAAAACAAAATAAAAATTTTGAAAAACCCACGACGCGACGGTTAAAAATCAATTGAAAAAGAATAAAATAATTTAAAATCCCCCGACTGAAATGATTTATGTGACGAGAGATAATTAACGTGAAAAGCTTTTTTAAAAGTTCACTTGATCTCACACAGAGTCGGTCATATTATGAACAACATACTATTCGTTTTCATAGCACTTCCCTACGCTTACCTATTTGGTTCTCGAAGATGTAGATGTCGCACTAACATAGGTATTCAACTCCCTATGAACTTTAAAAGAAGAGCAAGAAAGTCCGTCTGGGGCTGCCATTGAATGAATTCGTTTTATAGTTTTATATTGAAATTTAAAATGTTGTTGTTGTTACCGTTAAACCTATTTTATTTAAACATTATACCAATCAAATCCAAAGCGATAATTGAAAACGGCATTCAAATCGGACCAATGGTTTGCAAACAAATATTTACTGCAGCGCCTCCTGGTGATTTGTTACCGTAACACCTATCTCAGAACATGCGCTAATCAAATCCAAAGCGATCACTGAAAACAGCATTTAAATCGGACCAATGGTTTTGCAGATAAACGGTAACATTGGCTTTTAAAACAAATGTTTACTGCAGCGCCCCCTGGTGAGTTGTTACCGCTGCACCTATCTAAGAACATGCACTAATCAAATCCAAAGCGATCACTGAAAACAGCATTTAAATCGGACCAATGGTTTTGCAGATAAACGGTAACATTGGCTTTTACAAACAAATGTTTACTGCAGCGCCCCCTGGTGAGTTGTTACCGCTACACCTATCTAAGAACATGCACCAATCAAATCCAAAGCGATTACTGAAAACCGCATTAAAATCGGACCAGTGGTTCTGGAGATAAATTGTAACATTGGTTTGCACAAACCTCTCACCCTAAACGCATATACCGTCTCCGTTCCGTCGTGGGTAAAAAACGACTTTACTGACATTTTTAAATCCTAGTCAAAGCTTCTTTAGTCTTAGGTCACCAAGGTACATTTCACTGTATTGGAATTCAAGGTAAAATTTTTTGAATGTTTCAAATTTTTCAAAAACTACTTAATCGATTTTGATGAAATTTATACGGGACCACTTCTGAAGTATCCTCTTTCATATAAAACTAAAGAATATTTAAAATCGATTCATAATTGTCCGTAAAATCGTGTTACAAAGACAAAAAAAGATCATACACACAAATTGAGAACCTCCTTTTGGAAGTCGGTTGAAAAAATACAAAGAGGTGGTTGGTGTATATGTACTCTATTATGAAAAGATATTTGCTCATATACCTACACTAGCCACCGCGCGCGGTTTTACCCGCGTAACTTTTGATCCCGTGGGAATTTCAGGATCAAACATAGCCTATAACCTTCCTCAAGAGTTGGGCTATCAAATGCAAAAAGAATTTTTCAAAACCCACTTGTAGTTTCTGAGTTTAGCGCGTTCAAACAAACAAACTCTTCAGCTTTATATATGAGTATAGAAGTATAGAAGATAGATATAGACAGATAGGTTTCTGTACCAGCAGATCATGCGTTCCAAATCTGTAAAAAAATTAAATTAAATCTAAACTCTACACCTTCGGCATTAAGTAAAAAATTGGTTAAGCAAATTTAACCGGGTTTTAAGACGGTCTCTCGCAAATTCAATATTTCAATATCCTCTCGTGGCAACGGGTTCTGCAAAGATACCGGGACGACGAGTTAGAATGTAAAAATGTATCTAATTATACGCGATAAATCCGGTTAAAAAGTGTTTTATTTAAATCGGAAAAATTTAAGACTATTAAGGCACCGTCAACCGAAGTAGATACATAAGTAGATACGTAGATACACAACTTCACGCCTATATGGGGTATTGGGGTAGGCCTTATGGGGTAGGCAGAACACCAGAGGTTATAAGACCATCTGATGTTACGTTTGACTTTGGGAAATTATAATGATGGATAGGGACTATTGCGGTGACAGGGGGTCAGCCTATCGCCCACAAAACACGCCTATAAAACCTTTGTCCCTTAACTGACTATTACAGTATGCCCGGGAAGAGAAGCAGCTGGTACATTCTATGTTTTTCTTTCACTCCCAGTCCAGCATGGAAGCAATTTAAGTACATTTGTTAGGTATTTTTATAGTGAACACCCTGTGAGGTACGTCCTTCCAGTAAAGTCCTGGTACTTTTAAGCGTCTAGTGAATAGGTTTCTCATGGATGGACGTTGGTCACTTACGTCTTCGTGATCACGTGATCAGGTGTCATGGAAGATAAACGTTCCATCCCTAATTTATACAAAAATACAGTCATGATTTATTCAACTTCCAAAAAGCTGTGTTCCAGATAAGCAGTGTACCTAATTACTGGTGTAATCTTGTCCCCTCTGAAGATGATGCAAGATGAAGATGATCGCATAGGTTTTTTGTAAGTACACACGTGGAATACTATATACAGGGTCTGCTTAAAATAGTCAATTATATTTTAATAGCAGATTAGGAATGACGAGTGGGTCTGAATTTCGAAAAAAAAAAAATTTTTTTTAATATCTTCCATAAATTAAAATTTCAAAATTCTTCTCTGTGAATAAAATTTAAGATTAATCTACATTTTATGACTACAAACAATTACTTACATGGAAATGTTTTTATTACTTGCTGTGTAGTCATAATTTACCGATCAAACTTAAATTTTGAAATTTTAATTTAAGAAAATTTTATAATTTTTTTTTTCTAATTATGACCCACTCATCAGTCTTAATCTGCTATTTAAATATTATTGACTATTATATGGCGGCCCAATATAGGATCGAATAGATTCTATCAAAAGGTAACAGCTGTTTTTAGGGTTGACACTTAGATTTTGATCTAAACCTTGAACTTTTTTTCCGAATAAACCGTAAGGATTACAAGTTTATGTTACTGTTACTTATAAACTACATCACCAAACATACAATCCCCTTAAGTATTATCTCTTCATTATGGTACACGTTGTATACACTTAGCAACCTATTCGGTTTTAATAAGGTTCATATTTCAATGAAAATTTATACATATTATTGCACGTGACTGTACCTACGAGTAAAAGCCTAACTACACTGTTGGAAACAAAACATCAAACCAAGGTGACCTTGCTAGTTTACAACGTGTTTCCAACAGTGAAGACGGCTGTTGACAACCAAATTACATGACCTTGGCGGGTTGGAAACGGCGCGGCGCGGCGGTGTTTAGAATTACAGACATACATCTACATAGACAACGCAAGTGCCACGATTTGTATTCGAACCAAGCGTGCCGACTTTTTAAGACCTATTGTGACGTCACATCTGATATTTATTACTGGAAAATACAAAAAGATTCAGAGACACCGATACCGCCGATGAAATCGATTATTAAGACCGATATTGATATTGTGGACTCGATTTTCTAACAGACATACATACACGCATATTACAATACATATTAAATCTAGAGGCGACCAACCTTGACGCTTGGTCGGGGTTCGGACACGCAAAGGATATGCATTTGCGTTATCTACGCAGATGTATGTCTGTTTTTAGGACAGTGTGTACGCTTGTTATTGTATATCTTACTATGTAACTATAACTAGAAATGACTCGAGTTTTGTAGCTTTTTATCCTGCGTTTCAACCTTTCCTTCTTTGTATCCTCAATTGCATACAAAATTGCCATCGCGAAGATGTTGCCAACGCGAGAGATCAGAGCACACTGACGATTAAGGGGCGTGGCCTGGCGTGACCTTGGCTTGTGTTCTTGTTTGTCCCCTTGTTGGAAACCACCGTTTGTAACAGTGTGGATGACTCGGAATTGGTTGACAACAACTTAACCTTCCTTAACCTTGGTTGGAAGCATTGGTTTTCAACGTGTTTTCAACAGTCTGGCGGCCCTCTAAAACACCTGCACGGAACGCCTCGCAACAACTTCAGAGGGGACAAGACATTTGGCGCGATCTATACCCAGGGGGGGGAGGGGTCACAGGGGACATGACCCCCCCAAATCATTTAAAGATGAACCCGTTATAATGGAAGAAGCTAGAAAAAGATACTTCTGAATAAAAAAGTTAGTTGTGACTCCCCCAAAATTCAGATGTGACCCCCCAAAATTTCAGTCTGCGACCGCGCCTGTCTATACCAGGACTTACCTTCTAACTTCCCCGGGTCCACTTTGCACTGTGGGTTCCTCTAGAGTTACAGGTGTCCGTGAATGCTAGTGATTACTTAACGTCAGATAACACACATGACTTTTATTATACCTACATACATACATAACTTCACGCCTGTATCCCTTATGGGGTAGGCAGAACACCAGAGGTTATAAGACCATCTAATGTCACGTTTGACAAAGGAGGTATTATAATGATGGATAGAGACTATTGCAGTGACAAGGGGTCAGCCTATCACCCACAAAAACGCCAATAAAACCTCTGTCCCTTTTACAGTATGCCCGGGATGAGAAGCAGCTGGTACATTCTACGTTTTTCTTTCGCTCCCAGTCCAGCATACCTATAAATAATAAAATAGGATTCCAAGAAAACAGTACTAGTATAAACGTATTTAAACTTTTTATTCAATTTACTTTAAGTACCACTTATATTACCTATAATCTCCAATTACAACACAAAATAACTTCAATTTGGATACAATAAATACAGATTTTTAAACTAAAATAAGAGATCAAAACTTAAATCAGGTAACAGTTAAAGGTGTTTTTCTAAGCGATTACTTATGCAGTTATTAAAATTTTGTAATGTTTTTTAAACACTCTGTATACAGGATATAAAAATAACATCTAAAAGACTTTGCTTTGAATCCAACATTTTATACAAAACTGAGCTAAAATGTTCGTTACGAACCTGTATGTTATGTTACACCATTTATAGTCCAATTCACCAATCATCTTAACGTTTACCGATATCCCGCTAACATCACCGATCACCAATGTATATCACAATTAAATTAACAATTTAGTAACAAGGACTGTCCTTTTTATATATCGCCATTAAACATATAAAAATAATTCAACAAAGTGTGAGCTCGTGAACAAATGGCCACTTTCGAACATCTAACCAAAAAATTACCTTACGAATTACTCTTAGTTATTGGGCAACTGTTTTGGCTTTAAATTAGTACATCCTTTATAAGAAATAACCAACGTCATTAAGTAATTATGGTCCACTAAATACACATTCTCATTCCTCACAGCCCCTAATTTAGATCATACATACTATTATTATTAATAACAAAATTTAAACTATGATATATTAAAATAACACATAAAACATTTCAGTAAGTACCTACACAATTATGTGATAAAAGGCAGTTATTTATTAAAAGAAAATGGAAATATCTACTTAACTTGGAAACTAGCCTATTTGAGCTTTGCTCGCAGTACGTGACGTCGAGTTGAAATATTTATCTTATACATTATTATGTACTGCACGTTCATGTCGTTGAAAAAGATAACTAAAATTTGAAACAGATAAAATAAGATAAAACGATAAAACCTAAAATCAAAGCTATTCACTGTGTTTACTTCACGAATTCAATATTTATTATTAAAAAACAAACAAGATGGTATTTCTGAATCGCACGACACATATGGAGACTCCCTTGACGAAGCAGTAAAACAATTTAAAAATTAACTAATTACACCTATGTTTGTCAAAACTCAAGCGATGTTTTAGCAGATTTCAGCATATTTTTGGTATAGTATCTTTCTTACTATGAACAATTTTACGTATTCACATTTCCGTATCAACTCAATATAAAATATAAACAACATCAACAATCTGTCTGCTAATACATACGTGAGCCTTGATCTCATTTGTAGTAGTTGTGCCCGCGTTTTCTTTCTGAATTCTAATTGGATGGCAAAAATGGAGTTGCTATCATGAAAGCGGGCACATGAAGTGGTAGAACTGGTCAAAGTTGACGGGTTCCAGGCCGTACTCCGCGTCCTGGCGGTCCAGCAGCTCAGGGTTTCTCTTGAGGAAGTTGCGCACCCAGTCCTCGCCCGCCATTCGGGAGTTCACATCAAACGGATGGTTCAAGCTGTTGTCCTCAGCGTATTGGAATGCCAGCTCGCGGATATCGCGTCTCGTGACGCCCATGAAGAATTTCTCCATGCTCTTGATGTAGCCAACGAGATCTTTTTCTTGGCTTTCTGTGAAGACTCGACGGTAGTGCCCCATTAGCGGCTTGGGGTCGTCCGGCAGCTGGTAGCGCAGCTTACTGGCTCTCCTCTGCAAGGTAGACCGCGGGATGTGAAACGTCCTCGCAGCTAACTTGTATCCCATCTTCCCGGAGACCACGGCGGCAACAGCCCTCGCCATGTCCTCTTCGTTCCATGATTGGCGACCACTCATTCTTTCGTACTTACGTACCATTGCTCTCTGAAAAAGATAAAGTGAACTTATGCAATTGTACTAAATACAAACAACGGCGATTGTCAACGGAGCGCGTAGGTAAATAAACAATGAATATGCGTTCAGGAGTGTTTCCTGTACGCGCAATGATTTGTGCGGTAGTAGGTAGGTATATGGAAATGAGCACGACGACGACGCGAGAGTTCGGCGAAGGGTACGCGGCTCTGTACCGGTTTGTGGACCATGACACCGAGCGATCAATGCCGACAACAGAGAAAAAAACCCGGTTGGGTAAACAACTCATTTTAAACAATTTAATAATTAACCATTATACCTACTTAGTTAAATATCACACACAATGGTAATCCCATTGTACTGGCTGGCATGTGAGAAATATTTTAAATATTGAAAATGAAATCATAATTATGTTATTTGTAGAAGTGCAACGGGAAGACCAGTTGTGAGTGGAAGGGAAAGGGATTTCACTTTTGTGGGCGCTGCGATCACGTGGCTTTCTTTCGCAGCGAGTTTAGTGAACGGCTGATAAAATACAGCCGACCTCTTATAGCTACTGCGTAATGTAATGAAACAACTGTTTGCTGATATGACCAAGTCGAGCCGCGATAAGGTTGCGTTGGCAATATTACGCATTTGTTAAACCAGTAAATCTATGGGGCCCTTTATTTAAACGCTAGCGCGTTGCCGACACCTACAGTAGTTCGTGCAGTTAGAATCGTAAACACTATCGTTTAATGCCTAATGGAACGGGAAATACCACTCGATAGCGGTCGTCCGTCCTTGAATGACCGAGAGTCCGATCTTTTATCTGTCAAAAGTACGTTCGTCGAACGCCCGCAGTCAGCTGTTTGTGATCGCTCCACAACAAGTCTATCAACGAAGCCCTTTACCCAGTCACTAATGTAAATTAGAGTTTCTCTTCGACGCTGTGTAGACAATTCCTATACATTGACGGTTCATAGTGAAGTATCAGTTACGCGCGAACACTATAAAAGCAACGTACAACATCCACGGCGTAACGATGCGATACGGTCGCTATCACGCAGATACTTTGGTAGTGAGTCGAGTACGGCATGAGGCGAGGTTACTGTGACGCGTGACTTGCAAGGTCCCCGCTGCATTGCACGATGCGCCAAGGTTGCCTCCTTCTGCCGAGTACAACAACGAGAATCTATGGCCTAAATTAATATCTACTTATATCTAATGGAATGGCAAAAGAAAACGTGCACGCCAAAGTGAATGTATGCACTCATACCCACGAATGTATGAGTGTAGATACCTGCATCGTATTGCAATAACAGAAGTGAAATCTGTGAAGTCCGAAGCTGTGTTAGATTGAATTAGAGAGAAAGAAAGTGCGTGGTGAGTGTGGATGAGGGTGTATGGGTTGATTGAGGGGGCGATAGAGGTTTGGTACTCACGTGGGCGGCGGAGTCGCGGGCGGCTTGGCGCTGCCAGCGGTGGCGGAGGCGTCGACGTGCGGCCGGGCAGACGGCGCGCTCGGCACTGCCCGCGGGGCCCGTCTTGCCCCGCCGCGGCCCTCGCGCCTGACGTCACCTGGCCCAGGGCCCGACGACCTACACTCTATTTATATCCAACGCTAATTACCTAGATCCTTTCTTTGTCACTACGCACTGACTGCACCTTGCAAGTGCCTGCATAAATACACTTGGCTACGTTTCACATACGAACGTAGAGATACGTTTTGGTAAAAACGTCATCTGTTCAACGTTACATCTATCTTGCTTATAACAATACTTTGTGTTTGATGATTACTCATTTTAATTTAAATAAATTTGAGTGTAAGCAACCAAGATCTAGGGCAACGCTGAACAAAGACTTATTAAATTTGTGTTAGTTGGATAAAATATGCAAGTTGCTGTTTGTTATACTATTTGAAGGCAATCCCAAATGCAAATTTTTGGGTCTTTGTTACACAATCCGCTGAAACAGCTGACGACATTTTTAGCAAAGAAGTTGGCACGTTCCCTACCTTATTGGGTAGCTAACTAGCCTCATACCTGTGTTAGATATTTTAAGCGACTATTAATTTTTACTTAATTAAATTTAGAACTAGATAGCTATTCTAAAGCCATTACTCAATTTCTTGATAGGTACCTCTGATATGATATGATATTTGCAAGGTTAATAACCTACCTTTCTTTATTTGTGTTATCTTTTTTTCTGTTTTATCATTATTTGTATATTTTGGACTGAATAAAGTGGGTTTAGTCCCACTATACTTACAAATTGTATTTGTGTACCATTTTAAACATGGCGGAAGAGGATAAAATTTTCTACACAGACGACGCAAAGACTGGAACAATTCCTTATCCTACAGGATCACTATTAACGCAGGTCAAGCCGTAGGCAACTGCTAGTGTTAAAAAAACTTCGACTATATTGATACACGTAGAGTGTATGTATCGATAAGCCATAGATAATATACCTACGTATTTTAATGTCAGTCTGTTAGTACTACTTACGTTTTTAATATATTGTACTATTCACAATTCCCACTTACCTTCTAAATATCTTTCCACTTCTACTCATATTGTAAGCATGATAATTTGTGAGAAAAAGCAATTCTTGTTCATTGCTCTTTTACGCTAAAACGACTGTGTGGATTCAGATGAAATTTCGCAAAAAGGACGGCCAAAAATCTTATTGAATATAAGAAACACTATTACCTTGATTATTCTACACCTACAGGATAAGCTTGTGGAAAGTTGAAAGAACGATAAACTTGAAAGTATCTAAGAATATATAAACTTTGTGCTACTCTTTCATGTCAAAACTACTGAACATATTTAGATGAAATTTTGTACTCGAGTAGATCGCTTCCTGAATAAGTTCACTGATTTTTCTTTTTATTTTCATTATTTTTTCAACAAAACCCACGGCTAATTGATAAAACATTAATTATACATGCGGAGACTAAGAATTGTCATTTATGGATTTACAGTATCAACTTTAGTTCATTTAAATCCCTTATTTTCAGATTTTGCTGAGGGATATTTTTCTATTATATGTCTAGAACTTACACATCAAGCGTGACGTACCTATAGAGGTCGGACCACTTTACATTCCATTATTTTTTAAACGTTAATATATTTTTATTGGCGTTTTGTGGGCGATAGTCTGATCCCCTGTCCCAGCAATAGCCTCTCTCCATTCACCATTATAATGCCTCCAAATTTGACAAACGTTTCATCAGATGGTTTTATAACCTCTGGTGTTCTACCTACCCCATAAGGGATACATGCGTGAAGTTGTGTGTGTGTGTCCAAAAAAAGTTCGTTTCCCGGCAGTCGAATCCAGGACCTCTGTCGACCAATGCAACGCGGAGGAGGATAATTAATAAAATAATTTCATAAAACACGTATTTTAATTGGATTTTGTTGCGATTAATTTCTTTTTACATTTTAACTCGCCGTTTTCCGAATTCCTGACCGAGCATCTCTCGTGACCACGGCTAAAAGAAACCGAAAGTTCGAGTTAAAACGTAAAACATATTAAATCGCGGTGGAATCCAGTTAAAACCTCTTTTATCTAACATAATGAATGGTGAAAACATAGAACAATATTATAGGAACGAAATTTATCTCATACATCAGCTTCAAACTTTATACAAAGGGTGCTCGTTAGAAAGGCGACCAGTAAATTGTTACTTTTAAATCCTTAGAAACTTTTCAAATTTATGGCCAGACCAACACACGAAAATGTGAGCTCAACGTAAGCCTATTGCTTGCCATTTGACCACAACGACGCTGCAGCAGTATTTTAGTAAACTATAAGCTGAACTAATTTAGTTAGGTTTATGTCCCAAAGTAGACCAGCAGGGAAGAATTGTGTCATCGGAATGGACTACCAATATTTCCTACAAATATGGCGTTTACTGTTGTGGTGTCATATAATTGTGATAACAATAGCTGCCGCAGATGGCTGCAGTCACGGGTTCGATCCCAATCCCACAGAAAGGGTAAATCAGTTTTTTTATACAGGGTGGCTTTTTTACAGATTTTAGTCTGTTCGATTCCCGGGTGAAGCGAGCGAATTTTCGAAAATCTTTGAATGCAGTTTTATTTCTTTTCCAAAATAAAGAAATGTTTCGTTGGAGTAAAATTTGCTATCTCTATTATTTAAAATAATTTCCCTCCAGGAGGAATTCAAAAATTCTACTCTGTAAAAGCGTATGGGCTTTCTTTAGTACTAGATGCGTTGTGTGAGTAAATATCCAAAAGCAAAGAAGTTTACTGGTGGAAAAAAAATATTGGTGGAAAAGTTTCCACTACTGGTGAAAATTTATTTGTAATAATACAGAAATAATTAAACCACTCTGTATAATCTAATGATTCATTTAGTTCAACATTTTCTGGAAAGTATTGTTAAAAAGTATACCTACTACTTATTAACTTATTTATTAAGTATGTACTTCTACAGAAGTAGATGCAGAAACATTAAATTTACAAAAATATACATACATAACTTCATGCCTGTATCCCGTATGGGGTAGGCAGAATACCAGAATACCATCTGATGTCACGTTTGACAAATTTGGAGGCATTATAATAGTGGAGAGACTATTGCAGTGACAGGGGGTCAGCCTATCGCCCACAAAAAAGCCTCCCATATCACCTCGGTCCCTTAACTGACTTTTACAGTATGCCCGGGAAGAGAAGCAGCTGGTACATTCTATGTTTTTTTGTCGCTCCCAGTCCAGCATAGAAGCATACAATATATCATATTAAATAATATATCATAATCTATACTAATATATAAAGCTGAAGAGTTTGTTTGTTTGAACGCGCTAATCTCAGAAACTATAAGTGGGATTTGAAAAATTATTTTTGCCTTTGATAGCCTAACTCTTGAGGAAGGTCATAGGCTGTATTTTATCCTGAAATTCCCACGGGATCAAAAGTTACGCGTGTAAAACCACGCGCGGTGGCTAGTATACAATAATAGTCTCTCTCCATCATAATAATACCTTCAAATCTGTCAAACGTGACATCAGATGGTTTTATAGCCTCTGGTTTCTTCCTAGCCCATTAGGCGTGAAGTTATGTATGTATGTATGTATATATCATTTTGTTTTAACTTATATGTCTACTTATTACAGATTCACATTCACAGCATTACACAATAACATTTTGAGACATAAAAAAACAAAATCTTTAAACTGGAAAAGAATACCTACAAGAATAACAAGAATACTTATATTAAAAACGTAATAATGTAGTATATTTTTTTCGCTTTCATGAAAAACATTTTAAAAACAAACGGCATCACGTTGTACTCGCTGAAACAGTAGTTAGTAATCAGCCAGCCTGCGATTAACTCGAAAAAGTATTTATTGCATTAATCAACCAATCAGAACACTTTTAGCATGTAAACCCCTTCGGCGATGGGGTAAACCTATCTACCTCGGACGACAGTGGTCGCGGGTTAGATTCCCGACCGGAACAAGAAAAGAAAATGTTCTGGGTCTGGGTGTTTATCTATTTATGTATTTATATTCTAGGTTCCTCTCTAGTTCGCTACATGATATCTCATAACACAAGCTTCGCTTACTTAGAGATCATGTAGTTGGTGTGATTGTCTGGGGGTATTTTTTTATTTCTTTTTATTAAAAAACCGACTTTACTTACATTTTTGAGTCCTTGTCAAAACTTTGACTAAAGTATAAAGTCTTCAGCGTATATTCTCGGCTTTGATACGTATTTTTTCAAAAATTTCAAATTATTCTAAAAGTAATCAATCGATTTCGATGAAATTTATATGGTAAGTATCCTCTGAAATATCTTCTATCTTATGAAACTAATCATCGATATCGATTCATAGCTGACCATATTATCGCGTAACAAAGATGCGTTAAACATTCAACTTGTTAAACAGTAGGTACAACTTTTATGTCCCAGTAGTTCAACTTTGAACAATTCTTCCGAAAGTTGAACTACTGGGACATAAGCCAAGCTAAGCAAAGCTTGTGATCCACGAAGAGTTCCATGTAGAGAACAAGGGGGACCCTAGAATATAAATACATTTACAGGGGTATATTTTAGTCACCGGCTAAATTTAAATATTATGTTCTTTGATACATTATGAAAGAACCTCCATATATAGTATCTTTCAAGATACGATTTTCTTGTTATGTGCGTGAAAAGAACCTGTGACCTCACGATTTGCGTAGAGCATCTTAGACCACTGCATCACGAAGGCCGTCTAGATAAGTATCAACTTGATAACAATCACAACCATTTCCTAATCAAAGGTATACAAATATAATAAAGCTGAAGGTGTCTGTTTAAGCTAATCTAAGCTACTAATCTAACCCGTGTATTTGTCATGGACCAAGTCATTCATATTTTATATATGGAAGCCTCCAACAAAGTAGTAATGAGTCATATATCATTATATGGAGTAGTTTGAAATGATAAATTACTGTAGTTAAAATATTTGTTCTTAGTAGTTTATCTGGTATTCGTACTAAGATACCTATATTATTTATTTATCTATGAAGATATGTATGTTATACTCGATGGCCTAAGAATGTTTTTTATTACAGACTATGTTTTTATGTTTGACTAGCTGTTGCGCGCGGTTTTACCCGCGCAATTTCGATTCCCGCGGGATTTTCGGGATAAAAAGTAGCCTATACGGATTCGGAAGAATCCCTCTAAGTAATGGTAAAAGAAATTTTGAAATCGGTCCAGTAGTTTTTGAGCCTATTCAATACAAACATACAAAAAATACAAAGGTTTCCTCTTTATAATATTAGTATAGATTAATAATTATTTAAAACGATACTGTAATTTTTTTTGATCTTGTGTATTTGTGTTGTATTATATATGTGGCAGTTACTCAAGGACTTTGGAAGGTCACCAAGAAGCTAAAGCTGCATCCTAATTGAGTTTTAACGGATATTTTATCTGTACGCAGCCCAAGTTTGATATTGCATGGAGTTCTATCGGTCCGTAGTAACCTATGAAAGAGTTCTGCTAGAAGTACTTAAATGGCCCTAAAGTAAGCGTAGCTTGTGATTTGGGATACCATGTAGCGAACTAGTGGTAACCTAGAATATAAACACATATAGATAAACACCCAGACACGGAACATTTTTCTTTGTTCCGCGCGGGAATCGAACCCCCGTTCTCACGATTGACGCAATAGTCTCTATACCACTGCACCAAGGAGACCGTCATGGCTCAAGATTACAGAATACATTTTGAAGAGTGCCTAAATAGTATTTTTAGAAAAGTTGAACGCACTCTCTTTTCCTTATTGGAACACGGAGGCATATCTTTTATTCCTTCATAGTGAATATTCCAAATAACTGACCTGCATCCGTTTATCCACTACTGGTAATTTCTTGTGTGGAGTGAGAGGTACATTGTCTTAGTTGGAAATGATCTCACACCTGAATAACTCGAACATGCCTCAGCTTACTCATTCTTTTATCATTTCTCGTCATTCAATTAATTTATGAATAATTTATTTGCAATAAAATCGCTATTAACAATAAAGTTTTACTATAAAAATTGTGCACTAGGTAAATATGAGTATACAAGTTTGTTTTTTAGTCACCAGCCAAAATTTTTTTACACAATAAGTATTATTTATAGAAACGATTATTTTGCAAAAAAAGGTAAGTATGTATTTTTTTTCCAAGGAAATTAATATATTCACTAACATATTAAGCAAAGCATGGTCACTCTAAATTATGAATGAATACCATTAAAATAAAGAAGTAAATTATACGCGCTACTATAAAATATCTTGTAGTACCATGTCGTTGATTGAAACGCCGCCTCGTCTTAGCTATGTTCATCAACAGCGACTATTTGTAAAAAAGTTTTTTGTGCCATATTTTCTTTTTTTTGTACTGAGTGATACTAAAATGAATATGAAGGTACGCTGATATTGTATCGAAGAAAGTAGAATTTGAAGAAAGTAGAATTGACTAAAAAACAACCCTGTACACATATTAACTGGCTATTTACAGTTTGATGAACCAACCTAATATACAGAGTGACTGGTGGGTTTCACTTTCAGAGAAAAAATAAAATAAAAATAAATATTAATTATTTACTGAGTACCTTGAGAGAAGTAGTCGTGGCGCCGTGGTTACAGTGCATATCAAACGATATCGCAGGTTAAGCGCGCTCGCTGCGGCCGGTATTAGGATGGGTGACCGCCGACCATTCATTTCTCACGACGACTTCCGCGCTTCGGAGGGCACGTTAAGCAGTCGGTCTCGGGTGCTGTATATTTGTATACAGTAGTCGTTAGGGTTTGTCAGAAGCCATTTCGGCACCGAAATATCTGACACCCACAAACCAGCACTGGGCCAGCTTGGTGGATTACGGCCTAAACCTCCTCGTCACCCAGAGGAGAGACTCGTAGCCCTGCAGTGGGCTCATTACACGGAGTTGTGATGATGATAATGCCTGAGTACCTAAACTCAACCAAAAGTTAAAGCATTCATTACGCAATGCATAGTTACGCTGGTACGGACGTATGCACGGCGCTAAAGTCTGGCTAACGCAAGAAGAAAATGGGGGCTTTTGTAAACTCTTTATATGGCAACCTATTCTGGTGTCACTGTTGTCAATCGAACGGTTGTTGGTGGTTGTGGTAATTGAGATTTTGGAATTTTCTAATTTGGAAATGATTAAAATAATTAAAAAATAAATAGTTTCATAATAAATGTAGGAAACAGCGATACCAGTGACTCTGACGATTCATTCCATATAGAATTGCTGGATTCAGATTTTGATTACAATTAATAAAAATAATTATTGCATTTTATTGTTTTATTTTTAAGCCTGATTAATACTAGTTGCCTATCATTATAATTATATACTTCTCATCAAAAAGTAGGAGAGTACCAATATTGTTATTTTTTACAATAATTTTATAATTTTTTTTATCAAGTATCAAGTTTGTTTAATCCATATTTGTCGTACTATAGTTTTTAAATTCGCCAGATTTTTTTCACTCTCTACTTTTATTAGCCAGACTATATCAACACAGAATAGATACCTACTTAGGTATTGCCGGCTTCAAGAACCGACCTAGTAAAACTCTTTATTTATTCAGAGGGAATTCTGCTGAAAAATTAAGTACCTACTTTTATTTCGTAATTATGATCAGAATTCAGTACAAATTTGTCACAGTCACAAACCTTATCATTATTTTCTTATTTTATTTTAAAATACATACTTCATAATTATAGAAAATTAAATAATACAAGTTTGTTTTTTTTCTTAAATAAAAAATATCAGCTTGTTCATTACTTTCATCTAAGATCTCAAAGGCAAAAGAAACCATTTGATATTATGAGTTCATTTACAAATCTTGGTCACGAATAAAGCTGATTCAGTTACGTAATATTGAGAAGACCTTCGTTTCGTTTGTGAAATTATCTTTAAAAACGTTCTAAGGCCGACACTTTGCTGACTTCGTATGGAATTATGAACAAAAAATTTAAAAAAAAAGATCGGTAGCGAATATTTAGTGACCATCCGGATAAAACCAGTTTAATATAACATTATAAACATAAATATGAAGTTCGAGTAAACGCAAAATGTAGAGCGAGTTTACTCATTTATTAGTAAGACTGCATCAGCTTGTAGCTACCATCTTACAATAAAATTTGCTGCTAAATATCTTTGCTCCACTGACTCCTGTTCCGGAATATCTTGTTTTATGAAAAATAATAATTTTTGGACACTTATTCACAAAGTGTATTGTATTTTGATTTTAAAGTTATAAATAGTAAGTAGGTATTGTAAGTAAGTTGCCATAAAAATAAAAAGCCAGACTATCATTTATTTTAGAACTATTACTAGTAATCTTTCATAAGCCATTAAATATTGAATATTAAATCCAATCGATCAATTCAAATGAAAACTACCTACAATTTGTGTATGATTCACGAGTGCCGAAGTGACATGGAGCCAATTAGAGAACAGGGTGTGCAGTTTGTGCCATATTGCGGTTTGTGCGCCAATTTTGGGACATGCGTCAAACAGTCCGATTTTCGACTATATGTTCGAGCTTCATAACAAACTAATACTCAGAATATTATCTTAAGTTTTCGCGATTCGTACTGTTGAATACAATACTTTTTACCCGGATTTTTCGGGTACATTTTAATTATTTGTCACGCACAACAGAACACGGGACCTCCAATGACATTGAGACGTCGAGTTAAAATAAAAATGAAATTATACTCGATAAATCCGGTTAAAAGGGTTTTATTTAATGTTCGGAAATTATGAACACTATACTATACTTATAAACTTTTATAAAACTTATAAATTTTTATATGAAATTAATAATATATTTTTCTTAAAAGCTTTATTTTGCATTTTATAATATAATTTCGATGGTCAACGACTAAAACCCGGTGGTTCAATTGGTAGAGTGCCCGCCCAGAGATTTGGATTCGAATCCCAGTCTGATTTTATTTGGTATTTTTAATCTTTATACCATCTGTAACTTGGACTTATACACGGCTTAAAAAGTATTTTAAGTGTTATTCCAAAAAAACAACTAAATTCGTGTTTCGTGGTCTGATGATGATAATTATACAGGGTGGCTGGTGGCTCACTTTTGAAATTCAAGGACGTGATAGTTTGAGATCATACATGTACAGAAAAAAATAAATAAAAAATAAATATTAATAATTTTTTACTCAGTAAACTTATCCGAAAGTTAAAGAATTAATCACGCAAAGCAAGGTTACACTAGCGTCGGCAGCGATTCGCATGCCAGGTTATGCGCCGCAATCGACTCAGGCTTATGTAAAGTAACAAAACTTTATTCATTTACAGGGAATTCTAGTGAAAAACTAAGCACCTACTTTTATTACATAATTATGATCAGAATCGAGTACAGAGTGTCCTCCTTCATTACCTTAAATTTGTTACCAGTCACCCTGTATACATATGATATTTTAGTTTATAGTCTGGAATAGCACATAAGCTTCTTTTCATCCCAAAATAAATAACCCTTACGGAACAGATTTATTTCAAGAAATACTTTCTTGATATCAAGCTCTAATACTACATGGCGCAGTTTGTATTTTACATCGCAGTTAACTTTTTAATTTGAAGAATAATCTTTCAAGCAAATGGTTTCCAGTTAAAATTACAAAACTTGCAAGCAACAGATAGTATGAAATATTTTACCTATTTATTTTTATACCTTTTGAGAATTTGCTGTGATCTAAAATAAATGAAAAATGTGATAAATAAAAATGTTCATTTATTTAAGAATAATTGAGCATTTGTTATTGTTTATCTATATGAAGTCATCGTGGCGCCGTGGTTACTGTGTGTATCATACGATATCACAGATTAAGCAACGTTTGGTGCGGTCGGTGCTTGGATGGGTGACCGCTGACCATTCATTTCTCACGGCGACTTCCGTGCTTCGGAGGGCACGTTAAGCAGTCGGTCCCGGGTGCTGTATACTTGTATACAGTAGTCGTTAGGGTTTGTCAGAAGCCACTTTGGCGCCCTGAAAATTCTGACATCCACCACCCAGCACTGGGCCAGCTTGGTGGATTATGGCCTATACCTCCTCGTCAGGGGAGAGACTCATGCCCTGCAGTGGGCTCATTACAAAGAGTTGTGATGATGATGATGAGCAATGCAAAAAACTTAAAAACATTATTGCTGTGATCTAATCCCCTTATACTTTAAAGTCCAGAAAATATATTATCCTTATATTTTACCAGCTTAATTGACTCATAATATATATTTAACTCTTGTTTATCTATATTTAAAAAAGTTTTGGGACTAGGCTTTGGAACTACTGACATAAAGACATTTTTTCCCGTAGTTTGAAGTTATCGTAAAAGCTATAAACTGAAACTACAACAATCATTCATTGAAGAACATACATTATTACCAAATAATAGGCTATATTTTAGTCAAACTGCAGTGTAGAGCTATGTCTATACTATAAATTAAATAGAGCAAGTCATATTTACTGGGATTGTGATTGCCCGTTTTGAATTTCAACGTTCTTTGCTTTTGCATGCCAATAACTGTTTTTGGCCATCCTAAACGATGTCGGCCTTGCAACAAAATTTGTCACTTTTTTAAAGAAATAGATGGAAAGTCACATAAAATACTCACCATTTTTTGTACTTAAATACATGAAGAACCAAGAACAAACCAAACAAGACCTCTGTAGAATATGTTCCTTTAATATTTATACCAGAGGTTCCCAAACTCTTTTGATTTTTGGTAGACCCCTACTTACCTGATATTGATTTTTGTAAATTTCTAAATGTAGTGAATTAAGGCGTTAAAGCAAAAACACACGTTAATTTTTTTACATTTCTACAGGGTTAATTTTAATTAGCACATCACCTCTTGAAGGCTGCTTCTCCACATCAATCCCAACAACATTTGTTCTAAAAATTTAAAATTAATAATTGAAAAAAAAAAAAAATTGTTTTCCGCTCCTTGCGTAGTAAAATATCGCTTCAAAATAATAATTGGCACTTCCTACAAAATGTAGAGTTAGCAGAGGAGACTTTTTACAAATCTTGTTATTTATCAAGATTTGTAAGAAGTCTTACAACAAATGTTGTTGAAATTGATGTGGGTAGGGTGCCTGCGAGAGGTAATGCGCTAATTAAAATTAACCTTGTATATTTAATTTAAATAAAAACTACTTAACCAAATTTTTTTTTTTATTTGCGTAAGTAGTTTTTTAAATTTTGTAGTTATCTGTTATAAAAATTAAACGTTACATAACGTAAACTAAGTAATAATTAAATGTTAGTGGGATGGATGAACCTGATGCTTTAATAATATGTTGAGATCCACTACCTTGGACCCTCATGTTCATTACATGGAGCCCCCAAAGGAAAAAGATGGTGCTCCATACATTCCTGGGCCAGGCCAAAAATTCCTGTTAACAACATGAAATTGTGTTTTTTTGGAACAAGTATACAACAATATTCAGCAGTGAAAGTTTAAAGATATTTGTACATCTGTAACCTGAGATTTTCTCAGTAGTAGTTCTAAGTAGTTAATCAGTCCGTTAATAAGGGTTTTTGCATTTTGCTTATTTTACAAGATTTTTTATTATTAGAGGCATGGTTATTATATGTATATTAGGTAGATACATATCTATATTATATTTTATGTATTTACCTATAAATGATATATGTGGCCTTATTTTTGAATACACATCACTACCAGTGTATCTGAAATATATTAAGCAAAATAACAGGTTATAAACAAGTTGATTAATGTCTAAATAAAACAATGACATAAATATTTTAAAATTCTTTATTCATCTTCAATTATTATTAATGTGCTATCCATTGACTGATAATAATAAATAATTGATTAATATTTGTCGGAGAGATTACTTACTGTTTCAGTCATACGCCATTGACGAATCACTTGTAACGTTTCTGCATTTAAAGTTCGTCTACGTACTTTTCCTAAGCGACCAAACGCAATGCCACAGTTAGCACAGAGATCCATATCGTAATGAAAAATCGGGTACCAATGAAGAAAGCCAAAAGTCGTCGTGTATAGCGGGTTTTCGTAATCCGGTAGGCAAGCAGAAATTGTCAAGTGAAACGAAATCGTAATCAGTCCGTAAAACAAGCGTAAGTCGTAGTAAAAAGAAAAACCAAAAAAAGAACTCAAGCGCATGAAAGGAATCCAAACAACCGAGTGACGGACGAAATGAAATGGCGGCGGCGGACACGAGTGAATGAGTGAATGATAATCTCATTTATAGGGATATCATTCGTTGTTTACGGTCGCGAAATTACTGAGTGTAAAGAGTATTGCCAACGTTAAAACTGAATTCCGCACTCAAAAATCGCAATAAGGTTACATATTTTGACTTATTTGCTAATTACTTCATTGCCAGCCGTGGAATTTTTGTAGGTTTTTTTATATAAGATAAGCTAAATATAAGTTATCATTTGACACCAACTTCAACCTGTTAACCCTTCGGCCCGCGACTTTCTTTTTCCTTTTTCGCTGACGTAAACCCCTTGCCAGTTGTCATAGAACCCTGGAAGTCGATATAGATCACTTTGGGCACCACTTACCTACCCTTACCATTAGCGGGAATCCTAACCACAACCTCTTATACATACGTCAGCCGGCTATTGGTCAACTACGCCACGGAGACCGTCGAGACATAGGTCAATGTATTGTTACTAGAAAGATAAATCTAAAGTTAACGTTATTTGACTTAGACACTTCGAATTGTCTAAGCTAAGCTATCTTGTTGGGCCAACTTAGGTTATTTTAACTGCAGCCGTTTTAGGTGAACTGTTTCTGTTCATTTTTTTATATTTTTGGTACCACCGGCAGAGCCGCTGTCTATTCTTTACTAAGTCCATTCATCGTTATTTTCACAATCATGATTCTCGTACTTATATTCATCCCACACATTAATCTTTCATTCATAATCTGAATCGGGTGGGAGTGCCCGTCTACTTGATCTAACTCTATATTTCAAAACTTTGGGTAGGATGATCAAGTGTCGCGTACTATCTTTGCTTGGTTGAGGCCGGGAGTTTGCGGGTACTGTTGTGGTTTTCATGTGAAGTATATTGTAGGGTTTTCAGTCGGTAAGAGTGAAAACCCCGAGCGACCGGATTTACATGAGAATTGTACCTGTACCTGCAAAATAAACTAAAGTTTTATTAACCGCAGCCGCAGCAAGTGACCTGTCAGCTACATAGAGGGTAGGATTATAAAGTACAATTAACGATCCTTGTCTGGGAAGGCACCCATCCCATTTTGGGTCTCTAAACAGCGAGGGCTCACGAGTTTGATGACGTAGGCTTCACTGACGGCAGATGAATAAAAAACTGGCGGATTTTATTGGTGCGGTTTGGCTGGCTGCCAATCTATCCCCATACAGTTGACATCTGTGCAGGGATAAATAGGCAGACGGCGCATTTCAGATGTGTTCAGATGTTGGCGCTTCAGATGTGTCTGTAGAAAAAAGGGTTAAACCTGACCTTAACGTACTTAAAGCTAGTTTCAATATTTATTCCAATGGTCGAGCAGAAGATTTACACTACACAGTCAATAGCAACTCGGATTGTAGTTGTGATTGCAACGCTCGTAAGATAGTAGGTGCTGTTGTTGTAAGATCTACCAATGGATTGAATATTGAAACCTGCCTTCAGTCTTTCTTATACTTATTGCCATACTTTTTATTAACAGTTGTAAATTAACAAAAACACAATAGAGAAATTATTTTATAATTAAAAGTTTCTGATTTCTGAGTTATTAATTTCCTTTGAGTTTTGGAAAATTAGATACATTTAAAAGTATTTTACGCTAAAACTAAGGTCTTAACAGGGATAAAGTCCATGTGATTTAGACTAGTCTACAAAATTGATCTTGATCTGTCTGTAATCATGGCCAGACCTCCTTGAAAGTTCTATACAATAATATTTAAATTAAATATTCATTAGATCAACAAACTAAGCTATTTTTTGGTAAAAATAATTACATACAAAATTTACATGACTTTAATTAATTTGTTTCTTAAGCAATTGATGATGTGGCTGTAGAAAAAAGGGTTAAATGTAGCCTTGACGTACATAAAGCGGGTTTCAATTTTTATTCCAATGGTCGAGCCGAAGATTTACATTACACAGTCAATAGCAACTCGGATTGTAGTTGTGATTGCAACGCTCGTTAAATAGTAGGTGCTGTTGTTGTAAGATCTACCAATGGATTGAATATTGAAACCTGCCCTTAGTCTTTCTTATAAAAATACTTATATTTACTTTTTACTTTTTATATACTTATATACTTTTTATTAACAGTTGTAAATTAACAAAAACACAATAGAGTAATTAATTTATAAATAAAAGTTTCTGATGTCTGAGTTATTAATTTCCTTTGAGTTTTGGAAAATTAGACACATTTAAAATTAGACACACTGTGCTATTTTACGTTAAAACTAAGGTCTTAACAGGGTTCAAGTCCATGCAATTCGGACTACTCAACAAATGTGATCTTGATCTGCAGTCATGGCCAGACCTTGTTAAAATGTTTATGAAATATTCATTAGATCTACAAACAAGCTATTTTTTGGGTGAAAATAATAAGATACGTATAAAATGTTACAAAACTTAAATTATTTTGCTTCATAAGTAATCCACGAAATTCATTGAAACAGAGAAGATATTCTTTAATATTTTATTTCTTCGGAAACTACCCCTGTATATGTATAATTACTTAGTTATCAATACAGTCCATATAGGCAATTACAAATTGAACTTACAACTCCAAAATATTAGATACTATACTAAAATAGCTTAACAAATTAAAAACAGTTTTAAGAAATTGCCAGAAGAACCTTTCTCAAGGTTTGGTTTTATTCGAAAAGAGCCAATGAAATCATTATTTTCACAAAACCGCCACAAATATGTTTTGTATTTTTTTAAATCAGCAAACGCTGAGCTTACGTAGCTACTTACGACATATAAAAAAATAAATTACCCGAACCATAACGTATACCCTAGTATTGGAGCATACAGTGTTGCTAAATGAACATATAAAATAAACATGCATACAATGTATGCATGTTTTAAAGTGTTTTCACGATTATGATCTATTTAGGCATGATCAACATCTTTTTTTGGCATTTTATAGGTCGTAGAGCGAGCTTAATTTCGTTGTACCTAGTACTTATTTTTCGAAGTCAACTGAAAAGTATACAGGGTTAATTTTAATTAGCGCATCACCTCTTGCAGGCAGCCTCTCCACATCAATCCCAACAACATTTGTTCTACGACTTTTTAAATTTATAGTTTTTAAAATTTTAGGTTTCCATACAAAAAATATTTGAGCCTCGGTTTGGAGACGTAAAAGCCGAAAATACGTATACTGAATACTGTGCCATATGTGAAGTCGCCCATACAACTCCATGCGCCATCGATGAAAAAAAACGTATCCGGTAAAACGTATCCAGTAAAACGTACCATGTGTGAACGGGGGGGGGGGTAACTATGTTTAATCTGAGCGTAGGTATGCCACGCGCCTTGCGCAGTAAAATATCGCTTCATAATAATAATAGGTACTTCTTATTTATTTATTTATTTATTCTTACAAAATGTAGAGTAAGGAGCCAACATTTTTTTGTTTTTAATGTTTGTGTTATTCAACAAGATTCGTAAAAAGTCGTAGAACATATGTTGTTGGAATTGATGTGGAGAGGCTTCCTGCAAGAGGTGATACGGTAATTAAAATTAACCCAGAATACTTTTCAGTTGACTTCGAAAAAAAATTACTAGTGTTGACGCCTACTCATTTTACGAAGCAATTTCAATACAAACTTTGCTACCATACATTTTAAAGTTCAGATTTGATATTAATATTTTTTAAGACTACCTGTCGAACCACTTATCATATCGCTTCTCTCGAATCTTCGGAGCTTCACGACACGAAATTGTTGCAAAAAAATAGAAATTTGTAGAAATCAATATTAAAACTGTGCTTGAAGATATTTGGAGACTTTTATTTACACACCGAGTTCGAGAACAAACAACTAGGTACAACGAAATTAAGCTCGTTCTATGACCTATAAAATGCCAAAAAAAGATATTGATCATGCCTAAATAGATCATAATCGTGAAAACACTTTAAAACATGCATACATTGTAAGAGTTTCACGCTTGTATCCCTTATAGGGCAGGCAGAACACCAGAGGTTATAAAACCATCTGATGTCACATTTGACGAATTCAGAGGCATTATAATGGTGGACACCGTCTATTGCAGTGACAGGGGGTCAGCCTATCGCCAAAAAAACCTCCAGCAAAACTCTATCCCTTAACTGAGTAACTGAGTTTTACAGTATGCCTGTGAAGAGAAGCAGCTGGCACATTCTGTTTTTCCTATACACTGGAAACAGCATGGAAGAAACCAGTCCAGCATGGAACACTTTTAAGATGTGTAATTAATTATAATCATTGATTTTTTGTTGTATTTATAAGAAGAACGTTATTAGAAATGTTGCGAAACACAAAGACTTAGTTTAAACAAGTTCTTTGGTAACTTACCGCCAGTTGTCATCATATAGCCGTATGCCCGCTTTGTGAGTGTTTTTGGCACACACCCTAATTGTCGCGATTCTACGGCGACCCGTTGTTTGGAGTTTTTGCTTTGATTTAATATTGAACGGGAGCCAACATGCTTATCGCTGGTGACAATGGAGATGTTCCCGGGTAAGTGAAGCTGGTATGGTGACAAGAGCAGCGGAAATCTATTCGTGTTTTTTGCCTCGATCATAAATTATATGTTAAAGGTTATTGAGGTAATTGTTTAAAGGGTTACATATATTATCGTGCTTAATACAAGGTGGAAGTTTTTATTTCAGTACCAATAGTAAAAATGTTCTTCCATGCTGGGCTGGAAAGGAAAAACATAGAATGTGCCAGATGCTTCTCTTCCCGGGCATATTGTAAAAGTCAGTTAAGGGACAGAGGTTTTATTGGAAGTTTTTTTGTGGGTGATAGGCTGACCTCCTCTCACTGTAATAGTATTTATCCATCATTATAATGCCTCTAAATTTGTTAAACGTGACATCTGATGGTTTTATAACCTCTGGTGTTCTGCCTGCCCCATAAGGGATGAAGTTATGTATGTATGTATGTATTAGCCGATGCATTAAAGAAAGGAATCATAAATGGCTTGTACTAGCAAAGACAGTTAAAGTTAAAGTTATTGTTTTCATCGAAAACAGTGCTTTTTCAGATGAAAGAACGTTAATATCCGATTCTGTGCACCTGACAAAGTAAATAACAAAATTTTATCATTCTGCTCCAGAAAGCTGTGATTAATTAATTGATTTTGAATATTAATAAAATTACAAAATAATTTAATTGAATATATGTATATTCTAGTGAGTTGTTTTCAGTTTTGGTAAAAATGAACCTTTTATAATATTTATTATCTAGGTATTATTCTTACACGCAATAGCCGATTATAGTGCTATAAAATTAAAAGATTCATATCAAATCTCTTTCAGTTATATGTGTGCCATTAGTTCGATGTGCAATATACCTCATTCCATCCAACGATGCAACCAACACTGTTTTTACAAATGTTCAACGTTTAATTAAACGCTTATTCGACATTGACTGGTATCGACATCGGAACCGAAAAAAACGATTTTAACAACGGCTGTTGTTTGAGAAACAACGATGTGTACGTACATCGAAAAAACAAAATACTAACAACGCAGATGTACAATAAAATAATTATTAATAAAAAAAAATGTTTTACTTATACATTTTTTTGCTTACTGTACGCGTGAGAGTGAATATAGACGGCTCTAGTGTACGAGCGACAGAACAAGATAAGCACCGCCATTTTCAATTCCTTTCTTTAATGATGGTGATAAAAACAAGTTTAAAATTCTTATTTAAAAAAAATACTTTTGAACTTTTAATAGCAGGTAACCTACTCTTGGCCGGAGATGAACCAAACATCCTGTATAATTAATGAAAGGTTTTTAGGATGTATACCAATTTAAAAAAGCTTGTATTTTATATTCTTAATTTTTTTTCTTTTTTTGTTATATTGTAAGGATAGGACGTTTGTCTTCCATGCCACCTGATGGAAAGTGCGCATGAAGATTATTGCGGTACACGTTCATCCACGAGAAACCTATTCAGTCGACACTTCAAAGTTCCAGGACTGTAGTGGTCTGGAAAAATAGACGCAGGCAGATTGTTCCACACCTTGGCAATCCATACCAAAAAGGAACTATCAAAGCGTTTTAGAACGCTAACTCTTGTTCCACTAAGGCGTGAATCTTATAAAGCGCATTTAGGTTCTGACTCACATTTGAGTCGGGTGTTTACCTGTCCACACCTACGTTAATGTGACGTGGTTCAAAATGGACACATTCCTTATACTGAAAGCTAAATAATATTCTTAGTGTTATGTTTTGCGTTGTTTAAATAAGATTTAGAAACACGAGGTTCCTGCTGGCAGCGTATAAAATAGATAAAATTATAAGGAACAGAATAGGCTGTGTTTTCACTGTCACCGGAATTTAACATCTAATGTATCATCGTAGTCAACGGAATTTGATCTTTGAAACCAATCATCAGGTATTCCACATACTCGTTTGCTCCTTTTAACATACCATTTTATAAACATGATCCTTTATCAGATGCGGTTTTAAGGACATGAAGAATTATGAAAAAAAAAAATCATTTTAGTTTATATAAACACAAGTCAAAATAGAGGGTTGTTTTGGTAGCCTCCATCTCTCGAGCTGTACATAGAATTCGTTTACACAATCTGGTAGGTTATCATCGCTGAACGAGGGGGAGCGAGGACGCGTCCTACAGGCATCTAACACGCGTCTGTCACTCGCCCCGAGTCTAGTACGACTCGTCTAACAAGCGTTGCACTTTATTGGGTATAGGTAGTGGGTGACTGGTAACAAACTTTAGTTATTAACTTTCGGTTAAGTTTTCTCAGTAAATAATTTATATTTATTTTTTATTTAATTTGTTTCTTCATGTATCTTAAACTATCACGTCCTCGAATTTCGGAATTCGGAAGTCACCCTGTATAATATGAGACATATTTAATGGGGTGGTTGCGGGTCGGTTGCTGGTGGCGGACGCCGGGCGGGCGCTTGTAGTCTGAAAGCGCGCTTATTCTCGACAAAAAATGAAGGGTAAAAAAACTTTATGAACCTGCAATTGTTCAATTTCAGTCAACGTTTCATAACGCTAGTCCAGTACTAATTTTATAGATATTTTTAAAGTTCGATTTTTTAAGAACTTAACTTTTTGATATCTTATTATATTTTATTATAAAACTACTTAAAATTACAGCTTCTATAAATATTTTTAACACATCAAATAAAAAAACAAGAATTTCGAGTAAAATCGTCTTGGAATTGGGCTTCAATTTTCTTTCTTGTACTGTAGTATGAGTCCACTCTTGGCATTCACCGCGTGCCTTATGGATTATAGGAAACATAAGAGGCGCGCTAGTGAACGCGAGGATAAGGACTGACTTCTTCGTTTTCATCTTCTTTAGTTTCATTGTTTCTGGTATATGCTTCTTTATTCTTTATTGTGAATAACATAACAATTAATAACTAATAAAATATAATATTCATAAGTTACAATAAATTTTCTTCCTTTTTTCTGTTAGCAAGATGAGTTGACAGTGGAATTGCTCGCAAAAAAATTAAGGCGCTAGATTTTTTCAAATATTTTTGTAAACCATTGTATTTTTATTTAGAACATTAATTAAACATGCTTTTGAAACTGAAATAAAAAAATTACAACTGAAATAGTATCCGAAATAATGTTTAACATTACTTAAGTACCCACAACTGTAGTTTCTGTTCTTTACTACTTCGGATTACGTGTAAACAGAATTTATAGTTGCTTCATATCAATCTATCCTAGACTGCGTACCATCAGCACTTCTGGGACCCTTCTACAGCGACAATAGCTGCGCTATTAATTCACCGTCGTTACGTAAGCGGGAGCGGTGGGATCCTCTTTGTTCGCACACAATGAGTGAGATGCAGCTGGCGAGTTGTCACACGCACCCGCTGGGGGGCGCACATGCGGCCAAAATACACCGAAGATAAAACTATAACAATTATTACGTTCAAGTAAGCCATTAATATGAGAAATGTTATATTAAAAAGCTGTAGTTTGTCCCCTTTATGAATGAAAATAACTATGTATAGGTAAATACTTACTGGAGCTGTCATTGAGAAATGGTAGAACTTTCGGTTAGAATATACCTAGGTTCGATTTTGTCTGGCTGTGGGTGTTAACTATGACCTATTTAATATTAAAAGCTAAAGGATTACCATTCTCTATTTAATGGTGATACTTAAAAAACAATACATTACTGCAGCGGCCGGCAAGAGAGGCATTGATGGACGAACGTGTGAAGCCGAGGCACACATACCTACGTAAGTCCATCAATGCCTAGTTGCGGCCAAGGCTTGTATAGTACATTTCTCAAATAATGGGCGGAAATTAAACTAAGTAGGTAGTACAATTCAAAACTTTTATTTTGAAAATACAATTGAAAATTAATGACAAACTTGACAAACAACTAATAGTTTTTTACGCGCCAAAGTATTTTTTTTTAATTTTTTTTTCGGCAATTCGAAATTTAAATTAAGACATTGATAAGTTACCTCTTTGGTCGCCATGTTACGGAGTAGAAAATCTTTCCATTTTTAAATTACACGACAAATATGATTTTACATAGGTAGTAATTTATTTGGTCGCTAAATACGACAGATATGGATTTTCATTCAACTTTTGCCGGCCGCTGCTCGACCAGTACAGCAAGTTCGATTTATCTCGAAGAAGGTTCTCAAAATAATGCATGTTTGAGAAAAATAGTTTTGCTTGTGTGGATATTAGTTAAGATCACATAAAAATATCACTTTTTATTCATTTATTCGTATAGTGTTCAAAAGCATGTTTACAAATCATTATCACCATCACCTTATCACATAGTTTTTCAATATTTAATTAATTAAAACACACTTTCATACCATAGATAAATGCAGCTTTATGTGAAACTTTTAGGTATACAGGGTGTCCCGCAAACCCTATATACTACCTTCACGGATGTATTCTAGTACCCATGAGGATTACAGAAAAAATATAAAAAAAGAAAAAATCGAAATTTATTTTTAATTTTTGTATGAAAGCAATAAATTTCGACATTTTTTTTCATACAAAAATTTTAAAATAAATTTCGATTTTTTCTTCGGAACCATCATCATCATGTTGAGATGAAATTAATAAATAAACAATAACGTTGTGAACGAGTAAAAATAGTGCAAATATTAAAGCATTAAAAAAAGTAGTAAATCCAAATATTTTTAAGTGGATATATATTTTTCTATCATTTTTTAACATAACATACTGCATTCTTCCCATAATCTACGACACAATCAATGCCAACTGTCAAACTGACAAATAAACTGATTAAAAGCAGCGGCCGGCTGAAAGATTTTCATTCCTTTGTTACTGCTTTGTGATTACATGCTGCTCTGTTGTTACATGGCGGATAATTTCAACTTGTTTTTCTTAACACGAAATCAATAGTGACATTACCTTTTCAGCTTATTATACTATCCAAATAAAATAAAACAATCAACTTTTTATGGTTTATTTAATTTTTAATTATTTAAAAGCCAGGCAATGTATGGACTACGGGATGAACCCTTTAAATTTATTCTTACCCCATCTTAATCTGTTTCTCCATCAAAATTCATTGTAATACATTTCATACCCCGCTATCTCTTAATTCTTGATAGGCATATCCAGCTATCTTATTCTTATTTTAAATCTTTATCTTTTCTAACCAACAGGGGTAATGATAACAAACAATTGATGATACATACCTTGCAATATCGATTTTTCGATATCGTCTCGTTATCAGATATCACGCAAATGAGAATCGATCGCCACTTGATAGCATTGGGTGAGGTCATTCACATTCATCGTTTGCTACAGCTACTGCAAACTTGATCCATTTAAAAAGTAAAGATAGTGTCCATACTTTTACATACTTTTCAACTTGAATAGTTAGTGAAGTCGTTTAGGCGGCGCCGTGGTTACTCTGCATATCAAACGATATCGCAGGTTAAGCGCGCTCGGCGCGGTCGGTATTAGGATGGGTGACCGCCGATCATTTATTTTTCACGACAACTTCCATGCTTCGGAGGGCACGTTAAGCAGTCGGTCTCGGGTGCTGTATACTTGTATACAGTAGTCGTAAGGGTTTGTCAGAAGCCATTTCCCTGAAAATTCTGATATCCACCACCCAGCACTAGGCCAGCTTGGTGGATTACGGCCTAAACCTCTAAAACGGAGTTGTGATGATGGTGAATTAGTGAATGATTTATCGTCACCTATGTAGTGTAAAAGGCATGTCAGTATTGGTGTTTGAAGTGCCACTTTTATGCGCTTTAAGTCAAGAACTTAGCTTTTATGCAAATTTAGACGGATCTTAAAGATGTTGAACCTTTACAAGTGTAGAATACTTTACGTATAGACATATTATGATACTTTGTTGGGATGACAGTAAAAGAGTTATACAGTTACTGAATGAATTTGAATAATCTAGTGCAGTTCCTTCAGAACAACGCTACATTAGAATCCAATCTCACTGTTAATGGAAAGTGACACCTGATGTTAGTGAACATGAAGACTATGGTGGTACACGTCCATCCACGAGTAACCTATTCACTCGACGCTTAAAAGTACTAGGACTATACTGGTTAGGGAAGATAGATGCAGGCAGTTCATTCCAAACCTTGGCGACCCGTATCAAAAGGGAACTATCAAAGCGCTTAGTTCGACTTTTCGGAATATCAACCACATACGGATGGAATTTTGATTTGAATTGTTTTATAAAACGCACGTTAATAATAAAATAATTAGCAAATTAGTACCTTTTTTAAATATAATTATAGAGACCCATTTATTATTGTCTGTTATAGTTATATCTTGCCAACATGCTTCTTCTTTTCTTTACGAAAATATAAAAGATTATCAACTTCGCCATTTATCAGTCACTTAGGTCTTTTTTATCATAAATTAAAAATTAAAAAAAATACTTAAGTACTTGTTTTAAAAACGAAAGAACTGTTTGAAAACAAGATAAACTCTAAAAAAACAGTTGTTCAACAAGACATTTATCACAGATTTCCATTTTTAACTACCAAATGCATCATTATATACTCCATCAAAGATTGTTTACTGAACAGAAGTTAAAACCCTTTAAAAATTTTTCTTTGACTCATTTCCCTTAACTCTTAACAACACTTCTCAACTTATTATCTACAATTAAACTTCTACTCATAAATCCACTAATCAGCTTAAAAAAACACTTCAACTCAAAAAAATCAAAAACACTATAAGTCCAAAAACACCGTAGAATAAACATGGTCAATAATGGCCACACGTCGTAATCGGCTAGCAGCAATTGATCGTAATATACCAACTGCCGACCCTCCGCTCCTCACCATGGTGAGCCAGTGTAAACATACGGACTGAGTGGCAAGGGGAATAACACTAAACTACTATTGGCTACCATTTGCTCCTGTATACAGTAAACACGACCATGAAAAACCGGACTGCCTTATGACTCAAGCTGAGGGTTTCGCTACGAATTTTAAGTATCATACATTTAAATCATAAATGTTTACTAGAAAAAAAATTACAGTGTAAAAGTGTTCTCTATTGATAGATACTTAATTTAAATGAGAATTGTTATATGTACCGACTTAATTATCAATATGTTGTCATGAACGTAATAATAATTGCATGGCATAAAAAGGTAACATATGCATGACCCATTTATTTAGTTATAAGACCATATTTTTTGCAAATAAATGATTGATTAATTGATTGATTGAATTTAAAATATTTATCTATTTTAAAATATTTTTGCATATTTGATCAAGAATATCCTAAGGAATCAAAATTTACACTGGTATAATAATAAAAAAAACGCCATAGAAAAGTAGGAATAACAATAATAGAGCCACAGAGCTTGTTTGACGGTTAAAAACTATACGAAGATTAACCAAGAAACTACAACTATTATAGATAGTTCAACTCAGTTGTGCGCGCGGCCCTATGTGTGGGTAAACCTTGTACGTATACAGTGACTTTGTGTGACTTGTCATTATTCTATGTGTGCGTACAGTGACGATGACTGCAGCGTCACTGCCACACAAATAGAAGTTGTATATTTACTAGCGCACACACCCATAGGGCCACGCACCCACACATAGCACCGCGCGCACAACTGAGTTGAACTATCTATACCTACATTACATTTATAAACCAGGTTAGTAAAATGTAGGTTCTAGCTTTTCATAAAACTGCGAACTCTTCGCCACCTTAGCCGAAGAGTATTATTTACACTACTAGGTGTAACAGGTTGTTACTACAAACCACCCTCACTGACCTATAGATGGGGTGGTTGCTTCAAACACCTCTATAATAACAGTCTTTTACTCTGAGTTACTGTTTCAGTAAATATTCTGGCATTACTATGGCTTTTTCTGTTTCTGTTTTTTTTTTTAATAATTGTAATATTGCAAGTTTAGGCATATCAATACAAAAGTTTAGGCAAGTTGACTATAAATACTATCTCTCGATTAATGATCAATCGACATCAAATAAGAATGAATGGAATAATCCGAACGTATATTTGTAAAATAGCTTTAGTTTGATGAAATTGCGAAAAAGAGAGTCTTGATAAATTGTGTCAAAGTTGCAAAGCGTTGTAGTGTTTGCTCAATGATTCAAATTTATGTTGTTGCTTTTTGTAAGAAATATATGTGGCCTAATAGTTATTGGCGTACATTTTTATGACTCTTTTTAACCGCATTAATCGTTTATAATTACATTTTATCTTGAACTCGACATTTCGTTGGTGGTCAACAGCGACTAATGTTTTGCTTACTTTCTGTGGCCATATACTTAATAAAAAAGTGAATAAACGCCTGGTAATTCAAATTAAGTATTATAACCACAAAGCAGATACATATTATAATAATGCTTACCCTCAGTTTTCGATATTTTCAGTTCTCTATTGCTCTATCTTAAAATAACTAAGTCCTGTCCATCTTGAAAATCACAGTTTTCATCACTGTAGTTTAAATACAACCAAAACAAATAGACTATTCTTCTCATTGGCTTAAAGGTAGAAATTTGAAAATAGAATGTTTTGAAAAGACGTCACATTGTACCCTCCACAGCAAGAGGGAAGCCCTGGCAGGCTATTGATGACTTCCGCTGACGTCATCGACAACCACTTCACAGTACACTGGCCTTTACTTACACCCACCTGTTTACGTTTTGTGTTTTGTTCACCATAGTACTTCTTAAGTACTTTTATTGTCATGATACTTTAGTTGGAAATTATAGAATACGTACAATTATGGAATATTAGCAAAAAGGTGTGTTTTGGATGTTATAACAACTATTTACGCTAAAGCTTAGTTTTTCGTATAAAAAAACAATGATATTTAAGTATGTTTTCCTTTGAGTTTTAGCTAAGGAGCTAAGGTTTGGTACCTTAGCTAATATATAAAGCTGAAGAGTTTGTTTGTTTGTTTGAACGCGCTAATCTCAGAAACTACAAGTGGGATTTGAAAAATTCTTTTTGCATTTGATAGCCTAACTCTTGAGGAAGGTTATAGGTTATATTTTATCCCGAAATTACCACGGGATCAAAAGTTATGCGGGTAAAACCGCGCGCGGTGGCTAGTCATTGTATATTCCGTTTTAGATTATTAGCACACATAAATACCATGATTTAACTATTACGGCTCTACTATTTCCAAATCTGGTTTTAAACTTTTTAGATATGGGATATTTCACAAATATCCTTTTTCAACTTTATGTCTTTTGTCTAGATATGTTAAACAACTATATAGAACATCATATGCAGTTATTGTGATAACAAAAGTGTGGGAAAAAAGTGACGCCGATTCAATACTATGTATTGAACTTAAACTATTGCTTTCATAACGAAACACACCCTCAAATGAAAGCACGAATTGCCACCCAATAAAATTATACCAACTCGAAATTGAATAGTACAATCCTTCAAATAAAACCGGGCGACCTTAGCACAGTTTTAAGCAATATTATATAATATAATGTTAGAGGAAAAAATAAGGGGTTGTTAATCGAGGGGCGAGCGGTCGCGTGGCACCCTAAAAGGACGTTGAACTTGGTTTTGATTTTTGAAAGTCCACCTTCCTTTAGAACGATTTTTGTGAATAGGTGAAATAAATATAAACCCGTTTCTTAGCCCATTTTTACTAAATAATTTCAGAGAAGGGATCACTGACCCCATCGGTGCTTTGACCGAAAAATATTTTTGTAATAGCTAATCGTAACTTAACAACCGTATGCATATTCAATGATCTTATGTGCCCTTTTACAAGTAATTTAAAAATCATTACTTATCCGCTCAACTTCAAAGGCTTCTGTAGGCACTAAATTTACTACGGTATTTTTAAATTGTTAATATTTCTTCTATTACAGCTTTTACATCATAGATTGATACACTAATGTTCAAAACTGTGTAATGTTATTGTGTTCATAGAGCCATTTTATACGTACACATTCTTTAAGTTGGTATTTCTATTTTTGTTTTTCCTTCTTTAATGACGATTGTCTAACTTAAACACATGTAAGATACGTGTGATAACTCACTTCGTAAAACTCTCTAGGTACAAGATGAATTACTGAGATGAACAGCATCAGAGTTTGCTATAGATTTTATCCTAGTCTTAATAATAAAACTGTCACAAAACTTAGATCACATCTAATTCAAGATTTAAATATTAAATCTCAAGACTCCCTCGATTTAAATACATTTAATCGTTGCCAGATTTATATTTTGTATGAAAGAATATTGAATTTAAAGTGTACATATTCTAGAATTTATAGTTTGCTCTGGGACTCACTGATGACGAAAGTGACAATTGAAGATAGCGTTCTTGAATTAAATATTCTGACTGTCTATAAGTATATAACAGATATCACGCCTGGATGGACCTTTCGTAAGGATATTGATAGTTTGTTTTAATGTGATATTTTTTTTTACCAGCCATATCTAGATTACAACCTGTTAAAATCGTGTGTCATTACTGTTCATTACCAAAACTTTTGCAAAATTCTGATGATTGATTTCTAAAACACTCCTTCTAAGAGCCCATTCACACCAGGACGATTCGTGTGTTTTGAGGAGTCGTCTTTTTTCATGATTCGTTTTTTTTTTGACGGTGGCAATGCTTTTTAAATTCCCGTGTTCACACGCATCGCGAATCGTGTAAAATGACGGACACGTCTTAAATCACGTATAGTCTTTAAAAACTCTCATTCGTCAAAAAACACGAATCGTGAATTTTTTGTGACGAATGAGAGTTAGGTAGCTCAACTCTGAACAAGACTGAACTCTGAATCACGAAACGAATGTGAACATCAATTCGGATATTTTGACGAATCGTGAAATAACACGATTCCGTATGCAATGTGAACATGTATCCGTCATGAAGTATCGTGTTTTTGGACGAATCGTCATTGGCGGATCTGGTGTGAACGGGCCCTTACAGCGTTATTTTCGTTAAAAGATTTAGGTAATCATGTTTACTTTTATTTCCAACTCGACAAAGAACTATGAGGGTACATTCCCCGTGGGAGAGTCGACTCCGGGATAGTTGCAGTCGGCGTCAGCTGTCGCCGCCGACCGCGACCCGGTGATTGTTTGAGCCACGACCGTCTTTTGTTCACCGGCAATTGTTCCGAGCCCTGTTATCGGGTATTATTAGTAATTTGATAATATAGTAAGCGACATGAGTTGAGTGGGTCTAAAATTGTAGATATTATTTTGGAAGTATTTACTGCAATGAACAAGCGTTATGCACTTTTGTTATAATTTTTATACATTGATTTTGTATTATTTTGAAGGAATCTTAAACGTAGGTATTATTGTTTATCAAGCGACATTTTACCGACTCTTCGTGGGATATGTTTTGGTTGCTTATAATATAGATTAAGTGTTTAGCTTCCTAAGTTACGATTAAATAAATTTCCCAAAATTCTGCAGTTTCTATTAAATACAAAATTTAAATAAAGTTATAAAATATTAATTACAATAATATCTTGCATAATACAACCGGTTCCACAAATTACACGCATCACACTCCTTTGCTATACGACCCCTAAATAGGCTCAGACCTAATGCATTTCATTCAATGTTCTACCAAATTACTTATGCAGAGAGCTATGAGTGCAAATAATATGAGATACATTCGCTACTAGACAATGCGGGTTTTGGATTAATCATCTAAAAATATGGGGTGTGTTTTTTTGGTTGTATAGTTGAATAGAATAGAGTAAGGGTCGTTGTCCGGGCAGCTGCGCGGGCGCATATCAAATTGATAGGCTCGCGGCGGTGGCGGCATATGGCGCGACGCGTGCGGCGTGACGTCACGGCAATGTCGCCTCCCCCACACATAACGCTAAATGTTACGGTGGTTTTGTTAGAGATATGGATTTTATAAAAAAAAATTAACCGCAGACTCGCTTCGCGGTAGTTAACTGTTTTGAGATTTATTTTTATTATAGGATTAAGATCCGATTAACAGAATATCTCACCTTAGATGTAATAGGTAGTCTTATTTTTTTGGGAATTTTACACTTTAATGTTATTACAACCCTTTGAATGTAGTGTGACGAGAAAGCTTAGAACTTCCATGACGGGTCGAATATGAGCTCCAAAAATGTTAACAGGCTACCTTAACGATCACTGGTTGCCTGGCAGAGATCGCTTACTAGCGATAAGGCCGCCGATTGTGTTTTCTTGTTTTAATGTTCTTTATTTTCTATTTTGTGTATGTACAATGAAGAGTAAATATATAAATAAATCACTGTATACATAGAAAGAAGTATACAGTTCCGTTCAGGTTGATATTTTTCATGCAGTCAGATTCGTTCCTTTTATTATATTATGCTTAAGTATAAAATTATTTACGATCGTTTCTATTGGTGTATTTGAAATTTATTATGCTTACTTTTTTACTAACATTCAATATTTTATTTAAATATGTTCATTTATATTAATCTTACGTGTGAATAACGTTACTAAAAAAGAGAAGAAAAATATCTTTAAAATATTTAGGTATTTGTATTTGATAAAATCAAAAGCTATTATAATATTTAAAAACTTTATTTAAGTGACATATATGACATAGAAATTCTTATAGAATCATGGTGCTACATGAGTGAAAATAGTAGGTCCTACTCATATTATAAACGCAAAAGTTTGTTTGTATGTATTTATATTTCTCTTTCACGCAAATACGGGTTGATGGATCTTGAGTTTAGTGCAGACATAGATTATTGTCTGGAATAACACAGAATACTGTGGGTAAAACAACTAGTAAAATAGGTGTTAAGAATAAGAATAAGAATTTATTTATTTATAATAATAAATAAATTTATTTGCTCACAATAAAAAGGACTTAGAACTAATACGAGATAAAATAATAAATTTAATGATAGTGCGAGCAAACAGGCTTTGGCTCAGCTTGATGTTGATGCTGGAACAAGTTCAGCAACAACGCTGTTTAGTCTGAAAAATCCTATGCGTTGTGCGATGTGGTATAAAAAGTTCTTAATATACAGTATTATAATACAGTCTTATTCTTAAGTACCTACGCACATTCACTCCGTCTGAGCATGCAAACATATTTAATATGTTTAATATAATTATAACAGTGTTCAAAAATTAAAATTTATAAATTGGTCATATTATGTTTATTATTTAAGTTACAATTTCAACAAAGTTCAAGTTAGTTGCCTGAATGACGTTAAATCTGTCAGAACCACTTACATTTTAGAGTTCATATAGAATTTATATGTAGACTAGACCATTCTGGTTGGGTTTGATTTAATTTAACACAGTTATTAATGATTTCATCAATATATATAAAACTGTTCCGTTACTGACTGAGTGACTGAGGTACTGAGTGACTGAGGTACTGAGTGACTGAGTGACTGACAGACGACGTACAGCCGTAACTACTGGGCGTAGAGAGCTGAAATTTGGAACATACATTCTTTAGAGGATGTAGGGGTGCACTAAGGAAGGAATTCCCGAAATTCCCACGGGAACGGGAATTATTGGACATTTTAGTTTGTATGAAAAATCTTATTCCTTGAGTGCACGGATACGATACTTGGCATAAAGGTTCTTCAAAAAGTGACTGGTTGTTTTATGAAAGGAATTCCTGAAATTCCCACGGGAACGGGAAATATATGATGTTTTAGTTTGTATGAAAAACCTTATTCCTGGAGTGCACTGATGTGATACTTGGTATATAGGTTCCTTAATAAGTGTCTGTTTGTATTATGGAAGAAATTCCCGGAATGGAAAATATAGGACTTTTGAGTTTATGCGTGTACGAAGTCGCGGGCAAACGCTCGTATATTATAAATATGGAAATACCAAGTCACAATTTTTAAATCGCGGCAACTTTCAAGATATAACCTATACGTAACTGAAACTGTCACCCCAACAGCGAAAATATATGTAACTAGCCACCGCGCGCGGTTTTACCCGCGTAACTTTTGATCCCGTGGGCATTTCGGGATAAAATATAGCCTATAACCTTCCTCAAGAGTTTGGCTATCAAATGCAAAAATAATTTTTCAAATCCCACTTGTAGATTCTGAGATTAGCGCGTTCAAACAAACAAAAAAAACAAACTCTATTAGTATAGATATAGATAACTATCTCCACGTCAAGACACTGACACTTACAGTCCGATAAGGCTTTTTTGGCGCTTGGATGATGATGTCAGGGTGGCATGAGGGTGAAATAATTCAGTATTATTTCCCTCTTCTCAGGAAGAACTATAAAATATGCATAAACTTTTAGTTTTTTCATGTTTGAAAATAGAAATTATTTCATTTTATGTAGGTACTACAAAAGGCAAGTCACTTAAAATTTGAGTTTAGTTTGTGCTACAAAAACACAGAGTTGAATATATAAATAGAAGATTAAGCAAAAAAGAATATAAGTTTTTTTTTGCTTAAATAATAACATGTTGTTATGATAAATTGTTTTGTTTCCTCGTCATTCTCGTCACCACTACTTTCTTTATTAGGTATCTACTCGTATCTAGAAATGATCATATTTTTAAAGGTTTGTAAAAACTCTGCTTATCTTTCTTCACTTTTCATAGTCTTTCTAAAGAGACAAATCTCCTGAAATCGTAATTTTTTTGAGAATTAAAAAAAAGAAATAAATTATGTTCTAAAGTGTATTTTTCAAAGTATGGCAATATGTAAAAATTACAGATGCAACTTGCTTCTTTACTCTTAAAAAGGTATTTATTGAGATGTTAAATTGTTTTACTTTCAGAAAACAACTTCTTTAATTTTATAACTACAATTTTTACGAATTTAAAATAAAATTTAATTTAAAAGTATTATCAAATATGAGCGGTAAAAGTCATGTAGTGGCATTTCCCAAGACGGTGGGTAGTTCCAATTTTTTCCACACGCCAAAAGATCCTTGTCGGACTATACGTGCCATTTCGGTTTATACCGATAATTGTCACTGCTAAACTTGAAACGAACTATATCTATCAATCGCTTATTTTGCTGCTACTCTCCGTGGGAGAAAACTAAAAACAAGCGGAAACCAACGAAAATGCGAAAAGCAATATTCGAGAGCAGCCGTGAAAGTCCCTGGAACGTGGCGCCTCAGAGGATCCACGAAATATATGTCACCGCCAGGCACGGGAGTTTGCAAAAAATAACTTTACTGACTCGGTTAAGCTACTAGAAGGTACTGAAACACACCGGGGATTTAAAATTCCACCCCTGAGTTTTGGCGAAACAAGGGATTAAAGCCAAGAAACTTTATGTTTTCGACAAAAAATTAAAAAAAGATTTTCGGCATATTCTAAAATTCAGAATTCTTAAGGGAATATGGGGAGAGAAGTTTTGGCTTTTTGGAAAAACCTGGAACGTTAATAAAGTTCGACAATTCATTATGTAACCAAATTTATTGTTCATTTAGGCATGGGACGCAGTTAGTACAGTTAAAGTAACGGAAAAAGAGATGTTACATTATTCTAAAATTGCTAACAAAAAGAGATTTAAAAAAAATTATATATCTATGTATTTGATAAACACATAAGTTTGGGCATCTTCTTATTCTTCATTCATTTCTCGTAAACCTCCATATATTCGTTCCGAATAAATGTCTCAGTATTGAATGGGGATTTTCAAATGAATATGAATATTGTATTACATCACGTCTCTGACGGAGGTTTGTTGTAACTTAGATAACATTTAGATGGTGATCTCATACTGCCAGCTTTGTATTTAAGAAAAAAACAAACTCCTGACATAGTTATTACTACTGCTATTAAAGATAATTCCAAAGTTTGGAATTATAAGCTCCAAAACAACACATTTTAAAACTTTCTGAACGTTCAACAAAAGCTGCATAGTTTGTCTGAACCTACCAATTGGATTTGTGTACAAAATCTGAAAGTGCTTTGTTCAGAACCGCGAGTGGAATTCATTCCACTAATAAAAAATAGGGGTTACATTTTAACCAAAAAAATATTTTAATTTTGCCGCGTATAAAATTTACTCAACGCTATCTAAATTTTGTTTCTATAGATGAATTAACTAACTACACTACTAGCAACTTTAGTATGGGATGTTCGTATGTAATCGCGCGTTATTACCATGAACTTTTTATTAGCACGAAATTTAAAAAAATTCATCTAATACTTTACAATAAGTTGGTCTCGTTTTTCGCGTCATTTCATTTCCACTGTCTATTTTAGCATGTCAAATGCACTCAGAGAAAGTTAGTTGTTGTATTAAACAAGGACTTTATCCTTGATCGAGATTTACTCTGGAGAAACCATACGCTGCCGCTGCTAGTTTATACAGGGTTGATTTGTAGCCACAGGCCAATTTTTTTTAGACAATAAGTATCATTTACAAAAAAATAAATATATCCGCTAACATATTAAGCAAACCCACTCTAAATTACCATTAAAATAAAGGCAACTACGCGCTACTACAATACATCTTGTAGTACTATGCCGTAGTATTATCAATGAAATGCCGCTTCGTAGTAGGTATGTTCATCAACAGCGACAATTTTTTTAAAAGTTTGTGGTTTCATATTTCTACTTTATTATACTGAGCGACTCTGAAATAAATATGCAAGTACGTTTATATCGTATCAAAGAAACTAACATTTAAATTTGGCTGGTGACTACAAATCAACCCTGTATAAGAATTTGTAAATTTCATGTCTTGTGTAAGGTGAGGCACCACTAACGTAAATGGAAATAAGTTTTATTTTTTACTAGTTGTATGATTCGAGCGCTGTTTGGCATTGGGTCAACGCTGTGTAACGTCTGTCTACGCGCGTATTGATACAAAACGACTACGGATGTAGCTACGGACGTACGGTACGGACGTACGGAACGCGCTACGCTCGCGTTGCACGTGGCTAGCTCCCGAGTGTACTACGCGCCTGTGCATTGTTTTTCAATTTCGATCGCAGTTTACCCAAATAGTAAGTTATTAAGTATCCCATTGACACGACTGTACAAGCATAATAACGTACGCGCGTACGATACGGACGTACGCGTGACGCAGCGTTGGCCCTTTCAGTTGTTGCTGTACTTGTAGTTGAAGTCTTTTCAAATTGATATTTAACCGTGATAACTAGACTCTTAGAAATTGTATAGAGAACTCCGAAAACTACTCTTAGATCGGTTAGGTTAATGTTAAATAAAAAACTTGTATAAGTGGATTTATCGTATATTTACATTTTAACTCGACGTTTCGGTGTTTTTTACAGATTCCGTGGTCACGAGCGAATATAATTAAACAGGTATTAGACAAATCCGGTTAAAGGGTGCTTTATTTATGAATTGTAAAATTCAAGGCAAACATTCGTGTTCAGTATTTCCGAAAATAACCAAAATCATACGTACAGGCGTTCACTTTTCTAAGATCATTAATTATCCTTATTTTTGCAATATTTTTAAAGTAATTTATATCGAGTAAATTACTTTAAAAATATTTTTTTATTGATAAAAGTATAGAAGAAAAGAAAATATTTATGTGGATGGTATAGTGACCGAAATTGGATTTTAGATGTTTTTTATTTTATTTGAAATACATAAAAGGATTTTTATATGTATAGAACCATTTGTGGTCATTTGTAGGATAAACTGATGAAAAGTGTATTCAAGCTAAAGCTATATTTAAATGATTTTTATTCAAAGACTATTCTTATTTTTAAATTCTTCTATTCAACATAATGAATTTTAAAAACTTATTTTGGGGCTCTATAATGTATTGTAATACAGAAGCCATTTCGGCGCCCTGAAAATTTTGACATCCACCACCCAGCACTGGGGGCTCATTACAAGCTGTGGTGATGGTAATGATTACTTTCGATGAAAATATCGAGTTTTTATTATCGGATTTTTGTGCCGTTCTCTTTAGCATGTTTTAAATTCTGACGTTCATCGTTTACAGATGTGTTTTAAATTAAAATATTTAATAATACCTATCGAATAGTATACAAACAAAGGATCGCTTTAAACTATATCGTCGATTCGGTCTGTAAGAAAATGTGTTTTTTCAAGTTATAGTCTGAGAAAAAAGATATAACATTAATGTTAAATGTACAAGCTGTACATGTATTGTTGTATTTTTATAATTGTAGAAAAAGCCGTAAGTCAGATCGAAGTTATCTTTAGAATAATAAAATAAATAAAACAGGTGATTTTTATATATTGATACAAAATATTAATAATTATGTATAATTAAGGACAAAGAGTTGTAGAGACCTCGTTACAGATAAAATGACGTTTTATTGTAAACTATTTTTTGCTTATTTTTGTAATTTAGTTACTATGAATTACGTTGTTTAAACTAGTATTAATTTCACAATTGATGTTATTCTTAGATATAAGTTTTTATCATAAATAAATATATTATATTACATTATACATTCTTCCATGCTGGACTGGGAGCGAAAGAAAAACGTAGAATGTGCCAGCTTCTTCTCTTCAAAAGTCAGTTAAGGGACAGAGGTTTTAAAGGCGTTTTTGTGGGCGATAGGCTGACCTCCTGTCACTACAATAGTCTCTTTCCATTTTTATAATACCTCCAAATTTGACAAACGTGACATCAGATGGTCTTGTAACATCTGGTGTTCTGCCTACCCCATAAGGGATACTGGCGTGACGTAAAGTATGCATGTATGTATGTACATTATAATTAGTGACTTGCTTTATTTATAACATAGGCTTTATTTTGGAATACTCATAAATATCTTTTTTCAATTTGGTAGTTGTGGTTTAAAGACGTGTAAAGAAAATGGAAACTTAAACTTCTATTACAAGGCTTCATTTTGTACCGACGGTTTTTGCTGCTTTTTATATTTTATACTGACCAGGAAAATAGCCTTTTAGCAAACCAATAGTCTTTTTATAAGAAATCAACATTAACGGGCTATGTCGGTCAAATAGATGTATTGGTTACAGAAATAAATATATTACAATATGTTACAAGCAATCTTTAATCAATTTTAAACCTATAATACTTGTTATTAATGGGCGTTATTTTAAGATTTAAAACCAGATAGCAACACAACAAAAAATAATACAGCCTTGAGGAACGATATAAACTATGAAACAGACCGATAAGCTTTAATAATTCATGCTACAACGGAACACATTCGACTGCGTCAGTCGATTTCATGATGCTTAAAGATATTTTTACAAAATATTTCATATTGTTACGCTTACCATCTATAGTTTTTAAAATCGAACGTAATTTACTTAAAGAGCTTTTCTTGTGTCTGTACCGAGTGGTGCAGACACAAGAATTATTTATTTTAAATATTTGATACAGTTACTTTAAAACCTTCCATGTAACCAGTTCGTCATTTTAATTATCATTATTTCCCCAACTTTTATTTTCAAGGCAATAAACTTTATATTGAAAAGGCCTACGCGACGTTCGTAGTTACTACTACTACGAGTGTAGACTACGATCTACTACGGTTACGGCGCACGCGATATTTTTTGTTTTCGTGCTGTCGCCGATTTGAAGTTTCGGTCGTCGTTAGTTTACGTGAGACATTCATGTTTTAGCTGCATGAGCTTAGGCTGGTATTTTAAGGGATTTTGCAATGTTATCAATACAAATAAACCTGTTCCGTTACTGACTGAGGTACTGAGTGACTGACAGAGAACGTACAGTCATAACTTCTAGATGTAGAGGGCTGAAATTTGGAACATACATTCCTTAGAGTGCTAAGGAAGGAATTCCCGAAATCCTCTCGGAACAGGGCTTTTATGTTATCGAAATGGGCGCAAAATTCCCACGGGAATGGGAAATATAGGACTTTTAAGTTATCAGCGTACAAATCGTGGGAAAACGCTTGTTTTATATAAAATTTTCTTCTTCCTACATATTTCTATCACTTTACCTTAAAATACTTCAATTTTCACATCGACTTTATACGTATAGTATACAACGCGAGTTACAACCGAGATCTATACTGACAGAGTCACAGAACTTAGGGAGATGAAGGCGTAGACGTGGAGCGTGGGTGTCAGAGGGGGTGAGACACGGGGTGGTTCGAGGGGGGTTGGCAGTTCGCCAGGAGACAAGGTGAAGTACTGGCGCCAGTGAAAGTCCTCGCGTTGGGGCATCTGACCCTAACCCTTACTACTATAGTGGAATTAAACCAATTGATCAGTCGTTTTAAATTTGGAAACTTTCATAATTCGAATTTATGAAAGCATGAAGTTTTAAATCGAATCTTTGGATAAGACTTGTAGGTGTATTTCATACATTTTGAAAATCATACCTTTTTTCGTCTTATATAGTATTTTATATTAAAATATGAGTATTAAACGAATTTTGATGCAATTTTTTGTACTTACAGATTTAATGAAATCAAATAACATGAATTTAAACCATGACAATTCAAAATGAAAACAAATGATGATGATTTAAAGATTGTTCTTATTAAAACACTAATAATTATTCAAAACTTGTTTAAAAACAATTGAAATCTAGTTGGCAAACGTTCACTTAGGTTTTTGCTGACGAATCTTATTTCATATTTCGCACTTTCAGTTTTTTAATTTTCGAACATAAAGTTTTGCAATTATGAACGTGCATATTATTTAAACTGATAAATCAATCATAAATTTTTATGCTTTAAACCTAAACTGGCTCATCAACTTTAACTTCGGCATTTTATATAAAAAAAAAGGTATAAAAATTCGCACTAAAGCTTTTTCTCAATAAAAACAACACTTGCATTTGTTTTAAGATATCATTTTTAATACTATTTAACTTTGCAATATTTTAACGAGACTGTCTCTCAAAAACTTTGCCTATTGTAGACCCAACACTCGGAAAATCGTGATTCATCTCTCGAGAGACGCCACCCTTCTCTATTCACCCCAACTGTAGTATTTGGATTTAGGGGGCAATATCAGAGGGCAGTTATTAATATTAAACTATACGTTTTGCGAATATGCCAATATTTTAAGTCCCCGATTTTAATTTTCTATTCTTGTCTCAATTTGAAGGATTTATTTGATAACCGCGTAGAAATTAAAGATACTTTTAATGAAATTCAAATCAAATCAAATCCCGACCGCACATATCACAGTAAATCTCAAATCACGGCGTTACCCATCAAAGATAATAAGGAGTCACTGCGAGTATCACTTCAGGCGTCACGTGGCTTGCTACGTACCTCAGCAGCAGCGGCAGTAGCGGCGGTGGTAGCACTCACTGCACACACTCGCGAGACGTCCGCCCGGCGCGGGCGCCAACTACGGAATGGGCTACCTGCCGAGCAGCCGCCGGGCCCGCGTCTGCTACGTGAATGAGCGGCGCGCGCAGCCCCGGCCGCGGCCAGCCTGCGTGGCTCCAGCCTCCCCCTCCGACCCCTCGATTCAATTAACCCCCGTTCGGTGCATCTCGATCTGCCCGGGCCGCCTGCAGCTCTCATTATGACCTCTATTGACGAGCCATTACCCAGCGAGCCACTCCCGCTCCCGGGACCGACCTGTGTACACCACTCTTCAAATACCTTGATTACTTTGTTTGATGCTCGTGACAGTTTTCGGCGTTGTGTAAATGGCTTTTTCCTACTTAAGCTACTTCAAAGTTTGGCTGGCGTTCTTTTGTAGTAACTAGGTACTTTGAAGAATTTACGCGTTTGAGGGCTAGAGCGGAATTGGTTTTTATTTGATCATACTATTTGATATTTTGTTTCTAAATTGGAATGTAAAGATTTGCTTACTACTAATAATAAATTTTACTAATAGTACCTAGTTTTAATATCTAGAAAATTTCGTAGACAAAGAAAGTTAATTTTCAATCATTAAAGTAAGATCTTTGTAGTAAGATTTAATGTTAAATATCGTATTGTCTTATGCTTAAAAATATGTTTAAAATAGGTCAAGTAAAAATTACTTTCGCAATTGGCTATAACTCTAAACCGTGAAAATTCTTTGAATCTCTTAGTTATTACTTATGAAGAAGCCATATTTTTATAGGTGTGCAGCGCAGGCAGTGAATATTAGTAGGCAGTGAATATCAGTAGGCTATTTCATATAAATGACCAACTACAGAATTAAGAGCTTTTCATAGAAATTACATCACTGTAGAGATTTAATTAGAACCGTTTTTATTCAATATTTCAATCCTGAAGCATTTATTTTCTTTATGATTAGATCAGAAAAAAATATAACGTAACAGTGATTTATGCAATTATTATTTCCAATGTTCTAACCCACATCCCATTCCGTGAACTAGAAACGTGTATTACTCCAGAAACTAGAGACAGTAATTAGATCGCGACTATTCTCGCCGCGTCCGCGCTGAACTTCGTGTAATTAAATACAAATGACGACGGGGTGCAGCATCATGCCAGCATTCGAACAAAGGGATTTACAATCGAATCAGTATAAATAGTAAAAAAGAAGAATTCATTTAATAAATAAATAAAAGATATTAACTGGCCTTGTCGCGTATTTATTATCTATGTTTTACAGTTTAATTCAAGTTTTCGGTGTTAGCCGAGACCCGTGCATGTTTTTCATAAAAAATACATAAATAAATAAATAAAAATCTCCACACAATTACACTAACTACGAGGCCCCAAAGTGAGCATAGTTCGTGATATAGGATGTCATGTAGCAAACTAGGGGCACCTAGAATATAAATACATAATATATGGATAAACATCCAGACACTGAAATTTTTTTCGTATATTTATTAATCTAATTAAACAAATAAAAAAAAAAGTTTAAATTAAAAAAAATGAACAGATTTTATGATAATAAGAAGCACATTACAGTTAATATTTTACAATGCTGTAAACTATGTAGTCCCTACTTGGCAATGGCTGATCTAAACTTGGGGATTGACATATCAAATAAATCAATACTGGAGAAAAACTTATTATATAATGTCATAAATTAATATATGATTTTTGGAAAATAATATACTAAATACTGTGCGATTTGTGCAGTTAATGTTAAATCTAACCCACACCACATTCAGTGAACTAGAAACATGTATTACTCCAGAAACTAGACAGTAATTAGATCGCGACTGTTCTCGTCGCGTCCGCGCTGAACTTTGTGTAATTAAATACAAATGACGACGGGGTGCAGCATCATGCCAGCATTTGAAGAGTGGGATTTACAATGAAATCAGTACAGGACAGTAGGAGAATTTATTAAATACTTAAAAAAACACTTTTTAATAACTCAACGTTTCGGTGTCTTCGTAGATCTGTCGGTCGTGAGCATATTTATTTATTTTTATTTATTTATTTATTTATTTTAAGGACTACCAGTAGAAGATTAAATTTTCTCTTATATTTAACACTCATATTTTACAAACCGCATGCAAAATGTAACTGCTGTTTAAGGTAGCCACAACATACATACAAAAATCATTAAATTTGAGTTTAAATTAACACCAGTCACTTTAACAAAACTTAAAATAATTAAAATAGAATATAAATAGCAATTAAAAAGCATATAAATAGCAATTAAAAAGAAAAAAAAAACTATATTACACAAATTTAAAAAAAGTTACAAATAAAAAAAAAACATATATAAGTAGGTATATCAAAATATTTTGTTTAAGGTTATGAATCGAGAAAGTTACTATAAGCAATTTGGTTGCGGCATGACATTGGCTCTCACAATTAGCTGTCTTGTGTTTGTTTTTTTTTTCATGTCACGGTTAATCTGCACTGTACCTATTTGTATTAATTTGATAATTATGACTGAAAAAGAGTTTTTTCCGCCGGCTTTTTTTGTCTCTTGGTCTACTGTAATATCATATTTAACAACTATCAACAACTAGTTAGGGCTGAAGTATGTGATGACTGACTTCATCGAGTGTTTTGTGAAATTCCTAAGATGAATAAAACTTTTTGAATTTTTTGAATTTAGATATAATTAATGCTCTTTTTAATTTCACTTAGGATATATTACTACAACGAACTTTTGTAAAAAAGTTCGGATTTTTAGTACATGCAGTACGTAAAATAAAATTCGGCTTAAAATTTTACGTCTCATTATATTTCTTATAACTATAGTCAATATTATATCATTACTAAAAAATATTGTAAAACGTAATTTTTTTAGTGACACTGTATATATTATGGCTACGATCATAAGATTTTACGTTTAATTATATTTCTGCTAACTAGAGTCAATAGTTCTACGAAATGGTGAAAAAATCAGTATTTAATTGATGCCACCCTTAAATCACATCATACTGAAGTTTCATTAGTACTGCTGATTTGACATCTGTTATTTATTAGTGTCGGTGACAAAATGACACTGAAATGTCAGAGGACAGGCTCTACAGTTGTGTGAACTTGATTTTATGTAAACAGGTCACAGACGAGTAAACACTGCTCGTAGTGCTCGTAGAATAGTGAACAAGCACTTCGTTTGCAACGAGATTAAATTGGTTTTATCTATTACTAGGTTCTTAAAACGATATTATGGAATAAATTACGAAAATTGAAGTATTATTAAAAAGCGTCTAGTTAAATTTCTTTCGTTATAATATTCATTTTTATATAATTACGCTAGCACGATATTTTTTGAGTTATATAAGAATATTCGAATGCACTTTATTGAGCCCCTGACAAAAAAATATATTTTTAGATTAATTTCGTTTTAGTATTATCAGATCATCACCATCACAACTCCGTGTGATGCGCCCATTGCAGGGCTATGAGTCTCTCCTCTGGGTGACGAGGAGGTTTAGGCCGTAACCTAACAAGCTGGCCGAAGGCTGGGTGGTGGATGTCAGAAATGCTTAACGTGCCCTCCGAAGCACGGAATATTATCGGATAATTATTATAAATCTATTTCAATAATACGTTTATAATACTAACTATATTCGAGACGCGAATGACGACAAATACTTTGTCTTAACTGAAGTTTCATGATAATATTATTAAAACTGAAAAACTTTAGATATTTTTTTTCATTTTACTTAAAATGTTAACTCATTGAATAATTTGTTACGTAAATTTTTATTTAAGCTTAAATATCGTTTTCAATAGGCAGAAATTCCGGAAATAATATTTAGTTTCGATTCTTGGCTAGTTTTTTACAGTCTAAATAAAGTTTAAAATCAAAAAAATATTTAAAAAGATTTCAGTTTCATAATGTTAAATTTTTCCCTTTATTGGTTTTGTTTATAACCTTATTTTTAAAGAAGCTGAATTTGAAAACGAAGTAATTTTGTAATTTAGCTTTTAATTTTTTAATATTAATAAACTTGTGTCAAAATATTGAAAATAGTTACCTATACTATATGTTTTTAAAGAAATATTACAGTTTATACGAAACACTATGTAATCGTATTTGAATTAAAAAAATACAATTAAATAAAACAAAAAAGCCAAGCCAAGGTATAATCGTTAAATATCCTGACAATTTTCTGACATCAAAAGATCATAATATACAAGGTTGCTATAATATGTCAGAGGCTCACCGGGTGAGTCGGTTCTGAAAGCCTTCGTAATTAACACCACTCTGTTACATTTCCCAGAGGAGACCTGGCAGCCACACAAATGTAATTTAAAATTTTCTTTCTGAATCGTTGAGCAAAAAGAAAAAAAAAGAGCACAAAATGTTTACTTTCGCAAAGTAGCAGAGACTAAAATTCAAACGATATATTTTCTTTTCATTGTTTTTTTAAATGTAACAGAGATTTGTAAAGTATTTGTTACCCAACAAAGATGAAGTTTCGCCGACACCATCTCGAATGCTCTTAAAGTGGCTGAGAGAGAATTGGAAGGCTGCCAGCGATGTGAAGCGATCATCTCCCGGGAGCCTGCGGCGGCGCTGGACCGAATAAAGGATATAAACGATAGTTTCTGTACCTACCCAGCTCAGCACCGGCGAGGTGGCGACGCGGACACTCGGAAACTCCTTGAATTGAATTTTCACAATCAAAAACTCCATCTGAAGACGCCAGCCGCAATTAAAAATAAAACTCAGCTACAATTTGAAATTTAAAAAAAAATCAACCTGTTACACGTAGCCGAAAACAGGACGACACACCTGACACCTTATTTAAAACTAAACACTTACTCAATATGATGAAAACAGCCAGCTTGCACCGACCACTGATTTTAATTTTAACTTGACAATAAACTTAAGAAAACTTTGATTAAATTCAAACTATCAGAGAGCGAATATTAACAGAGCGAGCAGTGGACTGAGATATATGAGCATCGAGAGCCAAATGAATAGTGACGCTGAATCCCTGGTTTTCCGGCTCCGAGCGAGCCCGGGCAACCAGGCTGCGATGCATTTTCACTGGAATTCATCTGTGTGTAATGTTACCTAGTAACGCTCCCGGTACACAGCTCAATTCACTCGACATTCACCTGTGTTGCATATTGCATAGGATTCATTTTAAAGCTCGACATCTCAAAGGCTTTAGCTGGTGCATACAACCGTGTAATTCGGCCGTCGTTTGTCGAGAGTACGCCAGGTAGAGGTGCGAGTGTGTGCGTGCGATGGCAGCTACCGCGAAACCTTTGATACTAACCTCGAATGCGTGTAAAAGAGATAACCGATATTGGAGATATATATCTTTTTCTTTTATTCAGTATGTATTACCTTGAATATTTTTTGAAGTGGTTCTTGTTGTGGGGCAGTACCACCTGGATCTAGGCAGCAGGCGCGGGCCCGGGCAAGCTCGTAACCATGGCGACAGCTCGAATCTATAATGGACACACGCAAACAAAGTCAAAATGAAATACAATGTTCGTTTTAAATTACAAGTGGAAATTTCCAATACATTCAGAATAACAGGTTCTCGATTCTGTAATGGTTTCGGATTATTTGCTCGCTGAAATTATTAATCCGATAATGTTAATAATAATGAGTGTAGTTTTATTCGTTGGCTTAGTTGTATAAAATGTGTAGTAAAAGTTGATATAGCTATGGCTTTTTGCGCTGTTGTACGCACGCTGAATTAGATTTAGTATTTTTATGATTGTAATGTTTTATTTTATAAGTGTGTGATTTTAGTAACTATGCTGGACTGGGAGCAAAGGAAAAACATAGAATGTGCCAGATGCTTCTCTTCCCGGGCATATTGTAAAAGTCAGTAAAGGGACCTAGGTGTTATGGGAGGCTTTTTGTGGGCTATAGGCTGACCCCCTGTCACTGGAATAGTCTCTTTCGACTATTATGATGCCTCCAAATTTGTCAAACGTGACATCAGGTGGTTTTATATCCTCTGGTGTTCTGCCTACCCCATAAGGGATACAGGCATGAAGTTATGTATGTATGTATTTAGTAACAATAAACGTTTCATCTATCTTTATATCATATAGTCATTATTGATATTTCCACATTTAAAAAACGGGAAAACCGGGGTGGGACGGAACTTTCTTATAACTAAGTATGATGACATAGTCTTAGCAACGTAAGATAAGAATATCTTTCAATAAATGAGTTGAGAGAGGGGCTGCGGTAAGCTGATTATTTTCTCTTTGTTTCCTAATGAAGGATCAAAAACCTCCTATTTGATAAGATTTATGTTATGATACGTAATAAATGATGAATGAAAGCGTATTGATTGAAGTATTTATAGTCATGAAATGTTTTCTTAAAAATAAAAGCAATTTTTTGTCACCATAGGAATATACAACCTCGGTTTAAAAAAAACGAATTACCAAAAAGTAGTAAAAAAGGAAAAAAAACGGAAGGAAAACCTATCGGTAAGCAGTAAATAAATATTTCAATAACACAGCATTTTCGGGAAATGTTTACCTATCATGATATCATATTAACAAATATACTTATGTAATATTCTGATTAACTTATTACTTATTTTATATAAAAATATATCAATTTAACATAAGGAAATATTAAACTAAAACAATAAATTTAGTACAAAGACGCAGCTTATTTCTTAGAGGAAGCTGCAGCAAGTCTGAGGCTGAAAGAACATCTCAATGCGTATTAAACTAGCAATTATTACTAATTTTAAAGTAAAAATTCTACATACTAACTACATTGAAGTACATATAACCCATTTCATCATCATCACCACAAGTCCTTGTAACTCACCTACTGCAGGGAATGAGTCTCTCCCCTGGGTGAGGAAGAGGTATAGGCCATAATCCACCAAGCTGGCCCAGTGCTGGGTGATGGATGTCAGAATTTCCAGGGCGTCGTAATGGCTTCTAACAAACCCTGTATACAAGTATACAGCACCCGGGACCGACTGCTTAACGTACCCTCCGAAGCACGGAAGTCGTCGAGAGAAATGAATAGTCGGCGGTCACCCATCCAAGTACCGGCCGCGCCGAACGTTGCTTTACCTGTGATATCGTATGATTCACACAGTAACCAAGGCACCACGAGGACTTCCCATAATACTTATGAATAACTCATTTAATAATTATGAATAAAAAAATATTCCTTATATAAAAAAAGAGTTATGAAGTTAAGTACAAAGCTCGATTCGACACTACACTCTCTAATTTTTGGTCTTCCTTATGTAACTTCAGAATTAACAGTTGCTAACGAAAACATAGGTAATATTTTGAAAACTCTAAGTTTGGCATTAGAAAACCTTAAAATTGGACAGTATTATTTCGGAAACGGCCCCCTGTTGTCTTATACTAATGAAATAGCCTGTACTCTTTGTATCTTTTTTAAAGAATATTTGGTTTCGACTTTCGGTAAAGAAGTCTACGTAAGAAAAAGAGTTAACGTTTATGCAAAGAAAGTATAAAATCAAACCACTAAATCTGGGGATTGGTACGTGATATCAACATTCATTAGGTCACTGAGTTACTGAGTGACTGACAGACAACGTACAGCCGTAACTATTGGGCGTAGAGAGCTGAAATTTGGAACATACATTCTTTAAGGGATGTAGGGTGCACTAAGGAAGGAATTCCCGAAAGTCCCACGGGAACGGAAAATATAGGACTTTTGAGTTTATGCGTGTATGAAGTCGCGGGCAAACGCTCGTTTACTATAAGGTCTTTCAATAAGGACGGGTCGATTTGAAAATGGAATAAAACAGGGTGTGTGCGAGATATTAACGAAATTGTTCTTTTATGAAAGACCTATTCATGCCATTTCATTTTGATTATGACACCATTCCATGCCTGCAACTAACTAAAAAACGACCCTGTAGATTTGATATCAAGGATGTTCTTAAACACTTATCATGATTCGTCGACTTTTCACCTGCAGTTTCAATGGAACTCAGTTCGAAACTTAGCCGGGTTAGTTTAAAAATTAGCTTTTACAAAGTGGCTAGCATCTGGGTATGTCGTTCCTAATAGTTCCGCTATATGATGTCCATAATAGACGCCTATTTCAGTTTACTTTTTACCCGACTAAGGCGAAGCAAAAAGGAGGATTATGATTTTGACCTGTATGTTTGTATGTATGTATGTATATGGGTATGGATCTGTTCCCTCAGAACTTCTAAGCTAGTAATCATAATTAGACAAATGAGGTGTCGTTGGAAGCCTCTTCATTGTGCGCTGGTTATAGGTTACATAAAGGTTCGTTAAATTGACTACAGCGCCTTCTAGGTAAATTAAAGAAAGGAACTAAAAAAAATCTTTACGGTTTCGTGTGGGATATCAAATGAAAGTTTTTTTATTAGCACAGCTCAAATATGTAAACATCATGACTCTAAATTAAGGGAATAATAATTATGGTTAAAATAAAAAAAATGTCGGTTTCATGTGGGGTATCAAATAAAAGAACTTCGTTAGCATATTTCAAATATTTGAACACCACACTCCAAAATAAGTAAAAAAAAGTTATGTTTAAGTACTAAAAAACCCGACTACTAAAAACACGCTCTAAAAAGTTCGAATAAGAAAATAATCTGCGCTGAAATATTTATGTATTACCTTTTAAACATATCTCTATCAATATGACGTAAATACTCCAGCTCAGCGCAGACTATTTTCTTGTTCGAACTTTTTAGAGCGTGTTTTAAATAGTCGGACTTTAGTTCTTAAGCTTTATGTTTTTTACCAGAATAGTTGGGCATTTTTAAATGTATTAAAGTTAAGCATTACAATATTAACATAAGTCAACCTCAATTTGTAGTCAATAGAGTAGACAAGGGCGAATTATTCGCTGACTGTGCGACGGAGTGGAAGCTGGTGAACTCAGCCGATCGTCGCCACCAAAAGTTAATGTTTACCGTGATTTCAATAAGGGAATGTGTGCATAAATTGTTAAATTTATATATAATTATAAGAAATAAACTGATATTGAATAAATACGAACTTTTCTGAACTACCTGGGAGTTCTGTTAAAGAAAGCATATTCTTAGAAAAAGTGAATGACGTAATGTAAATAAATGAAAGTATGAATTAGAGTCATCCACAATAGTAGATGTACAGTTACTGACTAATTTATGGGTATACAAAAAGGATTTATAAAAATCTTGCCAATAATTTTCATAGCTTGATTAATAATATTTTTATGGAAGTTTAAATATTATGTTATTGTAAACTAAATACTTAATTAAGTCGTTCCCGGCTGGGACTAGAACCCAGATCTCCCGCATTCCGGGCGGTATTTATCTCAGTTGGTTTGATTAAATGTAAATTAAAATTATTATTTATTTATTTCTTGATTGAAGAAATTTCATTATTCCAATTGGATTGGACGTCCATAAGTACGTTATGCAAAAAAGACTACTGGGAATATTTAGGAAACTTGAATGTTTCTGAAATACTCTAGGTATACTATGTTACTTACTATAATTGGAATCATAAAAATAAGACCAGACTCCACGATATACAGACCGTTAAAATTTAGCTAGTTGCAAACTTTTAGTAAACGTGTTATATTATAAATTACCCAATTTATACAAATATGAGAAAATTAAATTAAATTAAAGCGCATTCCTGTTTATTAAATTCATAAATAATCAACGAATGCAAAGCATTTAAAAAACCAACTTCACGTGAAAACTTTGGTTGAAGTATAAGGTCGTCAAGGTAAACAATCTCCAAATTCATATATATTTGAAAAAAAATTCGTGATGTACTCAATTGATTTCGATGAAATTTATATGAATAAACAAGAATCATCAAAATCGGTTCACCCAGTCAAAAGTTATGAGGTAACAAACATAAAAAAATATACGGCACGAATTGAGAACCTTCGCTTTTTTTTTAAGTCGGTTGATTATCCTTTTTAATATTATCAAAACACAAGCACCGAGCTTTCAATAAAACTCTTCATAATTTCGAGTAAGGTTTTAACGCACCCTAAAATGCGACTTAAATATAATTCAAAACATCGCTTATCCCAGATTAAGCAATTACGAGAATTGGTTTTAGATGTATAGCGAAGAGTAATAATAAATTCCTTTTTAGATTAAACTCGGGCACATCGAATTTTGGCAGCTTTTGAGCGAATTTACATGATTTACCCTCGACTCTGACGGCGAATATTTGACATTGAAAAATAATCAGGTTAGGGTACTTTAAAGCATTCGATGTTGCCCACTTATCCTGGATAAGTTGGCGAGCTAAGGTTGTGAGGGTACTTAATCGCGTAAACTTGAGATAACAGTAAAATATCTTAAGTCTTTTTAGGGCTGAATATCATCACTGTATTAGTGTTTACTGGCAACTCGGGAGAAGCAAGATTTGATTTTCAGCTACGACATATGATTAACGGTATTTTTAAATGAGCAAATTTTAGTTTAATTAGATCAGTTGGAGGTAAAATTTAGGAGTGCGGGTGTAATTACATTTAAAATTAATCCTAAATTTTAACGACCTATGACATTTTGTTCGGCTCTCCTCGAATAAATATTTAACCTTTGAAATTATTGTAATAATGGGCAATAGAATACTAAAATAACAACATTTTCCTAACCTAAATGTACATGTAGCAGTGAAATGAAGATAATAGAGAAGACGTTATAAATTAGTATATTCGACATCTTCCATGATTTCGTGGTATCCCTAGGGATTTCGTGAAATCTCTGACATTCTTATTTACCTGTGACATATACAGCGAACCTTCCGAAACATGGAAGTCATCGTGATAAATTGATAGAGGAATGGTCGACGGCACAGACATACATCTACATAGATAACGCAAATGCAAGTACGTTGCGTGTCCAAACCCCGAATAAGCGTCAAGTTTGGTAGCTGCTAGATTCAGTCCGCGCGTATGTAATTACTAATTATGTCTATTAGAAAATCGATATCACAAACTAAATATCAGCTGTGACATCACAGTAGGTGTTAAAATTCAGCACGCTTGGTTTCAATACAAATGCGTTATCACTTGAATTAAACACTTGCGTTATCTATGCAGATGTATGTCTGTGGTCGATTGACAATCGATTGGTGTGGTAACACCCTAGGCAAGTTTTTAGCTACTGGGCGATCTTAGAGGTAATTAATCTTACTGAATCTTATAATAAATCACGACAGAACGGCTCCACTGATTTGAATCAAAATTGGCATAGTTATATTGTAAAGTCTGTAACAGCACATATATTACAATATTCCCGCGGGATTCGCAATTGCGCCAGAAAAACCGCATGAATCGGCTAGTAAGCAATAAGCATTTAAAGCGAAGAAATCTGTAAAAGACTTGTGTAGTTAATAAACACAAATCTGCTGACAGACTGCTGCAATCCCGTGCATTTGATGATATCTTTGAAATTCTTGAGCATTTATCATATTCACCTGATCATACGTTCATTCGAGAAGAAAGAAGTCGAAGCAACGTTCGGCTCGGTCGGTACTTGGATGGGTGACCGCCGACCATTCATTTCTCATGGTGACTTCCGTGCTTCGGAGGGCACGTTAAGCAGTCGGTCCCGGGTGCTGTATACTTATATACAGTAGTAGTTAGGGTTTGTCAGAAGCCGTATCGGCACCCTGAAAATTCTGACATCCACCACCCAGCACTGGGCCAGCTTGGTTGATTATGGCCTAAACCTCCTCATTACCCAGGGGAGAGACTCATACCCTGCTGTGGGCTCATTGCAAAGAGTTGTGATGATGATGATGACGTTCATTCTTTCATTCTGTTTGTTTCAGGGAGCAAAAAAATGTCTGACTTATGTATATCGGTTTAAAGATTCGCAGCAGTCGATGTATTCAGGAATGTTTAATTAAATAAAACAGTATTTGGAAGCCCTATCACCTCTGGTCCTTTAAGCCCTATCACTTCTGGTGTCGTGTCATGAAAGAGACTTATCAGAGCATCCCCCGCTGCATAGTGGTAGCTGGCTATCAACCATTGTGACAGCGTTGTTTTCTGGCAAAATCCATGTGCTCTCTTCGATCTTATCTGCATGTAACATCAGGTAAGATAAAAAACAAACGCGGGTTGAGGCTTAGAGTTAAAAAAGGTAAAATAAACAGAACATTTAATTAAAATTTCCTGTAAAATACTCATTCCTATATTTGATTGAAAGTTTCAAATTTCAGTTAACTGATAGCAAGTTATCGTCTCTCTTCACTTGGCTAACATTGATACAGTCATTCGCTCTTAGAACCGAATACTTGTTTGAGTTTCAGTATTTGAAGTTTAAACAAACTTTGAGCTAGCTAGCTAACTTAATTGGTGGTACGTAACGAAATTATAAGTTAGCAAGTTAGTATTGAAAGCCATTCGAATCAGTCAACTAAAAGGAGATATATGAATAAAGACCCGTTCATTTGGGCAATACCTACAGATGAAATGATTGCAAATGTTGATAGTTTATACATATAGAAATGAAATTGGGTGGACGTTTCATCGTTGTACTATATTCACGCTAGAGGTTTGAATCTTGATTTCGTTGATTAAAGTTTATAAATTAGGTTTTATTTGTTTATGCAGGGTGACTTTTTTATAATATATGGATGGGACGTTTGTTTACCATGACATCTGATGTTAAGTGGACATGAAGACTAAGGTGGCACACGTCCATCCACGAGAAACCTATTCACTCGACGCTAGCACTATACAGCAGTGCGAGCACAAAACTTTATCGAATCGCAAGTTAACGAATGTTTACGAATGCTCGTATAGTATGGAGTCGGTTGCAAGTTTTGAGTAACATTGTAATTTTTTATTTTACAGATATTTATGAGTACAACATGTTTACAAACATTCAAAATTAACAAGGCATACATTTATTTAGGCTGGCCGTGCGGCAATGGATAGATTTCATTTTTTTCTTAAAAACCGTCTCCATACTATACGAACATTCGTAAACAAACGATTCGATAAAGTTCTGTGCTCGCACCGCTGGTCAGGGAAAATAGACGCGGGCAGTTCATTCCAAACCTTTGCGACCCGTATCAAAAAGGAACAGTCGGAGCGCTTAGTTCGACTTTTCGGAATATCTACCACATACGGATGGAAGTTCTGTCTGCGTCTAGTAGTCCGATGGTAAAAGGGTGAGGGTTCAATTTGTTCCAACGGAGCACTCGCGCACTCACCAAAATGTATCCCGTGGTTAAACAAGCAACAAGCTTACGACGATGCTCTAGAGTCTGCAGTTTTTTGGTTGTAAGGTCGACGTTGTTCATTAGTTTACGGACTCTTCGATCAACGGAGTCCAGCGCTTCTAGTTGATATTTGGCTGAACCATCCCAAAGATGACTGCATTACTCCATGCATGATCGCACTTGAGCTGTGTATAAGTTAATAAGCTGTGCAGGGCCGAAGTACCGCCGTCCGTGTACGTGTAGCAGGAACACTACTGTGTGCGTGTTGACTAAGGCGGCGCGTCGGGAACAGTATAGCAATGTTTCTTTATTTATTGATAGGGAATTCTGGTGAAAAATTAAGTACCTATTTTCATTACATAATTCAAAATCAAACTCAAAACATTTATTCGGAAAACTACAACAGCACAACACAACAGAATAGATAAAAACATAAGCCAAACAGTGAAAAAAAGAAGAGAATAATAAAATATAAAAACAAAACAAATAATAAACATGAAACAAGCAAAAAAATTACCCACATAGTAACTTTACCACATACAATAAAGCATAAAAAAGACAGAAAATTAAAAAGACAGGCAAAATAACGAAAAAAATTACGGAGTGAAAGCAACAATATAACAAATAAATAACAGATAAGAAATAAAAACAAGAGGAAAACACATAACAATAAAAAATAAAAATAACATTACTTTGACAATTACATTAAAACATTAAAATTGCAAAAAAAATAGCAAAGGCTTAAATAAATAATCTTGTGCTGTAGCATGCTTACCGAATAGGACCCATCTCAGCACACTGCTGCAGCGGTAGCCACAACGCTGATTTTCAGATGAGCCCTATCTAGTGTGTGTCCGCGCTAACGCAGCTAGTTAATATTTGTAATTAAACAATAAAAAGAAATAAAAATCAAGTAAACCAAGAAACATATATCGCATACCAAATAAAGATGAATTTCTACTATATATCAAATTATAATATCAATAAACCTAATGTTACAGCAAAACTATTGCATAATAAATAAAGGAGAAATATATATGAAAAAATAATTATTATTATATACATATATAAATATATACATTCTCATACACTGGACGTATATGCCGGAACAACCCGCACCCCACTCGGCAAACTAGACTGATACTTAAAAAGATAATTTCTAAAATATTTTTTGAAACGTTGTAATGAGTCTAGTCTCCGAAGTGGAGGTGGTATGTTGTTCCAGCACTTGGTAGCCGAGTACCTAAAGCTGCCTCGGAAGGCTGTCGTGCGATGCCAGGGCATGTTGAGGGGGCGACTCATTTCTCTGAACCCACGAGATTTGGCACTCCACTCTAGTTTTTGATGTAGGTATTTTGGGCGACCGGTTTTAGTGATACCAAACAACAGATTGGCTAAATGTAACTTTCGACGCAGTGCCATCTTTAACATTCCAGCAGCATTCATGTATGGAGTGACATGTGTGTGGGGAGGGATTTTAAAACAAAAACGTGCGCACGCATTCTGTACCCGCTGTACAATGCGATCCGTGCGCGCAAGCAACCTCGGTCCATATACCAAACTTCCGTATGATATTTTGGAAAGAATAAGGGCATCGCACAGTTGGATACGCAAATCTACGCTTAGAAAGTCACGAATACGATATAGAATGCTGAGTTTGTAGAAACATACTTTGATTGAATTCATTACGTGACTCTCAAAGCGCAGCTGCTCATCAATGATAACCCCCAGGTCCCGAGCCTCTTCCACCCGAGCAACGCGCTCACCCATCACCGACACGTAAGGATCATGCGCGGATATAGCGACAATCTGTCCTGGAGACCCCAAGATCATTAATTGACTTTTAATTGGGTTTATGACTAGAGTGTTGGATTCTGACCAGGACGAGATCCTCGCTAGGTCCTCATTTATATGATCTACTGCTACCTTTGTGTCTTTTGGATCGAATGAGAGGTACAGCTGGGTGTCATCAGCGTACATATGGTATTGGCAGTGCTGGATGTTCGTGCACATATCGGCTGTATATATTGTAAAAAGTAGGGGTCCCAAAATAGATCCTTGAGGAACGCCTCTACTGACAGTGGATGCATTAGAAAATATATGTTCTCCATCACTGTCCACCAGCCTAATCTTCTGAGAACGATTGCCTAAATAGCTCGAGAACCATTGGACAGCTGTGTGATTAAAACCATAATAATTCATTTTAGCTAGTAGTAGCGGAATATTAATTGCTTCGAAGGCTCTCGAGTAATCAAGAAGTACCATTAACGTTCCCAGGCCAAGGTCTTGTGCTGGAATATTAATTGCTTCGAAGGCTCTCGAGTAATCAAGAAGTACCATTAACGTTCCCAGGCCAAGGTCTTGTGCTGATAAAATATTATCTGTAATGTCCAGCAAGGCAGTGATGGTACTATGTGACTTTCTAAAACCTGATTGAAATATCGGCAGTATATCATTGCTCTCTACGTAAGCGCTCAGTTGAGTGTGTACAGCGCGTTTCACTATTTTTGAAACTGTGGAGAGCATGCTGACTGGGCGCAGATCCTTGAAGTCCTTAACATCAGGTTTTTTAGGCAAGGGCACTACTATCGCCATCTCCAGGCTTCCGGAAAAACCCCCGTAAGCAATGACCTATTAACTATGGCAGTTATAGTGCTTAGGGTTTCAGGGATAGTGAGAAGCAGCATGTCCAAAGTCAGTCCGTCTGTTCCCACAGCATTAGATTTTAGAGATTGTATCACCTTCAGTACAAATGTTTCATCAACGGGCTTAAGGACGAACTCGGAAGATCCGTGACGGCTGTTCTCGAAATGAGATAAAAGAGGTGACGGAGCACAGTTTCCACCCGGAACCGAAAGGAAGTGGGCATTTATGCTGTCAGGGTCGCGAAGATGTACTGGAAGTTCTAAGCCATGGGGAGTAGAGGAAGCGTCAATCGTGCGTTTAAGGTTTTTCCAAAGTGCTTTTGGGACGTGTATATTCCTATTAATGTGCTGATTAAAATAGGCTTTTTTTTCATAATATAAAGCGGTATTTACACATTTCTTGAGATCCTTGTAGTAGTCTCTATGCCGGTCTTGACCCGTTACTTTTGTCACATCATGAGCACCGTCACGTAACCTCATCATACTCCGAACAGTAGATGTAATCCAAGGACAACTTTTATTTCCAATAGTCATTTGTCGAATTGGCGCATGAAGTTCAAAAATTGATAAAACTGTCCTATTAAAAGTAGTCACCATATCATTAACATCGGATAACCCTGCTATGCTATCCCAGTCAACCATTTTTAAGTCGTTTCCAAAGATGGAAGGGTTAATATCCTTTAAACATCTTAGTTTGATACGGCGAGGCGAAGGTTTCCATTTTTTCACTGATAAATCACCGATAAGCAGAGCGTGGTGACTTAAAGTAGGTATATAATCCACTGTTAGATTTAAGATTGATGAGTTACTACAAAAAAGATCAATTAACGTGGCACTATGACTAGTATGGTGAGTTGGTGAGTTAACATATTGAATTAAATTAAATGAAGTCAAGAAGTGTTTTATTTTAATTGCGTCTCTATCGGTCAGTAAGTCGATGTTAAAATCGCCCGTTAAAATTATACGATCCGCCCTTCTAGAAAGAGTAGATAAAGAATCCGTGAGCGCGTCGAAGAAGATGTCAACATTCACCCAGGCTGGCCTGTATGCAGTCCCTATCAGTACCTTCACACCCGCGCAGGAAAGTGTAACCCACATCTGCTCGACCGGCGGTGCGTGAGGATGAGTACACACTCTCACGTTCAATCCATTACGTATGAAGAACCCCACCCCGCCCCCCCGCGCACGCCTGGAACTCCGGCGGCATCGCGGTAGGTGTTTCAGTTTATAATCAGCTAGCATAGGGGCGCGTCCTTCTTGGCCCGAGCGCAACCATGTTTCATTAATGCATAAAATATCGAAATCATGTTTCGCGACCGCCGCCACTAACTCATCATGCTTTTTGCATATCGATCCGGGATTAAGATGACCAACCCTAATATATTTTTTCTTTACCATCATTACAGAATATGTTTTTTATACTAAGATATCAAACATAACACCTATAATTATGATATAATTGATTTTAAGCACTTGTACTGTAAGTAGGCCGCGCAACAGATAAAATACTTAGGTAAAACAGAAAGAAACTAATTGTAAATGTTTTGCATCCAAAAGAATTATAATCATAAACTATAATTTGCAGTAATCCAGACATATGATAGAGGTTAAGTTGGTGAAATATGAAAGTATGTATTTGAATAGAATACAAAATGAAATAGTAACTATAAACAATAATATTATGTTGTAATACTGTACTCAGAAATAATCCGTTAGGGTTAATACAATAAAGTGTAAATATAAAATATATAAGTTTTATAACCATAACATAGTAAAGCATTGAAAAATTGCAAATAAAATATTTTAAACTTCGAAGCATGCTAAAGCGCAAGAGTAAATTAAAATTATAATTAGATTGAGTTAGGAAAAAACACATATGATTGACATAGCCACACACATTTGCTAAAAACAAATAAGTTAAACACCAAAAACCATACTAATGTCTTTCTCAGAGCGTATTCGAAGAGCTTCCGTATCATGGAGTCGCCTAGCATAGATGCGTCCATCCCGGGTCCAGACGTACTTCCAGCTCTTTTTTTTTTGCTGTCTGACGAGCCATACCGAATAGCCGGCGGTTTATTCGTGTCAATCGTTCATTAATATAAAACGGTCGCGGAGTACCTGGTATTCCGAAGCCCTCTGTGTCCACAGAGCGGCGCACGCGTACCTCCCGCAGCAGCCGGTCGCGCAGGTCGCGGCGCGCCAGGCGTACAGCCAGCGGCCGCGGCCCAGCGCTACTGCCAGAGCCAGCGCCGTCCTGTCTGTCGCGCCGCGTCGAGTCAACCCGCTCCGCCGACACCACGTCACGCTCCTCCAGCGGGATAGTCAATTTTTTTGCGATCAACTGTACTAAATGTATTGAGTTTTCCCCGCTTGTCTCCGGGATACCTGTGACTTCAATATCAGTATTTAGCGAGTCCTGGTCACGGTCATTCAACTGCTGCTTCAAAAGGTCGACGGCTCTGGATAACTCCTCTGAGTGGCCCGACTCGCGGGGCTGTTCCAGTGACGTCACTCGGCTTTCAATGACATCCAAACGAAGGCCAATGTCCTCCTCTAACTTCGAGACACGGGTCTCCATTCCCGTGAGACGGTCGTTTACAGTATTGAGAAGCACAAACATGGACTCCATCTTGTTAGAAAATTGCTCCATATCTTTTCGCATACCACCAACTTCCTGCCGCATCATTGATAATTCCTGGATCAACCTGCCGTCAATGCTCGTATCTGATGGTGAGGATATCCCTTTCACCGGTGTCTCCGAGTTATCCCGTTTTGGTTGTTTTGCTAAGCACGGAGGACAAATCCAGTTTGCTGGTATCCTTGCAGTTCGACTAATTTGAACACAAGCTTTTTCTGGGAGAACGGGTATGTATGTCACACGGGTTGGTTGTCACAACTGTCATTAAACAAGCGCCGAAGAAGCGCAAGAGCATATATTGTCGCATTTCGAACATTTCGCTCCGTCCTGTGCGGCCACGAATTTGCCACAAGCTCCGCACTTTGACATATTGAACTCAATTAACTACTTAACACGGCTTAGATTTGTTTGCGTTAACTGCGTCAAAATAGAGAGATCGAGCGGTCACTAAGTTGTAAGTTGTACGCGTTCGTTCACTGTACCATTAACAGTTACGTAAACACTCACTAATGTTTGATTAAATATCTTGTATTTGCACTTAAACTATTTAATGAATTTATTGAATAACTATAGAATTCAATAGGTGAAAATATTCTGATTGTATGGGTATAAATTTCTACACGATCACCAAACTTTTTCTTCCCTTTATGAATAAAATTGACGAGACGGCGTTAAAGCAAACTTGCACTGCGAAGCGCGCACGCACACCAATTACAATTAATTATGATCAGGATCGAGTACATAGTGCTCTCCTGCAATATCTAAAACTTGTCACCGGTCACCACGATACACAACTTTATAACCATCAAACAGCATAAACCGCTTCACTCGCAAACAAGGGCCAAAATCCTAGGTAGGTACAAAGTATTATTAGCGACCGTGTTTTGTATAACATTGAAAAAATTTATATTACTACGATAAAAAAATATGCTACAATGTGGACTCACCTGGTTTATTGGACCCAGCAGCGCACCTTTTTTTACAATCGTAAAAATGGGTTAAAAGTTTCCATTTTAAAAACATTTTAATAAAAAATAACTTTTAATGCACACAGGAAAACATAACCAACACACAGACTTAAAACGATACTTTTTTCCAACTGCACCGACTGAAATAATTAGCAGCCTCGTTATATCCCTTGTAACAGTAGCACAACAACTTGAATAACTTTTCATAGCAGGAACATAAATTACACCTCGTATAAGAGAAATATAAAGTCGCCGCGGACACAGGACGCCGTCCCAGGAGGCAGCTCATGACAGGTGGCTTACCAACTTTGTCGCCACCTCGCCGACCAACTAACCACCCTGTTATTTGTTAAGTTTGTAAGAAACCTATTGTGAGTTGTGCTTCTAAAGCGAATTCTTTTGGAAAGTGATGGGACATTTCAGAGGATAAAATGAAATTTTATATAACGCAAGCAACTATCAAAAGTAAAATTACATAAGATTGATGAAATATGTGACGTTAATCTAAAAGTAAAATATTTACTGCTTAACTATATTAAGCAGTTTCGCTCCCAACTGGCTGTCTTGTTTTTGTTTTGACTGAAAAAGAGTGCCGAGAGTTTTTCCGTTGGCTTTTTTTGTCTATTGGTTTACTGTAATATCTTATTCAACAACTATCAATAACTATTTAAAGCCGAAATATATGATGACGTCATTATAGTGTTCTGTAAGATCCTATGATGAATACAACCTTTTTGAAATTTGATTCTTTTTAAGACCTACTTGGCACAACCCATTTGCATTAAACTCCCGGGTTTTAATAACTTTCAGTGACACACTCGTGTGTTGGGTAGTATTAAAAGGACTAGTAACCGCGTATAAATTTACCTTCATAATTTTTAATCTGGCAGCAATTCTATAAAGATTATAGGATTTCCTCCAAGACCGGAGCAAGCAAACACAGAAATATTTTTTTTCATATTCGAGCGGTAGTTACTGAGACAAGCGCATACATACAAACAAACCCGACAGCTCTATTTTATTAGTGAACATGTTTTCTGGTGACAAATTTAAGATATTGAAGGAGAGCACTCTGTACTCGATACAGATCATAATTAGGTAATAAAAGTAGGTACTTAATTTTTCACCAGAATTCCCTATAAATAAATAACCAGACATTACTACACATTTCCCGACGCGCCGCCTCAGTAACACGCACACAGTAGTGTTCCCGCCACACGCACACCTCCACCCGCTAAGTATCTATAGTATTACGCTAATGTAACCATGCGTTGCCTAATGAATTCTTTTACTTTCAGTATATTTTACTCGGTAAATACTTAATATTTATTATTATTTTATTTTTTCTCTTCATGTGTGATCTGAAACTGTCACGTCCTCGAATTTCGAAAGTGACCCAACAGTCACCCTATAGATAAGCTGAGTCCCTAATTGACTGGGTAATGTATCAAGGCACAAAGGTTCCTGATATAATCTATAGGTCCTTAGCCTATTAAAAATGTAAATGACTGAAAAGGTTTTCGTCAAAGTATGCCCGTTCGCTCAAAGTTTATTTTTTAAGCTTTTGGCAAAAAATCTTTCAGTCACTACGGGGTGATTCAGGGGTGAAATAGGGGTGCATATTGGAGTTCTGTCTTTTTCAAAATTAAGGTATTGGGACTTTATTTAGCAAAGTTAAAAGGTTTGTATAAAGTATATTATTGTCAAGGGATTTGATTTAAATGTTGCTTATTGAACATTTTAAAAAGGTGTATATATTAGTTATTAGTAGTTATATTTCTTATATCGTGTTTATTGAACATATTGGCATCGGCAACATCGTTTTCAACGTAGCAGATTTTTTCAGGTTAAAATTAATAATTTTATGTATGCTTAAAATTAGGTAAATTGTAGTAGTTTGTAGCTATAATATAAAAACGATAAAAAATTGTCATTTCATTGTGCATTGTTATTTGTAGAAACTTGTAGAAAACGTATTTTAATAATATATTTATTTTTTATTATAGACTAAGGCCGCGTTTGATTTCAATTTCACCTGAAGATGAAATCACACATGCTTAGGAAAAATCTGGCTCTTCATAAAGATATATTATTCAATCGTTATGTAGGTACTGCCACTTTATCTCATTTTTTAAGTTGCGTGCCGCACAAATCTTCAAAACATAAAATGTGAAATTGTACAAAAAATATTTCTGTTTTCTATGAACTATATAGGGTCGATTGACCCTGTATTAGTTTTCATAAAGTGAACATTTGTATTATATTCCAGTAACTCTATATACAAAATAATATATTATATTTCTTTCTGTAGCCTACACGCTTTAATGTCACAAAGCAGTACTTAGTGTGTTTTTGGGCTTTCTGTCCCACCAGCTACCGACCGTTTGCCAAAAACACACTATAAATGAAAATGATTGCAAACTGGACGGCAGCGACAGCGAGAGCAATAGCGGCGCGGGCAGCGACGCGGGAAATCTGGGCCGTTCTCAACGCCAGCGGGTGCTCGAGCGATTTCTTGCGGTTGCATACAAACTCATTGTGCCGCGGAAATCGCTTCCCAAGCCGCTGCCCGCGCCGCTGTCGCTCGCGCTGTCGCTGTCACTGCCGTCCAGTTTGCAGCCTTAAGAATCGGTTAATACTTTATGACAAAAACTTAATTCTGTCACATCCAGATCAGGACCAATGATGAGATTCCTTCACTGAAACTTCTATCTAAAACAATCGATTGAGGACCCGAGCTAGGTATCTTCCGAGCGATCCGTGGTAAGATTTGCTTACCAACTGTCTTGCCTTAACACATCCAGATCTGGACCCATGATGAGATTCCTTCACTGAACGTTCTGTCTAAAACAATTGGCTGAAGACCCGAGTTAGGTATCTTCCGAGCGACCCGTGGTAAGATTCGCTCATCAACTGTCTTGCCCTAACATATCCAGATCAGGACCCATGATGAGATTCCTCCACTGAACGTTCTGTCTAAAACAATTGGCTGAAGACCCGAGTTAGGTATCTTCCGAGCGACCCGTGGTAAGATTCCTCATCAACTGTCTTGCCCTAACACATCCAGATCAGGACCCACGATAAGATTCTTAATATTCCATTTGATTCCTATTTATTTCATTTACCTGAAACTGCATACCGTATTACAAAGTCGTATTTTTGAGGCGTCGTTCCGATCCACACATGTTTGCCTCCACGTTGTTTGTAATAAGCAGATGTGTTCGCAAATAGACTCCAGCAATCCATGCAAAGCAAATAAAACTTGTCAGTGGGAGCGGATTACAGCAAAGGGGTCATTTCCCAAATTAACCAATGCCCTGGAGCGTGGTCTGGGCTCACAGCGGACCAGTGCACCGATACAGACCAAGCTTTGCAGCTTTGTAGGTACAGTCAGCTATAACAATAACGTGTAAAATTTATCCGGCTATTATAGTAAATGCGAAAGTATGAATGTTTGTACCTCAATCAAGACAAAACGGCTGAAGAGAATCAAAAAATTTAATTTTACATATAAAAACTTGCTTGTGAAAACTCGTTATTGGCCTTATTTCTCTATTGAACAAAATGATCTGTAATGGGCTGTAAGTTTTCTGTAAATAAATAAAAAGGCTGGAACTGTACATAGGCTACTTCTTATTGAAAAATATTAATGGTTACAGGATAGTTATTTTGCAAAAAATATTGATCTCATGCTTTGATACTAGATAGCGCAATTAGTATTTTAAACTTTTTTACCCGAATAATAAGGTTTCAAGCAATTGTTCTTTAAACAGAAGTAAAGGAAGTAAAGGGAAAGAATGAAAGCACAAAACAATCAGCGATGGCAAACCTCTTACAAGGCCTTTCTTCACTGAAACTCTTAAATAGTCGCTGTTGAAGAAAACACCCTACGCATACTACGACGCGGCGATTCATAGATTAAGTTTATTAATACTACGACGTAGTACTACAAGATGTTTTGTGGTAGCACGTAGTAGTCTTTATTCTTAATAGAATTCATTCATAATTTAGAGTGACTATGCTTTGCTTAATAAATTAGCGAATATATTAATTTCCTTGCAAAAAAATAAACACTTTTTTCTGCAAACATCGCTATTATGAATGATATTTATTGTGTAAAAAAAATTGTGGATTTTTCAAAAAGTCAAACCTACGATAATTTCTTTTAGTTTGGTCGCGGTTCATATTATTAAATAAAATACATTTTAAACGGATTTATCGCGTATAATTAATTTTTCTAAATTTTTAACTCGACCTTTCAGTGTCTTTGCAGACCCCGTGGTCACGAGAGACTGAGGCGTCAGGCGTCTTGATAGTGAATAGTGAAACCTAAGTTATACATCATCACCTCCATCTGTTTCTCAGTCTTCGAGCGTAGCGTTCTGGATTGACACAAAATGAGCTGACAGTATCTTGAGTTTCAGGTCGTGCAGCTCACTGGATGTTAGGTGTAATGTTTTTCAGGATAGGGTCTCATGTTGGTGATAGTTTCCAACCATTTGCTATATTGAAATTAAGATGTTTTTTTTTTTTAATTTCAATGGCTTCTCGATCATTCTAGAAATGTAATGTTTCTCTCTAGATAAAACCTTCTCAGAGTGAAATCTTAATCAGTGTTTGGGCATGTATCTCCATGGAATGCTCTCAAACTTAGCCAAAGACTTTAAAGCTCTTCGATTTTTAATATCAGCTATGTGTTCTTTAACGCGCGTCGATACGTTCCTTTTGGTTACACACCTATGAAAACGGTACCTTTACTTATAAATATTTTATATAACTTAAATATTTTAAAACTTTAAATACGTCTTATAAACAGATGGAGGTATCTATGTATAACTTTTTCGAATTATTATCTTAACGTCGAGTGTGTCGCTACGTCGAGTCCCTTTACGGTGAGTTTCGTAACGTCGATCGACAGTTGTACAGTCACGAAAACAACAACACTATGTTACGACTTGAAATATCATGAACAATTAAAGTCGTTTATTCTATGTATCCACATTTTTTAATAATTTAAAAATAAAACATAAAAAATTTGTACTTTTGTTGTTAAAATTAACAAGTTTGTTTAATTGGAATGACAATCAAAATATCACAGATTAATATAATTAAAACTAATACAATTAATTTGATTTTCAGAAGATTTTTTTTTATCACGTAATTCCTTAACATCAAACAGGAACTGAAATAAATGTAATCAAATGAAAATAAATGTAATATAATAGGTACTATAAAATAAAACTTATGTATAATTAAAATCACAGTCAAACAATCACAAATTATACCTACATATAAATAAAACGTAAACAGTACTATGGCAGTACAGACCTGCTGAGCGAGGCACGGACATATGCACCTACATAAATAAAGAACATACAAATTTATAATGTTTGTTGACGTGTAACATGTATAGTGTAAACTATTTTTGTTGATCTCGTCCAAGCACAGCCTTGCTCCACCGTCCTGCGGGGCTAGCATGCTACCGTCGACGACGATAAACGGGCCTTTTATCGATATTTTCTTAGAATATGGTATTTAGTGTATGTAAATTATTAAGATTATGACATATTTGGTTCTGTGGTCTTAATCATGGTTTCAAATCGAGTAATTCTATCTATTATGGCGCGCATATTAGCTTACATAATAGGATAAAATAACAAAATAATATTTATCTTGTCGATTCGACTATTTATCGATGGCTGCATGCTAGCCCGCCTGGGCTCGCGCCACCTATCTACGCCATAATATACCTTAGTTAGACAGGGCTGCGAGTGAACGTGCGTCCTCGTCCTGACTATCGCGCAATCTGCGCACGATACACCATGCAAAACGGCCGTATATGTATAATGCTGTACGCGGTTAAATTAAAATTTCCTTAGGGAAAACGCTATGCTTTCTCACACCATACGCACTAAACATCCACTCGCCCACCCTGCTTGTGACGTGGGTTCGTCAACCAACCACCATCAACGCTATAGGAGTACAACGTTTATAGTAACTTATAAACATTTTTTTTGCAAATCTAATAATAACTCACTCGTCCACACAATTTTATCCGCCAGTTAAGGGGGCTTCCGTACCTACGACAAATGTTATTTTTTTGCTCGTTTTTGCTCGACATTGATAACGGTATTCACAGAATATTTAGTTATATATTCATTTTAAAAATAAGTAATTAAATATTCCCATTCAAAAATCCTGCGACTGTACATCAAGACATCGCCACTCGACATAAAGAACTTTAGGCGCTACTCACTGTAAAGCCCCTCACCGTAACGCCACTCGACGTAGCGACACACTCGACGTTAAGATAATAATTCACTTTTTCCACCTATCAATCTGACGCTTGACACCCCAGTCGCTCATGGCCACGGGGTCTGCAAAGACACCAAAATTTCTAGTTTAAAAAAAATATTTTGTTTAGGTATTAAATAAAACCCTTTTAATACGCGATGAACCAGGTTTAAAAGGGTTTTATTTTATGCCTAATTCTTGATTTCTTAATTGTGCCCACCGGATGATAATAAAGAAAACGGTACGTTTACTTATAAATATTTTATGTTACTAAAATATTTTAAAACTTTAAATTTTCAGTCTTTTTTTTCAGTCTTCTCTATTCTCTATCTTACAATTAATCAAATGAATCCTTCTCATTTCACCGACTGTACCCTGTGTGAGCTAGCAGAGCACTGTATGGACCTGTATCTCGGAACGAATTTCTATGTTTTTGGACTTAGTATTTAGTTAGGAGTGAATGTGTGCGTTTGTTGATTATTTTACGCTTTTAAATGTGTGTGTTTGATAACGGTTTCGTATTTCAAACGTGCTATTAGTAGAAGTTAGTTTTGTAGACATCGTGTAGGGTTGTTTATGGATAGTTCTACAAAAACCCCCTGATTCATGTTGTTGTACTAATCCACTATACGCCATGACACATGACTAATTAAAATATTTAATGTATTTTGGATTGCAAGTTTTATAAAGAGAACGTGGTCTGTAGAAAAAACAAAGCTTCCAGAAGAAATGTTAAATTAAAATGTCTTTCATTTAATATGATAAATCTTGAAAACTTGAGGCAATGTCGTTTACATTAAATGTAATTACAATATTATAAACGTAAAAATATTTAAGATAATTGTTTCTTGCTATTTACTACGCAAACGGGGCTGAAAATTGCCACAAAGCCTGGAATACCATAAACCTTTGATTAACGTACATTTCATCCTAATATTTCCCCTTTTTAAATCGGAGTCTCCTAAAACTCTTTCTGGCTAGTAACCGCTGCTCGTGTGAGTAAAAAAAAGTAAAAGCAAAGTCAAATATGTGTACATCACAGGGCCCAGTCCTGACTGACTGTAATAATAATTTTGATCCTCATTTTGTGTTAGGCTTAAGTCAGTTATACATCAGTGTATTGCATATTGGCAGGTACGGTGACCGTGCACTGCTCACTGGCGCTACTCTGATTGAGCGGGAATGGAAACCAATCGCTTTTATTACGCTCAAAGGACATAATAACGTTCCCGGCCTACGGACAGTCTGTCAGGTAGACGGACCCCATTTAATTAATTGATTTGGAAGGGCTCAACTACCTATACTATAGGAGCATATGATGATACAACCAATGGTGCTCTTTGTCAATTGAGATTTTTTAATAAAGCTTCTGTTTTTAGAGTGATAGAGTTGAAAATAAATTTTGAACAAGTAAACAGCTAGCGGCCATCGTCGTTAGGTGCGTTGAAATAATATTTATTATGAAGTGAATATTTGTGATGATGGATGGATATTATTAATTTTTTCAGGCTGCAACTATTAAGTAATAATCCTACGATTATTATGTAGCTTTATTACTATGATCTAATAAAAATATGTTTCTGTGTAAGACAGTTGGTTGGTTATGTGTTATAAAAGTCAGTAAGTGACATCCAGAACCATATAAATAATTAAGCATAGACAGTAGTATCAATGATGCCTTGCAAACCCAAACCCAAAGACTAAAACACCTATTTATATTGGCAATGACGTTGAGTAATGACCCTTTGTATAAAAGTTGCCGTTAAATATTATCTCTTCAGCCATGCTTTATTCCCGCAACTATTAAAACGTAATAGGGCGTTTTTTTTATTTTAAAAGCCCTCAAACAAACACTGCCGCTTCCTAATAATATGAATAATTGTTTCCAATCCAAGATTAAGGTGAAATAATCTATTGTACCCGAAATTATTATTAACTTAATCGGCAACAGTTTAAGGGTTCATCTTTTGTTAGGCAAAGAGCTAATAAAGACAAATGACCGAGGATAAGAATCAATAATCGATGTCCATGAGGCACCGATGTGTACCTACTACTATAAATAATGTGCTGCCGCCTTAAGGCTTTAGTTAAAAAGCATATTGTTCCTATCTAGACACGCGGCAGCGTGTCAATCCAAGTTCAGGCAAAGGAACTGGCTAGCCAGCGCCAAGTGTAACATTAAACGTACCACTTGGTGCCACTTTTATACTTAATGTTATGTAGTATATTATAAATAAATAAATATTTCTGACACTCACACAACATTATCTAGCCCAAATTAAGTTTCTTAAAGAACTTGTGTTATGGATACTAGTTAACTGATATACTTAGAAATATATAAACATACATATTGAATAAATACATATTTTTTATTAGAAAATAAACTTAAATAAACATATAAACGTCCATGACTTGACGACTAATATTTGTGTTCATCACACCGATATCCGCCGCCTCCGGGATTTGAACCCAGGACCTCTGGCATAAAAGGCAATGTACGTTACCCCTACACCAGCTGGTCGTCATTTTGACCCTTCTATAACTAAAAACCTCTTAAACGTAAACTTATAAGACCACGTGTGTTTAATTATTTTCATAAGGACATGTAAAAGTCCAAATTTTATGGGGCTAGCTCCAACAGTTATAAAGATATGATGGTAAAAAATTCGTATATTTTAGCACTGACTGACTGACTTATAGTACCTAAACCCAACCTTCTTCTTACTAAAGATGACCTAGAAGGATGACATTAAAATCCAGCTCGGTAATTGTGTGTAAGCGTAGGAAAAGCTCAAAAAAAAAAAAGTAAAACAATCAATGGCTTATCCATACAAAAATCTTGTAATATGCGCTAAACAACCGACCAACGGTGTATCATCAGCGGCGTGCGGCGCACCATAATTAAAAACAGAACAGATACAGAAGTATCTTTACAAAAAGTAATGAGGCCCACCAAAAAAGTAAATGTGTAAAAGGAGATAATAAATGTGATGACTGATGTAATGAAAACTGGCCAAGTTAAAGCTAACTTTAAGATTTTTAAATAAAAGCAATTGTATCCAATGTTATTTGTTCCTATAAACACCTATTTTGATTTAGCATAGAACTTGGTACTCATAAGCCCTCAGCCAAGTTTAATTTTTGTATTGAACTTAGCTCTATTTTTCACATTTATGGTTTTGGTGGGATGATTGCTTTTCTTCATCTGTAGCAGAGCCACCCTTATGCGTAGTCATTGAACAGTAAAATATTATGAAGCTATCACTGAACATGAGGGAGTCGGTACATATTCTGAACATGTAAACATATTTGTATGCCATAAAAATTCTGAGTGGCCGGATCGGATCCAACTCAACTATGTTCTATTTCAGAACACCTCTTACAGGACACCTTTGTCGCATTGTGCTTGTGAATAAGTACGGAAATCGAGCAAACTAAATTTAATATCGTATTCCTATTTAAAAAATACTTCATATTATCCGAATATAACATGACGGTTTAATCATATTTCCAGGAAACCATTCCTATTTATTTCTTTAATTGAGTAACAGGATCACATACCAAAATAGAGTCGCCACAAAGTATGTGAAAACTTGAAACTAGCTAATAGTTAACCATAAATTATAAGCAAAAAATTGTTATAGCTGTAAGTTTTCCTTGAAAATAAAATAAAATAAAAAATAAGTATCTACCTTGCATATTTTGGTTTAAATCTTATATTGAATTCAAATCCAATCCAAGTTTTAATCTTAGGTTTAATAGATAAAAGGTTAATAGTAGACTAAGATTGTACGTAGAATATTCTAACAGTAGATATTATCTTATCGTTCAATTGATCAAGAAGTCCATTACGCTATAACTGATCAATAGAGGGAGAGCATTAGTTAATGTGTCGCCACCTACGACCTGAAGCGTCCCTCGACGGAGGCTGGGGATCAATGGGAGTCCCGGGGATGAGATAACAGCCTCCAGGCAGAGTGATTGCGATGTAATCATACTTGATACATTGAACGTGTATTAGGTTTCATATTCATAGTGGGTTTCACAAAGGGAGTAACGCAATCAATGATCTTGTTGTGTATAAAGCTGGAAGCTATGTATTTCTATACTTTATGTATGTCTCTATTAATGTTTTTATGTAATAAAAAAGAAGCTTAGGATAAATGTTATGTAATGGAAAATACAAGTTATGTATTAGGGTTTACTATTTTATATCTGAAAACGCGGGCGTTAGAAGTCACGTCGTCAAGTATATCGTCTAACCTCTTCGTACGTACTTTGGTAAAATTATATAATAATATTATTTTATTTCTCTCACAGCTGTACTATTTTATGTACATACTTATAAAAAAAATATCAAACAAAATATGTATCTTTATAAGACTAGAGATTTTACGAGATTGTAGTAGGTATCTGTGTTAGAAACCCACAGGTTGCTGCCTATGTGTACGTTTAATTTTATTAGGTTTTCGCAAATTCATGTTTAATGTTCTTTATTTAGTCTTTGTTAAAATAATTAAGTTCGATTTTAAAGGGATTGGTTATGTAAAGAACTTGTAATTTTGGTAAACAAACAAAAAGGGATCCTCGAGTACTTTGTGTACAAAGCGAGTTTAGATTACTTAAACAAAGAAAAAGTGAGGGCCCTTCATTTTAATAAGATATAATTGCATTCATTTCTAAAAAAAATATAGGTTTACACGAAATAACTTAAACTTTATTGCATTTTCCGTGTACGGAAATTGTCAGACCATCTCAATAGTTTTTTTAATAATATAAGTAATTTAGTCAATGTAAGTTTACCTATTTATAATTTATCTGGTCATCTGGTTGATACATTTATTTTTCAATTGTCCATTGACATAAATTATACAAATGACTTAAAAGTATTCTCAAAAACTTGACTTTATCCATATCATCATCACAGCCCTCTACTTAATGAACTCACCGTAGGGACTAGGTCTATTCTACATGATGAGGAGGTTTAGTTCACATAAAACTATACACACCAACTGTTGGTTCGGAGAAGATAGAATATATACGAAATGCCTTCTGAAAAGTCTAACGGCCACTGAATTGTAGAAGTATACGGACAATTATACCCGGGACCGAATGCTAAACGTGCTTTCTTTCTTTCTTTCTTTCTTTCTTTCTTTCTTTCTTTCTTTCTTCTTTCCGAGGAATGAAATTCAAAGTAATGAAAATAGTGTTTGGTGGTTACTCATCCTACCAAAAAGGATCCAAAAATCCTTCTGAAATTAGCCATACATATATTACTTTATTCTCTGTATCGAAAGGTTTAACAATACCAAAAATACAATACAATACAATACAAACACTTTATTGCAATTAGCATAAATCATAAAAATATTACTTTGAAGTTTACCTGCGGGGCTAGCATGCTACCGTCGACAACAATAAATCGGGCTTTTTATCGATATTTTATTAGAATATGGTATTTAATGTACATATGTAATTTATTAAGATTATGACATATCTGGTTCTGTGGTTTTAATCTTGGTATCAAATCGAGTAATTCTATCTATTACGGTGCGCATATTAGCTAACATAATAGGATAAAATAACAAAATAATATTTATCTTGTCGATTCGACTATTTATCGATGGTTGCATGCTAGTCCTGCTGAACATTTTGTGGAAATCGTACTTCACAGCTATTAACAAGAGTAAATAAACATCAAACAAGCATAGGAAATTAAAAAACCATCATTTTTAAATACGAGCATAACGAAATGGTAATTTTCCTTCCAAAAAAACGCTTCCACGAACCTTTGTTCCGAGCCCCGCTTCACACCAAGCAACAAAGGAGCATTGTCTCAAACTTCGGCGGAACCTCGAAAAATTCATTGTGTGGGTGTCTTGAAGCTTTTCTCTGATAATGCCGGGTTTAAAGAGGAAATTTTTCGTTGGCAACACCTTGTAAAAAGCAATTCTTGACGTATGAAGGTAAGTTTACATAAGCTATGAGCGCTCGGCGCTCGGGGCGTTTCGGATGAAATCTGTTCTCAAACTTCAGATGCTGCTCTGCTTTTGTTTACTAGGGACTTGTTTGTAAATTAAATCTTGTGAAGAAATGACTGGGGTTTAGTTTGTTCATGGCAGGTTTTTAATAATTCTCTTAATGGAAGCATATTTTTATTCGCAGCTAATAGAAGGAAAAGGAGAAAAACTTTGTAGTCATGGAAATTATTCGAAACCTATTTTATGTTAGATATTATAGAAATAGTTCATTAATATCCGTACAAAGATGTTTTAACATCGTTTATTATTTTCTTTTTTTGGTTAAGTATACGTATTAATCAAACATTTTGAATATAACTTACAATGATCAAAATAAAATATAAGATACAATATTACTTAATTTATAGAGTCTGGCTAACGAAAGTAGACTATGGGGGTTTTTGCAAACTTTTTATATGGCAACTTATTCTGGTGTCGCTGTTGTCAATCGAACGGTTGTTAGTGGTTTTGGTAATTGAGATTTTGGATGAAAATTCAATTGAAAAGGGATCGAACCTTTTAGTATGGAACCTGGCTTATGAAACTATATCACTTAAGTAATTTTACTATTGAATACTTTTTGTTTGTAATGTCTTATTCTATCGATTAACATATGTTTCATCACTGGCTGCCGAAAACAGTTTTTTTAAGTGACGAAACAGTAGGTATGCCAAAGAGGTTCGATGCTCTTTGAAAATGGATAAAACAAAAATTGATAGTTTCATAACCAATGTAGGAAACAGCCATACCAGTGACTCTGAAGATTCATTCTATAATAGAATTGCTGGATTCAGATTTTGATTACAATTAATAAAAATAATTCTTGTATTTTGTTTTAAGCCTGATTAATACTATCATTTTAGTTAAATACTTTTCATCAAAAAGTAGGACAGTACCAATATTGTTATTTTAAGCTATTGCATAGCTTCTATGGCGGGCCTTGAGCGCGGGGACCTAATACAGAAATTCCGTAACGAAAAAAACCTAACACCCCCTCACTCCGACCGGCACAGCGGTGATACTTTGATTTCATAACTTTACATGCGGGCTTTAATAAACAATCAGCGCCATCTACTGGGAACTTGTGGAACTTCATATTAGATCAAACATTACTGCATTAATAAAATAAATAAATAATTATAATTGCATAAGTTGATAAAAAATGCTATGCAATAGCTTTACCGCGGTAGTCTCCGAGTGCCACACGGCCTTTTTTTTACTATAATTTCATAAAAAAAATTTATCAAGTAGCATGTTTGTTTAATCCATATGTGTCGTACTACAGTCGGGGTTGCCATGATGGGATTTTTTTAAATTCGCCAGATTTTTTCATTCTCTACTTTCATTAGCCAGACTATACCGTCGCTTTGACAAACTTGCTGTTGAGTTTGTTAGCGACGGCGAAATTCGACCTACAATAATTTATTTAAATGTAGTTATTTTAGTACTTGTTGTATACATTATGTTGTTATTTGTTTACTATTTGAATATTTTAGTTCAACAGTTTAGCGATCACTTCATTTAGCTTCTTGGCTGACTGTTTTGATTAACGGAAAAAGAAATTTCACTTTTGTTTTGATTCAAATGAAAACTGATGGTAAGTGACATTTTGGCCAATTCATCCCAAAGTTTCAGCAGATAAATCCTATTGTTTACTATACCTACAGAGTTGGAACTGCCTTATCCTCTCTTTTATTCGTAGCATAACTACGAGAATGTGAAATTATTTCAGGTGCAGTATGTACCTGTTTTCTAATTTTATTTTAATCCGCCTATATTTTTTTGCAAGAAAGATTAACAACCGTCCCTCAACGAAACTCGTCATATTTTTTTGAATAATAAATACTTTTATATAATTATTAAATTACGTAAAAAACATAGTTTACTAATTACTGCGCCTTGTAAGCCAGATGTTGATAAAGAAGCCCGATAATTGTCCCGATAAGCACAGTCAATGGAGAGATTCAAGTCAAGCGAGGAAATAATGTATTTTATATTACTATAATTATAAAAGTAGCCACGAGGTCTACAAAGACATCGATAGGTACTTGTAATGTCTGCAGACGAATGAGTTTGACATGGAATTAAAAATAATTGTGATTTGCCACTTTATGACGACCGGCTGGTGTAGTGGTAACATACATTGCCTTCTATGCCGGCGGCGGCGGATATTTGTGTGATGAGCACAGATATAAGTCGTCAAGTCATGGATGTTTATATGTTTATTTTAGTTTATTCTAATAAAAATATGTATTTATTCAATATGAATGTTTATATATTTCTTAAGTATATCAGTTATCTAGTATCCATAACACAAGTTCTTTAAGAAACTTAGTTTGGGCTAGATAATGTTGTGTGAGTGTCAGAAATATTTTTCTAAAACACACCCCTTAGTGTAAGATTCAATACGAGGTCGGGCATGAAAATTAAATTAAAGGAAGTGGTACCAACTGATAAGACAATACCTTACAATCTTAGACCTAAGAGGAACCTAAGGGTCGATCAATCCACACCAATCGATTGACGTCAATCGACGGCGTCGATAGATGTCGACTAATCCATTCTACTATCGATCAACGGTTGATCGATTGGTGTGTTACCACTCTAAAGTATCGTAAAATTTAAATTTAAGCTGCTTGATAAAAAAAATTAAACAACACTTTCCAATCAAAAAAAGCTTTTGTATTGAGTCTAACGCAATGAATTTACAATACCTAATTTTAAAGAGGAATCGATTTCTATTGGTGAATAAACCATTTATCTCAATTCTAGCATAAGTAAAATGTGATTTGTGTTAAACGGATTACGTCAAACCTCGTTTAAGCTCTATATAAAAGCTGTTTCTTCAAAAACCATAGCCGGAACGCAGCCATGCCTGCAAATTTTATATACAGGGCGATGGCTACTCAAACTTTAATTTTTAATTTTTTAACTTTTTACACCCTATATAATAGAAGTTTTCTTACAAAAATTCAAGTTTTCTACATGTCACATCGCTCTAAGGACTTAAAAAGTATTTTCTTCATCTTTTTCTTTTAATAACGAAGGAGTATATTTTTCAAACTGACACCCACTTGTGAATCTCCTTGACGACAATGTTTGACGTGCAGCAGACTGTACCAGATAATGTCACGTCTGCAGTTTGGTCTGTGCGTTGAATGCGGTGTACATAACTAGAAGCATGGAAACTGAAGGTCTCAAGCGGGTCAGAAGCAAGGCACATAGTGTAGTGAAATGCAGTTTTTTTTGACATATAATTAGGAAATGTTAAAATTCGATGTCACTTATCTTTTGATTTTGTTTTTACTTTTGTATATGTTTTTAATAGTTATTGAGCAGTGTGTTGTAAATTTTTAATTCGTTGAAGTCTTTTCTATCGATGTTTTTGCCAAAGGTTGAATTAATAACAAATTATTAATATTAGTTACGGGCAAAAAATAGTTTTATTATAAAAAAATTATACGATACACAAATTTTATATAACCGTGTACCTACGAGAACATAATAATGGCTTCTATTCTTTTCATAAGAATTAAAATTATTTTACTCGACTTCGAAATTAGGGTAGTATCTATTTATTTTAACTCCTACTCATTTTGAGACTCTACTGAGCTTACCATCTCGTTGGTATTTCACCGTGTTACATTTGCGATTAAACATTTCCTAAAAACCTGTTACGGTGGTCATTCACATGAATGCAATCGTGAAAGTATTCAAAGAATTTGTTATTGCCAATAATAAGAGAATCTCTTTTTAAATAAATTTAGTAAACAATAAATTCATATGCTATCATTACGATTATTCCAAGAAGAGACCTTGAATTTAAAAATAGACCCTCCATTAAACCAAATGCTTGCATTCATTTGTTTTAAATACAGATTCAAAAATACTCAATTCCACCAATAAATTAGATCGTTATTACAATTAGTCATACTGTTCTATCTAGACTATTCCCCAGTTCGCAGCTCAAAGGAAATCTCATTTCGCCCGGGCAGCCCGCGCCCCGCCCCGCGCCCGCTCCCCCCGCGCGTCCCGGCGGACAACTATTAAAATTGCTCTCGAATCTGTCACCAACGAATGCAAACAGGATTCTGTACTAAGCAACTTTTGATGTCCGCGTTGCAATTTGTTATTTGAAGTATATGCTACAATGTTTTGAACAACTTTTGCTGGAGTTTTTGTAGTGTGTTTTGGCTTGTTTGGGTGGAGAGTAATGATTTATGTTGGTTTGTTTATGCACGGTACGCTTTCATAACGAGGTCTCACAAATATTTTAGTTTTACCACTTATTTTATGATACATTTACCCACCAAATAAATATTTATTTATTTATTTTAATAATTATTTATTTGATGGGTATTATTAATTTTATGTTGCACTTGCATAAACAGGGTGTCCCGCAAACCCTATATAATACCTTCACGGATGTATTCTAGTAACCATGAGGATTACAGAAAAAATATAAAAAAAGAAAAAGTCGAAAATTATTTTTAATATTTTGTATGAAAAAAACTTTCGAAATTTATTGCTTACATACAAAAATTTAAAAATAAATTTCGATTTTTTCTTTTTTTATATTTTTTCTGTAATCCTCATGGGTACTAGAATACATCCGTGAAGGTATTATTTAGGGTTTGCGGGACACCCTGTATACATACATATGAATTGAACTTTAATTCAAAGATAAATATTTAACACAGAAAAATACACCATTATGATGACAGAACGTAACGGCAGCTTTGTTTTTGAAAACGCTTACAATCAACTTTGTATGTCTAAGGATGAGAGATTAATCTCCGATCTTTAAATGTTCCCGTTTTGTAGAGTTGTCATTATTTTGCGAACTTCACCAGATTTCACATTTTCAGGCGCCTGGTTGAGAATTCATTTCCGTAGCTCCCATCGATTTGAGAATGAATCTGTCGCTCAAACTGCTACTTATCAATCTGTCGAGCTGTTGCGATAAATTTAGTTCAGCTTAATATTTTGTATGTAGCTTCGAATGCAATCTTCTAGTTGCCCAATGTATGTTTGATTTCACCAGTTTAAAATATGGTTTTATTGAAATAATGTTCTGATTTTTTTTTATTTCATAATTGTACAAAAAAATAGAATTATACAGTTATAGCAATATATTTCGACGAAACAATTATACGACACAAGTTTACTCTTTTCATTATTCGAAAGATACACTCACATATTTTTGTTTGCAAATTTAAAATATCTTTGTATATATTATGTGGAACTGCTAAAATAAAGTTTCTTTAGATAATGGCACCCTCTTAAAGAATAGAAGATTGAAATCACATTATTTATTTTCCTCCTAATGTGGTGACACCATCTACATCAACCAGTGGTAGCAGGGTAAAAGGAACCGGTACTACAGCCCAGTACAGTAACTTCGAGAATGCGTAGGTGCGTTCTGGGTAAAGAGGAGGAGCAGGACCAAAAAGCTGAACCAGATGAATCCTTGGGTTGGCCTGATAACTGCTTACCTTCAGGTGAAGCTTGCCGGCTTCATTTATACTAATATTATAAAGAGGATACCTTTGTATTTTTGTATTGAATAGGCTCAAAAACTACTGGACCGATTTCAAAATTTCTATTACCATTACTTAGAGGGATTCTTCCGTATAGGCTACTTTTTATCCCGAAAACCCCGCGGGAATTGAAATTGCGCGGGTAAAACCGCGCGCAACAGCTAGTAACATATAAACAAAAATGGTCTGTAAAACATAAATACATAACCTCACGCCTGTCTCCCCTTGGGATGGGCAGAGACAAGAGAACACCAATTGCTTCGAACCAGACATACATCTTTCACTTCCTCCACGTTCATTAATCTTTTCATACATGATCGCCAGTTACGGGTACTTTTAACTAGGCCCTTTTTAAGAACGTCGCCAATTTGATCGGCATACGTTCGCCTTGGGCGGCCTTTTCCGACAGCATCATCCATTCTTGCTCATTACACCTCTTTCTTAAATCTACTTTTACTCACCCTTTCCAAATGTCCAAACCACTTTAGTATACCCTTTTCAATCTTAGTCATTACATCTTCTTTCATTTCATCTCATTCTCTTAATATTCTTTCTGTTGCGCACCCTATCACTCAATTTCAGTCCACACATACTCATCAAAGCTCTCATCTCTACAGCATTAATCCTGCTTTCATGTCTCTTCTGCCACACTCAAGATTCACTACCATACATAAGCGTAGGCGCCAAAACTCCCTCAAGTACGACAAGACGAGCCTTATGCGGTATAATTTTGCTTGGCATAATCGAGAATAAGGCTCCGTTGACACAATTTCCTGCTTTTCAATATCATCGTCATACTTCCCATCACTTGTAAACAAGGACCCCAAGTATACAGTTTGTAAAAAAAAAGTCTGTCAAACATAAGTAGCCAAAACTATCCATTTAGGCGCTTAGCAGACGATAAACTTCATGCGCCTTGTTGCGACAACCGACAACTGACAACTCCCTGTTCATATATTATTCCAATGGAATTGCGTACACAGCAATTCTAGTTAGGAGTTAGTTTCTGATTGCAGCAACTCGCAATTAGCAACTTTGATTAAGTTGCTGGTTTTTGCAACTGACAATCGCAGCTAACAAAAGTTTCTAAAATCAGCAATAGCAAGTCGTTCTTTGGGGTATGTACGAGGGTGGATTGAAAAGTTCGCGGCCTAGTCAAGAAAACAGAATAAAGCACATACAAAAATATTTTTATTTTTCGACGTAATCTCCATTTAGCTCTATGCACTTCTTCCATCTGCTTTCCAGAGCTTCCATACCTGTTTTAAAAAAAGATTCCTCAAGGTCTTCAAAATACAGGTTAACAGCGGCTTCGACCTCTTCATTCGTTAAAAATTTCTGCCCACCGAGGTGTTTTTTCAGGTTTGGAAACAGGTGAAAGTCCGAAGGTGCCAAATCAGGATAATAAGCTGGATGTGGCAACAATTCGAAACCACAATCACGAATTTGAGCCATAGACTCGACAGACGTGTGGACTCGGGCGTTGTCCTGGTGAAATAACACTTTCTTTCTCAGTAATCCTGGGCGTTTCTGTTTAATTTTTTCACGTAAACGGCGCAGAAGGGTGCTATAGTACGCAGAGTTTATTGTTTCGTCTTTTGGAAGGTAGTCCACCATAATGACACCCTTAGCATCCCAAAAAACCGATGCCATCACCTTGCCAGCCGACAGAATTGCCTTTGCTTTTTTCGGAGTTGGTTCACCTGATTATTTCCATTGTTTGGATTGTTGTTTTGATTCTGGGGTATAGTGGTGAACCCAGGTTTCATCCATTGTCACAAATCTGTCAAGAAAACCTTGTGGATCAGCCTCGAACATCTCCAAACAGTCGCGAGAAATCGTGAGTCGAATTCGCTTTTGCTCTACTGAAAGCAATCTGGGGACCCACCTAGCCGAAACCTTAGAAAAGCCGAGTTCATGGACAATGATGTTTTGCGTTCGTTCATATGAGATGCCTATAGTGTCTGCAATTTCTCTGATAGTCAATCTACGGTCTTTCAATATGAGATCACACACTTTATTGATGTTTTCTTCGGTCGTAGACGTCATTGGCCTGCCGGAGCGAGGGTCATCTTCGATGTTCTCTCGTCCACGTTTAAATTCTGCAACCCATTTTTTCACAGTGGTATAAGACGGGGCAGATTCCCCTAATGTTGTTTGCATGTCATCATGGATCTCCTTTGGTGTTAATCTTTTTTTAAACAAATATTTAATCACAGCCCGTTGTTCAAATTTCTCCATTAGTGAAAATTTGTTCTACACACGTATTTATATTGTTCGTAAAATTTTATTTAAACAAGATATCAAATTAAAAATTCGCGGGCTGACAATTGAATAATGACAGTTCAAAATGAAGGCAGAAAAAATAACAAAAGTTTTTTTTTTAATGGCCAGGCCGCGAACTTTTCAACCAATGTAGTACTTTCCCTCATCACTGTATTCTGTAGTTTTAAATCACTTTCCAGCAACTTATTAAATATGTAAACAGACATTTTAAAATATTGTTTAAAGTTGTCATTATGTTTCTGAAGCTCATTTATGTTAATAAATCTAGTCCTATCTTGCAAGAAGGGATGAATCCAAAACCGACGATTGCTGCGAATAATTTGTTGAAGTTGCCAGCGTGTCGGCGACGCCGACGTAATATAATTTAAACGAGTGCTGTCTCTCCGGTGTCCATCGTAATACTGAGTGGACTCACCTAACACACCAGGTTCACATAAAATTGCGACAACCGGAAAGGCCAATTTGTGGTTGCTGCAACTGGAAACCTTTAGAACATTTACAAAAATTGATAGTTGCTTCAACAAGGTTACCAGTTGCATCAATTGCAGATTCTCTAGTTGCAGCAAGTGGCAATTTCTAAAAAAGTTGATGGTTGCCTCAACTAAGTTGTCAGTTTTGTAAACTTAAGTTGCTACGTGTGCAAAGCGCCTTAGTAGTCGTAGTTTGGAGCTTCACTTGTCAAAATACTGATCCCTTCAGAATATCAGAACAAAAGTATCCTATATTCTTCCAGGCTTAACTCTACCTATGTGCAAAAGGAATATTAAATAACTGCCAATATATGCCATTATTGCTTTTTTACTGTCAATATCATGTCATGAATCTTTTCGGTTGGTTTAAATAATGGAATTGTTATGTTACGTATGCATAATTTTGTGTCGTTTGTTTACTGCAATCTATACTAATATATAAAGCTGAAAAGTTTGTTTGTTTGTTTGAACGCGCTAATCTCAGAAACTACAAGTGGGATTTGAAAAATTCTTTTTGCATTTGATAGCCCAACTCTTGAGGAAGGTTATAGGCTATATTTTATTCCGAAATTCCCACGGGATCAAAAGTTACGCGGGTAAAACCGCGTGCGTTGGCTAGTTATGATAATAATGGCTGTGTGTTTTAATAATAATAATAAATAAATATTTCTGACACTCACACAACATTATCTAGCCCAAATTAAGTTTTTTAAAGAACTTGTGTTATGGATACTAGATAACTGATATATTTAAGAAATATATAAACATACATATTGAATAAATACATATTTTTTATTAGAATAAACTTAAATAAACATATAAACATCCATGACTTGACGGCTAATATCTGTGTTCATCACATAAATATCCGCCGCCGCCGGGATTCGAACCCAGGACCTCTGGCATAGAAGGCAATGTATGTTACCGCTACACCAGCCGGTCGTATATATGGTTGAAATGTTTGTGCTTATTTTTTTAATTTGCTCCGCCGTGTTAATAGTTTAGCATCCGGCCCCAAGAAAAGAAAACGATTCTTCTCCGCTCAATCCGTCAATTAGTTACAGTGCTTAAAAAATTCAAACAACTGCTCAAACTTTTTTTTTTTACAACATATGTAGGATAAATAACAATTGGAGATATAACGAACTACTGGTCAATTACATTGGTAAAAATAAATTATTCTTTTACAAAAAATAAAATTTGTAAAAGAAACTCAAAGTACATTAATACAGCTTTTTGTGATTCAAAAAAACCTTGGTGATTCGAAAAAAGTTTCGGTGTTTCTATAGTAACCAATGTCACATCATGAGTGACTTTAAAATATTAAACAATTAAAATTTTCCTCTGTAATTTATTTACAATGATGTTTATAATTTTTAAGAATCTGTTCCTAGTATGAATAAATAAAAATAAATAAATATACACGTCTGGTAAAAATCCAGTCAAAAAGTATTTAATTTTCGGGCAAAAGCTTTTTAAATTTAAGCCTTGAATCTGCAACCGAGAATTAATGATAACATCTATAATTAATTATCCCCGTATCTAGACCCTACCACTGAAAAGAAATAGGGCCGTGCCGGAATGCCTAAAATTTAAAAAGTAAACTAAGGTTAGAGTATAGCCTCTTTGCAAATTTAAATGTGAAAAAATTATCTAGCATAGTTAAATCTACGAAACCTGTAAATTTTCAACGAAAATTTTGTAGTGTTTTTTTTATTGATTAAAATGAGGTTTTATCACAAGTTTTTCTAGCCAATAAAGCTTTGAAATCGCTAGCCTATAATTTACAGAACTTTTTGAAAAGAAACTCCAACCTCTCTGTAAGCCGTAAACCGATGGAACCAGACCATTCTGTATGTTTAAAGCAAGTTTTATTTTAAAGTATTGGATAGAGATTTATGTTTGTTTTAAAGAAATAAAATAGACTTAATTAAATAGGCTACACCAAGGATACACCTGTAGCATATTGCATAATCTTGTTAAAAAAATATATCATTATAATCATTTACTGAATTGCGAAAACTAAGGATAATATTCCTAGTAATTAGCTTACCGTTGTTTTAATAATAAAAATTATGTAGTTATTAGACAAACAAAAAAAATAAACAAAAATAAAAAAGAATGGCAAAATAAATAGCTCAGCGTTATGCCACAAGTCTATACATAGATTGTGAGGCTGATTTTCAGCTACAACCATGATCAAAATTTGATCTAATTAAGCATGAGCTCCTTTCGTTGCGCAATAGTTGAGTGCCCGTCTGCGGTTTGAGAGGAACTTCAATTTCCATCGAAGCAAGTACACAAATGAAGTTTCTTAGATAAGGTAAAGTTTAGATGTATAATAATAATTGTTGGATATATAGTTTTCTAGGTATAATAGTTATAAAGGGTTTTTCATGAAGAGCGTTCGAACTTTGAAATTAAATAAAAAATGTTTCTTATTTATTTATATATTTTTCAACACACTTGCTCGTAAAGTGAGCGTTATTCTATTGAATTTAGAACTATAAACTGGGCTATAAGTCACGCGTGCATAATATATTATACCCTAGTGCATAATATAATGAATCCTACAAAGTTGAATTGTACCTTTGTGCAAATTACATGCGAGTAAGCAGAGCATATTTTATTGGTCCGGGTTATACATTAAATATTTTCAGAAACAACAAAGAGGTTTTATACCACTTCAAATCCATATACATTTTTAAATGTTTGCGCCTTATATTAGTAAAACAAATTTTTATATCAAACAAATTATTCGCAATTTACAATAATTTGTTATAAAATATTAAAATATTTGCATTTACCACTCCAAATCAAACATTTTCACTTAAAATAGGCTGTATATGCTATACAGACATTGACACATTTGGCGGAAAAAAAAAACCTACGCGCATGCGCGAGGTTCGGCGCCATTTTTCAATCACAATTCATAGCTTTGTTATCAAATGTGTTTGTTATTTTATGACCACGTATGTCTGTCTTTTACTCACAAGTGTGTTGAAAAACGTCGTATGTAACTCGTGAGCGTTGCTAATTACAGTCTCGGCTCATTATTAAGCCCTCGCCTGTGGCTCGGGCTCAAATCACAGCCTCGACTGTAATTAGCAACTTCGCTCACTTGTTACATAATATACTATTAAGGACTATCAGTAGAAGATTACACAACAATCATTCACAAATCGCAGGCAAAATGTAACTGCTGTTTAAGGTAGCTGTTGAAGCGATATTGCCATAATTTTTTTTTTAAATGGATATTTGATGACATTATGTATAAAATATACTTAATTGTAGGTGGGGTGTCCTGGGGACCAATTTTCAGCATGGACTAGAGATTTCACGTAGCCTCATATAAAGTTGTCGAGCGGTTTTAAGTCACACGATCTCGGTGAACAGTTAATGTCGTGACCACGCGAATTTTTCATCCATCCAAATTAGATAACTAGAGCACAAGTTGATACGACAACGTGCTTTCCATCTTCTGCACGCTGATTCTTCTTTTTGAGTAAACTGGAAGGAGCGATATTTATTAAAACGAGGTTTACTAACACTAGGTATTTACAGCAATTTTAAATTTATAATTACAAATATTACTAAACTATGCCTGCAATTCATGATTGAGGGTCCACCTTTAGCCGAATGTAACTTTTGAGTCCCAACTTTTACAAATCAGTGATTAAATTTACAATTCTTTGAGAACTTTTAAAAAAGGCTGACACATGGAAAAGGACAAAATTCCAATGCGGACCTTCAATGGGAACGCATGCGCAAGTGTCCTATTGTAACTACTTGTTTGTGAGTCCCATACTATTTATCCTAGAAATAAATTATAAAAAAAAACTCGTTACTGCAGAGTATAGCATTCCATGGTGAAATTTCATGGCTAAATATGTGTTATAGGCTAAATTAACAGCTGTCGCTTTACCGAGATGGCCGCTATGAACTGTCAAAGTTCGGGCGTTCCTATTGAAGAATCCTGTACATTCTTATAATTTTTTTTCGTAAATACCAACCAGTCCATAATACACCTAGGCCAATGCAAACAAAAATGTTCATGCGCATGAATAATTGCAATGTGCGGGGATCGAACCCGTGACCACTGGCGTCTTAGGCAGACAGTCTTACCTCATCTCCACAGCACCGTCACTAGGTATATACCAGCATATCCAATAATTTACTGCACGGTTCCCATAATGCAAGCTGTAGATTTTGTTCTCTCCAACTTGCTAGCTGACTGCCATATTAAAAAGAAAAATCAGCTTCGCTTTAAGGCTGCTATTGAAAATACATCAAATCCCTTTTAGTAGGTACATCGAGAGAGTACCTAAGTTTATTACCATCAGCTTTGAAACACGACAATGAACAGCAATCCATCAAATCCCGTCATATGATATGACGAGAGCCATTATTTGACGGGTGCGAAACAAATGATTACAAATGAATGGTGCGGGCGGGAGAGCGTTGTCATGGCGACGGGTGGCGATCGATGCCCCCTCGCCCCGCGGAACTCCCCGATCCCGCCTGTAATTAAACAATGATTCGCACGTCCCCTGATGACGGACAGACCTGGGATTTGCGTGTTCAAATTAATTTAGATGCGCGCTTGAATTATGGAAAATAAAACGAGGGCGTTTTTTCTACATGTTAGATGTTAGACCCGTGTACCTCTTATAATTTATTACCCATACAAGAACATTGTTCAGAGTAAGTTTATCGTAGTTTGTTTGTGTCCGATAAGTACACAGCGGAACTTGTTAAAATAAACCTGAGCAAGCTCAGAAAAGTTTTCTAGCTTACATAAATAAAGCACAGATACTTGTACAGTAAATCTTCAATACCACCTAGTGTTACAAGTTGCCTATTGAAATACCTAGGTATGCGAAAATGGGCTTACATGCCCGTTCTTAAGGTATACATAACTCCAGCAGGGCTACACGATCTTTTCGATGAAATTTTGTCATTGCTTTATAATTTATATTATGTCGCCAAACTCAAAAATTTTAATGATAAAGTATGTCAAATAATCCTGTTTGAACGTTCTCACTTTTTTAATTTGAATAATAGGTACTTCTATTTGATCTGTATTCTTAATTTGAATTTGATTGTGTTGTTTCAGGGAACAAATTATTTGGAAACAAGCTGTATCACGGGGTTTTACCCGCGCAAATCCTTATTTTACGCAATACAATAAGGATTAATAATTTTTCGATTCATATGAGGGAGTAAAACATGAATATAAGTCGCCGATTTTGTATATCGGCCCTAATGTATCGATACTCTAATTACTTGACACTGAAAAAAATATTCGAAAAATTTCTGAAGCTAACCTTTGGTGAAGTTAATGACAGCCTTCATATTTTGGACAAATACTCTCATAACGAATCATTTAAAGGGACGTTGAATCGCCAAAGCTCCAAAATGACAACCACTTTGGCGATGGGATAAGCCTATCTGCCTCAGACGCCAGTGGTTGCGGATTCGATTCCCGCCCGGAACGAGAAAAAAAAATGTTCGGGTCTGGGTGTTTATCTATATATGTATTTTTATTCTAAGTTCCCCCCTAGTTATCTACATGGTATGACACGAGCTTGACGGCATGTAGTTCTTGTAATTGTCTGGGGATTTTATTTTATTTATTATTATTTATAACTAGCGACCTGCCTCGGCTTCGCACGCGTGCAATGCTGATTCTAAATACACAACAGAAAAATTGTGAACTTTATATGCAGGGTTACTGGTTAACTCGACCTATCCCAAAGAGCCTGACGCGTTTAATACTCACCACCCAGTGCCTCTCAGAAAGCAAAAGCCTCTGGGAACTTTCACTAGGCATGAGACACTCAAGGGAACTGATAGAGGGATACTCAGAATCGGTAGCATCTCTTAACAACTACGCGCAGTGGCAAGATCACTAACAGGACACTGCAAACTAAACAATCATATGTCCAACCTGGGTCTCACTGACACGGCGCTCTGCAGATACTGCTAAAGCGCAGAGGAAACCCCTCTACACCTACTGTGCCACTGCCCCGCAGTTATGCACAAGCGCTCCGCTCACCTGGATAAGCACTAACTGGATCCAAAAGAGATTAGGAGCATTGCCGTAAGGAAAATCTTAAATTTCTGGACTCCATTGGAGTGTGCGGCGAGTTATAAATTGGGACTCACACAACAGATCTTCTAGGTCGCAGTGTGACGAGCGGACAAGACTGCTTATATAGTCCCAAAACTCCCATAATTATAATAAATCGACCTAGATCCATTAGGAGCGCAAAGCACCTGCCTTTTCTAACTTATTTCATCATGAAAAATCCTACCCCAAATCTAACCGTTTTCGAGATAATCGAAGTTTAATTTTTTTAATAAAAATTGCCGATTTTTCGCCATTAAATATCATATTTTGAAATTGGTGCGCTTTTTTATTATTATTATTGATTTTATATGCAGATTAAGATGTTCTATGATCTTAGTAACCAAAGTCCTACGTAAGATTACTAAATACATAGTTCTGAGCGATTGAAAGTTATTGTGAAAAAAATAATGTTATTGTGGGATATCCATATGAGATAGACATACATATACCATCGCGGAGTTTTCTGTAGACCTTTTCACATCCTTCGTTTGCAATGTAAACGGAAAATATGTAATTATTTACGACATTAGAAACCTCAAAAATAACAGTATTTTTTTCATATTTAATGGATGTTTTTATCTAAAATCTGCTGTTAAAATCTGCATCAAAATGACGACCACTTTAGCGATGGGGTAAACCTGTCTGCCTCAGACGCTAGTGGTTGCGGGTTCGATTCCCGCACGGAACAAGAAAAAAAATCGTGTCTGGGTGTTTATCTATTTATGTAAGTATTTATATTCTAGGTTCCCCCCCAGTTCGCTACATGGTATCCCATAACACAAGCTATGCTTACTTTGGGGCCATGTAGTTCGTGTGATTGTCTGGGGATTTTATTTTATTTATTAAAATCCGTTGCGTAGTTTCAAAGATTTAAGTGAACACAGGGACAGAGAAAGCGATTTTGTTTTCTACTATGTAGTAAAAAACAATAGTTTTTTTGTAAACATCACATTTTATCTCACTTTACCTCTGTCGCTCATAAATCTAACTTAAACTGGTTACACTACGCTCTCATAGCATAGCATAGCAGTTCTCTCATAGCAAAATATTAATGTTATTGTATTTAATTCGATATGTTTCCCATGATAATGTTATGAAAGCCTAATTAATCTCCTCCCCGACCAATTATGAAAGCGGCTTTATTCGAGAAAACACTCCCGAGAGGGAACCTGCGTTTACTGGCAGGAGAATCCCTCCCTTAACATTAGCTTAGGGTATTCTGTGAGCTCAACTATCAGGTTTCTGTTGTCCCCTCTTTTGGGACGTCTGACCATTGTCTGATAAAAAGCTTGTAACCCTTTGCCCCGGCTGATCACCGTATTTAGAAATACCAGTCAGAAAATATGTGTGATATTTGTATCTTTCCTGATGTACGTCCCTATTTGTATAGGTGTAGGTGCTTTAAGGTAGATGACTGAGTCACTTAAGTTGGCTCAAATACTTGGCAGAGCATTAAAAAACCGACTTCAGGAACATTTTTAAATCCTTTTCAAAACATTGGCTGAAGTAAAAGGTCATCGACGTATACAGGTGATACATTTTTGCGGTTAAGTTTACTCAGTAAATAATAAATATTTATTTTATTTTTTCTTTTCATGTATAGACCTATGATCTCAAACTATCAAGTCCTGGAATTTTGAAAATGACCCACCAGTCACCCTGTATATTCTCCGGCTTCATACATATTTTTTTCGAAAATTTCAATATTTTCAAAAATAAGGTAGGTATCGATTTTAAAGAAATTTGTATGGGACTACCTCTAAAGTATTCTTTATCATATGAAACAACTGATCTATTTAAAAAGATACAAAAAAAAATATATACACACGAATTGAGAATTCCTTTTGAAATTCGATCGACAAATTCCATACTCAAAGTAGGTAGTAAATCAGATCTCTGGTTTGGGCGACAATGCAGCAATGCTCTCTTTAATAAATGCAAAAGATACGAGTATCAAATGACGTTTGCAGACCACTATGGCGATGTGGTAACACTGTCTGCCTCAGACGCCGGTGGTCGCGGGTTCGATTCCTGCACGGAACAAAAAAATGTTCCGAGTCTTTGCGTTTTTCTATATATGCGTTTATATTCTAGGTTCAAAAAAACTTCATTTCAAAATTTCCATGTCGCCTTAATTTAAAACATTCTTTTTTATTACTAGAAGTAATATTGATCGATCAAAGTATATTTATTCAAGTAAATTGCCTCTTTAATTAGCTATAGGGAAAACCTTTATCCGATTCATGTCAAATCTCTTTTTCATTTTCCCTTGGGAGAAAATGGGATGGTTCAGTTCATAGGGTGACATCGCACGGCGATTAAATAATCATAATCTTCATTTCGTAATGCCCATAGGCATAAATGGAGCAGCTTCATTATAATTATATTAATTATAATATTAAAATGTAATTATACTCATTGCGTATGTGCATTTGAAATAAGTCACTTTATTCTCAATAGTAGTCACATAAAATTTGTTAGAAGTAGACCGGATACAATTCTTTTTTGGTATGAAACGACTTTTTTTTTAGCTTATGGGTTCCATTTTTTTCCCTTTTGGCTACGAAACTCTAATTACATTTGTGTTTTTATAACGATCAAGTCATTTTTATTTACATAAATGAAATAATAAATATAAATTATGGACTGATCTGTTCAATAATCAAACTAATAAATACTTCAATACAGACTACCACTTAAGGTGCCTCATTTTGAGTTTTAAACTTTTCAACCGACTTCCGAAAAAGGAGGAGTTTCTCAATTCGTCTGTATGTTTTTTTTTTGTGTCTTTGTTACACGATATTTCGGACAATTATGAATCGATTTTAAAGATTTTTGTTTCATATGATTGAGGATACTTTATAGCTGGTTTCACATAAATTTTATCGAAATCGGTTGAGTACTACATTGAAAATTTTAAAGTTTTGAAAATATGTGTATGATTTCGGAGAAATTTTAGGTTGATGACATTAAGACTCAGCCAAAGTTTTGACGTGAAGTCGGTTTGTTTAATGCTCTGCATTCGTTGATTATATGTTTTATTAACTCTTAAAAATACATAATTAAAAGTAATGGACCATTTCTTTGAGAGTGGTATATAAAATGTAATGAAATAGAACATTAAAAAAATTGGAACTAAAGCTCATAAAAAATTTAAATATTTTGTATTCACTTATTCCCTCATTTATTTAGTAGTTTGTAAATAACATGCTACTTAATCAAAAAATCCTTGTATTTGCTCAGCTTCAATATTGGCTTATAGGCGTATACAGGATGTCAATAAAAGACTTGGAGCCTACGTTGACAAAAAATGTATCAAATAACTCTACTGAGATCGGATTTGTTTGTAAGATACGCTACACGCTAATTACGTTTGCGACAACCGGAGGATCGAAAAAAAACCGAACTTGTTTTATATCACTTTAATTATAAAAGAAATTACAATTAACTTTTAAATCTAACTAATACAAAAGATTGATCCTATTCGAAGTATGAAATAAGAATGGAAAAATACATTAACAAATTATTTACGAAAAACTTCTAATTGACGTCATTGCTGCGTCTGCATTTCCTGTTTACTCGAAATGCAGTTCATAGGTGCGTGTCGGCAATCCTCTTTGTATAGGTATATGTAATTCCTCCATCCCCAGAACGGCGACTATTTTAGCACGTTCAGTGAAAATGTTGCCGGAACGTTTTCAGCATCCTTTTCCTGGAGGATGATGGTGGGTGGCTTCTGCTTCTTTTCTTTAGTTGAATTTCGTTTCAGCAATGCTCGTCGAATCAATATGATGATAGCAAGTACGCCTGCACTTGATAGGATAGTGTAGAACGGTACTGTAGTATGATATAGGGATTCATCATTTTTCATTTCAAAGGGCATCTGTTTCATGATCTTGTCTTGGATGCGGTGTAGACTTTGGAGATCAGGCGAGTTTAGGTGAAGGTGAGTGGCTGGCACGAGTTTGTTGAATTTCTCGGCGTCGTATGGTATTTTTATAAGTTTGAGAGGTTGACCTTTAATTTCATCATTATCGTTGACGATTGTGAGTTCTTGGGACTTGAGGCGGCAACCAAGGGGTATTGTTGCGAGGTAGCTGCCGTGGAGTGAAGTGTAGTCCTTACGATCGCAGATGAGTTGTACTTTCGTGTCTTCTGGGAAGGAGAGTATGTAGTGCTGGTCATCAAGTTTCTCCATAGCTTCTCTCTCTAGGGTGATTTTTGTGAATTGGCAGGATTCCTGCAAGGCTTGATTGGTGATTACTTCCTGAATGCAATCTGCTTTAGTGTGAATTTGATGAGTTATTCCTTTCTCACAAAGGTATTGGCTATTATGTCTCGGGCATTCTGTCTCTATGTACACGAATGACTTCTCGTTAGTTGCTAGGAAGGGAAGGGGTGGAACTAGAGCCTGTTCATGCTTATTAGGTACAACTGAAAGTCTATATAAATCGTAACTATCCTTAGAGACTATTGGAAACTGGAAAACGAAAACTATTTGATTTTTAGTGTAATAATATCCTGCTTTTATTAAGTCATAATATTCTCTTAACTCTAGATTTAAGATATGTTCGCTGCCATAGATAGTTTTAATCTTATTAATCATTAACTCTAAAATACTAACATCTATCATAGAATGATGCGCTGTGGTCGCATGGATAAAAGCTAAACTATTTTCTATTTGAAGTAATTCTAACATTAAATCCTCTACATTTTCACTAATGACTTCTAATAGTTGGGCAAATTTGGCATATTTAATAAGACTATTTTCTCGGTAAGCATCGCTGTTTAAAATAAGTTCTAAGGTGGAGTTAATTTTATTCTGATTTTCTAATATTTGGCTTAAAACGTCACTATGTTTAGACATCCAAGCTTTATTCATGGTTATATGATCATTGAATTCAGACACAAGTTTGCCTTGGTTATTTTCTAAATTTTGAATAGCTTCGTTATATTTCACAGCGTCGGTGTGGTCTAGATTTCCACTTATACATTTGACTATAGAACCTAGTCCGTCAATGAGACCTCTTTTAACACGGTCAGGCGCCAAGGATTTTAACTGACTTAAAACTTTGTTAATTTTAAGAGTCAAGTAGTTAATTTGTACTTCGTACAGTAAGTAAGTGTCATTAGCCAAACGGTTTTTATAGCTAAGTAATTCATTTCGTAGCAGTTGTACGTTGTCCTCAATTTCGTCAAGTTTAACATACTGTAGGAAGGTATGGTGGTGAGTTATTAGTCTCATGATGCCAAGTTTGTATGGTAGAAGTCCTGGTCCGTCATCGAGGTTGTCAAGTTTTATCTCCTGGGATTGTGTCATTTGGAGAATTACTACAACCGGGATTCTGTAACAAATTTACAGCTTTAGGTACGCGTTTTAACCTGGATTTTGCTACTGGGCCACGTTTCTTTGAGGTGTAAATATGGATCGGAAGGTCGGCTAAAACAGTATCCTGTGTGTAACGAGGTGCTGTCTTTTGACGGCTCGCCAAGGGGTTTTTTATAAAAACTTGCTGTTGGGGTGCATACTCTATTTCGGGTTCGCGAGTTTTATTTCGATTTTCAATTAAGGCAGCACGGTTAGTAAGAGAAGCATCGTTTATTATGTCATAAACTTTTTTCATTTGTTCCCTATGGTTTTGTACGTATTGCTGTAGTAGTTGTTGAGTTATGTCAATGTCAAGGATGTCTCGGGGGTCAAAATGTCCTGTCAGTAAGTCAAATGGCCTGCATCTTGTGAAACTATGAATCGTACTATTGTAGGCAATGATAGCATAAGGCATAAGGTTAACAATAGGTTCATCATTGTGCTGAAGTTTTAGGATTCTGAGATGTTCAAGTAGTGTCGAATGAAACCTTTCGATATTTCCATTGTCATTAGGTGCATGGGCTAAAATTCTATGGTGATTTACTTTGTGAAGACGAGTGAATTCCATGAACAGCTGGTTCGTGAATTCCGTACCATTATCTGTGATTATAGTGGTTGGAACTCCATGATGGGTACAATATTGCAATAGAGCTTGCAAGATACTAATAGCTGTTCCGTCGCGAAGGTGGTAAGCTTGACCGTATTTAGTGAAAACGTCAATGAAAGTTACATATTTCTCACTCTGCACAGTAAATAAGTCCATATGAACTATTTCGAAGGGTTTGTTCGCCGGGGGCACTACATTAAACTGAGGTCTAACGGGGTTCCTATCGTACTTAGCCTGTCCGCAGATGGTGCATTCGTTGATAAATTTTGTAATTTGGTCCTTCATTTTTGGCCAATAGTATTTATTAGACAAGCTAAGATAGCATTCGTTAATCCCTCGATGATTGGTTTTACCATCATGATAATGGCGGATTATTTCTTGTTGCCTAAGATAGTCTTTGACATTTTCTAGTTCGCGTTTAGTCATTACGAGATTCATAGATGAGCTTTTAAACTTATCTTGTAATATTGGAATGATTTTGTACATGGCTAATGGAGGGTTAATTAAAATAGCGGTTTTAACCTTCGGGTTGACGTATTCTTTTACTGCGTTTATGAGGTCTGATTCTAAATTAGTTTCTGAGAGCTGAATATTAATGCGTGTATGAGTGTCGAATGGTTTAGTCACAGTCGTCTTTTTCTTTACGTCATTAACTAGGGTCAAATGTAATTGTCGGTGAAATTTGTTAATAGGGTCGTCAGTTATGGGAATCTCTAAAATAGGATTCTCGTGGCTGGTATGTACTGTTTCGGTTGTAGAGTTAGCTTCAACGATAATTGAGTCAGATGGGTTGCCTAGTATTGAGTTGAGTTCGTCAATTTCGTCTATTAAGGATAAAACGTCACCAGTGTGAATTTCAACACGAGATAAAGCATCAGCATTAGTGTTAGATTTTCCTTTCTTGTAAATAACTGAAAAGTCAAATTCACTGAGTCTCAGTCGCCATCGTGTAAGACGAGAATTTGGTTCTTTCAAATTCATCATCCACTGTAATGGTTTGTGATCAGTCAAAATTTTGAATTTACGTCCGAAAAGATAAGGTCTGAAATATTTTGTCGCCCAGACTATAGCAAGAAGCTCCTTCTCGATTGTGCTGTAATTAATTTCACTCTCGTTTAGCGTTCTAGACGCGTAACAGACTGGTTTATCTGATCCTATTGGACCTTGAGAGAGAACAGCGCCTATAGCTACATTCGAAGCGTCAGTTGTTAGATTAAATTCTTTGCTAAAATCTGGGTATTGTAAAATAGGATCGTTAGTAAGTAAAGTTTTACATTTTTCAAAGCTGTTCAAATATTATTTTTCGTCCTTTTTTAAGACACTGAGTAAGGGGTTTAGTTATACGAGCGAAATCTGGGATAAATTTTCGGTAATAACCGAGAAGGCCTAAAAATTGTTTAATTTGTTTTGGGGTTTTAGGAATAGGGTATTTTTCTATAGCCGAAATTTTATCAGGGTTTGGCTTGACACCGTCTCTACTAATAACATGACCAAGGTAAGCAGTCTCAAGCTTTAAGAATTCAGACTTGTCCATCTGAATTTTAAAGTTAGACTCTCTTAGTCTTTTCTAGTCTTTCTCTCTAGCCTTTCCAAGGTTGACCATGTGTTCTTGCAGGGAGGTGCTAAAGACAATAATATCGTCCAGGTAAACCAAGCAAACCTCATTTTGGAGTCCCCTGAGGACATTATCCATCACACGTTGAAACGTGGAAGGAGAATTCTTAAGTCCCATGGGCATTCGAAGAAATTCGAAGTGTCCATGTTCGACATTGAAGGCGGTTTTTGCAATATCCTGCGGGTCCATTTCAACCTGATAAAACCCACTTGCCAAGTCAAGTGTGGTGAAATATTGGCTCTTCCCTAACTTGTCAAGGACGTCAGCGATGTTAGGAATAGGGTACTTGTCATCTAAAGTCTTGTCATTCACTTTACGGAAGTCAACAACCAGGCGAAACTTTTGTTTGCCAGAAGCGTCCAGTTTCTTTGGAACTACCCAGATGGGGGAGCTCCAAGCAGACTCTGAAGGTCGTATAATACCTTGCTCTAACATTTTGTGAATTTGGTCTCTAACTTCCTGCCTATGAATGAATGGGTACCTATAACTCTTAGTATGTACCGGGGTCTCGTCGGTTGTGCGTATTCTATGCTTCACTTTGTTAGTGAATGTAAGCGGTTCCCCTTCTATATAAAATACATCAGAATAACGAGAGCACAGAGTTATAAGGTTAGCCTTTTCTTCTTCGTTTAAATGACTTGTACGTAATCGCGAAATAACTTCCTTTGAGCGAGTCTTAAATTGTTGAGTGCAAGTGAACTCAGTATTAAAAAGTTCTGCTTGCGCAGGCCTATCGAGAGAAAATATTACGTCATTAGGACTCGGATTTTCTACTTCTAAATAACCGCGGTTATTAACAACCGTCGTAATGCAATCGTGTACAATACAGTTGCAAAGTATTTGTTCCCGAATAAGAACATCACCATCACTGGAGTCAACTGGGATCCGGATGACTTTAGATGTTCCCGCTGGAATTATGTCTTCGTAAAGGTTTACGTTAGGAGAATTGTACATGAGAATCGGGTTCGTAGCAAAACGGGTTATTAATTGACTTTCTCTTAAATCGATACGCGCTTCCCATTTACTCAACAAATCTAACCCTATCAATCCATCAAAATAGTCATGAAAACGATATACAAATAATTTCATGCAATCATTATCTTTAAATTCTGAAAAAGATGGTAAAGTGATAGAATAATCATTTCTACTGGTCGCATGTATATTAGTAACCTCAAACGGATCAAAATTTAAAGGAAGATGATTAAAATAATTTTCTACAGCTTCCGGACTAATAAAAGATTGATTGGCTCCGGTATCTATTAATAATTTTAAAGGTGGATCCGCGATCTTAATATATGGCAGTTGACGTTGTGTTTGGAGATTCAGCTTTATTTTGGTTTTTGTAATTTTATAGATTTCTGAAAATCCTGCTGTGAACAGCTCGGCTCTGCCTGTGGCTCGGTTTCATCCGGTAATTCGGAAGACGGATAATTATAGTTTAAGTCACAGTTAGCGTCATAGTCAGAAGTATAGTCAGTATAGTCATAGTGTTCAGGTTCCGGGTAATAATTATAATATGAGTCATCGTAAGTCATACAATTGGTAAAGTGATAGAATAATCATTTCTACTGGTCGCATGTATATTAGTAACCTCAAACGGATAAAAATTTAAAGGAAGATGATTAAAATAATTTTCTACAGCTTCCGGACTAATAAAAGATGATTGGCTCCGGTATCTATTAATAATTTTAAAGGTGGATCCGCGATCTTAATATATGGCAGTTGACGTTGTGTTTGGAGATTCAGCTCTATTTTGGTTTTTGTAATTTTATAGATTTCTGAAAACTGCTGTGAACAGCTCGGCTCTGCCTGTGGCTCGGTTTCATCCGGTAATTCGGAAGACGGATAATTATAGTTTAAGTCACAGTTAGCGTCATAGTCAGAAGTATAGTCAGAATAGTCAGTATAGTCATAGTGTTCAGGTTCCGGGTAATAATTATAATATGAGTCATCGTAAGTCATACAATTGTTAAAATTCATTTCGCGGCTTTTGAAATAGTTACTAGGCGGTGGGTTACCGGATTTATTCCAGTCATGCCTGTTTAACGTTTTTGAGTGAGGTAAGACTCTTGGAGTGTATCGCTGCACACCACTCATAGGTTGCGGTGGTTGATTATATTGAGAAGAATTATTACGGGGTGGTAATCGAAAAACGTTACTGCGGGGATTATAATTTGGCGGCGGCGCGGCAAACATACGCTGTGTGTTAGTCGGCATTCGTTGGCCGGGTTCAGCAAATTTGAAAGGTTGTGGTGGCGGCCTCATTGGGCGCTGTCCTACGGGAACAGGCCAATTAGGTACCGGTGGCTGCGGTGCGTGAAAACGCGGGCTAGGCGCTGGCATTAAGTAGGGCATTGGCGATGAATACGGTATCCTAGGGGTTGGTTGTAATTTAGGGGGCTCATTACGATGTTGCATATACATAATATTTAACTCTTCCTGTACGTATTCTAAGGCTTTCTCAATACTCTCAGGACGCATGCAACGTATGCGGGACCCTAGGGGTTCGTTTAACCCACGGACGTACGCCTGCATCATTACCTTTCTATATAAGTCTCTCTTGGCTTCTACGGTTGTAGGAATAGTTTCATGTAATGTCACATATGTCATGATGGTGCTAAATAAAGTTTGGCAAAAGTCGTAAAATTCCTGGGGCGTTTTTTGACCTTGAGTCGCTATAGATAAATCATTGTATAAAGCGGTTTCATCACGTTGATCTGAAAAGTTATTTATTAAGGCAGTTCGAATGCCTAACCAACTTTCAGGTATACCGTTAGAATTTATAGTACAAGCGGCGCTTCCAGTAATTTTATTAAGTATGCCATTTAAAAGAAATAGATTAGATAACTCGTTCCCAGGTACAGAACTTAAATATTGCGCTGCAAGTTGATCGCAAATTCTTATGAAACGAGTTAAAATATATGGATTCCCGTCAAAATCGGGCACAAGGCGGAGGGCCTTCAGGATCATATCTGGATCGTGCGACATTTCTAAATTAAACGATTGATCTAAATTAAAATTAAAATCTAAACTTAAGTCTCTATTACTATCTAATAATTGCTGGCGGGCCTGTCGTAATTCAGGCGGCCTTAACCTAGAGGCTCTAGGGTGATAAATTTTGAAGAAAAAATAAAAAATAGAAAGAAAGTACTTAGGATAAAAAGGAAGCAACACGAGTAAAAGTCAAGTGCACTTACATAAACTGCATAGCCGGTTAGTTTTCAGCAATCTATTGTCGGATTCTCCTCCTGGATTGTAGCAGGTCCGTAGAATTCGGATATTCAGCAGCGGGGCTTGATAGCCTCCCGGGTTCCTCGCGGTCTGGATCTCGAAGTTAGATGCTCCAAATTTGCGAAAAATTCCCGTGAATATCCTACCGACTGCGCCAATTACGTTTGCGACAACCGGAGGATCGAAAAAAAACCGAACTTGTTTTATATCACTTTAATTATAAAAGAAATTACAATTAACTTTTAAATCTAACTAATACAAAAGATTGATCCTATTCGAAGTATGAAATAAGAATGGAAAAATACATTAACAAATTATTTACGAAAAACTTCTAATTGACGTCATTGCTGCGTCTGCATTTCCTGTTTACTCGAAATGCAGTTCATAGGTGCGTGTCGGCAATCCTCTTTGTATAGGTATATGTAATTCGCTATACACCTTATGTTAAACTTGAAACGCCCTGTTTTTGCTACGACAGTTTACAGTAATGACCAACTAATCTATCTTTTATGTTGCAATTTAATGTTTGCAAACAAAATGCTAAAATTAAATATTAATATCACAAAAATCATTTACAAATTTAAATTAAATTAGTACCTACATATTTGTATTCTGCATATTTCGCCCTGCCTTGTTCACGTTTCATTCGACCGACCACAACACTAATAAATGGAGTTCGCATCGCTTGTAACAGCGCAAATTTTACACATTTCTACCTTTCTTTATTGTCTGCGTTTTTAATTACAATCTGGCCGCAGCATTTATTGTTGCAGCAAAAAGCAATATTTGTTGAATGAAATCGATTCATCGGCCGTGGGCGCGACACGTACGTAAGCTTCTGCATCAATGTTAGTTCACCAAAATGAGAAAATACGGGCGATTATCCACGTCGCTAATTAGGCTATAGAGTAACTGCGGGTCGGCTCGTTTAAACGTGGAATGGGACTAACCTGAAGTGGTTCTCTTTATTACCTAGGTAGTAGCGAGAATTTGTAGCTTTGACTCTGTTACATAATGTTGACTTTGGATGCAGCTACTCTTTCGTGGAATTTTCGTTATATTTATCAACTATTTTATATCGTAATGTTCAAACTCAAACTCAAACTCAAATATTCTTTGTTTCGTAAGTATTTTAATACATTTGAAATAAGTCAAACAATTTACAAATTGAACTGAATCTACCACCACTTCGAAAAGTCGATCTGTTGAGAAGAAATGGCAAGAAACTCAACAGTTTCTTTTAAAAATAAGAAAAAAAATACACATTAACAATTTACAGCCAGGGAATCCCATCTTCTTGCTTCCGGTTATCTTATAGTAAACCTTTTCACATAACGCTTATTCTTAAATCTATCAAAGGGTTAATCTTAAATATTTTGGAATTTTATTATAAAATAAAGCGTACACATTGACACATGAACGAGTTGGTGATCTTCTGGAGCTTATTAATAAGTTAGTATAGTAATTAGATTAGTAATAAGAAATGTAACGTTTTTATCCGACTGCGGCACGGCCGACAGACGAAAAATATTGAAAGAAAAGTATTTTTTAATAATATGTTAGTACCTATAAAGACTGCCAATATCTGCTCAGGTGTTACTTGTACAATGCATCAAACTAAAAATCGGTAAATAAAAAAAAAACATTACAAACACTAATAACCCAACTGCGGAATACAGTAAGTTTCAACTAAAAAGCACAAACCAAGCACATAATACTATAAGAGTTTTTAAATAGTATTTGTAATAAAAAATAGTAGATTCATCGGCTGTGGGCGCGACACGCACGTAAGCTTCTGCATCAATGTTAGTTCACCAAAATGAGAAAATACGGGCGATTATCCACGTCGCTAATTAGGCTATAGAGTAACTGCAGGTCTGCTCGATTAAACGTGGAATGGGACTAACGTGAAGTGGTTCTCTTTATAACGTAGGCAGTACCGAGAATTTGTAGCTTTGACTCTGTAAGGGCAGTACCACACCAATTGATCGACCGGCGACTGGTCTCGTAGCTTTCGTCGATTGACAGATACCGTTCGACTAACCAATCAGTCAATTCCATCGATCGGCGTCAATCGATAGGTCTGGGAACTTTAAGCGATCGACGGATACCGTTCGACCGACCGTTGATCGACGTCGACTGGCCGTCGTTCAACGTCGACTGGCCGTAGTTCAACGTCGACTGGCCGTCATTCAACGTCGACTGGCTGTTGTTCAACGTCGACTGGCCGTCGTTCAACGTCGACTGGCCGTCGTTCAACGTCGACTGGCCGTCGTTCAACGTCGACTGGCCGTCGTTCAACGTCGACTGGCCGTCGTTCAACGTCGACTGTGAAGTTGAAACTATCGATCTGTTCCATCGGTCCGTTGAATCGATCGATCGATAGGTGTGGTAACACCCTTAGATAATGTCGATTTTGGATGTATTTACTCTTTCGTGGAGTTTTCGTTATTTTTATCAACTACTTAATTTTTTTTTTAATTTTTTTTTTCAAGATAACAATTTTACATTTTATAAAAAAAAACTATGTAGCTGTCACGTTTTTTTTATATAATGTAAAATTGTTATCTTGGAAAAAAAATAAAAAAAAAAATATTGTTATGTTAAAGTTTATTAGTAAGTTAGCATAGTAATGAGTTTCGCAGTAGGAAATGTAAAGTTTTATTTACTTACGTTTCCCACACTGTCGTATAAGAAAGTTGTATAGATGTATTTGATGCTATTTTAAATTTATACGAGTAGTACAGACTGCAGCGACGGCAATCTGCGGCCATAAAATACCTTCAGATTTTTTAAATTTATTTTTAAATAAGAACCACGAACTGCAGTACAGATAACATATTGATATCAGATTTAATAACATGAAAAATGATTGTTTTATTTAAGGTGCATTTTCGGTTAACAGTCTCAACACAAAGGCAACTAACTCTGTGTCGGGACAAAAATAATGGTGCATATAAGATGAAACCAATACTTTCTGGAAGCTTCTTTGTATTCATTTTATTCACTCACATCTTCTTTATGCCCAACCCGTACTCAGCATAGTACTATTACAACTTATTTTGATTGTGGTTTAAAACCACTGAACCAGTGCTTGAGTCTGTCCTACAATCACAATCTAAAATACAGGGTTATTGGTAATTAGACCGGATCCTTTTTAGGGGTGGTAGAGGATGTCATTTGCAACAATTTGACTATACATTGTGATATCCGGAAATGGCTCATTTTTTTTATATTATTTTTTTTAATTTTTTTTTAGGATATCCAGTTTTCCTACTTAAAAATTCAATAAAAAAAAAAGTAATAAACCGATTTCAATTCTGTTTGCAGTTTTAGAGAGACCTTGTTACAGCTCTTAATAATAAATAACAATATCATACTAATGTGGACCCATCCAGAAACTTGAGGCTGTTTCATAAAAAAATAATAATATTTTTTATAAAATTGTTTGCAAAAACAATTATTATCTCCACAAAAACGCTAGTAAATTCAGTCTGCATTTTATTTAAAAAACATGTACAGTTTGTGTGCTATCCAACGAGGTAAAAAAGTTGGTGGTTTATTACACAGTTGCAGAAATAATGCGATAACAAAAGACTTAGGTAGAGACATTCCGAGAAAGGGTTTTAGACTAAGGTATCCATGTTGAATGCGCCGTCTCGCTCTTGCTTGTGTTTGTTGCACGAACAATGTGAACCCAGTTTGCTCAGGCACTTCGTACTGTTTAGACGCTCTTTTCAACCCTTTATCACGATAAAACTTCGACCTTGCTAACGTTATTGGACTTGTGTAACTTCTTTTTCTGTGATTCGGCTAGTGAACTGGACTCTGTGATTGATTGCTTACCCGACGACTTGGCTTATACTAAAGGACCTGATCATGGCTGCGGAGCCCCGCGACCACCTACCTCGTGTTCGAGAGTTCACAAACGAAGAGTATGCGGACATACTCTTTTGCTATGGTTTTGCCAATGGCGTCAGTACACATGCTCGAACGGAATATCAGTCTCGATTTCCAGAGCGCCGTTTACCCCATATGAGTGTGTTTGACGGAGTTTACCGGCGAGTACGAGAAACTGGTCGTGTTCAAAGACGACAAAGCGATGCTGGACGACCTCGTATTTATCAATCGGAGGAAGAGGAACAGATAATTCGCATGTTTGAGCAAGATCCGATGACCTCAACAAACGTCATTGCACGACGTCTTGGCATGTCGCAATGGAAATATGGAACACAATGCACGGGTCAAGACTCTACCCGTATCATTTGACTCCGGTACAAGTTATACAAGACGGAGATCCTGCACGTAGAGTCGAATTTTGCAGATTCATGTTGAATACAGACATGGAAGATGCCAATTTTTTATTAAAAATTTTATGGACCGACGAGTCCAAATTCGATCAAGATGGATTAACAAATTACCATAATATTCATTATTGGGCCCCAAAAGAAGACGGTAACCCAAACAAGAAAAGATTAAAAGGATCACAAAGAAGGTTTTCCCTTAATGTGTGGATGGGCATTATTAAGGATGAATTGATCGGCCCTTTTTTCCTGCCCAACAACCTCAATGGAGAAGCATATGAAGTTTTTTTGCGAAACGAACTTTATGAGTTACTCAGTCATGTACCTCTTGAAACCCGAAGGAACATGATTTACCAGCATGATGGTTGCCCCGCACATTTTAGTTTAAGCGTCCGTGAGTGGCTAAATCGTCAGTTTCCCAATAAGTGGATTGGCAGAGGAGGACCCATTCCGTGGCCGGCCAGGAGTCCCGACTTGACTCCTGTCGACTACTACGTATGGGGTCACATGAAAAGCTTGGTGTACGACGAGACTCCTGGACCTGTGGCAACCATCGAAGAATTAAAACAGCGCATAATAAATGCAGCAGAAAAAATTTAAATGAACTTAAAGACAAGTGTCGTTAAAAGTAATTTACGCAAACGTATGCGTCTCTGCATTCAAAATAGGGGCTCACATTTTGAGAATGTACTGTAAAAATCATAAATACACAATAATTACAAAATCATAATCTTTTATTTCTTCAAAATAAATTAAGTTAAATTAAGAAAGTATTTCTTCCATAACTACTTCTCATGGATACCGTCTAAAACCCTTTCTCGGAATGTCTCTACCTGAGTCTTTTGTAATCGCATTATTTCTGCAACTGTGTAATAAAGCACCAACTTTTTAACCTCGTTGGATAGCTAACAAAGTGTAGATGTTTTTTAAATAAAATGCAGACGGAATTTACTAGCGTTTTTGTGGAGAAAATAATTGTTTTTGTAAACAATGTTATAAAAATAATTTAAAAAATTTTATGAAACAGCCTCTAGTTTCTGGATGGGTCCACATTAGTATGATATTGTTATTTATTATTAAGAGCTGTAACAAGGTCTCTCTAAAACTGCAAACAGAATTGAAATCGGTTTATTACTTTTTTTTTTATTGAATTTTTAAGTAGGAAAACTGGATATCCTAAAAAAAATTAAAAAAAATAATATAAAAAAAATGAGCCATTTCCGGATATCACAATGTATAGTCAAATTGTTGCAAATGACATCCTCTACCACCCCTAAAAAGGATCCGGTCTAATTACCAATAACCCTGTATAATAACGACTCTAAAAATTTTCAAGTATTACCCTAAGCTCAAATAAATATACCGTTGAGTAAACATTGAGAATAAAATAAAATATCTGAATAATCGGACGATAAAAGTCCTTGGGTTTTAGCTCGACAGCGCAACTTTCTGAAGTGGTGGACTATGTATATATAACAAATGAATACTTTAATGCAATTTCCAGGGTACGTTTTCGTGATAAATTAGATCGTGTAATACTCGAAAGCCATTTTGAACCTTAAAGTAACATTAAAGTAGTTGATTTTCTATTTTCCCGCTAACTACTCGATATTCTGAATCTTCTTCAACAAGACTTAAAAAAGCAAGCTTCAAGCACCTTTATTTATCTTTTAATTAGAAAAGCCAACCCGAGCCAGCGATCTAACCAAGTGTGTATACAGGACACTGTGTGGCGAGGTGGAGTGGAGTCGCCAGCAGATGTAAGTGCGCCATTTTAATTAATTCCTCATTGCAGGGAGACAGCTCCGTGAATGTTCCTATTTTTCCTGGGGTTTGCTTACGCGCGGGAAATTCAAGCTAGATTTGTGTCTCGAACGGTTGCCGCTCCCAACCCTTTTTCACGATTTTAATTTGTTTATGGCGTAAAATAAATAAGGTTTTACTGGCGTATTTTCCGTAATCAATTATAGCCCTTGTCACTAAAAGTACTTTTTAAATGAAACCGTTAATTAGACTTTTTTGGACTGTGTAAAATCTTGCAATAAACATCCTATTTTGAACATCTCTATTATTTATAAAGTGATGGGGCGTGCATTAAACAATTATTTTCTGTCATATCTTCACATCAATGACGTTATCGGCGATATCCATTTTCCCAGTGCATGCTCGTGACTTGTGGATGCCACGCACTTATGGAGTAAGGATTTAGATATTTCCATTGCCTTTGACAGGCCCTGACCTGGTGCGAAGTATGCTTTAGGCGTTTGACATATCAATCAGGCTTTGAGACTGGATGTGTGATTTTCTGAGCGTACAGTCACTTGTTTACCTCTTATCTAAGTAAAAAGCATCGAACTCTCTTTGAAACTTTATTGTATCAATGTATTGATTTGAGACTCAAGAAATGATTCAATAAAAAAAAGACCTGTGACGGAGACTGCCGCGGTAAAGCTATTGCATAGCATTATTTATCAACTTATGCAAATAAAATTATTTGTTTATTTTATTAATGCAGTAATGTTTGATTTAATATGAAGTTCCACAAACTCCTAGTAGATGGCGCTAATTGTTTATGCATGTAAAGTTATGAAATCAAAGTATCACCGATGTGCCGGTCGGAGTGGGGGGTGTTAGGTTTTTTTCGTTACGGAATTTCTGGATTCGGTCCCCACGCTCAAGGCCCGCGATAGAAGCTATGCAATAGCTTAATAAAATCCCCAGACAATCACACCAACTACATGGCCTCAAAGTAAGCATGGCTTGTGTGATGGGATACCATGTAGCGAACTAGGGGGAACTTAGAATATAAATAGATAAACACCCAGACACGGTACATTTTTTTTCTTGTTCCGTGCGGGAATCGAACCCGCGACCACTGGCGTCTGAGGCAGATAGTGTTACCCCGCGCCAATGTGGTCGTCTGATTGGTTAGAATATGTCATGGAGACCTGTGTAAACCACCTCAGCTCATAATTTGTGTTTTAAATCTGTTAGTTTTGCGATGGATTTAGACGAAATTTAATTCACAAGTTCACCGTATCTTTATTACGTTCGATTCATTTCTTTACTTTCACATAAATAATTTTGAACTTACTACGAGAAAGTTATAACCGAATCCACAGTGAAAACTGAAAAATAAAGAAAGTGAACTGAATTCACAAATTCTGATTTCGTGAATTAGGGGCGTCGGTAATGACAATACGAGCCGCATTTTAATACAACAGACTCCATGCTCAGTCAGTGCCCCGGTTTTCTCGGCCACAATATTTTATCGTAGAGTTAGCTTCGGAATTTTAATGTCGTATTACCGGCGCGGAAGACAAAGTTAGACACTTAGATACGTTGCTGGAATCACTAACTTCGTGCCAATTATCTTGCGGATCTCTAAGGAAAATGGGACTTGACAAACGCAGTTTGACTCGTTTTCAATTAGAATTAGCGGCTTTGTGCTGAACTGAAAAAGAGACTTCTGTTTGAAAAAGTTCAACTTGTTTTTCTGTAGTGAAATAGTTTTGTATGTTATTTAGGAGCAGGTAGTAAATACTACGTGGTTTGGACATTTGGAAAGGATGAGTGAAAGTAGATTTACGAAAGAGGTGCACAGAGCAAGAATGGATGGTGCTGTCGGAAGGGGCCGGCCTAGGCGAACGTACGCCGATCAAATTGGCGACGTTCTTAAAAAGGGCCTAGTTAAAAGTACCCGTAACCGGCGATCATGTATGAAAAGATTAATGAACGTGGAGGAAGCGAAAGAGGTATGTCTGGATCGAAGCAATTGGTGTTCCCTTGTCTCTGCCTACCCCAAAGGAAGACAGGTGTGAGGTTATGTATGTATGTATGTAGTAAATACTGGGTGATGCAAAAGTAAAGACCCTATTTGGTTCAGCTATAACATTTTTCTAAATTAGAAAACTAGATTTAAGTTTTTTTAAATGTATATTTGTGCCATTAAATTTCGTAACATTAGGATTTAAAGATGATGTCTTTTAAATGGTGACCTCCAGAGTTGATGCATATTTGAGCCCGATTTATGACATTTTGCATAACTTGCCGTAACAATTCCTGTGATATGTTATCACTTTACAATAAATAAGTACGGTAATAAATTACTCAAGATGCATCAACTATTAAGCCCCAAATTAAGCTTGTGTGTTTATACACAAAGCGGGACTAAGGTTGTCAACGATTGATTGTGAATCTTAAAAAACAAAAGATACACTAGTAATCGATGACAACCTTCCTTAACCAAATTTTCGGCATCTGCACTTACCGTCAGGTTACATTGAGGCCATACGCGGACTAGTCACCAATAGAAAAATCTAGAGGGTATCCTAGGATAAACTCAAATCCGAGTCAACTTTGAGTGTTCGTTTCTTAAACTTGCTGGGTTCGGACGTGAACTCAGGACAAACCGCAGGCAAACAATCCACTAATTTACCGGGGAGACCACAGACACAAACAAGATAAATTCTTAATCATTTATCATCATTCAGCCAGGAGATTTCCATTGCTGGGCACAAGGTTTACCACACAAATTGGTCCCGCGCCGCTCTCATCCATCGTTTACCGACAACTTTGATCAGATCGTCGGTCCATCTTGCGGGGGCCAGCAGTGTGTAATAGTTTCATACGATACATGTTAGCAGAACTCTAAAAAAGAACTAGCACTGCACTGCTTGCTGCTAATGTTCTTTCAGTGTTAACTATACGTACATTCGTAAACATACGAGTCGATAAAGTTCTGTGCTCGCACCGCAGTTTATTTATTTTTCAATGTAATAATCAGAGATTAACACTGAAAGAACATAGGCAGCAAACAGTGCAGTGCTAGTACTTTTTTGGAGTTCTGATAACATGTAGCGTACGTAATAAAACTATTATCTACCTATTTGTTTGTCTTAAATAAAGCAATAAAAAAGTTGACATACTATATCTCTACAAATGTTCAGTAAAAAGTTACATACTTTTAAAAATGTATGAAATGGACGTTAAAAAAACATTAAATTAATTTTGATACATTTTTGACTTTTTTGAAACAAACTATGTCAAGTTGACATGTGTTTCAGTTGTATATTGTAGGTACTATTCACGTCGCCAATCAGATTTTATTACTAAAGTGAATTTCTTTGAATAAAGAAAATAAAACTTTCATTTTGAAGAATAGAAGTTGTAGAAAAATAATAATTTATGGAAAATAAGTAGGTAGTCCAGTATAGAGTACAAAATACCAAAAGTTCAACTTCCTACATCTCCTAATTAGTAAACGTTAGGGTATCCTGTCGGCCTATATTCTTTATCAAGCCTTCGTTATTCGCATATCTACATGACGTCAACATGCGAACTTTCAAAGGATAAGATTTTTTCTTCATAAATTTTGGCCCATATGTGTACCGCGAGGTACACAATGGGCCATGGGAGGACAAGGGCACCAAATTGTAGGGCATAAACCAAGGAACTGTAAAATGTAGGATATTTTTAACTTTTCATGAATAAATTCTGTAAAATAAATTATTTAAAGTTGTAAAAATAGCCGTTTTGGAACATAATTTCATATGTCAATAATGACAGGATGGTACCCCTCCGTTGGTCATTCAAATAATTTTGTTATTCCCTTCGTTTCTGCGTTCCGGGATGCTTCTTATTCGTTTGCTGTCTTGAGTTTTACTGCTGATTGTCTGATTTATTGGCTATTACTACTGGTGTTTCAATCAACAGAAGAAAATAAACAACAAAATGACAAACTGTCAGTTTGACAGTTATAGTAACATTTTTTATGGTAGGCATTTTCTTGGCATGGCTAACAGTCTTTTTACTGCATAGTACAGCGATATGGCTTGTGTACAAGGCCACGAGTAAGATTTTTTTTCTCAGTTTAAAGTTCAGCATAGACCTAAACTGTTTATACAGTTTTTGGGGAATCAAAGGTATCATAAGCCGCTGAGTGTACCACTGAGGGAACCTCAAATGGGCCACTAAAACGGGGATCCTTTATTCATTATATTAGTTAGTTGTTGGGGTAGGTTTGACAAAAACAATCAGTAAACTGTTACGTTGGTTGTTTAAATCACACATTATAATTGCCAAACTTTGTTTAAACAGTAATATTGGGTTGACCGACTTATGTCTGTCCATATAGCATTAAATAAATGGCCTGTTATAGTATGCAATATTACATTGATAAAGGATTTGTTAAATATCAATGTGTAGTGTAGTAGACTTCCAAAAAACATAAATGATTAATCTAGGTAATAAAAGGTGCTAAATGAAAACTAAAACAAAACGGGAAAGAATGTCTAAAACAAGTAGTAATCCCGCCATCTTGACGTTCATCAAAATACAATGAAAAATCAATCATCAATCTTTGGAAAACGTAAGTTTTAAAGAAAGAAGAAGGCAGTCAGTTGTTCCTTCGAGAATTGTGTGCTTTAGTATTAATCATTGGCCTGGTATGAGGAAGTTTGCTTCAGAATGGTCAGGTCTGGTGAAAGTTATGGCCATTAGCCAGGTTATCGTCAACTCTATTTTTATACAGGGTTGTTTTTTCGTCACCAGCCAAATTTAAATGTTAGTTTCTTTGATACGATATAAACGTACCTGCATATTTATTTTAGCGTCGCTCAGTACAAAAAAGTAGAAATATGGAACCACAATCATTTAAAAAAATCGTCTCTGTTGATGAACATACCTACTACGACGCGGTATTTCCTTGATAATATTACGATGTAGTACTACAAAATGTGTGTAGTAGCGCGTAGTCATCTTTATTTTAATGGTAATTTAGAGTGACCATGCCTTGGGTTATGTGTTAGCGGATAAATCATTTCTATAAATGATACTTATTGTGTAAAAAAATATGGCCGGTGACTACAAATCAACCCTGTATAATTTTGGCTAAATCTCAATTTTTTTTAAGAAATATGATCAATTATACAATTTGATTTCCTTTAAAAGGTCATTTGATGTTGGCACTCGTGATAGTTGTACTATTTTATCATTTCTGACTAGTAACTAATGAAACTTCATACTTGGCTTTTTCAAATTCAGTGATTTAAATATCATCTTGCTTAGAAAGAAGAAGGATGTTTCGGTAATTAAAAAACGCCTATTTCACGAAGCCAACGTTAACAGCCTTCCAACAACTTAGCATAAACACAACGCATTTCAAGTAAAAATTCTTTATCATATTAGCTTGAGTATGTCGCGAGGAGTGTAATAAGTTGTGGAGTGGGCGGTTGGTCCAAGGGCGCGGATGCTGCGCGGGACCAGACGCGCAGATCAATAGGCCGTTGCCGAGCGACCGAGCGCCACCCGTACTACACCGCCCACTCCAAACCCTGCCCACTATTCCCTTATTTAATACATACAGAGTTTTCATGCTAAATGAGTGAGCTGCACCCGGGTATACCCTTGAGGAATATTTACTACTGTCACGGGTAACCTCTAAATTATGAACTCCATTGGGTATGCAAAGAACCGGCGACATTGACCTTCTTGTGCGCTGGTTTGGTGTTTCGCTTTCGTGTTTATTCAGCTGGATGCTGGGAGCAGGTATTAAGAGTTTTAGAATGACAACGTTTGTAACTCCATTAGTAGGAGCTAGTCGTTTTTCATACTGATTTAAAACTATGAAGGTTCATTTTTCGTCGCCAATTTTTATCTCGAATTAATGTAAATAGAATTATTAGTAAATTCATGCAAAATCTCGATATACGTATATAGGCCACCTACGAGTAACTGGAATAAAGACTCAAATTTTACTCTAGGGGCGGAATCTTCTATCACACACCCATTATTTGCAACCACCTTGAAGTTCAATTGAAGGTAAAACGGGACCCTAATTGGGCGCGTTCCCACTATGTCGTACGGTTAATTTATCGTCAATTGATCTATCCGTTCCCATTATAATGATTGTTTTGTTTAATTGACAATGTGTTGTCATTCCAAAAAGAAAAAGTCATAGATGAAAGTCAATCTTGTCGTTCTATACCTATGTGAATATCTCCATATGAACATATGTATAAACCCGACACTTTAAACTACTCTCTGTCGTCATGGCAAAGTGGGAAAGTGCTCTTACTCAGTCTCCACTGACCGTCTGACCGCATGTCACCAGGCTGTTTCCAACGAACCGTAATAAATAGTTGAAATGTTCATAGGTGAAGTATTTTTGTTGCCACTATAACATTATACTAAAATACGGAAAATCAAAATAAATAAGTGGGATCCAATGCAGGATATTTTGGCAGTTTCCTACCGAACTAACTAGACGACAGTTGCATCTCGCACTTCTCAGATTATTTAATAGAATTATTGGAATTTAAATACCTACTGCTTTAAGTTATTTTTAATTAAACAACTCTAATCATTTCTTACTTTTAAAACACATTTTCAGCCCAAATTAAGTTACTTAATAGAAATCTTGTAATAAGGATAATGGCCGTAGATAATGGATAAATAAAATTAAAAAATATAATTATAAACATACTATAATTTATATTAGACCTTGCTGTATCTTTTACACAAAAATAATCTTTTTTATATATAATTATTCTTTTTGCTTCTTATATATATATTTTTACTTATTTTATATATGTATACTTTTATTCCATTATTTAAATCATTAATTAAATTATTAATATTTGTAACAATCCTTTATATTCATAGTTGTTATATATTTTGTCATATGTAATTATTGTCTATAGGTATTCTATCTATCAACTCAAATGCTCTGCCCTCTTATTATTATTATAAGTTTGTGATATTTTTCCTTTGCCCGGGGTTGCCTGGTAGAAATCGCTTTAAGCGATAAGGCCGCCCACATTGTCGTCGCTAATTTTGTAAAAAATGTTTATTATTTAAGTTCATTGGCAATAAAGAATATTTATTATTATTATTATTATATTGTATGAATAAACATCAGAAAACAAAAGCAAGTAATCATTTCATTTCATTTTAAAAACATTTATGTATTGGCAGCTAATATCTACAAATACAAATTCAAATTTCTTTATTGTGCATGCCTTATTCAATTAGTACAATTTGGTTTACATTATAGCTTGACAATATTTACGTGGGTACAAACAGCGATCCTTTACTTTCCGTTCTAGTAAAATACTGTGATACGGCAAAGTAATGATTCTTATCGTAAGTAGGTTAGGTACCTGTTACAAAAATCTAAATTTTAAAACTAATAACACAAAATAAATTGAGGGGGTGGGTGTCCCCGGCATTTACGGTAATTACAACTGCGCAGCGTGAACAAAACTTTGACGCAAAAAATTGCACAGTATATCCGAAGATTGCAGATAGGTTTTCATTACAACAAGAGTAAAACTAAAGTAGAAACATTATTTATAAGAACAAAATAAAGATCAAAGTGACAAAAACAGGGGTTGTGATTAGGTCATAATGGTATATATATATATATATACTAGCTGCTGCCCGCGACGTCGTCTGCGTGAACGCTATGCAGCACCAAACGCACCTACGATTATAACACTGCTAGCGTGATAATATGTAGCCTATATGTTGACCCGACTTCTTAACTATCTTCATGCCAAATTTGAAGTAAATCCATGCAGTACTTTTTGAGTTTATCCCGGAAAGACAAACAGACAAACAGACAAAAATTCTAAAAACTATATTTTTTGTTTCTGTTTCGATTGTAGATCATACCCCAAGTATTCTTTTAAAAAAATATTCAATGTACAGTTTTGACTTTCCTACCATTTTATTATATGTATAGATATATGTTATGCTACGTGCTTATGTATAGGCGTGTAAGTAAAAAAGTTTTAGAATAAGTTGGCGGGTAAAAGTTAATAGATAATTTTAAAGTTATTCCTGTTATTTTAATTATTATTCCTGTTATTATCTATGCACCTGCCTATGCCTACATCTCACAAATATCCCTCCTACCTATACTTTTTTGGCATTCGAACCCTGGACAACATTTTCTTAAGTTTTCGCGATTCATACTGTTAAATTAAACACTTTTAACCAAATCTCTAGGAAAGATGATTGGAAACTATCGCCGGCATGGGACCCTATCCTGAAAAACATTATATCCAACATATAACTAGCTGCACGTCCTAAAATTCAAGATAATTTCAGCTCGTTTTGTGCCAATCCAGAACGCTACGCTCGAAGACTGAAAAACGGGAGGTGATGATGTATAACTTTATCCACTGTCAAGACGCCTGACACCTCAGTCTCTCGTGACCACGAGGTCTTTAAAAGCACCGAAACGTCGAGTTAAAGTAAGAAATGTAATTATACGCGAAAGATCCAGTTAAAACATATTTTATTTAGCCCAGGTCCTCCAGCATAGGCATTTTTTTACCATTACAAAAGCCGGCTGTCACCATAAATTTCTTTTTTTTAACCTTTTCAAATATTTATTTCACCTGAACATCTTATGATGGTTTTGGACTGAGTTGTTGTGACATACATACATAACCTCACGCCTGTCTCCCTTTGGGGTAGGCAGAGACAAGGGAACACCAATTGCTGTGATCCAGATATACCTCTTTCGCTTCTTCCACGTTCATCAATTTTTTCATAAATGATCGCCGGTTACGGGTACTTTTGACTAGGCCTTTTTTCAAAATGTCGCCAATTTGATCGGCTTACGTTATCTGTACACCTCTTTCGTCTTTGTTGTGAACCTAAACGATTACAAATATTTCACAATTCTACAATGTATATTTTCAGACTGACTATGTAGTTTTACAAAAGACTTGTACACTGACTTTGTTTGAGCTAATATCGGGAAAAAAGGTTCTAGAAACAAAAAGGTTGTTTAGGTGAAACCGGTTAAATACGAGTTTGACGGGGTATCGAGGTGTCCGAACCAAAGAGATACATACATACATACATACATAACCTCATGCCTATCTCCCTTTGGGGTAGGCAGAGACAAGGGAACACCAATTGCTTCGATCCAGACATACCTCTTTCGCTTCCTCCACGTTCATTAATCTTTTCATACATGATCGCCGGTTACGGGTACTTTTAACTAGGCCCTTTTTAAGAACGTCGCCAATTTGATCGGCGTACGTTCGCCTAGGGCGGCCCCTTCCGACAGCACCATCCATTCTTGCTCTGTAAACCTCTTTCGTAAATCTACTTTCACTCATCCTTTCCAAATGTCCAAACCACCGTAGCATACCCTTTTCAATCTTAGTCACTACATCTTCTTTCAAACCGCATCTCTTTCTTTTTTCACTATTGCGCACCCTATCACTCAATTTCACTCCACACATGCTTCTCAACGCTCTCATCTCCAAAGAGATATTGAGATATTTCAATATTTATGTACAAAGGCTGTATTATTTATAAAAATGAAAATATGTACCTATTTTTAAAACCCTGAAAGCTACGCTCGTAGACTTAAAGGTGGTGGCAAAGGTAGGTGGCATTTTCAATTATTTATTTAATTTATGTTTCAATATATTTATTGCGGCCAAAAGTATTTTAGGTATATTTTTTAAATATGAAACATGTTTTAATTTTGAATGCTACGCTCGTAGAATAAGGATCGTAGTCCGTAGTACGAAAGTTTTTCGAAAGCGTAGAACGAAAGTTGCTCATGGCTCAAGTCATTCTCAAGTCGATTAATTTACTGCCATAATATCTATGCTAAAGTAGAAATGAAATCTGAGTAAGATATAATATACTAGAAACATATGGAGCTGATGGTTGATAATATTTGTAGATGTCAATCTGACTCAGTCGTGACTACGGTGTCTGTAACGAAGCAGAAACTTTATGTTAAAATTTAAAAAAAAAAACACGTTAATTATTAAATAGTTATTATGTTTTAGATTGTGACAATAAAGTTTAAAAGTTATGACGGTTTCGACGGTTCTTGAAATATGAAAACATGATATAACGTGTGTACGAATAATGATCACCATTGAATCTGAACTTTAAAATAAAATCAATAAATCGTTCAGACTAAAGTGCCAATTGTTTTGGCCTATTATTAACTTTTTGCCCACAATGTTCTAAATTATTCAGCACGTGGAGTCGGTTAAGAAAAGCACTACCAAATAAACGAGCCGTAGGGATCGAATAATTCAAATTGTTCCCGTTTGGTGGTAAGCTGGCCATTCTTCAAATAAAATCTGCTGCCAAATATCGCTGTTCTAGCTGTGATCGCTCTAGAGAGGATCTAGCTATTACAAAGTCAAAGTCAAAAATTCTTTATTTCGTAGGTACGAAATAAGAATATTTCAGAGCGAGCTCTTGGTGGAGAATCTTGGCTGCTTGTTTGTGTCAATGCAGGATACTCAGTGTTAGCAAGAACCGAACAACCCGAAAACATGTCTGAGGGACTCGCCAGGTTGGCAGCACGCCCGACATACGTCTACTGTGCCGTCCCTCATAATGTATTTCCGGTAGTTGTTCGTCTTGATAACGACAATGCACGGAGGCTTTACGGTCCACGTGTGGCTCGTGTAGAGCCTTGTAAAAGCTTCCGTGCAGCTCTTTCTCTTTCCATACGGTCTCACGATCAGAAGTGCTTAGTACCACCGATGTCTGCCATGTCTCGAGGTCCAGATTGAGAGGGATGAGTCCTTTGTCACACGCTTCAACCTCTCCATGCAGACCCACATCCGCCTTCGCCATAAAATAGACTCGGAGGCTACATATCTCCCGGTTGTGCAAGATTTTGGCGCTTAGTAGGCCTCTTCCCCCACACTTCCGGGAGATATCCAGCCTCATTACTGACGACCGAGGGTGATGCATTATATGGAGGTTCATAGTAGTGCGGACCTTCCGATCCAGGGCGTCTAATTTGGTCTGAGTCCATCTGAGTTAAACATCCGTTAAACGCTCAGACTTTGTTGAGACCTGACAAAGAACTAGCTAGTACCTTTGTCAGGCGCTCAAAAAAGACTTCGCGTACAGACTGTTTTACGCCCGCTTCTTCGACGCCGATGTTCTTTGACATACCCAGATACCGTTAAGTTACAGTTTCGGAAAGAGCTCTCAGGTAAACGGGACCTAAGTCTACCCTCTGAGAGCGGGTAATCCTTCCCTTTTCCACATGAACAAACGCACACTTTCCCACTCCAAACTCCATTTTGATGGAGCTGCTAAAATCTGTCACGATTTTTAGCAGTTCCCTCAATCGTGGAGCCGTTGGAGCTAACACCTTCAGGTCGTCCATGTAAAAAAGATAGGATAACAGCATGCCCCCTCTACGGAACTGAAAGCCCGTCTCTGATCCCTCCAGAAATGTGCTAAGACGATTCAGAGCCAGACAAAACCAAAGTGCCCTCAGACAATCACCCTGCAATATTCCCCTACTAACCTGGATTCAGTCTTCGGCAGTCTTCATTCGCTTGCCTTGGAGACTGAGCATTGTACTCCATTGTCTCATACATTATTATTATTTATTTACCATCTTGTGAGATTGAGGTAGTACTTCAGTTTAGTTTGACCGTAAAAATACATTATAGCATTATATTTAGATGTGTACCTTGTTATAAAATCTAATAAAGTCAAAGATTTACTAATATACCCGACGGAATCAATAAACAATAGACATTTTCAATTTCAGTGGTAGGGCTATTTTTGCCGACGGACAAAAAGTCGATACAGCTCACAGACATACATCTCATAAATAGCGCAAATGGATGTACTTCGAATGTCCGAACCCCGACAAAGCGTCAAGATTGGTCGCCGCTAGATTCAGTCCGCGCGTATGTATGTATGTTAGAAAATTGATATCACAATAATGAGATCGTTCTTAATAATCGATTTCATCGGCGGCATATCGGTGTCTTTAAATCGGTTTGTATTCCCCATCACGAAATTTTAGCTGTTAAGTAACAGTAGGTCTTAAAAAGTCGGCACTCTTGGCTTTCATACAAATCGTGACACTTTCGTATGTATGTATGTTAATTTAAGAGAGAACTTTTTATGGAGGTTTTTATAAGCCACAGAAGATTATTCTAGTAATTTTCAGCCGAACTCTCGAACTGTTCAAACAAATTTTAAATAAATTACAGAAAAAATACCTAAACATAGCTAAATTAAAAAGATAGGTATACAAAACAAACATAAGTCTAGCTACGAAGCCAGAATGTAAGCTTTGAAAATTATGGAAAAGGTTATAACCCGGGCGCTACACTTAGCTTCAAAGATTTGCACAAATCTTTGACGACTTTGCAAAGTCATTTGAACACATATTGACGTAACCTGCCAGACTTGCTTCGCAAACACTTTTCTCCACAGTATGCTAGTAGACAACAAACAAGATGGACAACGATTTTGTAGACTCAGTTAGCCTGTATTATTTGTGTGCATGTAATTATATTTTTTTTATTTGTTATTTTTCGGGTTCCTTGTACATAGTTGCCCCTGTAACAACTCTACAAATTCCAGAACGCAGTTGCTGCCCCAGTCCATCATATCGCCGCATGCAGTGTAACATGCACACAACCGTCCCGCTCGACAACGCTCGAGCAACTGGATACTGAACAAGTGTGGCAGGCCACGCAAACATTTGCACACATTCAACTTTGAACGCTTTGATGTGTGGAAAAAGACCGACACCGGATGGCAAAGTGCAAAGCTTTGTGCAAACGTTGAATAAATATGCAAAGTCCAGCGCCACACATTTGTGCAAACATTTGTTCAAACATTTGTTCAAACATTTGAAGCTAAGTCTGGCGCCGGCCTAAGAAATGGACTATCAATCAATATATATAAAACTGTTCCGTTACTGACTGAGTGACTGAGTGACTGAGGTACTGAGTGACTGAGTGACTGACAGACAACGTACAGCCGTAACTACTGGGCGTAGAGAGCTGAAATTTGGAACATACATTCTTTAGGAGATGTAGGGGTGCACTAAGGAAGGAATTCCCGAAATTCCCACGGGAACGGGAAATATAGGACTTTTTAGTTTGTATGTAAAATCTTATTCCTTAAGTGCACCGATGTGATACTTGATATAAAGGTTCCTCAATAAGTGTCTGTTTGTATTATGGAAGGAATTCCCGAAATTCCCACGGGAAAGGGTTGGACTTTTTAGTATGTGTGAAAAATCTTATTCCTTAAGTGCACCGATGTGAAACTTGGTGTAAAGGTTTTTCAATGTGTGTCTGGCTGTGTTATGAAAGAAATTCCCGAAATTCCCACGGGAACGGGAAATATATGATGTTTTAGTTTGTATGAAACAATCCCATCCCTTGAGTGCACGGATGTGATATTTGATATAAAGGTTCCTCAATAAGTGTCTGTTTGTATTATGGAAGGAATTCCCGAAATTCCTAAATTTTAGTTTGTGTGAAAAATCTTATTCCTTGAGCGTACGGATGTGATACTTGGCATGAAGGTTCTTCAAAGAGTGGCTGCTGTGCTACGAAAAAAATTCCCAAAATTCCCACGGGCACGGGAAATAAATGAATTTAGTTTGTATGAAAAAAACTTATTCCTTGAGTGCATGGGTGTGATACTTGGTATAAAGGTTCTTTCAGTGGGTGTCTGGTTGTATAGTTTCTGAAATTTCCACGAGAAGGGTAGTTAAGCGCATACGAAGTTGCGGGATAAAGCTAGTATTATATAAAAAATTCCAATGGGATCGAAAGTTACGCAAAGTTTTGAATAATCTTGTAAATAAACGTATATTTAACCAAAGTCATTGGCTTTTAGACATTATTTCACCCTTACCACGCGTGTCCATAAGTATTTTCAGACGTCATAATGAGATGTGATTTTGTTGCGTGATTACTGTATAGTTGTTTTTAAGTAATTTAATGTATTTTGATGATAAAAGTGACATCTTTTCGAGCTAAACGGAAACTTTAGATAGGTATATTGGGCTGGCGCTTCAAAGGAAGACGAAAACTGCACGTCCTAAAAATATACTAATGGAATATATTAGTAACGTCAAGTTACGCGAGCGACGCGACAGACCGGTGATTCGGTTGGAAATAGCGGTGATGCGGTTTCAAGCAGACGCGGGGTCGTGAACTATAATGATTTATTTTTAAAATTTAATAATGATGCTTTGCTTTTCTATGGAAATAAAATCAGACTAACTTGTATGCAACAACTAATACCGAATGTCAATTTAAAACGAATACATCCACTTTTTGATTACAAGCAGAGAACATTTCTTTACTTTGTTACCTCCTGGAGTCCAAATTTCATCCGCACGCCGAGGTGCGCATGTATGCCAGTGACACGATCTGTTGTCAGCGCCTCCGTTACTTAGAAGTCTCAGAAGTCCCTAGATCAAATGGTATACGCTGGTATTTATCGGTCACACAGCGGAGATCGGGAATCAACGAGGCTTATGGACTATCTGAGGAGTACAGCGGACAAGGTTTTCAACGATTTCCCGCAGGGCAGTTGGCTTTCCTTCGGGATTTTAAAGCACACTACGGACTGTGGTTATACCCGTTTCAGGACACTGACCATGCTGGTAGAGAAGCTTTTAAATTTTCGTTCACTCATGGCCTCTCTCAGCTTGTTGACAAGCCTACGCGCATTCCAGACATTGCTGGCCACACTGCTTACTGCCAGGACCTTCTGCTAACAACCGATCCGGACAGATACTCGGTGTCCATCACTGCATCTTTAGGGACATTTGATCACTGTCTGGTGAAATCTGTATCGCAGTACTCGCCACCTGATACCCAACCACGTGGCTCTATGCGAGTATGGCGTTACAAGTCAGCAGTTTTTTTTTTTTTTATATTGTAAGGATAGACACGTGTGTCTTCCATGCCACCTGATGGAAAGTGCGCATGAAGACTATGGTGTTACACGTCCATCCACGAGAAACCTATTCACTCGACACAAAGTTCCAGGACTGTAGTGGTCAGGAAAAACAGACGCAGGCAGATTGTTCCACTCCTTGGCAATCCGTACCAAAAAGGAACCATCGAAGCGTTTTGTTCGACTTCTTGGTAAATCCACTAAATAGGGATGGAAGTTCTGTCTGCGTCTGGTAGTCCGGTGGTAAAAAGGGGTGGGTTCAATTTGGTCAAAAAGAGCACTCGCACACTCACCAAAATGTAGCCGATAAAATACTGTCAAACAAGCAACCTTACGATGATGCTCCAAGGTCTGCAATTTTTTATTTGTAAGGTTGTTGTTATTTATGATTTTACGGGCTCTTTGGTCAACAGAGTCTAGCGCTTCGAGCTGGTATTTGGCAGAACCATCCCAAAGGTGACTACAGTACTCCATGCACGACCTCACTTGGGCTGTGTATAAGTTGAGCAGCCGTTCAGGGCTGAAGTACCGCCGGACCTTCGAGATGATACCCAATTTTTTTGAAGCCGTTTTTGCCATAGACTCAATTTGTTGACCGAAGTTTAATTTGGACGTTATAGTAACGCCCAAAAGCCCTAGTTGGTCGGTGATGGGAACAGATACATTCTGGAAAGTGGGCGTAAAAGTAAAGGTGCTCTTTTTTGCGGAGAATAGACACGAGAATAGATTGGGATGAAATGCGACATTTCTTCGCATCTTATCCGTGGTGGCAAGCTTGTTTTATATCAACCAATCTATCGTGCTGCGCTGATGCAGTCTCAAGTGTGATAGGTCAAGCAATGGAGTTATTCATTCCCTACGCTGATCTATCCCTTGAAACCTTGAATGCAATGTTGAATGCCTTGCAGCTGAAAAGCGAGTGCTCTTCTTGGCCAAATTGAACCCACTCCTTTTTACCATCGGACAACCAGGCGCAGATAGAACTTCCATCCCCACATAGTGGATTTACCAAGAAGTCGAACAAAACGCTTCGATTGTTTCTTTTTGGTATGAATTTCCAAGGTGTGGAACAATCTGCCTGCGTCTGTTTTTCCTGACCACCACAGTCCCGGAACTTTTAAGTGTCAAGTGAATAGGTTTCTCGTGGATGGACGTGTACCACCATACTCTTCATGCGCACTTTCCATCATGTGGCATGGAAGACAAACGCCCTATCCTTGCATTATAAAGAAAAACTTAAAAAAAAGTTATCAAAGGACACTTTAATATATTATCGGAAAATCCATTTGATGATATCCAAAATTACTGAGAACATGATGACCTATGTTTAAATGAATGTTTAACAGGACCAATTTGACAATGATCAATAAAAACTACAAAGTGTAAAAAATAAGTTTATTCGAAGAAGCAAATTGACGTAAATACTAAAATAAATTAACAATAACTATTCATAATCTTTGACCGGTACAACAAAAATTAATTCTAAATAAATTTATAGAGATTCTTAATTAGAAATAATAGGTCAAACTTTAGAATACTCCAGCCTATAAAACAAAAGAAATTGATCTCACTTATGGCATCAAGTATACAAAATCTTTCCACAAATCTTTCTATAAGTAATATCAATGTAAAGTCCATTCAAAAATACCAACCTGAGAAATCAAAGTAGATGATTCTTGACCTTGCAATAGTTTGCTACAATGTTTTTCCAGATTACCAGACGAGCAACAATGAACAACATTTCTAATCCCACCTTCAAGTTGCAGACGAAGAAAATTTCAAAATAAGAACACGGTTCAAATTTGTCATTTAGAATGGCAGCTGCGTAAGCAGGGCCACTCCTCTCATGACCCAATGATCAGGTTCCTTCGACGTCGGTAGCCTCATAAACAGTATGTAGTTGGTGGAGTGCCCGGTAGTGGACAGCACTCCTCGTCGGTCGCCGGTCTTGTATAGTGGGCAGTTGTAGAACTCGCCTTCGGGGATATCTTCACGTTTCATTGGGATCAACCAAACCTAGAAAAATATTTTAATTTTCATGATAAAATTATTACGGTTTTTCTAGCACCATGACACTTTAGAACAAATTGACAAACTATGAAATCAATAAACTTGAGAAATACAACGCACGTTTTGTATTTTTTAGATTTTACAATAAAATAGTAAGTAAATTTAAAACAAACAGGGAAACTTTCACACAAGACTAAACAGTGACCAAGAAAGCTGATAAGTAAAAAGTTCGGATAACAGATAAACTCTTTGGCAATAAAAAAACATGCTGACCAAGCTGGAATATAAAAAAAAACCTTTTGAGTATCTATTGCTTTTTTAAATATGGAAGTTTGTTTTTACGGCCATTCCGTGTACTATCGAACCAACTGAATCATGACCCACAACAAGCTCATTTCGGCAAATCTTCTAAATTCTAGAAGGTTGAAATTTGCTTGAAGATAGGTTTCCATGGTAACGAACTTGTTATCATTTCATTCGACACTGACATTTAATGAGTACATAATTCGTACAGTATCTAAATAGTATATTATGTAACAAGTGAGCTAACTTGTTACATAATATACTCGGCTCATTATTAACTCGGCTCATTATTAAGCCCTCGCCTGCGGCTCGGGCTCAAATCACAGCCTCGAATGTAATTCGCAACGCTCACGAGTTACATACGACGTTTTTCAACACACTTGTGAGTAAAAGACAGACATACGTGGTCATAAAATAACAAACACACTTGATAACAAAGCTGTGAATTGTGATTGAAAAATGGCGCCGAACCTCGCGCATGCGCGTAGGTTTTTTTTTCCCGCCAAATGTGTCAATGTCTGTATAGCATATACAGCCTATTTTAAGTGAAAATGTTTTATTTGGAGTGGTAAATGCAAATATTTTAATACTTTATAACAAATTATTGTAAATTGTGAATAATTTGTTTGATATACAAATTTGTTTTACTAATATAAGGTGCAAACATTTAAAAATGTATATGGATTTGAAGTGGTATAAAATCTCTTTGTTGTTTTTGAAAATATTTAATGTATAACCCGGATCAATAAAATATGCTCTGTTTACTCGCATGTAATTTGCACAAAGGTACAATTCAACTTTGTAGGATTCATTATATTATGCACTAGGGTATAATATATTATGCACGCGTGACTTATAGCCCAGTTTATAGTTCTAAATTCAATAGAATAACGCTCACTTTAAGAGCAAGTGTGTTGAAAAAGTCATAAGTGCATTATACGCCATAGACCTCACAAGCTTGACAGTTTCAAGCGAATCTCAGCAAAATGGGTCTTGACTCATGATTCAGTTGGTTCGATGGTACCTACCTAGCGTCTAACGCTTGTGCGCTGTAGAAAAAACATTTTCTCTGTAGAAAAATATTTTCTTCATTTACGATAGGAAGTTCTTTATTAATTTAAAAAGCTTTCATTACAGCATAAAGTCTGTCTAGAAATAAAATTTAAAAGAAACCCATTAAGTTCTTACGCTATTACATAAAACTTTCATAGAAATAAAATATTAAGTATTGGAGCCAGGCAAAGAGAATTACTTAGGAAAAAGTAATTTTCCACATTGACCCGTTCCGCATTTTAATTAAACTATCAAGTTTTGCAACTGATCAAGGATACAAAAATATTTGAAAATATAAATATACAGTTATAATACAGGGTTGGTTTTTAGTCACCAGCTTAATTTAAATGTTATTTTCTTTGATAAGATATAAACATATATATATATTTTAGTATCGCTTAAAACAAAAAAATTAAAAATATGACACCACAAACTTTTTTTACAAATAGTCGCTGTTGAGAAACACAGCTAGTACGACGCGGCATTTCATTGGCAATACTATGACGTAGTGCTACAAGATATTTTGTAGTAGCACGTAGTGGTCTTTATTTTAATGGTATTCATAATTAAGAGTGACCATGCTTTGCTAAATATGTTGGCGAATAAATTAATTTCTTTGTAAAAAATACATAAGTAGGTACGTTTTTTTGCAAAAATCGTTTTTGTAAATGATACTTATTGTGTAATGTATTGGGCTGGTGACTTTAAAAAACAACCCTGTATAAGTATACAGTATCTTCTGAACAACTTAAATGTGATCATCACGTTCCTAGAGCGAGTTTTTAAACATACCATCGGCGTAAATTTCGTTTTGTCTGAGATCGAAACAGCGCCAGCTAGTGGCGAAAATAGGAAACCGAATTTGCGAGAACGTGATTGGTAGTTTATATTTTAAACGATTAACTCAATGATAGAGACATTCGCATAAAATTCAAAAAAATACAAAAAAAATTCAATAAGGCCTACATGGTCATGTCTAAAATATATTTTGTGCCATCATGTCCAGCTTTACTATTACTTATCATTTTTCCGATTGGTGACTAGTAGCAAGGATAATGTTGCTCTCGTAAATGTAGAATAACGTTTAATTTTACACTGTAGTGATTGATAATTAAGCACCAAGCCACACGTATGCCCGTTTTCTAGTAAAAAATCTTTAAAACCAAAGGAGTGTATAATTAGTTAAGTTAATCGACTTGCAGTATTATTTACCGGTAAGAAATCATCGTAGAGTATTTTAGGCAGAGATTCGTCAACTTTTTGCTTTTCATTGTTCCATCTAGCACCTTCCATGAACAATCCATCGATGTATACGCCTTCGTCCGGTGGTACTGGTAAATTCCTAGTTGGTTGCACCTATAACACCAAAAAAAATTACATCAAAAAATGTTTAAGTGTCCTGATGAGTTCTTAGTTATAAAATTATATTACTTTGCGTGCATTGAGATCATTGCGACTGAGAAGTCATCATCATGATCACAACTCCGTGTAATGGGCCCACTGCAGGGCATGAGTCTCTCCTCTGGGTGACGAGGAGGTTTTTAGGCCATAATCCACCGAGCTGGCCCAGTGCTGGGTGGTGGATGTCAGAATTTTCAGGGTGCCGATATGGCTTCTGACAAACCCTAACGACTACTGTATACAAGTATACAGCACCCGAGACCGACAGCTTAACGTGCCCTCCGAAGCACGGAAGTCGCCGTGAGAAACGAATGGTAGGCGGTCACCCATCCAAGTACCGACCGCGCCGAACGTTGCTTAACCTGTGATATCGTAAGATACACACAGTAACCACGGCGCCACGACGGCTGAGAAGTACATTTGCCAGTGTCTTAAAACGTGGGTAAGTGTCTTAAAAGGCATTTGCAATAGGAGCCTCTCTAAGTAGTGCGTGAGTGGTAGGTAGAACAATCTTCAATCGACACTCAGTTGACCCAATGGTTTGTTTCGCAGAAGGACCCTTTCAGAGTCTACTTGGCTAGCCACCAATCATATGAAATTTGCCACCAAATTTCATATGATTGGTGGTTTTTTACTATTCTGGCGGTGACGTGTTTCGGCAATACTTTATGAAGAGCCATGTCTTCCCTAAGCACTTGGGCTTTTATTTTCGACCTCTTCATTTACCATCAGGTGAGATTGTGGTTAGTCAACACGGGATTAGTCTTTCATAAAATAAAATAAAAAATCAAATAGCTCTTTGATGGACGTGACTTTTTTGATTATAATAATGTGTATCGGTGTATACAAAAATATAATACTTGAGAGCATTTATTTTCTTCATTAGATCTTATATTTTCAGTTTTTAATTATGATAGAATTTAATAAGTCAACGGTTGGCTAGTAATGGTATAATAACTTAGCTAACCACGTATTAGAACATTTGTGATTTTCCAGAATAGGCTATTTGACAGTGTGAAAAGTAAAGTGTCAGTTATTTTCATCACTTTACAATAAGAGCTTAAGTTGAAAATAATAATATACTCACTCAAATACTTATTCCACTGAATGTTACAAAACACTGATTTTGTTTACACCTCAATTTTGCTGAAATTTACGGAGCCCGACTTACTAGCAATTCAAAATCGGTATGATAGAAAATCATTTTACCGTAATATTAAGCTGAAAGCCCTAATGGATCTTAAAGGTAAACCTAAGTAAGCCTGTTGTAGGAGTCTGCACAGTGGAACTAAGTATTTTCACACAGGTACATCCATTATTCACATGCATAGATAAATTTACACATACATTATAACAGATACATTTTTCCATAGGTACTGGTATGACTAAGGCGGATCACACACGACGCAGATGCAGTGAGATATCAGCATCTGTTCAGATATCTGTCAAGATCGTTTTTTAAACGATTCTTATGAATGAAAACACACAGCGCAAATAGTATACATTATGAAAGTAGAGAATGAAAAAAGCTGGCGAATTAAAAAAATCCCATCATGGTAGCCCCGACTATAGTACGACACATATGGATTAAACAAACTTGATACTTGATTTTTTTTAATTATTGTAAAAATAACAATATTGGTACTGTCCTACTTTTTGATTAGAAGTATACAACTAATATGATAGGCAACTAGAATTAATCCGGCTTAAAATAAAATAATAAAATACAAAAATTATTTTTATTCATTATAATCAAAATCTGAATCCAGTAATTCTAAATGGAATTAATTGTCAGTCACTGGTATCGCTGTTCCTACATTGATTATAAAACTATCAAATTTTTTATTATTTTATTCATTTTCAAAATATAAAAATTCCAAAATCTCAATTACCAAAAACACCAACAACAGTGACATCAGAATAAGTTGCTATGTAAAAAGTTTGCAAAAACTCCCACTGTCTACTTTCGTTAGCCAGACTCTATTTTTAATTTCATGATGTAATTAAATTTTAATTTAATCTCTAGTTAAGTAGGGTGTGCGCATGACTGCAAGAATGCTGTATGTCTCTTTTATTGACATATAAAGGGTTACTGGGTAAATCGACCTAGAGCCGTTAAGGAATTGTAGTCTTTTCTAACTGATATTACTATGAAACTTTACTTATTTTACTTCTCTAGGCTTAAGTATGGATTAGACTCAATAAGCGTAATTATTTTTACGTCTACTATCGCCTATGAAACTAATATTTTTTTTACGAATTTAAATAAAAGCCTAAATTGTTATATCTTGTTGGGTAGGTGACAAAACGTAGATGGTTTTAAGCATACCTGCCGAACGTTTGCTGTTATAACTTTTCGGATATTCTTAAAATAAAGGAAAAATGTATTTTTTTATTACAGTGGAATCCATTTATAATGACATCGAAGGGAAATAAGGAACAAGTCATACTAAACGGACGTCATACAAAGCATAGGTACTGCAAGAATAAATGAACTGTTTAAGTAAGTATGTGATTTATATTAATAGAAAGGAATAAAATAGAGATAAATCAAAGTAGATATTAATAAGTAGACTCAATAAGTAAATCTACGCTCTCTAATCTAGACTCAACAAAAAAAATCCTTTCGAAAGTCTTTGGGTATAACGTGACTCTCCCGAATACTGCCAAAGGTGTTACAAATCATACGGTCGGTCACTATAAGCCGACAAAGTTTGATAAAAAGGGTCACTATAAGCAATATGTCACTATAGGCGAAGACATTATATCCGACTTAGTTATATAATTTATATGAAAACCAAACTTTACTGTGTAAACACGTCATAATATAAGCGGAGTCATAATAAACGGATTCTACTGTATTTGAACTTTCAATCGCTCAGAACTATGTATTTATGTATTACGACCAGGAAAGGGTTTTAAAGCAAGACACGATTACATCTTGAGTGACAATTTATTAACAAATAGAAATAGTTTATATAGTAAAATGTACGTGTATAATTAACCTTGTTAGCAATATTTTATCTTAATTTTATCAAGCACGTTTAATAGATATTAATATATTCAATCTCTGTGGGTCACGTCTGAGGACGCCACAGATACTCCCTCCTTAAAATGATGTAAACACAAAATAGCAATTTAACATTCTTATTCTAAAATTAAATACTACATAACAATACCAAGCAAAACACTATTTTTTTTTTTGTTGACATACCTAATATTAAAAATATTTGTAAACCTAGCAATTTCCATAGAACTATGACGTCAGACCACAATAACAATTAAGGGCGGGTTGTATCAAACGGTTGGTTATCGTATCATACGTACGTAACTTTTTGACGATTACATCAGATGTTTAACGTACGTCAAATACAAAGCGTTGTTTCATCACAAAAAAAAAAACTGTTCGTCCATGTTATTCGAGTTGCCAATAAAAAGTATACCATTTTCCCAATTTAAGTGGTTGGGAATGTTTTTTTTACGGCAACATCTATACATATAATTGAGGATCAAACGAACTTCTAAAGTGAAGTTCGATCCTAATTATGTGAACAGCTTCTTTCGAAGCGATTGAGGTTTACTTTATGTAGTAGCGCCACCTACTGCTAGCCTTTGCACGGATTTTAGAGTCTATGATAAGGGTTCTTTTTTTTTTTTTTTTTTTAACAACTGTCACATTTCGCTCCCTATGTCAGCATCCAGTCTACAGAACTCATTTTGTTTAAAGTCAATCTGTCTTATTCCTGTTTGTTCATTTCACTATATTGGGGTTGGGTAAAATACAAATATAAATTGAAATTACTCCATGTTGAAACATATTCATATTATGCTCATTTCAAAGCATATAAACGGGTGGGTTTATATTAAATCGCTTCGAAAGAAGCTGTTCACATAATTAGGATCGAACTTCACTTTAGAAGTTCGTTTGATCCTCAATTATATTTCACAGCTTCTTTCTTCGCGATTGAGGTTTACTTTATGTAGGATGTTTAAAGATTAGTTATAGTGAAATGAATTGGCAGAGTAGTAAGGTAAAACTCTTCAATAGTAAATAAACATACTTATTGAAAACAATTCAACAATGATTAGGCAAATTATTTTTCGTTACAAAGTTTGTTATAATTTCTAGCAAGGACTGAGGAAGAATCCGACCATCCTGCAGTCTTTTTGATAGGTCAATAGAAACTCCTAAATAAATAGCTCTTAATGTAGCAGCATGTCATGTACTATGTGCACTAAAAATATTTTCATCAATACCACTGAGAGTTAAAGTGTTTTTAACCCAGTGACTTAAAGTTTGGAAACCTATATGTTTCTTAAAACTAATAAACAAATTATCAGGTTTCCTTAAATTTTCGTTTTATTTATATACCTACATCTGTAAGGTTTTTGCTGGACAAATTTCTGGACGAATATTAAAAAACGGAAACTTTACCAAGGTCTGTTTACTATTAAATTTAGAGGTTTTTATAAACCCTTTTATAAGTACCTTTTTTAGTTATTAAAATATTTTTAATCTTTGTCACGGATAAAATTTGAACACGATGTTCCGTTACAAGAGCTATTAGTGTAACAGTTTTCTTGGAAAAGAGTCTTTAAGTCAAGGTCTTCATTAGGAAATTTTGTAGGTAAGTAGCTCAATACAACTGCTGGATCCCAGGTAAGATCATACTTGATGTGGTTGGTCTTCACATAACGACCCCTTTCATGAAACTTTTTAACCTGTCATATTGGGAATTTATGTTTAATATTAATGATAATGCAGATCTATAGCTATTAATAGTACCGTACTTAGCACCTTTTTCGAAAATTTCAGTTAGAAAATGAACAATTATTGGTTTAGAAGTTTGAGTAAAACTAAAATTATTATTTTTGCAATATTCAATCCACGCCTTGATACCTCCTTCACACTGTCTCGGTAAGAATTATCCAACAAAGATGCCAACATAATTTCAACGGACTTTGAAGACAGTGATCTTTTTACTAACGCTTTCTGAACAATTTCGCGGCAACCAAGGTTAATGTTTAATGAAGGTTGAGCGCAGATCTGAAAGGAGATTTCAGCGAATTAGTATTTAGTAAATACAATCACAACACAACCTTTTAAACAATGGCAACCATAGTTGCGTGGGCCAGTATGGTACTACCACAATACCCACAGACTTTTCACTAACAATTTTCTGAAGAGTTTTTGCATCTGGGTCATTTTTCCAGGTTACATAAATAGGACATTATAAGTTGCATCTGTTTGCAAAAAGATCAACCGATAGTATTCCAAACCTATTTGTTATATTATTAAAGGTATAGTCACTTAGATCCCATTCAGTGTCATTAAACTGTTTTCGTGACAAACTCTCAGCTTCTATATTATCTTTTGAAGTAATATAAGATGTAAAGATATTGATCTTACGCATTTCACGCTATTTCCATTGGTCTCGGGTAATATGATCCATATGTGAAAACTGAACACTACCTACCCATTCTATTTATACAGGTAATGGTAATATCTATTCTTAACAATATATCACAATCGTAACTACCATAATTATGCGAATGTTTTAAGTCCGAAAAAACTGCTTTTAATTCCAGAGTATTAATGTGTAGCGACGACTCGCTTTCCTTCCAATGACCCGCTGCCTCTTTTCCATCACAAAACCCGCCCTAGCCAGTATATGATGCGTCAGGATAGATAGTTTTAGTGTATTGGCCTGTTCTAAGAGGAGAAAAGCCCTCTTCTAGATAATTTAACCACCAAGTAAAATCATCTTTATTATATCTGGGTAAATTCACTACCTGATCATAAGTAGGATTCTTATTTGGTGACAATATTTTAAATTGCTCGAATAACTTTGTGTATTATTTTTTCTATTTTAAGAACTTTTTTTTTTTTTTTTTTTTTTTTGTGGGTAGTTTTAAAATAATTTTATCTGAATCAAAAATAAACCCAAGGAATTTACATTGTGTTCTAGGAACAAAGCAACCTTTTTTCCGTATGCATTATGAAACCTAAATTTATTAAAATATGTTTTGTAATCCAAACATTCTCATTACAATCATCACAATCTTTGCCAATGTAAAATATATTATCTAGATATATTATGGATGAAAAAATTATCCCGACGTAAAAATTCCATGACTGGTTTTAATATTTTAGTAAATACTTATATAAAGAGCGGTGCATAAGTCAAACGTTTAATATTTGAATTCATATAAAACGTTGTTATATTCAAATCGAAGGTACTTTCGGAAAGACTTATCAACATTGATGAAAAAATAACATGTAGCATTGTTTTGTTAACTTATCAGCGGTTCTGTAATCTTCCATTTTGAAGTGTTTTGTAGTAAATTAATTCAAAGATTTTAAATTATGTATGAAGCGATTTTCACCGTATAGCTTGAGCACAAGAAAAAAAAATTGTGATAAAATTTACCTGGCTCATGAGAACATACGAATATAGCATTTATTTTTAATAGTTTATCCAACGCTAAAATATAATCTTTATGGCCATGTATTGACCTTGGGTAAACACAAGAGCTACTTTGTTTAGCGGGCAGATATTTAAAAGGTCTTTAGTAACCAGCTATTCACGATAATATTAATGGATCACTCGTTATCTAAGCCCATTTTTGATGAAAATATCGTAAACGTCCATCGCACTGCACCTGGTGGTTTATTTCCGCTGGTTGCTAGTGTTCCACGACCGTTCGTGGTAGGTCCTACGTGGCGGGTACGTGTAGCTCTGCTGTGGAGCTCGAGCCGGCAGCTATGGCTGCGGAGATGACGTCGTCGTTTTTTGCAATTTGCAGCGTTTCAGCAACATCTCCTCCCAATAGATAATCATCGCAACTTGTATTGGTCAGCGTGTCACGCAGGCATACGTTTATGGAACTCATTATTATGTTACGATGAGTTTTAGTTTCCCTATTCTGGCTATCGCGACAAGCGTAACTCAGCAGTTTTAAAAGTTTTTGCTTCAAAGTTCCATTGAAAATGATTACCATCGCTTGCGATAAAGCTGCCAAGGCGATTCCAATTTGCCCTTTTTTTTTTTTTTTTTTTGTTGATGTATAGAATCTCGTTTGGTAAGAGTTTCAGCCAATGCTGCTTTTGCTTCTAAATTTAATAAAGGGAGCAAGTAAATATTTGCAAATTGCGGGTACAAGATAGTCCTCAACAGGCTTATCTTTAGATTCTTTAGATCTTCAGCCGACAACTGCTGGTTTTTAGACCTCTTCCGGGACATTAATCGTATCAAAAAAAAGGCTGATAATGACGGAGGTAGCTCGGGCACTTCAAATCTTGGATTCGGCGTGCAAGATCGTCTCCACCGCAAATCAGATTAATCGCCAACGGCGATATTATCTGGTAACTGACTAATCAAAAGAATTAATTATATGCATCGAAACTCGATGACTACACGCACATACCATGTGGGTAGTTTTGTGTCAACGACATTTTTTCTAATATTTATTAAAATTATATTAGAGATTCTCCACCGTACATCAGATTAATCGCCAACGACGATATTATTATCGAGTAACGGACTATTAAGGAGAATTAATTGTATGCATCGAACCTCGATGACTACACGCACATACAATGTGGGTAGTTTTTGTGTCAACGACATTTTTTCTAATATTTACTAAAATTATATTAGAGATTCTCCACCGTACATCAGATTAATCGCCAACGACGATATTATTATCGAGTAACGGACTATTAAGGAGAATTAATTGTATGCATCGAACCTCGATGACTACACGCACATACAATGTGGGTAGTTTTTGTGTCAACGACATTTTTTCTAATATTTACTAAAATTATATTAGAGATTCTCCACCGTACATCAGATTAATCGCCAACGACGATATTATTATCGAGTAACGGACTATTAAGGAGAATTAATTGTATGCATCGAACCTCGATGACTACACGCACATACAATGTGGGTAGTTTTTGTGTCAACGACATTTTTTCTAATATTTATTAAAATTATATTAGAGATTCTCCACCGTACATCAGATTATATCGCCACCGGCGATTTTATCGAGTAACGGACTAAATAGGAGAATTAATTATATGCATCGAACCTCCCAACACAGTTGGGTTCTTCGGAATTTGTAATTTGATGTCTCAACCTCCTCGAATTATTTTCTTGAGAATTTTCTCCTCCTTCGATGCACAATTTTTACCATTTAAACTTTTAAAATTTAACTAGCTAATTAATATATTTTAGTCGACGTGCGCAGGCTACAGCACGGAAACGCAGAATGAGTTCTGTAGACTGGATGCTGACATAGGGAGCGAAATGTGACAGTTGTTAAAAAAAAAAAAAAAAAAAGAACCCTTATCATAGACTCTAAAATCCGTGCAAAGGCTAGCAGTAGGTGGCGCTACTACATAAAGTAAACCTCAATCGCGAAGAAAGAAGCTGTGAAATATAATAAAATGGTAGGAAAGTCAAAACTGTACATTAATATTTTTTTAAAAGAATACTTGGGGTATGATCTACAATCGAAACAGAAACAAAAAATATAGTTTTTAGAATTTTTGTCTGTTTGTCTTTCCGGGATAAACTCAAAAAGTACTGCATAGATTTACTTCAAATTTGGCATGAAGATAGTTAAGAAGTCGGGTCAACATATAGGCTACATATTATCACGCTAGCAGTGTTATAATCGTAGGTGCGTTTCGTGCTGCATAGCGTTCAAGCAGACGACGTCGCGGGCAGCAGCTAGTAGAGATTAAAGTCATTGATAGTCGTACTGTAGAGTCACAAGTATCTGATCCAACGGTTTGACTGCCAAATTTCTGCAATATAGCAATAAATAGAGTGGGCAAGTATGAGACAGAATGTTATTTGATTATGTACCTACTAGGTAAAAAAATAGTCACTCACTTTTCTGTAGATAACTTTATTTCATCTTCGATTTCATGACATAACAAGAGAGCCACTTCCTTAGATACACGGTACCTTGCAATAAATTCTTGATCATCCCATAAATTTAAATTATCGATACGTTTTTAAAATACTTTTCTCTTCCTTGCCACAATTGAATCATCATCACTATCATTTAAAATATATGAAAATAAAACAAAATCCATAATGTTAAAAGCTTTCAACCAAAGATGTCCTGCCTGTCAACTCAGTTTTCACTAGAAAGTTACGTTAACCAGTGGGTGGATGGACGGTCAACGTAATCGTTAATTTTTGACGTCCGTTAAAGGTGAAACAACCCGTTTTCTAGCTTGACATTGGTTAACGCCATTTTTAACGTTGACAGACACGTAAAGTAGTTGTGATACAACCCGCCCTAAGTCGAATAGCTTTAAGTTTGATGCTGCATGTGGCTGCTCTGACTGCTCTGGTAAAAACTTACCTTGCTGGTTTCGGGAAATCGAAAATAACCTTTGCTTTCTCATCCTTTGGAGTGATTCCTTGGCTCGTTATATGATAACCTAAGAAATCGAGTTCGGTCTTGAGAAATTCGCATTTTTCTAGTTTCCGTTAGTAGTCCGTTTGCAGCTCGTACTTTATGACCTGTAGCTTGCCTGTGCTTAAATGAGTTTCCTCTTAAAACTGATATATTTGCCCCGGTGTCGACTAAAAACCTCTCGCCACTTTGTAGGTCGGCTAGGATAAGGCGGTCGTAGGGGTGAATAGCACAAGTTCCGCCCTGGTTCGAGCTAATTGTAGAGCCCGTTGTTTTTTTTTCTGGTTTTTCCTGGCACTTTTCTTGACATTTATGTGTCTTTTTCTTGAATCGCTTACGATATTACCTTGGTTACGATACCTCGATGCACTTCTTGACCTTGATCTTGAACGGAATTCACTGCGTCAATACTTTTTCGTCATCGTTTTCGTCGCGTAGGGCACCGATTTCAGTTTTCATATGTGTCAGCTGATTTGCAAGTCTAGTGACCTAGTTAACTTCATTACTTAAGTTTTCAAATATCCGGTCTGCCATCTCACTAATTTTTTTGGGTGTTGCGTTTTCTAAAACAGATTGTACTTGTAGTCATCTCCTTGTTTCTGTGCGGCGACTATAGCTTCGAAATGGGTAAACCATAATTTGGGTTGGTCTTGCCAGAAGCGCGGGATACGTTCCGATATGTTTCTGGCGGCAACTTCAGGTTCCAATGTAACAGGATTGACTGGAGCACGTAGAGCCATTTTCCTTTTTATTTCTGGTCGGGTCCTCAAAAATCTTCTTGTCACCACTTATTACGACCAGGAAAGGGTTTTAAAGCAAGACACGATTACATCTTGAGTGACAATTTATTAACAAATAGAAATAGTTTATATAGTAAAATGTACGTGTATAATTAACATTGTTAGCAATATTTTATCTTAATTTTATCAAGCATGTTTAATAGATATTAATATATTCAATCTCTGTGGGTCACGTCTGAGGACGCCACAGTAATCTTACGTAGAATTTTGGTTACGAATATCACAGAACATCTAAATCTACATGTAAAAAATAAATAATAATAATAATAATAAAAAAAAAAACTGACAACATTTGGGTTGCCTGGTAGAAATCGCTTCCAAGCGATAAGGCCGCCCTTTATACATAATGTGTTCTTTTATTTGTGTTTTTTTTTTATATTCTTTTTTTTTTTTTGTGTATAATAAAGGGTAAATAAATAAATAAACATTATCTAGCCCAAATTAAGTTTCTTAAAGAATTTGTTATGGATACTAGATAACTGATATACTTAAGAAATATATAAAAATACATATTGAATAAATACATATTTTTTATTACAATAAACTTAAATAAACATATAAACATCCATGACTTGACGACTAATATCTGTGTTCATCACACAAATATCCGCCGCCGCCGGGATTCGAACTCAGGACCTCTGGCATAGAAGGCAATTTATGTTACCGCTACACCAGCCGGTCGTCATCAAAAAAGAGCACCAATTTCAAAATATGGCATTGAATGGCAGAAAATCGGCAATTTTTATTAAAAAAATTAAAAGTCGTTTATCTCGAAAACGGTTAGGTTTGGAGTTGGATGTTTGACAGTAAAATAAGTTAGAAAAGACGGGTACTACATGCCCTTAACGTGTCTAGGTCGACTTAAACAGTAACCCTGCATATTAGAATGATGACTTTTTAGACATTTTGTTATGATTTTATTCTAAATATGTTGTTGGTATGTCTTTTTTAAATAAATAAAGTTTAAAATAACCGATATACTTACCATAAAATCGAAAGCCAGCTGATCAATGGGTATCTTATACTTCCTGGCGTAGCTCTGCTGTGCTGCCGTTAAGAACGCTTGCGGAAAGTAGAAGCCGGAGAGCCAGAACACTACAGGTGGCCCTTTCGCATGCCATTTCTGGAAATTAAGTGGACTATTAAAAAGACAGACACATTTCCAATCAAACGAAATAATCAACCGGCGATCATTTATGAAAAGATTAATGAACGTAGATGAATTATTAAAAGAGGTATGTAGGGTACGTAGCAATTGCCGTTCTTTAGTCTCAGCCTACCCCTAAGGAAGACAGGCGTGAAGTTGGTATGTTTGGAATAATCAAACAATCAAAAACCTCTATCACCAGAGCTTTAGAATAGCAGGTATCTTACTTAGTAGTTGTTAAGGATTTCCGGAAAGCAATTCCTAATTCAATCAATGAAATTGAACAAATTCCTTTTCTCAGTAAGAAATGTAAAGGTATGGAAACTTACAACGTTGGGTTTCCTAACCTCTACTAATACCTAAGTTCTTTCAAGAGTAGAGTTTCAGAATGGGGATGGAAATAATAGAAGAGTGTGAAAATCAATGTTTTCATTATGAAAATACCCTAGGTAGGGATTAAATGTTTTACATATTTTATGAATATTTCTAAACATTATTCGATGGCCTCAGTGGCGCATTGATCGAAGGTTCTCCTGTGATGAGAAAGGCCCTTAGTTCGACGATTTTTTCTAAGCTGGCTCAGGTCTATGTATATTTTAGGCTGCCTCGTAATGCCATAGCACTAATTTACTTTCGGGCCACGTAGATTATGTGTCAGTTGCTCTAATTTCATTACTTTATTTATTCTGTTATATCTGTAAGCCCTTTACAAACATTACAGTCTGGCTTCAAGTCTCCAAAGCACGAAAATAGCAGAAATGATAAAATAATCAATGCAGCGCGGTCAGCTCTCTAAGTATAAACACCGACCACTGTCTTTAGAAGCCCGTAGACACCGAACTAGACACTAAGCCACATCGACTTGACAGCGGCAGACATCGGCTGCCGACTTAGCCTGTCAAAAAATGGAATACGTCGAGATTCTGAGTAGAATTTTCCTGTTGTTGGCTGAAAAAAAGGTTTATAAGGTTTATAAGAGCAGTAAAATAAGCAGTTCAATCTTAAAAACTTTAGAATTTAAACCTTGTTTTCACAGTGTAAATATAATTTTTAAATTCAGTTCACTGAGCTTAAGTGAATGCCTTTTTTGCCTTTATCGCTCCATCCCTTGTAAATTCCTATCAGAACCACCAATTAATTACTGTAGAAAACGTACCCAAAGAGGAAGCTAAAAGTTTCCAAAACCCCTGAGGCTTAAACATTTTTACAGTCAAATTTTCATAATCCATAATATTGATAAAAATGATTTATCGCGTATAATTTAATTTTATATTTGTACTCGACGATTCCTTGTCTTCACAGACCCTGTGGTCATGGAAGTGTTTATTTACAACACTGTAAGCTAAATTCCTTTTGTTAAATAAAAATAAAACATTTAAAAACCTTATTGAACTTTTTTAGCCGTGTCGTCGGAAACATCATAACTTGCCAGCGTTTAAAAACTGAGTAAAGAGTATCTAAGCTCTTCTTCTAGTTAGACCAGGGGACACTAATTTCATGCAAGGAGTTGTCATCTCTGTATTCATAGGTCAACAAGAGTCTTTGTATTAAGTACTTGGTATTACATAAGGAGAAGTCGTCGTGGCGCCGTGGTTACTGTGTATCATACGATATCACAGGTTAAGCAACTTTCGGCGGGGTCGGTACTTGGATGGGTGACCGCCGACCATTCATGTCGCACGAAGACTTCCGTGCTTCGGAGGGCACGTTAAGCCCTCGTATACAGTAGTCGTTAGGGTTTGTCAGAAGCCATCTAGGCGCCCTAAAAATTCTGGCATCCACCACCCAGCACTGGGCCAGCTTGGTGGATTATGGCTTATACCTTCTCTTCACCCAGGGGAGAGACTCATGCCCTGCAGTGGGCTCATTACAAAGAGTTGTGATGATGATTACATAAGGAGCTTTTCTGGGAGTAAAAGAGATTATCAATGTTAGATTATTTTTTATTTTAATATTTGAAAAGTTTAACTTTTATCTTTCCTTGTTACTGAGTGATTCAAGATAAGAGATTTTTAATTACTAATATAGACTTTGTTCAAATATTCCTGAAAATTCTTCATAGATTAAATATAAAATAATCCACAATTTATTCAGAAATGTTTTTTCGAATTCTATCATATCAATAAAAATAACATGTATGAGGTACATACATGCATAACTTCACGCCTGAATCCCTTAAGGTGTTACACACCAACACCACACCAATCGATGGTGATCGATGAATGAGTCGACGTCTATCGATAGTTTTTAATAGGCAAAATAATGCCTCGAAATTTGTCAAACGTGACATCAGATAGTTTATAGCCTCTGGTGTTCTGCCTACCCAATTAGGGATACAGGCGTGAAGTTATGTATGTAAAAAAAAAACAATTGGTCAAACTATGTACAACGATGAGTTTTAAATACCATATTCAATATTCAGGTCTATCGATATACAATTAAAATAAGTACGGCCCTAGCCACACGCAGTAACATAGACATACATAGATCTGAAACTGCACACAAAATAAACACGCTTGTGTTACGTCCATTATGAAAATTGGCCCTTCAGTTTAACCAGCCTCGTGTATATTATGTACTACAAGATAAATTATATACATTTCTCTGTAATTGACGATGCAAACGTAATAAGATGTTATTTATCGATATCGATATCGTTATGTTTAAATATTACAGGGTATATCTGTATATTGTTCTTTGTAACATTTGTTTCTTCCATGTTGGACTGAGAGCAAAGAAAAAACAAAGAATGTTTCTCTTCCGGGGCATACAGAGGTTTTATGGAGGTTTTTTTGTGGACGATAGGCTGACCCTATGTCACTGCAATAATATCTATAATGCCTCCACATTTTCAAACGTGCCATCAGATGGTTTTATAACCTCTGGTGTTCTGCCTACCCTATAAAAGATACAGGCGTGAGGTTATGTACGTATGTGTAACTTTTGTATTGTGATTTTTTATGTATGTTAATTGCAATAAAATATTTAAACTATATCTTTGCTTTTCTTTATTAATTGATTCCAATTTAAGTAAAGGGATTAATAAAGGACAAACATTTTTACTGATGACTGTAGCCAACAATGTATGGCACTAAGACATGGTGCTAATTATGGAACTTTTAAACAAGCTCAAAGCCGCTCAGCGAGTAATGGAAAAGGATTCGATTGGAGTTTCTGGAACCAAGCGGTGAGGACAACCTTGCGGAATGGTTTCATACAGAATTGGGCGTCACCTGATTGATAAATAGATAAAAGATTATACATTACCTGCAAGAAGTCGAGTCTCTTCAAAAGATCTTCCACATAGGCAGCTAGAGGCTTAAGGGACGGGTAACTCTTGCCTGCCCATAACGCTGGAATCTTTCCACGCACCATGCTGGTCAGAACCTCTTCTGTCACGTCCGTGAGCACACTTACTCCTGCGCAGTAATGTGTATACTGAATAATATACTGAGCTGCAGTCACGATAAAGTCGAGATATCAAATGCAATTCAATCCCAGATATATCTACTTTTCATTAAAACCAATCACTGGACACCAATTCACTTCATGCTATAAGATTAAAGTTCTTATGTGTCTTAACTTGTGCCTAATGTATGTCTAAAGAGATTTCTACAAATAGAAAAATACACAATTATACTCGTATTTTCAAAATGAATCCAATAAAAACAGTATTATATTGTCCTACCACACCTTATGGATAAAATTTCGTAGATAATTTTTCAATACAAACGAAATCTGACTGACTTATGAAGTTCTAAGTATTAATCAACCTTACACTGACCTTGAACAGCACCAATAACAGCCCTGCAGCTGGACTTCACAACTTGGACCAGTCTTTCATATCGAGCAGCCTCCTGGATGACCACTATGGACATTGGAGTCATATCTGCAGGCTTAATGTCACCCTCGTGTGAAGGTCCACTAAGGATGCTGGCAGGCAGACGATTGAGAACATCTTCAGCGATCGCCATAGCTTGTTCCTCAGGTGTAGCTCCGTGACCAGCTGATGCCATTGTGTCCTTGATGAGAAGAAATTTATGAGAATCTCTATTAGAAATATGGAAAGTACAAATATATAATCAACGAATGCAGAGCATTAAAAAAAACTGACTTTACGTCCAAAACTTTGGCTGAAGTATAAGGTCGTCAAGGTAAAGCATTCTCCGCACTTATTCATATTTTTTCAATTTTTTTTTATGAAGTACTAAATGGGTTTTGATGAATTTTTTATGGGACTACCTCTGAAGTCCAAAAAATCGTGTAACAAAGATACAAATAAAAACATACACACGAATTGAGAACCTCCTCCTTTTGGAAGTCGGTTGAAAATGAGCTTCGTTGGCACTGAAGTCACGATATGGATAGTTAATGAAAATTATTACTAAGCAATATTAAGTCAATTAAAAGGTAATCTATCATCTATCAATATCAATCAATATATATAAAACTGTTCCGTTACTGACTGAGTGACTGAGGTACTGAGTGACTGACAGACAACGTACAGCCGCAACTACTGGGCGTAGAGAGCTGAAATTTGGAGCAAACATTCTTTAGAGTATGTAGGGGTGCACTAAGGAAGGAATTCCCGAAATTCCCACGGGAACGGGAAATATAGAACTTTTCAGTTTGTATGAAAAATCTTATTCCTTGAGTGCACCGATGTGAAACTTGGTGTTAAGGTTTTTCAATGTGTGTCTGGTTGTGTTATGAAAGGAATTCCCGAAATTCCCACGGGAACGGGAAATATATGATGTTTTAGTTTGTATGAAAAAATCCCATCCCTTGAGTGCACGGATGTGATACTTGATATAAAGGTTCCTCAATAAGTGTCTGTATTTTACTTTTGGACTTTTTAGAATGTATGAAAAATCTTATTTCTTCAGTGTACGGATGTGATACTTGGCATGAAGGTTCTTCAAAAAGTGACTGGTTGTGCTACGAAAAAAATTCCCAAAATTCCCACGGGCACGGGAAATATATGATTTTTAGTTTGTATGAAAAAATCTTATTCCTTGAGTGCATGGGTGTGATACTTGGTATAAAGGTTCTATCAGTGGGTGTCTGGTTGTATAGTTTCTGAAATTTCCACGAGAAGGGTAGTTAAGCGCATACGAAGTTGCGGGATAAAGCTAGTACTAATATATAAAACTGAAGAGTTTGTTTGTTTGAACGCGCATTTCTCAGAAACTACAAGTGGGATTTGAAAAATTCTTTTTGCATTTGATATTTGATAGCCTTCTTGAGGAAGGTTATAGGCTATATTTTATCCCGAAATTCCCACGGGATCAAAAGTTGCGCGGGTAAAACCGCGCGGTGGCTAGTAATTACATACATATCTATACTAACCACTTTGGCGTCGTTTGGCACGTTTGTTTTTTTGTTTGTTTGTTTGAACGCGCTAATCTCAGAATCTACAAATGGGATTTGAAAAATTCTTTTTTCATTTGATAGCCCAGCTCTTGAGGAAGGTTATAGGCTATATTTTATCCCGAAATTCCCACGGGATCAAAAGTTACGCAAGTAATACCGCGCGCGGTAGCTAGTACTTTCTAATTCAGCTTTAGAGGCTTGTTGGCGAGGATGTTTGGGCTGAAAACTACCGAAAAAGGCTGCTGAGAGTTCATCCATTATGATTTCTGTTTAATACATTAATTTCGTATTTGATGAAGATTTTTTCTTGTGATCTTGTTATCATTGTAACTCTATTTTCTTTTAAATTCATCTAGTGGAGATTGTTTGCCAGAAAAATAAATGAGTTTAATAATAAATGTTGAATAGTCATCTCAACTTGTGCCAACCCTGCCAAGGTTATTGAACCCGCCTTATCAAACGATATAAACAGGAACTCCTGTTACGCCACGACTTCTCGTAAGCACGAGAGATAATTAATTTTCCTTTGAGCTTATTTACTTTGCTTTTGCGAAATATGAATTGGCGTGTTTATATATTAGAGGAACATTTTAACTGGCAGTATTAATTAACAGATTAATTGACTAAAATGTTTATTAATTTTTTACCCAAGAAGTTTCCATTGAATTGCAACTGTATTGGTCAAGGTAACTACTGTCTTTTTGTTTTAAAAAGACAATATCCCGTTCTGTTATACTTAGGTACTACCAATAAGTATTGCAATCGTAAAAGTGTAAAAACATTTATTAAGTCAATTATGTAGATATATTGAAATCCTTTTCAACCGACTTCCAAAAGGACGAGGTTCTCAATTCGTTTGTTTTTTTTCTTGTGTTTTTGTTACGCGATGTTTCGGACACTTATGAATCGATGTTGAATATAAATTTCATCGAAATCAATTATTAAGTTACCTTTTTTTTCATAAAATATGGATGAGACGTTAGTCATCCATAACACCTGATGTTAAGTACATGAAGACTAAGGTGGTACACGTCCATCCACGCGAAACCTATTCACTCGACGCTTAAAAGTACTAGGACTATACTGGTCTGGGAAAACAGACGCAGGCAGTTCATTCCAAACCTTGGCGACCCGTATCCTTATGAAGTATAAGGTTAAAAAATTTAAATGATCAACAAATTTTAAATGTACAAATATGCTACTATTCATACATATTTATACATTGACGACCTTATACTTCAGCTAAAGTTTTGACGTGAAGTCGGTTATTTAATGCTCTGCATTTGTTGATTATCTATATCTTCAACTTAATCGGCATTGATGGCCTCGGCGGTACATTGCTCCAGAGTTCTTCTGCAGTCGGAAAGTTCCTGATTTTGGGACTCAGCCTGGTCAGTTTGAGAACTTACTTTTCTAAACATGCTCGGGTTTGTGTGTTTACTACACAAAGCAGATATATAGAAGAGGTGCTGTAAGCAAAGATGCCCAGCTTCAATCGGGGTTGTCGTGACGTCACAGCCTTAATAGTTCAAGCTACTCCGCACTTGAGGCACTGGCGTCAGTTCGCCGCTTTCTTCCGTGAAGTGAATGCACGCGTAGATATTAACAAAAAATCCTAATTTTTTTTTTGATATATAGTAAAATTTTCTCTACTTTTATATAAAGGAATTACATGGACAATCGGAAAAAAAATCAACTAACTACGAAGATTTTTCATTTATAATAATTTTTTACAAATTGTTTATTTGCGAATTATCTATGTCCAAAATTCCAGATTGTTATTTGTGGCCTAGGTGAATTTTTTGCCGCGAAAAAATGCTGCGCTAACTAGGGTCATGTAAAAATACTTTATTTTCGTGGTATTTTCTGACAGATTTGGTACGTATGAAAATTCATAAAAAAATTAGAGCCACCTATGTACAGCTGAACTTTTTTGTTGATCATTTAAATTTTTTAACCTTATGTTTCAACCGGTTTTTGCTACTTGCTAGTATATGATTGGCCTTAACCAACCGCTTATCTCTCCCGCAACTCACCCGTAGGCTTCACTTGAGTCCCCAGAAAAAACGGGATTGGGCATCTCATCTATATATTTCGCCCGTGGTTTACTAGTACACCCCTAGATTTAGATTTAGTACCAATGGTGGGCACGCACTTTACAAAAAGCGACCTGTACTATATAATAAAATAAACATATAATATAACATAGTAAAACAACTCTAGGTGAAAAATCAATGAGTATCGATATCAGAACACGCATTTTTTAGGTATTGGTCCGCTATTGACCTGGAATTTTCCAGTAGGAGGAGTGAAAAAAAAAATTAAGCAATTTAATGCAAAAGTTTTAAAATAAAGATACCAGGGAAAGAAAAAAAACCAGTCATTCCTGCAAAAAGCGTCTCTGAACCTAATTAACTTACCAAACTCGTAATTGTACATTCCTGCCGCAATTGGGAATAAATAGTACATATTTAATAAAACAAAGCAAAAATTAAATAAAATACACATGAATATTCATCATTGAAATTAAAGCATGGAATATTATTATAGATTTTAAACCCCTAATTATCTTAACGATTACTTAAAAGATTAATGAACGTGGAGGAAGCGAAAGAGGTATGTCTGGATCGAAGCAATTGGTGTTCCCTTGACTCTGCCTACCTCAAAGAGAGACAGGCGTGAGGTTATGTATGTATGTATGTAATTATCTTAACCTTGAGCGCAAAATAATAGCGCCTGGTTCGCGACAGACCTTTCATATAAAATCTCCCGCCAAATATTGACAGTGATGTGTTCCGGTGATATTTTACGAAGAGCCAATTCTTTTTAAGCCCATGTGCTTCCATGTACGACCTCATCTTTACGTACTACCAAGTGGGATTGAGGGCAAACGCTTAGTCTATACTAATATTATAAAGAGGAAACCTTTGTATTTTTGTATGTTTGTATTGAATAGGCTCAAAAACTACTGGACTGATTTCAAAATTTCTTTTACCATTACTTAGAGGGATTCTTCCGAATCCGTATAGGCTACTTTTTATCCCGAAAATCCCGCGGTAATCGAAATTGCGCGGGTAAAACCGCGCGCAACAGCTAGTCTATAATAAAAATAAACCTGCCACCAGTACCAAAAATAAATGAGCTGAAACTTGGTTGCTTGGGTCTTATCGACGATAGGGAGCCCTCAGTATTTATATATTTATTTACTTATATCTAGACAAGTCCTGGATGTACCTATAATAATTATTATTTTCCTCATTCAAAATTGTTTTTTTCCCGAATTGTAGTTTATAGTCTCAATGTTATTTATTCTATTTTATTTTATATTAATTTATTTGACTCAATTATACTGTGCTTATTGTAATTTAACTGAGCAATTTACGACTATTTTAATTTGATATTAATCAATGTAAATTACATATAATCATTTAATACTATTAAGCGTCGATATAGTTACATGCGCCTCTGCGCAGACCTCACTGGCGGTAACTGAAAATCGGTGGTTTGCTTAAATGCAAACGTCTCACTGAGTTATTTTTTTCTTTGCATCAGCATACATTTCTACTTAACCAATTTAATTTACTGTTTTACTCGCTGAAAAATATTTACTTAAGTACTTTATTTTCTTTATTTTGTGTTTTTTTTTTATTTTGTTTATCAATATGTATGTGAATAAAATAAATATCTATCTATCTATCTAGATTTAATAAGTTCCCTTGAGTATCCAGAAACTAAGGAACTTAAGCTTAACCAAGTAGGTACCTTTTGAACAATATTTCATCATACCTGAGTAAGAATTGCGGTGTCTAGCAGCTCCTCAGCCTCTCGGAAGTGCTTTGTGATATCAGCGTTGGCATGGAAACCGAACACCTCAGGCGGTGTTGCCACGGGCAGGGAGCGGGCGAAATTGATAAACTCCCCATGTTCATGCAAAGTAGGTATGTAATATATCCCTGTGGATCAAAACCAATAATACATTACCCTTTATTTCTCGAGGGTTGATCAAAGCCCGATATTGAAATAGGGTTTGATAATTAAAAAGTGAAATGAATGGTCAAGGGCTTCAAAGAGAATTTACAGACTAGACAGATTATAGTAGATACATCTGTTATTAATGACTCAAATTACATGCTGAGCATACGAGTATATTTACTATTAAGTAATTAAGTGCATCGTTTATTGGGTACAAGAGTAAAATGTTATTTAAAAAAAAAGTATTAGCTTGTTCTTTTTTTAATTAACACAAAATATGTTTAAATTTAATTTCAAATATGGAATCTGATTTTCGACTGGCTGCTTTAGGTAGTTATTGATTTTATAGCGTGGATACTCGAAAACAATGTAGTCTAGACAGTGGATTAATAGAATCATCCATCAAATTTTGATGAAAAGCTGTACCTACACAGGTATACAGCGTGGCATGAAAAAATCGGACATTGACGCCATCTTTGATTGAATAAGCTAGTAGAATATAAAAAGGTAAAATCAAAGAAGAATGGCAAGGTCCCATACATTGTCAGTACCGCTTTTATTTCACATAGCATTCACGTACCTCAAACTTAATATGTGCGTTTTATTGCTTAGATGACGAGTAATCAGAATATAATTATTAGATTTATACAGAAGTTGGGAATAAAAAGTCAAAACAATAATCTAACCTAAAAATTACAGGAATTTATAGTCCGTCTTTTCTAACATGGCGTCGTATTTTGAAACCATTACATTACATTAGCAGGTATTAACCAATCCAGAGGTTTGAAACGGGGCGGCGGCGCGGGCGGCTTAATTCAATTTTGACAGTAGGATTTTACAACTATTATTTTTTATTGTCGGGAAATTAAAAAATGTGCTTTCGGCAAGTTTCATTTGATTTTATTGCAATTCTAAATATTCCCAACAACTATCACAACAATAGATGTTGGAAAAAACGTGTCTCATATTGACATGTTAACTACATATAGCCCGGTTTTGATACGCTTGAAAACTCTAAAATTAAGTGATACCGTGGCCGCCAATCCCCTTTAATAAGGCCATCTATTTTAAAAAGTTTACGTATGCTGCCATAGTTACGCAGCCATCTAAATCCTTACTGCTAGTCTCATAAAATTTGACTTATTCCTAATTATCTTCGCACGCCCCTGGATTAGTCAGGGCCCACCCACAAACTGAAGTCAACCAGGAAAAGTCGTCCTGGCGCCGTGGTTACTGTGTGTATCATAAGATATCTCAGATTAAGCAACGTTTGGTGCGGTCGGTGCTTGGATGGGTGACCGCCGACCATTCATTTCTCACGACGACTTCCGTGCTTCGGAGGGCACGTTAAGCAGTCGGTCCCGGGTGCTGTATACTTGTATACAGTAGTCGTTAGGGTTTGTCAGAAGCCACTTTAGCGCCCTGAAAATTCTGACATCCACCACCCAGCACTGGGCCAGCTTGCTGGATTATGGCCTATACCTTCTCGCCACCCAGGGGAGGGACTCATGCCCTGCAGTGGGCTCGTTACAAAGAGTTGTGATGATGATAATTATCTTTACGATACCTATACATTGAAATGGTAACATATAAGGAACTAACCTATTAGCATAACCTTACTTTGGATCAAAACTGTTGGTGCTAAAGTAAAAACGATCCAATAAATAAATATATAGGTACGATCCCCCTTATAAATATACATTTAGATGTATGTAATTGATTTAAGTTCCCACATTCTCTGATGGAAACTGCTTTGCGATGTTATGTCATTTCTGCGATGGTATGAAGAGTATTATTTTTGAGTCAAGGTTTAGAGGTTAAGAGGTTTTAAATGCGTTTTTGTGGGCGATAGGCTGACCCCCTGTCACTACAATAGTCTCTTTCCATCTTTATAATACCTCTAAATTTGTCAAACGTGACATCAGATGGTTTTATAACCCCTGGTGTTCTGCCTACCCCATAAGGGATACAGGCGTGACGTTATGTATGTATGTATGTATTTCTGAGTAACTAAATACCATAACAGTCCTTGAGTTGGATCGCTATCGTAAAGTTGCCCAGCAATAATTCTACTGACAAATACCTATCACTTCGGAAATGATTTGTTTCAATTGTTTCTGACAGTCTGATGCTTCATCTTCGGTAACGCCGTACCACAAGACAATAAAATGATGCCAAACTCGAGTTTGGTTACAAAAATAACGAGCTAAAACCAGTAAACACAGAGGTCTGACGTAGAACAAGTACTTACTCTTCGTTATATCTGTCTAGCATCCAGTTTCAATATCCAATCTATATTTAGGACCAGACAGGCCCCTACAACGTACGGGTGTTGCTATGGTTACACACCGACGTTACCGGTACGCAAAGCATATTAGATTCCACATAGCTATAGTTTTAATTGGTGGCTGGATATATACTATCTGTATAAAGAAGCCGATCGATGGATGGTTCTATGAATGGTATCCGATGGTAGCCCATTACCGACGGAAAACGAGGAGCAGTGAGCGAATGGAAGCGTCTCGGTTTGATTCGTGCTGTAAGATAAAATCCTTGTTCTATGAATGAACCGATGAAAGTTTCAATAAATGTGCTGAATAGAATGTCTAGTTTTTTTTTTCATATTTGGTTTCATTTATTACGTACTGGGTATGACTGCCCTGCCTTCGTCGCTCTTATAAAAAAAGATTCAAATATACTTATGTTCAAATAAAGACTTGACATCCTTCATCATGATGGTTCTAGAGAACATATTAAAAAGAATTAATTGTAATTGCCATAACTTAGAAAACAAATGTTTAATAATATCGGAGACTAGTGAAAAGTGTTATTTGTAGATGGCGCTGGCAGATAGCCTGGAAACTCTCTTACAGGCCATTGAAACCATGAAATCATAAGTAAATTCATTTAAAAATCAAATATATGTTGAGGTATTTGTCTAAATATAAAATATTGTTCATAAAATAAGATTCAAAGATTTTATTTTACATGGAATTTCCATATAAATGAACCACTTTTATATTATTATTTTTTTGCAGATGGCGTATGAAAATACTGGGTTTACAAAAGAAATATGGTTTTTTTGTTAGATGGCGCTGAACAATGCATGAAATTAAATATTTATTATTATTTTAACACTTTATTTATTACAATACACATAATTTACGTAGCTAGTTAATATGCTGTATCTACTTCCACAAAGATCCTAAGTATAATTGCAAGATGCTCAGAGTCTATATACTATACACGCGGATATTGTTACCTTCCCACCTGATTATAAATTAACTACATGCATTCTTTTGAACCCTTTTTATACCGGAGCATAATGCCCTGGAATAAAACGAGATTTTTTTGCGACGAGACCTTTTTGGGGCTCTAAGCTTAATAGTTCGGATTTCCTAATGCTGAAATTATAAATTGAACAAACATGTGATAAATTATTTACCATAATGGTTTTCGCAACGCATATTTAGTATTCCGGAGCTGCACACCTTTAAAGTCCATTCTAGTATTTAAAGACACCGCATTTGTCCAATAAGGTTACTAGTTCAGAACTTGTGAGGGAACAGATGAACATATACAAATACATACATACATACTGTTCAAAATCATAATCCTCCTATTTGCTTCGCAGCAGTCGGGTAAAAGTAGCGCCACCTTTAGTTTTATATTGTACCACTTAGTGGCAGTGTTTTAATTTTCAATTTTATTTCATGATTCGTAACACCTGATCGTAATACTATTTAGTTGTGTAAATGATTGATAGATCCCATCTCCATCACCACAGTACCTAGATGTTAAATAGTACTACCCATGGAAATCATTATTTTAAGGTTTGATATTTCAAAAACTACTGAAGCGTAAACCCATACGTACTGAAATACAATGCTACTAGCTGACTACTATCCCGTTGAAATATCAGGAGCATTTACCTTACCTAGCCTTTAGTCCAGCTCGATCCAAGTGTTTGACTGTGAACCAAAAAACCACAATCCATTAGTTTTTACCTGTTGGATCCAGCTTATATTTCTTTTTCCCGACAGTTTTAACATTGTAGTATTTCGCCAATATCGTGTTGAGTGTCCTGCGGTCCCAGTCGTCAGTGACGCGGCCGCCGTAGTTGCACTCGCCAGTGAGGTAGCGCAGCGCCACGAATTGCACATCCTGTATTACATACATAGGTCATTGTACCATTATGAAATAAAAATCTTGATTTTGTCGCGTTGAATTTTGTTTTATCTTTACACTTGACGGTTAAAAGTAGTTTAATTTATTCTATACAAATAAAAAGCTAAAGGCAAGCAAACAAACATAAAGTTCAGTTCTTAGGGAAGGCTATGTTTTATCAAGATATTGGTGCAGGATCAAAAGTTAGAGTAAAAACGAGTGATTCTGCATTTAACTCCACTCTCATCTGAGAATTACTTATAATGAAGTTCTTGAAGCATACTTTACCATCTTTGTTTATTGTATTTGTTAATAAATGTTTACTGATTCTGATTCGGATACTAACTGAAAATGGTTCATTATAAAGAAAATAATCGGAACAGCACAATTTATTGTTTTCCACACTTTTTAAAGTAAGAATGGCTAGGATAGGTGGATTTTGTAATACGCTCTACTCTCATTCAAACTCAGAGATATTTATCTAGAAACAGTACGACCCTGTACACTCCAAAATTATATATGACCAGTTTCATAATGAAACTGAAGCTGCATTTTTTTTCATATCCTGATTCTTAGTTCCTTTTTTGAATTTGACAGCCCCCATTTGCAATTCCATAGACATACCATATAGCAATAACTAACCTCGTACTCATTAAGGAACATATAGAGCTGTGTAACACTGATCCTCAGATCAGTCTCGTTGAACTCGTATCGAATGTTCCACCCTAGAGGACCGAACTGCCGCCGCTCCTGCACCACGGCGTGGAAGAAGCACAGCGCGAACAACAGCTTCTTGAAGTTTTCTGTCTGCTTGTTGCCCTCGAACCACTCCAAATCGTTGATCGGGTCGCTTTGGTAAGAGCGGGTTATATTTGCTCTTAGACCTGTATAGAACGAGGTTTTTATTAGGTGCTGGATGATTGATGGTGAATATTCTGTTTGTAGCAGGAGATTCTATTCTTTCTGTTCTATTGAAAAACCTCAGTTTTAGTTTAAATAGTCTTTTCTTTTTAAGCTTTTGCATAGCTTCTATCGCGGGCCTTGAGTGTGGGGACCGAATCCAGATATTCCGTAAAAACGAAAAAAACCTAACACCCCCCACTCCGACCGGCACAGCGGTTATACTTTGATTTCATAACTTTACATGCGGGCTTTAATAAACAATCAGCGCCATCTATTAGGAACTTGTGGAACTTCATATTAGATCAAACATTACTGCATTAAAAAAAAAATTATAATTGCATAAGTTGATAAAAAATGCTATGCAATAGCTTTACCCCGGCAGTCTCCGAGTGCCACACGTCTTTTTTTCTTTTTATTTTCTCTTCAATTTGAAGGTTTTTAATTTTTTTTTTACTAAAACAACTTTGAAAGCAGTTTTGAATAGCAGTGCAATATTATTTTCAAAGGGAAATGAACAGAACATGCTTCAATACTAAACTATGTTCCTACTTCAATCACGCGGGTTGAGGTATGTAGATACTTTCATCTTCGACCTCATCTTCTCTTATTATCAGGAGAGATTGAGGTAAAGCGGTTTTAGTCATCATAACTTTTTCAACTTGTGTGACCACTCATTACTTTAGCTATAAATTGCTAATACCTAATTTCTAAGGTAGCCATTCTGTTAAAACTTTATAAAAACGAAACTTTTCGCGCTTTTTCCTTACCCAACATATTCTTTGTAACTGTAAAAGTTGACAGACACTTAAGTGCTATATAGTGTTCAGGATAAATGGCTACTTTGATAAATGGAGTTTGTTGAATGGAAAGTTCACCTTGAGGCGGTTCATTAGTCATCTTCACGCCATTCTGGAGTACGAACACCGGGAAATGATCTGCTGGGTACGATGTCAGCCATAGTCTGAAGTCAGGATGTGTGCTGTCTGGTAATAGTCCTTCGCAAATCTGAGGAAATAGGGTCTTTCTGTAAGAAGAGTCTTTGCAAGATGATCATTATTTTGAGGTAGTACCTACTTTGGGTCTGCTAGTGAAAACAAAACAATACCAAAGTTTCGATTTAATTTGTCGTAAAAAGAAACAAACTTGTGACTGTAATTTAACACAGAGGAATTTAAACAGAAATCTAAGAACCTCTAACTTTTAAAATATGTTTCTTGTTATGACTTCAAAATACTTACGAATAGTATAATAATAGTAATAAATATTATTTATTGCAACGGAACTTAAAAAAAACATGATAACATTATAAATTATGATATTTTTGACGGCCTTATCGCTTAAAGCGATTTTTACCAGGCAACCCGGTTAGATTAAATATTACAAATATCCTATACGAATCATTGAAGGCGCTAGTGAAAACTAAAATCTAAATTGATTTAGCAAATATGATTGTAATTTTCAAAGCAGGTTTCTTTAGGATTGCAAAATAACTAATATACTTAGTGTAGGTATACCAGACTGAGAAATTAATTATAGAATAATGTTTATAAATAAATATAAAACAAAGTACGCATTAAGGCTAATTATTCATTAATTCTCGATAAACTCACAAACTTTCTAATGGATTTTCTTACGGTTTTCACCAATAGACGGAGTGATTTATGAGGGTAGGTATTTATTTAAGAGTGTTTTATATTTATTCATAAAGGTATTAGGATTATTGTAGAAAAGTTCGGGAAATATTTCCGAGGGTGATCTTTTCACGTCCAGAAAGCCGGATACCGTCGACCGCTAAATGAAATATAAGTGAAAGATACATTTTCAAATGTTGCATGCTGTCTTAAATATGCACTCTTAAATTCAAATAAAGTAATTTTAACTTGTCTTCCTCCATATTTTCTGCAAATATGATTTTGAACAGAGTAAGAACTAGAATTTTTATTTTAATTTGAATAAATCGTGTAAATGTAGAACGTATTGTTTGCTTTTGAATTTAAATTTGAATTCTAGGGCGACATACGCATGTCGCATTTTCGTGTACCATGGCTTTGCGAACGAAAGTCTCCTAAAAAATTTATTTTACTTCAATTATTTAATAAAAAAAAAAATTCAAACAAAATCTAGAGCGTATCAAAGATGAACGAAAATTCTTTTAAAAATACCTAATAATACCTTTTTTCTTGGTGTTAGGATCCCTTCTGGTTCCGCCTGGCTAGCGACCACCCTTTTAAAGTCTTTTTTTTTTTTTTTATATAAGTGACTAAACCCGCGTTTGACCTCAATCTCACCTGATGGTAAGTGACGATGAGGTCGAAGATGAAGGCACGCGGGTTTAGGAAGGAACTGGCTCTTTATACAATATTGCCGGAACACATTACCGCCGGAGCGGTAACATTTGGCGGCAGACTTTGTATAAAGGGTGGTCGCTAGCCAGGCGGACCCAGAAGGGATCCTACCACCAAGCAAGTCTGCCGCCAAATGTTACCGCTCCGGCGGTAATGTGTTCCGGCAATATTGTATAAAGAGCCAGTTCCTTCCTAAACCCGTGTGCTTTCATCTTCGACCTCATCGTCACTTACCTACCATCAGGTGAGATTGAGGTCAAACGCGGGTTTAGTCACTTATAAAAAAAAAAAAACCTAGCCTTCATAAATAAATTCGGCCACCACCGATCTTAGCGAAACCTTTTTGAACGTAACATGAAATTATAAATAAATATATATTTCTGACACTCACACAACATTATTTAGCCCAAATTAAGTTTCTTAAAGAACTTGTGTTATGGATACTAGATAACTGATATACTTAAGAAATATATAAATATACATATTGAATAAATAAATATTTTTATTAGAATAAACTTAAATAAACATATAAATATCCATGACTTTACGGCTAATATCTGAGTTCATCACACCGATATCAGCCGCCGCCGGGATTCGAACCTAGGACCTCTGGCATAGAAGGCAATGTATGTTGCCACTACACCAGCCGGTCGTCTAAATTATAGAAGACTCTTTTCACAGGACTTCTAAATATACCTAAGACTAATAAAATGTCCCGAAAGACTATTTTTCCATATACTTCTCAGTACTATTCTAAATCTAAAACGACGCTTCTCGAAGACACTACAAGTTAAAATGTAAAGTACAATGTGGGTAGTAAAAAAATATAAAAACCTATTAAATTAAGAAATAAAAAAACGGAGCCTTATCATTAAACGCAGCAACTATAACCCGTAGCATCAGCCGCGTTTTTTTGTAGGGACAATGGTATCAAAACCTTAAACCTAAAACAGCTATATGATTGTCATGACAGAGAGAGAGAGGTGTTACCTTTTCAAGCATAGGCATCCAACTTTTGGCCAAGTGGCAGTTCTGCAAGACAACCCACGTGCCGCTCCGAACGCCCTCATCAATCAGCTTCACCGCTATCGGACCCTGGCCTTGGCCAAGTGACAGGGAGAAGAGACGGGACGCACCGAAACCCTGGAAAAAGGTTAGTGAAATTAATATAAAATTGTACATACGCAACTTCAAAGCTGTATAAAATCGTCGAATCAAAGGCTTTTTGGGACAGACAGCTTTAGACCAACGAAACAACCTTTCTATATGACAATGTATATGTATAGTGCCAAAGAGATAGTTAACTAATTTGAGTTTATTTGAACGCGCTATTCTCTAAAACAAGCAGTTGCTCTTAAAATATATGTCTGCATTTATTCACGCAAATCTTGAAAAAAGTATTGTGACGCTATGTAGTATTTATATTTATTGCAATATATTTGACAAAGATTTGATCTGAACTACAGGCTAGACTGACTATACATATCTCGTCCCCTTCACATCCCCTTGTTTGATTAATGGCGGGTTTCAATATTATGAAAACTGTTCGTTTTGCCTACGAACAATAGAAATCACTACCAAAATGCCTTTCTATATTCAAAATCTTGACATCTAAACCACTGCTTACGAACTGTTTGACTGTAATGGGTTGCTAGGTTACATTTGACCATTTACAAAATTAGTCATTATATCTAGCCAACGACGACGTAACAAGTTATTAATTTAAACCAATGAGGTAAAGATAGCATGGCAGTCTGCTGCGGCCAATAAGAGTTATGTTTTCATTACGTATGACCAATTAAAGAATAGGTCATTTTATCTAGCCAACGACGACGTGAAAATTTATTCATTTAACGAAATATCCTAACAAATATCTGTCAACATATCAATAATCCAGTTTTCTCTTTCTAACTTATCTATAACTGTTTTTGAAAAAAAGTACGAATATTATTGAATGACATAATTTTTCTTTTAAATATTTACTTTGACGTCATAAAAATGTGATTCAACCAATGGCAAAATTAGTCGAAGGATTGGCGTTTCGTTTTACGTAAGCAATTAAATGCAATCTATCTATACTTATAATAAATCTGTAGAGAGGTCAATTCTGTACATGAAATATTTTTTCAAAATAACTATCAGGGGGTGATTAGTGATCGATACTGATGCCAAAAATGCAATCAGTAAAATTTTTGTCTGTCTGTCTGTCTGTATGTTCCTTATAGAAACAAAAACTACTCGACGGATTTTAACGAAACTTGGTAAAATTATTCTTCATACTCCTGGGCAGGTTATAGTATACTTATTATCACGCTACAATCAATAGGAACAGAGCAGTGAAGGGAAATGTTGGAAAAACGGGAGAAGTTACTTCATTTTTTAAGCTTCCGTCGCGTGTGCAGCCTTAATGGTTAAAGCTACATAGAAATCATGTATGACAGAAATATTCTTCATAAAATTATATAAAAAATATCCCACAACAGTATATGTCTATATTTTATGGTTGACTCACAATAACACGTGTAAATCCCGATAGCTTAGCAGTTCGGAGCTTTCTGATTATATTTGTTTACTCTTACGTTTATAATACTCTCACTCATCCCTAATTAAAAAAAAATAACATTATTACCTATTCAATAAAAAAATAATTATAGAAATCGGTATAGAAACACCAAACTTAAAAAACACCAAACACCAAACACATGAAATACGCTAATAACCCATCGCGCGTGAATACTGAATGATATAGGGATTATTTTTTTTTTTAACGGTTGCCGCGCTCGACGCGGCTCGCGGCGGTAGGTATAATAAGGCGGGAGGCGAGCGCAAGCTTTTGCGCGATTTAATATAGGTAGGTACAGAAGGAACAAGCGTTACATTACCTGTCAAATTTCCCCAACCAATTTTAACTTATTATCGAGGGCATAGAGTTCAAATTCAAGTAAAAAAATTTGACAGATTCGTAACGCTTGATGTGCTGCCTTCTGTACATACAGAGATAAAATGGAAATCAAGTTTTGTTTATTTCATGATCGTTTCTGCCTCTTGGAAGTCAGAAACCGTAGATTTCTTCGGAATAAAAAGTAACGTATGTGTTAACTACTATACCAAATTACATTAATATTGGCTTAGCCGTTTGGGAGTGAAAAGCAGCCATACATAACTATAGGTAGTATTGTATGTACACTGATAATGGCTGGATGGATGGATTTTTGCTATTCTTTCACGCAAAAACTACTTAGCTTTACCTAGAATAACAATAAGCTAAGTATAATTAATGAAGATATTGCATGAATTAAGTAAAATTGAAGGTATTAAATACAATACTTTTTAACCGGATTAATGGCGTATAATTTATATTTTACATTTGAACTCGACGTTTTGGTGTCTTTGCAGACCCCGTGGTCACGAGCGACTGTTAAAATTTAAAATGTAAATATACGCGATAAATCCGGTTAAAATGTGTTTTATTTAATAGTCATACATAATAGTCATCGTGAAAACTTAAGACAATATCAAAATTTAAGGCACTTTGGCACCCAATTTGTTTATAACGCTATGTGCCTTTGTAATGTACCTAATAGATAGTTACCTACCTATGTTTGTGGTTAGGAGTTATACATATTATATGGGCGAAGATTCTTCATTTTTATTTTTGTTATTAAAGATAGTTAGGACCTTGGAGAAGAAAATAACCTACTCGAAATACTAATTCAATACAGACGAAGTCGCGGGCATCATCTATGTAATATACCTACCTACCTATACTTTTTCACAAAACCTAGGTGAAACTGCGGATCACTGCTTTGTTGTAACAGTTTTTGAAGTAATTCTGTCTGTTTATCTATCAGTAACGCTGTCACAGCTAAACTACTGAGTCGATTTTGACGAAATTTAGAATAAGGTAAGTTTTAACTTCAAGGAGGATATAATAATAGTATTTATCCAACTCTAATAAACGGTATCCACGCGGACTAAGTCGCGGGTCACAGCTAGTTATTAATAAAAAGCACTAAAAACATACTATAATATATTTATCGAATACTAAAACATTGCAAACATAAATTGAATAAGTTTATATATTTCTTTAGTTCAAATATCATACAAATAATTTGCGAATGCGTGATATTCTATAAATCACATATCACCTATTTTCTTGGAAGAACGTCACGCAAGGACGTTCCAAGGACCATACCAAATTTGAGAACAAACAGCCCGTAGCTAATAGATATTGTGAAACGCTCCTTTTTTCCTACCAGTTTTGTACCTGTACCGGTTACGCATAGCAGTCAGTTGAATATTGAAACCCGCCATAAATGGGTTTTCTTTATGTAATAGATAGATGGCGTACCTGGTCATCGGCAAACTTCAGTAAAGTCCCCATAGGATCCGATCCTGGAGTGAGCACAAATAGCAACGGTATACAACAGTGGGAGTCCGCGTAAGATGATGCCAAGTCGAACAATGGCGGTTCAACAAACTTACGACCCATGTTCTCTGGAAAAAAAGTATTACAGGATTATTACTTTCCAAATCATCAATATATATAAAACTGTTCCGTTACTGACTGAGTGACTGAGGTACTGAGTGACTGAGTGACTGACAGACAACGTACAGCCGTAACTACTGGGCGTAGAAAGCTGAAATTTAGAACATACATTCTTTAGGAGATGTAGGGGTGCACTAAGGAAGGAATTCCCGAAATTCCCACGGGAACGGGAAATATAAGACTTTTTAGTTTGTATGAATAATCTTATTCCTTGAGTGCACTGATGTGAAACTTGGTGTAAAGGTTTTTCAATGTGTTTCTGGTTGTGTTATGAAAGGAATTCCCGAAATTCCCACGGGAACGGGAAATATATGATGTTTTAGTTTGTATGAAAAAATCCCATCCCTTGAGTGCACGGATGTGATACTTGATATAAAGGGTCCTCAATAAGTGTCTGTTTGTATTATGGAAGGAATTCCCGAAATTCCCACGGGAAGGGGTTGGACTTTTTATTTTGTATGAAAAATCTTATTCCTTGGGTGTACGGATGTGATACTTGGCATGAAGGTTCTTCAAAGAGTGACTGGTTGTGCTACGAAAAAAATCCCAAAATTCCCACGGGCACGGGAAATATATGATTTTTAGTTTGTATGAAAAAAATTTATTCCTTGAGTGCATGGGTGTGATACTTGGTATAAAGGTTCTTTCAGTGGTTGTCTGGTTGTATAGTTTCTGAAACGAGAAGGATAGTTAAGCGCATACGAAGTTGCGGGATAAAGCTAGTCTTAGATAAAATTTAACTAAACTTAAGCTCTAAAATTAGGAGCTACTATAAATATTCCTGATATCTTGGATGTCGTAAAAGGTGATGTGACGAAGTAAATAAACTTAGTGGTAAGACCTCTTAGGGATCGCCGTTCTTATAAAGTTACTGACAAATAAAAAATCTGTATTCATTATTATAATACAAGTTTTTTATAAAGAGGATTGCCCATATTTATCTACAATTGAGATACTTCATTTAAAAAACAAAAGAATACCCAGCATTTTCCTTCTATTTAAAAACGAAGTTACGATTTTTAGATATTAATGGTGATTATTCTTTAACTTAAGAAAAACAAATAAAAAGTACCAGAAAAGATGTTACCTACGAAATATTTCAATACATTGAACATGATCGATTGATTGATTGAATTAATCAATCCGAGAAAACAGTACAGATCGAAAAAGGGCTGTGAAGTGATAAAATATCGAATAAAAAGTATTGTTGTACGATAATTAATATGAATTGTACAACAAATAAAACCGTATTTTTATCTATGATATCGAAGTTAAAAAATCAAGCCTAATATCGATGTTTATTCAACATCGATAAATATCGTTCATCCCTTAAAAAAAGTCACTTGACCGACAATCTTCAATCATAATATGTGACTGCACTCGTTGCAGTTGTTCGGTTGTGTTTGAATCTATCTCCAGTGTTGCTTTCTTGTTATCCCGACTTTTATTCACGAAGAAGTGTGAAATCTCATACACGGGTTTGACCACACCAGGTACATTGTTTTGATTCTATTCAATACTTATATTCAAGTATTTTTGTAGTGTATGAAACTCTATTCACGAAACTAAAACACGTTTAACTAAAAAACCCGGGCTTTTCTTCAAACCGAATCCCTTACCATTACATAATATAAAAGCTATTTTGCCATTCTAATCATATTTCAAATTTGTGCATGCGTAGCCATAAGGTCTATGACTGATGGACATTCCCCTTTATGATATTTTTTCTATCAGGTGTTAAGGAAGACCATATTTTGTTATAAATTAAGACGGAGACTCAATTGAGATTAGCGTTTTTCATATACATAAGTTATAAATGAGTCTTTCTTCGCTTGGTTTTCTTGCATACTACGTCTTAAGATATCTGTTTGCTTTGTCAAATGACCTTCTAAGATTTACATAAAATGTATATTCTATAGTTCATATTGCGTATTTATTACCTTCAACAAAATTTTGTACTGCAGGCACCATCATGTCTAACCGCATGCAGCGAAGCACCATCATTTTCTGTTTCACAAATATTTTTAATGAGTAATTATACAGGGTGGGCGACATGCACAGGTGATATTTACTAAAATATTATTTACTATAAGTATTGTAAAAGTAAAAGCCATTTTTTTTAATTGACCAAACGCGAGTCAATCCACACGTTGTCATTTTAGGACGTGTGGATAAGCATTTACTGTTTTTTCCCTATAAATAGAAAAAAGTTTTTAAAAATTCATGAAGATAAAATCAAAATAACAGGCAGACCCAAATTATTTAAGGAGCTGTGAATGTCAATTGATAGTGTTCTGTTATATTTATTAGGTACTAAGAATTTACTAAAGGAATGATAGCGAGCGCGTTCGTATTGTTTTCACCCTGAATACAGCAATATTGTTTTAATTTACACAATAATTATGACATTTTAAAGTAACTACAATTTCATATTAATTAATTAAAATGGAAAACGGACAATTAATTGACATGACAATAAAGAACGGTATATATTTACAATCTACGAAGTACCTCATTAAAGCACGATGGTTTCTATATTATACGTGTTTCTGTTGTAGTTTCAGGTCACCTTAGGTTACTGAGAACTAATGAGAACACTGATTAATCTCAGAGCAAGATATCAAAGCGACTCATTAACTCAATGTCTGTCCATTATTAATGTGCAGCGAACTATGTATAATACCTCCAGTATATTATGTGTTAGAGGTACATAAAGAAACATGTAGGTAGTTAAGTATAAATGCATGTTCATCGTAACTAGGAAGTACGTAGATACGTTGAACATGCATTTATCTCGGTTGTGCTACGGTTACGGGTGGCGAATATACAAAGGCTATACTATTTGAGTCACGAGTCAGACTCTAATAGGGGAGCTTTTGTTTATGCATATTACTTGACAACACCTAATCGAACTCAGTAAAAAAATTGACTGAAATGGATTAGCTTTTGCTCTTGTAATTTTCAAAGAAATGCAATAACAAACCCTAGTACTGTATAATACATATTCACTCAAATAGATAAGCTTTTGTCAAGATGAAAAGTAGGTATATCTTTGTTTGATATACATTGCGATGAAAGAGATAAGCTACGAGAAGGGCTCCCGCACCGGAAGGCGGAATCAGTACGGTTAGGTGCGACGACGAGCGCAGCGAGGAGGAGCATGTTAGGTTGCATATAGTTATACACGTGCGCGAGCCGAGCGAGCGAAGCGAGCGGTGCCGCGGCAGCGGCCCGCGAAGCGCCATAAACCTGGTCAGCTATTATAGTCAACCCTGGACAATCCCGACATGGTCAAAAGTCAAACGTTAAGTCATCAAAATAACGATGGTCATAATGCATGCACATTTTATTTCAATCTTTGAAAATCAGAACAATTGTATTTTGTATTTTTTTGTAATTGTATTGTATATATATATAAACTTCGGTCAATTTCTGTACTAGAATGGATTAGGGTTTGGGCAAGTTTTTGTCATACAAAAGCTAAACCAGTTCAGTTTGCACTTTCACTCTAATGGTATAGCTTTTGTAAATACGCTTACGGGTGACCGTCTCCGTGGTGCAGTGGTGTAGAGGCTACAGCTAGGGTTGCCAACTATACTGTTTTAATTAAAATATATCTTGTAAAAATTATAAAATAGAAGAAAACATTTAATAATGTTTAAGGAATGTTCTATTATATACCTACATTCCATTTAAGATTTAAAAAAGTTATAAAATGGACACTACTACAACATAATTTGTTCAATGATGTATTCACATATATGAGTAATAAGAAAAATGGTATTTCGTGCATAAATACATAAAAATTATTATATTGACATTTTTTACATTGAAAAACGACCAAGAAAAAATATATATAATTAAGAAATTGTATTAATAATAATAACAATAAAAAGCAACTTGCAAGGAAATTAGTGAAATTTAAAACAATTGCTAATATTATTTGTAAATAAATCGTTAATTTAAGGTTCTTTACAAGGTATAACAATCTATTTATTATCACCAACCACAGCGAGTCCAACAACACGTTGAATGTCAGCCATCGTGCTTATCTCGATTTGATACCATGATTAAGTCCACAGAACCAAAAATGTAATATTCTTAAAAAAATACATACTATAAGTGCTAAATTCTAAGAAAATATCGATAAAAGGCTCGATTTATCGTTGTTGATGGTCGCATGCTGGCCCCGCTGATGTTGATGCATACATACATACATAACCTCACGCCTGACTCCCTTTAAGGTACGCAGAGACAAGGGAACACTAATTTCTACGATCCAGACATACCTCTATTGCTTCCTCCACGTTCATCAAACTTTTCATACATGATCGCCGGTTACGGGTACTTTTGACTTTTGTTGATGATGATGCCTTATATAAACTCACTTCAAAACTAGTAAGGTAGGTGTTCCAGGGCTCTGGCAGGGGCTGTTCCTGAGGGTCAGGCGTGTCGCAGTATGTTTCCCAAACCTTAGGGTGCCTTGTGAAGTGATCAACGATTCCATGGAACTTCTCGATTTCATTTAACCTGTTAATAAATATTGAGAATTGAGGATGGGTAAAGGCTCAACGTTTTCCTCTTTAATTTTATTTATTTACTAGCTGCTGCCCGCGACGTCGTCTGCGTGAACGCTATGCAGCACCAAACGCACCTACGATTATAACACTGCTAGCGTGATAATATGTAGCCTATATGTTGACCCGACTTCTTAACTATCTTCATGCCAAATTTGAAGTAAATCCATGCAGTACTTTTTGAGTTTATCCCGGAAAGACAAACAGACAAAAATTCTAAAAACTATATTTTTTGTTTCTGTTTCGATTGTAGATCATAACCCAAGTATTCTTTTAAAAAAATATTCAATGTACAGTTTTGACTTTCCTACCATTTTATTATATGTATAGATAAATTGTACATAGATACAATAATGAGTTTATTTTGAGGTTGAAATTCAGTTATAATGGAGTAAAATATATGAATACCTTGAATAAAAAAAAAAGTTTTAGTTCTGGTGTTTTATTTAATTAATATAATAGTATGATTTCATTGTCATAACGCAGGTGAAACCGCACGCCTAGTAGCTGGTATTTACCTAAACATATATGTAGGTATCATTAAATTCACGTGTTTTCTATTTTTAAATATTAAGATATTAATCCTAACCGTATACGAGAGATCATTGCTAAATTAAAGTATATAGAAATAAAACAAAATCAAATTGTACTTTATTTATTTATTATGTACGCGTTTACGTACATAACGTTAAGAGCCAACCGAATAAACTCAATGAGGTCGAACTCGCCTCCGATCAAATACCGTAGCAAAAGCACGCAAGTTCGAGTTTTAACTATACAGTTCGTCGTACTGGTGGGTCATTTTAGAAATTCAAGGACGTGATTGTTTGAGATCATACATGAAGAGAAAAAATAAAATATAAAATAAGTGTAAATTATTTACTGAGTAAACTTAAACGAAAGTTAAAGAATTCATTACGCAATTCATGGTTACATAAGCGTAATGCAATAGACACATAGCGGGTGGTGGTGTGCGTGTGGCGGGAACACGTGCGTGCGTGTTGACTGAGGCAGCGCGTCGGGAAAAGTGTAGTCTTAAGGTCTCTTTATTTATTCATAGGGATTTCTGGTGAAAAATGAAAAACCTAATTTTATTATGATCAGAATCGAGTTCAGAGTGCCCTCCTTCAGTACCTATCTTAAATTGTCTTAAACCCTGTTTAGGGTCAGCTTAGACTAGCCCCACCAGACCTAGATAAGTGTGGCGTAAAAGGCGACTAGGTTCGGGGGACTTCGTTAGGTGGGAGAACTCAGAGTTTGCCTAGTTAGCGAGCATACTTTATATGAATTCGGTCGCCAAATACCACCATTCCGGCAATTTTACAGTAGCTCAATACAGACAATTTTATATTAGCTCATGTGTTAATATTTTTGACCTATATTTCACTTACCATTAGTTTTGATATAAGTCAAATTAATTTTATTCAACGTTAAAAAAATCTCTTACCTGAAAACGTATGAAAATACTTTTTTCAACACACTTGCTCGTAAAGTGAGCGTTATTCTATTGAGTTTAGAACTATAAACTGGGCTATAAGTCACGCGTGCATAATATATTATACCCTAGTGCATAATATAATGAATCCTACAAAGTTGAATAATTGTACCTTTGTGCAAATAACATGCGAGAAAACAGAGCATATTTTATTGGTCCGGGTTATACACTAAATATTTTCAGAAACAACAAAGAGGTTTTATACCACTTCAAATCCATATACATTTTTAAATGTTTGCGCCTTATATTAGTAAAATAAATTTGTATATTAAACAAATTATTCACAATTTACAATCATTTGTCATAAAATATTTGCATTTACCACTCCAAATTAAACATTTTCACTTAAAATAGGCCCTCCGTATCAGAAGGACAATTTAGTAAAATGTCTTTAAAGGCCGAACGACACAAAAGCAAAACAACCTACTAGTAAAACGTCTGAAATTTAAAATAGTCATACTAGTAGAACGTCTGAAATGGAAAATGTCATGTTAGGCAAAAGGACTGGTATACTGATAAATAAAATAAATCAAAGATAAATTTAAAATATTATATATTTTTCTAAATAACAAAAATGTTTTCCTTTACCTAGTAACATTTATAAATGTTATAGATTAAAAAATAAATCTCGTGCTTCGAGAAAACCGATTTGAACATGCGCGCCGGTCTGCGTCTTGTACTTGTAGAAACGGAATAAGGTAGATATTTAATTAGCACTTGTTTACAAACTGCTCACGCAATTTGTAGCTTAGCAATCGTCTCCGAAAAGAATGCGCTTTACATGAGACACGCGTTTTAAGAAATTATAGGGGGAAATTTCATTTTCTTCCAATTTTTTTACTTCCCTTTTGTATTTTTCATCAAAAATACGGTCATTCTTCCTCCGTTTCTGCCCCTCAAATATTGTGCGTTTATATTTAAATTCTTGCCATTTGGCTTCTTTACGCAGTGCGTGAATATATAACGGTAAACCCTTTTTTTGTCCCACCCTAGCATTATAACGCCTGTTCCATCCCTCTAATGCATTATTGGTCCTGTGTCTTTGTTTAAAACAGGTGATATTCTTCGGATTGGTTTTAACAATCCACTGTTTATTAAAATACCCAATAAATTCAGAAATACAATCAGATTCTATTTGTACTGCTTCCTCAGCAATTTTAGCCCAAACTTCATGAATAAATGTTGATGGAAGCAGTGGAAGGTTGGCAGACAATCGTGTTATCTCTCTTCCCTGTTTCGTATTAGTTACAGTTAATTTATGAGATTTGCGCCATACCGCCTTGTTAAAATGATAGTAGCACCCTGTTAGTTCTGAATCGGGGAATACTATTTGAAAAGCATTGATCTGTGCAACCTCATAGTCACATTTGAAATGTTTTATGGTAATTCCGAAACGATACTTGATTATGGAAAACATTCGTTCGTAAGTTGATTGTGTTTTATTTGGTAACAACACAAAAACTATAGGTACAACATTGGTGGTCTCCTTACAACTGTCTATATCAACGTGAAATGAATATAATTGGTAGAATGGTATCGGAACCTTAAAAGTACCGTCTCCAAAATACCATACATCACCATTATTTAAATTCGCCATTGTTTGTTGAATAAATTTTGTAACAAAAACAAATATTTTGTCATTTTCCGTCCCATCCACACAATAAAGAAAGTCATTGGCTAATAATTCTGGTATTTCCACTTCACTTACATTTGAAAAATCAGTTTTTTGCACTTGCAAAAATTTTCGACGAGCTCGATATAATGTATCTTTTTTGGAGTCACTGCATGGCAAGATGTCGAGATTAGATTTTGCAAATTGATGTTCAAATATTTTCGTAATAGGAGTAAATTTGCGGCAACATTCCGTTTTACATTTATCCATTACATAATCGAATTCATTCTTTTCTTTTTGCCTTTTGCATGAATGTAAGCTTTCCCGGATGATTTCTGTTTTATGCGCGTTCAACGTCAATGAAGCACTGCACTCTTCTCTCTTTGAGCATCTCCAAAAACTCGTCCCATTCTTATTTTTAACACTATGGTTGTATCTATAACCATCTCGGAGTAAAACATTTTTGCCCTTTTGACTGGTTATAAAAATAAACTGATCCTTATTTTCTTCCATTTTATTTGCAAAAACGTTAATCAATTCTCCATATAACAATATATTGAAATTGTGAATTTGATAGACATGATTCGATTGTCATATTATTACATCTAAAACTGGCCAGTACTAGTTGATCTAGTACTGGCCAGTCCCATTTATAATAAGGAAAACAAAGGAGTATTTAATCTGGAGTAGAATACTTCAATAAATTCATACAATAATAATAAAATTTGTTATTTAGAAAAATATATAATATTTTAAATTTATCTTTGATTTATTTTGTTTATCAGTGTACCAGTCCTTTTGCCTAACATGACATTTTCCATTTCAGACGTTCTACTAGTATGACTATTTTAAATTTCAGACGTTTTACTAGTAGGTTGTTTTGTTTTTGTGTCGTTCGGCCTTTAAAGACATTTTACTAAATTGTCCTTCTGATACGGAGGGAAAATAGGCTGTATATGCTATACAGACATTGACACATTTGACGGAAAAAAAACCTACGCGCATGCGCGAGGTTCGGCGCCATTTTTCAATCACAATTCACAGCTTTGTAATCAAGTGTGTTTGTTATTTTACGATCACGTATGTCTGTCTTTTACTCACAAGTGTGTTGAAAAACGTCGTATGTAACTCGTGAGCGTTGCTAATTACAGTCTCGGCTCATTATTAAGCCCTCGCCTGCGGTTCGGGCTCAAATCACAGCCTCGACTGTAATTAGCAACTTCGCTCACTTGTTACATAATATACTATTACGTCACTCGCTGACGTTAAGAGCCGAATAAACTTATTTAGGTTTGACTCACCTGCGATCAAATATAATATTACGTGCCTCAACACATAAGATAAAGGAATGATTGGGTCTACTTTATATACGTCTGTGGCACAAACAGCCGAATACCTGTTTCTCTACCATATGTAAAGGGTTTTACTAATTTGATTGGAAATGCTATGGGACGTGCCTCTGTCAAACAGTATGTTAACTGCAAAGATAAACCAGCTCTCATTTAAATAAACATGCCTTCGTGGTCTCCGTGGCGCATTGGTAAAGGTTCATTTGCGATACGAGAGGTCCTGTGATCAATCTCTGTTGGGTAAAATAAATTTATAAACTGGTTTGGATTTGGGTGTTTATTAATAATAATAATATTCGTTTATTTCAGGCATTATTTACAGTGCCAGTGAAAAAATACCTCGTAGTCTAACATATATATTCGATAAACAATTTTGTTAATAAATAAATCTTATAATTATGTTAGGAATAGGTGCATTGTTAGCACTATTTCACACGGAGGGTTGGCGACGTGTGACGCTCGGTGTCTTGTAAGCGGCCACGGAATCGTCGGAAAATAAGACCGTTCGGCCACAATTCTTCTTTCGTGTAGGTCCAGACAGCTATGTCCACTATCTTTGGTCTTTATAGCAACAGATTATTCAAGCTCACTTTGACACTTAAAAGTTGGCGTCTAGGTTAAAATGTAGGTAAGTATGTGATGATTATTAAATTCAGTTTTATTAAACTCAATTAACTTTATTTGACTGAACTTAGCCTTTCGTTATATTATTTTTAAACCCAAAGATGCCAACACAAAATGGTTTCAATGGAACCTATTCAAAAAAGTGTTTTATTTAACATACCTATTTAACAAAAAATTAAAACTCAGTTTTTGAAAGTGGTTATTTAAATCTGACTCAATTTATTAAAATACATTTATGATTTCAATATTTTGCTTATTTAAACCCTTCTGAAATATGAGTTTCAGGATTATCTTTACATCGACAGTATATCCGATAACTTTAATAGGAAGAACAATTTTAAAATATTGAAGACAAAATATTCATCATTCTTTTTAAACGACTACGGTGATGCTAAACGTTGTATTCCGATTTTGATGAAGGAAAATATAAGAAATAATTTACTCTACAACTGCACGGGCAAACTGCAAGATACCAAAATTAATACATGTTCTTATTCTACTACCAGACACATTGTCGTGTCAGAGGCTTCTGATTACCAAGCTTTCAGCCTAACAAGGATTAATATCCGCCATGTTGTGACGTCAGAGCTGTCAAAGTGCATCGGTCTGGTAGGGTGAGTAAAATAGCTGATGCGCATGAAAAATGTTTTCTGTTTCCATTATATTTTTGATTTATTTTATTTGTTTATAGCCTCGACTCCCTAGATTTGCGTGTCGTAATATAATGTTAAACCAATTCGAGTTGTACATTAGCGACTATTCTTAATGTTATGATTGTGTAACGTGATCGTCTGTAACACAAAAAAATGATTGTCAAAAATACCCTTGTTATTCTAAGAAGGATTCTACAATACCATTTGTTATGCAAGTCTAAAAAACAGCACCTTAATAGTACCTTAAAAGATACTAGGGTCCGTACATAAAAGACCCTTTCAACTATGATGGCGACCTTAAGTCGATGATTTACGTACCTTTAGCGTTAAACTTAGCATTTTTTAAGAACATTTCAGTCCCATAGAAGTAAACAAGTAAGTAGAATTACTTGTTCATTTCGAATAAAAAGAATACAATAATAATAGCTAGGTGTGCGGGCAGACGCCATTATCTGTGCTAAATCTTGTGTTGGTTCTGAAAAATAACTTTGTAAGATTCCTACATACATATTGATTGCTGCATCCAGCTTGTTGCATCCATTCATAATACTTTATTTTTGACTACATTTTTACGGAATTTTCCGTAAAGATGTGGTGAATGTCTTCTTCTTTGTTCGATGTATCGATGTGTTAGATGTATCGAGACGATTTTTTGGTTAGGATGTGTCCTGAGCGAGACACCTAACATCTTTTAGGTAGTTAAGAGTTGTTATATTATTATATTATCCATTAGATGAGATTTTACATACCCATTAAGTTCCACCCAGCCTTGTGGGGTGATGAAAGTAACGGGGCACTGCGGTATATGGCGTGGTTGAGCTCCACCCAGTAGGAAATGTACGTGATCTTGTAGGAGTTTGTCCTCAGCTAACATTATAGTGATAGTCAACAGCAATGAAAATACCAGTTTATCCTGAAACATTTACAATATGGAATATCATAGTTAACAATTCTATAAGTAACGTATTTATGAGTTGTATTTATGAGTTGTGACCGGTGCGTTCTATGGTAATAAGGACCTTTTAATCAGCAAATTTTTTATTCATTTAAATTACGTACTCAATGGGCACCTTTTACTTGATTTTCTGTATTTTTTAAGTAGCCACAAAGATTTAATGAATTTTACAAAATTCACCTTTTCAAACAAGCTTCGACAAATGTTTGCATATAAAGAATAAGTGAAATACTCCCGCAGTATGGCGAGTCTTTCTGGTATCTCCTCAACTTTCTCTGTGTTCTCAATGGACGCTGTGAACAGGCCTTCGAACCAACCAAGGGAGTATTGGTACATGGGATCGATGTGAGCAATTGATGCTGTAAAAAAATATTAGTTACATATTTAATTATATAAGGAAAACTCTGTAACAATAAATATTTGAAGATATAAAATATATTAAATTAAAAAACATCAAAAAAATACTTAAAAGGATTGTATCGCTTATAATCATATTTTACAGTTTAAATCTACGGGATAAAGAGTGATTAATTTAATCTATTACATCATGAAAACTTCAAACAATACAAAAAAATATCTTCTGTACTGAAAGCAATTGGGAGTTTTAGAAAGCTGGTGATTTACTGATGACATATGTATTTTGTTATTGACAGCTGATAGTTCTAGATCTTACCTTCCGTCGCCTTCATGTGAACTTACACAGGGTATCTCAAAATATATGAATCATAACGTATTTTTTTATTTTTATTTAGCCCACTTAAAGCCTAGCTAAGATATTGCCAACAATTTGATTCAGATGTTCTGGGAAAACCTGTATAGCAGTGAGGTAGTGTGAAATTGTTTTGTTTACCAATTAAAAAGAAAAGATTTGTTGAATGTGTTGCAATTGGGACGTAATCAGCTCTTGCGTGGTCTATAGCCTTTTCAGTTTTCGTCGCTACCACCTGCTTCTCTTTTATTTCATTGGCTGTATTTTTTGCGGAATCCAAAATCTTTAAAATAAAAAACGTTTTTAAATTAAAGAAACATTCAGTATGTCTACTAATACTACTGATTTAATTTAGAGGAAAAATAAAATCAAAACTACTAAATAAACCGTTTGAAAAAATTTTCCACCATTAAATAGCTATATTATACACAGGCTTTCCGCGTCCGCTTTGTTGAATGAAACCGCTTAAAACTATTAGTTCTCAATAAATTAATACCACAAGCTATGAAATATCATACAGAATCTTACTTGCACAGCTTCTTCATCTTCTAAAAGATGCTCAGATGTAGACAACACATTCAAAATCTTTTTCTCAATATCCTGCAAAAGTCTTCTATGCTCTGCCCCCTGTGTCGTCAAGTCAGATTTCGCTTGCTGCAGGTCTGGTCGTTCCTTAGCTACCACTCTTGATAACAGTTGCTCTTGCAAACCATCTTTTGCAAGCATGAAATTAACAAGAGTCACACGTACACCAACCTCTGGTAAATAGTGAGGGTTAGCAAGTTTTGTACTGATATACAATCTGAAAAAAATGTTTTTTATTACGAATTAACATTGAAAAAATAAATGTTGATTCGCAGTATTATAGAGCGAATGATTTACTTGAAGTCTTTGCTGTATTCAACCACACTATCTCCAATTTTAATACACAGTGCACCGCCTTGTTTGAATGTTTGTTGTTGCAATAGCGGTTCCAACATCGGATCCAAATCTTCGAGGACATTTTCAAGTAAGACCTAAAATCATAAAAATATGAAATACAATAAATTTTGAAATAATTCTCAAAAATCATCATAAAAACCATTTATGTTTAAATAATATAAGACATTTACAGGTTGCCCAAATTGTACAGCATTTTCTAGTACACGCCCAAGATCTGTTTGTGTTAATCGTACAATACACAAATTGTTCGGTTTCTCCATATTTTTGATCCATCTATTGGCTTGCCCCTGTGGGTCGATCATAAGGGGCCAGCGTCTAGCGCTCCTGAAGTAGGTAGAAACATCGTTAATGAATCCCTTTAATATTATTTCAGATATTCGAGAATGCTTTGAGTACAATATTAACTCACATCATAATTATAGCACTTTCCGTACTGAAGTCATCGGCTGGAAGACCGTCAATATTCCATTGTTGAATGGTAACAGGGTCACCCAGAACTTGAATAAGACTAAACTTTAAAGTACATACAATACCGCAATCGTGACAATTTTGTGCCCATTTTTGAATCTACAAATATAATCAGTAAAAAGATTAATTAACAAAACGAAATAAAATTAAAGTAAGAAAAGCTTTAAATTTATACTACCTGAACGGTTCTAAAAGCTGCTGTAAATGGTCCTAAATAAGCAATGATTCCAGCTGATATCAATATGTCACCTAAAAACAACATAATAAATAATTTTGTATAGATACAAAAATAAACATTATTTTATCTTTATTGAATGAGCGGTACTTGCCTGTAAGAGTATTGTAAGTGGCTCTTAAATCCTTAGCGATCTGAGTCCATCTTGTTTTTTCTCCACCGAGTCCAGATATCAACATCTCGGCACGTTTTAATTTGTTACTGCAGTCCATTACTTCGTCATCCAACATTTTTTGTTGCCTCCTCTGTTCAGCTAGCGCTTCTTCCAAGACAGCCAATTTATCTTGAATCTAAAATTAATTATTCATAATATACTTATCTGTATTTGTCAAAAAGATTTAAAAAATCTATAAAATGAGTATCTACCTCTTTTAACTGAGCTTGCTTAATCGCTAGCGCCGTCATAGCTTTATCATACACTGCCTGAGCAGCAGCCAATTTCTGCTTCTTTGGCGCAACAACTTTAGCCACTTTGTCATATTTGGTCATGGCAATTACCCATTTGCACATTCCTGAAATTGAAAAAATAGCAACGATGTAAATAAATATCTCATCCAAAAATCACTTCAGGCTATGTAATTATCATGTGTCATATCTGTACCTTCTGCCGCAACTGAAACAGCCCTGATTTTCTCTGGCACAAATCCATCATCTTGCATTACAGTGGCCATAAGTTTTTTCATGACTGGCGGTGGAATATTATCTTTATCATAATTTTGCAGTCCCTCCAAAAACTTTATATCGTTGAGAACTTTCTTCGATGGGCCCCAGTAATCCTCGATAGTTCCCACGCCTGATGGATTTGGTGCTTTGTCCGGTTTAATATCCTGTATTTATTGTAACACTTGCTAAAAATTACATTCTGAGCAGTAATATGTCAAATGCTGGACATAACCATCTTTAGAATGACCGTGAAGGATAAGCCCCAGTTAGACGGTCGGAAACAAAACATCAAACCAAGGTGACCTTGCTAGTTTAAAACAGTGAAGACGGCTGTTGACAACCAAATTACGCATGACCTTGGCGGGTTGTAAACGACGGTGCTTAGAAACACAGTCATACATCTACATAGACAAAACAAAAGTCACGATTTGTATTAAAACCAAGCGTGCGGACTTTTTAAGACCTATTATGACGTCACAGCTGATATTTATTACTGGGAAATACAAACAGATTCAGAGACACCGATGCCGCCGATGAAATCGATTATTAAGAACGATATCGATTTCTTGGAATCGACTTTCTAACAGACATACGCGCGGATTAAATCTAGAGGCGACCAACCTCGACGCTTGGTCGGGGTTCAGACATGCAAAATACATACATTTGCGTTATCCATGTAGATGTATGTCTGTGTTTAGGACAGTGTGTACCCTTGTTATTGTATATTTTACTATGTAACTATAACTATAAATGACTCGAGGTTTGTAGCTTTTTAGCCTGCGTTTCAACCTTTCCTTCTTTATATCCTCAATTGCATACAAAACTGCCATCGCGAAGATGTTGCCAACGCGAGAGATCAAAGCGCACTGACGATTTGGGGCGTGGCTTAGCGTGACCTTGGTTTGTGTTCTTGTTTGGAGGTTTTTTACAACCACTGTTTATAGTGTGGATCATACTAAAATTATTTGCAAACAACTTCTACTTACTTGTCGGCGCGTTCATAGAGAAAGCCATTGATAAGATAAATCATAGAGATAAGATAGAGTGACTGATGGTGTCGGCGCATCCGTCAACATAAAACATCAGGTTGACTCTTAGCTGTCAAAGTCAGCCTAGCGAAGCGTCATTGTCGATGGTTGTGAGGGCAGCCATCTGAACACACAGTTGTTCGAGACGGCGCCCGCGCACCACGCTTGTGGCGAATCGCTCTGCATCCACGTGACAGTTATAATTAGTGCTATAATTAAGTTGGTGTCGTGTTGCTTAGACTGTACATTGCCCATTTGATTGTATATTTCGATTATTAATCCCGTGCTGATTAAATTACTGTGATTGTGACAAAGACTCGTGATTTCCCTGCTCGCGCCCACGTGCCTAACTATTTACCCACATACTCGTACATTACACAAGATGAGTTCCGATTAAGGCCCTCCTGCCCCTTCATCAGAAGTGGGATTACCTGGAGCACAAAACGAGAACCAAACCGTAGAAACAGACGCCCAAAAATTATTCAGCAATATGGAGAAGCTATTGTCTCGAATCCTTGCGGCTCAGCCCACACCAACTGGGAGTATTAGTCATACTACGCAATCGCTACCGTTTGATCCTGAAGATCCAGACGCTGATATAGAGGGTTGGTGCAAAATAACCGAAGCTATCGTAGAGAAGAAATATTTGGATGGAATAGACCTACTCATGGCTCTTACCAGTACTTTAAAAGGTCGAGCTGCTGCGTGCATCACTAAATTAAACTTAAATGAATTGGAGCGATGTTGAGGAAGCACTTCTAGCAAAGTTTTCGAAACCAAAATTATTCCAAGATTATTTTGATAAAATTTTACGATTTCAACTTGGCAAAGAATCTGCATCGGAAGCTGCCCTTAGATTATGGAATTTAATCGACAAAATACCTAAAGATTTTATGCCCGAGGAAGCACTAACCGGATTTGTTATTTCAGTCCTATCTCCGAATGATGGATTGATTCGTCGCGAACTCAGTGCTCATAACATCAAGACGCGTATCCAATTATTTCAAATACTGGGACGTGTTTCTCTAAAGCGCCGGTCAGACAGTGCTGAGAGCAATAAACCTGAATCCAAGCGATTCCGGAATGATGAAAGATTTGGTGGCAGATGTAACTTCTAAGGTATCACGGGACGTCGTTTCGCCGAATGCCGGAAACGTCGAGACGAATCGGGATTTAAAATGCAAGACACTTGGCCGAGTTCATCACGTGCGACGGAGAGTGGATCGTCTGTATCCTGTTGTTCGTGCGGATAAAGGGGGCATGTCGCAACTAGCTGCCCACAGAAAGGGAATGCAGTAGACAGGGCTACGGTCAGGGAGGTTCATCATTGCGAGCACCGCCCTTCCAGGGGCGCTTTGGAAACGTCTTCCGGTGAGTCTGTTCCATTTTGTTTGATAGCGGATCATCTTGCTCGTTGATAAAAGAGAGCTTTTCTAGTAAGTTCCCAGGTACTGTGCACAATGATCTTGTGTATCTTAAGGGCATTGGCGGTGATGAAATAAAATCTACGTCACAGATTTCGAGTGAGGTTAATCTTGGAAATTTTATAAAACTCTTGACATTTCATGTAGTACCAGACTCTTGCCTTGCGGGCCCTGTTATTATAGGTAGGTGTTATCTGTAAGCATTGTTTGCATGAAGTCTATTTAATGTTGGCACATTGTCTATGTTGGCACATTGAGTGAGAAGAGTAATGTCGTGTGTGGAAGGTGGTCGAAGGGATAATGTCGTCCGGGCCATGCAGCTGATAGCGGCTGGTTGAAGGGACACATTCATCCAGTCCAACCTTAAGTGTTCATTTGGTTGAAAGGACAGTGTCATCCGGGCCATGCACGTGTGGCCGGTCGAAAGGACACACCCGTCCGGTCCAAATTGATGCTGTGTGATCCTAAAGATAGGACATGCCGATAAAGACTGCATTGTTTGTTAAGTGATTACAAAGGTGTCGTCCGGTCCATGAGTGGTGAAAAGGACACACGCTTTTTTGATTCTGAGACAGTTATAGTTGTACGATAGTAACATTACGTCTACTAGTCATAGCTTGTCAATATGGTTTAGACGAATGATGTCGTCCGAGTCAGAGTCCTTTAAGTTGACTGACTTGTTCTGATGTTTTGCAGATGATGGTAAGACGAATGATGTCGTCCGAGTCAGAGTCCTGTAAGTTGACTGACTTGTTCTGGATGTTTTGCAGATAATGGTAAGACGAATTTTGTCGTCCGAGTCAAACTGAGTTGGCTTGTCAATGTGGTGTAGACGTAAGTTGTCGTCCGAGTTAGACCCTTCCATAGGGCTTGCTTGTCTATGAGGCATCAGACGTAATGTCGTCCAAGTCAAGGAGTGGCTTGTCTTTGATGTCGATGTCGGTAAGACGAAAATGCGTCGTCCGGGTCACATCCTACTGAGGATTGGCTTGTCTAATAGTCACGTCCCCCAAAGCATCTAAATCAAGAAAAGACCTTAGCCTTCGTGTGCATAGGTGGTGGGAACTACCCTGAACGGGTTGGTAGACTTCAAGGTACGTTAACGCTTAATGTTACTTTTAAATTGTGTTTGATATAGCAAGTTTATCCTAATGGAGGAGATGACATCCATAGTGTCGGATTCATCAGGCCTCACTAGATGGTTTTATGTGGTTTATCCTAGTGGAGGAAATGACATCCGTATATGCGGATTCATCAGGCCTCACTAGATGGTTTTATGTGGTTTACCCTAGTGGAGGGGGTGACATCCATATGTGCGGATTCATCGGCCCCCACTAGATGGTTTCAGGAGTCGATCCTAGTTCAGAAAGTGACATCCATCTGGTTTGGTTTCACAAGTTCTAACTAGATGGTACCTATTGATATGTCAGGATGAACGAGCGTATAGATTCTGAACTGTTTGTTGCAGATTACCAACTTTTAGCGCCCGAGGACGGTCGCATGTCAGTCTGGCCGTGTCGGCGCGTTCATAGAGAAAGCCATTGATAAGATAAATCATAGAGATAAGATAGAGTGACTGATGGTGTCGGCGCATCCGTCAACATAAAACATCAGGTTGACTCTTAGCTGTCAAAGTCAGCCTAGCGAAGCGTCATTGTCGATGGTTGTGAGGGCAGCCATCTGAACACACAGTTGTTCGAGACGGCGCCCGCGCACCACGCTTGTGGCGAATCGCTCTGCATCCACGTGACAGTTATAATTAGTGCTATAATTAAGTTGGTGTCGTGTTGCTTAGACTGTACATTGCCCATTTGATTGTATATTTCGATTATTAATCCCGTGCTGATTAAATTACTGTGATTGTGACAAAGACTCGTGATTTCCCTGCTCGCGCCCACGTGCCTAACTATTTACCCACATACTCGTACATTACACAAGATGAGTTCCGATTAAGGCCCTCCTGCCCCTTCATACTTAACCTTGGTTTGATGTTTTGTTTCTAACAGTCTAGCTGGGGCTTAACTAAGTAGAAAAATACTGCAGATAATAGATAACTTAAGGTGAATTTGAAGAAAAAAATATAATTTCCTAATCGCGAATTTATAATTATGTAATTCCTAGCTATTTACCCACGCAGTTTTGAATTTCGCAGTTATTTCAGGATAAAAAGTAGCCTGTGTGCTATTTCAGACTGTAGTCTTCTTCCGAATCCGTTCAGCCGATCTCCCGTGATTGAGGAACAAATATCCATACATCCAAACTTTCACATTTATAATATTAAGAAGAATATTAATAAATGAGAAATAACAAGTCCAGCCACAGAATATTTTTTTTGGCCACGTGATCAAGCTTCTATTTTCATAACTTAGCCACGAGACAATATCTTTGCGAAAAATGTGTCTTGAAGCAATTTATACTATAAATATACCATAATAATTTATACTAAGTAATATATTTATTGACATTGCGATGAAAAATATTATGCGATAAGATGGGCTCCCGTTCCGGAAGACATAGTCGATAGGTTAGGTGCGAAATAGTAATATTAAACTATAAATAAGCCCGACGTGGTTTGTGGCACGGATTGTGGCTAACATAGTAATTTAGAAGGCAACTTAGATTTTTAGAGGGAAATAATGCTAGTCTGTTTAATTAGCACCCATATAATTAATTATAGAATTCATAATATTTGCAAATCAACAGAAAAATCGAGTACTACGCGCTTGCTTTGAAAAAAGTAGAGAATTATACGGCTTCCTTATTTGGAGATCAGTTTTATTTCTTTCTTTGTTTAATTTCGTTTTTAGAATAATAATTATAACTAATTTACTTACCGGATCATCCTTAAAGTAAGCAAGGAACAAAAACATTGATGGTTATTTTGTTATAAATAAATAATAATAAATAAATAATAAAATCCCCAAACAATCACACCAACTACATGGCCCTAAAGTAAGCATAACTTGTGTTATGGGATACCATGTAGCGAACTAGGGGGGAACCTAGAATATAAGAACCTAGAAGATAAACGCCCAGACACGGAACATTTTTTTTTCTTGTTCGGTGCGGGAATCGAACCCGCAACCACTGGCGTCTGTGGGAGACAGGTTTACCCCATCGCCAAAGTGGTCGTAATATGGTATTGCTAATTCTAGCATTATAGATTCTTTGTAGTTTCAGAGAATGTAAATAAAAAATTGTTAACGCTCTAACCTTTAATATACAAATTGCTTCCATCACGAGTTTGATGCCTCGGGGAGGACTTTTCATGGTCTTAATGAATGTAATGTCTTGAGGAGTCAAAGTGTCCAACGCAGCTAAGGCAGCATTTAGAATTGGCATTGCTTCTGCTAGATCCGCATCACACTCGTCTTTTATACCTTGAGCTTCATTTGCCTACCGAAGAGTAAAAACCATTGTCAATATAGCATTAACTGTTGATATTAATAAGTTCACAGAGGAAGCCCCTTCACAGTATCGAAACATTTGCGTCTGTCAGTTGTTTTATACCCGCAAGACGTAGACGGCTACACCACACGAAGGCAAAATACCTGAGTACCTTCGATAATATTTTCTTATTTATATACCAATTCAACAACAAAAACGAATTTCTATTTTGCTTCCAAATCCAGATTTCTATCTCGGATTGATAATTTAAACTCAATTAAAAAACGCAGGATGCCTCGTATACTCGAAAAGTTTCACCATCGGGAACATTACCTGTTCTTCGGCCGCTTTTTGGTCAACTAAAACTTCAGCCTCCACTAAAGCAACTCCTGCCTTCTCTATCTCGACTTCGGCCGTCGTCTCTGCGACGGCTGCCGCTCCTGCAGCTAATTTCGGCTGTAGAACCTCTAAGGCTTGTTGTAAAGCGGCCACGGACTTCGAGGCCACTGCGAGCTGGTCAAGCCCTGTTAGGTATCTTTTTTCACCTGATAATAGCTCCCTGTTGAGGGATTAATAATGTTTTAATATTGTAAGTAGGGTTTAATCTCATTAAAAGTTTTTGCGTTTTCATTTCAATAATTTCAGTTCACAGAAATCCTAAGCTGTTGCGAGCTTGGAAACTTTTCTAGACTGGCTTCTGGATGTAAACTAGTTCTACTGTGCGGTATGCATTACACAAGCTAATTTTTGATGTTTAAATGTGAGTCATTTATATTTCTTATGAACAAAACTGTGACAATTAGTTCGAAACTTCGAGATAATTAAATAAAGGAAGATATTCGAATTATGAAAACTCAAACATAGACCCAACTAATAAAAAATAGCGTTAATAGGGATGAGGTAATATTACATTCACAAACCTGCGTTTCTTATTCAGCAACGTTTTAAACGTGTTTATCAGTTCCAAGTATGCTGTGGGCGTAACGTAGTTATATCTCTTCTGTCGGATGAGGAACTGGCGAGTGAGCTCCTGCGTGTCGCAGTGGAAAACTTGGCAAAGTTTGATGGACGTGTTGCGTTCCAAATCCGTGAGCTCCACATCATGCAAAAACCGTGTAGCTACAGCTAACAAGGCATCTGGAGGCCATTCCTGAAATCATTTGTCTTTTTAACAATACTGAACTTTTATTAAATTAAAAGCAAATTACAGTCGTATTGGTAAAGTCATCGCTTCTAGCCCAAGCCATGCTTTCACTTTTTAACTCCAATGTAACTGGTACATTACCGTGAGAGTCAAACGCAAGCTTGGCTTTGCAAAACGTTATCTTAAAACGCTGCGCCGTAAGCTTCATTTGAGGAAAACAATCATCACTCCAACCAAATGAATGGTATAAAAAAATATTTGCGATTAACTGCGTATGTTCTCAATCACAGATGGTGAGAAAAAAGGTCCATGCAGATTTATAAAGAATCTTGCTCTTCATGAATCATAGCTTTCGTGACGATGTTGACCTATACATGCATATATCCAATATAAAATTACCTGAAACCAATCAATTGTGCAGCAGTTGACGAGTGACGGGAACTTCCTGATCCTGGTCCTCAACGATGTTCCCGCTGGAGACATGGCCAGGACAATATGCAGCTGGTCTCGAACGATCGACACGAAGTACGTGTACAATGCCGTCGGACTGCCGTCTGTTTGAAGTGATTTGTCTCGTTGGCGATCTACCTAAAATATAATATTGTATTGAGTTTTTAAGATTCATTATTATTTGGCATATTAAAAGTCTTTTTGCTGAAAACGACCCTCGGATGAGGACAGTAGAGACAGAAACTGATCTTCAGGTGGAAAGTGATCATGGAGAACAAGGTGCTATGAGAAACCTATTCAATCGAAGCTAGAAATTTTTAAGTAAATTTGAAACCTAATATTATCATGTTTTGTATTCCAAGTACACTTTCCGGCACTCGTGGACATAATTGCTTTAACTACAATGTAACACTTACAATTCTCATTTTTTCGCATAATTCCGCTTTTTCATCTGCACCGAATATATTAGGCACTTCCCCGGAATTGAGCATATTATTGACGTCCTCCAGAAAACCTTCCTCTTTGATCTGTGAAAGAGAATATAATTGATTTAAAGGAATAATTAGGATTATTTTTTATCTAACACATATTGTAAAGAAACGGTCGTCTTTAACTTGCCTGCGATTCGATAAACAGGAATACCATGTGTAAGTCGGGGACGCTAGATTTCTTTAGCAAGGTTTTTAAATCTTCCCGCCATTCATTCTTGCCGTAAGTCCTGCTCATTTCCACCTAATAAAGACAATACAGTATTAAATCATATATTTGTATTTAATCATTTTTTTTATAAAGATAGCTATTTTAATGCAGCTACAGATGGTGTTAGCATAGTTGTTTACTAACTTAGTCTAATAAAACCTAATGAAATTCGTTACAGTAACAATTTTAGATATATGCTATACAGGGTGTCCCGTAAATAGTAGACCAACGGAAAACCGGAGATACAAGGGGTTGTCTGGAATCCGAAACACCAATTTTTTTTTCTAGCTAAGTTTTTTTTGAGACATACCGATTTTAAATATTTTGTAAATTTTTTCATAATTTTTTTTTCATGCATTTTTTCCAGATTTTCATTTCATTAGATAATTAAAGAGAGAGCATTCTTTTTATTCAATGTATTAATAACGAACATTTATCTGTAAAAAAAATTACAGCAAAAACAAAAAGATTGATCACTCCACAAGCTGTGGATCTTGTCTGCACCGGCGCAACATCTCCTTACAGAAATCTAAGCGACGTTGATAATCCGCTGGCAGCAATGCTTGCACCTGTTGGACATGGTACGGGTGCATGCGGTTTCTTTTCAAGACTCTATGTTACCGTACTTGTAGCGTACCCGTGAGTCTAGAAACACGGCGTATGCTAATAGAAGGATCTTGTCTAACTTCCATCATTACCTGATCTTCATCCACCTGTCTAGGTCTTCCTTCGAGGATTCGACCCTCTAAATACGCGTTCCTGACGCGGAGTAAAACTCCATGATCGGGATAGCGTTCGCAATTTGGATACCTACCGCACACGATATCTACGTGCGGCCTTCCGAGCATTACCGTCACATTAACCGTATATAAAATACATTTCTGCGTATTGACGAGCAGTAAAAACAGCGGGATTACCCAAGATCAGTTAAATTGCTTACACCTTAAATCTAGTCTGCATTAAATTACGAACTAATGGATTAGTGAATTTTCGTTTACACGGTTTCGTTAATTATGTTTTCAGTACCATCACAGCCTATACCAAGAGGGTCACACACAATACGTTCCTTCTTTGAGCGATACAGGCTATATATATTCAAGGTTTTACATAAATCTATAGTATAAATAGCAAAGTACCTGAAACAGGTCGTATTCGTTGATGTGAGCCGATAGCCTTGTTAGAGACTGCCTTCCCGAGCCGCCGAGCCCCACAAGAAGTGCGTGCGACCGTGGTTGTGTCAACACGCGGCAGATACGGGATACGTGCTCCACTGCAAATCTTTATACATATAAAATAATATCAGATAGATATGTCTGTATATAAAATAATAAAATAAAATCCCTAGACAATCACACTAACTACATGGCCCCAAAGTAAGCGTAGCTTGTGTTATGGGATACCATGTAGCGAACCTAGAATATAAATACATAAATAGATAAACACCCAGACACGGAACATTTTTTTTTCTTGTTCAGTGCGGGAATCGAACCGGCAACCAATAGCGTCTGAGGCAGACGAGTTTACCCCATCGCCAAAGTGGTCGTCGAATATGTACGTATGTTTGGGTAATTTCAAAACTACTAAACAGACTTTCATGTAACGTAGTTTGCGTGCACACAGAAGGCCATTTAACATAACTATACATTACATGCAGAGTTATCACAGTTTCGTCGTTTTTGTATAATTTGTTCAAAAGTATAATTTGTTCAAAAGTAATAATGAGATATTTCACGCGAACGAAGACGAGTGCCTATTATGTACAGGTGGTATAAAATAAATAAATAAATATTTCTGACACTCACACAACATTATCTAGCCCAAATTAAGTTTCTTAAAGAACTTGTGTTATGGATACTAGATAACTGATATACTTAAGAAATATACATACATACATAACGTCACGCCTGTATCCCTTATGGGGTAGGTAGAACACCAGAGGTTACAAGACCATCTGATGTCACGTTTGACAAATTTGGAGGTATTATAAAGATGGAGAGAGACTATTGTAGTGTCAGGGGTTCAGCCCACAAAACCGCCGTTAAAACCTCTGTCCCTGAACTGACTTTTACAGTATGCCCGGGAAGAGAAGCAGCTGGTACATTCTACATTTTTATTTCGCTCCCAGTCCAGCATGGAAGCACTTAAGAAATATATAAACATACATATTTTTTATTAGAATAAACTGAAATAAACATATAAACGTCCATGACTTGACGACTAATATCTGTGGTCATCACACAAATATCCGCCGTCGCCGGGATCTAAACCCAGGACCTCTGGCATAGAAGGCAATGTATGTTAGCGCTACACCAGCCGGTCGTCAAAATAAAAAACTAAATAACACTTTTTAACGAGTAAGTGTTATGTGTCAAAATGAACAGTCTCTTCGCTATTAGATACTCACCGAAACAGTACAAGATTCATGGGCTTTTTGGACATGCTATTGTACTCCGCTAAGAAAGCATCTACTGTCGTATTCAAAAACTCCATATTTGTAGTTTCCATGTAATGTCTGGTGTCTCCTTTCGGGTTCGCAAAATCACAATAAATTAAGTTTCGCAAATGTTGGTCGGTTATCTAAAAATATAATTGATTTAAGTAAACTAATCACACAAAGTACCATACTTAATACAAAAAAACATACCCACCCACTCACATATAAACACTCACAACACACGCACGCACACAAACACACACGCATTTACACACAGGCGTACTTATATGTAAATATGTAACACCCTTTATCTAGTCTATAAATAATAAAGTCTATAAATAGTAATATATAAATATATTTAAAAAAAATGGTTAGGTACTTTAAATGCTGTTTTTAATTATGATATTAATTTTAAAACATAATGTTAATGTTTAAACTGTTTTCCTAACTTTATTGTGTCCATAATATGAATGCCCAAGATACAGGTTCTTCCTAGCGTGGGATCCACAGTTCGTGCATTCTGTATTGTTACAATAAATTAGTTACGTCTTCTATTAACAATTATGTTATTTCCAGATATAATTTATGACACAAAGTATTATTCTCATCTTTTAAGTCGTTAAGTCTGAATGTAACAATTTAAAGTTTAAATAAAGAATTTTGAATTAGAAATTTGACTAATATTGCAAAAGAGTTTGTTTCTTTCTTTTCAAAACTCTGCATTTTGTAAAATAAAAATATTACCTAACAGAAAAAATAAAAAAAAATGTTTTTGAATATGTCAAACTTTTGGGAATGAGGTCAACTTTCGTCAATAGTTATGGTGCTAAAACGGGGGAAGCAGTTGTACTTATAGTTAATTTTAAAGTATTATCAAAATTTACTAAATTGCTTTTAATATATGTTCTGAAACTAACTAGCTAGTCCTTTTTAAAAGCACACCGCATAATATATCATACTATAATATATCAATTATAATTTCTTCAAACTTTTCGTTATTGTAAGATCTAAGTTATCTGAAATTATCGTTATCACTCTAAGTTACCGTGTCTTTTGGATTGTCCAAGAGTCTTCTCAGCAATGTGTCAAATTTATCACTTAAATGTACTTCAGTAGCTTGTCGCAGGCACTTCACGAACCATAACCTATCGGTGTCCTCCACTAAGCGATCTGAGAACACCCTCAGACATTCATGGATCCAGAGCCTTTTCATGGAACTTAAGTCTGGGGTTACTGAAGGGACCGATAGTAGGACGCCCTGAAATATAAAATAAAGAGATAATGAAATGAAAAATCACAGAGATATGAAAAGCTTCGATTTTCTTGGTGCAAGTTATTATTGCTTTGTGAAATTTAGTATTTTTCTTAAATAAATGCAAAAATGTGATAAATAAAAATGACCCAACCAGGACTCAAACCTGGGGGGCCCCGGTAGCTCAGTGGAAGAGCACTCGTCCGGCAAACGAGAGGTCCCAGGCTCGAGTCCTGGTCGGGTCATTTTTATTTCTCACATTTTTTCATTTATTTAAGAATAATTGAGCACAAAACATTATAAGTATTTTTCTTTCAAGAAGCTCCTTAAAACAAATCATACAAATAATTTTCACAGCCCTTTTATTATAAATGCTATTTTATCAAATGATACCTTATAATAACCTAATGAAAATTCTTAAAAGAAAATATATTTAGACTGAATTTTATTGTAGGTATCTTGGTTATTAATTACCAAAACACAAAAATATAATTCTGTGTCGAAATCAGCCGTCATTGGAAAATCTAGCAATAAAAACTTTTGTGTAAAGTATTTTTATTTATTTATATATTCTTCATTATACACATGGACTAAGAAATAATTTTGATAACAATGTTATAGGTACAAAGCACAATTATATAATATAATCTAAAGACGATCTCTTCCTGGCAACCCTGCAGACCCGGCAATGTAATATAAATTGAACAAGCTTGTTGAATTATTTATGTATTATATTATGAATCATAAATTTTGCAATTCAGAATTTAGCAAAAACTTAAACTATCAATAAAACAATAATCGAAATACCAGAATAACTCTCGAAAAGTCCCGCAAGTTGAATGTGTAGTGGGACTTAGAAGGAGTCGGCAATAGGTTGAGGCGGCACTGCTTGTACACCTCGAGGGTTCCGTTCACCAGCTCCTCAATGGCTGGCTCAAACTCATAAGAAAAACCCCTGTGAAATAATTAAGAAGCTTTGTAAATGCTGTGAGAATTTCACGATAGAATAAATAAAAAATAAATCAATAATTTTATCATTCAGACCACTCTATCTAGCCCAATACATTAACCCAAGAAAAAAACTTGACAGATAAATAAGAATAAATTTTGAAAATATTAGAAATAAACTTTAATAATCGTATACCTACACATCCATTACTTGACGCCTAATATGATAGAAATATCAACCTGCTTGGGGTTCGAAACCTAGATCCTCTAAGAAGACAATTTTTTACCACCGGCGAGCATCCAATAAAGGGTTAATTTTAATTTAGCGCATCCATTGAGATATTATGACTACGTATAGAGAAGCTATCGCGAACAAAAAATGTGTTGCATTGTTATGACAAGAGCATGGAGCATGCGCGGCATGGACTGAATTGGGTCCTGCGTCGGCTGCAGGACCAGTATATATTTAATACAAAATTATGCAAATCAATTTTTGGTTAAAAATGATAGTTATTTTTATATTTATTTTATTTATTATTTAGATAATTTTTTTCAAAGCAATTTTGGAACCAAAATGTTAATCAGGTACTTTCTGATGAAATCCTTAATCAAACTGTACCCAAAATCAAAATCCGTTAGTAGTGTCCCTTCTGCGCCAAATTAATATTTTTTTTACTCTATGCAATTTGAAAAACATAGTGACTTGGTGAAATAAATGCAAATTGCTTATTAAGTAGATACTTTAGGTGAACTAACACGTGAAAAGTGACTCCCTGGGATTTATTTGTATTTTCTGTATTGTCCAAACAGTGCCTCAGCACACATGAAGGCATATTTGAAAAATTTTCAACAGAAAACACCAACGCAATTAATTGTTCTGACAAGCATTTGTCATACACGAATAGTTAGGGCAGAAAGCCTAACTAGGGCAAAAAGTTGTATGGGATGTCCTCTCTATACGTAGTAGTAATATCGCAATGAGCGCATCACCTCTTGCAGCAAGCCTCTCCACAACGAGCCCAACAATTTTAGTTCTACGACTTTTTAAACTTAATAATTTTAAACATTTAAGTTTTCCCATACGAAACATATTTATTGTCTCCAAACTGGTTACTCTATTTACACTGAGGCTACACACCTACCTTGCGTCACGCCACCTACAGCGGGACACGGGTTTGCGGGGTGACGCTCAAAATACAGAGTAATAAATAACAGAGGGAGCAAAAATTTGTTAGTTTTTCTTTTTGTGTGCTACTTATCAAGATTTGTAAAAATTGGATTGATATGGACAGGCTTCCTGCAAGAGGTGATGTATATATATCTGTATATCTCGTGTTACTTCTAGATCCTGTAGCTGTGTTATGATGAAACTTTTAATTTGGTTCAGCAATTTTTGAGTTTAACAAAAAACAGCAATCTAATCCATCTTCTCAATAAATATTAGTAAAGATATAAAATCAAAATATCATAGAATATACCGTACTTCAGATCAAGATGCCAGGATATGATTCTCCCAAAGATGACTCTTAGAGTAGCGTCATCAAACTCGTCGATGCATAAGAATGAGAAGTGCCGCGAGAAACGAGGCGTCACGAGTTTTGCTCCAGGAGTCGGTTTACCCATAGCACACATGAACTGCAATTCGAAACAGAATATTAACTCATCATCATCACAACTCTTTATGTTTGTGAGTCTTTCCCCTGGGTGACGAGGAGGCTTAGACGGTAAGCCACCATGCAGTCCCAGTGTTGGTTGTGGATATTCAGGGCGCCGAAATGGCTTCTGAATGTGACGAATGTGTGACGAATTTGTCTGTACCGGAAACCTATTTCTTTACGTAAGCACCCTAAGACAACATAGAAATATTATACCAGTACTGACCCGCACAGGTTTGTCTGTAACGGAAACCAGTTTCTTTTTCAAGCACCCGTACCTATATGAACCTGCGCCGATAAGCACTACCAGCTCGTGTTGAAGCTGGAACTTATCGGCGCGAGTTCATATATTTTCCTGCGCGGGTTACCAGGGCTGACAAGTGCTGACAAGAACTGTGCTTAGTGTGTCGTAAAAGGTGCCTAATATCCGAATGGAAACAATGGATTTGAAGACTCCTTCCGGGTATACCTGAGCAGCACTTACCCTTCATATAAAGTCCGAGGGTAATGTCCAACAAAGTCTGTTTTTGTTACTTCCTGAAACTATGTGATTTCATATTTGTTCTGACTGTCACTTTACATCAAAGGAGATTTAGTATAATAGATATGGTAAGTATTATTTACAAATAAAAATGACCTGTGTTTGATTCCTGGCTAGACCAGACTATGAAACATTTATATACGACCACTTTGGCGATGGGGTAACACTGTCTGCCTCAGACGCCAGTGTATTATTTTGTGTTCTGACTCAAAACGAGTGTAAGCTATTTACTAGCATTAATATTAATTACTTACCTGAACATCACTTAGATGCATTGGTATATTTGTTTTCCTATCGTACCAAAGTCCCAAATCAATGCCTTGTCTAAGTACTTCTATTGGGGGTTGAGCACCGTACGTCTCAGCCTGAGGCATACTGACATCATCCACAAATACTACTAAGTGGCAACCAATGGGTGGTCCAAATAGACCTATAACGAAAGAAAAGACGCAAATTGGATAATCGTGTCGAAGATCAAGTTAACCAGGTCAAGTGGTCCCGCTCCTTTCTTTCTTCTTTCAGTGGATTCTCCTGAGTATCTTCTACCAAACATTTTTCATTACCTGTATTATCATGTATCCATGTTGCGTTTCATAAGCAATGTATCCTAGTAAACTATTGTTCCGATTTATCCGGTTTCTTGTTATAGTTATTTTCCCTATACATATTGTGTATAGTATGGAGATATTTATGTATGAATTAAGTATTTTAGAGAAAAGCCATTTACATTTTTTCAATTGTATGATGTTCCTGGTACTCATAGCTGTAGGTGCACAAATAGCATCACAAACAGTATTAGTTACCCTACATAGCGAATAGTCAAAACTTTTAGAATCTGTTTCTCAATAATTTATTTTTGTATGCTCTAAGAGGCTAAATGTATCTTGCATATTTTATTAGTTACAACTGCATTTAAGTACTACAGTCTTGCAAAATGAGTTTTTCTATTCTTCTCTTTACGTTTATCACATTTTTTTTATTATATTGAGATTTTTAATTTAAGTGATTATTTGAAAAACTCATAGGTGGAATCTTAAAATTTAAATAAAAACTAAACATTCAAAAGATAAGACAGCTATTATCAGGCACACCTGAACATGATGTTAAAATTGAATATGAAGAATTTAAATCAACTATGAAAAACGAGCATTTGCCCACGACTTCGTACGTGCCTAAACTTAATAGTCCTATATTTCCCCATCTCGTTAGAAACGAGTTGAGCCTTTTTACCAATTTTCACATCGGAGCACTCAAAGAGTAAGATTTTTCATACAAACTTAAAAGTCCTTTATTTCCTGTTCTTGTGGTAATTTCGGGAATTTATTGCTTAGTACACCCCTTAAGGAATGGAAAATTTACTTAAATCGGACCAGTAATTTCTAAGATTAGCGCGTTCAACCAGACAAACAAAAAAATTCTTGAGCTTTATCTATATATTATTATTTTATATATTAGTATAGATTAACCTACTGCTTACCTTTTCTCCTTTTATCCAATTTTCCCATTATAATATCTTGGGTCTGGTTGCAATTTGTTTGCGCGGAAAAGGCCATGATTAATGCTTTGTATACCTTGGTGTTGATTTTCTTTATAAGATAATCCTGTAGAGCAACAATTCAATAATATATAGTCGTAGCGCCCTGGTGATTATTAATTCTAGTTGGAATATACTTCTAATGAAAATTTAAGCTACTATTAATAATATTAAATGCTTTGTCTTTATATTTCCCGATTTATTGTCTCTATTATTTATTTATTTACTCTTTATTGCATACAATTACAAAAGGGATTACAAACAAGAAGATTTATATATTATTGTATAACAATTGGCGGTCTTATCGCTAGCAAGCGATTTCTTTAGACAACTCTACTTATGTACTATTTAATTAACTCTATTCAATTCAACTCTATCTGATTTTGGGGTGGACAGTGACTTGATACGGGCACTCAAATCCTTATATACCTAAGGACTCGAGTGCCTGTGTGAGGTTGAATGATGACTATACAGAATGGTTTAGCATCGATCGCGGTGTTAGACAGGGCTATGTAGCGTCTCCATGGCTGTTCAACCTATTCATGGATAGCTGTTTGAAAGATCTGAAAGAGTCTGATTGGGGTTTAAAATGAATGAAAAACTGTTTAAAACTCTGCTTTACGCCGATGACCAGGTTCTACTTGCATCGTCAGCGTCGAAATTGCAAAAAATGGTCACTGTGATGAATGAGTCGTTTAAAAGAAAAGGTGTGAGAGTGAATGTCGGAAAGACGAAATTTATGGTTATGGAGAGGAACGCAGATATGACGGAATGCAATATTATGATAGGAGACGAAAAATTGGAATAAGAGAAAGAGTTTGTATACTTGTGGTCCTTGTTTACAAGAGATGGTAAGTATGAGGATTATAATGAAAAGAGGGTAAAAGCAGGCAATTGTGTTAATGGCGACTTATACTCGATTATGGCAAGCAAAATTGTACCGAATAAGGCTGGTCTTGCCGTACTTGAGGGAGTTTTGTCTTGGATATGGCAGAAGAGACATGAAAGCAAGATTAATGTTGTGGAGATGAGAGCTTTGAGGAGTATGTGTGGACTTGAGTGATAGGATGCGCAACTGTGAAATAAGAAAGATATGCGGATTGAACGAAGATGTAAAGACTAAGATTGAAAAGGGTATGCTACAGTGGTTTGGACATTTGGAAAGGATGAGTGAAAGTAGATTTACGAAAGAGGTGTACAAAGCAAGAAATGATAGTGCTGTCGGAAGGGGCCGCCCTAGGCGAACGTATGCCGATCAAATTGGCGACGTTCTTAAAAAAGGCCTAGTTAAAAGTACCCGTAACCGGCGGTCATGTATGAAAAGATTAATGAACGTGGAGGAAGCGAAAGAGGTATGTCTGGATCGAAGCTATTGGTATACCCTTGTCTCTGCCTACCCCAAAGTGAGACAGGCGTTATGTATGTATGTACTTATGTACTAAAGCTGGAAGATTTGGTAATTTCTTCAAAAGAACCCAACTGAAACTGAGATTTCAAGATACTAAGAAAAACGATACTTGTTAAAAAATCATTTTGGTGGCCCAATTATCAAAGCGCATTATTTTTAGATTTGAAAGTCTAACCTAAAAAAGTTTATTTTATCAATAAATTCTAACGGGAATAAATTCTAAAGGGGGTACAACCGTTCGAAACTTGTTAGTAATATCCCTATCGACTAAGTCGTTTAAATAATCTTGAATTTGAGTTTGTTTGTTTCCCTAAATTAAGGGAAATAAGCGCAGTCAAACAAACTAGCAAAGTCTGCCGCTTCATTTTAATAATTTATGATTGAATATGCCTAGAAAAAGCGCTTCAAATCAAAATTAAAATTTATATAACCAAGCATTAATTTTTTTTCTATTCTTCACTTCCTTTGTTTAAGTATTGAATAAGAAGCCGGAATCGGAAAGCTTTATAAACTTGTAAAAGCAATTTAATCTGTTGTTAACTCGATACTACATCTTAGAGATACCATAGCAATGCCATCAAACTAATTGTATTCTTTTGTTTCTTCATTTCTCCGGATTTTCTTGTTTTCTTACTTGGACTGTTTAGAAAACAATCTTTGTATGGCTTTCTGACGTAGTCAGGTATTGAAAATAAGAATACAAAAGAAAACGTTACAATTTTAGCATTAAGTTTTTATTTTATGATATTATGTCGTAAGATTTTTTTCAACACACTTGCTCGTAAAATGAGCCTAATTCTATTGAATTTAGAACTATAAACTGGGCTATAAGTCACGCGTGCATAATATAATGAATCCTACAAAGTTGAATTGTACCTTTGTGCAAATTAAATGTGAGTAAATAGAGCATATTTTATTGATCCGGGTAATACATTAATTTTTTTCAGAAACACCAAAGAGGTTTTATACCACTTCAAATCAATCAAACATTTTAAATGTTTACGCCTTATATTAGTTAAACAAAATTGTATATCAAACAAATTATTCACAATTTACAATAATTTGTTACAAAATATTAAAATATTTGGATTTACCACTCCAAATTAAATATTTTCATGTAAAATAGGATGTATATGCTATACAGCCATTGACACATTTGGCGAAAAAAAAAACCTACGCGCATGCGCGAAGTTCGGCGCCATTTTTCAATCACAATTCACAGCTTTGTTATCAAGTGTGTTTGTTATTTTATGACCACGTATGTCTGTCTTTTACTCACAAGTGTGTTGAAAAACGTCGTATATAACTCGTGAGCGTTGCTAATTACAGTCTCGGCTCATTATTAAGCCCTCGCCTGCGGCTCGGGCTCAAATCACAGCCTCGACTGTAATTAGCAACTTCGCTCACTTGTTACATAATATACTATTACCAAATTTAATAAGAAAAATAAATGATTTTCCTGTCATATAAAATAATACATCTTGAATATTTCCTTCATCTGCACAGTATGTTGTCACTTTTTGCTAAATTTCATGACTCGGGTAAAATACGGTCATGGAATAGTATAGATGCTATAAGTTTTTATTGTAACTTTGCGAGCGTCAAAATATGGGACATTAGTTTATTAGTATAAGTTTACGCGATTCATACTATTAAATAAAACACTTTTTAACCGGATTTATCGCGTATATTTACATTTTAAATTTTAACTCGTTGTTTCGGTGTCTTTGCAGACCCCGTGGTCACGAGCGACTGGTTAAAAAGTGTTTTATTTAACGGCCACATTTTATAGATAGATGTGAGTTGGTTTTATTTTATTTTTGGCAACCAAGGGAATGAACTGACGGACTTGGTATTGCTATGAATTTTAGCTTGAGACTTAAGTTTACCTACGTGTTTCTCAGAAATAAGGTCTATACACATATAACACATAGACTGATGGCCAACAAATTAAATTCGGAATATGTAATATAGACAATAGGTTAATCTATTGTGGACAATAATTGGCAAATAAAATGTATTCCTATCACGAAAAAGTGCGTAAGCACGTAGCGCCATCTATTATATAATACTCGAACACTTTCAAGCTTTGGTTTGATACGAACTCTTCAATTTCTTGCAGTTACCGCATTACTGGTATCTATACTACAAAATTATTCTTACAAACTTAAAAATTACAATGATATATGAAGATTTCCCGGTTCCAGTGGGTCCAACCATCATGACAAGCTTGTGATGTGTGACGAGGAGCTGGAACAACGCCAAATAACGAACACTGTCTAGAGTCGTCACAAGAATCTGGTTTGGAGGAGTGTCCTTTGATATTGGTGGAGCTGTGATCACGTCATCATACCAGGGCCGCCATTTGCCTTTGGCCTAAAATAATAAAGATAATTATTAACTATACATGTACAATAACTACAACTTCCTCCGTGGCGCAGTAGTATAAGATGCTAAAGATATACCACTTTATACGCTACGTAATTCGCAATACGTAATTCGCATACGTAATTCGCAAGGTCGCCAGTTCGATCCCCGCACAAAGCTAGAAAAAAAATGCTTTGCTTAGCTTAGGGCCATGCAGTTTCTGTGATTTTCTGCAAATTTATTCATATTTTCATTATTATATAAAAAACCACATAGCTAATTGGCAAAATTCACATGTATTAAGTACACAACTTTGCCGAGTCAATAGTTTTCTCTCATGGGTGGACGTGTACCCCCTTAGTCTTCATTCTTTCTATCAGGTGACATGGAAGATGAAAGTCCCATCTCTCTGCACAAAAATCATTTCTGATAATAATTTGCGTTAATTATGCGTAATTACCTCTTTGGTGAACCTATAATCAAACACAAGACCGTCCTTCGGAATCATAACAATATATTGCTTATCAGGTTTTGCTATTTCTCGCGGGTAATGCAACGCTTCTGCGACCTATGAACAAAAATGAAAATGAATGAAACACAAAGCAACTATATAATCTAAAATACTTTCAAATAGATTACAATACCTTTTCGGGAAACTCTTTCTCCATAAGCCCGCGGAACAACATGTCGAACTTCGGTCTGCCATCAGCTTCTAAAGTAGCGCCGATGGACCAAATGCACGAAAAGAAGAAAACACCCTGTACAGCACATGCAAGTTAGTAATCAATGATAATATGAACCATAACTAAAAATCGGACCTACTCGCGAAGAAGAATGAAATTTTTTCTCAGGTTCTTGAAATATTGTTTTGAAATTGGGAATAAACAAAACATTTGGTTAATTCTACCAATTACGCGAATTTTAAAATTTAGGGCCGTCCAATTGGCAAGTACATATAAAGACTTTATTTTTGCAAATAAAGGGTTTCACTGAAGGCACAACTACGAGGGTACTACTAGGTATACCTACTGGAACAACTTTTAAATGAATATGGTAGATGTATAAGTAAAACCAAATAGTTAAATAATTATTTCTATAGTTGGTCTGTTGGGTAAAATGCGTCTCAAATCAAATCTCTTTCATTCATTCATTCATAACTTCACGCCTGTATCCCTTATGGGGTAGGCAGAACACCAAAGGCTGTAAAACCATCTGATGTCACATTTGACAAATTTGGAGGTATTATAATGATGGTGAGAGACTATTGCAGTGACAGGGAGTCAGCCTATCGCCCGCAAAAACGCCAATAAAAACTCTTACAATTAGATGTGAAAAAAATATAGACGCTGAAAAAGAATCAAACAAAGCTATTAATGACGTTATAAATTCGTTAGATGCTAATGAATTATTTAGTCAACATAGAAAAGACAACAATTATTCAATTCAAGACGTATAATAGTACTTTATCAAAGCCTGACATAAAATGTAATAATACAAAAATTGCAATATCAGATTCAACAAAATTCCTTGGAGTTATAGTGGGCGAGTACTGTAACTGGAAAGCCCATGTGAATAATTTATGCCAAAAGTTGGACAGATTCATATACGCCTTAAAACGACTTGCTCAGGTTGTATCGATAGAAGCAGCAAATCTGGCTTATCATGGCTATGTATCAGCTAGTATTAGATACGGTTTAATTTTATGGGGTAATTCGGTGGAGGCTGACAGAGTCTTTGTGATCGAAAATAAATGCCTGAGATCTATCTTTAATAAGGATATGCGATACAGCTGTAAACCACTTTTCAATCGATTGAAAATTTTGCCACTTCCATCACTGTATATTTATGAAATATGCTGTTTTGTAAATCAAAATAAACACTTGTTCCCATGTAGTAGTGATATGACCGGACGGTGCGGAAGGGATAAGGAATAATTGTACATTCCTTCACAAAAACTAACTGTATTTAGTAACAATGTCTATTGTATGGCAATAAGACTGTATAATAAGTTGCCATCTAAATATAAAAATCTGCCAGTGAACAAATCCAAACTACACTATTTAATTTATTATTGGATAAAATGTTTTATAGTGTCAAGGACTTTTTGAATGACCAAACATACTCAATACTCAATCAATACTCAATCATTTATTGCTTCCATAATGTTACAAATTTCTTAAATCTATTTTTTACAATAGAGGATCGTATGTTTGAATACATAAAACATTTAACACTATAGGCCTAAAGTAGGCACTGCAAAATATAAAAGGAGGGCACTTGGTAGACATTATAAATTTAATATACTAAAAATATACTATGTTTATTAATTAATCTATAATGCGGCTTTTTTTCTTTAATTTTATAATTTAATGTAATTTTCTTTTGACATTTAATAATTAATCTCAATGCTGACATATTGAATTTGATGACATTTTTCTTTTATTGACTATTTGTGATTATTATGTGACAAATGTTTAACTTATTTTATTTTATGTAATTTCGCACGCTGAAAATGCAGCATATATAGTCCGAACATATACGGACGATAATGATAAATATAATACCTATAATTGTAACGCTTATACTTGCAAATAAATAATTTATTATTTATTATTATATTATTTAATGAAAAAATGTGTTAAATAAAAATCACCCGACCAGGATTCATAAATATATTGTGATGCAAGGTTCAAAATACCAATCTTTTTAAACTTTTCTCGAAGAGATTCTCTATTTCTAAGTTTATACATTCCACGAATAGCCCTTTTCTGCAGTGTAAATATCGTGTCAATATCTACGGCATTGCCCCAAAGTAGGATGCCGTAGGAAATTATACTATGAAAATAATTAAAATAAACCAGCTTCGCCGTATTAACATCAGTAAATGAGCGAATTTTCTTTACCACGAACGCTGCAGAATTAAGTCTACTCGCTAGCTTGAGATATGGGTGCCCTATTGCAATTTAGAATCTAAGGTAGTTCCAAGAAAAACAGTGTTATCTACTAGATTAAACCTGTTCCCCTTAAGACGCAGATCAGAGCAAGTTCGCCCGATTAAAGCATTCCAGACGTTTTTTGGAAGTCCCGTGTTTACGAGAGCAAGCCCGAGGCTCTGAAAGCCCTCAAGGACAACATTCAACATGAGTACGAGGATCTGTCCCCCGAAATTCTCGCCGAAGTGATAAAAATGCCATAAAACTTCTTTTGGCCATAATTTAAGTGTCATAATTTCATGCAGTTTCAAATAGTTCAATAATGAAAAAACAAAAAAAAAACATTACCTCAAGTTGTGCTCTGACATCCAGATCCGTTATAGATTCCATGTATTTAGCGTCATAGAAATCATCCATGAAACAGTCGTACAGATTCATACAAGCCTTAACGAGATTACTTCGCGATGTCACATACATTTGCTAGGGAAGATAAAGAGGCAGTTAACAAGAAAATCAGTAGCATCGAAATATTACTCCAGCAGTTTGCCTATAGTAGAATTGTTTTCAAATGATATGCGTGACAGTTCAAAATTTACAATCTTAGTGACGATGAAATTGTGCAATCTTTCATTTGATTACTAAGACATATCGAATTAGTTAGTGAAATGTATTCAGAATGACGATTACAAGATGGCCGCTCATATTTATCGATTTAATGATGTTTCTTTGCATCTGTCAATTTAAGATGAATATTTTTTTATAACATTTACTGATTTTTTTTACAGTTTATAAAAATAATTAAAGTTGATGAATAGTTTAATTTATAATTTTAGAATAAACAATTTTAATCACATTATTTTTTTTCTTGCCAATTTATATTTTAGCCGTTGTTAGTAGTTTGCGCGTAATGGATAATGCGAACTGTCGCCAATATCATTTGAAAACAATTGCACTATAGTTACTTACTTTGACCTGGCCAGAATACTCCACAAGCCACAATAGTGGAGATAAAAAGCGACAAAATAAGTTTCTTATTAGATTACGGTTCACGTTATGGAATAACGGTGGTAAGGTGTTCAACCAAGATTCTAATAAGACTTTCCAACCTAAGCCTTTCGGTTCCAAATAGATCATACCACACCGAGATACCTGAAAATATCAAATTTGATATAACATGTTTAGGCTATTGAGAAATCCACAACCTCTGTTAACACGTGCAATACGATTAGAGATAAGTTTAAAGAAACAAACATTAAATAAATGAAAAATGTGATAAATAAAAAAATAAAAAAAAAATAAAAAATTACCCGACCAGGATTCGAACCTGGGACCTCTCGTTTGCCGGACGAGTGCTCTTCCAACTGAGCTATCGGGGCCTGGCGCTACGCCTCGAAATTACGTACCACATTTTTGTTTTTACTTTATATTGCTAACGTAACTCCATCTAATGGTATAAGCTTTGCAGCTAAGACCACCCGAGATCAATTTCTTTACAGAAATTGTGAATCCCAGTTAAAGTGAAGCATTGCAATGTTTTAATAATGTTTTTAAGTTTTTTTTTTGCATTTAAAATACTCAATTATTCTTAAATAAATGAAAAATGTGATAAATAAAAATTACCCGACCAGGATTCGAACCTGGGACCTCTCGTTTGCCGGACGAGTGCTCTTCCAACTGAGCTATCGGGGCCTGGCGCTACGCCTCGAAATTACGTACCACATTTTTGTTTTTACGTTATATTGCTAACGTAACTCCATCTAATGGTATAAGCTTTGCAGCTAAGACCACCCGAGATCAATTTCTTTACAGAAATTGTGAATCCCAGTTAAAGTGAAGCATTGCAATGTTTTAATAATGTTTTTAAGTTTTTTTTTTGCATTTAAAATACTCAATTATTCTTAAATAAATGAAAAATGTGATAAATAAAAATTACCCGACCAGGATTCGAACCTGGGACCTCTCGTTTGCCGGACGAGTGCTCTTCCAACTGAGCTATCGGGGCCTGGCGCTACGCCTCGAAATTACGTACCACATTTTTGTTTTTACGTTATATTGCTAACGTAACTCCATCTAATGGTATAAGCTTTGCAGCTAAGACCACCCGAGATCAATTTCTTTACAGAAATTGTGAATCCCAGTTAAAGTGAAGCATTGCAATGTTTTAATAATGTTTTTAAGTTTTTTTTTGCATTTAAAATACTCAATTATTCTTAAATAAATGAAAAATGTGATAAATAAAAATTACCCGACCAGGATTCGAACCTGGGACCTCTCGTTTGCCGGACGAGTGCTCTTCCAACTGAGCTATCGGGGCCTGGCGCTACGCCTCGAAATTACGTACCACATTTTTGTTTTTACGTTATATTGCTAACGTAACTCCATCTAATGGTATAAGCTTTGCAGCTAAGACCACCCGAGATCAATTTCTTTACAGAAATTGTGAATCCCAGTTAAAGTGAAGCATTGCAATGTTTTAATAATGTTTTTAAGTTTTTTTTTGCATTTAAAATACTCAATTATTCTTAAATAAATGAAAAATGTGATAAATAAAAATTACCCGACCAGGATTCGAACCTGGGACCTCTCGTTTGCCGGACGAGTGCTCTTCCAACTGAGCTATCGGGGCCTGGCGCTACGCCTCGAAATTACGTACCACATTTTTGTTTTTACGTTATATTGCTAACGTAACTCCATCTAATGGTATAAGCTTTGCAGCTAAGACCACCCGAGATCAATTTCTTTACAGAAATTGTGAATCCCAGTTAAAGTGAAGCATTGCAATGTTTTAATAATGTTTTTAAGTTTTTTTTTTGCATTTAAAATACTCAATTATTCTTAAATAAATGAAAAATGTGATAAATAAAAATTACCCGACCAGGATTCGAACCTGGGACCTCTCGTTTGCCGGACGAGTGCTCTTCCAACTGAGCTATTGGGGCCTGGCGCTACGCCTCGAAATTACGTACCACATTTTTGTTTTTACGTTATATTGCTAACGTAACTCCATCTAATGGTATAAGCTTTGCAGCTAAGACCACCCGAGATCAATTTCTTTACAGAAATTGTGAATCCCAGTTAAAGTGAAGCATTGCAATGTTTTAATAATGTTTTTAAGTTTTTTTTTGCATTTAAAATACTCAATTATTCTTAAATAAATGAAAAATGTGATAAATAAAAATTACCCGACCAGGATTCGAACCTGGGACCTCTCGTTTGCCGGACGAGTGCTCTTCCAACTGAGCTATCGGGGCCTGGCGCTACGCCTCGAAATTACGTACCACATTTTTGTTTTTACGTTATATTGCTAACGTAACTCCATCTAATGGTATAAGCTTTGCAGCTAAGACCACCCGAGATCAATTTCTTTACAGAAATTGTGAATCCCAGTTAAAGTGAAGCATTGCAATGTTTTAATAATGTTTTTAAGTTTTTTTTTTGCATTTAAAATACTCAATTATTCTTAAATAAATGAAAAATGTGATAAATAAAAATTACCCGACCAGGATTCGAACCTGGGACCTCTCGTTTGCCGGACGAGTGCTCTTTTTTTTGGCTCAATTTGGGACAAAAAAATAAGAGTTCTAGCGCAATTTTCATACGACGGAAATAGTTTTTTACGATAAATACCTAATTACCTAAACGAGTTTCTAAATCATTTGGGTGACTTCTATAAAATAATTTCATAGAAATTAAATAAAACTATTGGTACTGCTTTATGCTATTACCGAGTATACCGCGGTCAATACATTCTAGGAGAAAATTACGAAGCTATCATCGCGGTATTTTATTTTTATTTACTGTCGAAAAATAGTGCAAAATAAACGAAAATTAGTTAGTTACAATCATGGCTGAAACTATAATCCACCCTGTGACCTACTTCGAATCTTTATAAATGGTTTCTTTACGACACATTAACCTTAGCAAAATATTGAGTGTAATTACATTTGGCGACTTATATGGACGTCGTGCTCCGGCGCCGGTTTGAAGCAAACTAATCGTTGTTTCGTTTTTCTGCTTTATTGTGCACAGAGCGCCACGAATTCATTCAAATGGATATAAAATGATTTTTCATAAAAGTTTAACTTTTTGAGTAAAATATGCCTGTAATTGCCTACCGCGGTAATACCTGCGTTTACCTTAGGTATTAGTAATTTATGTTATACGGAGCTGACTGCCAACTTTCGCTAGTCGAAGAGGCAAGAAGAAGAATATATGCCTTCTAAATTAAGCGTATTTTGACTACGTATGGTCTAAATTGATATTAATAAATATCAGAAAAGTAATAACCGTTGCCGGAGATGCAGCTTCCAGATCCATCGGCTCAAAGATCAAGTTAGTGGTAGGTGCCAGCTGAATAATCTCTCCACTCATGAGACAAAGCTTCTTGTTATCATCCAGTACAGTATTTAGATTCTCGATCCAGATAGCATCAACAGGACCATCAAATACCAGCCATTTCCTTTAAAAAATGAAAATATACAAAATCCAGTATATATAATGGGCATTTCAACTCAGATTTTAAAAAATCAGTCATGCGGTAAAACTTAGAAGTATCGACTAATATGCGCACGGTTGCGATCTGATCCCAAAAACAGAACAAATATTTGTAATATAAGATACACAGTATTTGCAGATAAATTTCATAAGTCTGGGTATTTTTCTACACATGATGGCGCTGCATGTAAATGATTTCCCACATTATTAATTATTACTTTAATAAAATATTGTAAGGAAAAAGGCGTTACCTATGATCATTAGTGGACACAGCAAACGCTCGGTAGCTGACAGCTAGGATGCCGTCAGACCATTCGTGCGAAACAGGGTCGAACTGCCCATACAATTGACCCATTGTAATCGACTTCGGATTAATAACCGTCCATTCAACAGGGTTTTCATCCATTAGACCCTAAAAATGAGAGTGTTTTTATGATTCAGCATTGTTTTGTTAAGGTATGCGCACACTGTGACGGGCCGCAGTGTGGGCCGCAACGCAGCGCAACAATCCGCATAAATGTCAATCGACTACATTTTATTTGAACTATTGCACGCTTTACCGGGGGCATATTTTGTGGCCCGACATAGTGTACTTTTAACGCATATTATTGTGAATAAATATTCTAAACTGATAAGCTGTTAATGCATAACTTACATTAAAAACCGACTGTGTGTGTCGGTTTTTAATGCCCTTTTATAAAAAAATACAAAATACGTAAATACCTTAATGTGTATCAAACTGATATCTCTTATTCAGTTAAAAAGTTTTATGAAAATATTTCCACTATAATAAAGAGTATAAAGAGTGGCAGAGATTCAAATTTGAAAAAGATGCCAATGATGAAATGTAAACAAGAATCGCTTCTATTCAAATAATAGGCTCTATTTAATGTAAAGCATTTATTTAAGGGCTCTTATAATTTGTTGAAGAGAATTTAATTTGGGAAAGGTTTAAGTAGAGGGTAAAATACTGTTTCAGATAAAAGCTTCTAAATAAATAACATTTAAAATAAAAGGTTTTTGTCGTGTAAAGTTGGAGAATTGAAATGGTTTATTTTATTATTGTTTGATATTCTGTACGAATATGTTGGTACTTACCCTCTCAGCTACCAACCCTAACGCATGACCAAGCCCATGATAGCTCTTTGTTTTTCCTGAAAATGGGTACCCAACCAACATAAGACCGTGTCTTACTAAAATCATTTCATACAATTGAAGGACCTGAAATTAAAATTAGCATGTTTTGGAGTGTTTATTTTAACTGGCAAACTTTTATCCTGTGGGAATATTAGAATTAATGCTATTCGTATTCTGTATTATTCCAGGCTTGGCCCTACTTGTTAGCATAAAAAAGCCACGGAGATTCGTCTATTTCTTTTTTTTTACGTTTGTTACTGAATAACTGTTTATACAAAGACAATAATAAAAATGATTCTTACAGACATATGACGTGTAAAAATGTAACTTTATTAATTTTGTTTAATACAAGAATATTTTCTTTTTAAGTATAATATCTGAAAATGAGCTTTAAAAATTTACCTTTTCGACGAAGAAGTCATTAGCTTGTAGGTTCAAAGGAACACAAGCATCTTTGAGGCATACAACGAGGTTCGGTAGTCCTGCTTCAGGCAACGGCAAACCAGGGAACAAATCTCCTATGATGCCCTAAAACATAAATTCTTACAATTATTACACAAAATTACATGTGATTACCACATATTAAAATAAAACCGATTCAAGCATGCTGATGAGAAACGTGACGTGTTTTTGTCAACCTGATCGTTAGTGAAAATGAGGTCTAGACGGCAGTCACGGGCTTGAGAAGGGACTGACATTTCATATGACATTGCTGGAACATATATCCGCTATTGAAACTTTATATGAAGGGTCGCTAGTCAGGCGAATTCTAAATTGTCCCACTATAAATCGGGGTCTTTTGGGTTGCCGTGATTGATACAACTACCCTACGCAGCAAAAGTTTAAAAAATATACACACCATGAACAATGGGACATCATGCTCAAGGAATTTGGGCAAATTGACGTCCTTGATGGATCTCAGCAGAATGATATCCTCAACTTCATCGGGATAACGCAGTTTGAGGGCACCAGCTGCCCGAAGGACGGACTTCACAGCTCGCATTCCTAAAAAAGTGCAGGATATAAACGTTTTTTTTTAGAAGAATCATTAGTATTCGGTTTCTTTGACCAATAAATCTACGACGCGACGGCGGCATCTTCGGCCAGCCGTTCGTTCGAGGTCACTGCTAGATGAAGGCGGCGCGGCGACTGACCGAGCAATGTGGAGAACCTTGGGGAGGCTGATAATGATGATGACGATGGCAGATAATTGACGCAGATTAATAGCTACTTACATATACTATGATGAGCTTTTTCCCGCAATTTCGTACGCGCTGAACTACCCTTCCTGTGGGAATTTCAGAGACGAAGGAGTCCAGCAGGAAGGAATACAACCAGTTACTCATTGAAGAACCTTTATACCAAGTATCACATCCATGCACTCAAGGAATAAGATTTTTCATACAAACTATAAAGTCCAATATTTCCCGTTCCCGTGGAAATTTCGGAAATTCCTTGGTGCTTCCCTACACATCTTAAGAAATGTATGTTCCAAATTTCAGCTCTCTACGCCCAGTAGTTATGCCTGTACGCTGTCTGTCAGTCACTCAGTCAGTAACGGAACAGTTTTATATATTAAGATTACAGTTCTATAAAGACTTTAGTTATCTACCAGTTATGCTTAGATGGCGAGAGCCGATATTTAGCTTTATTATAACAAAAAAATAAAAATAAATCTGATTTAAACTTACCGTAATCATAATGGCACTGCGAGGACAACTGCTCCGAGCACAATCGATAGGTAGCCACTATTTTTACAGCAAGAGGCTTTGCATTGAGGTATCCAAATGCGTACAACTCAATCTCAGAAATAAGAACGTAATCTGGCACCATCATAGCCACTGAACGGAAGAGTGCCTGTAAAACAATTAATATAACATGAATAATCTCTCAATTACGAAGTTCAAATCATAAAAATAGCTGGATTAACTAAGATAGCATTGCCGCCGCGTGTCGGTGATCAGCTGAGTGACTCTGAGTAATTTTGGTGGGATATGCCAATTATCTTCAAAATTTACATAGTTATTCGATCATGCGTTACATAAACGATAACATACTTTTTTGATCCAACTGTATATTAAAGGGCTACATCTTTCTCGTCATCGTTAATACTTAACATCAGTTGAGATTGAAGAGAAACAAAAGGGAGGTCAACAAAAAAATGTAGAAACATACCTTCAAATTATCCGGCAACTCCGAGCGGCCAGCATAACCCGGGTTCATAGTAATAAACACGGCACAGGAAGGATCCAACTGCAGCTTTGTTCCCTCAAACCAAAACTCTGTCGCTCCTGCGTTAATACCTCTTTGAATAGAGAGTATCTGCTGAGCCACGACGGACAATACTTCCAAATCAATTCTATTAAACTCATCGAAGCATGACCAGGCACCACAAGACGCCAGTCCCTAAAATAAAATAAAAATAGTTAAATGGTGTACCATAGAAAGGAGATTGGTAGTGACATTTATGACACTTCTAAGTAACTAGTAACTACGAAATTGTCTAAATTGTTGCTTCTTCAGAACTTTGATGTAGTTTTTACTGTCATTTAGCTATTTTCATACAAGGTAGTATATACAAACAACTTATATTTTCACTTTAACTTGGTTAGGTAAATATTTAAAATTGGTACCAACCTTAAAGAATTTACCCAGAGCAATATAGTCCAGTCCATCAGAACAGTTAAATACCACACATTGCTTAGCGACGGCCTTGGCCAAGTCTTTGGTGGTTTCTGTTTTACCAGTTCCTGCTGGTCCTTCCGGAGCACCACCTAATAGTAACAAACCTTCTTTGTATGTTTTATGACCACTATCAGATCTTATCACAGAAGTAAGAACTTTTAGCTCGTAACTGTGATACGTGCTGTGAAAGCTTAAATAAATGTCATCAATAACATCAATAGGAAGTCCTAAGTATTTTTATTTTAATACTTAGCCAGTTATATAGCAATTATGTCTGTGTTGTCTTTGTGGGAATAAATTGTTTGTTTCTTTCTTTTAATATTATCAAACCTGCTTAAAATGCTTACTACAGTAGCAATGCGTTTTCTCTGGAAGACAGCTGGCTTCACACTTATTGGTGTTTGTTTCACTCTAACGACCACATATCGTATTGATTTAAGCATACATCATGTAAGACATCATAATAAATTAATTTTGAGAAGTTCTCTAGTTGAGAATGTATCAAAAATTCAAGAAATTGAATATCCATTAATTTGATTGTTGACTACACGAAACAATAAATAACAACGAACCCAAATGTAAATGCAAGGCTCCAAACAAGGTCCTGAAACATCGATCAGTCAGCGGCGTGACAACCAGGCGACCCGTATTCCCCAAATACTCGTACCCATACATTAGAGTCGAGTTTATCATCCGAGTGGCAATCTGCATAGTCATTTTCTCGTCAATCTCATATTCCTTGAAAATAAATGTTGGAGTCAGTTATTTGTATCGCAAACTAGCTTTGTTCTAAGGTATTTTTTTTATTATCGGTGAATAGCAATTTTAATATTGAGAGTTGAATATATGGGACAATTCAAACACGTACAACAAAGTGAGTTTAAGGAGAACATAGTTAAACTAATACAATTAATATTTTGTCGCACATTCAAATTCCTCATATACATTTTATATAATATGAGGAACAAATATCCAACAAATATTTTTTATTACCTCCCAATAATATCTTATCTGGGACAACCAGTTGAAGTCGTTATCTTTTTCTACTACTAGCTCAATCAACAACATCAACACATCTCTAGCATGCACGTCTAATACCACTAAAGCACCTGTAACATTTGATAAAAGATTTTAGTATATAAAAGTAACGCTTGCAGTCAAACAAAACAAGACTACTTAAGTAGGTATACATTACCTAGAGTGATTCTGTTCTGTAAACTTAATTCCCCGCGTACTAAATCTACGATCTTTGATATCTGGAAGTTACATTTATCCCAGTATTGCTTCATGGCTGGAATGTTAACATGTACTGCCTCCGTTACTTCTGATGTCCAGAATGTCATAGCAATGCACTGAACCTGAAAATATCAATGAAAAGGTTCTATATAAATCTTATTGATTAAGAAAGTAATTTAATTTGCATTTGTCAAACAATAATGAAAAAGAATAAAAATGACCAAGGAAATACAAAAAAGCACTATTTTTCATGTCTTACAGCTTGTCCAGGCCAAATAAGCACCCACTTTTCACGCGGCACGGTGTGATAGCTATCGTAAGAAAGGGCTACAACGTGATGAACGGAATCTTTCATAGATTTCTCTAAATCAAGCAACCATTTTTCCACCTGAAAGAAAATAAATGATCAACATAAGATATACATCGATAGATATTCATTCAACTAATGTATTTTTCAGACCTGGCCTCTAGCAAGCACGGTATTGATCGTAATGGTTAGCTCAACGATTTCTCCCTCCGACGATTTCATATGAGTTATCTGCATATCGTCGGTAAACGCGAGCTTTGCTATGCCCTCGAAACATTTCTTGAGATGGGGTTGAACACTGAAACATGTAATATTTGAAAAATATAGAACGATATCAGCTCTCTACTTTAAATCGCATGTAAATAGAGGCAAAAACATTGCAGGAACTCAAAGTAATAATTCACAATCATTATTACAATTTTTTTTTATTTATTATTCTACTATTTATTTTATAAATCAGTATTTTTATTTTCAGAATATAACAGTTATAGTATGTTTTGTGTCAAATTGTTTATGCACTTTAATGCAAAAAATAAGGCAACATTATAATTTTAGGTAGCCAATACTGACCGATGAACTACAGTCACATTTTACAAAAAGCTAGAAGAATCAAAATTATGAATGATGTCTATCAAAATACATATCAAAAAATTTCGCTTTTCAGTAATAAGTTACTATTGAGATAGTAGCTTTCATTATATTTTAATACTTACCGCATCGGATCTTTTGTTTCTGACAAAATTTCAAGTAATTCATCGTTAGACAAGAAGAAGAATCGGGGAAAGAACAAACGTTTCTTTTCTAAGTACGCATTTAATCCTCTCTGTACAATTTCCAATAGCACATTGGATTTCTTCAGTCTGTCTAACATTTTATCTATCATAATCACATCAAGCACTCGTGGTTCCGAGAATGCTGTTTTCATTATATCTCGCCACATCTAAAAATCGAAAGGGGATATTTTACTAAGCGGTGTCTAAGCCTGCTTTAGTTTTCGATGTCATCTGACTGATGACGACGAAGGAAACATACGATTTTAAGAAAAGACAGGCTTGTCATAAAAAAATTGTGAAGCACAAAGCCGTCAGGAGCCATCAGACTTTATATGACGGGTGGTTGCTAGCCAAGCGAAGCTTGAGGTGATCCTACCACCAATCGAGGGTATCCAGGGGCAACTATTCATACTAAACCCAATGTGGCTAAAAGTTTTTTTTCTGTATCTAAAGGACATTTTTGTCGATAAATCAAAAACAATAATTCCATTACCTTATCGACGGCACTAAAGCGACGACCCTCCTCAGGGATTTGCTGTTGAATATCAGGAGATGAGAATATAGGCTCCAAGTACATCCAAGTCGCTTGGACTTTAAGCCACTCATCCAGAATTTCTTGTAAGAGAATCAGCTTGCCTTCCCAATCCCTGAAAGAATAAAAAAGTTATCTTACCTCACACAAAGCATCTTTGCAACTGAAAAACGAATTAAAAAACACATTTGTATATTACGTTATAGTATCCTCAAATGGTTTAATATATGGTGAATTTTTCATTGTCTGTGTTTTAACAATGTGATCATCCAGCAATACTTGAATTTCATCCACACTCGATAAAATATAAGATCCAGAGTCTCTGAAAGAAGTAATGAAAATGTTGAAAATAATGGTGTAATGGAAAACGTATCGTAAGCCAAAAATACTAAAATAACATAATATGTGACCAAGAAAATATTGAAAAATTTTGGAAATCGATCAGCAGATTAAGACTTTAATGTGTAAGACATATTTGAGAAATCACGGTTGAGAACAATTATTGAGCACGAAATATATTTAAAATCATCAAATAAAAAGTAAATATTAAAAATAAATTCCAGACAATCACAACAAAGCATTAAGCATTAGCTTGTGTTATGGGATACCATGTAGCAAACTAGGGGGGAACCTAGAATATAAATACATATAAAGATAAACAACCAGACCCGGAACATATTTTTTTGTTCCGTGCAGGAATCGAACTCGCAACCTCACTTCTAGACGCAAAATCGAGTTTTTAATCCTATTAACCAATTTACTTATGTTAGAATTGTACTGTGTCAACTAGTTCATTAATTTATTGTATAATAAAAGCAAAAGCTAACTTGTATGGTAATATTTCAAATTTGAGGTCAACCCAGTCCTTCATCATCTTATCCAACGCTTTCTCCAAGTTGTTTTCTTTAGTAGCAGATTCGGAAATGTTCTCGAACTTTTGAATATATTCATGTAGGTCGAAGCTGATAACTTTCTCTAATGTTAAATCTTCATCAACTACGATAGGGAATCCAACCATTTCGGAAATCTTCTCCCAGTGACGAAGTTTCATGCCAGGGTTACCAAGGGTTTGGACAATCGGCAAATGGTGTTTAAAGTCTTCTATTTTTTGTCTGAAATATTTAAACAGTTATTATCATCAATAAACAGGGTGGGTCAGGATGGGTCACTTTCGAAATTCGAGGACGTGATATTTTGAAATCATGTAAATAAAAAATAAATATGAATTATTAACTAAGTAAACTTAACCGAAACTTAAAGAATTAATCACGCAGCACATGGTTACACTAGCGCACATACTACTTTTGCATCAGCTTCCTACTTTTGCGGTGGCTAACATAGTTGTGATTGCCGCGAAAAAATACTTTATTTATGTACAGGGAATTCGAGTGAAAAATCAAGTTACTACTATATAATTATAGTTATGATCAGAATTGAGTACAGAGTGCTCTCCTTCAATATTTAAAATTTGTCACAAGTCTCCCTATAAATAAAACTATTCCGTTACTGACTTGAGTGACTGACAGAAAACGTAACAGCTATAACTACTGGACGTAGAGATCTGTAACGAATATACATTCCTTAGGGGGCGTACTAGGAATCCAGAAACTCCCACGGGAACGGGAAATAGAGTACTTTTTAGTTTATGCGTGTACGAAGTGGTGAGAAAACGCTTGTTTATTTATATTTGGGCAGGTTAAACGAATCCACGGATAACAAGTAAATACTAAACTAATTTCCTATGCAGTTAGCTGTTGCAAAACTGAAATGTAAATTTGATGACTTAAGACTATACTTATAAAAAACTTAAAATGAATTAATATCTGTTTGAATTCCTCTTATATTTAGTCCTCATAGAAATACAAAATGGCATACCTGACAGTGGAAGCAAGTTCGTGTGTAGCAGGTACTTCTTGGAATTGCTTCTCTAGTTTATATATGATCTTATAGTAATAACTAATATCACCCTCAATTGCCTCAGGATCAAAAGAGCCAACCTAACGGAGAATAACATAGAAATGCTATTTTAACCAATTCCGAAATATTCTACCGAAAGCTAGCATCATGGATTTTAATAAGTGACGATGTTGCTGTTTTATAAATGTGTATGAACATTTTGAAGTTAACTTTTGTTTCAAATTCATAAAATAAAGAAGTATAATTATTTGAATTCCGTAAATTTTGCTCACTTCAATGTTAAATGTAGCAAAGTTTGCAAGGGGTCTACTAATCTTATAGTTATAGTAGTGGAAATTTAAATATTTTACGATATTAATATTGGACGAAATTCATTAGTTTCTATAGTTTTGGAGTTACGGCATTGTTATTATCTTTTGTATGTCACAATAATTGTTAGTAATTGAAGATACAATTTTATTTACCCTAGATTTCATCCAAGCGCTATTCTTCTCAAGATAATCGTGGGAGGCATCAAACAACTTTTTAAATGGCACCAATCGGTCGAAAATTGCTTTTCGTTTGGGATATTGAGACAATTCCCAGTCAAACGAGGCTTCTTCTTCATTGAACTGATCAATTTTGACCAATGCTGCCTGAAGCCTGAAAAAATTTAATAAATACATACATAACTTCACGCCTGTCTTCCTTCGGGGTAGGTTGCTACGATCCAGACATACTTCTATCGCTTTCTCATCGTTACTTTATCTTTTCATACATCATCGCCGGTTACGGGTACTTTTATTTAACTAGGCCCTTTTTAAGAACGTCTCCAATTTGAACAAAATACGTTCGCCTAGGGCGGCCGAGCGGCCCTTTCCTACAACACCATCCATTCGTAAAATAAATTGTTGAACATAAATGAAAAAGTTTCTATTAATACAAAAATTCCTTTGTACAACTTACCTTTTACTTTATCTGATCTCATTTGTAGTGTGTACATAAATTGTTAAATAAATAAAAATGTAACTTAACAATGGAATTTTGGTTGGTTTCTGTAAGTTAATGTGATTATAGTAAAATTTATAAAAAATGCTATAGTTAAAATACTGACTTTTCGTCCAAAATTTGCGCTCTGGTAACATATTCCGGCAACTCATTAATATCACCCCAAAACTCTACTTCGTTGCACTGCGCCTCATAAATTTCAAGATCGTTGTGGAACTTGTTAATCCTCACCTACAAAACGAAAGTACTATTAATGACTCAATTATATCACATATTAGGCTATAATAATTAGGTAGTCACTAAGTACTAAATAATAATACCTTCAGCAATTCTTGATAATCTATTATCTTTTGATCACAAATTGTTTTGCTTTCTTCAATTATACCAGGCATCTTCGCGTACCTAAAAAGATTTTTGTAACTAGATAAGGGTTTCATAAAAGGTATAGTCATGAGGTAGCTTTTGAAAATCACTCGTTATAAAATGTTAAGCTATATTCGGCCGCGCCGGTAGAAAGAGGGCGACCACTGACCATTAATTTTATCAAGAAAACTCTGTGCACCTCTGAAGAGGGCGCGTTAAACAGTCGTCATCGATTTTGTATGCGTAAAGGTGTCAAAAGCTATGACGATATACGTGAATTTTGGCCCCGCAATGGCCTCATTAAACATGGTGGTGATTATGATAATGAAAAGGTATCAAATTCATTTAGGTTTCATCCGAAAATAAAACTCATGCAAAGACTGCTAAATATGATGAGTTTTGTTATTGATTGAAAGTAGGTACTAAAATAAAAGATAAGAAGATAGGTAGGCACTGTATACTATGGTATAATATGAGAGTGAGTACGACAACGCGAATGTTAGAAATATTTACCAATTAATTTTTATGATTTCAGATTATTTTTTTACTTTACCAATGGAACGTTTGACTATTAGCCTTTATTTCAGCGGGAGTGAACGTTGTATAGTCTGCCAGGTACAAAATGTATCTCATGACATTCCTTAATTTGTCTTCCATGTCCTCTAAGGTCTTGTCTTCGACCTTTTTGCAGTAATCGATGAGTTCCATCAGAGCTGCTGTGTTGGGTGGCGTTGTTAAGAGAGTGGTAGCGATCTCGGAGTATTCATCGTAAATTCTGGATATTGACACAAAAAAATTACCCGTTAAGAACTAACAAAAAGAAATATAAGATAGAACAGTATAATAACCGTTACACATACGATATTTTGGATTTTTGTAAATATATTTTATTGTAATACTATTGAAAATAAGAAAATAAACAGTACAGAACAGTATAGGTCGGTCTTTTCGAACTAATGTTATTAAATAAATTACTCAACTTATATAAATTTAATCAAACTAACTATGTGACCAAATATTTAAAATTATAATAGTAGAAGCTATCTTTTGCGGGCGATAGGCTGACCCCCTATCATTGCAACAGTCTCTCTCTATTATTTTGTCAAACGTGCCATCAGATGGTTTTACAACATTTCGGGTTCTGCCTACCCCATAAGGGATACAGGCGTGAAGTTATGTATGTATGTGTGGTATCTTACGACTTCATCATCCTCTGGTAATCATCTGTCATTCGTTTCAGCAGAGTATTGGCAAGCCTGGTGGCAGCCAAGCGTAGATTGTTGATCAGATCCGATCTTTGCACGCGGAACATGCCTTGAATTAAGTATGTTTCCAGTGCCATGGAGATTTCTTTTGTTAGTTCGACGTACTTCGTGGCTTCTGCGCAGTATTGTTCAAATGTTTTGGGAGGATCAGCATTCAAAAAGTCATCGATTTTCTTTTGCGACTGAAACATATGAACTATTTATATATTATAAGTTTTAAAAATCTAATGGCCGTTAGCTGAGTGTTTGACAACTCAAAAGAAATAATAAACATGGTAATTTCCAAAGCTAATTTAAAACATTAATATATTTTTATTTAAGATTAAGATCAATAGGTAATTGTGCCTACATTCTAGTGTTCAAAAGATTGTATACCTCGGCACAATGGTAATGTTTGAGCAGTGTATGAGAACGATTCATAAATTAGGGGACAGTTATGGAGATGTTCTACCAGCTGAGGTTTAAGTGTTTGCTATGGGTCCATATCGGCTCACATAAAATTCTAATTCATATTTTTTGTCTTACTACCGATTTTTGTTCATAATAATCACTCTTCATAATTTTATTTTTCATACTTTTTTTATTCATACATTTTTATTCCTACCAACGGTTGTCATAACAGTTAGTGATCATATTTTTTTATTAATAATGTTACTACCAAGAACCAGTTTAAAATCATAATTTTTTTTTTCAGATCTTTTTTCTTCATAGCATTCAATGATCATATTGCTCTTATTAATAATTCTGTTACTAAGAAAATACTTCAACTCATAACGTCGTTGTTCAGAATTTCTTATTTCATAAAAGACAATTATCATAATTTTTATTTTAATAAAGGCAATACTAAGAAAAGATTAAGAAAAGATGACCATCAGACTTTGCGGTAGCTATTTAGATGTGGAACGTCTCCGGCGCTACGGGAAGTGCAGCCCCAACGCCCTCGCGTAACAAAGCGCAAACACGCAAAAAGCAAACACGGCTGCTCTCCCTCCTCGCCTCCGGCTTTACAAAAACACTCTAGGGTCGACAAATAAGGTTTTGAACAAATTTGAAACTAAGTATGTAAAGTATGAGAGTTGTATGATAAAAATAGTTTAGTGACATATATCTACAGGTACACGCGTAATTTTTATAATTATGTATAAAAATAAATCTAAATAAAAAAATGTATGAATTTTAATAATAGTGATAAAGACGATTGATTATGTCGAGAAAATATACAAAACAAATAGATGTTTATCACTTCCAGTATTATGAATTTGAGCGATTCGGAACGATGAACATTAGGAACTTAGTATTTAGGAATAAATATAGTTAGAATGAAAAATGTTATGATTTTCAATAATATGGATAAAAACACTTATGATTAAGAAATTTATAAAAACAAATATTAGAATAAAACACATTTATGAATAATAAAGTTATTTATTCGAATGATTATGAATTTCGATCATTAGTATAAGCAAATATATTAAAACAAATATTAGTAAAAACAAAGTGTATTTATAGTGATATTATGAATTTCAATGATTATATTTTTTAATATTTAGTTTTTAAAATTATTATGAAGAATGATCATTATGACTTTAAATGGTATGAGAAAAATTTTCGGACCTCCGATGATAGGAATAGAAAAGTTATGTGAGAAAATGCGCACCCGTTTGCTATGATTGCCTTAAACTTTGCTGTTTGGCCTCCATAAGTGTCAAAGTGTGACAAAGGCGTTAAAATGTCAAATTGCAGCATCTTATTATATCATCTTATAACAGCATCATCTTATAAATATTTATGGCATCATATTGAAAAAATGCATTGACTTTCATCGCATTCTATGAGAATATGACAAGACGAGCGGGTCGGCAATTTTTATGTAAATAAATTCATATCTTAATCTATATTTGATTGCTCAAAAACATGATTTAATGATTTTGACTCCATAGTTTTTTTATCGAAAACACGTCTAAAAAATATTTTTTCTTAAATTTACACGTAGTTATGAAATCCATATGCCTAGAAATAACTTAGATACAATCTTCACATTATTGTTCGAACTTTGGTAGCTCAAAATTTCCATAGCATTTACCATTATTATTTTATTGTTTTTTGAAACGATTTCAATATCTGAGCGGTGTTGGTGGTCGCGACCTTGTATTGGCTTGTTAACGTGCTAACATTTCATAAAAAAACATTTAAATGTGCCGTCTTAAGTGGGCGATTGCCTCAAGACATCATGATTCGTCCTTGAGCATATTTTATGATGAGTCCAGTGTACAGAGTACATACTAATTTTGCGGTGGCGAGCGGCTTACTAAAATACTTTATGCGAAAAAATACTTTATTTACGTATAGGAAATTCTAGTGAAAAATTAAGTACCTACGTTAATTACATTATAATGATCAGAATCGAGTACAGAGTGCCCTCCTTGAATATTTAAAATTTGTCACCAGTCACCCTGTATATTGCTGTGTAAGGTGTACAGGTCTGTGTAGGTACCACCGTTCTGCTTATTTCCACAGCCAAACAGCTTCTCGTGTTTCAGATAATGTGCATGATTGGCAATGTAATTACTGGCATTGGGACTTACATTAGTTAAGTGGTTCTCCTGAAGATGCAGAAATAATATAAAACGATTTACTTACGTCTCCGTTAAGAAGGCATACATAATCATTAAAATCCTCAAGTCTTTGCTCTGGTTCAAGCCTTTGTTCATTTATCAAAGAGTTTAAAACATCAACATAATTTGCAACTATCTGCGGTACAATAATTGGCTGAAAACATATAAGAGCAAGAATATAGTACAGGCGCCAAAGAAGGTCCACTTAATTTCAAAACCTCGTAAAATCTAACTGTTGAGTAAAGTAAAGAAAAAAAACATAATGGAAGTTGTAATATATTTATTTGAGAAGAGAAAAAAAAAATGATTATTAGATTTTACTGAGCAAACTTAACCGAAAGTTAAGATTTGATTACGCAACGCATGGTAACACTAGCATTGGCAGCGATCCGCGTGCAAGGTCATGTGCCGCGATTGACTTAGGCGAATCTAAGTAAAGTGGTTCGTTGACACTAGTACCATTAACTGTTCCATGATGGAACTACTGGTAATAACTTATCTCACTAGTTCCATTAAAAATGGATCTTGAAATAATGGAACTAGTGTAAATTTTTACTTAACTTAATTTTAAAAATATATATAAAAATATTAAATATCTGTACCTACTGGCACTTGCGAAATTTTCGACCTTGCAAAAACCTACGGAGGTAAAAAAACTTAGTTCCATTTTTAATGGAACTAGTGAGGTAAATTATTATTAGTAGTTCCATCATGGAACAGTTAATGGTACTAGTGTCAACGAACCAGTAAAGTAAATAGTAACAAAACTTTATTAATTTATAAGAAATTCTAGTGAAAAATTAAGTACCTACCTACTTTTATTACATTTTATGATCAGAATCGAGAATAGAGTGTTCTCCTTCAGTTTCTAAAATTTTTCACAAGTCACCAAACAAAACATGAAGTTATAACTCTCTAAATAAAATTGAAATACAAGGTGTTATAAATAGCAACACATGTATTTTGCAAGATTTTATTTATCCGTCCTGTAAAGATTTGCTTTGAATTTTTTTTTAAATATTAGGTTTTTACAATTTCGATTAGACTCTCAGACTCGGATATATTTATTTTATGAATTAATTCCAATTAAATTAAGTCATAGACGATTATTGTTGGAGATTTCAACTGGACGTTTAACTAATATGACGAAACCATGTCAATAAATTAACGAAGTGCTTTGTTCTACAGCATATGCCGTAGAAAATGTGAAATATTTCTAACGAGGTTACTTTGCGAATAGTTAATATTACTTACTGTACAAAAATACAATATTGAGCAATTCGTGAAATCTACAACCTCGGTCCCAGAGCGTAAAACTTAAAAAATAGATTATCTATTACTAGATGTTTCGCGCGGTTTCACCCGCGCAATTTCGTATACCACTTGAATATTTGGATAAAAAGTATTATACTATCCGTGCGCGATAAGTTGAGACCCGCGTGGAATGCGACACTCCTCCCCCATCCCCGCGCACCTACCCGCGGCCGCCCGCGGTGTACAGTTGAAGCCACATTTTTTATCTATTAGTTTCGTACTGGCTTACGTCACGTATCGACGCGCTCCGAATAAGTTGTTAGTTTTGTTATAATAGTCCGTGTTAAGTTTATTTGTTATTGCTCCTGTTACGTTTTTTTATTGTTAAAGTTTCTGTTACGTTTTTTGACTGTTTTATTGTTATTATTTTTTTAATAACAAGCATTGTAATGAGGGGTAAAGCTTTGCGTAGTGGAGAAAGAAATCTCGTGCTGAAAGTGTTCGAGTTTTTCGAAAACGAAAAGCGAAACCAGCAGTTTTGTTTACCTGTTGACCAGGCAATCAAGAGAACCTGCATGGCAACGGGAGTTTCCAAGGCGACGTTGATGAGGATCAAAACTGAAGCTAAGCGCTTGCAAACTGCTTCACCAACACCAGGTTCGTCTTCGGCACTAAGTGATGTGAATTTATCAACACCGGGCAAGAAACGTAGACCTAAGAGTAACCGCATCCAATTAGACAGTTTTGACATGTGTGCCTTGAGGAATATAGTTGATAGTTTCTACACGGTCAGGAAGGAAATACCTACCTTGAATAAGATACTCAGTTTGGCTAAAAGAGACCTTAACTTTCAAGGGGAGAAAACGTATTTAAGACGAGTGCTAGTGGACAAACTAGGATACAAATTTAAAAAATGCAAAGACGCGAGACACTTTCTCGTTCAAAAACCAGACATTCGAGCGTGGAGAGCGAGATATCTAAGAAGATTAAAAGAAAATGATGATTTGGGCTCGGCAAAAAGGCCAGTCATTTATATTGACGAAACATGGATTCACTCTCATTATACAGTTAGCAAATGCTGGCAAAATAGTACTGATGCTACTATTAGAAAAAATCACAGTCCGGGGCAAAGATGGGTGATTGTTCACGCAGGGGGAGAAAATGGTTTCGTGAAGGGGGCTGAGTTGCTTTATAAATGTAAAAGCAACACAGGTGACTACCATCACGAAATGGATACAACAAATTTTAAAAAATGGCTTATCGAGAAGCTGATCCCCAACTTGCCGCCGAATAGTATTGTGGTACTAGATAACGCACCATACCACTCTACACAAGTAGAAAAACCACCTACAAGTGTAGCAACGAAAGCGGTAATAAAGCAATGGCTGTTAGACCACAACATTGAATTCGACGAGCGAATGACGAAATCCGAGATGTATCACCTATTGTACATAAATAAGCCTCCAAAAAAATATATTATTGATGATCTTTTAAAAGAGCATGGCCACGAAGCTGTTCGTTTGCCTCCCTATATGTGTGACCTCAATCCCATCGAGTACATTTGGAATTTGGTCAAACAACGAGTAGCCGATAAAAATGTGAGCCAGCTAGAAAGAGACATAGAAAAATTAACACGTGATGCTATTAATAGTATAAATGAGAGTGACTGGAAAAAGGAAATAAACCATGTTGACAGGCTTAGACAGAAGTATTGGGAAGATGATCACCTGCAAGAAGACATTGAGTCCCAATTAATTATTAACTTGCAGTCTGACACCACCAGCTCAGATAGCGAAAGTGAGAGCGAACCTCAACAACTACCAGAGGGAATAGCAATAATTAGTAGTGATGACGACTAAATAATTACTGAAAAGTTATGTGATATGAATGATAAGGGTAGGAGGATGATGATGACGACTAAATTATTGTTGAAAATAATCTGATAAATACCTATACATAAAAGCATCTTTTATTTAATATAACACCTATCGGCTTTCACTTTTAGTGATACATAATAAATCTATAGTCTGACAATTACGATTAATTATTGTTATAAAATAACTTAATATTGTAAATAATTTCACTATGGAAGATGACTACCTAAAATTCGCAGATACCGCCGCATGCGGAAGCTAGTTACATTTTTTGTTTGAACTGTACTTGTCAGTGACGTCACCGCGCTCAGGTCTCAACTTATCGCGCACGGGTAGTATCTATATACTATTCCAAACTCTTTACTATCACTATGCCAAATTTCATGCGAATCCGTTGAGCCGTTCTGCCGTGATTGAGGAACAAATATCTATATATCCATCCATCCGGTGCCAGGTCGTTTTGCTAATGATACTATGACTATTTTATTCCATTCTTGTTCAAATACTCTGGTCCCAGTTTGTCATGTTCGTATTGTGCATCCATAGCTCAATGCACCTACTATGTAAGCAATTTGGTTGTGGCATGACTCTCACAATTAGCTGTCTTGTGTTTGTTTTTTTTTCATGTCACGGTCAATTTGTACTGTACCTATATGTATTAATTTGATAATTCTGACTGAAAAAGAGTGCCAAGAGTTTTTCCGCCGGCTTTTTTTGTCTCTTGGTGTACTGTAATATCTTATTCAACAACTATCAACAACTAGTTAAAGCCAAAGTATGTGATGACTGACTTCATCAAGTGTTTTGTGAAATTCCTAAGACGAATAAAACTTATTGATTTTTTTTTAAATTTTGAATCCAAACTTTCACTTTTATAATCTTAGTAAAAAGTAAAATAAGATAAGAATGCATGATTAGGGGCAACATAATTTGCTTAAGTAGGTACTCTAATGCAAAACAATTATCTTAATACTGACCCTTAATGCCACTCGGTTTTTAGCGACATAGTCTTGATACAATATCGTCTCAAGACGCGGACATTGCCGCACCGCGTCGATAATCACATCATACATAGTGCACAGCTGATCCTTATAGTCTTCAAAGGAAGGCTCAAAGTTAATTCTGTTGTTAGCAAACTTTAGATTTACTATGAACCCTTGGTTTGCACCCTAAAAACAGATTTACAAGAAATAAGCATATTATACGTTGATCAACGAATGCAGAGTATTAAAAAACCGACTTAACGTCAAAACGTCATCAACGTAAACATTCATTCATTCAAACAATCATACATATTTTTTCAATGAAGTACTCAACCGATTTCGATGAAATTTAAATGGGACCAACTATGAAGTATCCTGTATCATATGAAACAACAATTTTCAAAATCAATTCATAATTGTCTGAAACATCGTGTAACTAGGACACAAAAAAAACATACAGACGAATTGAGAACCTCCTCCTTTTTTGGAGGTCGGTTGAAAACTCAATACAGTAAATAATAATTCTAGGAAATTCAAGATTTTCCTTGCCATAAATTGAGATATTGTACAACGAAAATTATGTATGTTTTACCCCCCCATGTGTCTTAGTACACTAATATATCTCTCTTTCTCTCTTATTAAACTTAGAATAGCCTAACCACTGAATAAGCCTGTCGTAACAGGTGACTGCAAAGTGACCACGCTTTATAGTAGATTCACTTCAGGATCCTCCCAGCTAGTGACCACCCTTCATATAAAATCTGCCGTCAAATATTACCGCTCCAGCGGTGACGTGTTCCGGCAAAATTTTATAAAGAGCCAGTTCTTTCCTAAGCCCGCTTGCTGTCATCGTCGAACTCACCTTCACTGACAACCAGGTGAGATTGGTATCAAACTTGAGCTTAGTACATACATACATAGATACATAACTTCACGCCTGTATCCCTTATGGGGTAGGTAGAACACCGGAGATAGCCAGCCGTAGCGGGTGAGGGGACCTGCTGCGGCTATTAGGGCTATGTGTGGGGAAATAGTCTCGTGTGCTGGACCATTTCCCACGTGGGGGACGCTCGGCTAAGGCTGAGCGCAATCTGACGGGGTTCGCGGATAATGCCAATGGCGGTACCGTGGGCTCCATCTATGGCAGATGAGGTACACCTTGATTTTTTTAGTGGGTAGGTCTGGCCTTCTGCCAGATCATCCTCACATACCCCGTCGCTCCCCCTTGGGCGTTCGGGGACGTTTTCCTCAAGTAAAAAAAAAAAGGTAGAACACCGGAGGATATAAAACCATCTGATCTAACGTTTGACAAATTTGGAGGCGTTTTAATGGGGGAGAGCGATTATTGCAGTAACAGGGGGTCAGCCTATCGCCCACAAAAAAACCTCTGTCAGTTAACTGACTTTTGCAGTATACCCGGGAGGAGAAGCAGCACATTCTATGTTTGCCTTTGCTCCCAGTCCAGTATGGAAGAAAACTTGAGCATGGTATCTGATAAAAGAGATACCCACCCCAACGTCTTTTATATAGTTAGTGTATTCCTCCATGGATATCAAGCATAGTGATTGAAGGTTATACGTCATCATGCAAGACAAGCAGTCGTAGAACTGTTTCATTTTCGCCGTATGTCTTGGATGTGGTATTTGCCTCTTTTTGTTTCCCTGAAATTAAGATCAACCAATATTAAACAGTAGTAATAGAATTTTGGTATTTGTATGGAAGACAAACTCGCATGTTTCACTGCCCCAACGTAGTAAGGGATCTGCTGGTGCCTCAGAGCAAAATTCCAAATGCATTGTTTTACTGGCTTAAAAGATATGCACATTGCATTCAAATTAAGTAATCCGGTTTAGGGCGTACCGGTTGGATGGTTTGAAAGCCCGTTACGGGCAAAGGTAGATCGTTTCTTGTGTGCCATTTATTAATGTGAAAATAGAATTTACGTCTACTACTACCTGGGGGGTTATTTACTCGTATCTTGCGTTATGCGTAATGCATGGACTTCTGAAATTAAACGGTCGATAATTTTGTTATTAAATAAGTATATAAAAAAAACATAGCAGACTTTGCTTAACGTATCAAGCTATATCTTCAGAGCATCGACATTAAAGTACGGTTAGTACATGATTTGTACATTTCAATCTAAAATAGTGTTTTAGGCCTTAAACATTTCCAATTAAAGTTTATAGTACTTATGTTTTTTTTATGCACCTTTCACAATTATGCGATCAAATTAAAAGCTGGTACGCTACTAATTTTTCCGAATGTATAGTACCTAAATGCGTTCTTACTTGAAGAAATACTTGTTGTATTGTAGGGATCCATTGCGAAATCAGAACATTGCCTGCGGCTTCAATGTGTCTTTTGCAGACGAACATAAAATCCAGGAGTTCGTACGGTTCATGTGTCGTCATTATATCTTTCATGCTTATCAAACGCAGCTCACTGAAAAATAATGACTTAAGTCTGTAAAAGTCAGGCGTATATACGTAAGACAGCACGTAAAGCGTTATTTTTTATTACGGGTTTTCAAGGACATTAAGTAAAACTTGACGCGCTGCCTGTTGTACAGTCAAATATATGAACATCGCCAACTTATAATCGCACCAGAGTTAAGAGTGTTTTATAAATATGTATTTAGGGCCAGTGTCTAGGTTGTATTATGACTTATTATGATATTTGACGGCCTTTTCCTTTAGTGGCAAAGACTTTGTTTTAGTATCTACTATATCTATGTACCCAGACCTTCCTTACGGCTGGGGTGCATTATTTGTGTGAGGAACACAGATATTAGTCGTCTAGTCTTATATGTAAATATGCTTATCTTCGCTATCTAGCCACATGGAAATGGTTGATGTGAGAGGCTTGATTAAAGGCATGTATGTGTTTTTTATATTTATTAGACATTTTTAATTGGATAATCGGCTGTAATAAAAATAAAATCCAATTTTTAAAAGGGAATATGAAAGTAGTATTAGTACTTGAACTGTTTCCACCAGATCTGCAGAACTTGTGCCATGCAATTATTGATGCTGTGCAAGTTCTTCGTAAGGTATGTTTTCGCAGCTTCGTAACGTTCTCGCCACTGTTCGTCTTTAATAATCTCCACCTTACTCTGAACGAGGCAGTCCTCTTCGTCATAGTCATCGGCCTGGTCAAAAAAATTATATGAAAGCGGTCAATGGTAGTTAGAGACTTAAAAACGTCGGATCCACCGGCTTCAACCCATTTAGACCGATATTTTTTTTTATGAAAGATGTGCTTTTTTAACAAAACCTTACTAAGAGGCACTTATTAACACTGAAAAAAATATTGAAAAAATATCCAAAGAGAGAGGGAGCAAGAAGGGGGCGTACCATATATGGTCAGTAGGATTATAGGTATGCAAAAATACTAGATTATCACTAAAAAGTTATATTTACATTTTTTTGTGATATATAATAAAACTCCTCAATATTGCACTTGTTACCTTTTTAAAAAAATTGTTTGTGACATTTATTACACCTGGTTCCCTTTTCTAGCTTAGTAACGTAGTGTTCTTTGCCTTTTCATCGTATCGCGAATCTAATGTAATGAGTGACGATGGTCGACCAGGACCTAGTTTTTCACGCTGTTTCTTATTTTTATATTGTATAGTCGATACGATGTCAAAAGCTCATCAAGTCCATTCCTCTGCCATTATGTGTGTACAACAATCAAGCATTGAAATGAATAACACTGTTAATAAAATGAATCATGACTTAAATAAAGTAGCTGAATGGTCAAAGCGAAATAGTTTAGTTCTAAACCCCAGTAAGTCGAAACTCATGATCCTTGGTACCTAGACATAAATACAAAAAGTAAAATCGCTAAACCCCTTAGTTAGCATTGATGGTCAAACACTTCTCATAGTTGATGAGGCGCGCAACTTGGGTATCACGATGGATTGTGGGTTAAAGTTCGAAAAACACGTTCGGGAAATGGTGAAATCATCTTTTTTTAGACTAAAAGTCTTTTATAACGTTAAAGATTTAATATGTACTGACCTTAAACTACTTTTATGCGAAGCTCTTGTTTTATCGAAATTAAATTACCGAAACACAGTGTTTGGCCCCTTGATTTCATCATCCTCTAAAAAGCTGATGCAAAGGGTTCAGAATGGGTGTTATCGCTTTTGCTATAAAACACCACCACGTGCTCATATAACACCCTATTTAAATGATAAAAAGATACTCAACATTGCATCTCGGATCGATCTGCATTTTGCCACTCTCGTGCATCAGGTCGTTACTAGAGAGTTACCTAAGTATCTCTTTGATAAGTTGTTCTGGTCGGCAAATGACAATCAGTACAATACAAGAGCTTCATCTTACTTGCTTAAGAATCAAAGACATAAAACATCAGCGTTTAGAGGTAGCTTTTGCTAATTGGGAACATGAAACATAGGTTGCCTGTTAGTTCTAGGTTCTAAGTCTCGCTTTCTCCAATTATACTCTTTGACGCAATTTTGCAACGGTTCCTGAGATGACTGGGATCTTGTCTCATCCGAAGAGATAGAAGTAGCAATTTCCACTGGGGCTCGAAGTACACCCTGCAGCAAATTATTTATGAAGACGATATCTTTTTCATCCAAATCTTCATTCGTGTGTTCATCTTTAGTTATGTCAGATGGAAGTAAAAACATTAAAAATCTTGCCCCTGGCGGTACTAATTATCATCTTCCTTGAAAATCGACCTAGGAACGACCATAAGTTAGCGTTTCCTAAATTAAGGCTGGCTAAAAGCAGCAAATCATTTATTGGAATGTCAATACGCATATATAACAAAATTCCGAAGTCAATTCAATCCCTGCCATTCAATAAATTTAAATCAATCATTAAAAACACTCCTCGAAAAGCTTATTATAAAACTAAAGATTACTTAGATGATAAAAAGGCTAACTAAAGTATTAAGCACAACAGGATTTTTCTAAAAGTTTCTAATTACTTAATAATTTTGTTTACGGCTTGGCTGTGCAGTATATATATGACATACTGGTGACTGTCCCACTCACTTATTTTCTTGTCAAGACAACAGCAAGAACGTCATGCTCCCTCAGGCGGCATGGCTAGTGATAGCGTCGGGTATCGGGTCACCCTCTTCCCTAAAATATGGTTGAGGAGGGTGATGGCTGGTGCTTGCGTTAACTCGTGAACGGGTGCTACTAGCGGTGCCAGGTCGTTTTGCTAATGATACTATGACTATTTTATTCCATTCTTGTTCAAATACTCTGGTCCCAGTTTGTCATGTTCGTATTGTGCATCCATAGCTCATTGCATCTGCTATGTAAGCAATTTGGTTGTGGCATGACATTGGCTCTCACAATTAGCTGTCTTGTGTTTGTTTTTTTTTCATGTCACGGTCAATTTGTACTGTACCTATTTGTATTAATTTGATAATTCTGACTGAAAAAGAGTGCCAAGAGTTTTTTTCCGCCGGCTTTTTTTGTCTCTTGGTCTACTGTAATATCTTATTTAACAACTATCAACTACTAGTTAAAGCCGAAGTATGTGATGACTGACTTCATGGAGTGTTTTGTGAAATTCCTAAGATGAACAAAACTTTTTGAATTTTTGAATTTTTTTGAATTTTAATCGTAGCAATAAGCATCAATGGCCTAAAACAATAAAAAATTAAAAATAATGAGTATAGCTAATGTGATATTTTGCCAACAGATAAACCTACTATACCATATACGGTAAACCTAATTGGGGATTGAAAATATCTAACAATTATAATCTTCAGCAAACTAATTTGTTGTAATAACATATATTATACTCCAAATTTTATAAAAAATGCAAAAATTCATTCACCTGATAATAAAATAAGTCCAACTTACCTTATTGAAGAAATTTTAAATAATTTCTTACGACTCTGCTAGAGAATATCACCAAAAAATACACAATTACTTGCGCATAACCTATTTGTAATCTAACTAACATAACATTGACACTCTAAGCTCATAATAATGATTGAAAAAAATATTATAGTCCCCACTTGTACGTCACAATAATTTTACAAAGCTAACGTACCATAAACGGTACGGTAGGTCTAAATGGGTTAATCTTGTGACCTTAATTTCGTTGTTGGCTTTGATGGGCTAGCGCTAGCGATCACCCTTTATATAAAATCCGCTGCTACATTGTTCCGGCAATGATAAACTCCACATATATTCATGTGTATGCAACGGCACTTACCTGACCGTACCGAAAACTGCATTAATATTATCATCCATGTTGCCATTCGATATCCATAATTGCTAATAGGATTAGGTAACTGCAATGATTTAAAAACTTTTTGGTCTGTATTCTCTTCAACGGACCTGATTGTAGGTAAGTTGAATCTTACGTACTTTTAAAATACTCTTCACGTGTGGTTAAGGCAAAGTAGTTTATCGTTAAAGTCATACGTACCTTATCATCCTTCAAAACAAAATCGACAATAGCTTTTTTCATGCTCATTATGAAATCCTCGCGCATCTCATCTGTGCAATCGAACAACATCTTCTTCCATTTTTTCAGATGACAAGCAAGCAAACTGTGCACTCTGTAATTTGACTATACATTCAATATAAACCATATTTGATTAATAGAATAACGTGAGTACACTTAGAGTTCGAAGGCTTCAATGAAGTATACGTAATGGTATTAATATCGAAACATATTTTTTGTATATCCACACACATCTACGCTGAAGAATGGCCTTATCTGTTGTAATTATTTTGTTTTTGTTTTAATTTGTTTTGTTTCTACCAATTGATTAACTCTGTCGCCTTTGGATAAGCATATGGTAAGGTCTTTATTGATTGAGGATTCTATTGTTTTTTGCAGCTCCTTTTGAAGTTTTGTAGTTTCATCTGTATTCATTACTAAAATAAAATCTAATATCACTTTCAGTGCAAAAATCGGCTGTTTTAAATCTATAGTATCTTGATGGTAAGTGGAGATGAGGTTGAAGATAAACATCGCAGAGATTAAGGTAAGAGCTGGCTCTTCATAGCCGGAAAACATTACCGCCAGAGAGGTGATATTTAACGACAGATTTTATATGAAGCTTGTCCACTAGCCAGACGGTCTCTGACGGGATGCTAACACCAATCTGGGGTCACTCGGACCTTTACGACACCTATATCCAAAAGCTAGTCGACCTACGTGGCAAATAAAAAGTTAAAAAAAAAGTGAACTTAAGTGACTTACCTTAAAATAATTTTATTATCCAGAGGTGCGACGTGTATAGTATCTATTCCGTAGCGAAGGTAGTAGTAGTATAACTTCTTATTTTTCTCGTCTTCACTAGCTGCGGCATCTCCAACTGCTCCCGTGGATAACTTACTCGCCAGGTTCAAAAGCTTTATTCTAAACTCTTCTCGGGACTTTCGAAAGTTGGAATATGTTAGTTCCACTGGAATAGTTACAATGATTTGGTTATTTTACGAGAAACTCTTTCATGAGGTTCCCATTATAATAGATCATGGTATCTCATAACACATGGTATCTCATAACACAAGCTTTGCTTACTTTGAGGTTATGTAATTGGTGTGATTGTCTGGGGAATGTATTTTTTTAAATTCCCTACAATGTAGATTTTCAAATCAAATCAATTTTAAGGATTCTGCCGAACTTTTTAAATAAGTACTGTGGTGTTATACCTATTCACAAACAAGTGGAACTTAATATACTTCTAGAACAATATTTCCGTACTGAACCTAAAAACCTACTCTATTTGTACCAGAAGAATCAGCAATAAAACACTCTGTAAACCTAACTTCCACAATGAATACGGACGGAGGACTTCAAGTTACATTATACCTCACCTAATTAATAACTTACCTACTGAAATTAAAGCCAAAATTACAAGACAAAACCTTAAAAATCTAGGTATTTAAAAAACATTTTCTTCAGCAGTTTTAAAAATAAAAATAATTACTTAATATATTATTTATTACCCCTATGTATATATTTGTACATGTACGTATACATATATATTTGTGTATTTATATAAATATATTTATGTATCTATGTTCGAAATAATAAGAAAAAAAAAGTCTCTTTGGAAAAACTAAAATATAAAAAAATAAAAATGTACTGCAACTGCAATATTTTACCAAATGAATTGCCATGACTGGGAACATTCCTTGCAAAAATCTTGTTTGACGGGATTTTGTACGTACATATTTTATTTTTTGGTTCTACCTTTGATTTATATGATTGTGATTATATTTATTGGGCTAGGATTGAAATGTGTGTTAGGTTTATTGATGTTATATTATTTGTATGTTAGTTTGTGTCTTAATATAAAATAATGTAAATGGAAAAAAAGTTCATATACCTAATGTAATGTAATCGAGAATGAATGCCTAGTAAAACCTAATTTGGATTAAAGGCATTAAAAACTAAAATGTTAATTGGATTTGTAACTGGTAATTAATTAAATAAACAAAAATCGAGATTTAAAATAGCTATCTGTAATTCTATCACATTACCTAAGGACTTTTTTGGAGCATTTCTTGCTAGTTGAATTTTAGCAGCTCGTGACTTCACTGCCGGTACTGACAGTAATTCGTCAGGAAGTCTAAACAACGGGTGTGTTCGTACTTTAAAATCTTCTGGCAATTCCATTTTGGGTATCTTTGGCAGCGATTCATCTGATGTTCCCGGCTGAGACTTTCTACGGTGCGGCTTGTGTTTATCCATGTCTCACTGAAAAAACATATACTTTTTTAATGGGAAACTTGTTATTTGAGTCTTTTCAACGGACTTCGAAAAGGAGGAGGTTCTCAAATCGTGTGTATGTTTTTCTTGTGTCTTTGTTACCCGCTTTTATGGACAATTATGTATCGATTTTGAATATTATTGCTTCATATGATAGAGGACACTTAATAAGTGGTCCCGTATGAATTTTATTGAAATCAATTGAGCACTTTTTGAGAAACTTGAAACTACCAGAAAAAAATTGTATCAATACGGTGAATTTTACCTTGATGACCTAATACTTCAGCCAAAGCTTGTTAGTGAAGACGGTTTTTTGAATGCTCTGCATTCGTTGATTATTTTCCAAAAAAATTGAAAAATAAAGCAATCTTTATTTTGTCGCTACATCGATGAATTAAATAATTAGCATCCCGAACGGCACAGACGTTTTTACCGCTCTTTCTGTCAAGAAGAATTGAAAAGAAAATCAAAAGCGTTTTTTAAGCAAAAGAATTTATATTGTCTTAGGTTTTCGCGATTCATACTATGAAATAAAACACTTTTTAACCGGATTTATCGCGTTACTCGACGTTTCGGTGTCTTTGCAGACCCCGTGGTCACGAGCGAGTCGCGTTAAAATTTAAAATGTAAATATACACGGTAAATCCGGTTAAAAAGTGTTTTATTTAAAAGAATGTATGCTTGAAGTGTACTGCAGTAAATTTTTAATCCGTGAAGCTAGAGCCTTATTTATTTACTAACCTTATTGTGTTCCAATCAAATTGATACTATGCAGTGAATTTTACCTCATTACCCCAATAGTAGTACGGGTTTATTTCCTACTTAAATGTTAATATTATTGTAACTTAATCCAGTGTATCTTTTTGGCTAAAAAAACACTAAGACGATATTACATTTATTTACAGTATTTCTATGACAACCGTTGTCACGTCGACATGTCTTACTAAGGGTCATACGTTAAAAAATCTTGGACATATTTCAATAAAAGTGAACCTTGGATTAACGCACACAGATCTAAGTAAGATTTGCATAATGGCCTAAGTGTGTGCCTAATTCATTATATTTTAGTTGATTATATGTATGTTGACAAAATCAATAAAAGTTTTTAAACTGGCATGGTCATTAACATTTAAATTAACTTTAGAAACGGGATATTTACCATGTTTTTGATTTATTTTGAGTTCTCGATATTTCGGCACTGTTACAAGCGCCATGATCACGACGGTACCGTCAAAAACATGGTAAATATCCCGTTTCTAAAGTTAACTTAAAAAATCAATAAAAGTGTAATTGAAGGTCCAATTCTTTAATGGCGGGTTTCAATATTCAACTGACTGCTATGCGTAACCGATACAGGTACAAAACTGGTAGAAAAAAAGTAGCGTTTCACAATATCTATTAGCTACGGGCTACAGTTCTCAAATTTGGCATGGGCCCTCCTTGCGTGACGTTCTTCCAAGAAAATAGGTGATATGTGATTTATAGAATATCACGCATTCGCAAATTATTTGTATGATATTTGAACTAAAGAAATATATAAACTTATTCAATTTATGTTTGCTATGTTTTAGTATTCGATAAATATATTATAGTATGTTTTTAGAGCTTTTTATTAATAATTGCATTTAACTGCTTACGTAAAACGAAACGCCAATCCTTCGACTAATTTTGCCATTGGTTGAATCACATTTTTATGACGTCAAAGTAAATATTTAAAAGAAAAATTATGTCATTCAATAATATTCGTCCTTTTTTTTTCAAAAACAGTTATAGATAAGTTAGAAAGAGAAAACTGGATTATTGATATGTTGACAGGTATTTGATAGGATATTTCGTTAATGGCGGGTTTCAATATTCAACTGACTGCTATGCGTAACCGGTACAGGTACAAAACTGGTAGGAAAAAAGTAGCGTTTCACAATATCTATTAGCTACGGGCTGTAAGTTCTCAAATTTGGCATGGGCCCTCCTTGCGTGACGTTCTTCCAAGAAAATAGGTGATATGTGATTTATAGAATATCACGCATTCGCAAATTATTTGTATGATATTTGAACTAAAGAAATATATAAACTTATTCAATTTATGTTTGCTATGTTTTAGTATTCGATAAATATATTATAGTATGTTTTTAGAGCTTTTTATTAATAATTGCGTTTAACTGCTTACGTAAAACGAAACGCCAATCCTTCGACTAATTTTGCCATTGGTTGAATCACATTTTTATGACGTCAAAGTAAATATTTAAAAGAAAAATTATGTCATTCAATAATATTCGTCCTTTTTTTTTCAAAAACAGTTATAGATAAGTTAGAAAGAGAAAACTGGATTATTGATATGTTGACAGGTATTTGATAGGATATTTCGTTAATGGCGGGTTTCAATATTCAACTGACTGCTATGCGTAACCGGTACAGGTACAAAACTGGTAGGAAAAAAGTAGCGTTTCACAATATCTATTAGCTACGGGCTGTAAGTTCTCAAATTTGGCATGGGCCCTCCTTGCGTGACGTTCTTCCAAGAAAATAGGTGATATGTGATTTATAGAATATCACGCATTCGCAAATTATTTGTATGATATTTGAACTAAAGAAATATATAAACTTATTCAATTTATGTTTGCTATGTTTTAGTATTCGATAAATATATTATAGTATGTTTTTAGAGCTTTTTATTAATAATTGCGTTTAACTGCTTACGTAAAACGAAACGCCAATCCTTCGACTAATTTTGCCATTGGTTGAATCACATTTTTATGACGTCAAAGTAAATATTTAAAAGAAAAATTATGTCATTCAATAATATTCGTCGTTTTTTTTTCAAAAACAGTTATAGATAAGTTAGAAAGAGAAAACTGGATTATTGATATGTTGACAGGTATTTGATAGGATATTTCGTTAATGGCGGGTTTCAATATTCAACTGACTGCTATGCGTAACCGGTACAGGTACAAAACTGGTAGGAAAAAAGTAGCGTTTCACAATATCTATTAGCTACGGGCTGTAAGTTCTCAAATTTGGCATGGGCCCTCCTTGCGTGACGTTCTTCCAAGAAAATAGGTGATATGTGATTTATAGAATATCACGCATTCGCAAATTATTTGTATGATATTTGAACTAAAGAAATATATAAACTTATTCAATTTATGTTTGCTATGTTTTAGTATTCGATAAATATATTATAGTATGTTTTTAGAGCTTTTTATTAATAATTGCGTTTAACTGCTTACGTAAAACGAAACGCCAATCCTTCGACTAATTTTGCCATTGGTTGAATCACATTTTTATGACGTCAAAGTAAATATTTAAAAGAAAAATTATATCATTCAATAATATTCGTCCTTTTTTTTTCAAAAACAGTTATAGATAAGTTAAACAGAGAAAACTGGATTATTCATATGTTGACAATATTTGATAGGGTATTTTGTTAAATGAATAAATGTTTACGTCGTTGGCTAGATAAAATGACCTATTCTTTAATTGGTCATACGTAATGAAAACATAACTCTTATTGGCTGCAGTAGACTGCCATACTACCTTTACCTCATTGGTTTAAATGAATAACTTGTTACGTCGTCGTTGGCTCGATATATGACTTATTTTGTAAATGGTCAAATGTAACCTAACAACCCATTACCAACCCATTACAGTCAAACAGTTCGTAAGCAGTGGTTTAGATGTCAAGATTTTGAATATAGAAAGGCATTTTGGTAGTGATTTCTATTGTTCGTAGCCAAAACGAACAGTTTTCATAATATTGAAACCCACCATAAATGAATAAATTTTTACGTCGTTGGCTAAATAAAATGACCTTAATTGGTCATACGTAATGAAAACATAACTCTTATTGGCCGCAGCAGACTGCCATGCTACCTTTACCTCATTGGTTTAAATTAATAACTTGTTACGTCGTCGTTGGCTAGATATGACTTATTTTGTAAATGGTCAAATGTAACCTAGCAACCCATTACAATCAAACAGTTCGTAAGCAGCGGTTTAGATGTCAAGATTTTGAATATAGAAAGGCATTTTGGTAGTGATTTCTATTGTTCGTAGGCAAAACGAACAGTTTTCATAATATTGAAACCCGCCATAAATTTATTTACGAGGGTTTATTGTATAGGCTGTCCCAGAAACGACACGTTTCCGTAACACTGGAGGTAGATGGACCTAAGGCCTATCATATAAAATCAAAACTGGTTTTGTAAAAGTTCTCTAGTTTACGAGTGATTTTCTAGTTTTTTGTGATTTTTTAAGAAATTTCCACTTTTTGTCCTTTTTTGCCTTCATCTACAATAAATATTTGTTAACGCGCGTTATATTTTTACGAAGTCTATCTTAGACGACCGGCTGGTGTAGTGGTAACATACATTGCCTTCTATGCCAGAGGTCCTGGGTTCGAATCCCGGCGGCGGCGGATATCGGTGTGATGAACACAGATATTAGCCGACAAGTCATGGATGTTTATATGTTTATTCTAATAAAAAATATGTATTTATTCAATATGTATGTTTATATATTTCTTAAGTATATCAGTTATCTAGTATCCATAACACAAGTTCTTTAAGAAACTTAATTTGGGCTAGATAATGTTGTGTGAGTGTCAGAAATATTTATTATTATTATTAGTCTTTGAGATAATCCAGTAATAATTTTGATAGTTACTAGAACCCTATGCTAAGAAAAAGAGTAAAATATTCGGAATTTATTTCATTTCGAAAAACTCGACTAAAGTTTAACTGAATACTGTGAATAAAAAAGTATAGCATTGAAAGTAAAAACATAATTAAAAAAATAAACTTTTACTAAACCTGCTACGATGTTATCTGATAGGTTATGGGTCCATCTACCTCCAATGTCACGTTTCTGGGGCATCCTGTACAGTTGCAAGTATTTGGTAGCAGGTAAATTCTTTGCCATTAAGAACAACAATTCGAAGGGGATAGAATCCTCCAATGTCCTCCTCCAATACCTCCAATGTCACGGTAACGTGTCGTTTCTGGGACACACTGTATAGTTGCAAATATTTAGTAGCAGGTACATTCTTTACCATGAAGAACAACAATTCGAGAGAGATTGAAAAATACGTTTTGATTTTACGATAATACAAATGTTTTGAATTAAAAACCGAGTGAAAAAGTATCGAGTGAACCGGTTTGTCGCAGATGGTCGTGCAGCACCATAGTCTTCATGGCAACTTTCCACCAGGTGGCATGTATACAAGCGTCTTTACCTTGTAAATTTAAGATAGTGGACGGTTATTTTCAGTACTCAATTATTTTGTTGGGTCATTATTTATTCACCCTTTGATTTACCAAAGACATTCAAAGCTATTTTAAAAAGATCGTGATATTATTTATAAACTTTTCCACCTTCATGTAATTCATGAGATCTTTAAAGCACCTCAAGAGGGATGCCTCTGCGACTTTTGGTAGACTTCATTGCTCACACATACGTACATAGTTCTACAGGCTGGTGGGTCACTTTTGAAATTCGAGGACAATTATCAAGTTTGAGATCATATACGAAGAGAAAAAAAAATTTACTGAGTAAACTTATCCGAAAGTTAAAGAATTTATAACGCAACGCATGGTTACACTGGCAACTACTTACCACGGCCGTACGGTGCTATCAACACAGAATAGGTAGGAAGGTATAGACGACTTCCCAAATGATCGTCGAGCCGTGAAGCAGTTCAAATTCAAATTCAAACATTTATTCAACATACAAACAAACAAGACAACACATAAAAATCAACAAAATAATGTACAAAAATGGAAATTTAAAAATGCTATATAAAATTAAATTGAAAAATTAAGAAAATAACAACAAAATAATTAAAAATAGCAACACTCACAAAAATCAGTAAACAAAAAAATATAGAATATTAGAAACACAATGAGAAATAATAAAATGTTGCCCTGTACTGCAGTGAGTATGTTAAAAAGGACACATCGCGTCAGTGAACTCTCGCAGTCGTGAACTCTTTATTTATTCAATGGGAATTCTGGTGAAATATTAAGTATAAATACCTATTTTCATTACATAATTATAATCAGTATCGAGTATAGAGTGCTCTCCTTCAATATCTAAAATTTTTCAATAACTGCCCAAACTGACACACCAACATGTGTGTCCCAAAAAACCTTTTATGCAGACCTCACAGAGCAACTAGGAAGCATCCTAGTATACTCAGATCGCTCAGTAAAGTTCGTTTCCTTAATTGACCTGGCTGGGAATCGAACCCAAGGCCTCTCACCCCGCAGCCGAATACTCTAGTAAGTTGGCAGCGACACCTTAGTTGTATGAAAACCTAACAGTACCGAAGTGACACAGGAAACTTATAGTTTGCCTGTGGCACTTCGTGCTTCTGCTAGTGCCTACACATGGATATATATTTTTAGACGGGCGGCTAGTGCTCTTGGATCGACTTAAATAAATCTGGTTACTTTCTCCACCAGTCAACGTCTGAATAGAGAAAAAATCAATTCATCAAGTATATTAGAAGGCATCTGCTAAGCATCATTCAAACAAATAAACAATAGAGATTCAATAATTTAATTTAATTAAAATTATAAGTATAAATATAAAAATTTCAAACATGACAATAAACGGCAAATGGAACTAAGTTTGCGATATTGAAATTTATAAGCAACATACAAAAAGCACTTAGGTATCACGCACATCGCGCCATTAATAATAAAAAAAAAATATAATAATTAAATAACTATCATAACTTAACAACATAACATAAACAAGAATAGAACACTACAGGTACGCGACACTATGTCGGGCCACATTGCAGCGCAAAAATCCGCTTGTGTCTCTCTAAAGGTAAGCTCGCCCCGATATGCCCCGGCATAGTGTGCGTGTACCTTTATACCTACATTTTATATCAGCAATCGCACACTATGCCGGGACGCAGCAGGCCGCAGTTCATATAAAATGTATACGAGTGACGCAAACGGGTTTTTGCGCTGTGATGCGCCCTGGCATAGTGAGCGCGTACCTTTATACAACGTTAAATATACTTCCTCCACAAAAATACAAGTTCCATGATAAAACAAATACGAATCAACTAACATGATCATATAAAATTCGAAATTTCTAGAAAGGCAGTTGTGTTAACAGCGCCACGCCGCGCATTATCCAATGATCCGGTTCTGCCTCCGTCGGAAGCCTCATGAACAGTATGTAGTTGGTGGAGTGTCCGGTAGTGGACAGCACGCCTCGTCGGTCACCAGTCTTGTATAGCGGGCAGTTGTAGAACACGTCAGTTGGTATGTCATCCCGTTTTAATGGAATCAGCCATACCTGAAGAATGGAAGAAAAATGTTTGAATATTTTAGATAAACTAGTCGGGCCTCCTGGCACAGGCATAATTTGCTTAAAAGGAAATTATATTAATAGAAATGAATTGAATAGAAATAAATATATTTTTTTTTTAGATAAACAGGATAAAAACACTGTTTGTATAAAACAACGTTATTTGGAGATCTTGTGGAAATAAAGATAGATTTAATTTTTTTAAGTACTGCGTATATTGTACTTATTAAAAAAAAATTGCATAATTGTTTTATAAAATAACGGTAAACTCGTCATCGTTTTTTTATTAATAATTAGGTAAGTTTAATTAATACAGAGTAAAAATGTATTTCATGACTATCCTGTTGATTAAGTAGGTACCTATAAAAAACGCTTTTTTGTCATTCCACGTTCGAGGTAAATCAGGTAACCCAAGTAGTTTCTGTAAAATGGAAATGTGACAGAAAGATAAAGGTTTCAGTACAATTTGTGAAAGTAAACCTTGAAACAGCTCATAATTACCACAGGAAAATCGTCGTAAAGTATTTTCGGGAAGGATTCGTCAATGATGTAAGTTAATGGATTCCATCGAGCCCCTTCCATGAACAATCCATTGATATACACGCCCTCGTCCGGTGGATTTGCTTTTGTATTACTGCGCTGGACCTGTAAATAATAAGAGTATATTGTTTACCAAATTTTTTTTATGAACCTCGAAATAATTAACTACAAAAGGTAATATCTTCCATGCTGGACTGGGAGCGAAAGAAAAACATAGAATGTGCCAGCTGCTTCTCTAACCGGGCATACTGTAAAAGTCTGTTAAGGGAAAGAGGTTTAGTTAGCGTTTTTGCGAGCGATAGGCTGACTCCCTGTCGCTGCAATAGTCTCTCTCCATCATAATAATGCCTCCAAATTTGTCAAATATGACATCAGATAGTTTTATAGCTCTGGCATTCTGCCTACCCCGTAAGGGATACAGGCGTGAAGTTATGTATGTATGTATGTAAAAAGTATTATAACCAGATGAAAACTTTGAAACCAAGAATATTCCAACATAAAACTTAACAACAGAGAAAATATTTATTTATTTATTCTCCATTTTACACACGGAGTAAGATTTAATTTTTAATTAAAATGTTAGAGATACAGAGTACAATAGGCGGCCTTTTCACCTAAGGACGATCTCTCCCAGCCCAAATAGTCAGGTGTTATGTTTTTGTTTGTGTGTGTGGTTTTGATGTGATATTAATTTACACAGGTTGACTGGTGGGTCATTTTCAAAATTCCAGGACGTGATTGTTTGAGATCATACATAAAGAGAAAAAAAAAATAAAAATAAAATATATTATTTACTGAGTAAACTTAACCGAAAGTTAAAGAATTCATTACGCAACGCATGGTTACATAAGCGTAATGCAATAGATACTTAGCGGGTGGTGGTGTGCGTGTGGCGGGAACACTGTCATGTGCGTGTTGACTGACACAGCGCATCGGGGAAAGTGTAGTAATGTCTCTTTATTTATTTATAGGGAATTCTGGTGGAAAATGAAGTACCTACTTTTATTACATAATTATGATCAGAATCAAATACAGAGTGCTCTCCTTCAGTATCTAAAATTTGTCACCAGTCACCCTGTATATTATTTATACCTACCTATATATCTTCACGCCTGTATCCCTTATGGGGTAGGCAGAACCCAGAGGTTATAAATGAGACCATCTGATGTAACGTTTGACGATTTTGGAGGTATTATAATGATGGATAGAGACTATTGCAGTGACAGGGGGTCAGCCTATCGCCAGTTTCAAAAAACCATAAAAGTCATAGAATGCCTAAAACCTTATAGCATTTTCTTTACATAGCAAAGATGAAATGTTTGTTTTCCTTGCCACTTGATGGAATCTTAACATGTAGTCTAAGGTGGTACAGTCACGTGCATTAATATGTACACACTTCGTAACTTATTCGGTTGTGATAAGGTTTAAATTACAATAAAATTGTATACATATTATTAGACGTGACTGTACACTTCCATCGATGGCAAACCTATTTAGGTACTAACTATAACTTAAGTTAAAAAACCTTAAGTCGAAAAACCTTTGAGGATATACTTACCTCGTAGTGAAAAGCTAACTGATCAATAGGTATCCTGTACTTCCTGGCGTAACTCTGCTGGGCGGCTGTGAGGAAAGCTTGTGGGAAGTAGAACCCTGACAGCCAAAATATCACGGGAGGTCCGGTCGAATGCCAATTCTGTAGCGAAAAAGATCAGTCAATCAAAAAAATTAAACAGTAATATTTTCTTAAGTTGGCAGGCTGTATGATTATATTTTACTTTTTACCTCGTCATCATTGGGGGGGGAAGTCAGGGTTAGGTCTTGGTTGGAATCGATGCACGTGAGAACATCATTACCTACAAAGTGCCAAGAAACCACCTGCTGTGTTAGTGGCGGAACACCGAGTTAAAGCAGGGCCCTGGCCAGTCCGAGTCACCCACGTCCTCGCCGTCCCTCCCGGGACCTGCTGCAACCGCGCAGACGCGCGACCGCCAACTCGAGTTGCAGCTGAGCTGAGGGTGCAGGGCGAAAGGCGAATCTTCTGCGCCTCAAAACAGAATCTATCTCACTAGGGAGGAAACCCGACACAAAACCGAGCACTTCCATAGGCTCTGAGGTGGCAGCCCCACCAATGGGATAGGGTATAGTGGGCTAATCACTCGCTTACCTGAAACACAAGTGATTAAAGAAACCGAAACAGTGCAAAACCGGACCGCTCATAACACAACGACCTTTGGCATGAAAATACGGACACGAATTGCTTGCTGGAATGTGCGAACGCTGACCGAGGATAGCCGACTAGCCCAAGCAGAAGCAGAAATGTTTAAATACAAACTGCAAATTCTCGGTCTCAGTGAAGTGCGCAGAAACGGATTCGGGGAACTGAGAACGTCGAAAGGCCTTACATTGCTCTACTCTGGGAAAGAAGATGAGGAAGACGTCCATGAAAACGGCGTGGGATTCCTCCTTTCTGATGTTGCGAAGAAGAGCCTTCTCGACTGGAAGCCGATCTCAGAGCGAATCATCACAGCTCGATTCAACAGCAAAGCCCGCAAGATAACCGTCGTTCAGTGCTACGCGCCTACAAATTTGGCATCTGGGGAAATCAAAGATGATTTCTATAGTGCACTCAACCTAACCTTGAAAAACACCCGCAAACAGGATATAGTTATCGTCATGGGTGACTTGAATGCCAAAGTCGGTGCTAATAACGACGGCTGTCAAAGACACATGGGCAGACACGGGCTGGGAGTCCGGAACGAGAACGGGGAGAGATTTTTGGAGTTCTGTCAAGACAACGATCTCACCATCGGAGGTACTCTATTTATCCATGGAGAGCACCATAAATACACCTGGAACTCACCCGATGGAGTTACCAAAAACCAAATTGACCACGTTGCCATCAGTTCCAAGTGGCGCTCATCACTGCTTGATGTTCGCAATCGTCGTGGTGCAGATATCGACAGTGATCACCACCTTGTCGTAGCGGAGGTGAGGCTTAAGGTAGCCGCAGCCCGAACGGCTAAAGCGACTACTAAGATTGGCAAACGGTTTGAGGTAAACAGGCTACAAGACCCGGATATAGGCGATGCCTTCAGACTAGAGCTTCAGAATCGCTTCTCCGCCCTTGTAACGGACTCTACTACTTCTGTCAACGCGGAGTGGAATCACATCAAAATGGCCTATTTAGAGACCAGCTCCGTCGTTCTTGGACACAAAACACATACACGCTAAGACTGGATGTCACAAAGAACGTGGAACCTCATAGAAGAAAGGCGCAGACTCCATCTGCAACTCTTGGTAACCAGCGATTCGGCGATGCGTGAAGACGGCTGCAGTATAGACAGATACGCAGAAACATCTACCGCAGTACCCGTCGTGATCGGCGAGCATGGGTGGATAGTTTAGCAGAATGCGCCCAACGTGCTACCGACTCTGGGAATCTCAGAGAGCTGTACAAAACAACGAAGACCTTAGCTGGAAAACGTAACAAGAGGAATAAGCCCTTAAAAGATAAAAGAGGCCAGTTCATTGTGACATCAGAGGGGCAGCTTCAACGATGGCGAGAGCACTTTGAGGAGATCTTCCGAGTCACGAACGACCCCATTGCCTCAATACCGGTATCAAGCTTGCCCGCGAAAGGTATCGATATTGACGTGTCTCCCCCTAATAGTGATGAAGTAGTGAAAGCCATCCAATCACTAAAGAACGGAAAAGCTCCAGGAGTTGACCTCATCACGGCGGAAATGCTGAAAGCTGACGTAGCCACCGCCGCGAACGCGCTGACGCCTCTCCTACAAAAGATCTGGTTAGCGTCCCCGAAAAAATCATCAACATCATTATGGCCATCTACAACTCTTACTCTTGTAGAGTGACACACAATGGCCTCATCTCGGAGGACATACCGGTACATGCGGGCGTACGACAGGGATGTCTTCTTTCGCCTCTCCTTTTTCTCGTAGTTCTCGATGGCATCATGCGAAAAACATTAAATAACAAGCGACGCGGCATAGAGTGGGGAATTTCCAGTGTCTTGGAAGACCTGGATTATGCCGATGACCTATGTTTGCTGAGTCATACACGCGCCGACATGCAAGCCAAGACTTACAACGAGAGGCAAAGGAGACAGGGCTCAGAATCAACACTCGGAAGACCCAGGAAATAAGGTGCAGCGCAACGAGCTCCTTGCCGTTGCGTATTGGCACAGAGGATGTGGAGAGAGTCCACAAATTCACATACCTCGGTAGTGTTGTGTCGGAAACTGGAGGGACCGAAGAGGACATAACTTCCAGAATCGCCAAGGCAAGAGCAACCTTCGCACAGCTCCGCCCCATATGGCAATCGCGGCAACTGACCAGGAGAGTTAAGCTCAAGATATTCCGGTCCAACGTCAAACCCGTGTTGCTGTATGGATGCGAGACGTGGAAGGTTACTAAAGACATCTCGCACCGGCTACAGGTCGTCATCAACCGCTGTCTTCGTCGTATTCTCGGAGTTTACTGGCCCGAGAAAATCTCCAATATTGAACTGTGGGATCGCTGTGGTGAGACTCCGATTGACCACCAAATCAAACGCCGCAAGTGGAACTTCATCGGCCACACTCTGCGAAGGGACCCTGAACATATACCGAGGCAAGCCTTAGAATGGAATCCCCAAGGAAAGCGTAAGCGTGGCCACCCAAAACAGACCTGGAGGCGGACGATCATCACAGAGGCGACGAAGATAGGGAAGACCTGGAGCGAAATGAAGCGCGAAGCTCAAGACCGAGCGGGATGGCGAAGCACTGTGGAAGCCCTCTGCCCCAACTAGGGGACATAGGAACTTAAGTCAAGTCAAGTAAGTCATCATGGAGCCTTACGTGATCATTTTACAAATAACAGGAAGTATTTATTGTTTATTTATTTATTCTGTTTACCTACTTACACGCATAAATTGAAAGACACGCATCTGCATTAAAACCTTTTGACAGATAAATTATCAAATCATTCGTAACTACCAATAAGTTGCTTCATGCTTATTGCTTGTTAGAAAAACTTATATTTTAATTATACAGGAATAAAATCACGCCTATCTTCCCTTAGAGTAAACAGAGGCTAAGGAACGCCAACTGCTACGATCCAGACACACCTCTTTCTCTTTTTCGACGTTCATTAATCATTTCATATATGATCGCCGGTTACGTGTCCTTTCAACTAGGGCCCTTTTAAGTATGTCACCAATTTGGCCGACATACGTTCGCTTAGGGCAGCCTCTTCCGACATCACCATCCAATCGTGCTCTGTACACCTCTTTCATAAATCTTTCACTCATCCTCTAAATGTCCAAACCACCGTAGCATAACCTTTTCAATCTTACTTACTACGTCTTCTTTCAATACGTTTTATTTTCTAATTTCACTATTGCGCACCCTATCACTCAATTTCACACGTGCTCCTCAAGCTTCACCTCCACAGGATTAATCCTGCTTTCATGTCTCTTCTGCCACAGCCAAGATTCACTACCGTACATAAGTGTTGGCGCCAAAATTACCTAAAATACGGCCAGAAGAGCCTTATTCGGTATAATTTTGCTTACCATTATCGAGTACAAGGCGCCAATCACACTATTTCCTACTTTCACCATCCTTTCAATATCACCATCATACTTCCCATCTCTCGCAAACAAGGACCCCAAGTACACAAACTCATTTACTTGCTCCACTTTTTCGTCTCCTATCATAATATTTCATTCCGTCATAACTTCATTCCTCTCCATAACCATGATTTTCGTCTTTCCAACATTCACTTTCAAACCCTTCCTTTGAGGCACCACATACACTCATAATACAATTATACTTCTCTCAGACTGCCTCTGCCAAGTACACATGTGAATCATTTTGTGACAAATAGTGTTAGTCACCACAAGCTTTCTCTCCAAGCACACCTCTAACAGACTGGTTCCATTATCATTCACCTTTTCATCATAAAAATTTCCTAATTTAACACTCTTTCATACACATCACGCTTTACACCCACCTAGTCTTTAAAATCGCCTAGCATAATTATTCTTTCATTCCCGCACGGAACAAGAAAAAAAATGTTCCGTGTCTGGGTGTTTATTTATTTATGTATTTATATTCTAGGTTCCTCCCTAGTTCGCTACATGGTATCCCATAACACAAGCTATGCTTACTTTGGGGCCATGCAGTTGGTGTGATTGTCTGGGGATTTTATTATTTATTATTATTTTATATTATCTTCAGATCTCCCAAGCACATCTCTGACATAATTCCGGAACTCTTCCCTGACTGACTGTGGCGTGCACATATCCGGTGCGTACAGACACAGGGTAAAAATTTTGGTTCTTTCTTTCTTTTAGTCTTAGCCACAGCAGCATGGGAATCACACACTCATAAACTTTAACACACTCATTCATTCGTTATGTCAAAAGAACGCCCACACCTTGGCTTCCTCTCTCAAAATCTTTATTTATTATTTATCTAAGAAATAATACCTTTTTAAGCGTTCACAGGAGACCGTATTTTCTATAAATACATCAAAACATCATCGCGTCGCGTCATCGACGTAAAATTATAATATAATTTACTCGCGAAAACATCCAGTTTCATTATATGTTTCAATAAATAAATATACAAACACAAATTTGCATTATATATTCCATATTTAAAAATTCCTTTTACGTTAAAAATTCTTTTTTTTTATCCTAAAATTTTTTTACATGAATTTTAACGAATTTAATGTTTTACATCGTAGCTCGATGTTTCGTTCGATGGCTTTGCCAGGTGACACGAGCAGATAACAAAGATCTGAAATGTGTATAATTTAAACAGAATAATATCTGATATTGAAGAAACTGTATTTAGAACAATGAATATTGAAAAACGAAGGCTACTATTAAATGCCGTCCAATGTGTGATATATGACGTGATGTCTATTTTACCATTACTTTATTTTACCATTATTTTACCATTAGTTTAAAGTTCAAAGTTAAAACTAGCTGCTCTGCAGATGTACCTGTGTAACTTTCATTCTTCGATTAAGATTTGAGTCACATTCGATTCAGATTCTATTAAGGTTCGATTCAGATTCGATTTGTGTCTGTCGAGCAGTGCAAGGAAAATTTCAACGCGTATTTTGAGCTGACGTTCATTCAATTCGTGAGGCACTCATTTGTCGAGCTTCTTTACTGCCTCTTGCCAATTTCACGCTAATGGACTGTAGCGACATCTAGCGACGCGTCATGGAACGACGACGACACGACGAAGTTTCCTACATCGCGCTATCAAAGTTTATATAGCAGCTAACATATACGACATCCCGACATCAACCGTCGGGCCATGGGTCGCGGCCATTCAGCCTCTTCCGAGGTGTGGGAACAAACATCCGTTCCTACAGTGGTGACCCCTAGCTGAACTACCTTCGCAGCCTTCGAAGAAGAGGACCAACATCTCGTCGTCGTCATCGTCTCTCCACTTTCCACCCACCAGCAGCGAATACAACACGCCAGCCGCCACCAGCACACTCCGGGCTACCTTGGTGGACCACTACGCTTGTAGCGCTGTAAGCCTGGTCTACCACCTCCAGCCTGCACCTGCAACTCGGCACAGCACCCTGCACTTCGGCCAGTCACAAGCAGAACACTCTACTCTCCTGCCCAAAGCAGCCGCCAGCCACCCCGACTCACTGGGGCCATTGCAGCGAAGAGCACTCCTGGACGCACTGAGGCACTCCGACACACTGGAGCTTGTCCTGACTCACTGGGACCATTACCCCGACATTGTCCAGGACAGCACCGCATGCAGTTCCGACGCACCGCAAACTCTCCATGCGGCATCTTCACCCATCTCAAGACGCAAGACTGTTGACGGACTATGACTATATCGACCTCCGGTCTCGGAGGGGAGTGATGTAGCGACATCTAGCGACGCGTCATAGAACGACGACGACACGACGAAGTTTCCTACATCGCGCTATCGAAGTTTATATAGCAGCTAACATATATACGACATCCCGATATCAACCGTCGAGCCGTGGGCCGCGGCCTGCCAAGCCTTTTCTTTGGAGTAGGAACCATCATCCGTTCCTACTGGACCAATATTGTTTTAAATTTCCGGAACGAAAGCAAGCAAACCAATAATCGTGCTACCCACGATCGTGTTAGTACCTAGTGTTCGGACTGTAAACGTTTTCGACGTTGCCGCTTCTGCCACGCCGAAACTCATACTCCATAATCACTCTAATTAAAAGCTAACCATTAAACAAATGACTATTATAAAAAAAAAACATATTTTTTAAATAAAATAATTTGATATATGAGTCGTCGTGGCGCCGTGGTTACTATGTATGTATATTAAACGATATCGCAGGTTAAGCAACGTTCGGCGCGGTCATTCATTTCTCACGGTGACTTCCGTGCTTCGGAGGGCACGTTAAGCAGTCGGTCTCAGGTGCTATATACTTGTCATAGTCGTTAGGGTTTGTCAGAAGCCATTTCGGCGCCCTGAACATTTCGACATCCATCAACCAGCACTGAGCCAGCTGGTGGATTATGACCTATACCCCCTCGTCACCCAGGGGAGAGACTCATAGCCATGTAGTGAGCTCAAAGCAAAGAGACGTTTGAGTTCTTTATAGTTTTGAAATAGTCAGTACGACGAAACAGCGACGACAAAACGGCAAACCTAAAATATTAAAAGTAGGTTATCTGGCAGAAATATCTTAAATCAAATCAATAAGTCCAAAATTTGTATGCATTAATTTTTTATGCATGTTTTATTTATCTTACAGACCGTTCACACATAGTCTCCGTTTTAATGTTCCGTTTTACCGGATACGTTTTTTTCATCGATGGCGCATTGAGATGTATGGGTGACTTCACATATGGCACAGTATTCAGTATACGTATTTACGGTACATAAAGGTATCCGGTAAAACGGAACAGTAAAACGGAGACCATGTGTGAACGGGCTGTTAGTGTGTTTTAAGACTTAATTTTAATGTACCTGTAGAAATTCAAGTCTTTGCAGTAAGTCACTGACGTAAGCTCCAAGTGGCTTCAGTGACGGGTAGCTCTTGCCAGCCCACAGCGCCGGTATCTTCCCACGAACCATGCTCGTCAATACCTCTTCTGTTATGTCATTTAGAACGCTCACACCTAGTAGATGGAATAGAATAATTTATCGACTTTAAATATATAATTTATCGACTAACTAACTTTGGTGACTCATTAACGTAAGGTTTGATCCAGTAAGAATTCATGTTCATGAACTCTATAATAAGGGAATAGAACTATTAGTTAAAACAAAAAATATTTTAATTGTGTTTCCATATTTCTATGTAAATTTTTCTTTCGTTTTGAAAATAGAAAATGATTCCTGATCTGCCAGAAATACTAATTGTGAGAGCCATAAGTATTTCTACATGGCGCTATCTTACTAATATTATAAATGTGAAATTTTGCATGTATGGATGTATAAATGTTTGTTCCTCAGTCACAGGAGAACGGCTCTACGGATTTGGATGAAATTTGGCATAGTGATAGTTTACAATCTAGAATAGCACATAAGCTTTTTATCCCGAAATTCCCGTAGGATTCTAATTTGCGCGGGGCAACAGCTAGTTGCACTCTGGAAAAAGGTTGTGACGTCAGATCTACTTTAGAGGAAGGCTGGGTTATATATAGCAAGCACTACAGCTCTTCTTTGTATTTTCTCGATGGTTTCTTATCAGACACAACAGAATTTAGTTTGTATACAAAAATACAAGTGAGTATAGAGTTAGATTCTCAAAAAATACCTTGCACAGCTCCTATCACTGCCCGGCAACTGGACTTCACGACATGAACAAGCCTCTCATATCGTGCCGCTTCTTGAATGACGACAATCGACATTGGTGTCATGTCTGCCGGCTTTATGTCTCCCTCGTGAGAAGGGCCACTTAGAATTTTGGCGGGAAGCTTAGCCAGTACATCTTCAGATATATCCATCGCTTGCTGTTCCGGAGTCAGTCCGGAACCTGCCGTTGCCATTGTATCCTAGAGACAAACACGGGAAGAAATATGACAATCAGTGACATTTATTTTTTAAGACTCGTCATAAAATAGCAGCAAACCAATTACTTCACCACATGTCGTATGTATTTATAAGTGCATTTTTCTTAGCCCACATACTTCAAGCTCCAAAATAGATCTAAAGAATCCTTCAGACCTTAGCCCACTAAACAAATATGAAAAAGCAAAACAGAGCAAATTAACTCAAAAATGATGAGGTTTTAAACATTTACTCACCAGATAATTTCTATAAAGATCCTGAATGCCATGGACAAAAATGATTACAAATGAGTGTGTATGCATAAAATTAAATAATAAATGAGGATGAGAAGTAGAAAATTACTTACCAAGCGATCCTTCAAGTCGACAAAATGAAAAAAAAAAAAACAATTAAATACATGAAATGAAAATGACGGTATAATATTTCTACATCTATTTCGACGCTATATAACTCCAATAACTACTCGATACCCTACTTACATAAATAAGTAAACAGGAGTTTTAATTAAATACCTAATGTTATATCACAATACCTGCGCACCATTTGAGCTCTTTCGTAAAAATTCTGTTCATCGTGTTTTTAATGCACGAAAAAGTACATAAAATTGTATTATCCTGTGTATTTTACCTATATCAAAGTACCTTCGAAAGGGCTAGTTTGTGCCTAAAGTGCTAAAACAATATAATTAAGAGTAACTTTGCTTGGATATGTTTAAGAGCATAGTTCCACACTGCCAATTATGACGCTATGACGGAAGATTTTCTTTAGGTAATTCTACATTTTGAAACTTTATCCACCTTGAGAGATTGGTTCCTATTTCGGACAAAATTTTATAATCTGTTTCATAGGAAAAGAGATGGAAAATATACAGTAATCATTCGTACATACATCTATATTTTTCTCTTCGTGTAGATCTAAAAAAACATTATTCCTAACTTTATTCCTATACAAATGTTATTCCTACGGTATTATTCCTACAATGCAGTATAGAAGATATGATTCAAATATAGAATGTTACCTGTGTCAGTATAGCGGTGTCTAACAGTTCCTCAGCTTCCCGGAAGTGCTTGGTGATATCGGCGTTTGGGTGAAAGCCAAATACTTCCGGTGGCGTCGCAACGGGAAGTGACTTCGCGTAATTGATAAAGTCTGCATGCTCTCGTAAAGTAGGGATGTAGTAGGTACCTGCAGCATTATTTAGTACAAATGATATTAACCTGAAAGTGCGTGCAGTTGATTAAATGGGTTCATTTGTTACTCTTACACCATGTTTGTAGCGGCTTAATAAATTAAGCTGAAATTTGTGGGCACGAGATTCACTCCGGTGAAGTCGTGATTAGTGTTATGTAACAAGTTAGTTGTCTAAATGCGTAACTCATGCGTGCGTTACTTTTAAATGTTTCAACTTGAACATAAATTGAATTTTAAATTTTAATAGGAATATCACCTGTAGGATCAAGATTGTACTGTTCATCTTCGATTGCTTTTGGATTGTAGAACTTATACAATATAGTATTTAGACATCTTCTGTCCCAATCATCCGTGACACGTCCTCCATAATTACATTCCCCGGTGAGGTAACGCAGAGCTATGAATTGAACGTCCTAAAAATTACAAATAATTATAAATTACACAAAGAACCTTAACAGAAAATAGAAAGGTGGCGGTGCTACAACGCTTTCAAAGCAATGTAAAAAATGTAAAAAATATAAATATACTCGCGAGAAAAACATAATATTAACATTCACCGTTAAAACTACCAACATTTTAAAAATACTTACTTCATATTCATTCAAGAACATGTAGAGCTGTGTAACGCTGATTCTCAAATCAGTCTCGTTGAACTCGTATCGAATGTTCCACCCTAGAGGACCGAACTGCCGCCGCTCCTGCACCACAGCGTGGAAGAAGCACAGCGCGAACAACAGCTTTTTAAAGTTTTCAGGTTGTTTGTTGCCTTCGAACCATTCTGATTCATTGATTGGATCGTTCTGATAAGAACGGGCTACGTTCGCTCTTAAACCTGGTGTGAATGAAATAAATATTTTTTGTATTTCTAGAACCTTATTTGTGGTTGTCAAACTCAATTGTCCATATTTAATTTTAAAACATCTTTTATTAGAGTTTTAATTATTGTAAGTGTAATGCGTTAGTGAGACGATGCAAAGTGTTTTTTGTAAAGGATTTATTACCAACATACTTATCTTCCAATAAGATTTTATTTTACCTTGAGGTGGCTCATTGGTCATTTTGACACCATTCTGGAGTACATAAACTGGGAAGTGCTCTGCAGGATATGACGTCAGCCAAAGCCGGAAGTCAGGATGCGTGGTGTCTGGATTAAGGCCTTCACAAATCTGATGATGAATTAAATTGTGATATGATTGACACATCTCTTAAAATTCACACTAAAGGAGCGGTTATCGTAGAAATATCTTACAGAATGCTAACTTTAGAGTTCTCATTTCGTGAGATTTCTTTAGATTTCTCCATACAAACTGTTAAACATTTGCTGTTAAACTCCAATATGATATCGATTGGTCTTGTCGGTGTTTAAGTTTATTGCAAGTCAGCATAAGGCTAAAACTAACACCATAAGATTATAGGAATCATTAAAAAATCCTTATTTCAACCTTAATTTTAGTGCAATTTATGGCATAAATAATTCGTAATTGTACAAGAAAAAATTAAATTTATATCTTCCACGGACCTAGTTTATTTATCACTTAACTTCAAATAAGTAATTTTTTGGATAATAGGTACTAAGCTATCTTTGTCATATGAACACAAGCCCCAAAAGCATTTTGTGTTTCGATTTCTGTAAGAATATATCGTGTGTCTCACCAAACATGTCAACTTCCGTGTGAAGGTGAGTGAAAAAGCAAGATGGTTTTGCCCAACCCAACTAAGAGTTCAGCTTAGCGAGTGGCGGGCTTTTTGTTAGTTAAATTTGAATTAAGAGCAAAAACGAGCCTTTTTTAACTGAAACACTTTCGTTTGTGTGTTTATATTATCAGATTCAAATAAAATTTTGTACAATTTAACTTTTTAAGGTACTTTTTACTATCCAGCAGATTTCTTAAGTACTCAATACGATCCTGATGTTGTTTACAATAAAAATAAATTACCTTTTCAAGCATAGGCATCCAACTTTGGGCTAAATGACAATTTTGCAAAACGACCCATGTCCCGAGCCTTAGACCCTCATCGATCAACTTGACGGCGATCGGCCCTTGCCCTTGTCCTAAAGATAGTGAAAATAATCGTTTCGCTCCAAAGCCCTGAAAGTATCAAAGTAGTTAAAAACCTGTTGATTCAAGCAGTTGAAAAAATATTTAAAAATTATAAGGTTTTTTTTCATATCAAACTTTAATTTTCAATTAATACGAGTGTAAATCAGATTTTTTATCATTGACTTAACCCGCAGATTCGATTATATCATCAATATGAGGTGAGATACCGGTAAAACGCGGGGACTTAGTAATCGATTTTAAAACAAGTTAAATGCCTACCTGATCGTCAGCAAACTTGAGCAAAGTACCCATGGGATCTGACCCTGGAGTGAGTACAAAAAGTAGTGGAATACAGCAATGGGAGTCCGCGTATGATGAATTCAAATCAAACAATGGTGGCTCAACAAACTTGCGACCCATATGCTCTGGAAAATAAGTTTAAGCAGAGACTAGTTAATAAAATGGACAGAAAATCCCCATATAAAAAATCGTGTCACCGAAAAAACTCAAAATCCCGTGTTATTTGTAGATGGCGCTGGCAGATAGCTCTTACAGACCATTGAATCCAAGAAATCATAATTAAATACTTCTAAAAATCAACAAATATGTTGAGGTATTTTTTTAAATATAAGTATTGGTCATAAAATAAGATTCAACGATTTTATTTTACATGGAATTTTCACATCAATGGACCACTTCCATCTAAGAGGTGAATTTGTAGTGCTAAAAGATGTCTGCTTAACAAAGTACCAAAACACACTACCTTAAATATAAAATTGCCGTTAATGCATGTTCGAATCATTGAATTCAATCAATAAAACGTGTTTTGAGCATGATTTGATTTAACAGAGAGTCTAATCTTTATTAAAATAATGTTAATACAGTACCTTCAACATAGTTTTGTACTGCGGGCACCATCATGTCTAAACGCATGCAGCGAAGCACCATCAATCTCTATTAAAATAAGAAATAACAATCTGAGCGAAACAATAGCTTGGTGGTAGGATCCCTTCTGGGTCCGACTGGCTAGCGACCACCCTTTATACAAAGTCTGCCGCCAAATGTTACCGCTCCGGCGGTAATGTGTTCCGGCAATATTGTATAAAGAGCCAGTTCCTTCCTAAACCCGTGTGCTTTCATCTTCGACCTCATCGTCACTTACCATCAGGTGAGATTGAAGTCAAACGCGGGTTTAGTCACTTATAAAAAAAAAAAAAAAAAGTCTTTAAATGTCATGAAACTGTTTCGCTAAGGACACACAGTCCATAAGTTTCAAGGAACTGAATGTAACGAGGCAGAAAAAAAAACACATTTTCCAAACTGCCCCGTCAGGGAATCGAACCCCGGATCTTTGAGGCCACAAAGGCGAATAATTAAACCACTGCGCAGCCAAAGCAGTCAAACCAAAATAAACATTAAAATCTATGAATAACTAGCTGTTTCGCACGGTTTTACCCGCGCAATTTCGATATTCTCTTGGGATAAAAAGTATAAACTATTGTCTATGTGCTATTCCAGACTGTACACTATCACTATGCAAAATTTAATCCAAATCCGTTGAGCCGTTCTCCCGTGATTGAGAAAGAAACATCCATACATCCAAACTTTCACATTTATAATATTAGTAAGATTGGCGTAGGTATAACCTTTTAAATACAAAAGTAATATATCGACACTGGCCTATCCTGTCGAGACATACCTAATTATACATTAAAAGTATTTAGAAAACACACGCACCTCGAATGAATTCAGTCTTTGGTGCCAAGGTGGAGGTAACGGTGTATTCTGTGGTTCCCTCGTGTCACAATACATTTCCCAATCTTTTGTAAATTGTAAAAAGTGATCCACTATGCCATGAAATTTTTCGAATTCGTTTAAGCTATAAAAAAATAATATAATCTTACATATTGACGCTACTATAAAGAAGTTAAAAACATAAGTAACATTTTGTAAGTATACTCGTTTATTGTATAGCTTGTGATATTAACTTCTTGATATTGTCTTTGTAAACCATTACATATAAACTGTTTATAGAAAACGATCCATTCTTCGGCGTGGCTTAATAGCTATGGTGTATACTGCAGATACAATAAGCAATACCATAACGACTATATCATTTCTGAAAACTAACACTACGCCGAAACCGAACTTTGAATTTTCTGTTTTTTTGTAAATTTATTAATTTTGGGTTTTTTTTCTATTTAGAGATGGAATTTTCTGTTATAAAGATGAAGTTACTTTGGTTACCTTGTTGGGGGCTTATTAAGAAGGGTATTAAGAGGGGGTGTTGACGATATAAGGTTTGGAAAATACTTCAAATATTTCAGTACAAAATCTAATATTGTCAACATTGATATAATTTGTGTCGTTTTTTATTTAATTATTTAAATTAATTTGTTTGTACCTAATAATTTATAAATTATAATTTTAGATCGTTAATTTATGCATAATATTCAAATTAGTATTGTCAACTGCATAAAACCAAAGCCATAAATAACTTACCCGTTAAATTCGACCCAACCCTGCGGAGTCACAAAATGGACCGGGCAGGGGACTACATGTCTGGGTTGCGCTCCTCCCAATAAAAACAGAACATTATTTTGATCCAACTTGCCTTCTGCCACCAGTATTGTTATTGTCAGCAACAAAGAAAATACCATTTTATCCTGGATACAGAATACAATTTTTAATGCAATGTATTCGCGTTTATTTAAAAAAGTAGTAATTAGGGACCATGAAAAAGTGCACTGAAAAATAAAAGCTTATAATGAGAAAATGAATGACTTTGTAGAGATCATGCAAGAGTTTGTATTATCGAAAAATGTTCCGGTGTTCCACCTTTTAGGCTAAATTAACTTGCACTTTGTAACTTGTCTTATTTGGTAAACAAGATTTCGAGATCAAATCATGTATTTTTATTTAAATAAAAAAAATATACAATAAACAAATCATTACATTTAAATGTTTTCACTATTTAGTTACAATTTATTATTATAGTTTATTATTATCGTAACAAACATATTATTAAATGGAATGTTATGTTAAAAAAATGACATGATTTGATCTCGAAATCTTGTTTACCAAATAAGAAAAGTTTAAAAAATTTAGTATAACCCCCTTATTCATATGAAATAACAAATTAAAATAGTTTATAAAACGTTTTGTTTCTTTCACTCTTTTGCAACATGAAAGAGAGCCAACACATTTAATCAGTGTTTTAATAATATTCGTAGAAAAAGGGATCACAAAAAAAACTAACCGGCATCGACAATTGTTTAATTGCGACTCAGTAAATAACAAGGAGTAAACAAAGTGCAAGCACACCGATGATTATAGATATGAGATCTATATTGTTTCATTGGCTGCAGAGCAAAGTAGGCGGAGCTTCGATCCAAAAGCCGTTCTAGGGAAAATTTTCTTAACTGGAACACCGGGACGGGAGGCGGTTGTACGTACGGAAAAAATATAGGGTCGCCTAATAATAGTCAATAATATTTTAATAGCAGATTAAGACTGATGAGTGGGTCATAAATATGATTTTTTTTATAAAATATTTTTCATAAATTAAAATTTCAAAATTCTTCTAAGTGATCAAAATTTAAGTTTGATCTGTAGTTTATGACTACACAGCAAGTAATAAAAACTTTTCCATCTAATTGTATTCAGTCAAAAAATGTAGATTAATCTTAAATTTTACTCATAGAGAAGAATTTTGAAATTTTAATTTATGAAAAATATTTCTTTTTAATTTTCTTTTTCGAAATTCCGACCCCCTCATCATTCCTAATCTGCTATTAAAATATAATTGACTATTATACGCGGACCCTGTATAGCTTGTAATCTAAATAATGATGAGGAATAATCTCTTTATAGCTACGGCGCATATTATATACCTTTTCAAACAAGCTTCTACAAATGTTAGCGTACAGCGAGTATGTAAAATATGTGCGAAGAATCTGAAGTCGATCCGGTATTTCATCAGTCTTCTCCGTGTTCTCAATTGCAGATGTGAATAGTCCCTCGAACCAGCCAAGAGAATATTGGTACATAGGGTCGATATGAGCTAGAGATGCTGCAACGATAAAAATAACCATTGGTAAATACTTGAAAATATATTCATTCAGCGAAATCTTGCACTAAAATAAAAATATATATAGCTTGTCTTTTGAGTATTAAAAAACGGATGTTATGGATACCTATATATTTTTTAAATGAATACATATACAAATATTTTGCTGTATACAAATGATTGTATTGTGCATGGGTAGGATTGCAAGTAGTGTAGTCATATGTTCTAAATCAGTGTTTACCGATCAAAAAGAAGAGGTTCGTAGAGTGTACAGCAATGGGGACATAATCATTTCGAGCGTGATCTATCTCTTCTTCTGTTTCCATGGCTATCTCCTGTTTTTCTTTTATCTCATTAGAAGTTTCCTTAGCTGAATTCAAAATCTAGAAATAAACAAGTATTTTAATGGATAAAACATAGTCTATTGGCCTGTTGTTGACCTATTATAGTTCATTTTATTCTTTTTTGTTCATTCATACCTGAACAGCTTCCTCATCTTCAAGTAAGCGTTCAGAAGTAGATAAGACATATAAAATCTTCTTCTCAATTTCCTGCAACAATCTTCGATGCTCAGCACCTTGAGTTGTTAATTCAGACTTAGCTTGTTGTAGATCCGGTCGTTCTTTAGCAACGACACGAGAAAGAAGTTGATCCTGAAGACCGTCTTTAGCCAGCATAAAGTTAACTAAAGTCACTCGTACACCGACCTCTGGCAAATAATGGGGATTTGCCAATTTGGTGCTAATGTATAATCTGGAATCAAATAAATAGGTTCAGCTATGAGAGAACCATAAACTATTTCAAATAGAGTTTTCTGTAGGCATTGTACAAGCCATTTAAATAAGTTAAATTTTTTATATGTTTGCATATTTCAAAGTCACTGCAGCTCTGTATGACCTAGTTGTGACGTTAATCTAAATCAACAGTGCATTAAAGGCATTCGGCTGACATTGACGGTGTTTTAGTAAATCTCCTCGCATAAAACATCATTTTGACATATTTAAGTATTGACATCGTGCGGGTTCATAAGGGCTCGTACAGTTTGGTCCTTCGAGCATAGTTTCCTGAACTTAGTACAAAAGCGATTTTCCGAATTTTGCGTGCGTGTTTAGGAAAGATTAACCAGTGACATTATACAGTTCATTAAGCTTACCGACTGTTGGAGTGCAGTGTATGGATATAAAAAGTGACAATATTGCAATTTAATAAGTGACAAACTATCAGTGACATTTTTAAATATTCTTCATTAATTTTATTATAAACTATAATTGTGACATAGTAGTGGGTGACTATCCTACTAACTTGAAGAGCAAGCCGCAGCAATTACGTTGATAAGCGTGGTTCCCTGACAGCACAAGCCGTGCATACTCCTTCATCACCCTGGGTGAAGGCCCTGACAGAGCAAGCAGAGCGACGTGGCAGTTACTATCATCCTTCTAGTAGCGAGGTGACAGCAGTAACCAAGTAAGACTGTTCCATTGTTAATTACTTTTATCTACTTGTGACAAAAATGGAGGCAATCTTTAATAATCAGCAGTCTATTATCAAAAACTTGGAAAGGGAAAATATCAATTTTAAGAAAGACCCTTCCACTAGGAAGACGTCCGACTATATCATTAAGAAACTGGAGAGGTTAGACAAGTATTGGGAAGATTTTCAATTTAACCATACGCAGTTATTGACATTTAATGACTTATCGCATGAGTATTTTGTTAAAAATGTTTTTGAGCAAACCCTTAAATACTATCGGGCCACTCGAGATTTAATTAATAGTAGCAATTTGACACAGTTGAGTGAGACCGAGGATAACGGAGGAAGTTTTGGTGACAATTTAAAGATAAAGAGCCTAATGAATCAACAGAAAACTAATTTCAAAGCTTTTCTAAGGCAGATTGAATACTGTGACATTGACAATATAGAAGAGAAATGGGAGTTAGAGGATGAGCTTCGTAACATACAATTACGATGGGAGTGCGTTGACAAACTTCATTGGCAGATAGATAACTTATTAGAGGGGTCAGATTCTAGCTATGACGAGCAGTACAATGATCATGAGAGGAGATACAGAGAGATTAAGAGAGTGTTAAACAGAAAATTATCATCGACAGCGCATCTTAAAGAATCTACGCCTAAAATGGACATACCTATTTTCACAGGCAAATACACTGAATGGCCTACATTCATAGATCTATACAAAGAGACTATCCATCAGAATCCTACACTTTCTAAGTCTCAAAAAATGCAGCATCTTAAAAGTAAGGTGAAAGGGGATGCAGAGAGGCTTATCCAGCATCTGCTCATATCCGCAGATAACTATGACACTGCCTGGGACATTCTATGCCAACGTTATAATAACAAACAATTACTTTTTACTAAACAAATAGAGGTATTTCTCAATCAGCCTAATATACAAAAGCAAACTTCGTATGAGATTAGGAAATTACATGACATTAGCAAGGAATGCATGCATGCCATACAAAATTTAGGGGTGGATACTACGACATGGGGTCCACTACTAGTGCATCTTTTATCAAAGAAACTTGACACGGAGACCTATAGGGATTATCAAGAGCAGAGAAAAAGTCCTCGTGAATTGGCCACCCTGGAAGAGCTATTTACGTTCTTAGAGATGAAATTTACAGCGTTAGAACCGATTCGAAAAAGAGATGACTCAGCTACGCCATCTCAACAAAAACCTGTGCCAAAATTTGACAAAAAATCGCATACATCTTTTCCAAAATTTTACACTCCGCGAGCCTACCATACAAATGTGCATCGCGAAAAGTGTCCCCTATGCAATTTGGAACACGCGTTGTATCAGTGTAAACGATTCATAAGTATGTCACCGGATACAAAACTAAGTTGTATTGCAAAATATAACATTTGCCAAAATTGCCTTTACAGACACGAAAAAGGTATTTGTAATTCTAACAAACGCTGTAAAATGTGCAATAATGCACACAATTCACTTTTACATGACGCGCTAGGTGAACAACCGCCAAGTTCAGCGGCACCTAATATTTCGCGCCCAATTAACAAAAATGCAAACCACGTCGATAGCGAAAATGACGAAATTTTATTGACAACTGTGCAGATTAAAGTAAGAGCCATTGATGGTACTTACATGACATTCCGTGCCCTTCTGGATCAGGGGTCCCAAATAACCTTAATTACAGAAAATGCAGCGCAACTTTTAGGGCTTCGTCGACAACATATTAATGCTTCAGTCTGTGGAGTAGGCGTCGCGCCTAAAAAGGGCAAGGGCAAGGTAACACTTAACTGCATCTCTATCTATGACAATTATAAATTTGAAACCGAAGCGTTGATAATGACAAAGGTTATTAATAACTTACCAAATTCTACTTTCGAGAAAAACCAATATTCACATATACAGAACATTCAATTAGCCGACCCAGAGTATCATATATCTAAACCTATCGACATTTTGCTGGACGTTAAAGTATACTCCGAGATAATCATGGATGGATTGTTGCGAGGGACAGTACAACAACCGATAGCACAACAAACGAAATTAGGATGGATCTTGTCTGGAAATGTTAATTCAACAACATTTAACTGTCACGTGGTGGTTAATAACGAAGAGGATATTTCAAGGTTCTGGGAAATGGAAGAAGTTGCAGAAAAGAAAAACATGACACAAAAGGAGCAGTGGTGTGAAGAGTTCTACACATCTACCACTAAAAGACTACCAAATGGGAGATATGAAGTGCGTATGCCCATGGTAGAAAACTTCGAACAGTTCCTGGGATCCTCCAAGCCAAAAGCCGTGGCTCAGCTAAAGCACTTAGAATCTAGGTTAGCAAAAAATGACAAATTACATGACAACTACCATCAATTCATAAACGAATATATAGCCCTTGGACATATGAAAGAATGCTTTACATCAAAGGATCCGCAGTGTTTTTTACCCCACCATGACATACATAAAGAAGACTCTACAACGACTAAATTACGTGTGGTATTTAATGCTTCGTCTAAGACTAAGTCAGGATATAGCTTAAATGACCTGATGGAATGCGGTCCTAAGTTACATAATGATATACAAGGCTTATTAATAAATTGGCGAACATTTCAATTTGTTTACGCAGCAGATTGCGAAAAACTATATCGCATGTTTATGGTCCATGAAGATGACCAGCATCTCCAAAAAATTGTCTGGAGAAATGGGTCTACGATACACGAATACCAGCTATGTACTTTGACATATGGCACTAAGGCGGCGCCATTTTTAGCGCTAAGAACATTGCAAAAAATAGCAGAAGATGAAAGCGAAAGGTACCCCTTAGCCGCCAAAGTATTATTACATAATGTGTACGTAGATGATGTATTATCAGGAGAAAATAATATTGAAAAAGCAAAACGATCCCAATTGCAATTAATTGACATGCTGAAAAGCGCAGGTATAAATTTAAGAAAGTGGTCCAGCAACACACCTGAGTTATTAAATCATTTATCTCCCGAACTATTAAACAATAGTAGCATTGATTTCAAACATGCAACGTCAACAAAGACGCTGGGCTTGAAATGGGACTCAACAAATGACTCATTCAAGTTTGAAAATAAATTAGATTATAATGTTACGTATAAGAGTTACACAAAACGTATGATGTTATCGGATATTGCTAAGTTGTTCGATCCCTTAGGATGGCTATCCCCTATAATTATAAAAGCCAAACTTCTATTTCAAAGAGTCTGGAATACAGGAATAGGATGGGATGGCAGGATCACCGAAGATATCCTTCAAGAATGGATTAAATTACGGGATGAGTTGAAATTAATTGATAAGTTTGACATGCCAAGGTGGATCGGCAACACAGAAACATCTATACAGCTTCATGGATTTGCGGACGCATCAGAAAAGGCTATGGCGTGTTGTGTTTACGTCCGGGCTACTGACAATAAGGGTGATATTAAAATGACATTATTAGCCGCAAAAACTAAGTTGGCGCCATTAAAGAAGCCTATAACATTGCCGCGACTAGAGTTATGTGCAGCATCACTTTTGATTAAATTGATTAATAAGATTAGAATATCCTTACCTGACAATTTGAATACAGAAATTTACGGATATACGGACTCTATGGTGGTACTAGGATGGCTTCAGGGCGACATATCAAGATGGAAACCCTTTGTTGCCAACCGGGTACGAGAAATTACTGACATATTACCGGCGTCACTCTGGAGACATGTTAAATCAGAAGAAAATGCCGCCGATTGCGCCACCAGAGGCCTCCTTCCGTCACAAGTCTTAACGCATAAGTTGTGGTGGTGTGGACCTACCTGGTTAAAAAATGACATTCCCCTAGAGACCACAAAAATAGAGCCCCCAAAATTAGAAATAAAAAACATTAAATCGTCATGTGCAATCCAATTAATTAAAGATTCATTTATAATAGAGCTATTAAATAATAACAGTACGATAACTCGAGTAATAAGAATCATATGTTGGGTTTCACGTTTCATACAGCGCACGCGACGAAACAATAACAATAATAAATACCTGACAGCTGATGAAATGTGGGTGGCTCGGAATACTTTAATTAAACATGTACAAGCGCAATATTTTAGTGATACTATTATTAGACTTTTAAATAAGAACAAAATTTCAAGTAAAGATAAGCTATTGACATTGAATCCATTCATTGATAAATGTGGAATTTTGAGAGTTGGCGGGAGATTACAGCATTCAAACTTGGCGTATGGCAAAAAACATCCTATACTACTGCCCCAAGATTCCCACTTGACACGGTTAATCATTGACGAAGCACATAAAGGTACCATACATGGCGGTGCGACCCTGACATTAGCATATGTTCGCTATCGTTACTGGATATTATCTGGGAATAGAGTAGTTAAAAAACGGCTTCGTGAATGCGTCAAATGTAGACGTCACAACCCTCAAAATGCTCAACAGATCATGGCTAACTTACCTGGACCCCGAGTGACACCATCCCGTCCATTCACGCATACTGGAGTGGATTTCACTGGATACGTCGATATTAAGGCAAACAAAGGCCGGGGTATAAAGACATTGAAGGGCTATATAGCTGTATTTGTTTGTTTTGCAACGAAAGCCCTACATTTAGAGCTTGTGACAAATCTGAGTAGTACGTCGTTTTTAGCAGCATTTAAACGTATGTGTGCTCGCCGAGGAGTTCCAAAGCACATGTATTCTGATAATGGTACTAACTTTGTGGGTGCTTATAAAATTATTAATAAGCAATACAAAGAAGCCCTGAGCGTTATTAACAGCGAGTTTCTGGATGACATCAGTACTATGGGAGTAACTTGGCATTTTAACGCTCCAGCATGGCCTAGTGCAGGTGGTCTATGGGAGGCAGCCGTCAAAAGCGTTAAACATCACCTTAAACGTACCATAGGCGAACAAAAGTTGACATTCGATGAGTTTTACACTCTACTCGCACAGATCGAAGCATGCGTTAACTCAAGACCAATGTACGCTCTGACAGAAAATATTGAAGATGACGCCCTGACACCGGGACATTTCTTAGTCGGAGGTCCCTTATTATCAGCACCTTTGGAAGATCCCCATGAACCTATCAATCCCCATACTCGTTGGCAGTTAGTAGACAAAATGTATAAGTCATTCTGGAAAAGATGGTCTTCAGAGTATCTCCACCGCTTACAAACTCGCTGTAAGTGGAATTATGACAAACCTAATTTAAAAATCGATGACATCGTTTTAGTAAATGAAGAGAACATGCCATCTTCAAAATGGGCTATGGGAAAGGTGGTCGACTTACATGCGGGAAAAGATGGATATATCCGCGTGGTGACATTAAAGACAAAGAACGGCTATCTTAAACGTCCTATAGTTAAATTGACACCACTTCCTGTTTACCGAGAAGATGATAAAACTACTACTAAAACTGACAGACATCAAAATGACAATCAGCCACCAACCCCAAATAACCGTGCCAAGCGAACCCGGAAGCAGCCGAACTATTATGTGGCCGTACTTTTATTACTTTTATCGTTAATAATGCAGTCTACACAACAAAGTTTTAATATAACAAGCTTAAATACAAGTAATACACTGTATTTCGAAAAAATTGCTGACTTGAGAGTAGTTCAAGATCAATGGAAAATGGTAGTGTATTATAACATGACAAAATACTGGCAAAGCATGACAGATATACAAGATTATTTTATTCATTTAAAACAGCTATGTAAAGATGAAATTACGTTTGACCCAATCATTCATCAATTTGAACACGAATTAAAAGAAATCAATTATTATAATCAGTTATTGCAAGCCAACAGGCAGTTGCGAGTAAAAAGAGGACTTATAAATGGCATTGGAAATATTGCAAACACCCTATTTGGTGTCCTTGATGATAAATTTGCGGAACGATATGAGCAAGATATTTCTGTGATAAAAGATAATGAAGGTCATCTGTTCAAAATGTTAAAAAACCAAACATCTATTCTCGAAGCTCAAAATAACATTTTGAAACGAAATGAAGATATTATGAACCATCATTTCCAATACATTAGCGAACACTTAAAAAATGTGTCTTCAGCTATTAACACCGTGCAAAAATCTCAATTACATGTTTTTTATATAATGACAACCGCTCTATCGGCTGATGTAATTTTATCAAATTTACGAAGAATACAGGAAACATTAATTGACACCATCACAAACATACATCAAGGACAAATTGACATACACTTAATTACCCCGTATGAACTACAAAATCAGCTTAATCTCATATCTGGGCGACTGCAAGGAGAGCTAGTGATTCCTACTAACAGTGGACGTGATTTGTATCAACTTCTACAAGTACATGCCAAAGTGACAAAAACCTATCTTATCATGGAAATTAAGATCCCGTTATTGAGTCAAAACCAGTTTGAACTTAGCAAGATTATCTCCCTTCCTTGGAAGAAAAATAATTTGTTTATCTATAATATACCCCTTACTCCGTACATAGCTTTTAACATGAAAAAGGACATGATTATCCCAATGAACGAAAATGACATTCAAACTTGTAAAAGTTATCAACGCAACAATTTAATATGTTACGAAAGTACTCCCATTTTAAATGTTCATTTTGATAAGTCAATTTGCTCAATTAGTTTATATAATAACAATAACAATGACACCTTCTGTCGGGCGGAACTCAAACAATGCTCCGACCAGTGGATCAAGTTACAAGCGCCAGGTGCGTGGCTATACTCATGTTGCCGAGAATGCAGAGTTCGCGTTTTGTGTCCGTCTGGATTGTATACAAAACAATTACAAGGGAATGGCCTGATTAGTGTAGGTCAAGGTTGTCTTATAAAAGGTGACACATTTACTATACAACCTTTTTACGATTATAGTAACCAAATATTCCTACAACGAGATTTTGACATCCCTTCTATACGATTACCTGTCTCCTCTATTAATGACATAATCAACTCTTCTTTAAATTATGACATGCCTGAGAATCAGTTACAAACTCATGACCATATTTATGAGGCAATAAAAGAGCAGATAGAGGTATTGAAAGTACAGGATTTGCAACAAATTCAGACGACGGGTACTACCCACTACACAATTATTTACTCCTTGCTGGGTCCATTAGCTGGCCTGAGCATTATATACATAATCTTCAAGACGTGGAGAAGGTTCGTCGCCGCAGTAGCACGATTTAGAAGCGGTACGCGGGGCGCCCAGGACGAGCGTCCTGCCACCCTGGAGCTGGGCCGGATTCGCAACAGTAGTGTAGTGAGTGATGTGCATGACAATCAAAGTGTTAGTGCGCGTACGTCGATGTGTCGCGAAGTGAGTCGGTCCGTGGTGAGCGTGGACAAGGCCACTTCACCCACTATGAAACGATCAATAACATTTGACAATTTACCTAAACCTTAGTGATAATAACATTGACATTAAAAAAAAAAAAACATTAGTTAATATCCTACATTTTTACATATACTGTCTTTAATTAGTTAAAAAATTTTTTTGTGTCGTTTCTTTTGTTGTTGTTGGCAATATGTACAAGCCATTTAAATAAGTTAAATTTTTTATATGTTTGCATATTTCAAAGTCACTGAACTCTGTATGACCTAGTTGTGACGTTAATCTAAATCAACAGTGCATTAAAGGCATTCGGCTGACATTGACGGTGTTTTAGTAAATCTCCTCGCATAAAACATCATTTTGACATATTTAAGTATTGACATCGTGCGGGTTCATAAGGGCTCGTACAGGCATAACTACATTCATTTTAAAATATAAATTAAGGATCCCGTCCTTATCTTTTAATTTCCACGACACCTGATGGTAAGTGACAATAAAGACCAAGGTGGTACACGCCCATCCACGAAAAACCTATTCACTCGACGATTAAAAGTACCAGTTCTATAAGATTAAGTTCTCAGATTTTATTTTGATCAGTTTAAGTGTGTGATATGTTGCAAATTTCAAATTTTGATGGGTGTAAATTACCTGAAAAAAATAATTGATTTATTATAAGGATCAGGAAAATCTAATGCAGGCAATTCGTTCTGCAGTAGAAATGATTTAAAAATCAATAAAGGTGTTTTGTTTTTACCTAAAGTCCTTGCTGTATTCAACAATACTATCTCCAATCTTAATGCACAGGGCGCCTCCTTGACGGAATGTTTGCTGTTGAAGCAGTGGTTCAAGCATGGGATCCAATTCTTCTAAAACGTTTTCTAGCAACACCTGTGTAGTGAAAGATAAATAATTTTAAAATCATAATGGGATTGTTAATTAGTAATTTTTATTCAGTGAAACGAAAGTTGATTGTTATAATTGTTATGACGACGGACTGGTGTAGTGGTAACATACATTGCCTTCTATGCCAGAGGTCCTGGGTTCGAATCCCGGCGGCGGCGGATATCTGTGTGATGAACACAGATATTAGCCGTCAAGTCATGGATGTTTATATGTTTATTTAAGTTTATTCTGTTAAAAAATATGTATTTATTCAATATGTATGTTTATATATTTCTTAAGTATATCAGTTATCTATAGTCGGCGCGGCTAACCTTGATTCCTATGACACTGACAATTTCGACAAGTTCGAAAGTTCGATATGTCAGCAAATTTTATTAGAATTTTATATACCTATATTTTAGTTACAAAAGTAGAAAAGGTACAAAACAGAGGTAAGTAAAATGAAGCGTCAACAGTTGGCCAGTCGATTATTACAAAAAGCAATTTTGGATTCGTACAGAAGGCCGCAGATCAAGCTTTCCAAACCTATAAAATTTCCCGAACCAATTTTTAATTTAATGTCGAAGGCGTAGAGTTCAGATTCAATAACAATTTTCATGCGATTTGAAAAGGTTGAACTGAGGCCTTCTGTACCTACCGAATAAATTAATTAATTGCTATTAGTACCGGTTGTCCAAATTGCACAGCATTTTCCAACACACGTCCAAGATCGGCTTGTGACAAGCGTACTATGCTGAGGCTGTTCTTTTTCTCCATATTCTTTATCCATCTATTGGCTTGTCCTTGAGGATCTATCATGAGTGGCCATCGTCTAGCATTCCTAAAAGAAGGTGGAACGGAGACTAGTTAGGGCAATTAAATGATAAGAAACTTAATTCACATGTGATTTTCTTCAAAATAAAAAAATATCCCAAGAGGTCTAGCATGGATAAAGATTTATCATACTTTTATATAAAATAATTGCAATAGAAAACAATGTCAAGTGTTCTATATTTTTAAAAGGTCCAGAATCATAAATGAATAACTTTACATATAAAATATAAAGAAAAACTGTTAAAAATCAAGAATGTATGCATGTAGCGAAACTCTATACAATGTGTTAATTTTATACTTGATCAAACGAAATGTGCGGATATAACATTAAAAATTATCGACAAAACGCGAAAAAAAAATAGAAATTAAAGCCAATGAAAAAGTTTTTTTTATTCAATTCCCATTTTTCGTTGTTAATTTTTTTCCTAACTAAGTAGACCACGGATTTTTTTAAAATTAGTCTTATTTTGAAGGTAAAGCCATGAACTGAATAAAAAAAAAATTCATTGGCTTTAATTTCTAAATGGTGTACGAAAAAAAAATTTTTTTTCGCGTTTTGTCGATAATTTTTAATGTTATATCCGCACATTTTGTTTGATCAAGTATAAAATTAACACACTGTATAAAACCAAGTTAATAAACAAGGTACCTCAAATTGTCTTAAAACCAAGCGTTTTGCGTTTTATATAGGTATCTAATATGAAGTTGAGTCCCTAATAACCTGACAAACGTAGAAAACGCACGGCAAGTCCTTTATATTTGTGGAATTAATACTAAACAAATAAACGTATAACTTACTTAATAATAATAGCGCTTTCGACACTGAAATCATCCGCAGGCAACCCATCAATATTCCACTGCTGGACGGTAACGGCATCGCCCAAAGTCTTTATTATACTGTAGTTCAATGTACAAACAATACCGCAATCGTGGCATTCTTGCGCCCATTTCATAACCTGCAATATTAAATACGTATCTAAATAATTCCTCAGATATTCGCTCCTACTATATGGTCCTAAAGTAAATAGATAGACACCAGGCCCGGAACATTTAAATTTTTCTCCATGCTGGGATCGGACCCGTGACCTCACAGATAACGTTTTACCACTACACCCCACCGGTCGTCATATCAAATTTAATCTGAAATATTTTCAGGACTTAAGCTTTAACTGTTACTTAAAATATTTGAAATTACCTGTCCATGCCTAAAGCTTGCTGTGAAAGGACCCAAGTATGCAATTACCCCGGCGGCAATTAAGATGTCACCTAAAATAAAATAAAGGAAAATTCTAAGAAAAATTCGTAAAAGTTACTATTGTATATAACACAACTATAAGTAGGTATAATTCAATTACAGTAGGGTCAAGTGGTAAACAGTGGGTACTTTTTTTGACAGCTCATATTTCCGAACCTACCAGACGGAACGGCCTTGAACTAAGTAATCATTGTAAATAGATGGAAAATAGCTTTTAAAAAAATGAATTTGACCCACTGTGTACACCGGATGATGAATAGTGAATCACCCCCTGGTTAAAAATCAATATATCCCAGGGCAACTACCAAATTACAAATGGCAACTATAAAGAATGTTGTTAAAGACAAAAAAAAGTATCCAAATGTTAAGGCGCTACCGTTAATTACCAAAAATGTTTATATTTATTTAAAAATTAAAAAACGACCTGTCGTATCAAAAGAAAAAAAATGTTTAGGCACTATATCGATAATATTTACTGGGTACAGGCCAATTCCTTTTTCCGTACCTTCATAATAATGAATATTCCTAGAACTATAGTTCCCCTTAACAAGATGGTACATAGTGAATCAGCGATCCACAGAGTACACAGTGGATCAGACCCACTGTTGACCATAAGCTAATATGAATTACAAACGAGAATGAACATGTTCAAACAATTAGCTCATCAATTATTTACGTATTATATTATTACAAATAAACTAAGTAAAACTATAATAAAATAATCACATCGATATATTCTATTGTAAGATATAAAATAATTTGACCACGTCTCCACAAACACAGGCGTCACACATCACACGGTGAGCGTGGCTGAGCGGACACTGATGGAGAGGGGATTCTGTGCAACAGGGCATCTTCGTGCGCATAAATGGTAACGCTTACTACAGCAGTTTTGTCATTAGTACGTGACCCTGGGTACACTGTACCCAGTAACCCTAGGTACTCTTAACGAAAATCAAACTCTCAAAGATGTCTTCCAGTGACCGAACATCAATTTTATTAAATAAAATGGTAGTTCAAATAAGGTAGTTGTTTTTGGCCTAAACCTCCTCGTCACTCAAGGGAGAAATTCATAGCCTAGAATCGGGCTCATTACAAATAATTGTGATGATAAAAAAAACGATAAATGGTAAAAAAAGAAATCATAAAACCTGTCAAAGTATAGTAAGAAGCTCGTAAGTCCTTAGCTATTTGAGTCCATCTGGTTTTCTCGCCACCGAGACCGGAGATGAGCATCTCAGCTCGCTTTAGCTTGTTGCTGCAATTCATTACCTCATCGTCAAGTATCTTCTGTTGCCTACTTTGTTCCGCAAGAACTTTCTCTAGTTGAGCCAATTTATCTTGAATCTAAAATTTTAAAACGATCATTATTAACTGCACGAATGATTTGTAAAGGCTTCTTATGTCAGTTCAGCACCTCCTTGAGCTGCGCTTGTTTGACAGCTAACGCTGACATCGCTTTGTCGTATACAGCCTGAGCTGCTGCTAATCTTTGTTTCTTCGGTGCTACGATTTTAGCAACCTTATCGTACTTTGTCATCGCAATCACCCACTTACACATACCTGTGGATAGAAATTACTTTACATCGATATAATCATAGTCGTAGTTAATTAGTTTTGCTGGGGAAATATTATAAAGACTGACCTTCAGCAGCAACGGATACAGTTCGAACTTTTTCAGGAACAAACCCCTCATCCTGCATCACTGTTGTCATTAGCTTCTTCATTACAGGCGGAGGTATATTATCCTTGTCGTAGTTCTGCAGGCCTTCAAGAAACTTGATATCATTGAGGACTTTCTTAGATGGTCCCCAGTAGTCTTCAACAGTGCCAACGCCCGATGGATGAGGAATTTTGTCTGGTTTTAAGTCCTAAAAATAATAAAAATACATGGGGTTTCTCAAAATAAGGATTACTTTTGTGAACGGTTTTTTAATATAATTTTATCACTAACATACTTAGTACCTATGTATTTAATGTATTCTTTTCAAAAGGTTAACTGGAAGAAATCGCTTGTAGCGATAAGGTAGCCGAATTGTCTGTTCCTAAGCATGTACCATAAAATTTTATATTTATTTTTTGGCAATAAAGAGTATATTATTATTTTTGGGACATTTTGTCTTCTCAGCTCTAGGCTGGTTATGATTACATTTACGGGGTACACCAAGTAAATGCAGTGAATGAAAGGGTTCAGATTTGCGATGTGGTGTCTAATTACATAAACTTTCTCACAGTGCGACAGGTATTTAAAATTGCGGCTTTTTGTAATTGAGTATAGATAAATGGATTAAGGTCTAATTGACCTAGTTCGTGTTCGGTTAGAAGTTTATTACGAATAATTGCTCTCCTTTCATCAGAAATACGTTGCTCAGTAACTTTGACATTAGGGTATTGTTGTGAGAATAGTCATGCAGTATTCTATGATAAGTGGTCATGTCAGTTTCTAGTTTTGTAATTTAGTAATTATTATTATAATTATTATGTTAGTAATAGGTTTTGTCTTACCGGATCATCCTTTGAAAAGCATTAAAAATAAACAAAAAAATTAAATATAGTTTAAGTCCGATTAGTTTATGTAATTAACCATGGTAATATTTTAAACCTTTAATATACAAATTGCTTCCATCACAAGTTTGATGCCTCGTGGAGGACTCTTCATAGTCTTAATGAAGGTGATGTCCTGTGGAGTCAAAGTGTCCAGTGCAGCCAATGCAGCATTTAGAATGGGCATGGCTTCAGCCAAGTCCGCGTCGCACTCATCCTTTATAGCTTGAGCCGCAGAAGCCTGTAAAAATAAAATTGTATAGGACGCCTCGTACATACTAGAGGTTCAAATTATATTAGGAGCGTCAGAAACTATGAAATAACGCAAACTATTTAAGGAAAGGCGGATTTATTTTTCAGTATCTTTGCGGAAAATTCTCGTCTAGATAGCCAAGGAAAAATCCCACCCCAATTACCTCAGTTCGGTCCTACAATGGGTACCGTTCATATTCGCCAAAAGGAGGTTCTTAAATGCTTGCTGCACCTAGACGAGAATAAGGCTAGCGGTCCAGATGGTATTCCTGCAGTGGTGTTGAAACGCTGCGCAGCTGAGTTGTCTCCCGTTTTGACGCGTCTCTATAGACTCTCTTTGGAATCTGGTAAAGTCCCCAAATCCTGGAAGCTGGCTAACGTACAACCAGTACCGAAGAAGGGAAGCTATGCTGATCCTGTCAACTATCGACCGATTTCAATCACTTCCATACTTTGCAAATTCATGGAACGTGTATAGAACAATCGACTCCTGGCATACCTTGAGACCAACGAGCTCCTAAGCGATAGCCAATATGGTTTCCGCCGTGGACGCTCGACCGGCGATCTTCTAGTGTATGCCACACACTTATGGAGTGAGGCCTTGGAGGGTCATGGTGAAGCAATAGCTGTATCCTTAGACATCTCCAAGGCCTTTGACAGGGTCTAGCACGATGGTCTCTTAAGCAAGCTTCCAGCATATGGCATACCGACCGGGCTCTGCGACTGGATATCTGATTTTCTGAGGGAACGGTCGATTCGAGTAGTCTTAGACGGCTACTCCTCTGACCTAATGGCAATTAATGCCGGGGTACCTCAGGGATCTGTTCTCTCTGCAACTTTATTCTTGCTGCACATTAATGACCTCCTAACACCAGGCATTATTGGATATGCTGATGACAGCACTGTTGTTGAGAGATATATATCCAATGCGCGAACGAGCGCCCATGAAATCCAGGTTTTGAGAGAGTCTATGATTGAGCGCGTTGATTCGACCTTGCGGAATGTGTCCGATTGGGGCGAATCTAACCTGGTCAAATTCAACGCCTCCGAAACACAAGCGTGTCTATTCTCCGCAAAAAAGAGCACCTTTACTTTTACGCCCACTTTCCAGAATGTATCGGTTCCCATCACCGACCAACTAGGGCTTTTGGGCATCACTATAACGTCCACATTAAACTTCGGTCAACAAATTGAGTCTATGGCAAAAACGGCTTCCAAAAAATTGGGTATCATCTCGATGGCCCGGCGGTACTTCAGCCCTGAACGGCTGTTCAACTTATGCACAGCCCAAGTGAGGTCGTGCATGGAGTACTGTGGTCACCTTTGGGATGGTTCTGCCAAATACCAGCTCGAAGCGCTTGACTCTGTTGACCAAAGAGCCCGTAAACTCATAAATAACAACAACCTTACAAATAAAAAATTGCAGACGCTGGAGCATCGTCGTAAGGTTGCTTGTTTGACAGTATTTTATCGGCTACATTTTGGTTAGTGTGCGAGTGCTCTTTTTGACCAAATCGAACCCACCCCTTTTTACCACCGGACTACCAGACACAGACAGAACTTCCATCCCTATATAGTGGATTTACCAAGAAGTCGAACAAAACGCTTCGATAGTTCCTTTTTGGTACGGATTGCCATGGTGTGGAACAATCTGCCTGCGTCTGATTTTTCCTGACCACTACAGTCCTGGAACTTTTAAGTGTCGAGTGAATAGGTTTCTCGTGGATGTACGTGTAACACCATAGTCTTCATGCGCACTTTCCATCAGGTGGCATGGAAGAGAAACGTCCTATCCTTACAATATAAAAAAAAACCTCATTAGACTATTTTTATAAAAAATATATTATGTCCACCTTTTTGCTCGTATCATACGTAGGCAACGGACTCATTTATTAAAGACTATAATAAATTTATATATTTGTTAGACACATAATATTCACACAACGCCATTTTGCGGTACTAGACATCGGTTGGTATACGTATACTATTTTTTCCCGTAAATACATTTATCACATGAACCGAGCTAGGCAAACCTGCAAGCCTGCAACTGTCTGAGTCAGTTTTTCCTGGTCACATCTAGTCTTGGTACTTTTAAGTGTTGAGTGAATAGGCTTCTAATGGATGGGTATGTACCACCTTAGACTTCATGCTCACTTTCCACCAGGTGGTATAGCAGACAAACATCACATCCTATTTTTTTTTACATTGTTTAATTTGGGTGATTGAATCACTGTCGTCTGAGAATCGCCCCATGAATGAATAAAGATTGGCCAGACACTAATGTAGAGCTGTTAAATACCTGTTCTTCTGCCGCAGCCTGATCTACTAAGACATCGGCTTCAACGAGTGCAGCTGCCTCTTTCTCCTTTTCTACTTTAGCTGTAGTCACTGCCACTGCAGCTGCCCCAGCAGCAAGCTTCGGTTGTAGGATCTCCAGTTCATACTGCAAGGCTGCTACAGACTTGGCAGCAATAGCCAGTTGGTCTAATCCATTCAGGTAACGCTTCTCTCCCGTAACAATCTCCCTTTGCAATAAATTATAAAAACCATTTGTCCTTCATTTATTCCAAGATTAGATATTGTGTACTACTTTAGTTTGTGTCCACTTTGTTATTTTAGACATCAGGAAGTAGTAAATGCAAGAAAATATGAAAATGATAAACAAATAAAATAATCACCGTTTTTTTTAGTTCGCAAAAGTTCATTATATGAGTACGGGTACACTATGTCGGACCGCAGTGGGCCGCATCGCAGCGCAAAAATCCACTTGTGTTATATTTATATTGATTATTCAAATTTGTGTTAATTATTAATAATAAATAATAATAATAAATAAATATTTCTGACACTCACACAACATTATCTAGCCCAAATTAAGTTTCTTAAAGAACTTGTGTTATGGATACTAGTTAACTGATATACTTTAGAAATATATAAACATACATATTGAATAAATACATATTTTTTATTAGAAAATAAACTTAAATAAATATATAAACATCCATGACTTGACGATCTGTGTTCATCACACAAATATCCGTCGCCGCCGGGATTCGAACCCAGCACCTCTGGGATAGAAGGCAATGTACGTTACCCCTACACCAGCCGGTCGTCAAAAAAATTAAATCTAAACACTAAGGCCCTTATAATGAAAATTGACCTTTCCATAGAGAACTATTTGAAAATAAGTATATATTTAACTTAATCTGAAGTCTGAGTATGCTTCCACAAAACCAATAATAAAGCAATACTCACGTGCGCTTTCTTGTCAGAAGAGTTTTAAACATATTTATAAGCTCTAAATAAGCCGTAGGCGTCACATAATTGAATCTTTTTAGTCTAAGTAAGAACTGCTTAGTCAGCTTCTGCGTGTCAGTATGGAACATCTGACATAGTTTAATCGCAGTATTGCGTTCTAAATCTGTCAATTCTATATCTTTCAGAAACCTTGTAGCGACTGCCAGTAAGGCATCTGGAGGCCATTCCTGGAAAAAATGCAAGTAATACTTTAGATTGACCGAGGTAACCAAAATAATTTGTTACTCAAAATTATGTCTGCTCTTAGCTAAGATTTAGGCAGAGAAAATTATCGTGGCATATAACTTGCACAACGGTTTTCCGTTGTTGCAGTAAGGTTTTTTTTTTATTTAACATATATGTCACACCAACAACATCTGCATTCAAAAATTTCTTATGAATAATTACAATTTTCTGGGGCCCGAGTCTGTAGCTTTGACGCACCACTGGTTTTACGCACCGATGGTAGACCATCGGGGCCATCGAGTGCATTTCGTTGGCAGTCTGTAACGCCACCGATGGTAAACCAGTGGTTCGAAGAACCAATGGGGCTTCGAGCCATTGGTATTGTGGGTTCATTCAGTGACTCATTACTTCATTCGCCTGTCTTTTTAAAAACTCGTCAATCATTCATAAATATTGACACAAAATTTATTTGTTAATTATTTAAATCTTGCTAAAGTATTGTAAAGCAATATATTTTTAATGCTTTACCATTAAAACAATGATAATTTATTTTATACCGATAATTTTTCGTGTTTGTCTACTAAAAGTTTGAAAAATAACATGTCAAGTACACTTCAGTCAGATTGACAAAGACGTTTGACTGACTGCTAACTTTAAAAATTCCCTCCACTTTGTTGTGATATTTTCATTGAATTGAATTCAAGTATTTAACTATGATTTTGGCGCAACAAGTCGACGTCCTGCTGGACTTCCTAGAGCAGCATCCAGAGCTGGCACTAGGGCACGTGAACCGCTCAGCGGGGGCACGAAGCCTTAGCACTAGGCTGTGGCAGCAATGTGCAAACTTATTAAACTCCGTATCCAGCGACGGTGCACAGAAATCTTGGTCAATGTGGAGAACTGTAAGTTTTGAACATTATGCTACGTATTTACGCTCGTGTTCTAATATAAGGTCTTTCTGCTTGTATTTTTTCTCAGTCTACCATCTATTTTTGTACAGCCAAAGTTGCAGATACCTATATCCTTTTTTTTGTTCTATTTAAAGATATTATTTTCAAAAAACTAGAGAACTAAATAAAAGGTATTATGTTTAAAACTGACAACTTTATTGTATATGGACCCAGAAAATTTGATACAAAAAGCACTAGAAGAAAATCATACCAAACAAATTAACACATTAAAAATATAATCAAAGTTTACTAATTTTTTAATAACTAATTTTTTTTTATCAGGTTCTCCTTCAGCTCTTGCTTCGGCGCGTGAGCTTTTCAACGACGTTGGGCGGTTGGGAGCTGAAGCGACGATGGAGCTCCGCCGTTCAAATCAGCAGCTAGCAGATGCTATTAGAAGTTCTTCTGTGCTGCTTGCAGGGGCTACAGATAGGATGACTGCTGCCATTGAAAATGCATCTGCAATGCAGAGATAAAATAAATATATTTTATACTATGAAAGTCTTTTAGTTGCCACACTTAAGATCATATTGGCTTAGACCAGCCCTGAATGCCATCTAGATAGACACATAAATAGTTTTATAAGTACCTAAGTGTCATGATTTATTTTCATGTGTGTCTCCATAGTAAGTCCACAATCCTTCTTTGCATAGCCCGGCCTTCCAAAAGCTCTGGGTTGCTTCGGCTATGGCGTCTGGAGTTATCTTCTTCCATTAAGACATTTTCCTCCTAGATCAAATTAAATTGAGTAATTATTAAGAAGACACAAACTAAATAATAATTATAACAATCAGTATAAATAGTATTGCACCAAGTGTAGTTTTGCAGATAGGAAGCAGATGATTAAATCTGCAGAGAGCAACACCAATTGTGTGACACCAAACTAAGTTCAAGCTTTAAGTGTGCACCACACTGGTTTAGTGGAAAACCTTTCTAAGTTAGCCTGAACTGGAAATCGAACCTTGAAGTCTTTCAAATACTGCCGTGCTACCAAGACTACCAATCTTTTCCTACCAGTGGAAGTAGCTGGGCTTCCTCTTCGGCCTCCTCAGCAGTAAAGTAGCTGGCAGGTGCATTCACTTTCAAAGCAATGTTGTGTAGAACACAACAAGCTTGGGTGATCTTTCCACATGTTACTAGAGCATAATGTAAAGCACGTGCAGCAAGTAAAAACCTGAAAAAAAACTCTGTTCATACCTTAATAGTTAAAACTTAATGTATTACCAGCTTATGCAGGCTATACTAACCGAAAGCGTGCTTTTAACACTCCAATGCAACGCTCTACTGTGTTTCGTGCAGCAACATGCTTAACATAATAATTATGCTCAGCAGTTCCCGGAGTACTATGTAATATAGGTGTCATCAAAGTCCTCCAGGTGTCATCAAGGTGGCCAGCTCGAAAATTGCCCAACCAAGAGAATTCATCTTCACCTTATAAATTAAAACAAAACAATAATCTTCAAAATCACTTAACACTCAATGAACCATTAAACAATAAATAAAAAGTCACGCACCAACAAAACTTATCTATAAACTTATTTTTTTCTGTTAAAAATAATAAAACTTTTCACAATGGTTGCTAAAACAATCGTCCCAAGATCAACTGTTGCAAAACGCACCGATGGTTGCTATCACGTGACCAAACATGTGTCAGAAATCCTTACAGACTACCAATATTTAGCACCGAACCGATGGCACGCCGATTGTTCGCGCTTACAGACTACGCAATTTAGGCAAAAGACCAGTGGTCACCAGTGGTGCGTATGACGTACGTGTGTGCGTTACAGACTGCCAAAACCGAACCATCGGCAACCGATGGCTTGTTTTAAAAGTTACAGACTCGGGCCCCTGGTTCTGATACAAATGTCAAAATTAGGTATGATCAGCATTTACAAATAATATTAATTAAATATTATACAAAATGTCCAATTACGTAATTTAGAATACTTAAATTAATTAAAACAATTTAAAAAAAAATCAATTCAAACAGAAAATTCAGAGTCAAGAATAAAATTTTCAAATATACAATGTCGGATCAAATTAAAATAAAAAATAAGAAAAAAGAAGAAAGAACTATAAATATCAAAAACCAATTACCAATTATTATTATTAATATTTTAATTCAAAAATTAATATTCCATGCGAAATGCCGCGTAGAAATAAGCGAATCAACAATAACAAATATAAATTTTTTTACAAAATACCAATAGAGACTCATTAAATATGTCAGGCTTAATTAATTATTATTATTAATTATCAGCTTTTCTTGCAAATGAATTATATTTACATATGTGGCGCACATGCGAACCAAAGGACTGTTAGTGCCTACATTTGTCCTGCAGAACGGAATATAAAATGTGTTAGTGATGGGTCGTCTTGGTATTAGGCTTAGGTTAAGGAAACCACGTAATACCACCCACATCGCTACATCGCAGGCGGACCGACAGTGAAATAGTTAAGGTAGCCGGTAAATGATGGAATGGGTAGTGGTAGACCAAGTGACGTCCATGAGGAAGGCCCCCAGCCTTTATCCTAATTATAGTGACACAGTTCAAGAGGTGTACCTGAAACCAATCTATAGTGCAGCAGTTGACAAGAGAAGGGAATTTACGAATCCTCGTTCGTAGCGATGTTCCCGCTGGAGACATGGCCAGGACAATATGCAGCTGGTCTCGAACGATCGACACGAAATACGTGTACAATGCCGTCGGACTACCGTCTGTTTGAAGTGATTTGTCTCGTTGTCGATCAACCTGTAATTGAAAAAATTGCATTAAAAGTCGGAAAGAAACTGATACTATTGTTATTGGTAAAAACGGTCTACATGTACATATAAAAATATAATTTTGTATAGACAATGTTCCATGTATCACTTTTACTGCAGATGGTAATAAAAAAATGCAATGTTTTATTTCTTCTTATTCTAATGACCTGACGACGTACCTTACATGTATTTTAACTAAAAAACCACTTACCACTCGCATTTTTTCACAAATTTCAGCTTTCTCGTCTGTACTGAATATATTTGGTACTTCACCAGAATTAAGCATATTGTTGACATCTTCAAGAAAACCTTCCTCTTTTATCTATATTAGGAAAAAAAAATATAGATACAAATTGAGCTATAAACAACGGGCAATATCACAGAAACATAGTATACCTGTGATTCAATAAAGAGAAACACCATGTGGAGCTCTGGTACACTTGATTTTTTAAGTAAGGTCTTCAAATCTTCTCGCCATTCGTTTTTACCGTAAGTTCTGCTCATCTCAACCTGAAAAAAGTATTTTTCTATAAAAATATTTTTGCTTATCACTTATTTCTAAAAGAACATGGCTTATAGCATATTATTCCTTATAAGTTTGAATTTCAGTTGATAATATAATAACTATACCTGAAAGAGATCATATTCGTTGATATGAGCTGCTAATCGTGTGAGGGACTGCCTGCCCGAGCCGCCGAGCCCGACGAGCAGCGCATGCGACCGCGGCTGTGTTAACACGCGGCAGATACGAGACACGTGCTCGATAGCAAACCTAAATCAAACATATAAGCTAAAGAATCAAACTGTGAACTTAGCTTAATTTGTTAATCTTACACATACCTGAACAATACGAGGTTCATTGGCTTTTTCGACATATTATTGAACTCAACCAGAAAAGCATCAATAGTTGAGTTCAAATGCTCCATGTTAGTCGTTTCCATGTAAAATCTGGTATCGACTTTTGGATTTGCAAAATCACAGTATATTAAATTTCTCAAGTGAAGATCAGTTATCTGAAAACAAAATAACAACATTATTGGCACGTGCTACAGGATCTTGTAGGAATAGTAAATTCCTCATCTTTGTTTTATTCACCTTATCATCAGGACTATCCAAGAGTCGAGAAAGCATTTTGTCGAAGTTTTCATTTAGATGATGTCCTGTAGCCTTACGGAGGCATGTTACAAACCACTGACGATCACTGTCTTCTACAAGACGATCTGCAAAAACTCTCTGACATTCATGCACCCATAATCTTTTCATGGATTGCAAATCAGGAGTTACTTCAGGCACCGATAACAAAACACCCTAAAACGCAATATTTTATTTTAAACCTATATAACATAGCTGTGAATAACATGAAGAAAGACAATAAAAAAATAAATTACTAGAATAACTCTGGAGAAATCTCGTAGATTGAATGTGTAATGAGACTTTGAAGGAGTTGGAAGTAAGTTGAGTCGACATTCTTGATACACTTCTAAAGTACCATGAACGATTTGATCAATACACGGATCAAAGTCTTTTGAAAATCCCCTGCAATTACACAAAATATTTTCAAGTGTTAACAACGAATTGTATTTTAGTTCAGCCATACTTATTTGCATCCGTATATTTACCTGGTGTCTAAATGCCAAAGCATAACTCTTCCAAAAATGACCTTAAGAGTGTCGTCATCGAACTCATCGATGCACAAGAAGGAGAAATGTCTTGAAAATCGTGGTGTTATTAATTTGGCACCTGGAGTAGGCTTTCCCATAGCGCACATAAACTGCAACAAAGAGAAGTCTTCATAATTTAAATCACCTTCTTTATTACAATGATGGAAAGAGACCCGGACAAAAAGTTTATACTGTTCTATCTAATCTATTCATATTATAAAACCGTAAATATGCATTGTCAGCACTTATTCTTTATTATGATAAAAGTGCTTTCATTGTTTCAGTATTTTCTCAAAAACATTTAAACTGAATTAATTGTAGTTCTATTTCCAGATTTTAGGCAAAAACATTAAAGATGATAAATTGCCGTTGGCTGGCGAAAATTACTTCATTTATAGAATGCGATTTTCAAAACTTTAAACACAAAGGTTTGACAGCCTCCGTGGCGCAGTGATCTAAGACGCTATTCCGTAAATCAGGAGGTTTTGGGTTCGATTCCCGCACGGATCAAAAGACATTTTCCTTGTCTTGGTGTATGTTGCCTTAAGTCTCTCCCGTAGATTTCAAGAAGTTTAAGGCCATTTACAAAAACCATCAACCAGCACTGGGTCATTTTGGTGGTTGTCAGCATTTGCACGGCGCTGACATCAGTAATAACAACCCCTAACAACTACTATACATATACAACTGTAAACATACAGCACTCGGGGTAGACTGCTTAACGTGCTCTTCGAAGCTATACACCTGCCATATCGTGTGATATACACAGGTAGGCCACTGACTGGGCCACGACTACACTTATTTCTAAAGCAGCTTAATAACAATTTAGATCTACATATCCGATTTCTTAAGCAACTAAACATTTGTGTATAAAATTTACTTTCAATTAGATCTTCGTCATATTTTAAGAAACTACGTTATGTTTAAAAACTCTGTATATTGGCTGTAAAATCCACTTACATCTGCTTACTATTTTCCCGCAACTAATCAATACCTTAGTGAACAGTTTTGTATCAAAAATTGAGGTTGCATGTAGAATTAATAAAATAAAACAAAGTTTATTTACCTGAACATCAATGAGATTCATGGCTACATTCGTTTTCCTGTCATACCACAATCCTAAGTCTATGCCTTGTCTTAGAACTTCTATTGGAGGCTGAGCACCATAAGTCTCTGCTTGCGGCATACTGACATCATCTACAAATACCACGCAGTGACATCCAATGGGAGGTCCAAATAAACCTACAAAGAACATAAAAATTGTCAATAATACAACAAAAACATTGCCCATATTTTTGTTATCATTTTAATCACCCACCCTTTTTCCTTTTATCCAATTTCCCCATAATAATATCTTGAGTCTGGTTACAATTCGTTTGCGCAGAAAATGCCATAATTAGCGCTTTGTATACTTTTGTATCAATTTTCTTGATAAGGAAGTCCTAAAAATTTAGAAAAAACATTTCAAAATATGTAAGTACCTACTTTTAAGTGTTTTGAAAGTAAAATACTGTTTAAATTTTTCTTACAATGATGTAAGAAGACTTTCCAGTGCCAGTTGGTCCAACCATCATTACTAGTTTCTTGTGCGTCACTAGTAATTTAAATAACGCTAAATATCGTACACTGTCCAATGTAGTCACAAGAATTTGGTTAGGTGGTGTGTCTCGAGATATAGGTGGTGCTGAAACCACGTCATCTTGCCACGGTTTCCATTTGCCTTTACCCTATAAAATAAAATTGTAAGCGTCATTAAGTTTTGATGATAAAAGAAATAATTTTTTTCCATATTTTTACCTGATTGATATATCGATAATCAAAAACTAAACCATCCTTAGGAATACCGAATATGTATGGCTTCTCAGGCTTTTCAATTGGTTTTGGATAATTTAGCGTCTCTCGTATCTGCAGTGAGCAACAAAAACTATTACCAATAAGAATAAGTGAAGAAGTAACAAGAAATACATTTTGTTAACAACTGAAACAAACCTTTTTGGGAAAATCTTTTTCAAGAAGACCTCGGAACATATAGTCGAATTTAGGTCTACCATCTGCTTCCAAAGTGGCTCCCAGAGACCAAATACACGAGAAAAAAAAGGATCCCTGAAATTATAAAACATAAAAGGTTTATATTATTACAACCAACTTATACAGCAGTGATTATGATGATCCAGACCTCAAGCTGCGCTCGTGTATCGAGATCCGTCATTTGATGGCAGTGCTTCTCATCATAAAAGTCACTCAGGAACGTATCAAATAGATGCATACATGCTTTCACTAAATTACTTCGTGAAGTTATATACATTTGCTGAAAATTAAGAACATGGAATGTAAATAGGTTCAAGGTTGTGACATTTACATATACATGATTAATTTTAATCAGCCTCTCCACATCAAACCCAACAAAATTTGTTCTACGACTTTTTAAAATATACAAACATAACTTCACGCCTGTATCCCGTATGGGGTAGGCAGAACACCAGAGGTCATAAAACCATCTGATGTCACGTTTGACAAATTTGGAGGCATTATAATAGTGAAGAGAGACCAATAAATTTTGTAACATTTTGTAACCATTAAATAAATAAATAAAAAAAATTGCAGTGACAGGGTGTCAGCCTATCGCCCACAAAAAAGCCTCCCATAACAATTATTAAAATATATAATTATAAAATTTAAGTTTTCCCATACAAAAAATATTTATTATCTCTAAACTGGTGTTACTCTATTTACACTGATGCCACGCACCTTGGCGTCACGCCATGTGCAACGTGGCGCTCAATATACAGAATAAGAAATAACAGAAAGCAAAAATTTGTTTGTTTTTCTTTTTTTGTGTTATTTATCAAGATTTGTAAAACGTCGTATAACTAATTTTGTAAGGATTGATGTAGAGAGGGTGCCAGCATGCTGCGCTAATTAAAATTAATCCTGCATATTGAAAACACATGATATTGAGCTAACCTTTACTTGTCCGGAATACTCAACCAGCCATAATAAAGGTGATACGAAGCGATTAAAAAGCACCCGAACTATGTTACGATGAACCGATGTTAATGCTGGCGGAAAAGTATTTAACCATGATTCCATTAAAACCTTCCAACCTAAGCCTTGAGGTTCCAAGTAAATCATGCCACAGCGAGAGACCTGTAAAAGAGATTCTAAATGTTAATAACATGATTTATATTGTTTATAAATCATAAACAATATAATTTTATGAATGATAAGATAAATTTATGATTTATATGATACTAAGATAACTAAAACTACGGAAACTACGGAAAACTACGGAGATGACCATGTTTTGTGCGGTGCGACTCCAACATCAATGTAACACCTTCTATCCTGCCCTATGTGCCCGGAAACCTGCACTATCGAAGACCTCGCAATAGCCACCAATAACGCCATAAAGGTGGCATGTTTCGGTTCGGGGCGGGCAAAATATAATTTCTTTAATTTTTAAGCTATTGCATAGCTTTTATCGCGGGCCTTGAGCGTGGGGACCAAATCCAGAAATTCCGTAACGAAAAAAACCTAACACCCCCCACTCCGACCGGCACAGCGGTGATACTTTGATTTCATAACTTTACATGCGGGCTTTAATAAACAATCAGCGCCATCTACTAGGAACTTGTGGAACTTCATATAAGATCAAACATTACTGCATTAATAAAATAAATAAATAATTATAATTGCATAAGTTGATAAAAAATGCTATGCAATAGCTTTACCGCGGCAGTCTCCGAGTGCCACACGTCTTTTTTTTTCTACTCATCGACAAGATGAGAAGGAGAAAACAAAGACTAGAAAAAAATAAACGCAGTACATTTATTTTTATTTGTTACTAAACCCGCGTTTGACGTTAATTTCAAGTGATGATATACTAAAAAGAACTTCTTGATACTTACTATTAATGCAGTATAGATAAACGAATAAACTAGAATATCGGTAGATGTCACTACAAACTCACTGTAGCGGGAGATGCAGCTTCAAGATCCATCGGCTCAAATATCAAATTGGTCGTTGGTGCCAATTGAATGATCTCTCCACTCATAAGACACAACTTTTTATTATCATCTAAAACAGTATTCAGATTTTCTATCCAGATTGCATCTACTGGACCATCAAAAACAAGCCACTTCCTGTAAACATTAAACATAATGTATAATAATTTCGACTTTATTAAATACAAGCTTTTCCCCGCAACTTCGTACGCGCTAAACAGCCCTTACTGTGGGATGTTCAGTAATTTCTTCCATATTACAACCAGACACCCGTTAAAAGAACTCAAGGACTTCATACAAACTAAGAAGTCTTATATTTCCCGTCCCCGTGAGAACTTCGGGAATTTCTTTAATAATACAACCAGTCACTTATTGAAGAACCTTTATACCAAGTTTGCAGCCCGTGCATGCGAGGATTAATGTTTTTCATACAAACTAAAAAGTCCAATATTTCCCTTTCCCGTGGGAATTTCGGTAATTCCTTCCTTATTGCTCCTCTAAAGTCCCTTAGTAATGTATGTGCCAAGTTTCAGCTCTCTATGTCCAGTGGTAATTTTCTGTTTATTTTTTTTTTTTTTCTTTGACGTTTAATGTGATTTTAATTTTAATTCTGATATTTTAATTTGTTTATTCTTAGTATCTATGTAAATTATTATTTTGATGTGTTTTTATATATTTCTATGAGTCTATGCAACTCGATTTTTTTTTAATAGCTGTACGTTCTCTGTCAGTCAGTAACGAAATATTTTTATATATTAACGAGCTTTTTCCCGCAACTAAGTACGCGCATAAATATAATAGTCTTATTTTTCCCGACCCCGTGGGAATTACGGGAATTCCTTTCATAATACAATCAGATACTTATTGACGAACCTTTATACCAAGTATCACATCCGTACACTTTTGGAAAAAGATTTTTTCATACAAACTAAAAAATCATATATTTCCCGTTTCCGTGGGAATTTCGGGAATTCCTTTCATAACACAACCAGACATACATTGAAAAACCTTTACACCAAATTTCACATTGGTGCACTCAAGGAATAAGATTTTTCATACAAACTAAAAAGTCCTATATTTCCCGTTTCCGTGGGAATTTCGGGAATTCCTTCTTTAGTGCACCCCTACGTCCCCTAAAAAATGTATGTTCTAAATTTCAGCTCTCTACGCCCAGTAGTAACGGCTGTACGTTGTCTGTCAGTCACTCAGTCAGTAACGGAACAGTTTTATATGTATTGATTAAATGATTAAGCTTTAATACCTATTATCGTTAGGTGATACAGCAAAAGCACGATAGCTAACAGCCAAGATTCCATCAGACCACTCGTGAGACACAGCGTCAAATTGTCCATAAAGTTGCCCCATTGTAATAGATTTTGGATTGATAACTGTCCATTCTACGGCATTTTCATCCATAAGACCCTGACATAAATAAAAAAAATATTACATGCAAAACAATAACATATAAGTTATATTTCTGAAACAATAAAATAATGTCTTACTTTTTTGGAAACCGAAGCCAAGGCGTGTCCTAGACCATGATAACTCATCGTTTTTCCAGAATACGGAAAACCTACCAACATTAATCCATGTCGCACTAAAATCATCTCGTACAGTTGAAGAACCTGAAATTAACCGTGCCCGGAGTTATTTAAACAATAGAACTTCATTACATTCTAGTAACTGCCAGTGAAAAGGACACTGCCTTTAAATAAATCACCTTTTCGACAAAGAAATCGTTAGGTTGGAGGTTGAGTGGCACACAAACTTCTTTAAGACTTGCAACCAAATGTGGTAAACCTGCTTCCGGTAAGGGTAAACCAGGGAACAGATCGCCGATAATTCCCTGCAATAAAAATTAAGAAGATAAGTTCAATCCTATAAATTGAGTATCTCAACAATATTTTTGACAGATTTTTAATGAAATTTCTCAACGGCAAAGGCTTTGCATCAAGTTACAAGTCAAAATTTCCACGGAAGCGATCTGACAGGATCTATAATACTTAACACGTTGTGTTTATCATCTGTAATAACCTAACCATTCATAAATGTGAACAAAAATGGAAATAAATTCCTTAATGAGCGAAGTACTCGTAAATGCAGGTATCATCGAGGTATTTCAACTTAAGGTTAGATCCACAAAATTAGGTCTTCCGACACTTTGTGGCCATATGGTCGGTGTACCAATGCATCTATACTAACCCAACTCCAAATAAAGATTCGCTTGTCAACCATATGCCAACAACGCATACTGTCGTACTTCGGCCACACAATGCGCAGAGGAGTTGACAATTTGGAAAAAAATATTGTGGTACATGGGAACACCGAAGGCAAAAGATCACGCGTTCGTACGCCTTCGAGATGGATCGATCAATTGAAAGACTCGTCGACCTCTAAATTCCATACGCTAATAAGAGACGCGCTGGACCGAAACCGATGGCAGCAGATCATCCGCTCCAAATGCAACCCTGATGCTGACCACGATCCTCAGACATGAGGGACCGACCCAGGAGAGAGGGTCGGTGTATAATTTAGAGTAATTTATTTATCATTTAATTACCATAAAAAGCGGCACGTCATGCTCAAGAAACTTGGGCAAGTTGACGTCCTTGATAGATCTCAGCAGAATGACATCCTCATCCTCGTTAGGATACCGCAATTTAAGGGCTCCAGCTGCGCGCAGCACTGACTTCACTGCTCTCATACCTATAATGGTAAAATTAACTGGTACCTGATGCATCTTATAGTTTAGTAAAGTACTGAATTTAAGCGTAGCAAAACAATTTTATAAACAGTACAATATTTAAATATTGATGGCTTTTATGCAGGTTCACAAAAAATATTTATTAGGAGACGTTAAATTCAGGACTAATAATTACAAAAATAATGTTAACCTCAGATTTTAAAGCGTTTTAAAGGTACAATAAGGCAAAAATTGAGGCGGAAAAATTTGCACATGCTACACAGATAAGGAGATTCACGTCACAACTTTTAATGTCACAATGAGCATAAAGTTACATTCTGAGACCAAATAGCAATTAAAATCAACTTATATTTTATTTATAGTACATGTCTACAGATTTACCTACAACTAACGTCACATCTTACCATAATCGTAATGGCTCTGCGATGAAAGTTGTTCTGAGCACAATCGATATGTTGCCACGATCTTTACTGCCAGAGGTTTTGCATTCAAATACCCAAAGGCATATAACTCAATTTCCGAAATGAGCACGTAATCGGGGACCATCATGGCCACAGATCGGAAAAGAGCCTGAAAGTAATATAATTAGATTGGTTATTTAGCTATACTGCATACTATAGGGCATTTTTCTTATAATAGAATATGTAACATAGAATATTTGGAATCCGCTACACTGTAAACATTTTCTAACTATTAATGTTTTACAGACACTATTGACAGTGTAGTGTGCTGTTTGTTGAAGACGCATAATTACGGTACACTATTGCAATAAACGAACATGTTTATTTTTCGTTCCTCTTAAAAGAATTTTGCTGGAAAAAAATATGTTTGTACTAGCTTTGCCCGCGGCTCCGCATGCGATAATTTCGGGATAAAAAGTATCCTATGTTACTTCTAGTACCTCTCATGATTCATCGAGTAGTTTTTGCGTGAAAGCTGAACAAATATCCACGCTTTCATATTACTAATATTAGTAAGGATAAGGATTGACATTTTATAATATTTGACAAATAATTGTTTAGATCATTTTCACATGAGGCTTAAGTATCTATGGACCGAAAATAATTCAGCGCAAAGGTTCCGAGTAAACTATATTGAAATTTGACCCGTCCGGCCCGTGAACAGGAAGATTTCTAGAACTGCTAACCCGGGAAAGAGCGACGTATAACTGACCATGCGAGAAACAACTGACACCGAGATCTACTCCAGCAACACGAAAAGTCTGCCCTTGAGCCTTATTAATTGTCATTGCAAAACACACCGATACTGGGAATTGCGTTCTTTTAAATTGGAATAGAAAATTATTTGGTATTATGGGAATTCTGGGAATAAAGACGGTTTCTGCACCGCAACCTGTTAAAATTTGAGATATCCAAAGAGAATTATACCCAGAAATATGTACAACTTACAACAGAAAAAGAAATGAAAATAAAGCTGAAACGCCTGTACAATGCTATCTACCTATACCTACTTCACTTAAAAATAAATACCTATAACTACAATAATTAATAAAAGTACCTACGCTTTTACCTAAAAAATACAAAAAAAAAAACTGAACATAAATTAGCCAAAATTTGGAATTTGACCGAATATTTAAACACTACCAAAACAACTAATACCTATTTTATAAAATAACAACGAAAGAAATTCAAATAAACTATTTAAAGACTAAAAGTCGCGCTGATAAGCACGGTTTATAATATCAATTATTGTCTGTCAATAAAGTCGAACGCTCTGATATTGAATGAATTTTAAAGCTTGCGCTCGCCTCCCGCCTTTTTATACCTACCGCCGCGAGCCGCGTCGAGCGTGGCAACCGTCACGCAAAAATAATCCTTATATCATTCAGTTTTCACGCGCGATGGGTTATTAGCGTATTTCATGTATAAGTTTGGTGTTTCTATACCGATTTCTATGATTCTTTTTTTATTGAATAGGTAATAATGTTATTTTTTTTTAATTAGAGATGTGTGAGAGTATTATAAACGTAAGAGTAAACAAATATATTCAGAAAGCTCCGAACTGCTAAGCTATCGGGATTTACACGTGTTATTGTGAGTCAACCATAAAATATAGACATATACTGTTGTGGGATATTTTTTATATAATTTTATGAAGAATATTTCTGTCATACATGATTTCTATGTAGCTTTAACCATTAAGGCTGCACACGCGACGGAAGCTTAAAAAATGAAGCATTTCCCTTCACTGCTCTGCTCCCATTGATTGTAGCGTGATAATAAGTATACTATAACCTGCCCAGGAGTATGAAAAATAGTTTTACCAAGTTTCGTTAAAATCCGTCGAGTAGTTTTTGTTTCCATAAAGAACATACAGACAGACAGGCAGACAAAAATTTTACTGATTGTATTTTTGGCATCAGTATCGATCACTAATCACCCCCTGATAGTTATTTTGAAAATATATTTCATGTACAGTAATCTAAAACAAATTTTCCAAAGCTACTTTTCTTTTGCCGGACGATTGCTCTTCCACTGAGCTACCGGGGCCTGGCGGTACGCCTCGAAATTACTTACCACATTTTTGTCTTTACGTTATATTGCTAACGTAGCTCCTTATGGTATAGCTTTGCAACTCAGACCACCCGAGACCAATTTCTTTACAGAAATTGTGAATCCCAGTTAAAGTGAAGCATTGCAATGTTTTAATAATGTTTATAAATTTTTGCATTGAAAATGCTCAATTATTCTTAAATAATTGAGCATTTTAAATGCAAAAACTTAAAAACACTACTTTTCTTTTATTATTACATTTTCAGTGCAGTTCTAAGTAATAATGCAGTTAAATAAATGTATCTAGATTTATAATAAAATCATGTAAGGCTTATTTTAATGATATTTTTCGAAAAAACCCGAATACGATAAGAATAACACGCACCGTGTACCCGATCTGTGGCATGCTCGCGACGCGGTGCCACAGTTAGCAGTTTTGTTTGCCACACGGCGCCACAGTTGAGTGGATAATGAAGTCAGTTCTTGTAATAAAGCTCACAATCACAATCCTGACTAAGTATTTGAAATAAAATATTCAAACGTAATATCCGTAAATCAATATTAAAAGAAAAATACGAAAGTTGAAATTACTACCACTTGACAACACTACATGGACTAATAAGATGCTACAATATTCATACTTCACTAGACACCTCGGCATACTTGAATTGTCGTATTTTATTTTACTTCATAAGTTATTAAAAATAAAAGTTATTATTTTACAAAATATGGCTTTGTTCACCTTCAAGTTATCTGGTAACTCTGATCGTCCAGCATAACCTGGATTCATTGTTATGAATACAGCACAGGTTGGGTCCAAGTGCAGCAATGTTCCCTCAAACATCAGTGTCGGTGAGCCCGAATTGATGCCTCTCTGAATGGAAAGGATTTGTTGAGCTACCACAGAGAGAACCTCCAAGTCAATTCTGTTGAACTCGTCAAAGCAAGACCACGCTCCACAGGATGCTAAACCCTGAAAACAAAACAACGGAATCAAATGGTGTCAGTCAAGCCTTTCAAAATCATATTTGAAATCACACAAATTCAGAAAATACTACGTAGAAACTGCACAAACAAAAGTTAAGTTTAATTTATGTTTCATAATGAAAATAAAACTTAGAACAATAAATTAAAATACATTAAAAGGTAAGCAAATAAAATAATAGTAACAAAGAATTTCACCCCTAGTTATATTATACATATCGGTTAATAAAATATACCTGTTGAAATGAAAAATTATGAAATTTGTGATGAAAATTTATAATTTATAAATTTATACCTTTTTTATTTTATTTATATTCATACTATTTCCGAACAGTATACAAGTAATATATACCTTGAAAAACTTTCCCAACGCAATATAGTCAAGACCATCAGAACAGTTGAACACCACGCATTGCTTAGCAACAGCTTTAGCCAAGTCCTTGGTGGTTTCAGTTTTACCAGTACCAGCGGGGCCTTCAGGAGCACCACCTTTGAAGAAAGGAAATTGAAGGTTTCTATGATAATTAAATAAATTAATATTTCTGACATATATATATCACAGCATTTTCTAGCCCAAATTAAGTTTCTTAAAGAACTTGGTTTATGGATACAAGAAAACTAATATACTTAAAAAATATATAAACGTACATATTGAATAAATACATTTTTTTATTAGGATATAAACTTAAATAAACATACAAACATCTATGACTTGATGACTTATATCTGTGTTCATCACACAAATATCAACTGCCTGTTGGCTTCGAACCCAAGACCTCTGGCATAGATACATAAATTTGTGCATAAATTTATATGTGTTACTTGTTATAATATATTATAATTATTACATTATTGCTTTTAATCAGAATCGAACATTAAATCTTCTAGTACCCCACTCAAATTTTCGTCGTACGAAGAACTTTATGTTTTGCCATCGGAATTTCCTAGTGTTATTATAAATGAGTAAGTGAAATTATCCACTTTTGGTTCCAGTTGAATATATATTTCTCCGTGTTCTCGCGTCTTTCTCCAAACGACACTAAACATAACAAGAGTCTGTAATAGAATCTGCTTCTTATCTTGATACTTCGTCCACTGTTTTCAAGTTAAACTTAACATTTTGTGATGCAACTTTCCCTTTAATAATACCCCACAGTAACTCAATTGGGTTGAGGTAGGCGCAATAGGGATTGCATTGTAAATTTGCACGTCTAAATAGGGTTTTTTCTTTATGGGAGTGGGGTGACCTCAAACTTTGACAATAAATATCTTGGAAAATATACATCTCCTAAGCTGAGGAATTGTTTGGAGGACGTTCTCGGCCTCTCCTATTAAGAAAAATCCCTATTTAGACATGCGAATTTCCAACGCAATCCCACAAATAAGTTTACGAAAAAATTTAATCATTTGGACTGACGCTAACGGTTGGATACCAAAAAGATCACGCCGTATTTATAAACAGTAGAAAAAGTAAAACAATATCTGTCCCCTTCACACTCATAAACTAAACAGCGCGCGAGAGAGTCGGGCAGACTTTTCATGATGCACATACAGTACGATGTCACACCGAGCGCTTGTTCACACTTAATAAGCGCAACGTATAAATGCGTTGAACTTGCAAGCTTTAGTTAATGTATCTATAGTCTAAACAACCTTACGGCAGCGGTGAATAATAAATTAGAATACCTAACAGAATGCTATGTCAATCACCGCTAATTATTTAAGTTCCTATATTTACCTAAATGTAAATGAAGTGCTCCAAAAAGTGTCCTAAAGCACCGATCAGTCAGTGGAGTCACCACTAATCGTCCTGTATTACCGAGATATTCATAACCATACATCAGTTGAGAATTAATCATTCGAGTAGCGCATTGCATCGAAAGATCCTCTTGACGCTGAAAATATTGCAAAACATAAAATCAATTATTCCAAAAGTTAAAGGTCAAGTTGTCACATTTTAAAAATCAAATTGCTCGCACCTCCCAATAATATCGGATTTGTGAAAGCCAGTTGAAATCGTTATCTTTTTGGACATTTAACTCAATGAGCTCCATCAATACATCTCGAGCATGTACATCCAACACCACAAGAGCACCTGAAAAACAACCAAAACATTATAGAAAAGACACTTTTCTATATAATAAATCAAACAATGTCAAGCCATTTTCTCACCAAGTGTAATTCGATTCTGAAGACTTAATTCTCCACGAACGAGATCAACAATTTTAGATATTTGTACGTTACATTTATCCCAATATTCACGCATCGCTTCAACACTTGTGTGAATTGCCTCTGTTACTTCGGCTGTCCATAAAGTCATTGCGATACATTGAACCTGGTCAACATAAACAATAATTTATTCCCTATCTATGTCTTCAGGGTGTGACGCGCCGCCTCACTTCACACATTAGTATAAGATCGTTGTGGAATCGCTTCCTTATTTGAAATAAATTGTTATCTAACGGCCGCTTTCAATAACTTATCAAAAATTTAAAGTAAAAGTAAAGAAATGAATTATACTATCTTATGTAAAATCTGTCACAAATCTGTCACTTGAGCTCAAGTAGTATAGGAATTTATTTCTTTACTTTTAATTTTTCGTAAGATATTGTCACCGTTGGTGTGTTTTTAAAATTAGAGTAACAACAAATTATGTATTGATTTCATCATATAAGGATATAAGGAGGATACGCTGGTTAAGGATTCAGGGACTTATTCGAAAAATAAACTGTAATGATTCAATAAAGATTTTCCATTTTATGAATATGATTACGCGTTTTACTTACAGCTTGTCCTGGCCATACCAAGACCCACCGTTCACGAGGAGTCTTGGAATAATCTTGAAACGAAAGTTCCACAACATTATGCACTGAATCTTTCATCGATGTTTCCAGTTCTACCAACCATTTCTCCACCTGAGAACAAAATTATTCTTATATTTTCTTTTTTTATTTACTAGAAATCGAAAGTCGCTAATTAATTGGTTGTTGTTGTGATTTTGAACCTTTTAAAGTATTTCCTTTCAAATGAATATGTTTTGGGTGCCTACATCAATTTGAAGGTCTTTTCGTGGCCGTAAAAACAATTCTTCTGTGTTAATATAAAGATTCTGAGTAAACAAGAAATTTACGATCTACTTATTTTATTATTTTCTGAAAATATTCATCTTCAAGTTACATATTTAATTAAACATTTAGGATTCAAAAACAGAATAACAAGTTTACCTGGCCTTTAGCAGCTACAGTATCGATAGTAAAAGTAAGCGGGACCACCTCGCCTTCTGAAGACTTCATATGCGTAACAACCATCAGTGGTGTGAAATTCAACTTGGCGATACCTTCGAAACACTTCTTGAGATGAGGTTGCACGCTGAAAGAAACAACCCGACACCATAAAACACATTCTTAACAATATACAGGGTGCCTGGTGTGTAACTTTCGAAATTCGAGGACGTGATAGTTTGAGATCACACATGAAGAGAAAAAATGAACTGAAAGTCAAAGAATTCATTACGCAACGCATGTTTACATAAGCATAATACAGTAGATACTTTGTGGGCGATAGGCTGACCTCCTGTCACTGCAATAGTCTCTCTCCATCATTATGATACCTCCAAATATGTCAAACGTGACATCAGATGGTTTTATAACCTCTGGTGTTCTGCCTACCCCATAAGGGATACAGGCGTGAAGTTATGTAGGTATGTATATAATATTCCCTGACCAATGCGAACAAATTTGTTTGTAATGATATATGCATAGGTATTAATATTTGCATCGCCAAAGCAATCATCGAAATTCACAGTTTGGTGAAAATTTAATCTCTTACGTAGCGCGTTGATACTGAATCCAAATAAATCAAAATATTTGGTTATAGGCTCAAGTAAACCACTAAGTAGAGTTTTGGAAAAAAATATACAGGTTTGTGTTCATCATCATCACCACAACTCCGTGTAATGGGCCCAATGCAGGGCATGAGTCTCTCCTCTGGGTGACGAGGAGGTTTAGGCCATAATCCACCGAGCTGGCCCAGTGCTGGGTGGTGGATGTCAGAATTTTCAGGGTTCCGATATAGCTTCTGACAAACCCTAACGACTACTGTATACAAGTATACAGCACCCGGGACCGACAGCTTAACGTGCCCTCCGAAGCACGGAAGTCGCCGTTAGAAACGAACGGTCGGCGGTCACCCATCCAAGTACCGACCGCGCCGAACGTTGCTTAACCTGTGATATCGTAAGATACACACAATAACCACGGCGCCAAGACGACGGTTTGTGTTAAAGGAGAACAAATGACATGGTTTATGCAGCGCGTAATCTTGGAATAATTTGGGACAACAGGCTAAGAATTGAAACGTATGTATCTGAGTTAGTAAAATCTTGCTTTTATCGTCTTAAGGTTTTATACGGTATCTGGGGATTTTTCAGCACGGATTTAAAAACGATTGTTTGTGAATCGTTAGTCGTATCTAGATGAAACTATGGTAGCATTGTTTTTGGCCCCCTTATTTCTTAACAATGTAAAAAAATTCTTCGACGGAAACAAAACGCTTGCTGCAGGTATTGCTACAAAATACCGCCCCGAAGTCATATTAGCCCCTACTTGAATAAGGCGAAAATTTTAATCATCAACTCGAGGAGAAATGTGCACTTTACTAGTTTGATCCACTCTGTTGTGACTCGAGATGTACCTTTTTGACAAATTATGTTGGTCTTATGAAATAAATACTTATAGCACAAGGTCATATACTAGACTAACAACACAAAAGCACAAAACTGTTTATTTCCGTGGAAGTTTCCGAACATGGCAACTAAGTGCTGGAATAATATGCCGCCACCTCTAAAGCGTCCAATATCGACAGCAACTTTTAAAAATGATTATAAGAGTTCATTATTGACTGAGCAGATGAACATGTGGCGGTGACTTGTCTTAGATTTCGTTTTGCATTTAATGTTTTTTATAATTTAAATTCAATTTATATGTTTGGTAAGTGTCAACTTGTGACTAAGTTTATAAGGTGAAACAAATTTTTTCTTTACTTCTTTTTCTTTCTTTATGTATTTTAACTATTTTTGCGTTACTTTTATAATGGTATCTGGTCAGACTGATACGTAGCAACTGAAAATCAGCGCTCTGCTATTTATTTGTATTCTTTAGCAAAGCATTAGGCTGAGTTGTCACCGTTTGTCTCTTTGTGTTGCTTGCTTAGTTTTAAGATAATAAAATTTTGTTAATTTAGATATAAGCATGTGATTCAAAGTACACTAAAGATTTATTCTATTCTATTCTTACCGTAATGGATCCTTCGTCTCAGAGAGAATTTCAAGCAATTCATCATTAGAAAGAAAGAAGAAGCGAGGGAAGAAGAGACGTTTCTTCTCCAAATACGCATTCAGTCCTCTTTGAACCATTTCGAGTAAGTTGTTGGCTTTCTTCAGCCTTTCTAACATTTTCTCGATTTTTATCACATCAAGAACACGAGGCTCTAAGTATGCAGCTTTCAGTATTTCACGCCACGTCTAGAAAAATAAGAATGGGTGTTTTAGGAAGGATCCTTAAAATAGTTAACTCCGAATTCCAGTCCACCGAATACAAAATTAAAATTATTGCCAGTGAAGTGCGAAAAATAACAAGGATGGTACAATCTGGGATGCTATATAACTTAAATGTCTTCATGGCCACTTGTACGAAAAAAAAAGAATTAAATTACAAATTTATTGGCAGTGAATTTGTTGGTTTTTCAAAATACACATAGAAATTTCAAACAACTTTCATAGATTTTTATAAATGCAATGTATTAATATGTTTAAAAATATATGAAAATCGTGTTTTGCAGAGTCCGTATTGATTTTTCTATAGTAGATATTTTTTGTAAAACTCAATTCATTTAGAAGAGTTACGTAAAAAATATAAAGTTCAACAGGGTGGCATACCTTATCAACGGCACTGAATCGACGGCCTTCCTCAGGGATTTGTTGTTGGATATCAGGAGATGAGAAAATTGGCTCCAAATACATCCACGTTGCTTGCACCTTCAACCATTCATCCAGAATCTCTTGCAAAAGCAACAGGTTTTCTTCCCAGTCCCTAAATTAAACAAATAATTAGTGGGCAAGCAAGATAAAAAATGAGTATATCGTGATTATGGTAGAAGTACCATAAATAACAAAATATATTTTATAGTTTCTTGCATTTTCTAATCTTAAATAATCTTGCTCAATTATTTAAGATCAGAAAAATAAAATAAATAAAGAGCGCAATACAATGCATGTAAAATTTTGCGACGACCACTTTGGACCTCAGACGCCAGTGGTTGCGGGTTCGATTCCGGCACGGAACAAGAAAAAAAAGTGATCCGGGTCTGGGCGTTTATCTATACATATATGTAATGATACTCTAGGTTCCCCCCTAGTACGCTACACGGTATCCCATATCATAAGCTCTGCTTAGTTTGGGGCCATGTAGTTTGTGTGATTGTCTGGGGAATTCATCATTCATTTCATTTCAATACTTTCGATGGCTACTGCCAGGACCCGGTAGCTCAGTTGCAAAACCCGCCTGACAAACGGGAGACCTGGGTCCACCCCAGTTGGTCGAGCTTATTGAGGATATTTTTCTGATTAATAAAAAAAAATTTAAGCTCCCTGACATTGAAGTGTCAGAAGTGCCAATAGCACTAAACAAACTCTTTAAATTTTGAAATTTGAGTCTATCAATAGTTCCAATAAGAATTAAATATCCCAGACTGGTCTCCATGGTTGAATTTCCTGCTACGAACTATTCAATTGAATTTAAACACTTTATTACCATTAACATAAAATCGGCAGATAGATAGATCCGCATATCTAACTAATAAAACCTACTGTCATCACCGCGTCGTCGTCGAGGCTCAAAAAATAATCATCTTATTCTAACTAAGCAAACTTACATGATAGTATTTTCAAACGGTTTGATATAAGGTGAATTTTTCATCGTTTGTGTTTTAACGATGTGGTCATCCAAAAGCAGCTGAATATCATCGATACTCGATAGAATGAAAGTTCCAGTGTCCCTGAAATTAGATTAAATTAAATTTTAAAAATTCTTCTTTCTGTCTAACGTTTTTTTCCGTGTAATTTCCACGTATCGCTACGAAATATTTATCGTTGGTTTTCTATCATAACCCAAAGCAGTACTAAAAAGATAGGAAATATTTCTATTGTTCACACCACAATATCTAGCTCTTTTTATCTGAAAGTAAACCTTCGTGTGACCTTCGTCTCATTCGTGAGTGAAGATGAAATGTCGAAGACGAGAGCGCACGTACCGAAGCAACTGCCTCTACATTCAATATATCACCGCCGAAACGGTAATAACACTACTTTACAAGATTTTTTACCTAGATATGAAACTGACATGTATCGCTAGAGTTATAAGCCCTTAATTAAAAACTGAAGTTGTAAAAAATAAGGACGTCAAATTTTGTAAATATTTATTACCTATTTTTTTTTTCATTTTTATACTTACCTTTACCTCGAAAACACCTCAAAAATGGCTCGTGTTACAACTTCTTTTATAACGATTAGTGTCTGTTTCACTGCCTATAGACCAGCTGCAAAACGCTAACATATTTTTATCTCTTCATTTTGAGAGCCACAAACATAACAAAAGTTATTTGGGTTTTATTAACACTGCCTTGATAACATTTTAAAACAATGGAAATGTTCAAATAATACTTCAACGCAATAAAAATAAACTGTAAACTCTGACACGGCTAACAAGATTAACCTACGTTAATGTAGATTATACACGGTGACTTTTGGTGGGTCACTTTTGAAATTCAAGGACGTGATAGTTTGAGAGCATACATGAAGAGAAAAAATATAATGAAAAATAAATTTTAATTATTTACTGAGTAAACTTAACTGAAAATTAAAGAATTGATAACGCAACGCATGGTTACGCTAGCGTTGGCAGCGTGCCGAGCGCCAGGTCACAGGCCGCGATTGACTCAGTTATATGTAAAGTAAATAGTAACATTGTAGTATTTATTTATAGGGAATTCTAGTAAAAAATTAAGTGACTACTTTACTTATTTAATTATGATCAGAATTGAGAACAGAGTGCTCTGCTTTAGTATCTAAAATTTGTAACCAGTCATCCTGTATATATCAAAAACTTGATGTGATAAAAATATGAAACATGTATTTTTATAGTAAAGAAATAGGTAGACAACATGTACAATATTGTCTTTGGGTAAGAGAAAAAGTATTTTTTTGTAAAGTCGTGTAATTCGCGGCAATTACTCATATTTTAGCAAGTCAAACCAACAACGTTTTCAGCTTTATTATGTTACGTGCAGTGTAAATGAAAATGTGTCTGATGGCAACAGACAGAATTTTAGCCACCCAGTACCACCTAGTACTAATAATAATATGTAACATACTTGTAAACCAAAATATCGAAGGTTAGGTCGGCCCATTCTTTCATCATCTTGTCCAAAGCCTTCTCCAAGTTATTTTCTTTAGTGGCAGCTTCAGAAATTGCTTCAAACTTTTCGATATAATCCCCTAGGTTAAAATCAATTACTTTCTCCAGAGTTAAAGATTCGTCAATAGTTATCGGAAAACCGACAATTTCTGATACTTTGTCCCAATGTCGAGGTTTCATTCCAGGATTACCCAGTGTTTGAACTATCGGTAAATGAACTTTAAAGTCATCCATTTTGGTTCTGTAAAAAAAGACAAGTAGATACTGTAACGGTCGGAATCTCTATGAGTCAAGCTATAGATATAATCAATTGACTACCTTTGCATTTTTGTGTTTCGCGCAGTTTTATCATTTACAATTTACAAATAACATGCTTGTAACGTCTCGCGCAACCCCTTCAGGGAGTACTAAATGTTTGGCGGGATCTATAGATACTATATCCGTTACGCACGACGCGACGTTATGACTCTCTAATTGGTATTTTTTGCATAGAAAACAATGGAATGAGCTAGAAAGGCAGATTAGGCAGATCCAGTGCGAGTGTGAATATTAAAAACAAGCTGTTGCCTGCGACTTCGTCTGCGTGAATATCAGTTATCGCGGTTGGATAAATAGTATTAATAAATACTGCAAGCTTACTCCATAAAAAAATTCGTCAAAATCGATTCAGTAGTTTAGCTGTGAAATCGTTGCAGATAGACAGATATCTAAAGTTACTTTAAAAACTTTTATAACATAGCTGTGCTCTGTAGTATCACTCGAACACCGTGATTAAGACCTTACTAGGGTAATGTTTATTTACTGGAACAGGAATACCTATCATTATACTTATCGCGTGGTATTCTTTTAAACGCGGTTTTAAAGATGATTTTAAGGAAGTTGCAAGAATCTGAATCGAATCTGAAAACAGAAGGCGGATATAACAATCTTCATTTATTCTAAAACGAGCGCGATCCCGCGACTTCTTGCGCGCATAAATAAAAAAGTCCTTTATTTCCTGTTCCCCTGGGTATTTTGAAAATTCCTTCCATAAGGCAACTAGACACCCATTGAAGAACCTTTTTACCAATTTTCACATCAATGCACTCGAGGAATAACATTTTTCATACAAACCAAAAAGTCCTATATTTTCCGTTCCCGTAGGAATTTCGGTGGAACCCTACACCCCTAAGGAATGTGTGTTCCAAATTTCAGCTTTCTACGCCCAGCGGTTATGGCTGTACGTTGTCTGTCCGTCACTCAGTCAGTAACAGTTTTATATATTAAGAAGAAAAGAATCTGTAATTACCAGTTACAATTTGTCCGTTTCCAACCGTTTCCAACGGAACTTTTTAAATTCTATTAAAACTACTCTGAGATGTTAACCTATATAATAGTCTATCTTTATATTATTTTAAAACAAAATATCTTACCTAACAGTTGCAGCCAGTTTATGGGTCTCAGGAACGTCTTGAAATGTTTTTTCAAGTTTGTATAAAATTTTATAATAATAGCTTATATCAGCTTCCATCTCTTCCGGATCGAAACTACCAACCTATTAAAAATAACGAGTTTTACGTAAATTTTACTTGTACTCATTTGACAAAACAATTTTTTTTTATATACCGGGTAAAAAATAAGATGTAAATAGAAAATTTTGTTTCTCTATCAGTCTTTTAAATCACATTCATTGCATCAACTCTAAAAGCAACAATTTATATTATTGATCACAATTGTACAATCGAAGACACTTCCGCCTGAACACCACTAAATTCATTTTTGCTTGCACTCGAAAAATAGAAGTGCTCACTAGCCCCGTCCAGTGGCCTTGAATAAACGTCCGTAAAAATTTTAAAGTTCATATGTTACGTCACTAAGCTGCGAAGTGCAAGTTGCAAATATAGTAAAATTGCTTTCCTAATTGGTGAAATCTTAAGAGGCGTGGCTCGACGCTGCAGCAATGTTCATGAGACATTTTTTTTAATTGATCAAAAAACACCAATCCTATGGTATTTACACAGCATGTACCCTTAGCAACATGCTCAAAGTCAAAGGCAAAAAATATTTATTTCGTAGGTATTTAAATACACTTGAAATATGTCAAACTATTTACAAATCGGATTCGGAAAGTCTATCTGTTGAGAAGAAGAGGCAAGAAAATCATCTTTTAAAAATGCACAATAACAGTTTTATTTGTCAAAAGTTTTATTTGTCAATTGTCAATAAACCACTTTGATTTATTGACAATTGTGGTAAGTAATTGTAAAAAATTGTTCTATGGGTAAACTGAACAAATAGCACTTAGAAAAGTTTACTATTGCGGGAACGTAATTTTATGCAGATAAGCAATAGGAATAATGGCAATGTCTTCAAAATGACAAGTACTACAAATTTCATATTTTACCACATTAAAGATAAAATAGCAACAATAGCAATACCATAATAAAGTCAAAATGGCCAAAATGTCAGTTTGGCTACTTTACTTTTGTCATGACGATATAACAATAGTTACATACCTTTGAAGACATCCATTCGTTGTACTTTTTAAGATAATCAAAGGCAGCATCGAATAGTTTTTTATAAGGTGTTAATTTTTCGAATATAGCTTTGCGTTTTGGGTATTGAGACAAATCGAAACCAAATGCAGCTTCATCTTCGTTGAATTGATCAATTCTTGTTAGAGCTAAAGAAAGTCTGAAAATAAAAACTCATCAACTGTTTACCCAATATTTTTTGATATTTGAAATAATCCTACTTATAGTGTAAGTAGAAGTTTGTGGTGTTATTTTTTAAATAACTGAAAAAATGTGCTATATAAAAATAATAAATGTTATTTTTTCACTCAGAGTCGGTCAAACTGAAATTTTGCACAGAAGCAGTGCACCACCTGAAATAGCACATTGAATATTTTTATCCCGATATTAATTGTGGTAAAAAAATATGCACACACATGATAAATAAAAAAAAACATAATGATTTACGGAGCTAGTATAAAAAAATCCGAATGGTAGACCAACAACCTTCCATGCTACAAAAAAAATATCAACTTTGAGTTGCACTTCCAAGTTAAGGTTTTATTTGCCTATACTTATAGGCAAATATAATAAAACAATGCCAATATAATTTTGAGCTATTTTCAATGTACATAGTTAAAAGCAGTACCTAATGAAAGCAGTATTTTAATCCTAAGTCTTACTTTTCGTCCAGACGATGTGCCCTATATACATATTTAGATAGTTGATTAATGTCACCCCAATACTGAAGTTCATTGCACTGCATTTCATATATATCCAAATCTTCGATGAACTTTGCAATTTTGACCTAAAATAAGAAATTATGCTATTAGATGTGACCCGACCTAAATGTTAATCCCTCTATTCTATGACACATAACACGTTTTATTTTCTTAAAACATTGTCGCTATTGTGGGCCATGACGGAAAATGAATTTTGTGCTACAATTGTTTTTTCAAAAGATTGCTTTGATTAACTGTAATCTTAACATATTTTTTTAAAGATTTTTGCCATTTTATAGAGCTTAAATATATTTTTTTCATCCAAAAATATTTTTTCTTGTTACCGAATAACTCTTTTTCATGTTTCCAGTCTAATTTACATTCTCCAAAAAGTCATCAGTGACATCGTTATTCGATTAATCCATGGGTGAAAGTTAGAGTATTTTCAAAATCAATTCATAAGTACTGAACATAATTTTTTATCATCTTTTATTTTTGTTGTACCCCTTTACTACTTAATTTAACAAAAATAATAGCGGAAATAACTTCATTGGATAAGACGAGTAGATATGTATTATTTAGCCTAAGGAGAAGAACCGCATTTTTGAACTGATTGAGTAACTTTAATAACAGTAAAACAAAACATATGATAATAAACCGTCTCCGTGGTGCAGAGATCGCTACGCTATTAGGCCAATCGTAAGGTCACCGGTTCATTTCCCGTACGAAACAAAACATCAATTATATTCTAGTTTACCCCCCAGTTCGAACATGGTAACTTATAACACAAGCTTTGCTACCTTTGAGGCCATGTAGTTGTGTGTCTGGGGATTTTATTTATTATTTATTTTTATATGAATCGGCACTTATTTGTCGTCTCTTCATACTATAAAAGCCAACACAATTTTCTTCGAATATGGAATCATACAATAAAATAACTGGCCAAAACCAGGACGACAAACCCAAACTATTAAAGAAACAGTGGTGGTGAAGTTTTCAGTCCCTGCTGGACCAGTTTGGGTGATCTTTTCTAACCTAGCTTGACTCTGGGTGTATACATAACACAAGCTCACTTTAGGACAACACATTTAATTTGTTTTTCAACACACTTGCTCGTAAAGTGAGCGTTGATCTATTGAATTTAGAACTATAAACTGGGCTATAAGTCACGCGTGCATAATATATTATACCCTAGTGCATAATATAATGAATCCTACAAAGTTGAATTGTACCTTTGTGCAAATTACATGCGAGTAAATAGAGCATATTTTATTTATCCGGGTTATACATTAAATATTTTCAGAAACAACAAAGAGATTTTATACCACTTCAAATCCATATACATTTTTAAATGTTTGCGCCTTAGTAAAACAAATTTTGTTATAAAATATTAAAATATTTGCATTTACCACTCCAAATTAAACATTTTCACTTAAAATAGGCTGTATAATATGCTATACAGACATTGACACATTTAGCGGAAAAAAAAACCTACGCGCATGCGCGAGGTTCGGCGCTTTTTCAATCACAATTCACAGCTTTGTTATCAAGTGTGTTTGTTATTTTATGACCACGTATGTCTGTCTTTACTCACAAGTGTGTTGAAAAACGTCGTATGTAACTCGTGAGCGTTGCTAATTACAGTCGAGGCTGTGATTTGAGCCCGAGCCGCAGGCGAGGGCTTAATAATGAGCCGAGACTACAACTTAGCTCACTTGTTACATAATATACTATTAACATATTTTTTTACTTTGTACGTGAATTTAAAGCTTCCTTATTTTACTGATAAGGGTTTATTTTATAAAAAATAAATACCTTCAATAGTTCTTGATATTCTTGAATTTTCTCATTGCATATAGCCTTAGATTCAGCTAATATACCAGGCAATCTTGCATACCTATAAATTTGAATTTTATCTATTTTAATTCTTCCAACTAAAGTATCATGCAGACAGCAGAAGAGCTACTTGCAAAATCTTCACCTCTTGTTCAAAAGTGGTCTAAGAACAGGCAATCCCCATAATCAATGCTAATAGGTAGTAAGTAACAAATATGAAAGCACACAGGAATAAACTGGATCTTCATAAAACGTATATATTGTACTACATATATTTACATCATATTACATTATGTATATTTATAACTAGCCACCGCGCGCGGTTTTACCCGCGTAACTTTTGATTCCGTGGGAATTTCGAGATAAAATACAGCCTATAACCTTCCTCGAGAGTTGGGCTATCAAATGCAAAAAGAATTTTTTAAATCCCACTTGTAGTTTCTGAGATTAGTGCGTTCAAACAAACAAACTCTTCAGCTTTATAGATTAGTATGATGGCTAGCTAAGAACTCAAGTAACTATTAAGTCAACTCAGAAGTAGCCTTTTACACCATCCTCATCCAGTGGCATCGCGATATTGTTGAGCCTTCGCAGTAAGTTTAAGTCTTAAGTTTGTCTTTACATCGTTTTATTTTCTCATTTGGAATGTGTGCAATAAAGTGTTAATAAATAAAATAAATAAATAAATACGATTTATCGCGTATATTTACATTTTAAATTTTGACTTGACGTTTCGGGGTCTTTGCAGACCCCGTGGTCACGAGCAACTGAGTGGTCACGGGGTCTGCAAAGACACCAAAACGTCGAGTCAAAATTCAAAATGTAAATATACGCGATAAATCCGGTTAAAAAGTGTTTTATTTAATAGTATGAATCGCGAAAACTTAAGACAATATTAATAAATAAATATCTTAGCCAATTGTATGCATTTTAGTATTTCGAATTAGGCAGTGATATTTTAAGAACAATGGGATTTTTCAGTGCAAGTATAGCTTCGGATAGGAATCATTAACCTTATGAATGATTCACCGGTCTGGTTACCACTAATATTCAGCGAAATCCATAGCTCGTGCCGGCTCTGTCAGGATAAAAATAAGTGAATTGGCCAATACATATCAGTTAGAATTCTAATATTAGAAAGCGAACATGATCTTCAAATGGGAATCACGACATCTCTACAACCTTGTAAGGAAAACATAAAAAGCTCACTTTTATTATATGATATAACTTGTCTCTCATCCGGATCGAAGGTCCAAGCATGAATTCAGAGCTATGTCAATTAATTCGACATTGAATAACTATTCACGGCAATATAAAGGACGAACAAAGGTACTACAATCATTATACCTGTGTTCGTACAACGAATATATCTCAATTGAAATGTGTGCATTTTTTATCGTTTTTCACGGTAACTAATGCTATCGGCTAACAATTTGAAAAAAATGCAGTCTAACCAATGGAATGTCTGATTATTGGCCTTCATCTCCACAGCCGAGAAAGTGCTATAGTCTCCAAGGAATGTGATGTATGTCATGACACCACGCAGCTTATCTTCCATCTCGTACCTGATAACCTCTTCTACCTTTTTGCTATACGCCATCAGTTCCATTAGAGCCGCAGTGTCAGGTGGTGGCGTGAGAAGTGTATTAGCTATAGTGTGGTACTCTTCATAAATTCTGGAATGAATATAAACTGCTTATAACAAATTTAGAACTCATATTTTTTCATGCTAAATAGTTTGGTTATCAAAATATATTGTTTTTTTTTTCAGTTTATAACCAATTTTTATTATTATATTAGTTCATTTACTGATTTTACAGAGACAGCCTGGAAAGATTTTTATGATATGAATATATATTTCTACCTGTTATATAATATCTTCGAATGAAGCGACTCATATAATAGCGATAGAACTTCACTTAGAAGTTCGTTTAGTCATCTATAACGTCTATTGCTAGAATCTAAAATATAAGTTAACCTTACGTTTTAATAACTGCTTGATAATCCTCTGTCATACGCCTCAGCAGAGCGTTAGCCATTCTATTGGCTGCTGACTTAAGAGATGTGATGAGTTCCTGCCTCGTCATCCGGAACATGCCGATATCAACGCTGGTTTGTATCTTGGTAGGGATCTCATGCGCAAGTTGCACAAACTTCACCACCTTTTCACAGTATTCGGGAAATGTCCGCTCTGGACTTCCGATCATGAAGCTGTCTATTTCACGCTGAGACTAGATTGCAAAGACAAGATTTCTATTACGTTATCTAAACACAAACTTGGATTATACAACAAAAGGAATATTTTAAGGTGGGTACGGACCGGTGTTACGGATCGTTTTTACTTACCTCTCCATTGAGTAAACAAATGTAATCATCAAAATCTTGACACATCAATTCAGGGCCGATGCGCTGCTCGTTAACCATGTTCACAATCTGCGCCTTATAGGCTTCTACCAAGTCTTCGTCAATGACTGGCTGAAATATCGGACAACTGTAATTATTGTTTCTTTTATACAATTTTGAAACGAATAGATCTCTCAGTATTATCTCTAAGTTTTACGCGCTGTAATCAAGATAAAGTTTATTTTTAACCGAATTCAAAAAAAGGAGGTTCTCACTTTGGCCTGTAAGTATGTAAGTTTGTATGTATGTATGTTTGTCCGCGATTTACTCACGTTTGTCTGAACCGATTTGGATGCGGTATATAAAAGGATTTTTGTCCCATTTAGGAAAACTTTTTGGTATATTAAGTGCCTTCCTTAAAAGGAAGGTATCAGTTTGTAACATTTTTAGTGGGTCGGTTTTTTGAAGGCGGTTCACTTTTTCTTAAAAAGAAATAATTAGTTTGCTTTCATTTTGGTTTGGATTTTATGACTTTTTAAAAGATGATTGCTGTTGAGTTTCTTGCCACTTCTTCTCAACAGATCGACTTTCCGAAGTGGTGGTAGATTCAGTTCAATTTGTAAATTATTTGACTTATTTCAAATGTATTTAAATACTTACGAAATAAAGAATTTTTGAGTTTGAGTTTGACTTTTTTTTTTTTTCACTATAATCTTTGCACAATTTATTCTCAAAATCAATTATTCACAGGGCATAAAGTGAAGCTTATTACCAGCCAATTTAGTAATGTGATGCTATGTCCAAAACCTAATAATTTCTCAGCTAATAAATATTTAAAGTATGAAAAAATCCAATTTTCAAACAGTAAATAATTTCTGCACAGAATATATCACATTTCTCGTTCATAAATCTTACAGTTTTACCTTAAGTTTTGCCTGCGACTGTAATTCAGGGTACAGTACTGTCTCCAACCGAGGAGCCTGTCTGGCCGCCTCGATAATATAGTCGTACACCACGCTGAGTTGCTCCCGAAAATGACGAAATGAGGGATCGAACTCCATTGCATCAGAGAACGACACATTCAGATAGTACCCTGGATTCATACCCTGGAATAAATACGCAAAAGCGTGGCAAAAAAGCGTATTTAAATTATTTATTAGCCTGATTTAAATAATCCCGAAGTCCTTAACCTACCACCTGCCAGCTGTTTCCCAATCTTACTAATATTATAAATGTGAAAGTTTGGATGTATGGATGTTTGTTCCTCAATCACGGGAGAATGGCTTAACGGATTTAGATGAAATTTGACATAATGATAGTGTACAGTCTGGAATAGCACTTAAGCTACTTTTTATCACGAAATTCCCGCGGGATTCAAAATTACGCCGGGAAATCCGCGCGCAACAGCTAGTAAGGTTTTACCCGCGCAATTTCGAATCCTGTTGGAAAATCGGGATAAAAAGTAGCTTATGTGCTATTAAAGACTCTACACTATCACTATGCCAAATTTCATCGAAATCCGTTGAGCCGCTCTACCGTGATTGAGGGACAAACATCCATACATCTAAACTTTCACATTTATAATATTAGTAAGACTAGTAAAATTTATAATTAATTTTTAATTTAAATTCAATAAGTTTGAAAAGTAAGTCCTAACTAACAAATACTTTATAAATTAATTACTGAAGTAGAACAATATAAAACTCCAAAAAGGAGATGTTAGTAATCGGAAGGTAGTAAAGAATATTTTCTTTCTATCTATAGCGGGTATATTACAAGGGACGACCACTTTGGCGATGGGTAAACCTATCTGCCTCAGATGCCAGGGGTTGCGAATTCAATTCCCGCCCGGAACAAGAAAAAAAATGTTCCGGGTCTGGGAGTGTATCTATATGTATTTATATTCTAGGTTCCCCCCTAGTTCGCTACATGGTATCTCATAACACAAGCTTCGCTTACTTCGAGGCCATGTAGTTGGTGTAATTGTCTGGGGATTTTATTATTATTATTTTATTTATTTAAATTACACTTTGGCTGTTGTTAAATCTGATAGGTAATACAGGCATTAAACATTAGTCGTAAAAAGAAATATGCACGTGTTTCTCACTGTTCCACCTTAGTGTAAACATGTGGGCGTGACAATAGGCATAAATACTTAAACGTTATATACGTACGAAACTATTTATAATTAAAATTTTAAGTATAAAAAATCCGCCTTCTAATGTAAAGCCCAATTAAAAACTGTTTTGGAATGCAAACAGTCGCGACTGGCCGCATGCCGTAATCGAGCCGCATATGTGTAGCTCGCGTTTCGTCCGTTTGTAGGAAGTAGAAATACTGTATAGATAGTATTGCCATGCCCATATCTTTGGTACCAAGATTATTCGTTCAACCTTAGGGTGAACCAACCACAAAGGTATTTTTGCTATTTAGATTGATATCAATAAAGTTTAATTGTTTGCGTTTAGGGTTACAAAAAACCTGTTTACGAGCTATGTTTCATCCAGGGTGACCAGCAATCAAATTGAAGGCTAATAAAACACATACCCCAAGACCAACATCTAAGATAAAATTGGTGTATTCTTTCATGGATTTCAAGCACATTGTCTGCAGATTGTAGGTCATCAGGCACGCGAGGCAATTGAAGAATCGCTTCATTTTGCCCACTTGTTTGGCTTCCGGAACCAGCTTCTTTTTTCTGCCCTGAAAGAGTGAAATTGTCTGTTTATCTTGTAATCCTATTGTCACAATACATTCTTATCAGTGGGATCAGTTATGAGGAGAAATGGTCCAAACTATACAGGAACCGACATAGCCAGAAGAGTTGCAAAGCTAAAGTGGCAATGGGCAAATCGCAGAACGGATGGCCGTTGGAGCAGTGGGATTCTCGAGTGTCGACCAAATACTGGGAGTCGCTTCGTAAGCAGGCCCTGGACTTGGATCTGTTTAAAATAATTGCCGTTAAACTGTATGTGGGAATAGACCAATGGGTGAAGTACCCTGAAAAAGGCGTCTCTTGTTTTAAAGATATATAAGAATGGTGACTGGCAAACTGGAATCATCCACGTGTAGTTTGAAGTTTATCCTAGTTTTAAGAAGAAAGTTTATATAAAATAGTCCTTTATATAAAATTATACCGCCAAATATAATTATTCGTGCGTTGATAGGTTCTGGTCATATTTTTATCAAAAGGGAATACGTCCTGAGCTGAGCCTCCATATTTGACTAAACTAGGAGTGCATTTTTAAGGAACATAACACTCCAAAAATACATACATAACTTCACGCTTGTATCCCTTATGGGGTAGACAGAACACCAGAGGCTATAAAACCATCTGACGTCACGTTTGGCAAATTTAGATATATTATAATGATGGACAGTGACTATTGCGTGGACAGGGGGTCAGCTTATCGCCCGCATTTTATAATATGGCCCGAAGAGAAGCAGCTGGCATATTCTATGTTTTTACGTCGCTCCCAGTCCAGCATGGAAGAGCTCTAGAAATACACTCTAAAATATATTTTTAACAGATAAGTTTCAGCAACGTTTTCGCACAGCGCAGTTGGTGCTTTCTGCTCGTGGTGTGCAATAAAATCCTGAGGGTTATCACCATGCTGGTAGCTTGGACCTTCTGCTGACAACTGATACCGACAGATACTCGGTGTCCGTCGCTGCACTTTAGGAACATCCAATCACTGTGTGTATCGCTGTACTTACGGCATGACACCCACCCAAAAGGTCCCAGTCTAGTAGGTATAGCGTTACAAGTCGGCAGATTTGGATGAAATGTGACATTTCTTCGCATAACGAGCGCCTTTTAAGCGTCGAGTGTCTTCATGTTCACTTAACATAAAGTGTCATGGAAGACCAACGTCCCATCCCTACTTTGTAAGAAAAAATGTGAGTAAATAAGCATAGGGGTACCTGCATAAAAATATTTTCTAAAGTCGGTATCCACTCTGCTAGGAGAGTTTCAACAGTTGCGTCTATGTGTCTTCTGCAGGTGAAACAAAATTCTTGAAGATCGAATGGCTCTGGTGAGGATATCAATTCCTTAAATTTTATGAACTGTAAATTGCTGAAAAAACATAAATATTATAAAAATTAAGAGTATAATGCTCATAATTTAAAGGGGGCTTGTGATACTTATTTAAAAAACGCTCATACGTCATATAGGTCGGGTCGGCATAGAATAACTGTACCGAACTTGGATAAGCACACCACACTATGCGGTAAGTAAACAGATATTCTGTGATCGCACAGCTGGTAAGCTACCACCCTTAATATAGAACCTACCGCCGAATATATCCGTTCCAGCGGGGATGTCCAGTTCCTTCCTAAACGCGTGTCATGTCATTTACGACCACTAGGTGATATTGAGGTCAAACGTGAGGCTATTCACCAATAAAAATAAACTTTAAAATAAACGAATTCGTTAATTTATACTAATTATTCAATATGCCAGTAGACTATTACTACTAGATTCGCAGATTAGCTCAAACCAAACAGACAGACTCTTCAGCTTTAGTAGTAGCATAAAAAAAGTTTTATTTGATCAAGTTTAGGTATGTAAGTGCTTGTAGCAAGTTTGAGGGAAGTAAGTTCTACCGGTTTTTTTTTTTATGAGGTAGGAACTAAAAAGGTTTTATAACTTTTGGACTTACTCAAACTGTTTCCACCAGAGCTGCAGCACCTGTGCTATGCAAGGGTTGATGGAATGCAGGTTCTTGTCCAAAAAACGCCGTGACACCACATAGCGGTTTCGCCACGCATCGTCTTTTTTAGCCAATTCTCGTTTTAAAGGAGTTTCTTCTTCTTCTAGAGATTCTTCCTGCAAATAATAATCAACGAATGGAGAACATTAAAAAACCGAGTTCACGTCAAAACTTTGGCTTATAGGTCGTCAAGGTAATCGATCTCAAAATTCATATATATTAAAAAAAAACATGAATTACTTAATCGATTTCGATGAAATTTACATGGGACCAACTGTGAAATATCCTCTATCATATGAAACAAGAATCATCAAAATCGGTTCACCTAGTTAGTCAAGAGTTATGAGGTAACAAACATACAGACAAACCATGGTATGAGATGTAAGTTAAACACGGGTTTAGTGACCGATAAAAAAAAACGCAAATGTTTGTAGGGTAAGTAATAAAATCCCAAAAAAAAAACAGACCAACTGCATGGTAAGCAAAGCTTGTGTTATAAGATACCATGTAGCGCTCTAGGGGGAAACTATCCATCAACCAGCATTAGGGCTAACTTGGTGGATGATGGCCTATACCTCCTCGTCACCACGGTTTTTTTTACTTCCGTGCGGGAGTTGAACCCTCGACTTCACGATTGGCGTAATAGTGTCTAGAGTGTGTAGGAGTTTGTTACTCCTTCATGCAAAAAACGTTCGACGGATCTGGATAAAATTTGGTACATATATGGATTATTATCTGGAACAACCCGAGGGTACTTAGAATCCCGATATTTACGCGTAAAATCGCGTAAAACCGAGTTGTTTATAGTAAAAATAGGTTGAGGCGCTTGTCTTCCGTTTTGCTGTAAAGAAGGAAAGATGAGATAAAAAAGTTTTTGTAAATAAATAATAAATAACCCAAAATGAAACATATGGGCCCATTGATTACACAGGCTTATTACACAGCGGAGCGAGCGGCTACTATTATACAACCAGACATAAACCAATTTAAAAAATCTTTCCCTAAACAGCATTGCGAGCACAGAACTTTATCGACTCGTATGCTTACGAATGTCCGTATAGTATGGAGCCGGTTTGTAAGCAATAATTGAAATCTTTCCATTGCCGCACGGCAAGTTTAAATAAATGTGTGCCTTGTTAATTTTGAATGTACTCTAAATAACTGTTAAATAAGAAATTACAATGTTACCTACTAAAAACTTGCAACCGACTCCATACTATAAGAACATTCGTAAACATACGAGTCGATAAAGTTCTGTGCTCGCACCGCTGCGCTGGCTTGGCTGGGACTCAAGCCCAGGAAACTCATACCGAAGTCGAACACTTAACCAATGCACAATTTTAATTTATTATGAAAACTTATTAAAGTAGGTCTTAAGGCAACGAATCATAGCGAAACTACTTTAATAAATAATATTTGGTGTTACCAACCGTATTTGGATCTTTAAGGACAAAGTCCACGATGGCCTTCTTCATGCTCATCATGAAGTCCTCCCGCACCTCATCAGTGCACACAGCTAGCGTGTCCTTCCACCTTTTTAGCTTTGGAGGCACCAAGTTTAGGACCCTGAAATCGAAGCAAAAAAACTTAGTACTGTAAAGATAAATTAATAAAATCACCAATCACACCATCTACAGGGCTCAAAACTAAGCTTGTGATATGGGATACCATGTTGGGAACCAAGAGGGGTTTAGACTCGGAATATTTCTCTTTTCTAGATCCGTGCGGGAATTGAAACCGAGAACTCACGGATAGCGTAGTGGCGTCTTACACCACAGCACCACGGAGGTCCTCAATACATTGTCTTTAGTATAAACAATGCCAACTTTGGTAGCATTGACAAAGAGGCAATCTCCTAGAAAAGTGCCTTGGGATATCGCCCGATGGTTTTTATAGATAAGTTCTTTCTTATGAATCCTCATTCCGCTAAGAAAATTCGTCGTTGGGTTTGGCAAAAAGTTTGTTTGGCAAGACGCATAAAATATTCGTACAGGGCGCTCCGAAGCACGGAAGCTTTCGTTAGAAATTAAAGATTGGTGGTCACCCATGTTTGTACCGACCGTACCAAACGTTGCTTATGGCTACCGGGGTCGACAATGAAACAATTTATCCCAACCAACCCGTTACCGAGACGTGACCACCACCACCGAGGCCGCTGGTACCAACTCTTAACCTAAAGATAGCCACCCACTGCTGTGCAAAGATCATGAGCCCTATAAAGACACCGTAACGTCGAGGTTAAAAAATAATAAACAATTGCCGAGATAAATTAGATTTCAAAGTTAATTTCATATAAGTAATAAATCTTCAAATCACAAGACAATATAAATGTATTCATACCTTCGTATAATCCTTTCATCAAGCGGTGCGACGTGTACCGTATCAATGCCATATCGCAAATAGTAGTAATAACGCAGCATATTCTTCTCCTCGTTCGTAGGTATGGAGTTCCACTCTTCGTCATCATCAGGGTGACAGATGAGCCTCATCAGCTTCTCTCTGAACTCCTCACGCGCTTTCCTCATAGCTGTGTATGTCTGCATTACTGGAAATGAAATGAAAAATATTTTTAATTTTTTTTAAATATAATTTATGTAAGACCTAAGACCTTTTTAATCAAAGCCATATGTTAATTTACACACGGTATGTTCAATACAAAAACAAGCAAATAGTAGCTTTTATACAAAACAGGAATTGTAAAACCGAATTTATACTGCGCAGGATTGATTTCATCACAGGTAGAATAACCAAATAACCCTCGATAATCGTGTCGTAAAAGGCGACTAATTCAAAAGATCCCCGTATGGTGGTAGAATCCCATCAGGGTCCGACTGGCTAGCGAACACCCTTCATATAAAATCTGCCGCCAATATTACTGCTCCGGGGTGATGTGTCCCGGCAATATGAAGAGCCAGTTCTTTCCTAGGCCCGTGTGTCTTTGACCTTATTACCATCAGGTGAGATTGACATTGAAAACTAAGTAGAAATAGGTGGTTATCTTTGCATTAGATAAGTATAATAAAAAAAAAGACGTGTGGCACTCGGAGACTGCCGCGGTAAAGCTATTGCATAGCATTTTTTATCAAATTAAGCAATTATAATTATTTATTTATTTTATTAATGCAGTAATGTTTGATCTAATATGAAGTTCCACAAGTTCCTAATAGATGGAGCTGATTGTTTATTAAAGCCCGCATGTAAAGTTATGAAATCAAAGTATCACCGGTCCGAGTGGGGGGTGTTAGGTTTTTTTCGTTACGGAATGTCTGGATTCGGTCCCCACGCTCAAGGCCCGCGATAGAAGCTATGCAGTAGCTTAAAAGAGATACCTGATCTACCGGCATTCCTATTTACTGACTTAAAATTGCAAATGTAATCTCTTTAAAAGGGTTATAAACTAAAATAAATAGTTTTACGTGAAAACGAAGGAACTGTAATTTTCCTACTTAAATCTACCTACTCTCACTACGTGTTTAGTGCCTACGTGGGGTATAAAAGTGCATTAAGTATGTGCTGAAGCTATTACCAATTTAAATAGTTGGATCTGTTGACCGAAGAGCCAGTTCATCTTCATCATAGTATGGAAAACCGGCAAGAGCGAATTTTGTACTTTTTAAACTAACTAATAGGTACATCGAAGTTCCAATATTTAGGGATAAGCTTTGGATGTTTATTGAAACTGGCAGATAGGTACCCGGCGTGTGCTCTCTAAACTAAAGTGCTACCGAAAAACATGTTTACGCACATCCGTCGGATGGTTTCAAAGCCACAATATGTAGAAACAAAGTTTTATGTAAATAAATATATTACTTACTAACCGGTCTCCGCAGTTCCAACTGCATTACTCGTGGGAAATCCGGGATAAAATATAGTCTATATAGCCTACTTCGGTAAATGGACTATTGAACCCAAAAATATTTTTTCAAATCGAACCAATAATTCTTGAGAACGCGCTGTTCAACCAAATAAACAAACAAACTCTTGAGCTTTATATATTAGTATAAATATAAAGTTAATAATTCAACCTTTTACTAAGTTTTTTTTACTATACAGGGTTTTAATTAACGCATCACCTCTTGTAGGCAGCCTCTCCACATCAATCTCAACAATATTTGTTCTATTACTTTTTAAAATTAATAGTTTTAAAAATTTTAGTTTTCCCATACAAAAAATATTTATAGCCTCTGTTTAGAGGCGTAACTATATTTACTCTGAGCGTAGGTATGCCACGCACCTTGCGCAGTAAAATATCGCTTCAAAATAATAATAGGTAAGTACTTCTTACAAAATGTAGAGTAAAGGGCAACAATTTTTTTGGTTAAATTTTTTGTGTTTTTTTCGTAGAACAAATGTTGTTGGGATTGATGTGGAGAGGCTGCCCGCAAGAGTGCGTTAATTAAAATGAACCCTATATAATTCAAGAGATATTTAGGTATCTCATTTTATTTAGCCAATATTTTCTCTTTCAATAACATTAACTCCAATCAAGTAGCTAATTATTTGATATTTTGAACGTGGCCATTTTCCTGATTAATGTGTTTTTATTTTATGTAAATGCCCGACTTTGAATTGACAAATGGAGATTAGGGCCATTACAGGGGATGTCTTACGTGACCAATGATCTTACCATGGGAGGGCCTGCTTGGGCCTGCCGTTACTGGCTTAGCACTTGCTCGTTGCGGTCGAGGAGGCAACTTCAGAACTTGTTCAGGCAAAGAAAATAAGGTCCGTGTCCTTAATTTATCCGCGGACCTCATTTTCGGTAATTTTGGAAGTTTGACATCTGAACTTGAAGGTTCAGGCATTCCTTTCTTGCGCGTAGGTTTATTCTTCTGCATGATTTACTGTAAGACATTGAAATGTTATCAGATAGAGCATAACATTATTTTTTTACTAAGCCCGCGTTTGATCTACATCTCACCTGATGCTATCAAGAATAGATGAGGTTAGATTGAAAAAAAGATGAGTTGAGAAGATGAGGTCGAAGATGCACACGGGTTTACAAAGAAACTGGCTCTACATAAAATTTTGCCGGAACACGTCACTGGAGCGGTGACATTTGGCGGCTGATTTTATAATAAGGGTGGTCGCTAGCCAGGCGAATACTGCAGCGATCCTACCACCAAGCTGGGTTCACTAACATTAGTCACCTTAAAAGTCACCCTTAGGGCCGGTAGGGCTCTTACTCGAATAATTTTCATCCTAGTTTGCAAGGTTACGACCTGAAAAGGTTAGGTACTATTTGTTTCCAGAAGTGAAGATGTGGTTTTTACATCAGCTTAGAAAGGAGCTGGCCGCGGCTCTTCGTGGGTAAATCATTTTCATTCGTGAAATACTTTACTTGCGTAACTACTGATGAATAGTTAAATGTACTTTCGTATAAAAAAGATTATTCAAACCAGACGAGGCTAGAATTCAAATAAATCTGCCTTTTTTCCACGATCAGACACAATATGTATAGTTACTCATTACTCGTGGTAAATATTAAATTGTGCAGAAGAATGAAGTTGTTTTTAAGTTTTGCATTTACGAGAGGTCTTAGGTCGAGTCCTGGTCGGGTAATTTTTATTTATCACATTTTTTCAGTTATTTAAGAATGAAGTTGCTGAGGCAGGTCTGCAGCATTGATAAGATTTTCTTGATCTTCAAGATTTAAACGATACACGCTTTCATAACGTAATCCAACCTTCATCCTAGGATCTTACTGGCACTCCAAACATAGACAGTCGTCTGACTAACAACCCTGAGTCGGACTACACACCGAGGGTTCTGTAGTATTTTTTTGTACTAAACGATTGTTACTAATTTTTTAGCTATTTTCTTTACATGCACTATATATATATTCACACTTCATGGCAAATTTCTAGGTCAACCTATAAGTAGGTACCTATCCTATTGAAAATACGGAATATCCTAAAAACTATAAGAGCCGTAACTTTCGATTGCGTTAAAGTTTGATACTAGAAGTAAAAGCTGTACTTTGATTTGATTTTCTCTGGTGTAATGGACTTGAATACGTATTTCAAGTGTATGTAACGAAATAAAGAATTTTTTGACTTTGACTTTGAATAGGTACTTATTTAATAATTATTTCAGGTTTAATTTTGACTCAACGTTCAGAAATTGTCTTGTAAATTGAGAAAGGCGTAATAATTACTTGTATAAGTCAACTAAATCAACACTAAATAATTATTTTCCCTCACAACGTAGAGCGGCAACCGGCAAACTGAGATGCCAAACAAAATGGTCGACTTCTAGGAGTTAACTGTCAAAATTAGCGGACCATTCCAATCCATGCGGATTTGGCTGGTTTTTGAATAGCAATTTACACAAAGAATCGTAATGATTTCGGAGTTGTTGATTTTGCAAATTACGCCGTATTACTGTGGCATAGGAGCTGCACCAAAAAAATTTTTTCGACAAAAGGTGGAGTTGGCTGGTTTGCGAATTAAGGTATCGTGTTGTATATCTCTGTTTTTGGCTTGACTAATCAGATGAACATTAAAGCGAAAGCAAGCCAAGATTTTTTTTGATCTCTTAAAACTTTGTTTTTGGAGCAAAGCAGTTCGTTTGAAACAGGTAACTTTGCTCCAACATGTCTTGCCATAAGTTTTACGTACCTATATTAAAGCTAAGTAGCAACGAAATTCGTTACTTTTTTTTCTTTACAGTACCTACATAAAAGAAGATTGCCAAGAATTAAAAAAAATAACTTAAAGTACCTAAATGAAAATGAAATATAGGTATTATTTAAAAAAAAGTTATAAGTACATACGTGGTTCATATAAAATGATACTTATCATTAAAGTTATAATTAACTTTCAATTAAACTTTTAACAACACAATACAATAGTTCCTTCTTAATAATCAAGTAGGTAGCACACAAAAAAACGCGTTTTCTGATTTTGTTTTTTATGGGTTGCAGCATTCCAGGTAGTATGTACGGACAGACTGAAATTAAAGTGATCCTACCTGGGTTCCGTTTTTCCTTTGAGGTGTGGAGTCCTAAAATATACCTACCTCAAAACATAAAACTTATATTTTGGCGATGATAGTGTCAATCTGAACTGTTTTAAACATCTTATGAGAAAAGTTCATATTAAAGGCAAGTTCAAGAAAGAATTGTTTTTTTGTTTGTTGAGGCTGAAGAGATATTATGCTAGTGGATTTAACTTTGACCCCAAATTACTTACTATTCAAATCGAGTAATTCAATAAAACTTGCACGTTATCGCATGACATTTGCAGTGATATTTAGAGTCCAATGAAAGCCGTCCTAGAACAAGGGCAAGAATTTAAAAAATCGATATCAAGCAACCCTGGCTTTTACACTGCTTCAACGAAGTTAATACTATTAATACACACATCGAATATCTACATAACGTCCTCGTTTTTAAATAGGTCTTCGTTTAAGCAGCGTAGGTAAAGACAGGGTTGCCTGATCTTGAATTTTTAAAATTCCCGCCTTTTTCTTTGGACAGCTCTCGTTGATTGTTACCAAGATCGCTAGTATCGCTACCTATATCTGCTTTGTGTAACAGACTGAAAATGACATCTTAACAAGTATTGTTTGTGACCGGCGGTCGCCCGGTCGGTATTTAGATTTAGATAGCGATATTTTATTATTGTCTTTACAGAAAAAGTAGTAAAAGCTTAACTAGCAGATTTACAATGGTACTCATACATTTGCAGATAATAATTTTATAAGCTGTATTACAGTTCTCCGTTAGGAACGCCGAACGTCATCTACTTACAATAAGTACCTTATACTTTTTAAAATAAAACCGTATACCATTTTGTTAAGTATTTTAACTTGTTCTGTAATTGATAAAAATACGTATTTAATAAACCTGTGAAATATTGCATTGCTGTTGAACATACGATCAGTACCTCAAACCGGAAAATTATAAAAAAAAAAACAAACCAAATGTCAACTCAAACTTCAAAATACTATTTGTAGGTTAGAGTTTTCGTTTTCTCTTCGGGTTTACTTAATTTTTTCATGTCGTTACGAAAATAACTCACAAATGTAAGTACTTTATAATTAAACTTACTGAATAACAATCCGACCACTTATAAAAATCAGTAATCAATATAACAGTAATGTCCGTTGATTAAAAACTAAACTTCTTTATGTTCACTTGCACATAAAAAAATATTTAAACAAATTTACAATACAACAGAAGTTAGAATTGCTTAGATTAGTAATAATTTATTTAACAGTGTTTATCGATTAATTGTTTTATTATTCCATGACAACGAAATTTGACACAGTTGTCATAGTAACAGACTATCTGTATGATTTTAATTTGAGTTATATTTATAAGCTGATAAACAATAGCTGAATAATGCATAAATAGAACTCTTTAAATGTTTGTAAATATTATAATTAATTAAATTTTTTTGTTTGTTGAGGCTTAAGAGATATTATGCTAGTGGATTTAACTTTGACCCCAAATTAGGTACTATTCAAATCGAGTAATTCAATAAAACTTGCACGTTATCGCATGACATTTGCAGTGATAGGTACATATTTAGAGTCCAATGAAAGCCGTCCTAGAACAAAGGCAAGAATTTAAAAAAACGATATCATGGAACCCTGGCTTTTACACTGCTTCAACGAAGTTAATACTATTAATACACACATCGAATATCTACATAACGTCCTCGTTTTTAAATAGGTACTTAGTACCAACTTCGTTTATTAAGCAGCGTAGGTAAAGACAGGGTTGATTTTTAAAATTCCCGCCTTTTTCTTTGGACAGCTCTCGTTGATTGTTTTGTTACCTAACAGACTGAAAATGACATCTTAACAAGTATTGTTTTTGACCGGCGGTCGGTATTTAGATTTAGATAGCGATATTTTATTATTGTCTTTACAGAAAAAGTAGTAAAAGCTTAACTAGCAGATTTACAATGGTACTCATACATTTGCAGATAATAATTTTATAAGCTGTATTACAGTTCTCCGTTAGGAACGCCGAACGTCATCTACTTACAATAAGTACCTTATACTTTTTAAAATAAAACCGTATACCATTTTGTTAAGTATTTTAACTTGTTCTGTAATTGATAAAAATACGTATTTAATAAACCTGTGAAATATTGCATTGCTGTTGAACATACGATCAGTACCTCAAACCGGAAAATTATAAAAAAAAAAACAAACCAAATGTCAACTCAAACTTCAAAATACTATTTGTAGGTTAGAGTTTTCGTTTTCTCTTCGGGTTTACTTAATTTTTTCATGTCGTTACGAAAATAACTCACAAATGTAAGTACTTTATAATTAAACTTACTGAATAACAATCCGACCACTTATAAAAATCAGTAATCAATATAACAGTAATGTCCGTTGATTAAAAACTAAACTTCTTTATGTTCACTTGCACATAAAAAAATATTTAAACAAATTTACAATACAACAGAAGTTAGAATTGCTTAGATTAGTAATAATTTATTTAACAGTGTTTATCGATTAATTGTTTTATTATTCCATGACAACGAAATTTGACACAGTTGTCATAGTAACAGACTAGAGTATTTCTCAAAAAAGTGTCCCGTCATGAAATTGTCAAGAAATCAGTTTGTCAAGAAACGTCAAGAAATTATCGTCACTTAGGACGACATCATACCACCTGTTATAGGAATCAAGTAACTCAAAATTAAACACGTACTGGTCATGTTATTTAAATTTATTTTTTATTAATAACTGGACACACAATATATTATATGAATTCTTTCAGAAGACAGGGCAACAAATTTAAATTTCTTTTACATTTATGTCAGTAGAAAAATCGTAGTAGTTCCCTTCTTTTGTCGTCGGGTAGTCTCCCTTCTTCTTCATCAGTCTTTATTTTAAGCATTTTTCCCTTTTCAATTGTTTCAGTCTGTTCTTTTTTTTGGTGTAATTTACTTTTGAGTTTTGTTATTGTTTTAGTTTTCAACTTTTGTACTGGAATAGCAGTCTGTTGATCTGTTGATGTCATTTTTCCACATAAAAGTACCTGTTTTGTCATCTAAGATCTGAAGTGTAAAACAATACCACCACAATTTACTAAGCGACCTTTATTATCTACCTAGTAGGTATACTGCATGAAACATCCAAAATTTCTTGACGTCAGGAAATTGTCACGAAATTTTGTGAGGAAAATCTAACATGCAATCGTATTTTTGTAATAACATCGAAAATATCTATTGGATCTAACAGCAAAGGGTTTCCGTCTATTAAGCACTATACTCTTAAAATTTTGCATGTATATGATAATAATATAACTTACCTTTTGGGTCCGAATCTCGTCAGGAAATATTTTATAAATGAAATCCACTTCAAACGCTCCGACTGTTTGGCTAACTGACAGCTAAACACAAAATAGAGGAACGATTTCCTGATTGTCTATAGAATCAAACAGGGCTGCCATCCGCAAAAAACAACTTCAAACTTCGGGAAATGGTTTGGTGGTGTTAAATAGCGTCAAGAAATGTGTCACGAAATTCATAAAAAAATTGTGAGACATACAATATTTTTGAATTTTAAATAATACAAAAGACAATTAGAAGCTCAGGTGTGTTTTTAAATTGTGCTAGATATTATTTAAATGTAGAAAAAAGAAACCCCATTTTGAGTTTTTTTCAAAATAAGTTTTTTGAAGACTTTTTACCTCTTGAGAAAGAGGGGGACATCTTTTTTTTATATGGCGGGCTAATTTACTGTCCCAAACAAATTATTATTTTTTATTTGTTTTTACTTTAATGGGTGTAAATATGACCTTATTAAAATAGTATTTAACCGCACAACCATTTAAGGAAAACAATTTCTAAAAAGAAACTTCATATCATAAAAAAATTACGTTTTTCATCAGTGGACAATTAAAATTTCTAAAAGTGGACAACTTTTTGAGAAACAGTCACTATCTGTATGATTTTAATTTGAGTTATATTTATAAGCTGATAAACAATAGCTGAATAATGCATAAATAGAACTCTTTAAATGTTTGTAAATATTATAATTAATTAAATTTTTTTGTTTGTTGAGGCTTAAGAGATATTATGCTAGTGGATTTAACTTTGACCCCAAATTAGGTACTATTCAAATCGAGTAATTCAATAAAACTTGCACGTTATCGCATGACATTTGCAGTGATAGGTACATATTTAGAGTCCAATGAAAGCCGTCCTAGAACAAAGGCAAGAATTTAAAAAAACGATATCATGGAACCCTGGCTTTTACACTGCTTCAACGAAGTTAATACTATTAATACACACATCGAATATCTACATAACGTCCTCGTTTTTAAATAGGTACTTAGTACCAACTTCGTTTATTAAGCAGCGTAGGTAAAGACAGGGTTGATTTTTAAAATTCCCGCCTTTTTCTTTGGACAGCTCTCGTTGATTGTTTTGTTACCTAACAGACTGAAAATGACATCTTAACAAGTATTGTTTTTGACCGGCGGTCGGTATTTAGATTTAGATAGCGATATTTTATTATTGTCTTTACAGAAAAAGTAGTAAAAGCTTAACTAGCAGATTTACAATGGTACTCATACATTTGCAGATAATAATTTTATAAGCTGTATTACAGTTCTCCGTTAGGAACGCCGAACGTCATCTACTTACAATAAGTACCTTATACTTTTTAAAATAAAACCGTATACCATTTTGTTAAGTATTTTAACTTGTTCTGTAATTGATAAAAATACGTATTTAATAAACCTGTGAAATATTGCATTGCTGTTGAACATACGATCAGTACCTCAAACCGGAAAATTATAAAAAAAAAAACAAACCAAATGTCAACTCAAACTTCAAAATACTATTTGTAGGTTAGAGTTTTCGTTTTCTCTTCGGGTTTACTTAATTTTTTCATGTCGTTACGAAAATAACTCACAAATGTAAGTACTTTATAATTAAACTTACTGAATAACAATCCGACCACTTATAAAAATCAGTAATCAATATAACAGTAATGTCCGTTGATTAAAAACTAAACTTCTTTATGTTCACTTGCACATAAAAAAATATTTAAACAAATTTACAATACAACAGAAGTTAGAATTGCTTAGATTAGTAATAATTTATTTAACAGTGTTTATCGATTAATTGTTTTATTATTCCATGACAACGAAATTTGACACAGTTGTCATAGTAACAGACTATCTGTATGATTTTAATTTGAGTTATATTTATAAGCTGATAAACAATAGCTGAATAATGCATAAATAGAACTCTTTAAATGTTTGTAAATATTATAATTTATAGGGTAAAGTCATGAAGCTGAGAGCAAAATTTTATTCAAAGGTAACCAACCATCTGAGTTTATTTACCTCAAGCTTTTGATGTGAGAATAGATGTGTAAAGACTTTAGCATGGTGTGAGTGAGTAGAGCTGGCCTTGATTTCATAAACGCCCATGCAGCTAGTGAGATGATGTCATTGGCATGATTCTAAGCTCTGTATTCAGAAATATTTTAGTTTGTAAACATTTTTTAATCAAAAGTACAATTTGTAAGTCAGATTGTTTTTAGCTTCATTTTCTCAGTTTTATGACCTTTATTCAATGTTGTAACTTTTTCTATTTCAGATGATATTTCAATTAGTGCGAAGACTTCATACAAGCCCTATTTGTCAAGCAGTAGAGTCATCACTACTGGCTAAATTGCGAAAAAAGACTGGCTATACAATTGCCAACTGTAAAAAAGCCCTGGAAATGCACAATAATGATGCAGATAAGGTATTTTGAAGTGCAGATTTTCTTATATTTGAATTTAAATTTTTCATTCACCATTAGAAATATATTTATTAAATGAAGATAAAGCAGCATTTTGGTATAGTGGTAAAACTTTACCTTCTGAGTCAGAAGGTCTTGGTTATTTCCAACACCGCACGGTGATCAAAAATTACAAATTTAGATGACAAAAATATTTTTGCTTGAAATTACAATGACTTGCTATTGTTATTTAAAATATTATTGAATAAAAAACTTATATTTATACGACGTTTTTCAACACACTTGTGAGTAAATTCAGTTTTTTATCAAAAAAACATACAAAAAACATTCTAACACACAAAAAAAATATTAGTAGGTAATAATTTCTTCCTATAATTCTTAAAATTAGGTCCTAATAATTATACTACTTCTGTGGGAATAATACCTTTCTGCCTTTGGGGTAAGAGTCGTATAAAAGATATCAGAGGATCTGATGATACCAATAGTATTTTGAATAAATTTAATCTAAAAGACATAAGCAGTTCTTTTAGGTTTTCAGCGATACATGACATTGTATGATCTACTAAATCTTGTAATGGAACTTCTGGTGATATGTCTGTAATCTGTATGTTCAATGGATAACACTTGGCCTTCTCTTCTAAAAGTTTATAGTTACAACAATTTGTGTAAATTTTTTCGTATAGCTGATACCCTAAGTTCAATATACTGAAAATGAATTACTTTTAATTGAATAAAAAGTGCTAGTGCTTCTTTAGCCGAATAAGAAATATCATTTTGAACACTGTTTCGTGCCTCAACAGTAAATTCAGGAGATGATGAAATATTCTGAAGTGCTGAAGCAGCCCTATGTTTTCCAACTGAATAAAGTTTCATCTCATCTTGACTTCTGGATGATACTTCGTCTTTTAACCTTCTATGCTTACTCTCACCTAAATCACTGAAATCCTTTTTTGTGCGTCCTCTACCTACAGACTCAGAAGTTGAAGACTGTTCAATATTATGATCTCCAGAACTAATTATGCATTTAGATAACCAGTCCTGATATTTTTTTTCAAATTTGGAAACATCATTGCCGATTTTAATCCAATTTTTGAAAGCTGATAAACAAAAGCTATGGACTGTCAAATTGAATACTCCAATGAACTCATAAATAACGTTCAACAACATATCTTTAGATTTCTTAGTTGCAGGTTTAATTGGCGTGTGTTTTTTGAGATCATTAAACAAATCGGAATTTCTAGTTGTACTACCGTTTCCTTTAAAATGTAAAGTTTGTTAAGGCAGGGGTACTTGGGGTATTTTTTAAACTGAATATCAAACTATAGACTTTCAAATATCTACTGTTGTAAAAATGTCTATGTCTATGTTCCTCGTAAAATACATTCTTTACAAGAAAAAATAATGTTTAATTTTAAATAAAGATTCAAATATTATTTCCTAAATTAATATAACAATTATTATGTGTTATACAAAATGAAGAACATACCTTTATTAGTGTGTACTATATTCATTAATACGCTATAAGGCACCAATAAGACACAACAAATAGATAACTATGCACGAAAACATGAAGTAAATTGAACAAACCAATACACAAAAAGCGAGAGCACTACATTCACTACCTGATATCTCAGTAATTACTTACCCTCAACCATTTATATTAAACAAGAATATGAGGTAAGAACTCCCGATTGTGTAGAGAATTTGTTTTAACTTCCCTCACAATGTCAAATTTATATATTATCCATCTAATATCTCATAGTTGATCACAGTGCGCCACCTGGGATTTAAGCCCAGGGTAAACAGATATTAGCAGGTGTGGCATATGTACCTTTTTATTTTAAAAACATAAAATTAGTGGAATGAATTTAGTTCTAGTTGAATAAATCCAGTTTAAAATATAATATACTGAAAGTTCCAAAAAAACATTCTATGGGCAATGCTATTTTAGTTTTGAACTTAGTACTTAACTATTGTTATAAAAGATTTTTTAGACTGTTTAACAATGTGACATCACAGTAGGCCATGCCACTGTCAAAGTTTAGTTTTCATTATTATCATATTATTATGATCAAAAATAAGATGGACTGACAAATAAAGATACTATTTTAAATTACGTGTTAAATAAATTGAAAATGGATCTTCCTAATTTACAGGCTGAAGCATGGCTGAATGATCAAGCTCAGGCAATGGGTTGGGCGAAAGCCACTAAACTCGCTGGCAGAGCAGCACAGCAAGGGCTTGTTGCTGTAAAGTTTGACAAGAACCATGGGGCCCTAGTGGAACTAAACTGCGAGACTGACTTTGTTGCGAAGAATGAAAAGTTCCACAAAATGATTGAGGAAGCCACTGTTGCGTGTTACAAGTTTGCACATACTCATTTGAAGTCTAAAGCATCTATAACAAAGGTACGGTTTGAGTTTTCTTGATAACTTGGGTTTCTCTATGTGTTCTATGTTTTCTAAATGTTACATTTGGGTATGGATATGTGTGTTATTACAATTTTCTTTACATACAAATTTGCTTTTACCATGGATTATCTTTTAAGAAAAATTAGGGTGTACATACATAACTTCATGCCTGTCTCCTTTTGGGGTAGACAGTGAATAGAGAACACCAATTAAATAGGGTATATTAGAGTTATGTGGGAAAAACCATTGTATAGTATATTTCATTTTCATGCACTATACATGGTGACTGGTGACAAATTTTAGATACTGAAGCAGAGCACTATGTACTTGATTCACGTCATAACTATGTAACAAAAGTAGGTACTTAATTTTTCACTAGAATTCTCTCTAAATAAATTAAGTTTTGTTACTATTTACTTTACTTACTTGCTTACTTGAAATATTAAATACTATTATAGATGTAATTGCCTTGTTGAAATATTTAAGAACCCTTTTAATAGTGGGGAGTTTCCAGATTGAATGAAGCATAGTATGGTTATTCCTTTATTTAGCAGTGCTACCTTTATTTAGTCTTTATTTATTCTACCTACATGTAGTAAAATTTATGAAATTTTACCATTTTACCAATAACAATTTACTTCATAATAAACAATTTGGATTTACAAAGGACCGTCCAACAACTGATGCTGGTGTTGAACTATTTGAATCACTGGTGCCTGGGATATGTCACAGGATGCTCTAGGTGTATTTTGTGACCTATCTAAGGCATTTGACTGTGTTCAGCATGACACTTTCATCAGGAAACTCCACCACTACAGCACCAAAGGCACTGACGTCAAGGTTGAGATATACCGAGCAAAGGTCGGCTGGATTAGTTGTGAGAATGGGAGTGCCTCAAGGATCAATGCTGGGCCCATTTTTTTTTTAGTCTATATAAATGATCTACCCTATATGGTAGCCAATAATCACGAGATTGTATTGTTTGCTGACGAAAATGATTAGACAGAAAATCAACTACGACGATGTAAACAATGCTCTCTCAAATGTTATGCAGTGGTTCAATATAAATAATCTAGCTTTCAATGATAAAAAAACTAAATGTATAAAATTCTCTGCGCCAAATGTAAAACAAGTTGAATCTGATCTGCGTCTTAATGGAAACAGGTTGAATCGAGTATATAACACTGTTTTTCTTGGAATTACCTTAGATTCTAAATTGCAATGGGGCGCCCATATCTCACAGCTATCGAGTAGACTTAGTTCTGCCGCGTTCGCGGTAAAAAAAATTCGCGGCATCCTACTTTGGGGAAATGCCGCAGATATTGACACGATAGTTACACAGCAGAAAAGGGCAATTCGTGGAAGGTATAAACTTGGAAGTAGAGAATCTCTAAGAGGAAAGCTTAAGCTTTTTTCAACACCTTGTTAAAGCCGAAGTTCAAAATTATGACGTCATTTAGCGGCCATTGGTCTTATGATGAATAAAAAAAAATCATTTCATTTTCATTTCACTTAAGCCTGAGTCAATCGCAGCATGTAACCTGGCATGCGGATCGCTGCCAACGATAGTGTAACCATGCGTTGCGTAATCAATTTTTCAACTTTCGGTTAAGTTTACTCAGTAAATAATTGATATTGATTTTTTATTATAGGTTTTCCTTCATGTATGATCTCAAACTATTACATCCTCGAATTTCAAAAGTAACCCACCAGTCACCCTATATAAAACCTATATGTATTTAATCTGATTTAAAACCCTAATGCTAATAAGGAGGGATCATTATCATTCACTTCAGTAGCAAAATGCGTACTGACAGACAAGAGCCTACTCTAAATCTACAAACATTAAAAAATTAATAGCTCTACACTCTACATTATAAACACACTGCCAATCAGCCCCAAATGAAGCGGAGCTTCTAATGTGCGAACCAGATAATAAATTGTATTCTATTGTACACAAAAATATAGCTAAGTTAAATAATGAACAAATAGGCAGAGTTTTTGCTAACGAATAATTTCTATCAGGCCACCAGTAATGAGTTTTTGAAACTTTGATAAATCAGAAGAATGATAATGCAGTATCCTTCATAATACCTTTTTCCTTCCCGTCATTCATAATCCCCTTCCAACTGACCCAATCCTTTCCTAACCGATGAAGTAGGAGAAGCTGATACGATGAGGAGGGGAATAAAAAATAAACCACCCCAGGAGGGTACCAGCCGAGCTGGAGAATCCCTCCCTGAGGTCAACTCAGGCTGCCCCATCGTATCTGGGGGGGGCAATATTCCCGACGGCGACGTGCATTGCCACACGTCACGTCTTGTCCCCCCAGCAGGCAAAAAGAGGGCAGGGGAATGCCTTTTTGCGACGATGAATGTTTGTGGAGGAATAGATGATAAGATAGATGAAGTATGCGAGGTGATGAATGCCAGGAGAATTGATGTGCTAGGCGTAAGTGAGACGAAAAAGAAAGGTTGTGGAATGTCCACGCATGGCCAACTCTCTGCTTACTGGTCTGGAGTGGAAGAGTTTGAGAGGGGAAGCCAAGGTGTGGGTGTTCTTTTGTCAGAAAGAATGAATGTGTGTGTGAAAGGTTATGAGTTTGTGAGTCCCAGGCTGCTGTGGCTGAGACTAAAAATAGGCTTGACCAGGATTTTTATCCTTTGTCTTTACGCGCCGGATATGTCTAAGCCACAGTCAGTCAGAGAAAAGTTCTGGAATAATGTCAGATATGTGCTTGGGAGATGTGAAGACAATGAAAGGATTATTATGTTAGGCGATTTTAATGGGTGGGTGGGTGTAAAGCGTGATGGGTATGAAAGAGTTTTAGGAAAGTTTGGTGATGAAAGGGTGAATGATAATGGAACTGGTCTGTTAGATGTGTGCTTGGAGAGAAAGCTCGTGGTGACTAACACAATGTTTAGTCACAAAATGATTCACATGTATACTTGGCAGAGGCAGTCTGAGAGAAGTATGATAGACTTTGTTATTGTGGATGAACGGTTAAGAACGAAAGTGAAGGATACGAGGGTGTACCGTGGAGTGAATGTCGGAAGCGACCATTTTCTTGTAGTGTCACGTATGGCAGGTCTGCTAGAAAAATGGCGACATCGCCCACGGGTACGTATGTCTGGAAAGAAGAGAGTGAAAGTCGAAAATTTGCAAGAAGAGAATGTCCGTGAGAAGTACAAGTTAGAATTGAAAGAAAGGTTGGGACCGCTATTGAATGACGAAGACTGCGAGTGAGAGGAATATTGGACTAAATTTAAGAATTGTATGGTAGAAACAGCTACACAAATATGTGGGGTAAGTGTGAAGAAGAATGTGAGGAGGGATAAGAACGAATGGTGGGATGATGAAGTGAAAGGTATTGTACTAGAAAAGATGAAAGCGTGGCTAGACCTACTAGCTATAAGAGGCAGAAACAGATTGCGAGATGACTTGAATGATGATGAAAGAGTAGCAAAAGAAAAGTATGATAGATTAAGAAAGACTGAAAGATATGGTGAGCAAAAAGAAAGCAGAATGTAAGAACAAGCTTGATAGGAAATTCTCAGAAAACTTTCGAGCCAATTCCAAACTGTTCTGGCACTTAGTCGAAAGAGCCCGAGGGCAGGTTGGAGACTCGAAAGTGGGCGTGATAAAAGATCAGAATGGGAATATTGTTAGTAAGCATGAAGATATAATGTGGAAGGATTATTTTGAGGATTTATTTGAGCGAAACGCGAGTGATATTTTGGAAAGTAGGTCTCCACCTTCGAGTGGCGTAACCGATGGTAAAAGTGAGATAAGCATGGAAGAAGTAATGAAAGCAATGGCAGGTTTAAAATTGGGTAAAGCGGCAGGGTATGATAGGATAGATGCCGAAATGCTCAAGGCAGGTGAAGGTGTCACAGCAAACCTGCTGTACCAGCTATTTAATAAAAGTTGGCGGTCTGGCCGTGTACCAGATGACTGGTGCAAAGCCGTTATTGTGCCACTTTATAAAGGCAAGGGCTAACAGCAGGATTGCAAAAACTTCCGTGGCATTAGTCTTCTGAGTATTGTAGGCAAAATGTATGCAAAGATATTAATCGAGAGAGTGATGAATGAAACAGAAAGCAAGATTTGGGATGTGCAAGCGGGATTCCGAAAGGGGATGGGATGTACGGATCAAGTCTTTTCCTTAAGATCAGTGACCGAGAAGGTTCTGGCCAAACACCGAAAGGTTTTCTGCTGCTTCATCGACTTGTAAAAGGCTTATGACAGTGTGGTGAGAAGTGAGCTGTGGTCAACTCTGTCCGGAATGGGGTGGATAGTGACTTGATACGGGCACTCAAATCCTTATATAAGGACTCGAGTGCCTGTGTCAGGTTGAATGATGACTACACGGATTGGTTTAGCATCAAACGCGGTGTTAGTGTAGCGTCTCCATGGCTGTTCAACCTATTCATGGATAGCTGTTTGAAAGATCTGAAAGAATCTGAATGGGGCTTAGAAATGAATGAGACAGTGATCAAAACTTTGCTTTACGCTGACGACCAGGTTCTACTTGCATCGTCAGCGTCGGAACTGCAACAAATGGTCAATGTTATGTATGAGTCATTTAAAAGGAAAGTTTTGAGAGTGAACATTGGAAATACGAAAGTCATGGTTATGGAGAGGAATGAAGATATGACGGAATGCAATATTATGATAGGAGACGAAAAAGGTGGAACAAGTGAAAGAGTTTGTATACTTAGGGTTTACAAGAGATGGGAAGTGTGAAGGTGATATTGAAAGGAGAGTAAAAGCAGGAAATTGTGTTAATGGCGCCTTGTACTCGGTTATGGCAAGCAAAATTATACCGAATAAAGCTCGTCGGGCCATACTTGAAGGAGTTTTGGCGCCAACACTTATGTATGGTAGTGAATCTTGGGTGTGGCAGAAGAGACATGAAAGTAGGATTAATGCTGTGGAGATGAGAGCGTTGAGAAGCATGTGTGGAGTGAAATTGAGTGATAGGGTGCGCAACAGTGAAATAAGAAAGAGATGCGGATTGAAAGAGGATGTAGTGACTAAAATCGAAAAGGGTATGCTACGGTGGTTTGGACATTTGGAAAGGATGAGTGAAAGAAGATTTACGAAAGAGGTGTACAAAACAAGAATGGATGGTGTTGTTGGAAGGGGCCGGCCTAGGCGAACGTATGCCGATCAAATTGGTGACATTTTGAAAAAGGGCCTAGTCAAAAGTACCCGTAACCGGCGATCATGTATGAAAAGATTGATGAACGTGGAAGAAGCGAAAGAGGTATGTTTGGATCGCAGCAATTGGTGTTCCCTTGTCTCTGCCTACCCCAAGGGGAGACAGGCGTGAGGTTATGTATGTATGTATGTATGATAATGAATAACTTGAAACTTTTTTCATAATAATTTTATTGTATGAATAATCATAATTTATTGAAAATTTGTTATACCCATAACATACTCCTGTAAATATAACAAACATTGATGTTAAAAACGTTACCGAGGTTAGAACTTTAAACTTCTATGCCAGGAGGGCCTGGCTGGGTTCGAATCCCGGTAGATGAATATGTGAGATGAACACAGATATGAGCCATCAAGTTGTGGATGAATGTTTATTTATTTCTTAAATTTTATTGACATTATCTAGTATCCATAGCTCAAGATTTTTAAGAACGGCCTCCAAGGGGCAGTGTCCTAAGACTCTATTACGCAAATCGTGAGGCCGCGCGTTCGATTCCAGCACGGACCAAAAAAATGTTTCGGTTCTGTGATATATGTTCCCGCATGTAGTAATACCACTATCGGAGCAGTTCCTATGCACAATTTCATCGACGAAAATACCCCATTTGGTGGATCAATACCAAAACCCTGCTATTCAGAAGCAACTTTTATTTTTAGTTTTGCAGAATTCACCTTTATTTGTAAAACAACTGCTGTTTAAGTTGTAGGTCTGGCAGGGGCTCAATATTGATTTTATTTGAAAGACAAAGGTGTAAAGCAACTAACAACATGAAACAAGTTAATAAACAACTAATTTTATTCTAATTACTGAAGGGGCAAAGTTTATTTTTTACATTATTTCAAGGCATCAGGGCGCTTTATTTTAAAATTTTGCGAAAACAAGATTGTTAGCTCATCTTTTTTTTTCTAATCCTATTATAAAATTTTTGTTTTATAACAAATTAATATAAAGATCTCTTCTCTCGGTTTTAGTTGAGTTATTATTAACTGAAAAGACTCCTTTGCTCGCAATAGCAAAATTCACCATGATTTGTAAAACAACGGCTATTTAAGTGCTTCGTCTTGTAGGAGCTCAATATCATTGTTATCTTAAAGATAAACATTTAAAGTAATTATCAACATAGAAAAAAGCTTACAAATATGTAACAGTGTTTTTGTTACTGCTTTATTCTAAAATTGTGCTAAAAGTGTACCGCTAACTCATCTATTTCTTTCAATTCCATTACAATAGTTGAATTACAAATTGATACAAGAAAAACTGCTCTCAGTCTCATAGTTTTAGAGTTATGTTTTTCAAAAAGAGGTAGCTGAAAATTGTTAAATCGAACATGTTATAGCATTTTCTCCACGTACATTGCATACTTATTATCTGCGCTCTCGCAAATTTTGCCTAGCCTGTCCACATATGTCTCATAAAATTTGTATGCATCCCAACACTCCTATTTAATTCATGTTATAAAAAGATATAGTACACGTATTATATGTATGTAAATTAACACGCTGACTGTTCCTGGGGTGAAAAATCGGAATAAGTTTTAAAAGTTCATTCCATTTTTAACCTAACATAGGGTAAATTTTAGGACATACGTTCCCCGGAATTTACCCAAGGGTGAATCTTCTTCTTCAAGGTTTACAAGGTTTAACCGCGGGATCAGTTAGCGACTATTAAAACAAAACTCATAGCAACTTCGCCCCTGAGCGTATTGTTCCACAGTAATAAAATGCTTACTACGACAGACATAAGTTGAAATTATTCTTCACTTTATTGGAGTAAAAATAAGGACGGAAGTGCCATATTGCTGTGGAATATTCACAGCATGCGAATATTCGTACATGGCGAACTAGGCGAAAGTTAGCCGATCAGATTTGCGACGTTCTTAAAAAGGGCCTAGAAGTACCCGTAACCGGCGGTCATGTATAAAAAGATTAATGAACGTGGAGGAAGCGAAAGAAATATGTCTGGATCGAAACAATTGGTGTTCCCTTGTCTCTGCTTTCCACAAAGGGAGACATGCGTGAGGTTATGTATGTCTGTAATTAGGTACATCTATAAATCATAGCCCTAAACTTACTTTATTTAGAACACATTACCTACAATTAGTGAATTCCCATTTAATTCCAAGATTTTCTGCCATTGTTTTGTGAAACTACTGCTACACAATGGGGTTGCGCTGGTTATTTATAATAAGCTAATAAAGATTTTAAATTTATTATAATACTTGAAATCCCTATATTAATCTAAAAACTCTCCCGTGTTCGTAGTTTTTAAACTCCGTTGATTTTTCATTGATCTCTTTCACATTTAAGAAATATATATGTATAAATATAAAATTATTTTTTCTTATTAAATCATCTACATTTATTACAAAACATGTTGTAATGGTGAATTAATATTGTATCACATTATAGCATCAAAAAAAGCTTATGGTTGCGTGGGTTTGATACTAATTCTACATAGAGAACTATTAAAAAATCTTTACTTAAATAGAGTTCAAATCTGAGTAGGCTTTCATAATATGACCCTCTAAATTCAAATGTATTACATAAATTTGCATAAATTAATAAGCTAAGTATACGACTATTATCAAATTCCTAAAACAATCTATTAAAATTTTCAGATGGAGTTGGACAGCGAGCAGCTCGGAAACCTCACAACAGAAGGTGGCAAAAAGCTTTCCGAGGTGCTAGCCCTATTCATAGGCACAGTAGGAGAGAACGCCATACTGCGTCGCGCCGCATGCTGGTCGGCTAACTCCGATGACGTCAGAATCTCTGCCTACACGCATCCCGCTCCCGCCACCGCTACTGACTACTCTGCAGGGAAATACGGAGCCCTACTAGCCTACTCCCAGGAACCCGGACATGACGATGTCGCGAGAAAAATCTGTCAACATATTGTAGGATTGGCACCAACGAAAATAGGAGACAAACAAGAAGATAAACCAGCAGCGAATTCGGATGATGAAACCTGCCTCATCTTCCAAGAGTACCTACTCGACCCTGAATACAAAGTCGAGGAAGTATTGGAACAAAATAAGATTAAAATTATCGATTATATCAGATTCTCATGCGGTGAAACCGTTGAGGATAAACTTCCAGGTGTTGAAAAACAACCTCTCGATACAGTGCAGACGTTGCAGTAGATTTCTATGTGTTACAAACATTAGTTGTCGCGGTTTTTGAATCAGTTGTTAATAATAGTGTATATTTATGTTGCATTTAAGAAATAAAATACTATGTTAGTCACTATGAGTTTTTTTTATATACTTTTTAAAGCTTTAATACACTATTTATAAAACAATATTTATACAATTTTTATATTTGACTCGTTCTTGGAGTTTCTCAATTTAGCCTTCCCTTTCCAAAGAAACATTCGGCAATCTTTTTTCCAAAACATGGCAATCTGTGCGGGTTCAAAATTGTATCCGTGATAGTTGAGCACTTCGGGGGGAACTACGTGTAGGGCTAGGGAGTCTTTTTCTCGGGTTCTGAAGGGGCCGGCGGGTGCTGGGCGGAGCAGACACCCGCAGGGGCAAGTGGCCCTCCCCGCCCCTCGCCCCGGCACTCTCACGCCAGCTTGTGTAAGTCTCAACTCCTCCACTGCTCCCGTCAGTGACTGGGTAGCGCGTAAACCAAGCGGACGTGCCGTCTGATTCTCTTTACTCCGAAACCCCATCGTCGACAGAGATTTCTTCGTAACATTGGGACTATCCGCCGGACTTCGCTCCTCCATTTCGCTATCCTTATCAGATACGTCGTCGTACATGATTAATCCAAAATACTTTTATTTAGTAAAATTATAATACAATTAAATCCATGATTTGGGCCCGACGTTCACACACGCTGCCCGCGCTTTTTGAATAATGACAATGTCAGTGCTACGTTGTCATCTCACGTTTCAAGGTTTGATTAGTTTTTGAAAAAGTATGAGGTTTTATCTACACTGTCGTCAGCTGCAGGTCCATTGTACACACGCTTGTTTTTAAAAAAACAGTTTGCTAATAATTTGTACAGGCTTGATTTGTAGCCACCGGCCATATTTTTTTTATACAATAAGTATAATTTATAGAAACTATTTTTGGAAAAAAAAGTATTAATTTTTTTAACATGGAAATTACTATATCCGCTAACATATTAAGCAAAGCATGGTCACTCTAAATTACCATTAAAATAAAGATGAATACGCGCTACTACAAAACATCTTGTAGTACTACGTCCTAGTATTATCAATGAAATGTAGCTATGTTCATCAAAAGCGACATTTTTTTAAAGTTTGTGGTTTCATATTTCTAATTTTTTGTACTGAGCGACGCTAAAATAAATATACAGGTATGTATATCGTATCAAAGAAACTAACACTTAAATTTGGCTGGTGACTAAAAATCAACACTGTATTTTTTTATTAAATTAGTAGTTCTGCCATTCTCTAAATACAGCGATTGGGATGATGAATGGATTCTCCATTGGGATACTGGATTTTACTCATTTTTGTAAAATGTTTCAAATATGTTCTATTCATGGAAGACAGAAACTAAGTACTTATTTCGTGGTTCTATTGGAGTCTAAGATATCGCCGACTACTCGATATTTGGGTTTTGTGAACGGTATAAGGTGCAGAAAGTCACAATGTATGTACAATGTACATAAGTGCTATAATGACATTAGGTGAGGAATAAAATGTAGGTATCATAAGAGCGGTTACACACTAGGGGAGAACGAGTCTGGTTGTCACACGTGTTGGTTGTCACAAATGTCATGCGTAAAATCCAGGATCCCAAGGGAGAATCCATTCATCATTAGTAAAAGTCAGTTCAGGGACAGACGTTTTGCTGGCGCTTTTTGCAGGCGATAGGCTGACCCCCTGTCACTGCAATAGTCTCTGTCCATCATTATAATACCTCCAAATTTGTCAAACGTGACATCAGGTTGTTTTACAGCCTCTGGTGTTCTGCCTACCCCATAAGGGACACAAGCATGAAGTTATGAAAAAAAAGATTCACACTAAGGAAGTAGGTACCTAACTTAAATAAAATACGCTTTATGCGATAGGAGTAAGTAATCCCTGGATATAGACGTGTTAATAGGTAAATCCGGGAAATTCCACTAGGTTGTATCTCTATCTGCCCTATTTAACGTCCAAGTAGCTAAGAACCAGCGGACAAGTCGGCCATCATATACGGTACCTACTTATCAAGTGTTTTACGTCTGTGCTCCATATTAGACCACATCGGTTGGTACTTAGGTACCATGTTTTTTTTCATGATATTGCGGTCAAGTTTAGTTACAAATGAAGACAACCAAACATAGGAGATACTTTTCAAATTAAACTCACCTGTGTCCTTTCAGAAAGGTTCCTTCTCGATTGTTCTATACATGCAATCATCGATATAACTATTAGTAGGCATGCTTATTGGTCGATCGACAAGATAAAAATTACAGCGGGACTGTATCTCGACCGTCGATAAAGTGTTTTACGATGTTTTTTTATCTTTTATCGACCAAGCAAATAGCGCACTCAACAATCTTACTGAAAGTATAAATGGGAGAGTTTGGATGTGGATGTTTGTTCCTATATGACGGCAGAACAACACGACGGATTTGGATGAAATTTGGCATAGAGATAGTGTACAGTCTGGAATAGCACCTAAGCTTTTTATCCCGATATTTCCGACGGATTAAAAATTGCGCGGGTAAAACCCCGCAGAATAGCTTATAAAACTTAACTAGGAATTTCGTAAGGTTTACATTAAATTGTTGAATTCGTGATGGGATTTGAAGCGTAAAGGCGGGCCGCAATGAATGAAAATGAAAAAAATGGCCGTGAGTTAGGGAATAGGTATGTTACAAATTTTCGAAAGAAAATTTTACCGTGTCGATCCTATTACACTATCGATGTTGCGGATGCTAGGCCCGCAGGAAGATATTTTAGTTGAACGTTATAAACTTTTGTCAAACAATTGGAATATTTATGATTAAGGTAGGTAAATACAATAATGTTTTGTGAATGATCTAACTACGCATTCTGATTGTCACTATTCGCTAGGTACCTACCTGATAATTCTTTATACTTTTATTCTTAAAGCTCTATATTTTTATGAAGTTCTAGCACTGGAAGATTATTTTTCAAGGTAAGATTTTTGAAAAACAATCTTCCAATTATTTACGATTTTTGAATTCTACAACTAGCTGGATTGCAACGCTTCATAACTTAAAAATAACGCCATCTATACTTTTTGCTCTAGAAACAACTTGAATAGGTACTTTTGTTTGTGAATATGGCAATGGCTTTACAATGTTTCTCTATTCACTGAATCATTAACTCTTTTATTGTTTCTTTTCGACGAACACTAAAAATAATGTGAGGTGTTTGTCATTGTAAGAATGTGCAAAAAAAGTTTTCAAAGCAATGTTTGTTTTTTTTTCTCTAGTTTTCATTATTTACAAAAGATAGCAGCACATGCGCCGACACAAAAGGTTCTACTGGTTTTCCCGTACAAAACCTCTATGGTTTTATATTGAGTTTATTTTTATATCGCTTATAATCGTTCACAGAAATTACCAATTATTACTATAAATACCTAATTAAACGAAAGAACATAAAATATGTAAATGTTATCTCCAACGGAAAAACAAATGAATGGAGGCTTTCATTGATTGAAGTTTTCAATGATGGCGCTTGTTTAACGTCAGGCTGTATCGGTAAAGTAGCACCTCCGGTCCGGTGCGCCGAGCGACACGCAAGCGCTCGCAGGTAGGTTAAGATTTACGCTCCGTCGCATTTGGTGTACCTGTGCGCGCACGACGCGGCCAAATCGAGCCTCAGTGACACTCGCGAAATGTTCCACTATCTATGACCGGTGAATTAGTGAAGTGACCAAACACAGTGTGATAGTTTATTAAACAGTGCCTGTGATACCATGAAAAAGGAACCTGCAGTCTAAACCAGCATCTCAGCAGCGGATCTTAACGGTAAATTTAGTGAGACGTGACACTGTGACCTGCAACCGTGTTTACTTTGCGGTCAGGTGATCGAGGGTTTAGAATTTTTTAAGATTTCATAACTTTTAATTATGAATGATTAGTTATGCGGTGTACTAGTTAATCTGCCGACAAGTCAGTTTTGTTCCACGTCGCTCGTCGCGGTGTTTACCCGTGAATTATGACACCAATAGCTGCGCCCGCGCATCTCTCCTTGGCACCTGCTAAATTAACACTTGCTTAGATCTCTTTATGAAAGTTGTGTCAGTTTTGTTGATAACACGAAATTTTATGGAATTAGGCGGTACGGTTTACCGTTGCATATGAAAGTAGAATATATGAAAAAATATGGAAATGCATTCATATTTAAATGTATCATCTGTGAATGATACTACTCTTGAGTCAATTGCAAAATTATATCCCTACACTGATTATTATTTACTATTTAGGTAGGTACTTACCTACCTAATATTTTAAACTAAAGTCATTATTTTGATCAGCTGTTTAGTCAGCATTTCAAAAAGTTTACTATCTACATAATATAATACGTCTACATATAAAGGGTCTACCTTTCTGAAGCAGTCTCGTAATTAAAAATTAAGTTTCTGAGAAAATGTTGAGAAAAACACTAATTTAACTACATCGTCAATAAATTTTCCTATTCATAGCATTTCCTACTGAATGCAAGCAAAACCACCTTTAGCAATGACTTTGTTAATTGTTATGCATTGCTTCTAGAGTTTTTCTTGGCATTAGTAAGTACACAGTATCGGCGGATCAAGAATATTAATACATAGATACATACAGCATTGAATATTACTGAATTCTATTAGTAATTACTTACCTATTTAATAATTGTTTTAAGTCAGTGTGCAGTCCGCGATCATGGTGCTTGTAACAGCATCGAAATATCGGACGCGCGAAATTAAAATCGGAAATCGTGGTAAGAATCCCGTAAATTCATTAAATAATACCTGCTACTTATCTAAAAAAACGGAAAAAACTATTGTTAAGTGTTAACGATAAAGATGCTAGGTCAAATAAAGGTCGATGATGATATAGTACCTAGATCTTACAATTTAAGCAGACTGCCTAAGTAGAAAAAACGAACTTTCGTAGGAAGATCTAGGGAATGCAATCTCGCGAGATTGATTTTCATAATCTCGCGAGATCTCGGCAATTTCGAGATCTCGCGAGATTGGTAGTTAAGAGTATCAATTTTTGCAAATAATTTCACTAATAAAATAGATATGTTCTATATCCCGGGACATTAAAAGAAAAAGAACCATAGATATTTTGAAATCAACATTTATTTTTACGAAGTCAAAAAGATTAACTAACAAAAATAATAGAATTTGAGTTGAGATCAATCAAATCAAAGGCTCATTTCGTCAAACTAAAAAGAGAAATAGAATATAAAGTGAAAACCAAATAAAAACAATCAAATTAGGAACATTAGCAACATCTCGCTATACAATTATTTACAAACTGTTTTGGAAGTAGCTTCTTAGCTTTCAAAACAATTTGCACAACGTATTAAGGTATCGTCACCTAACCTACACCTTATTTTGCAGGCTAGATAGCCAGCCGCTGAGAATGCCCTTTCAGATTCCACACTTGTTGGTACTATAGTTGTGAGGCAGTTATCAGCGAACTGCAAAAGTTCTCCTTTAGACACCCCGGACTCGTATAGATTCATTTCCTTCTTCAACAATTGGCCCAGCGATTCAATCTCGCTAATCTCGCGAGATCTCGCCCATTTTTAGGCCGAGATTAATCTCGCAGAAAAGGGCTGAGATCTCGCGATAGATAGATTGCATTCCCTAGAAGATACGTTCTTGAGTAAATACATTAAGTATTAGGAACGAACATAACAAGAAACAGACACACATACATACATACGCGCTGAAAACATAACCCTCCTTTACGTGCCGCAGTCGGGTAAAAAATTAAGATCGTGCTCCTTTTTTAAAGTCGGTTAACAAGTCGCTGATAATAGAATAATAGATTAAGAAGTAAGCTACACCCTAGCATTCCATAGAACTTGAAAACATGATGACCCCAATAAAACCCCTGTTACATCCATCTTATAAAAATTGACCATTATTCCAAAACTTAAAAATGAAATAGGTATCTTCCCATATACCTAGTAACAAATTCAAATAAAGAAAGTCATAATGTGATTCGTTACAATTATTTAGGTTGATCAATATGAAAAGAAAAATGGCGGCGACCCGAGCCGTTAAGAGTAATAAACAATTAACATTGCGGATTTAATTAGCAGCGATAGATAACTCGGTTGTTCTGCTTTTTATTCAGGTTAGATTATTAATACGCCGTTAAGAGAAAAAGTGATGATAGTTAGGTATTTATTTTATGAATGACTCGCTGTTTCGCGTGGTTAAAATTTTCTAGCCTATGTGCTATTCCAGATTAGATACATTAACGCCATGCCAAACTTAATACAAATCTGTTGAGCCATTCTGCCGTAATTGACGAACAAACATTCATACATCCATCCAAACTTTCACATCTATAAATACTAGCTGTTTCCCGCGGGAATTTCGGGATAAAAAGTATCCTATATGCTATTCCATACTGTACTCTCACTATGCCAAATTTCATCCAAATACGTTCAGTCGTTCTGCCGTGATTGAGGAAGATACATCCATCCAAATATGCTGATTTATAAATTAGCAAGACAGTAAGGGGGCAGCTAGACTGTTGAAAATACGTTGAAAACCAATGCTTCCAGCCAAGGTTAAGGAAGGTTAAGTTGTTGACAACCAATTCCGAGTCATCCACACTGTTACAAACGGTGGTTGCCAACAAGGAGACAAACGAGAACACAAGCCAAAATCTAGGTAGGGTAAGTATATATGTTTGTAATAATAGTTGTTTAGGTAATAAAGAGTCTATAAGTTTGTTTAGAATACCTATATGTTAACCTTAGGAATTTCTAGAGCGATCTGTAAAGTATTTGTATATTTATTTAAATAGGCTATTGTTTGATCAAGTATTTATGGTTTAACTAAACATAACATAAAAGTCGCCTACCTACTATCCTAGAAAACGTTTGCGAGAAGTTAAATTAAATAAAGTTAAGTTAAATTTGTAACGTGAGAAAGAATTTGTTTGTAATAAATACCTACATATATCTATTAGGTACTGAAGTATAAAATGAGATAGGGAAATAGGCAAATCGACATGTATTTATTTAATTGTGATAATCTTCTGAGTAGCCGACTGCGAAATCATAAATTGCATGCGTTAAAATACTATTCATAGAAATTGATATTGCACGTTTTTACCAGTAAAGCAAGTTACGTAAAATACGCATTTGCCTTACCTACACAATAATCAACGAATGCAGAGCATTAAAAAACTGCCTTCACGTTCAAAACTGGCTAAAGTGCAGTATAAGGTGGTCAATGTAAATATTCTCCGTGGGTGGGTACTCACTCATTCACATTTTTTCAAAAATTTCAAAATTTTCATTAAGATACTCAATCGATTTTGATGAAATTTATATGGGACCACCTCTGAAGTCATGAAATGAAATGAAAAATTTTATTCATCATAAGACCATCGAATGGCCGCTTAATAACGTCACAATTTTGTACTTCGGCTTTAACAAGGTGTTGATAGTTATTGAATAAGATATTACCGTAGACCAAGAGACAAAAAAGCCGGCGGAAAAAAACTCATGGCACTCTTTTTCAGTCAAGATTATACGAATTAAAACAAATAGGATATATAAAGTACAAATTGATCATGACATGAAAAAAAACAAACACAAGACAGCTAATTGTGAGAGCCAATGTCATGCCAAAACCAAATTGCTTACATAGTAGGTGCATTGAGCTATGGATGCACAACACGAACATAACAAACTGGGGCCAGAGTATTTAAACAAGAATGGAATAAAATAGTCATAGTATCATCAGCAAAACTACCTGGCACCGCTAGCAGCACCCGTTCACGTGTATAACGCAAGCACCAGCCATCACCCTCCTCAACTATATTTTAGGGAAGAGGACGACCCGATACCCGACGCTACCACTAGCCGTGCCGCCTGAGGGAGCAGTCTCCTCTATCAATTAATAACTGTCCAAGAAATCTTGTAACAAAGGCACAAAAAAGACACATACACACGAATTGAGAACCTCCTAATTTTGGAAGTCGGTTAAAAATAATGTCTTGACAGTTTTCATGTAAAGGTAAACCTATGAATATTTAGCATCATACCTATGTTGCGAGTTCCTTTAGCATCAATGACGAGCGGCTGGTGTAGTGGTGACATAATTGCCTTCTATGGTAAGTCCGGGGTTGGAATCCAAATGGCGGTGGATATTGGTATGATGAAAGCAGATATTAGCCGTCATTTCATTAATGTTTAGGTTTATTATTCGTTATCTATACGCAAAAAAAGTTCTTTATAAACCTTAATTTGGGCTAGATAATATTGCGTGAATATCAATTTATTTATTATACATACATACATAACTTCACGCCTGTATCCCTTATGGGGTAGGCAGAACACCAGACGTTATAAGACCATCTGATGTCACGTTTGACAAATGAGGTATTATAATGATAGAGAGAGGCTATTGCAGTGACAGGCAATATCCTCTTTTACAGTGATTTTTCTTGAAGGTTCTTGACAGTGAAGGTTCTTTGACAGTGATTTTTGTCAGCCTATCGCTTACAAAATGCCAATAAAACCTCTGTCCCTTAACTGACTTTTACAATATGCCCGGGAAGAGAAGCAGTTGGTACATTCTATGTTTTTCTTTCGCTCCCAGTCCAGCATGGTAGTTATAAAAATATAATGAATGTGAAAGTTTTTGAAGATATAATGACATGATTAGAATCAATGACAATCTTTGAGATTACGAAGCTAAATTGTAGGTACTATCTTAACGAATTTGAATTTTTTTTTAATTTGAACATGGCCAATATGGACAATCAACCTTTCAAAATTAGTTCGGATCCAGGTTTTCGTTTATATTCTATATTAATAGTCAGAAATAAAACACAATCCGTCGTCGTTCAATATTTGAAAAAATCTTTTACTTTTGATAGATCAGCTCTTAGCAACGATGTATTCTATCTAGAATTTTCTACGGGATAGTAAATCACGCTGTTATGTCGCGCGACTGCAAGACTTACCCCTTAATTGTAGATAAGGATATTTAAGATACGCAATGTCGACATATATGTATACACTAGCTGCTGCCCGCGACGTCGTCTGCGTGAACGCTATGCAGCACCAAACGCACCTACGATTATAACACTGCTAGCGTGATAATATGTAGCCTATATGTTGACCCGACTTCTTAACTATCTTCATGCCAAATTTGAAGTAAATCCATGCAGTACTTTTTGAGTTTATCCCGGAAAGACAAACAGACAAACAGACAAACAGACAAAAATTCTAAAAACTATATTTTTTGTTTCTGTTTCGATTGTAGATCATACCCAAAGTATTCTTTTAAAAAAATATTCAATGTACAGTTTTGACTTTCCTACCATTTTATTATATGTATAGATATAGAAGACATCAACGATTACCTAACATCATGTCGACGATTCTTATCTCTTGTCTACATGTCAAACAGGTTAGTTTTCTAAGCCTATGTGTGTTTTTATTGAATAGAGCAAGGCAACAGTAATGAGTCGTTCACTTAAGGATAACATTATTACTTAAATACCTGGAGTATCGAGATAATATATTCTGAAACTAGAAGTCAATAAAACTGGCTTTTTCGAGTATTTGTTAGAAGAGAGTTTGGAACTTCCATTTCGGAACTTATTTTTAGGCATGCCAGCTTATTAGAAAAAAGTAATTTAATTTTAATTAGCATATTGTAGACTTCACACAGCTGCGGTACTAGGGATATCTAGGAGAATCCTTAACCGACATTTATGTTATGGCATTAATGTTATGGCGGCGAGTCAACAACCAGTATCCTTGCTGCGAGTTCATTTAGAAAATTAAATAACCGTATCCCCCTAGTTAAATTACCAAATATCGATACGTAGCCATGGTAACGGGAGGTGAGGTCGATATATTAGATTATAGGTTTCCCCTCAATAACAGTGCGATATATTATATCGATAAGTGAATATTATAATGCGCAATGAGACAATATGGATACTACAATACATTTGGAACTGTAACGATGGTATGTTAAGTAGAGCATTGTCAAACTGACACCGGATAATTTTTTGAACGAAGGGCGTTTTAAAGTGCTTTTAGGCATGTTAGTATTGTTTGTGTTTTTTTTAATTAATTCTTATTTCGGTAATCCCAATGGTTGAAAAACATCCTCCTCGACTTTAACATCCTCCACATTAATTTTTTTTTTTTCTTGAACGCTTGTCGCAAACACGGCTGACCTCAACTCACATGAAGGTAAATGGAGATAAGCAAGAGATGCTTTGTACCGAACAAATAAAGTGCTTAGCTATTAATTTGTTAGATCACATCATCGCCCCTTTAGGCGCTTACCTGGCACATGCTAGAGAAGTCTTACCATTCAACAGAACTCTCACAGACTTACCGTAGTTACTGTGTGTATCAAACGATATCGTAGGTTAGGCATCCTTCGGCGCGGTCGGTACTTGGATGGGTGACCGCCGACCATTCGTTTGTCACGGCGACTTCGGTGCTTTGGAGGAAACGTTAAGCAGTCGGTCCCGGGTTTATACAGTAGTCGTTAGGGTTGGTCGGCAGCCATTTCGGCGCGCTGAAAATTCTGACAACTACCACCCAGCACATGGGCCAGCTTGGTGGATTCCGGCCTAAACCTCCTCGTCACCCAGGGCAGAGACTCATAAACCTGCAGTGGGCTCATTACAAAGAGTTGTGATGATAGAGCAATTCTAAGCTACTCTATGTCAAAATTCAGTTCTAATTGGTTTGCATAGCCCAGCTCTTGGGCAAGGTAGAAGCTATATTTTACCAAGAGATTCCTACGGGCTCCAATGTTCCTATTCAGCACTTGATTGCTTATATTATGGTAACCTTCTAAATCTTTTTGTAGTGTTTAATCAACACAGTCATAAAAACCATCGACACATCGTAAACACATCATCACTCATTTGCTTACTCACACAAATAAACAAGTTCTAGAACTTTTATACTTACAGCTTCCTTAGTGCATTGGAGGTTTTGCCCGCACTGAAATCTATTATGCAAAATAATGTAATTAAAGCATTGGTAGTAATGGAAAGAGATCATAGGGTAGCCCACAGAGGGCCTAGTGCGAGTTTATTCGAATGACTTTACCATCGCGTTAATCGAGCAAACCACTTGAAACAACCAATCACGTTCTTACAAATTCGGTTTTCAAATTTCGTCACTAGTTGGCGCTGCTTCGATCGCATACCCACTGGTTTGTCGCGTGACCGGCGCTCAATTTACCTTGTTTGTCACGCAAAACCGTAGTGCACTTGAACAGTTGCGTTAAAACCGATTTTATAACCTGATCCAGTTTGCATACAAACAAATGATGATATATTTCGTAAAGCTTATGGATGAAGCTATAAAAATAGAGTACATGTAATGGAAGTCGTCGTGGCGCCGTGGTTACTGTGTGTACGATATCGCAACGTTTGGTGCGGTCGGTGCTTGGATGGGTGACCGTCGCGCCGACCATTCATATCTCACGACGACTTCCGTGCTTCGGAGGGCACGTTAAGCAGTCGATCCCGGGTGCTGTATACTTGTATATAGTAGTCGTTAGGGTTTTTCAAAAGCCACTTTGGCGTCCTGAAAATTCTGACATTCACCACACAGCACTGGGCCAGCTTGGTGGATTATGGCCAATACCTCCTCGTTACTCAGGGGAGAGACTCATGCCCTGCAGTGGGCTCATTACAAAGAGTTGTGATGATGATGATGACATGTAATGGAACTATCAACTTAGTAAAAATCGAAAAACGGCCGGGCCGGTCCTGTAGCACCGCGCGACAAATTACTGACTTTTTTTTCGCGGAACTAAGTACAGGACCGCGAAGCAAACAAGTGGATATAAAACAAAGTTAACATTAACGCGATAGTAAAGTTAGAAAACTCGCACTAGTCACTCTGTAGTTTATATTGGCGTGCCCCAGTGCTCGATTCTTGTTTTTAGTATAGGATGCATGATTTACCGTTTCTAGCAAAAAATAAATGTGAGGTCATAAGTATTATTACGGATGATACCTACTGACTGAATTATTCAAAGTTAACAACAGGTAAATGATTGATCATAGTGTGTTAATCGCAATGTAGAGTTAGGAGTTCGGTGGAAATTATTTTCAGCCAGTAAACTGCTCCTCAATGGGAATATTCTACAGAATTATCCACTTCTGTCAATAGATCGAATTTCAATGGGTAATAGATTCATTTAAATTTGTAAACAACGTGACTTTTGACTTCGCTGCAATAAATTTAATTTACTGCCGATCCAGTTTAAAAATTTGGTTCAAAACTGGTTCGAATTTGAATGTTGATAATCTTCTTGCCATGGCATTTTAGTCTTTTTAAGAGCTAATTACGATAGTTTAGTTAACAAAGGCGATTGAATAGCAAGCAAGTTCCTATAAGCTTCCGTCAAATTCGGATTGACAGAAATTCGGAAATACTTACGACCGCTCAGGCGCGACGATACGCGCCACGGTCGGTGATCAGCAGTGACGCAATACGCGGTATAGTTCATTATGTTTACTCAGGTTCTTTCAACCCAGTTACTGACATGTGAGTAGGTATACATGTACTCTGTGATTTTTAAAAACTTTAAAATTTTAAAGAACTGAGACGTTATTACTTAGCGCGTTGCAAACCATAATATGAAATTATTAAACATTAAAAATAAATAGTTATCAATTCTTGAACTTATATTGAACAGTACAATTTAGCAATAAAGTAAGCACATACCTTTATCATTGATTTGTACATACTTTGACAACGAAAAAAAAAAAATATGCGGGTTACCTATAACGTATTCGCATTATTTGCAAAGTAAGCCCCCATAAACTACGCAAATATCTAAACACGGAAACGAGAAATCAGTGAAAACTAGTAATTTTACACCAATATTAGCAAAACTGTATGTTTTGAAACTCGTTCGAGTTTAATTACCGTGCTTATTTCTGCAGCCCGTGTGATCAATAACACACGATATCATTTGAAAATTTCTCTCAAATGGCAGATTACTAATATTGGCATTTGAATTGACGTTTGCATTTACTTTATTTCGGAAACTCAGTACCTAATGATAATAATGGTAGCAATAGCAACTCTTTCAATGTTTTTTTTATGTTAACGCGTGTAGAGATTACTAATAACCACGAATCATTATTAGCATTTGGGCGTTCCAAATTTTTAAATATGAGAAGTTGAAATCCATGTGGCGAAGTTTCTCCTGTGATCTCTTTTGATATACCTAGCAAGAAGAGCAATGTTTAGCCCATACGCTATGAAATTGGATGACTGCTGACTAGTGGTCGAAAAGGCTCGAGCCTTTTAGCCCTAAATTTAAAGCTTGCGAGTCTTTTTTAAAGGCGGACTCACTAAAGAGTTCGAAAAGGCTCGAGCCTTTTAGAACTAAATTTAAAGCTTGCGAGTCATTTTTAAAGGCGGACTCACAAAACAGTAGGCTTTTTAGGCCGAGGCTTTTTTTAAAGCCTTTTTAGAAGACTGGCGTCGTAATTAGCGTTTTATCATTTATTAGCGGTCAAAAAGGTTCGAGCTTTTATGCCTTTTTTTAAGACTCACCGCTTTATAGTTATGGCTACAATATTTATAATAATAATAATGAATGGATGATAATAAATATGTCACTACATATTCACACAACGCTATCTAGTCCCAAAGTAAGCAAACTAAAGCTTGTGTTATGGATACTAGACAACCGATAAACAAACATATACATTTATTTCTTTCTAAATTCATACATATTATAGATAAATTACACCCAGACACAGAACAAATTATCATGTTCATTACATTAAAAGGCTTTAAAAAAGCCTAGGCCTAAAAAAAGCCTCGAGCCCTTTTTTAGTGAGCCATTTTAGAACTACTGTTTTGTGAGTCCGCCTTTAAAAAAGACTCGCAAGTTTTAAATTTAGGGCTACAAGGCTTGAGCCTTTTTGACGGCTAGCAAAAGCCATAAATACAATTAGCCTCGAGGGCTTGAGAGTTATTTAGCCTTCTAGCCATCACTATAAAGCGGCGAGTCTTAAAAAAGGGCTAAAAGGCTCGAGCATTTTCGATCGCTACTGCTGACCATATTTTCTGCATTTTTGGTCGTTATCTACTAGTATTGTTTGATAAGGTTTTGTTTGTTTTCATCGCCCTAAATAAATCATATCTTTCTACTAGCTCCGGGTCACATCAATAGCCTACGGCTTAAACTTCCTTCTTATCCAAGAAAGAGACCGATGGCTTTATAGTTGTCTCATTAAAAAGGGCTGTGAAAAGCCCTGTGAATCTGAATCAACTATCGGATGAGATATAGAAAAGATGAAACACAACTAAAATACATAAACAATACTAAGTTACGTACAACGTTAATACACATTTTACCATATGTCCACGGCATGCACATATTTTAATGAAGAAGCCACTATGTATATTTAAGTACCAACATTATAAAATGCACTATTCAGTTCTAAGAAAAATGTTTGCATTTTCCTATAAATTATATTGTTTCATATGTCAAGACTGTTTATTTTTACCCGACTATGGCGAAGCAAAAAGGAGGTTTATGATTTTAACCTGTATGTATGTAAGTATGTATGTGGGTATGGATGTTCACCTGTTCCCTCATAACTTCTAAACTAGTATTCATAATTGGACAAATGAGGTGTTCTTGGAAGCGTCTCTATTGTCCGCTGGTTATAGGCTACAAATGACATAACGTTACATTGACTACAGCGCCCTCTAGTGGACTTAAAAAAACTAAAAAAAAAATTGTCTGACGGTATCGTGTGGAGTATCGAATGAAAGAACTTTTTTAGCACAATTCAAATATTACTCTTATTATTATTACTTGTTACTTATTAAAATAAATAAATAAAATCCAAAGATAATATCACCAACTACATATAATCAAAGTAAGCAAAGCCTGTGTTATGAGATACCATGTAGCGAACTAGGGGGGAACCTAGAATATAAATACAATATAGATAAACACCCAGACCCAGAACATTTTTTTTCTTGTTCCGGGCGGGAATCCAACCCGCAAACACTGGCGTCTGAAGCAGATAGTTTTACCAAAAAAAAGAGATCTCTATCAGTATGACGTATAAAAATACATAAATATTTCAGCGGAGACTATTACTTGTTTCCTACTTTTAAGAGCGTGTTTTAGTATTTATAAGCATTATAAGATGCAACAAAACTTAAAAATACCACATAGAAATACATTTTTTTTTTATCTTTATTAGGGAGACAAACAAAACAATTATAACTATTATTAGCTTATTAAAAGTAATACAGTATCCAATCAAGTTTCCACTATTAGTTAAACATAATAAGAAAATTAAAATAAAGTTGCTATGACATCTTATACTAAACAATAAAAATATAGAAAACTATAGGTATATGAAACAATTCAGGGCATAACTGCTGTACGAGTATATTAGGTAGTTGATTCATTTGTATATTGCTCTTTACACTTCATACAAAAGTAGGCAAACTATTGTAGAAGCATAGATAAGGTACGTACTAAACCTTAATAAGCAGAGCAAACATTACTAGACATGCCGCGTCATTGCAACAGTGGACAGAGATAAAACAAAACTACTTACAAACTTACAAAATATTTTACCAACAAATAATATAATCATAAATCCTAATATAACAGAACCTGTACATTTCAGAGAATGCAACGATATTCAGTAGATACTATTTCAAAAGAGAATGAAATTTGGTACACAGGGGACCATTTTCTGATTTAACTAGAAGGATAATTTATATCCCGGAATTTATATGCTACAGCAAGATGATTTAGAAATTACACTGTAGTAAAGCCGCGACTGGCAACTTCTCATCATCATCATCATCACAACTCTGAGTAATGAGCCCACTGCAGGGATATAGGTGACGAGGAGGGTTTAGGCCGTAATCGACCAGGCTGGCCCAGTGCTGGTTAGTGGATGTTGTGACAACTTCTATTTGTCCCTTTTCTGTAGAACAGAGGCGTAGCTATGAGTCATTGAATCATTTTTATTGCAAATATAGCTCATAAAAACTCGCCGACCAAAAACCGAATTTTAGTGCCTGAAATTATCGCCTGTTTGTTTTTCTTTGCAACCGACTTCCAAAAAAGGAGGAGGTTCTCAATTCGCCTGCGTGTTTTTTTTAATGTTAGACATCTTTAGATATTTCGGACAGTTATAAATCGATTTTGAAATTCGTATAGTAGAGGATACTTCATAGTTAGTCCCATATAAATTTCATCGAAATCGGTTAAGTACTTCATTAAAAAAAAATTTTTTTTTATAAAATATGTATGATTTCTGAGAATGTTTATGTTGATGACTTATAACTCAGCCAAAGTTTTGACGTGAAGTCGGTTTTTTAATGCTCTGCATTCGTATTGGCGCAAAGGTATGGCGTGAAAAGTGCCAAAAGTATTGGAGTATTTTATCCTTTATCTAGTTCCTTAATACAAGTATTGATACGTTTAGAGCTATGTAAAATGTCAAGTAAAAATGTCAAGTAAAGTTCTCAGCTGATCAATAATGGCTGCAGGGATTTTTTACATATGCGATAGCGTTTGAATGACTCGACAGTAGTCGACAGTAATACCATTATGTTTGTTAATTTCTATGTTAAATGCCGTGTAAAATATATAACTTACTGTATAATCCTGTAGTTTAGCAGGTGCTTTGTATTCCACTTCATCACGTAACAGCATGGAATTCGCTTTACTCAACGGCTCGCCAAGTCCAACTTCATATGAGGCTCATTAAAAATGCAATGTACAATAAAATACCATGATCGTATAATTGCAGAAACCTGTAGGAAAACGATTATAGCTGACCTTTGTATGATAGTAAGTTACGGAGTGAAAATATTTGTTGGTCTGTTGAACAGATGGATGTGCAGAGCCGATTTTTTGCTGATACTAGAGTTTTTGCTGAAAAACATATCTTCCAATTTTAAATTCAGAAGTCAATCATCACAAAAAGTCAAAGAAAGTCATCATCAGACCCTCGTTACCATCTAGTATCAAAGTACTCGTCAAGAACATGAAAGGAACCCAAACTCGATGGGGTTGCGTCGTTTTATTACGAAGTTCCTATGGCCACCTTCCACCTCCATCATCAGATCAGATATATGTCATAATAATACTGCATTGTCATGCGATTTATATATGCATGCCAAATTTTAGCTCAATCGGTAACCTGGAAGTGGATCAAATTTAACTTGTAAGATTTGATTACAGACAACGGACAGGTGAAGCTTCATAAAGGCTTTTAAAAATAGTCTGTCCAGGATTTTTTCAGTCAACCCATTCCTAACATATTTTCTAATATACTAATTTTGTTATAAAATAGGTTTCATTCTATTATCAGCTCGGTGCAGATCTTTTCAAGTTCGGATCTTAGACTATATACATTATTGGAGCACGTCTTCAGTGAACCGATATACCAACATGGCGCCTTCATCTAAAAGGTGGGCGGTGGCGAAGTGGAACGTTGAAGGAGGTGTTCGACCTGTGAGTCACTTGAATTAGCCCTTAAAATGTTTAGGGAAGATTCTTTACAAATAAAGCCTTAAAGGCTTCTCGCATGCAATGACCTTTAGAATAGGTTAAACTTTTAAGAAGCTAACTTTACTAATAGGGATAAATAAATAAATAAAATCCCTATAATATTGTCTTAAGTCCCTAAACAATCACACCAACTACTTGGCCCCAAAGTAAGCATAGCCTGTGTTATGGGATACCATGTAGGAACTAGGGGGGAACTTAGAATATAAATACATAAATAGATAAACACCCAAAACCGGACCATTTTTTTTTCTTGTTCCTTTTGGGAATCGAACCCGCAAACACTGGCGTCTGAGGCAGACAGGTTAACGCCAGTTTTTTTAACCTAAAAAAGGGATGTCCATGTAGAATACTGACTATAAACTTCCTCAAAAGATAAGCTATCAAGGCCAAAAATATTTTTACAAATCTGCCGGTAATTTCAGAAATAAACGCTTTGAAACAAACTCTTCAGCTTTACTATGTTAGTATGAAAAAACTTCCACAACTGATGAATAAAGCTATACATCCTATATTCTTCGTGGTAACATAGAAAGAACATTAGGTATTGATTGGTGCATGCCTCTGGCAATGACCAGTAGCAGTAATAGGGCTTCTGCGCTTACACATTACGATGATCTTATTACGTATTGCGATCAGAAACGTATCAATGGTAATGAGTAGTGAAAATGTATTTGATGGGTAGCTATAGTCTGCTAGTAATCTGCATATATGCTGTTTAATTCCGGAACGAAGGTTTACGAAATAAAAGGATATTTATTAGATCCTTTTATTTAGACTTTAGTACTTACAAAATGAATTTCTCAAATGATTACGTTTACACAAAACATATTTTTAATTTCATGCAACTGAGAATGTTTTATTCTGCGTAACAGTTCCTAAAATATTTGTTGAATTTAGAAAGAATACTCAATGGACTATAATTGTTGAGTTCCTGTTCCAAAATTGTTAGCTTTAACTCGAAATTTAAATAAAGAAAAGTATTTGCAGTGAACACACCTGACCCTTCAGTGAAAGTTGGACGCAAAACAGACAGACAGACAAAACTGAAAGTATATTTTTAATATTCAAGTGCCGCATCCGGAACCAACCTTTTGTGATCTTTCGAAAAACGTGGAATAATTTTAAGGTGGAAACAAGCTCAAGACTCATTTGGCTTACCTGTGCCTTTTGCAAGGTTTTAAATACATTTTCATAATATAAAGGCAATAATAAAAAATATATAATATAAATAATATAAGCCTAGAAGAAAATGCTATTTTGTTAATAAAAACAAAAAACTTCTGTTTTCATTAAAATGATTTTATCTGAATATGTTTACAAAACAATGCTTTACAATACAATAAGCCCCAGGAGAGCTGTCTACTACATACATAACTTCACGCCTGTATCCCTTATAGGGTAGGCAGAATACCGGAGGTTATAAAACCATCTGATGTCACGTTTGACAAATGAGGTATTATAATGAAGGGGTCAGGCTATCGCCCACAAAAATGCCAATAAAACCTCTGTCCCTGAACTGAGTTTTACAGTATGCCAGGGAAGAGAACCTGCTGGTACATTCTGTTTTTCTTTCGCTCCCAGTCCAGCATGGAATGCTTCCTACTATATTTGCGTGGAATGCTGGACTGTTTACTAAGTACTATATTCTTTTACGATTTGAAGGTACGGAGACTCGTGAATTACGAAAATACATGATATGTATAAGTAGTTGAAGAGTGTGAACTATAGAAGGGAATAGGATGTCTATTTCTACGGGTTTTACAAAAAAGCTTTACCTAACGGAAATGTATATGTCGTAGCCAACTGGTTAATGGCGGGTTTCAATATTATGAAAACTGCTCGTTTTGCCTACGAACAATAGAATTCACTACCAAAATGCCTTTCTATATTCAAAATCTTGACATCTAAACCACTGCTTACGAACTGTTTGACTGTAATGGGTTGCTAGGTTACATTTGACCATTTACAGAATAAGTCATTATATCTAGCCAACGACGACGTAACAAGTTATTAATTTAAACCAATGAGGTAAAGGTAGCATGGCAGTCTGCTGCGGCCAATAAGGAGTTATGTTTTCATTACGTATGACCAATTAAAGAATAGGTCATTTTATCTAGCCAACGACGTAACAATTTATTCATTTAACGAAATGTCCTATCAAATATCTGTCAACATATCAATAATCCAGTTTTCTCTTTCTAACTTATCTATAACTGTTTTTGAAAAAAAGGACGAATATTATTGAATTACATAATTTTTCTTTTAAATATTTACTTTGACGTCATAAAAATGTGATTCAACCAATGGCAAAATTAGTCGAAGGATTGGCGTTTCGTTTTACGTAAGCAGTTAAACGCAATTATTAATAAAAAGCTCTAAAAACGTACTATAATATATTTATCGAATACTAAAACATAGCAAACATAAATTGAATAAGTTTATATATTTATTTAGTTCACATATCATACAAATAATTTGCGAATGCGTGATATTCTATAAATCACATATCACCTATTTTCTTGGAAGAACGTCACGCAAGGAGGGCCCATGCCAAATTTGAGAACTTACAGCCCGTAGCTAGTAGATATTGTGAAACGCTACTTTTTTCCTACCAGTTTTGTACCTGTACCGGTTACGCATAGCAGTCAGTTGAATATTGAAACCCGCCATTAATTAGCCACTCAATTGGACGCCTAGGCCGTTTCAACTGGCTTAAGGACAATTAGTCAAGTCGTTGATCGCAACGTTTAACCAGTTGGCTAAACGTTGTTTAGCCATTTAGTTAAATTGGATATTGTTAAATTTATGATGTTTGGTTAGGGTGTTGTGATTGTATTGAATAGTCGTCCATAAAAGAAGATAATATTTTTTATATAAAAACCGCTATATATTTTTTTTTATATTAAAACGGAACTTAGCGAGCCGAGCGAGCGAAGCGAGCGTGTTGCGGCAGCACCCGGCGATGCGCCACAATGGATTTTATTATGATTTTATTTCAATGTAAGTACTTAATTGAAATAAATAAAATAAAAAATCTAATAAAAAAAAATTTTGCTTGACTGGTTAAACGTTGAGTGTTTCGTGTTCAATCAACTATGGGCCTAGGCCGTTGATTCGGCCTAGGCGTCCAATTGATCCAATTGAGTTAACTGCGACATAGACATAATCATTATCTAGATTCAACCATATAGATAAATCATAAATGAATAAAAAGTATCACATCTATCCGCAACTGTATACGGAGCTATCGCCAAAACTTATACCACGGTAATGTTATCGTTGGAGATTTATTTCGGTAAGCTTTCGTTTTGGAGACTAGCGAATCTGGCCTTCAGTAACAAACATAAGCACATAGCGTATAATATTTGAAGTAAGATCTTTTCAGGTAAAGTAAGAAACTTTTCAGTACACATTAACGTATGAGTTTCCCAAGATACTCTGTATAAAACTAGATGTGGCACGAAAAAGGTATTAGGTACGAGTATAATAATGGATTATGTTTATAGCAAACGTTTGTATGGAATATGTTTCTCGCTAATGTTTGTACTATTATTGAGTAGATTTTTATATAGACAAAGTACCAGTAATTGTTTAGCTTATCATCATTCAGCCGTGGCCGTCGGGTCACGGACGACACTCAAAGAAAAGTACATAAGATAATTTTAGTAAATAAGAAGCGTGCGACTAGAATTGTTGGAAAGTTACAAAGTATGTGAATGTACTCAAACTATTGTGTATATTTTTTATGTTAAACGCGATGATTGTAATTTAGTTACTATCTATAGTTAACTTTTGTAAGAGTTAACATACATGTTGTTAATGCGTTGAAATTTTTCCGCGAAGTTGTTGCATAAGTTTTGCTCAATGCCTTTATATCGGTAAAATTGATTAACTAGAGTTTATTATTGGCTTGTTTTATCAGTTTTCCTTGGGTGTCTTTGGAAGAACCTTGCCAATTAGAATACATCAAAAGCATTTTCCGTGTTCTGTTGTAAAAACAAGCACCAAGTACGAGTTTATGCGAAAAATATATGATAATTATATTTTGCAAAAAAAAAAGAACGTCTGCATATTTTACTGACAAAAAGCATGTACATATAATTATTAGTACTTATACCTACTTATTGCATGTAATTTCAATAGGTGAATATATCAACTTGTTTATATTTATCAATCCTTTATACTAGCTGTATTATTGCATTTTTATGACACTGGCTAAAGACCTTGAAAGGCTGCGATTCGGCGGCATTTCGCTTTCAGCACGCATGCAAAAAGCGGTTTTACTCAATCCTGTCCGAATTATTCACCGGTTTTTGTCTCTTCTGCCCTGATCCCCGACCGACTGGTTAGATTGTGGGCCCTTCCGCCTAACATGGCGTGTAGTTTTTAAGATGCCCAATAATAAAAATAACGCTATAATTTAAATGGCACTATGAAGAGACAGAGCCTGTCCAAAACCTGCGTGAACAATCATCCACCTTATCGCATTTAACAATTAGATTGAATTAAGTTTGAACTCGAATTTACTTAAAGTAAAGACTTAACAGTTGCTTATCTATCGAAATGCTCCGTAGCTTAGTCTTATCTTAAATGCAATTTAACACCGTTGTCGTAATGAGTTACGTGCGCAAGCGGTTGTCAACTGTTATGTCCGTGAATTGGCGCAAGTCGGCACGCACGCGCACGCATTTTGTCGCCGTTATATTGTTTTCGTGATACACTTTTGATATTTAAAAAAAGAACAAGTTGACGTGATCATTTGGATGGCTTCACTAATAATAGTTATGATGTTTGTGATATAAGATCAACATGTTTATGATAGCAGGTAGGTAAGGTAATTCATGAATAATTTATTTCTAAACTGGCGTGGGCGTAGGTGAGATATCTTGATTTTTTTCATGATTGGAACTGTTTTTTAACTTCAACCTAACGTGGTGTGAATTGACGCTATTGACAATTAATGGAAAAGATTTAAGATGAAGCTTGGGTGCTTCAAAATAGCTTCCTTTTACGAGTTTCCTTTACGGTTTCACTATTAGCTCGTAACTCCAGGTGCTCGTTATTCAAACTATCATCATAAAACCTGGAAAAAATGGCTTCCTTAGTTTGTATTTTATTTAAATGACTAAAACAAAAAGCACATATGTATAGGTTGGGCAATCAATGTGATTCTATGAAATTTTATTGAAATTAGTGTAAAGTGAACATCTTACTAATATTACCTATAAATGTGAAAATTTGGATGTATGGATGTTTGTTCCTCAATCACGGGAGAACGGCTCAACGGATTTGAATGAAATTTGGCGTAGTCACAGTGTACAGTCTGGAATAGCACTAAAGCTACTTTTTATCCCGAAATTTCCGCGGGATTTGAAATTGCGCGGGTAAAACCGCGCGCAACATTTATTTTTACTATAATTGTGTCTTTTTGAGTCTGGACTCCATTCTCACCTGGTTTTAGTGAAGATGGCACATACGGGTTCAAAATAGCAGATAGTGGAATTATTACCGGAGTCTGAAATAGAACATAGTATTTTGCGGTAGAGATGATGTCGACACTTGTTAGTTTTTGGTTGTTTGTACTGCTGTATATGTATCAAATGATTTAACTGCCATCAAGATGCTGCAAATTAAGAATGGCTTTTCTAGATTAGAATATAAATACATAAATAGATAAACACCCAAAACCGGACCATTTTTTTTTCTTGTTCCTTTTGGGAATCGAACCCGCAAACACTGGCGTCTGAGGCAGACAGGTTAACGCCAGTTTTTTTAACCTAAAAAAGGGATGTCCATGTAGAATACTGACTATAAACTTCCTCAAAAGATAAGCTATCAAGGCCAAAAATATTTTTACAAATCTGCCGGTAATTTCAGAAATAAACGCTTTGAAACAAACTCTTCAGCTTTATTATGTTAGTATGAAAAAACTTCCACAACTGATGAATAAAGCTATACATCCTATATTCTTCGTGGTAACATAGAAAGAACATTAGGTATTGATTGGTGCATGCCTCTGGCAATGACCAGTAGCAGTAATAGGGCTTCTGCGCTTACACATTACGATGATCTTATTACGTATTGCGATCAGAAACGTATCAATGGTAATGAGTAGTGAAAATGTATTTGATGGGTAGCTATAGTCTGCTAGTAATCTGCATATATGCTGTTTAATTCCGGAACGAAGGTTTACGAAATAAAAGGATATTTATTAGATCCTTTTATTTAGACTTTAGTACTTACAAAATGAATTTCTCAAATGATTACGTTTACACAAAACATATTTTTAATTTCATGCAACTGAGAATGTTTTATTCTGCGTAACAGTTCCTAAAATATTTGTTGAATTTAGAAAGAATACTCAATGGACTATAATTGTTGAGTTCCTGTTCCAAAATTGTTAGCTTTAACTCGAAATTTAAATAAAGAAAAGTATTTGCAGTGAACACACCTGACCCTTCAGTGAAAGTTGGACGCAAAACAGACAGACAGACAAAACTGAAAGTATATTTTTAATATTCAAGTGCCGCATCCGGAACCAACCTTTTGTGATCTTTCGAAAAACGTGGAATAATTTTAAGGTGGAAACAAGCTCAAGACTCATTTGGCTTACCTGTGCCTTTTGCAAGGTTTTAAATACATTTTCATAATATAAAGGCAATAATAAAAAATATATAATATAAATAATATAAGCCTAGAAGAAAATGCTATTTTGTTAATAAAAACAAAAAACTTCTGTTTTCATTAAAATGATTTTATCTGAATATGTTTACAAAACAATGCTTTACAATACAATAAGCCCCAGGAGAGCTGTCTACTACATACATAACTTCACGCCTGTATCCCTTATAGGGTAGGCAGAATACCGGAGGTTATAAAACCATCTGATGTCACGTTTGACAAATGAGGTATTATAATGAAGGGGTCAGGCTATCGCCCACAAAAATGCCAATAAAACCTCTGTCCCTGAACTGAGTTTTACAGTATGCCAGGGAAGAGAACCTGCTGGTACATTCTGTTTTTCTTTCGCTCCCAGTCCAGCATGGAATGCTTCCTACTATATTTGCGTGGAATGCTGGACTGTTTACTAAGTACTATATTCTTTTACGATTTGAAGGTACGGAGACTCGTGAATTACGAAAATACATGATATGTATAAGTAGTTGAAGAGTGTGAACTATAGAAGGGAATAGGATGTCTATTTCTACGGGTTTTACAAAAAAGCTTTACCTAACGGAAATGTATATGTCGTAGCCAACTGGTTAATGGCGGGTTTCAATATTATGAAAACTGCTCGTTTTGCCTACGAACAATAGAATTCACTACCAAAATGCCTTTCTATATTCAAAATCTTGACATCTAAACCACTGCTTACGAACTGTTTGACTGTAATGGGTTGCTAGGTTACATTTGACCATTTACAGAATAAGTCATTATATCTAGCCAACGACGACGTAACAAGTTATTAATTTAAACCAATGAGGTAAAGGTAGCATGGCAGTCTGCTGCGGCCAATAAGGAGTTATGTTTTCATTACGTATGACCAATTAAAGAATAGGTCATTTTATCTAGCCAACGACGTAACAATTTATTCATTTAACGAAATGTCCTATCAAATATCTGTCAACATATCAATAATCCAGTTTTCTCTTTCTAACTTATCTATAACTGTTTTTGAAAAAAAGGACGAATATTATTGAATTACATAATTTTTCTTTTAAATATTTACTTTGACGTCATAAAAATGTGATTCAACCAATGGCAAAATTAGTCGAAGGATTGGCGTTTCGTTTTACGTAAGCAGTTAAACGCAATTATTAATAAAAAGCTCTAAAAACGTACTATAATATATTTATCGAATACTAAAACATAGCAAACATAAATTGAATAAGTTTATATATTTATTTAGTTCACATATCATACAAATAATTTGCGAATGCGTGATATTCTATAAATCACATATCACCTATTTTCTTGGAAGAACGTCACGCAAGGAGGGCCCATGCCAAATTTGAGAACTTACAGCCCGTAGCTAGTAGATATTGTGAAACGCTACTTTTTTCCTACCAGTTTTGTACCTGTACCGGTTACGCATAGCAGTCAGTTGAATATTGAAACCCGCCATTAATTAGCCACTCAATTGGACGCCTAGGCCGTTTCAACTGGCTTAAGGACAATTAGTCAAGTCGTTGATCGCAACGTTTAACCAGTTGGCTAAACGTTGTTTAGCCATTTAGTTAAATTGGATATTGTTAAATTTATGATGTTTGGTTAGGGTGTTGTGATTGTATTGAATAGTCGTCCATAAAAGAAGATAATATTTTTTATATAAAAACCGCTATATATTTTTTTTTATATTAAAACGGAACTTAGCGAGCCGAGCGAGCGAAGCGAGCGTGTTGCGGCAGCACCCGGCGATGCGCCACAATGGATTTTATTATGATTTTATTTCAATGTAAGTACTTAATTGAAATAAATAAAATAAAAAATCTAATAAAAAAAAATTTTGCTTGACTGGTTAAACGTTGAGTGTTTCGTGTTCAATCAACTATGGGCCTAGGCCGTTGATTCGGCCTAGGCGTCCAATTGATCCAATTGAGTTAACTGCGACATAGACATAATCATTATCTAGATTCAACCATATAGATAAATCATAAATGAATAAAAAGTATCACATCTATCCGCAACTGTATACGGAGCTATCGCCAAAACTTATACCACGGTAATGTTATCGTTGGAGATTTATTTCGGTAAGCTTTCGTTTTGGAGACTAGCGAAACTGGCCTTCAGTAACAAACATAAGCACATAGCGTATAATATTTGAAGTAAGATCTTTTCAGGTAAAGTAAGAAACTTTTCAGTACACATTAACGTATGAGTTTCCCAAGATACTCTGTATAAAACTAGATGTGGCACGAAAAAGGTATTAGGTACGAGTATAATAATGGATTATGTTTATAGCAAACGTTTGTATGGAATATGTTTCTCGCTAATGTTTGTACTATTATTGAGTAGATTTTTATATAGACAAAGTACCAGTAATTGTTTAGCTTATCATCATTCAGCCGTGGCCGTCGGGTCACGGACGACACTCAAAGAAAAGTACATAAGATAATTTTAGTAAATAAGAAGCGTGCGACTAGAATTGTTGGAAAGTTACAAAGTATGTGAATGTACTCAAACTATTGTGTATATTTTTTATGTTAAACGCGATGATTGTAATTTAGTTACTATCTATAGTTAACTTTTGTAAGAGTTAACATACATGTTGTTAATGCGTTGAAATTTTTCCGCGAAGTTGTTGCATAAGTTTTGCTCAATGCCTTTATATCGGTAAAATTGATTAACTAGAGTTTATTATTGGCTTGTTTTATCAGTTTTCCTTGGGTGTCTTTGGAAGAACCTTGCCAATTAGAATACATCAAAAGCATTTTCCGTGTTCTGTTGTAAAAACAAGCACCAAGTACGAGTTTATGCGAAAAATATATGATAATTATATTTTGCAAAAAAAAAAGAACGTCTGCATATTTTACTGACAAAAAGCATGTACATATAATTATTAGTACTTATACCTACTTATTGCATGTAATTTCAATAGGTGAATATATCAACTTGTTTATATTTATCAATCCTTTATACTAGCTGTATTATTGCATTTTTATGACACTGGCTAAAGACCTTGAAAGGCTGCGATTCGGCGGCATTTCGCTTTCAGCACGCATGCAAAAAGCGGTTTTACTCAATCCTGTCCGAATTATTCACCGGTTTTTGTCTCTTCTGCCCTGATCCCCGACCGACTGGTTAGATTGTGGGCCCTTCCGCCTAACATGGCGTGTAGTTTTTAAGATGCCCAATAATAAAAATAACGCTATAATTTAAATGGCACTATGAAGAGACAGAGCCTGTCCAAAACCTGCGTGAACAATCATCCACCTTATCGCATTTAACAATTAGATTGAATTAAGTTTGAACTCGAATTTACTTAAAGTAAAGACTTAACAGTTGCTTATCTATCGAAATGCTCCGTAGCTTAGTCTTATCTTAAATGCAATTTAACACCGTTGTCGTAATGAGTTACGTGCGCAAGCGGTTGTCAACTGTTATGTCCGTGAATTGGCGCAAGTCGGCACGCACGCGCACGCATTTTGTCGCCGTTATATTGTTTTCGTGATACACTTTTGATATTTAAAAAAAGAACAAGTTGACGTGATCATTTGGATGGCTTCACTAATAATAGTTATGATGTTTGTGATATAAGATCAACATGTTTATGATAGCAGGTAGGTAAGGTAATTCATGAATAATTTATTTCTAAACTGGCGTGGGCGTAGGTGAGATATCTTGATTTTTTTCATGATTGGAACTGTTTTTTAACTTCAACCTAACGTGGTGTGAATTGACGCTATTGACAATTAATGGAAAAGATTTAAGATGAAGCTTGGGTGCTTCAAAATAGCTTCCTTTTACGAGTTTCCTTTACGGTTTCACTATTAGCTCGTAACTCCAGGTGCTCGTTATTCAAACTATCATCATAAAACCTGGAAAAAATGGCTTCCTTAGTTTGTATTTTATTTAAATGACTAAAACAAAAAGCACATATGTATAGGTTGGGCAATCAATGTGATTCTATGAAATTTTATTGAAATTAGTGTAAAGTGAACATCTTACTAATATTACCTATAAATGTGAAAATTTGGATGTATGGATGTTTGTTCCTCAATCACGGGAGAACGGCTCAACGGATTTGAATGAAATTTGGCGTAGTCACAGTGTACAGTCTGGAATAGCACTAAAGCTACTTTTTATCCCGAAATTTCCGCGGGATTTGAAATTGCGCGGGTAAAACCGCGCGCAACATTTATTTTTACTATAATTGTGTCTTTTTGAGTCTGGACTCCATTCTCACCTGGTTTTAGTGAAGATGGCACATACGGGTTCAAAATAGCAGATAGTGGAATTATTACCGGAGTCTGAAATAGAACATAGTATTTTGCGGTAGAGATGATGTCGACACTTGTTAGTTTTTGGTTGTTTGTACTGCTGTATATGTATCAAATGATTTAACTGCCATCAAGATGCTGCAAATTAAGAATGGCTTTTCTAGATTAGAATATAAATACATAAATAGATAAACACCCAAAACCGGACCATTTTTTTTTCTTGTTCCTTTTGGGAATCGAACCCGCAAACACTGGCGTCTGAGGCAGACAGGTTAACGCCAGTTTTTTTAACCTAAAAAAGGGATGTCCATGTAGAATACTGACTATAAACTTCCTCAAAAGATAAGCTATCAAGGCCAAAAATATTTTTACAAATCTGCCGGTAATTTCAGAAATAAACGCTTTGAAACAAACTCTTCAGCTTTATTATGTTAGTATGAAAAAACTTCCACAACTGATGAATAAAGCTATACATCCTATATTCTTCGTGGTAACATAGAAAGAACATTAGGTATTGATTGGTGCATGCCTCTGGCAATGACCAGTAGCAGTAATAGGGCTTCTGCGCTTACACATTACGATGATCTTATTACGTATTGCGATCAGAAACGTATCAATGGTAATGAGTAGTGAAAATGTATTTGATGGGTAGCTATAGTCTGCTAGTAATCTGCATATATGCTGTTTAATTCCGGAACGAAGGTTTACGAAATAAAAGGATATTTATTAGATCCTTTTATTTAGACTTTAGTACTTACAAAATGAATTTCTCAAATGATTACGTTTACACAAAACATATTTTTAATTTCATGCAACTGAGAATGTTTTATTCTGCGTAACAGTTCCTAAAATATTTGTTGAATTTAGAAAGAATACTCAATGGACTATAATTGTTGAGTTCCTGTTCCAAAATTGTTAGCTTTAACTCGAAATTTAAATAAAGAAAAGTATTTGCAGTGAACACACCTGACCCTTCAGTGAAAGTTGGACGCAAAACAGACAGACAGACAAAACTGAAAGTATATTTTTAATATTCAAGTGCCGCATCCGGAACCAACCTTTTGTGATCTTTCGAAAAACGTGGAATAATTTTAAGGTGGAAACAAGCTCAAGACTCATTTGGCTTACCTGTGCCTTTTGCAAGGTTTTAAATACATTTTCATAATATAAAGGCAATAATAAAAAATATATAATATAAATAATATAAGCCTAGAAGAAAATGCTATTTTGTTAATAAAAACAAAAAACTTCTGTTTTCATTAAAATGATTTTATCTGAATATGTTTACAAAACAATGCTTTACAATACAATAAGCCCCAGGAGAGCTGTCTACTACATACATAACTTCACGCCTGTATCCCTTATAGGGTAGGCAGAATACCGGAGGTTATAAAACCATCTGATGTCACGTTTGACAAATGAGGTATTATAATGAAGGGGTCAGGCTATCGCCCACAAAAATGCCAATAAAACCTCTGTCCCTGAACTGAGTTTTACAGTATGCCAGGGAAGAGAACCTGCTGGTACATTCTGTTTTTCTTTCGCTCCCAGTCCAGCATGGAATGCTTCCTACTATATTTGCGTGGAATGCTGGACTGTTTACTAAGTACTATATTCTTTTACGATTTGAAGGTACGGAGACTCGTGAATTACGAAAATACATGATATGTATAAGTAGTTGAAGAGTGTGAACTATAGAAGGGAATAGGATGTCTATTTCTACGGGTTTTACAAAAAAGCTTTACCTAACGGAAATGTATATGTCGTAGCCAACTGGTTAATGGCGGGTTTCAATATTATGAAAACTGCTCGTTTTGCCTACGAACAATAGAATTCACTACCAAAATGCCTTTCTATATTCAAAATCTTGACATCTAAACCACTGCTTACGAACTGTTTGACTGTAATGGGTTGCTAGGTTACATTTGACCATTTACAGAATAAGTCATTATATCTAGCCAACGACGACGTAACAAGTTATTAATTTAAACCAATGAGGTAAAGGTAGCATGGCAGTCTGCTGCGGCCAATAAGGAGTTATGTTTTCATTACGTATGACCAATTAAAGAATAGGTCATTTTATCTAGCCAACGACGTAACAATTTATTCATTTAACGAAATGTCCTATCAAATATCTGTCAACATATCAATAATCCAGTTTTCTCTTTCTAACTTATCTATAACTGTTTTTGAAAAAAAGGACGAATATTATTGAATTACATAATTTTTCTTTTAAATATTTACTTTGACGTCATAAAAATGTGATTCAACCAATGGCAAAATTAGTCGAAGGATTGGCGTTTCGTTTTACGTAAGCAGTTAAACGCAATTATTAATAAAAAGCTCTAAAAACGTACTATAATATATTTATCGAATACTAAAACATAGCAAACATAAATTGAATAAGTTTATATATTTATTTAGTTCACATATCATACAAATAATTTGCGAATGCGTGATATTCTATAAATCACATATCACCTATTTTCTTGGAAGAACGTCACGCAAGGAGGGCCCATGCCAAATTTGAGAACTTACAGCCCGTAGCTAGTAGATATTGTGAAACGCTACTTTTTTCCTACCAGTTTTGTACCTGTACCGGTTACGCATAGCAGTCAGTTGAATATTGAAACCCGCCATTAATTAGCCACTCAATTGGACGCCTAGGCCGTTTCAACTGGCTTAAGGACAATTAGTCAAGTCGTTGATCGCAACGTTTAACCAGTTGGCTAAACGTTGTTTAGCCATTTAGTTAAATTGGATATTGTTAAATTTATGATGTTTGGTTAGGGTGTTGTGATTGTATTGAATAGTCGTCCATAAAAGAAGATAATATTTTTTATATAAAAACCGCTATATATTTTTTTTTATATTAAAACGGAACTTAGCGAGCCGAGCGAGCGAAGCGAGCGTGTTGCGGCAGCACCCGGCGATGCGCCACAATGGATTTTATTATGATTTTATTTCAATGTAAGTACTTAATTGAAATAAATAAAATAAAAAATCTAATAAAAAAAAATTTTGCTTGACTGGTTAAACGTTGAGTGTTTCGTGTTCAATCAACTATGGGCCTAGGCCGTTGATTCGGCCTAGGCGTCCAATTGATCCAATTGAGTTAACTGCGACATAGACATAATCATTATCTAGATTCAACCATATAGATAAATCATAAATGAATAAAAAGTATCACATCTATCCGCAACTGTATACGGAGCTATCGCCAAAACTTATACCACGGTAATGTTATCGTTGGAGATTTATTTCGGTAAGCTTTCGTTTTGGAGACTAGCGAAACTGGCCTTCAGTAACAAACATAAGCACATAGCGTATAATATTTGAAGTAAGATCTTTTCAGGTAAAGTAAGAAACTTTTCAGTACACATTAACGTATGAGTTTCCCAAGATACTCTGTATAAAACTAGATGTGGCACGAAAAAGGTATTAGGTACGAGTATAATAATGGATTATGTTTATAGCAAACGTTTGTATGGAATATGTTTCTCGCTAATGTTTGTACTATTATTGAGTAGATTTTTATATAGACAAAGTACCAGTAATTGTTTAGCTTATCATCATTCAGCCGTGGCCGTCGGGTCACGGACGACACTCAAAGAAAAGTACATAAGATAATTTTAGTAAATAAGAAGCGTGCGACTAGAATTGTTGGAAAGTTACAAAGTATGTGAATGTACTCAAACTATTGTGTATATTTTTTATGTTAAACGCGATGATTGTAATTTAGTTACTATCTATAGTTAACTTTTGTAAGAGTTAACATACATGTTGTTAATGCGTTGAAATTTTTCCGCGAAGTTGTTGCATAAGTTTTGCTCAATGCCTTTATATCGGTAAAATTGATTAACTAGAGTTTATTATTGGCTTGTTTTATCAGTTTTCCTTGGGTGTCTTTGGAAGAACCTTGCCAATTAGAATACATCAAAAGCATTTTCCGTGTTCTGTTGTAAAAACAAGCACCAAGTACGAGTTTATGCGAAAAATATATGATAATTATATTTTGCAAAAAAAAAAGAACGTCTGCATATTTTACTGACAAAAAGCATGTACATATAATTATTAGTACTTATACCTACTTATTGCATGTAATTTCAATAGGTGAATATATCAACTTGTTTATATTTATCAATCCTTTATACTAGCTGTATTATTGCATTTTTATGACACTGGCTAAAGACCTTGAAAGGCTGCGATTCGGCGGCATTTCGCTTTCAGCACGCATGCAAAAAGCGGTTTTACTCAATCCTGTCCGAATTATTCACCGGTTTTTGTCTCTTCTGCCCTGATCCCCGACCGACTGGTTAGATTGTGGGCCCTTCCGCCTAACATGGCGTGTAGTTTTTAAGATGCCCAATAATAAAAATAACGCTATAATTTAAATGGCACTATGAAGAGACAGAGCCTGTCCAAAACCTGCGTGAACAATCATCCACCTTATCGCATTTAACAATTAGATTGAATTAAGTTTGAACTCGAATTTACTTAAAGTAAAGACTTAACAGTTGCTTATCTATCGAAATGCTCCGTAGCTTAGTCTTATCTTAAATGCAATTTAACACCGTTGTCGTAATGAGTTACGTGCGCAAGCGGTTGTCAACTGTTATGTCCGTGAATTGGCGCAAGTCGGCACGCACGCGCACGCATTTTGTCGCCGTTATATTGTTTTCGTGATACACTTTTGATATTTAAAAAAAGAACAAGTTGACGTGATCATTTGGATGGCTTCACTAATAATAGTTATGATGTTTGTGATATAAGATCAACATGTTTATGATAGCAGGTAGGTAAGGTAATTCATGAATAATTTATTTCTAAACTGGCGTGGGCGTAGGTGAGATATCTTGATTTTTTTCATGATTGGAACTGTTTTTTAACTTCAACCTAACGTGGTGTGAATTGACGCTATTGACAATTAATGGAAAAGATTTAAGATGAAGCTTGGGTGCTTCAAAATAGCTTCCTTTTACGAGTTTCCTTTACGGTTTCACTATTAGCTCGTAACTCCAGGTGCTCGTTATTCAAACTATCATCATAAAACCTGGAAAAAATGGCTTCCTTAGTTTGTATTTTATTTAAATGACTAAAACAAAAAGCACATATGTATAGGTTGGGCAATCAATGTGATTCTATGAAATTTTATTGAAATTAGTGTAAAGTGAACATCTTACTAATATTACCTATAAATGTGAAAATTTGGATGTATGGATGTTTGTTCCTCAATCACGGGAGAACGGCTCAACGGATTTGAATGAAATTTGGCGTAGTCACAGTGTACAGTCTGGAATAGCACTAAAGCTACTTTTTATCCCGAAATTTCCGCGGGATTTGAAATTGCGCGGGTAAAACCGCGCGCAACATTTATTTTTACTATAATTGTGTCTTTTTGAGTCTGGACTCCATTCTCACCTGGTTTTAGTGAAGATGGCACATACGGGTTCAAAATAGCAGATAGTGGAATTATTACAATTATTATAATTATTTATTTTTAATTTAATTTAATTTCAATTTAATTTGTATTATACCCACTGATGAAAATTATAATTCATAAATTTAATAAATAACTAGATAACTAACACTAGTCATTAAGGTTAAAATTTGTCATTACTAACACCTATGGATGTAACATCTGAAATAAATATATTTGAATTTGAATTTGAATTTGAATTACCGGAGTCTGAAATAGAACATAGTATTTTGCGGTAGAGATGATGTCGACACTTGTTAGTTTTTGGTTGTTTGTACTGCTGTATATGTATCAAATGATTTAACTGCCATCAAGATGCTGCAAATTAAGAATGGCTTTTCTAGATTTTTTATCAGCACGTAGAAATGGGATGTCAATATGCCGAAGTAAACTCAATCCCTGAAATTAAATTTAATATTATTATGATAACTTTTGTGTTAAAAAGCTAAATAGAAATCAAAGATTTCAACCCTATAAAAGTGTATAGGGTTGATGTCTCTACTGGCAATTTCTTCTTAAACTGTATGTAAATCGACATGTAAACAACAACTAGCTGTGACATTACATTGGCATTGGCACGCATGAGTAGCGGTCTTGTGCATTTCCTGTGAAGTCCTAGTCAGGTAGTTATCTACCACTTTCTGCAATGATCACTTCTGACAACGAGTTCTTTTTCTCTCGGTCGTCCTTTTACCTAAAACCTGTTCTAAGAGTTAAGTTATTCAGTCCTTCATGAAGTGTATTTGTACCTATTTTGAAACGTCTATGTAGGTACATAACTTGGGATGTAAAACATACATATACCTACTTACATACATACATAACGTCACGCTTTTCTTTTTCTTTTTTTAAACCGGACAATCACAATGGTCCCTAAGTAAGCATAGGTTGTGTTCTGGGATACCTTGCCATGTAGCGAACTAGGGGGAGCTTAGAATATAAATAAATACATAAATAAATAAACACCCAGACACGGAACATTTTTTTTTCTTGTTCCGTGCGGGAATCGGACACGCAACCACTGCACTGGCGTCTGAGGCAGACACGTCTACCCCATCGCCAAAGTGAGCGTCATACCCTTTAGGGTAGGCAGAGACAAGGAAATACCAATTGGGTTCTTTTCACTAAGCCCTTTTATAAGAATACCTACTTATTAGGTACATGTTGAGACTATAATAATGAATTTTTAAAGTATTAAAATTAAGTATATTGTTTTATATTTCACAGGCACTTGAAACATGCAGTCCCTAAATCTAACCATGAAATATTGAATATTATCATATTTTATGCAAAACATTCTTATTCAATATCGTCCCATTTCCCACCAATACTAAAAGCAAATAAAAGTCTCAACTAAGAAATACCATATCGTATCTAAAGCACTAGTCCGTTACCTAACGGACGACCACTAGTAACCACGTCTCGTTGGGATTTATGTTTTATTCATAGTTAATGCTGATAATGCAGTTAGTCATAGCAACGGTAACAGGGCTGACCGAGAGCCTTATTGTAGCGTGCGCAAACGCAGGCGCCACGATTTCTACGCCCACTAACGATTCTAATCTAAACATCTGGAGCTAGAAGTTTATGTTGTCTTGGTAGTTATGATCAATTTGGTTTAACAAATTTAGCAAAAATCTTATTTTTGACCAATAGATAGATAGTTGTATTGTCATAATAAGTATTTTCAATGTCAAAGGCATAATACATACATACATAACTTCACGCCTGTATTTTTACGGGGTACACAAAACACCAGAGGCCACAAAGCCATCGGATGACAGGATTGACAAAATTTGGAGGTATTATAATGATGGAGAGACAATAGCAGTGAGGTCAGCCTATCGCCTACAAAAACGTCATTAAAACCACCGTCCCTTAATTGACTTTTACAGTATGCCCGGGAAGAAAAGCAGATTTTTTTCGCTCCCAGTCCAGCACGGAAGCTCACAACACAAAATTCTTAATAACACTCTTGAATAAAGTCATTTTTTAAAACAAAAGGTAGTAGGTACAGTCTGCAACAGAATTATGTATACCACCCTGTCTCCCGCACTCATACAATAAGGTAGTTTTTACGGTAGGCACAGGTCAACAATTCTTTAACACTTATAAATTATTGATTCGATAAATGATCAATGAGGTCAATTGTTTTCTTAGCCTTTAACCATGTTAAACCTGCCTTTATAAAACTTATAAATGGTGCTATAAAATTTGTAGCTAAATTTACGAAATATTCTTTAATTCTACTAATCGAACTTTATTAAGAGTCGATCTAATAATAACGCATGAACTGCGATGACCCCAAACCTTCTTTCATCCAAGTCAAACCTGTTATTTTTTCATAAAGGATTCGCATGACGACACTGAGTTTGCATATCAGCATGCAACCTGATAATATACCAATTTCATTATGTTTATAGCCATAAAAATAATTAAAGTAACTATTTAAGTAACTTTGAGCAATGATATTAATAGAGGTAGAGTTGTCATGTTTGAAGAATCTTGGGAACATCATTTGTGATAGATAAACTGTATTGCTGACAGAAAGTTATGCATAGCTTGAGAGTTACAAAGGTGTTATGTGATTGCAACTACATATTTATAAAGTTAAATAAATAATATTACTTCCATGCTGGACTGGGAGTGAAAGAAAAACATAGAATGTGCCAGCTGCTTCTCTTCCCGGGCATACTGTAAAAGTCGGTTAAGGGACAGAGATTTTATTGGCATTTTTGTGGGCGATAGGCTGACCCCCTGTCACTGCAATAGCCTCTCGCAATCATTATAATACCTCATTAGTCAAACGTGACATCAGTTGGTCTTATAACCTCTGATGTTCTGCCTACCCCATAAGGGATACAGGCGTGAAGTTATGTATGTAATGTATAAGTAAATTGTAATGTACTTAATCCTTTTCTATTATTTAGAGAATCCTTGTTAAATTCGGACCTAGGACGAGACGTGCCACAGTAGAAAACTCAACGATTGTTCTTCGAAAGGCGTCATAGCAAAAGGGAATATGAGTCTTTTTAGGAAATCCTGGAGGCCGTTTTGTTTATTTATTGAATAAATTCAAACATGGGTTACGACTTTCACCGCTTTACTACAAAAAAGATAGACGCCTGTTCAACCCTAGTTTAGTAACAAAAGTCCTAATAAAAAAACAAGTTTTTGTAAGTATAAGTTTGATATTCTCATAGAATATCGGAAAAACACTTAAAATTTTCATCTTTTTCGTAATTTTTTATGATGGAGTAAAGTTTTCAGTATCGTGTTTTGAACCACATATTTATAAAATATATTAAACAAACTTCAACATATATTTTTATCCGATCCAAACAAACAATATTGGCCGGTTATAATGAATTTGAAAACGCATAGATTTCGCGAATTGGGCCCTTAAACTGGGGTTGAACAGGCGTCTAACTTTTTTACATTAACATAACTGACACAGAACATTTTCAAAACCATTCAAAGGCTCAGAAACAAACTGAAGGTTTCATAGTCGAAAAATAGCCCTTTAACTCAAGATTTGTAAACTGTTTTTGCTTTGTAAATAAAGCAATATCTAAACTACATATAGTAACAATTTGTGGTTTAACTAAGATCTGAAGACCGCCGAATCCAATTAAGATGCCAATTATACACTGCCAGATACAGTTACGCTAAGCTCACACATCCAATTACTATAATACTAATGACATGAGCAAATATCTTTATCTCAACTTTGTCTCATTGATACAGTGGGCATTATCAAAATATTCTATACTCATGCTGAACAAGGCCTTAGTAATTATTAACAAATAAACAATGGTAGCTTAAGGGTTCTTACATTGAGAAACAGGTTTCCAGTACACATACATTATAAGCTAATCAATTTTGGACAGTATACGTGCTTACATAAGAGTGCTTTCATAAAGGAACAGATTACCGGTACGGACAAACCTGTGCGGGTCCGGTTCCTTTATGAAAGCACTCTTATGTAAGCACCGTAAAGGTTTATTTTATAATATTCGTATACCCCGGAAAAGCGTGTCGTAACTAAGTAAGGTAGCTAATTGAAGTGACAGACGCTTTGTAATTTAATACTCGTAGAACTCCTTCAGAGGTCATCAAACTAGCGATGAAGACTACCAAATATTATGATTCTTCTTCTTCTTTTAGTTTAATGGCAACCAGCCGTCGTTACTAGGCGATCTGGAATATAAAATCAATTAAAAAAATACGTTCCTTCAAACTATACATAATAATCCTGTCTAAGACGAGTCAGATAATAAACTATTTCAAGTATAAAGATTTAAAAAAAACCTATCAAGATGAAACGTCAATATGTTCGGAGGCTTTGTTTCGTCGCAAGAGGTGACATTCGGGGCTGTCGTCGGACGGAACAAAGCACATCCGCAGATTAGTTCCGCCGCTCACGCTGCGCGTACGCAACCTAAACACGCGCTGTATTGGTGGACGCATGGCCTCCGATTACAGATGATAAACTTGTTTAATTAAAATAATTCTTAGGAATAACTTGTTTTTCAAAGAGTTTTTTTTTACTTTATGTGTGAATTCAACTTTTAATATGATAAATATTTGCAATAGGTTTTATAAGTTATTTATCAAATTTCTATAGGACGAACATTAACCTAGAAAAATGTCAATATGACAAATGTCACTGGTCAATAAAAAAAGGATAATGAATCCCTGAGCAAGCTCTAACGGTGCTCCTAGTTCTTATAGGTCTAAGATCCTTTTCATATATAATATACCTATGCAAATATACCTATAAATATACCTATGCAAGGAAGCAAATGAAGACTCCTGACATCATTATTTTAAATTGCAATTTATTTAGGTACCTACTTGAAACTTCGTTTTTTCATTATACATATTTAACTGAATTTTTTCGGGTTCCTATTTGTTCATACTTGTAAACATAGATTTCATACCATTATGTCATTACAATCAAGTAATAATATTATAAAAATTGTAGATCATTCTACCCACACCCTAAGTTACTAGTTAAGTAAGATTATGTCGAGAAATAGTCTTGAGAGCACGCACTTCGTTTTGTCACACCAGCTTAGTCTCAAGACACGAGCGTTGAGCACGTTGCGGTATGTAGCTGTCGCATTCTGAAGAAGGCTTTAAAACTGGTGGGTTAAATTGAACCTTAGTTGTTAGTAAATAAAAGTTAAAAAAATCTGAAATATCTTACCTCGGTGGTCCTCGCTCTTAGTCGGATTTTTTACGTTATCTGGCCAATGATAACATCAAAAATTTTCGTATTGGTGTAACATTAAATTGCTTTTCGGGTGCCTTTTTAGCAATATCTTTACGTGAGTTGGCCGTCTCGAATCAATTGCCAATTAAATAATTTTAAATAAGTAACTTTCCAAACATCAATAGCCTCGTAGGTATGGGAGAACGGGTATGGTTGTCTCACGGATTGGTTGTCATAACTGTCATAAAACAAGACTGAACGAATGAATATTTCAATAACAAGCGCCGAAGAAGCGCAAGAGCGCTTCACCTCAGATACTCAGGTGAAGCGGAGAGGTAGCTGTCGCTCTTGCACTTCTTCTTCGCTTGTTTTATGACCTTTGTGACCCTTTGCGTTCTCCCCTATCTAGCCTAGTGCCTGTACTTAGTAATATCGTACCTATAACAAGAGAAAAACATCCGTTAGGTATTGGATATTTAAGACAGCGCTTTCAGATCATCCTCTGTAACTATAAATCATAATCATCGTCATCAACCTTTCATCAACGCCAATTACGTCATCGCCTCGGAGACCGAGCACCTAAACGTGCTGTCAACATTCTGTTACGTCAAATGATAAAAGCCTTAGTAAGCCTTAGATTAACAAGATTCTTTATATTAATTATAAAATAAAGTTTATTTTATTCTGATATTCTCACGGAATTCCGATCTAAGCGGGTGAAGCCGCAGTTCACAGCTATTACTTCATACAATGCTCGTGATCCCGCACCAATAACATTCGCGTAAAGCAAGCTATTCGAGGAACTCCACATACAAATTGATTCGCAGTATTACGCCACGAGGTTGTCGCATTCTTTACCTCATAAATAAACGATAAATAGCCTTTTGTTTCTGCCTGTCCACTAAACAGGTATGTTATATTACTATAGCGCAGTAACTCCGCGGATTTCAATAGATGTATGCTAATAATTTATTGTTATATTTATTGTTATAGCTATAGAAATTATGATTTATGTTGTTTTCATGCAAAGAAAGTTCCTGGCGTATAATAACATTACGGCTAACTAGGTTTTATTTTAAATATTTAATTAAATAAGATATTACGGCTGTACAAACCTTGTCCTTGGTTTAATATAAATAGTTTAAAAATCGTTTTGATTGTCTCTCTTTACAATCCCAAGTCATATAAAAAACTCTTATTATTCAGTAAATGAAACTAGAATTGACCAAAGAGTCCACTATTAATTTCATAAGCTACAGCCTACAAACTAAACAGAGTATTCAACAGCAGCCTATTACAAACAAAAAACCTTCTATAACACTAAGCTGAGAAAGGCTTTGGATAATAAAACAATACACAATAGCGTATTGCACAAGGGTAAAGTAGTTACCGTCCCTTCGCACCACCTCAGCCCTCCATTCGATACTCTCGATCGATGCTGTATATCGAAACGAATGCCATTGCGCAACGTGTGCAGCGCGCCTTACTGCGGAATCAGCGAAGCGAATACGGTAATGTCGTTTTTAGGATAGCTTATCTGTGCGTTAGGAAAAATCGGCGGGCATTTTTTTTCATTTTTTTTTATTCAGTTTTCAGCCAGATTCTTTCTAGCTTTTATTCTTAACTTTTATAAAGTTATTGTGGTGCTGTATAGTGCGTATGACAGTTTAAGTAATTATTTCTGTCTGCAAAACGTTAGAAATTAAGTTGCGGTGTAGGAAACACCTCATAATAAATTATTAATATCATCAGTTCATTGCAACACTCATAGTGGCAGTAAAGGATTACTTCGAAATGTAAAGAGTTTAAATATTGAGAAGCGGTAGAAATATTCCTTAACCGCACATTAACAGACAGTTAACATATTTATTTAAATATTTGACAAAAACTTTTTACTTTTTTACGATTGTTTTCTATTTGCATTAGAAATTGTCAACAAACATTATACCGTGAATGTATATTATATGTGTTTTCTTTCCGCTTACAGATCGGGTCGGTGACCACATGCCGTCGTCATGGTGATCGTTACCAGGGTAAGACATATTTGCATTTCACGTCGTCTAACTAATTAGCGAGTCAACGAAACATTCTATCTTAGCTCTGTTATAACTTGTAGTGAGCCGAGAAGCTAATGCCTGTCTTTGAAAGAACTGATTTTCTAAATCAAGAAATAAAAACTTTTATTTGTAAAGTACCTGTAGAGTAACGGAAATAATAACGAAGATGCAGAAGTTTGCAAATGTGGAAGTGTAAAAAAATATAAGTCAAAGAAACATCTCATTCTCTTTAAATATTTTAGGCGTGATATTTCGCTGATAGATCTAAGTACGATCCAAATCATCCGATTATCGCAACGTTTTGCGAGTGTTCTGTCGATCACAGCATATGGTGGCCATGTACGCAAAAAAAACAGTGCTGTCTGAACTCTCTCCATTTGTAATCTCCTAGTCGTAGTTATTCGAAGTCCTACACCAAACGCCATCTTTATAGGGCTTCACCAGACGGTATGGATCCGTTTGAGTAAAATTCCTTCTTACATACATAACCTCACGTCACCCTTTGAGGTAGGCAGAGACAAAGGCGCACCAATTACTACGATTCAGACATACATCTTTCGCTTCTTCCACGTTCATTAATCTTTTCATACATGACCACCGGTTACGGGTACTTTTCACTAGGCGCTTCAGAATGTCGCCAATTTGATCAGCATACAATTGCTTCATAATGCTACAAACACAAGTTTGAACACTCTAATTTGAATCAAATACAATAATAGTATTTTGATAGTTAAAACAAATACTGTTAACTGTAATTTATTCATCTACATAAATACATACATAACTTCACGCCTGTATCCTTTATGCGGTAGGCAGAACATCAGAGGTTATAAGACCAACTGATGTCACGTTTGACTAATGAGGTATTATAATGATTGCGAGAGGCTATTGCAGTGACAGGGGGTCAGCCTATCGCCCACAAAAATGCCAATAAAACCTCTGTCCCTTAACCGACTTTTACAGTATGCCCGGGAAGAGAAGCAGCTGGCACATTCTATGTTTTTCTTTCGCTCCCAGTCCAGCATGGAAGTAGCATTCATCGAATTAAGACAAAACATCATTCTATTATTCCAAAAGCGCTCTAGCTTTCAAAGTCCTCCGCAATCAGTAATGATTCATAATAACAGCTCTACAACTTCATCTAGGTCTCGGATAGGAAGTGTCAAGTGTTATTACGAGTTTAGTTCAACTTGAACACGTTTGACAGGACTTGACGTATAAATGTTGAAAGTGGACATCAGAGACTTAGTCGCGGCGGCGCGATAAGACTTACAGGTTTCAATTCAATACACTCGTAAATCTTACAAAACAAACCGGGTTTTAGGATTTTAAATGTATGTTTGCAGTGTTTATTTGCTGTATACTTAAATTAAATCCATTTTTTCACCAGATTGACATAAGTTTAAGTCATATTTTACATTTCAATTCGACATTTCGGCGTCCTCACAGAAACTGTGGTCGCAAATGACACCTCCATTAGCAGGTGTTAAGTTGACAATTAGGAAAGTCAAATGAACACTTTCTCGTGCGAAGTTTTAAAAATAGCGCTGTTTCCATTTTCTTAATTTTGTTCGAAGTTTTTTGACAAGCTTCGTATAGTTTAAGGAAAGTACGTATTATGAACTTTCTTAAGTTCATAATACGTACCTTTCTTAATACGTACTTGATCATGATTCAAGCATAGATTCGCTGTCAATTCCTCATATAGAAATGTCAAAATATCTATACTTGAGTAGAGTTCAAGACAGGCGCGGTCGCAGACTGAAATTTTGGGGGGGGGTCACAACATTTTTTTTCAAACAGAAGTATATACTTATTTACTCTTTATAGTTTATTTAAAAAACTACAGATAAACATAAAAGGATAACAATGTACAAAAGGCGCTCTTATCGCTCTACAGCGATCTCTACCAGACAACCTAGCCTCTACTCTTTAAAGGGGTTCATCTTTTCGTGATTTTGAGGAGGTCATGTCCCCTGTGTGTGACCTCCTGGGACCGCGCCTGGTTCAAGACAAAGGCACGTTTAAGGACAGGTGGCGCGTTTCGTTTCGTTTTCATTACATTGTCGGCTTTACTCTAAACCAGCGGATAGTTCCATTAGTTCCATAGTAAAGCGCGCTGTCTGTCCTTAAACGTGCCCTAAGTAAGCTGATATAATCTTAACCTAAGTGTTGTAACTATTAACTTTCTAACAGCCTTTTCATAAATCAACAATCAACCATCGACTTAAGAAATCTGCATAACATATACCCACCTACCTACAATTAATAAAACGTTTACCTTTCAGCCCGTTCACACATGCTCCTTTTTACTGGATACCTTTTTATCGTAAATACGTATAGGTACTGAATACTGTGCCATATGTGAAGTCGCTCATACAACTCTATGCGCCATCGATGAAAAAAAAACATATCCGGTAAAACGTATCCAGTAAAACGGACCATGTGTGAACGGGCTGTTTGTTACGTGCACGAAAGGTGATTGCCAAGTTATGTTACGACATTTGACAATAGCATTGTTTAGGTTACGTCTTACACTAGCAGTTTAGCTGATTAAACTTATTATCCCGTGGGAATTACCTACTGGATAAAGTATTCCCCGTGTTATTTCTGGATTTTGTACCTTTCTTCGATGTAGCGTGTTCCCCTGCCTCATTATTTACAAATAGGTATTATTTCCTTAAAGATTAAATTTTAAAGGAAATAATAAGTTTAAAACTGAATAAAACGCTCGAGGCCAGAGGCTCATTGAAATGAATGAGGTCTCACAAGGTTAAATATAGCAATTGTTTTCATGTAATTAATAAGCAAACAATCAAAACATTTTTTTTCTACCTAACAGTTAATCTTGACATTTTAAACTTTTAAATATTCTCGTTACAGACAAATGAAACTACTTCCCATGCAAAATGTTCGTATTATCAGTGAAAACTCATTTTGCATAAATCTTTTTTCGAAACTTCGCTTTAATAATATGCTTTTAAACGTAAAAGAACAGTCAATACAACCAGTTCGGTGGCTGCTTGGGAACATAACATAATGTTTGTATATGAAACCGGAGACCGCTACACAACAAAGCGACGTACGCGCACGACGACTTCTTACATAAGTTCAAGGCCCTGCGATGATTCGGTTATATTTAAATTAGTTTAACTTACTTCGTTCGAATGGTTACCTGTCAATAAAGGGCTTAGCGGTGGGTACACCAAAAAATACTTTCACTTAAAGGTTATTAAAATATTTATTGAAGATTAACCGTTTACAGCAGTTTTAGAAACCTGTTCTAAAAATAGCGTCAGGCTTTGCTGTCTTTAATGACAAAAGCTTTGGGTCTACATAAGTTCTAAGTCGGACTGACCTACGTGATACAGGCTTTTCTCAGACAGAACCATCATTCGTCATTCACCCGCATAATTTTGTTTACGCGCTAAGTGGCGGAAACGCAAAGTAAGTTTTGCGGTCGCTTGCAGTAACTTTATATGGCTATGAGCTATTCCTGAGTTTATTTTCTATTATAGACTAAACCTCAATTTAAATTTAATCTCATTTTTAGCAAGTTATGATGAGTTAGAAGTTTGAGCACACACATTGTAAAATCCACTGTATTCGTCAAAGTTCAGAGTGGTTTTATATCTATTTGCAAAAAAAAACTACAATATTGCATTATGAACAGATCATCTGTTAATTTTATGCCTTATATGAAATGTAATAAAAAATAAACACGTAACCAAAATAAAACCCAAAAAGAAGTAATTTTGAAAGTAAGCAACTTTTCACTTAACATTCGAAACAGGGACCACTTTTCTCCATGCACCTTCACAGTTGGCATCAAAATGGTCGCTCTACACCAAAACGAGAGCGAGAGTGGAGCGCCTGCGCCCGTGCACAATGCCTTGTAAATTGTATGCTGTACAATATCCCTGCACTTCATTGCTTTGATAATCGATCGGCATATTGAGGATTATCATTATGTACCATTAGAAAAGATAGCAACTAGGTCACTCTAGTAACATAAAACAGAAATAATAATTGTTTGAAGCCACAAAAACGTTCTTAACGTTCTTAAACCTACACAAAGTTACAATTAGCTTATATTTTAGCGAAGCGTTTGTATAGTCCCAGTCCCATTATATCTAATAATTTGATTTTAAAGAACTGAACTAAATATAAGAAGCGTTATTATTCTAAGATATAAGATAAATTCAAGTACAGAAGATAGCAGATCAAGCGTTACATTACCTGTCAAATTTCCCCAACCAATTTTAACTTAATGTCGAGGGCATAGAGTTCAGATTCAAGTCAAGTTTTTTGACAGATTTCTAACTTGCTACGATCTCTAAATAAAATTGAAATTGCAAGGATGCTTAACAAAAAAAAATTTGGAATAATACATTCGGCACCTTTCATGTTACTAATATTATAAATGTGAAAGTTGGGATGGATGGATGTAAGGATTTTTGTTCCTCAATCACGGCAGAACGGCTTAACGGATTTAGATGAAATTTCGCATGTTGGTATTGTACAGTCTGGAAAAGCACATACATTGCCACCGATATTCACGTATGTTTTAAAATTGTGCGGGTAAAACCGGGCGAAACAGGTGGTATAAAATAAAACCCAACTACTTCTGCACTTCGTACTCGTGGGAGTGAATCTAGGAGCGATCCAGTTTCACAGTAAACATTCACATCCTTGCAAATTACGAAACTTAGGAGGCGTTTGCGCAGAATGAAATGTCAAAGTCATTTTGTGTGACGCCCGATTGCTAATATATTATGATTATATGGTGGACGTTCGCAATTGTCGAACTGGTTTTGCGGTTTAGTGATAGGAATAGTTGGTTATGGATAGCTTAAGATTTTGAATGGGTTGACATAAATTTAGCGGCCTACACAGCGTTATTTTAAAGCCACTTACAAGTATTAACTATTTTGACTGTAAATTAAATAACACGCCTGACTTGTTTTTTCTTGCTTATGATCAAAATATGATGCAAAAACTCTGCTATACATGGTGACTGGTGACAAATTTTAGATACTGAAGGACAATACTCTGTACTCGATTCTGATCATAATTATGTAATAAAAGTAGTCACTTATTTTTTTACTAGAATTCCTTATAAATAAATACTACTATGTTACTATTTACTTAACATACAACTGAGTCGATCGCGGCACGTGATAGTGTAACCATGCGTTGAGTATTCAATTCTTTAAATTTCGGTTAAGTTTACTCAGTAAATAATGAATATTATTTTTTTCTCTCAAACTATCACGTCCTTGAATTCAAAAGTGACCCACCAGTCACCCTGTATAAAGACGATTGCCGTGACCTTCTTAATTATTGAGAAGTATAAAATACAAAATTAGATTCAAACATGGGCTAAAAAATTTTTTACAATCGTCAACAGCTAAATGAAGCAAGTGTAGCATGTTTTATATGTTTATTTGTTTACGCTTTGACTTACTGAAGTCATCGTTCTGTTAGAACTTAGTAAAACCCTTCGGAAAAAATTAAACATTGCTGTTAAATAAAATATACTAGTCGCAAAAGAGTACTTCTGAGAACAGAGCGTAATATGGTTCTAAAATTTGCCGCTGCAAGATCCACTCAGCAGGTATAACTTTAAGGCGCTTGGATTATCGCAAAGGAGATAAGATACTAATCTAATGGACCCCTACTTGATTTGTCGAGGTGCCACCACTAATTCGCCACTATTTATATACTTTCCTAAACCCTTGTGCTCCAATTTCAAACCTAAACACCAGTTAAAATTAAGATAAAACGTGAACAAAGCATAATTTTCTGATCAAAGTTAGGTACCTCTGGAACTAATCCGAGCAAACAGGTACCACGGACGTAAACAATGCAAATAGTTTCGTGTCGAACATCGCTTGTTTCACGAACTACAACTGTAAACATGGCAGAATTCAAATGAGAGTTGTAGATTTACGCCACTTCGATGTCATACATTTCTTTCATGTTGTTGTAAGTTGTAAATACTAATTTGTGTGGTGTAGACTTTTGACAAAAACCGCACAGTTATTTCTCCGAGGGTTATTTTACTCTGTTAGCCTAAAAAGCATTGTTTTTTTATTTAAAACGCGAATGTATTTTCTTTTGTTGAATACTGGAAAACAAGCACTGAAGCGCCTATACGAGTACACTCTAGATATTCTTAGGCGTCGTCCTAATTGGCAGCGATCGTACGATGGCGCGATGCGTTCTCGTCGTGCGATGAGTTCAAACATACAGATATCTTCAGAGTGTCCTATTTGAACTTCGCAAGTCATTGTGCGAGTATCTGTATGTTTGAACTCATCGCACGACGAGAACGCATCGCGCCATCGTACGATCGCTGCCAATTAGGACGACGCCTTAGTTAGTCCGAAACCCTATTTACCCCATTACACTTCTGTGGAAATTCTGACACCTGAGTTCCTAAGTGGCTTATACCTCCTCGTCATCCAGTGTCGTGAATACTGAAATGCTGGCCATGCAGTAGGCACACTTAAAAAAAACATTTCACAACCCATGACTTCTGAAATGATGCCAAACGGTGAATAGAATTTAAAACGCTAGGTAACATTTAGGTTTAATAATTCTTATGAGATTTTGAATAAATCTAAATCTAGAGTCCTGATATTTTAACGTTGTGGACAAATGATTATGGCGAGTATTCAGACTCTTTTGAATTTATTAAAGTTGGTAGGTATAGCATATTCTCTTTACTTTTCGAGATTGTTCACCAAACTAACCCAAAGAAAGCTTAAGCTTGTGTTATTGCGAACAGCTCAGCCAATGATTGAGTTGATTGATGATTGAGTTGAAATACATTTAATTAATATAACTTTCGCATTCATATTCATATCCATTCATCAATATTTTATAACAGTAACTAGCGACCTTACCGAAGACCGGTCAATGAGATAAGACTATCGATTTGTTATTATAAAGTTTATTTCATAGCTTACTTCACACTGTATTGTTAACAAAACATGTTCTACTTGAATGCTTTAAATGAATACTTAAATTTAATTTTATTTAAAACAACTGTGCTTATTTCCAATTGGTTACATGGAAAACACGTTTGAGGTAAGTAAGTATGTAACTTTAAAACATGTATTTTTAAGTTGGTATTAACTTGTAAATATATGTAAAATTTTACTTATTAAACAGAGACCAGTTTTTACTATATGTTCTATGACAAATAGTAATTGATAATCCGGCTTCATTTTGTTAATTCTCAAAATTCTCAAATAATATTTGAGTTTGTAGCATCACTTGTAAGAAGTTTATTTAAAAATATAATTATATCAAATTACATGACTCAACTAAAGTATGTGCTAGTGTAGATTTTAGTTGATACCAATTATTTTTTAAACATATTTTTACAGATGTTTCTGTTTAAAAACATATGCTGCATGGTAACATAGTACATATTTCATAGTGAATACATTATAATTAAGGTTAAAACAACTACCTATATTAAACCCTAGAAAAGGATGAAGTTTCTCAAGGTGGAAAAAATAAAACTTTTTCAACTACTTACTTTTACGTAGGTACCTACATACATTAATTTGTAATTTAATTCATGTCATCTTTTAAGCTGTACTTTCCATTAAATCGAATTATTTGTTTGTAATACTAATTGGTACTTTCACAAAATTTAAGATAAACATGATAGCCCAAAAAGCGGTCGAGTCGTTTAACTCATGAATACAAAATAAGCGACTGGTAGTCACTTTCTATTATAAACACTTCCTATTGTTTATGGGTACGTGATGAGTTTATAGTTTTAGACACTTGGCGACTAACTTACGTAAAAATATTATTTTAAGAAAAGTGAAATTAATAATCATCTTCCATGCTGGACTGGGAGCGAAAGAAAAACATAGAATGTGCCAGCTGCTTCTCTTCCCGGGCATACTGTAAAAGTCGGTTAAGGCACAGAGGTTTTGTTACCGTTTTTACGGGCGATAGGCTGACCCCCTGTCACTGTAATAGTCTCTATTCATCATTATAAAACCTCCAAATTCGTCAAACGTGACATCAGATGGTTTGATAGCCTCTTGTGTTCTGCCTACCCCATAAGGGATACAGGCGTGAAGTTATGTATGTATGTATGTATGAAATTAATAAATTTAAATCTTGTTTCCGTAATAAAAAATATCAATTACAGGAAACGGAAATAGATTTGGAACACAAATCTTTTAAATCATTTAATTTGTAAATGACTTGGAAATGTCTACATCTTGTATCAAGTATGTAGTATGTACTAACTGTAGGAAAAGTATTTTCCTAAGTTGCCATGATTATAGATAATCTATACTATAGGTACTAGCAACCGCTCAAGGTTTCACCCGCGTACACAATCCCTTGGAAGTTATTGATACAATGATTTATAGCATGTAACTCCGAAAGCAAATAGTGAGCAAAAAATATTTTATAAATCTGTCCTCTAGTCGCTCCGATGTTAGCGTGTTCAAACAAACTCTTACATACATATACATATATATAACTTCACGCCTGTATCCCTGATGGGGTAGGCAGAACACCAGAGGCTGTAAAACCGTCTGATGTCACGTTTGACAAATTTGGAGGTATAATGATGATGCAGTCACTATTGCAGTGACAGGGGGTCAGCCTATCGCCCATAAAAAGCATCTAATATAACGACTGTGCCTTGACTGGCTTTTACAGTTTGCCCGGGAAGAGCAGCTGGCACATTCTATGATTTTCTTTCGCTGCCAGTCCAGCTGAAGAGTTTTTTTACATGGAAGTAAACAAACTCTTCAGCTACATTATAGTAGTATGAATATAATAAGTTTTCAATAGTCAAACGTTACTTCGGTGTCTGGAATAACAACGAAACGTAGGTACTGAGGTAGAATTAAAATGCCATCATAATCATCACAACTCTGCAATGTGCCAACTGCAGGGCCATGAGACTAATGTATATCTTTATTATAGATAAGTATTTTAACATCGTATGTATTGAGAAACTATATTTTAAGACTTATTTAAGTATTAGGGGCTTTTGAAGAAAATAACTCCGTACCACGGTGTACTCTTCTCGCAATTTCACAAGCGTAGATAAAAATACGCTATGGGCTATTCCTGGATCTGTCCTACTTTGTGCATCAATCTATCCCGATCAATCCGATTATTAGCAAAGAAGACCAAAAGCATTCATCAATCAGTCTTTAAAAACACACTTTTATAACATTTCTAAGATTTACACTGTGCTCACTTTTCTTTATATCTTTTTTTATGAATGAACTTCATTCATAACAACATGCATCAAACTCGTCTTCTTTTAAAGTTTACAAATAAAGCACAATAAAATTAGAACATCCTAATAGGATGGGCTCCATTCATGATTACCTGCATTAGTATTCACCTCGTTGACATTTATTTGCTGTGTGCGCGCAAGTACTACGATATCATTGTTTAAGTGCGCGTCCATTGTGTATTCTTAAATTAAATACGGACACCCGGTTACGGCTTTTGTTTACGTACTTTCCCTTTTTTTTACCAAGCTTTGGATAGTAGAAAGTTACTTAACTACTTATTATTAAGCAGTTTTTGGTAATAACTTAACTGCCTTAAACGCAGTTTATTTTAATATCAATGTAAATTGCTTCCATGCTGGACAGGGAGCGAAAGAAAAACGTAGAATGTGCCAGCTGCTTCTCTTCCCGGGCATACTGTAAAAGTCAGTTAAGGGACAGAGGTTTTAAAGGCGTTTTTGTGGGCGATAGGCTGACCCCCTGTCACTACAGTAGTCTCTTTCCGTCTTTATAATACCTCCAAATTTGTCAAACGTGACATCAGATGGTCTTGTAACCTCTGGTGTTCTGCCTACCCCATAAGGGATACAGGCGTGACGTTATGTATGTATGTATCAATGTAAATAAAAGTATAACTTCGCGTGACACAGGCATAAAGAAGTAAATGAAATGACTTAATACAAAATTAATTTTAAATATAGCTGTTTTAGTTCTGGGTTTTAACAGATATGGAATAGCATGAGCCTGTACTCAGGAAAATTATGTTTCCATTTTGTATTTCCACTTTGTATGACGTAATGTCTTTTTTATTTTACGATTTAGTATACAACAGCTGTTCTTAACATTATCGAATGTGACGGAGAATCGTGCGTAAAATGAATACCGGTCTGTATATAAAACTAGAACATTGAAAATATAGAGTTTTTAATCCAGGCTTAAGTCACATAATATGCCATGCCATGGCACTATTAAAGTTCATTGGTTTCTATTCCATTCAGACGACCCAATACAGAGCGGCGATACATATTATAAAAGTAAAATGAGGTTTATTGAACTCAATAATTTAATTATCCTTTTCGATTAAATAAAACGAAATATTTCGCATACGTTTTAAAGGAGCTGGTAACTGTAATTCCGGTTTTTATTTTCTGTCCGTTTGGCGTTAACTAAGCAATAATTCGAATCTGCGTTATCCTTACGAAACATTCTCAACGGAAGTAAAGAAAGTTAATTATTGTTTTGAAGGTTTCACGAACCATTATCTAAATCACTTTTTAAACCGGATTAATCGCATTCTCGTATAACATTTAAATTCCACGTTTCGCCGCATCGCTGTTCTCTAGGTCCGGTCTTTTTAATTTTACTTAAAATATCCTGCTAATCCTGCGCCGTTGCAGACGCCTTAACCCTCAAAATTCGAGGAACAGACCTTAGAAATGTTTTATTTATTATAATTCCCATGTATTCTAATCCTCAATCCCCTTCTTCCAGGGCGACTACATATGGATCGAGCCGGTGTCAGGGCGGGAGTTCGACGTGGCCATCGGCGCCCGCGTCCTCGCGGCAGAAGGGCGGCGAATACGCGTGCGCGACGACGATGGCCAGGAGCAATGGCTGCCTCCCGAGCGACGCATCAAGGCCATGCATGCAACCTCCGTGCATGGCGTCGAGGATATGATCTCTTTGGGAGACTTGCATGAAGCTGGCATTTTGAGGAATCTCCTGATTAGATATAATGAGAATCTCATTTATGTGAGTGTTTTGATTTCTTGGAAAGACGATGCAGTATATCGTTTTCAGCCTATAAAACGGCAACTTGCACTCTTACCTACGTCTTAAAACCTTAAACATAAAGATGGTAGGACAGTTTGGACTCAAACCACTACTAACAAAATGTGCCCTCATAAAAAGATTAATGGTTAGGTGGTTACATTAGGTGGTTTAGCGCTTAATCCAAGGATTTTACTTTCAGTTAACTTCCTCTATTTGATACGAATTATTTAAATTAAATTACAGCGATTAGAAATATGTACTACGAATACAGAGATTTGATACGATCGCACTAATTGGATTGTGCCGTATATGTAAAGCTCGTTTCATGCTTGTTAAATTCAACTAATTTGTCAATTCACTAAGCATTGTTTGTTTTCTGAGTTAAGAAGTAAATTAATGACCATCAGATTAATATTCACATATGATTTTTTCATTATCACCTGTAAAAATGATAATTATTTAAATGATACAATTATTTTTCACAGACTTACACTGGCTCTATATTAGTAGCAGTGAATCCTTACCAAATATTGCCAATTTACACGGCAGACCAAATAAAACTATACAAGGAAAGGAAAATCGGCGAACTACCTCCGCATATTTTCGCTATTGGAGACAATGGCTACGCGCACATGAGGAGATATGGACAAGATCAATGTATTGTGATCAGTGGGGAATCCGGCGCGGGGAAGACTGAGTCAACTAAGTTGATCTTACAGTATTTAGCAGCTATCAGTGGGAAGCACTCTTGGATTGAACAACAGGTAAATTTATGCTGCCAAAAAATGCGACAGATATACTATCGATACATTTTTTTCTACATTAGTGCTAAATGTACATTTCTTGTTTTTCAGATCCTTGAAGCCAATCCAATTCTTGAAGCCTTTGGAAATGCTAAAACCGTCCGAAATGACAACTCTTCGCGCTTTGGAAAATATATAGACATACATTTTAACAGTAATGGAGTTATTGAGGGCGCAAAGATAGAACAATACCTTTTAGAAAAATCTAGAATCGTTTCGCAAGGTCCAGAAGAAAGGAATTATCATGTATTCTACTGTTTATTAGCTGGACTTTCAAGGGAAGAAAAGAAGAAGCTAGAACTTAGTGATCCATCCGAATACAGATATTTATCAGCTGTATGTTCATCGTATTCTTATAAAACTATTGCTATTGCTACATAATACAGATTTAATAATGAATTTGAAATTTTTTCAGGGTGGCAGTTTTACATGCGAGGGTCGAGATGATGCAGCCGAGTTCGCTGATATCAGATCTGCAATGAAAGTGTTGCTGTTTACTGAACAAGAAATTTGGGAAATATTAAAATTACTGGCGGCAGTTTTGCATACTGGCAATATAAAATATGAAGCAACTGTAGTAGATAATTTAGATGCAACTGAAATCAAAGAGCAAACCAATGTGAGACGAGTGGCTACTTTGCTAGGAGTGCCCACTCAGTCTTTAATAGACGCTTTAACAAGAAAAACATTATTTGCACATGGAGAAACTGTTGTTTCAACTCTTAGTCGCGAACAGTCTGTTGATATTAGGGATGCCTTTGTGAAAGGGATATATGGAAGATTATTCGTTGCTATTGTAAAGAAAATAAATGCAGCTATATACAGACCTAAAGCAACAATGAGAACAGCTATTGGAGTCTTGGATATATTCGGTTTCGAAAACTTTGATCACAACAGTTTTGAACAGTTTTGCATAAACTTTGCAAATGAAAATTTACAACAGTTTTTCGTTAGACATATTTTCAAATTAGAACAAGAAGAATATAATCACGAAGGTATCAACTGGCAGCATATTGAGTTCGTTGACAACCAGGATGCTCTGGATTTGATAGCTCTAAAACAATTGAATATAATGGCACTGATTGATGAGGAGTCCAAATTTCCAAAAGGCACCGACCATACTATGTTAGCTAAGCTACACAAGACTCACGGTCTACACAGAAATTATTTAAAACCAAAATCGGATATCAACACAAGTTTCGGCCTAAATCATTTCGCTGGAATAGTGTTTTACGATACCAGAGGTTTTCTGGAGAAAAATCGAGACACGTTCAGTGCTGATTTGTTGCAGTTAATCCACATTTCGACAAATAAATTCTTGCAACATATTTTCCAAGATGATATTGCTATGGGTTCGGAAACTCGAAAGCGCACACCGACACTTTCCACTCAGTTCAAAAAATCTTTAGATCTTTTAATGAGAACTTTAGGAACCTGTCAACCTTTCTTTATTCGGTGTATAAAACCAAATGAATTTAAAAAACCGATGTTATTCGATCGAGGTCTATGTTGCAGGCAGCTCAGATATTCAGGAATGATGGAGACGATCAGGATAAGACGAGCTGGTTATCCAATAAGGCACAGTTTTAGGGAATTCGTAGAACGATACCGCTTTCTTATATCAGGTGTTCCGCCAGCCCATAAAACTGACTGCCGAGCGGCAACCGCAAAGATCTGCGCGACTGTGCTAGGTAAATCTGATTACCAACTTGGTCATACCAAAGTGTTTCTGAAAGACGCTCATGATTTGTTCTTAGAACAGGAAAGAGATCGGGTGCTAACTAGAAAGATTTTAATTCTGCAAAGGTCTATTCGTGGTTGGGTGTATCGGCGAAGGTTCTTGAGGATGCGAGCTGCTGCGGTATTGGTGCAACGACATTGGCGAGGCAAGTTGCAGAGAATCCGTTATAATAGGATGAAAGTCGGATACGCACGATTGCAAGCTTTGATTCGAGCAAGAGTTTTAGCTCACAGGTTTAGACATTTGCGTGGACATATAGTATCTTTACAGGTGAGATATTATTTTTATATACATTCAAAATATTGTGCTTTTCCAATCGATCGATCGTCGATCGATAGTAGAATGGATTAGTCGACGTCAACCGATAGTTTATACAAGGCAAAAAAAACTGACCGACTACCATTTACTACCAGGACACAGTGTTTTACAATTTCACAAGTTTTTATTTCACTTAATTGTTTAAATTTTTGCAACAGATTTCAACAAGCCCTTTCACTAAACTAATTGAGAAAAGAATTCATCACACTTTTCATGTCAATGGCAGTACAGAATATACATAATCCTTATTATTTATCTCCATTATAGGCAGCAGCTAGAGGTTACCTAGTGCGTCGATCGTACGGACACAAGATGTGGGCCATCGTAAAGATACAAAGCCACGTGCGTCGTTTGATCGCCATGCGTCGCTACCGTCGCTTGAGACAGGAGGTCATTGCGCATAACGAGGCTCTGCGCATGCGCAGACAGGAGGAACAGAGGCTGCAGCACCAGGGCAACACGCGCGCTAAGGAGATCGCTGAGCATAATTACAGGGTTAGTTAGACTTATAATACTTTTTACCATTTTAAGCTATCGGTGACTAAAACCGTGCCTTTATGAGTGCTAAGAAGATGACATTATGTGGGTTCAGGATTCGTGATTGTAAAAACTGACAGTGCCCACGGTATTTGATAGTAACGCACCGATGAAATGTGGAATTAAAATGTATTATGCTTGTACAATGTAATGAAAGTGATAAACTTTTGTAAAGCTTTCTATTCAAAACAATGTTTCTTTATTTAGTAGTGACCATATTTTCACTTACACAGTGCTGAGAATTGGTTCAATCTGTGCTGATAATTGGTGGTGAGGATAATAATAAGTAATAATAATAATAAAATCCCCAGACAATCACACAAACTACATGGCCCCAAAGTAAGCATAGCTTGTGTTATGGGATACCATGTAGCGAACTAGGGGGGAACTAGAATATAAATACATAAATAGATAAACACCCAGACATGGAACATTTTTTTCCGTGCGGGAATCGAACCCGCAACCACTGGCGTCTGAGGCAGACAGGATTGCCCCATCGCCAAAGTGGTCGTCATGATGATAATTGGACAGGATGCTGATAATTGGTGATACAGTCAGTTTTTACTCTTGAATTTCCAAACAAAAATGGAATAAAGATAAACTATTTTCATTTTTAAAATTATCGTACTGATGAAGTTTTGAAATTAGAAAACTTGTCATAACAGATGAAAACATTATTTATCAATGTGATAAACGGGCTAAGTTAGGACTAACTCTTAAAGTGCTGATAATTGGGTCTATCGCCCTACTAAATTAGAAAAAAAAACAGTTCACGTTCGTTATTAATTATTCCAAACTCCAAAGTGTATAAATAAAGCCATCAATAGATTTCGAGCGTCATTGATTTCAAGATACGTATTTCCGCGAACTTCTGTTATCTTTGTTGATAATCAAAATTAAATTTGGTATTTTGATAGTTGATTAATAGCCGCAGTTACAGTAGCTAATGTATAAATACTTTGTGTGATAGAGGTTACAAACCACCTAACAACATGCATTTTTAGGTAAGATTTAAATTTGGAAAAGTGTTATTTTTTATTTGAAACAACAGTTCCAACATAATATTTTGTATAAAAATATTTAATCTAAGAAGAAAAAATGTGCGGAATCATATGAAAATAGCATAAAAAGTGAACTAAATCAACAACTTTAAATCAATAACGAGTTGTTATTACACCCGATCACGCAAGCAAGTTGACAGCAATTCCACACTACAAGTCGATCGACTGCTTCCCGATCAATCAAGCATCAACTCTTGCGCAACTGAGCTACCAGACCTGCGCATTGCCATCCTAGATTATCCAACACTTGTCCAGCTACTATGTAACGATACATTTTAGTTCTGTATTTGGAGCCGAGCGGGTTAATTAGTGCTAAAAGTGTGTGTCAAATGGTGCGATGGTGAAAAGTATGGATATGATGACCGTTTGGTCAACCTGTGTGTGTAGCGCAGGAATTGTGGACTTCGATTTGCATAGTGTATGTGTTTGTGTATCCCAAAGTATTGAATTACATTTGTGTTATAGAATAGAATATTAAATAGAAGATAAAATCTGTTTTTCATAGATATAATTAAATAGTTGATAGTGTTAACTACAAGTTTATTCAATTAAATTAAGATAACATTGTCTTTATTTTTACCGACATCACTATTTTATCTGTGTTATTTGCGTATAGGATGTGACTAGAAAAATACAGTTTATAAAAATATATAAATATACGTACTTTAATTGTGGTGGCAAAGACCGAAACTTCGTCAAGTTATAATTTAAAAATAATTATAGGTACGCGATAAATGCAGTTAAAAATTGTTTTATTTGAAAATAATCACATGCTAGTGAAATTTACGAAATGCCACCACGTATTGTTCTAAAGAAAATTCGTTATACACCGGACTTCGCTTTTCAATAAATCATACATTTTAACTTGAAGTTTCGGTGCCTGCTCAGATTCCGTGGTCAATATATTTTAATTTAACAATTTTTAAGAACATAATTTAGCAGGTATCTAGTCAGGTATTTTCATTTCAATAATAAACCGTGAATACATTTAAAACTATTAGCACACTATTAGGTACGTTATTCCGTTCAGTAACACCATGTATGATTCTAAACATTTATATCTTCATCAAAGAACCGAACCTAAAACATTCAAAAATTTTCACGATTCATTTAAATATTTATTTTATCAAAATCGTGGTCACGAATGACGTCAATTAACCTGTTATTTAATTTACAACACATAACGTCAAAAGCTCATCTTCATTCTTTTGACGACCGCTGTGCCGATGGTAACATTGCCTGCTTCAAAACTCCAGTGTCGCAGTTCGATCCCCACACAATACAAATTATTTTGTGCTTGAACATGTTTTTTCGCATTGTTCTGGGCATTTTAAGAAAATAATAGTATTTAAAAAAAGTAGGTAGTGAATGTAAATCCGTCTAGTATACAGGGTGACTGGTTACAAATTTTAGATATTGAAGGAGAGCACTCAGTACTCGATTCTGATCAGAATTATGTTATAAAAGCAGATACTTAATTTTCAGCAGAATTCCCTATAAATGAATAAAGAGTTTTACTAGATCGACGACCGTTCGTCAAGCCATCTATACCTACCTACTTATTCTGTGTTGATAGCGCCGTGCGTAGGTACGTCCGTACCAGAGTTACCATGCGTTACGTAATTAATTCTTTAAATATCGGTTAAGTTCACTCAGTAAATAATTAATATTTATTTTTTCTTTTCATGTATGATCTCAAACTATCACGTCCTTGAATTTCGGAAGTGATCCACCAGTCACCCTGTATAAGTTTACTTCGGGGCGATATGGCGCTATGTGAATAAATTTCTAACAACTATTATTATACACCTACAGGAGCGCATGTACGAACTGGAAAGGCGCGATGCCGAATTGGCTCTGCAGGAGAAACAGCAGCTGGAAGCCAAGAGGACTCTTCTTCAAGAAGCGGCCAGGAAGCAGGACGAGCCAGTCGATGACAGCAAACTGGTGGAAGCCATGTTTGATTTCCTACCCGACTCGAGCAGCGAGGCGCCGGCGCCTAAAGATACGTCAGTCTTTAGTGACCTGCCGCAGCAGAGAGCTGATCAACAAGAAGTATGTATAACTTTGAGTAAAAACTTTTCCACTTACAAATTCTTATACTCAGCATATTGGTTATTGAAGATACTTCAGCAAAAACGCTATTATTCTGAAAAAGCCTAAATCGGAGGAGAATAATTGAATTATAAAGAAAGATTACTTAAATTTAAACTCTAATAAACATAAGATTTTTTACAGAGTATCTACATATGCATGAAATAATGCTTTTATAAAACGAGCCTCATATGAAATAATAAAAACAGGCGCAATTAAAAAAAACTTGTCTAGTAACTAGGTATCTAGTTTAAATACCTTTTCTTGAATGAAAAATTATACTCATTGCAAGACAATTTCTAAAAGAAAAAAGAACTAGGCTTAAACAAATACCCTAATGTGTTATAAATAAATAAAAATCATTATAAGTACTTTCTCTTGGATAGTTGTGTAAAATGTTTTTTTTTTCATTTTCCACATTTGTTTTAATCCTTAATTATTTTACAGATGGTGACACCCATGCAAACAACTTCAGAGGATGAGGAAGATCTATCAGAATTTAAGTTCCAGAAATTCGCGGCGACCTACTTCCAAGGAAACGTTACACACCAGTATTCTAGGAAGCCCTTAAAGCATCCTCTATTGCCGCTGCTTACACAAGGCGATCAGCTGGTAAGATAAACGATGTTTCTTGTAAAACAAAATTATCATGGTCACATGGTCCATTTTACTAGATACATTTTACCGGATAGGTTTTTTTTTTCATCGGCGCATGGAGTTGTATGAGCGACTTCACATATGGCACAGTATTCAGTAGTAGTATTTACGGTACAAAAACGTATCCAGTATAAAGGACCATGTGTGAACGCGCTGTTACAGTTATGATAATTTCTAAATTTAATACTGAGGAACTACTTAGCTGGACGAGTTTCAAATTAGATCGATGAACTTTACTAATAAATTAAGTATAAAGTAAACAAGTTACAAATCCTCCAAAACTCAATAAGGTCAATACGATAAGTTTTGACATCGGAATTTGAATAAAATGTGAAATATAAGGAGATGTGTTAGCCCAACCTTATTTATTAAAATTAGCGTCGTACCTTAATAAACTCTTATAACTTGATTTACTAATTTATGTAAATAAGTGCTCACAAACTTATTTCTAGTGGTGCTTGATTTCTTACCCTCTTATTAATAAACTCGGATTAAAGTTAGAGATTTAACGAAATATTTAAGTAAATAAAAGAAATAATTCCAGTCTCTTAAAACATAAATATATCTATTTCAGGCAGCACAAGCACTATGGGTCACTATTCTCCGGTTCACCGGCGACCTACCCGAGCCGAAATACCACACCATGGACCGAGACAACACTTCAGTAATGTCAAAAGTGACAGCTACACTTGGCAGAAACTTCATCAGGTCCAAGGAGTTCCAAGAAGCTCAGCTGATGGGCGTTGACCCTGATGCGTATGTAAATAAGCAGAAGCCTAGGTCGATTAGGCATAAATTAGTTTCGTTGACGTTGAAGAGAAAGAATAAACTCGGAGAGGATGTCAGGAGGAAATTGCAGGTATATGTTACAGTTTTTTTTATATTTAATAACTTTGTCATAAGTTATCTCATTGATACTAGGTAACTGATAGATAAATGAAATTACAATAAAATTCTTGAATACATATTTTCAATGACAATAATAAAGTTATGAAATATATGACCAGTACAATAAATAAATATATACAAATCTTCCCTGCAGAGCGAGCACAGAATTTTATCGACAAATATGTTTACGAATGTTCGGATAGTATGGAGTCGGTTGCAAGTTTTTAGTAACACTACAATTTTATATTTTACAGTTATTTAAGAATACAAAATGTTTACAAATATTCTAAATTAACAAGGCACACATTTATTTAAGCTGGCCGTGCGGCAATGGATAGATTTCAATTTTTGCTTAAAAACCATCTCCATATTTATTAATCATTTTATTTAATTTTATTTGGAATACAAACAGTGATACAATAACATACAAATAACAAGAACAATCACTAAACACCATTTAAATGTTTTCGCACACTGTACGAACATTCGTAAACATACGAGTCGAGAAAGTTCTGTGCTCGCACTACTGACTAAGATTCAACTTGGTCCACTGAATAAAACAATAAGCATAAATAAATTGCTGTTCTGCGGTCACTCATTGTAGAAATTGTTCGAAGTTACTTGGCTAAGTAACTTCGTCCCTATCAAACAATATGTAACATAGCTGCTTGGAGGTGTCGCATCATAATAGTTATCATTTTTCAAATATTAAAATAATTTAATTACTATTCCAGGATGAAGAATATACTGCAGACAGCTACCAGTCCTGGCTGGAATCCAGACCAACATCCAATTTGGAGAAACTGCACTTCATTATTGGCCACGGCATCCTCCGCGCTGAGCTGAGGGACGAAGTCTATTGCCAAATATGCAAACAATTGACAAATAACCCTTCCAAATCTTCCCACGCTAGAGGCTGGATCTTACTCTCACTCTGCGTGGGATGTTTCGCCCCAAGTGAAAAGTTTGTCAATTATCTTAGGGCTTTTATAAGAGAAGGACCGCCAGGCTACGCGCCATATTGTGAAGACCGTTTAAAAAGAACATTCAATAACGGAACTAGAAACCAACCGCCGTCATGGCTGGAATTACAAGCGACGAAATCGAAAAAACCTATAATGCTACCGATTACATTCATGGATGGTAATACCAAAACTTTGCTAGCTGATTCTGCGACTACAGCTAGAGAATTGTGTAACCAATTATCCGATAAAATTGGTTTACGTGATCAATTCGGCTTTTCATTATACATTGCGTTGTTTGACAAAGTAAGCTCATTAGGAAGTGGTGGCGATCACGTAATGGACGCAATATCACAATGTGAACAGTATGCTAAGGAACAAGGAGCTCAAGAGAGAAACGCTCCATGGCGATTGTTCTTCAGAAAGGAAATATTTGCGCCGTGGCACGACCCTACAGAAGATCAAGTAGCCACTAATCTCATTTATCAGCAAGTTGTTAGAGGTGTAAAGTTCGGGGAATATAGATGCGACAAAGAAGAAGATTTGGCTATGATAGCAGCTCAACAATACTATATTGAATATGGACAGGATATGAACGCTGAAAGACTTTACACACTTCTACCTAATTACATTCCAGACTATTGTTTAACAGGTGTCGAAAAGGCTGTCGACAGATGGGGAACGCTGGTCGTTCAGGCATATAAAAAGAGCTATTATGTCAAAGAACAAATAGCTGCTTATAGAGTAAAAGAAGATGTAGTGAGCTACGCCAAATTTAAGTGGCCACTTTTATTCTCCAGATTTTACGAAGCTTACCGAAACTCAGGCCCCAATTTGCCCAAAAATGATGTAATTATTGCTGTTAACTGGACAGGAGTATATGTTGTTGATGATCAAGAACAAGTCTTATTGGAACTATCATTTCCTGAGATAACGACAGTTTCTAGTCAAAAGACTAATAAGGTGTTCACGCAAACGTTTAGTCTTTCAACAGTGAGAGGCGAAGAGTTTACATTCCAAAGTCCAAATGCTGAGGACATCAGAGACCTGGTTGTATATTTCTTGGAAGGCTTAAAGAAGAGATCAAAATATGTGATTGCCTTACAGGAATACAAAGCCCCGGGAGAAGGTTCTAGTTTTTTGACATTCCAAAAAGGAGATCTGATAACATTAGAAGAAGACAGCACTGGGGAATCAGTATTGAATAACGGCTGGTGCATCGGACGTTGTGAAAGAACAATGGAGAGAGGAGATTTCCCGGCGGAAACTGTCTACGTTTTACCCGCTTTAACTAAACCACCTCCTGATATCCTGGCATTGTTCTGTGCTGAAGGTGCTCAACATGGAAGAAAAGTCCCGAATAACATAATTAACGGCACGGAAACCAGAGACAAGCCGCATACCTTATTAGAATATGCACTCGATCATTTTAGATTACCCCCGAAACGTACAGTTTCTAAAGCTCTCACTCTGTCCACGGCTAAGAAAGGTGGATCCGAGGAACTGTGGCGGCATTCACGAGAGCCAATCAAACAGCCGTTACTGAAAAAACTTCAAGCCAAAGAAGAATTAGCTGAAGAAGCTTGCTTTGCTTACACAGCTATACTGAAATACATGGGCGACTTGCCCTCCAAGCGACCTAGAATCGGCAATGAATACACTGACCATATATTCGACGGACCTCTAAAACATGAAATTCTACGCGATGAAATGTACTGCCAAATAATGAAACAATTGACTGACAATAGGAATAGAATGTCTGAGGAAAGGGGATGGGAGTTGATGTGGCTTGCGACTGGACTTTTTGCATGTAGCCAGGGCTTGCTTCGAGAACTTACTCTATTCCTAAGAACCAGACGTTATCCAATTGCTCAAGATTCGCTTCAAAGACTGCAGAAGACTTTAAGAAATGGTCAAAGAAAATATCCGCCGCATCAAGTCGAAGTGGAAGCGATTCAACACAAGACAACGCAGATTTTCCATAAAGTGTACTTCCCTGATGACACAGATGAAGCTTTTGAGGTGGATTCTTCAACACGAGCAAAAGACTTCTGTCAAAATATTGCACAAAGACTGAATCTCAGATCTAGTGAAGGTTTTAGTTTATTCGTTAAGATAGCAGACAAAGTTATTTCGGTGCCAGAAGGCGATTTCTTCTTTGATTTCGTGCGGCATCTTACGGACTGGATAAAGAAAGCTCGGCCTACAAGAGACGGGATTACGCCACAATTTACATATCAGGTAAGCCCTAAAATCATTGGTAATGTTAAGTCACGTACAATCTATATCTGTATCGCCTACAATAACATTTACTTGTTATTTCTACGTTTTGTAAAAAGTCATCAAGTCGTCTTAATAATACAGGGTGACTGGTGGGTCACTTTCAAAATTCCAGGACGTGATAGTTTAAGATCATACATGAAGAGAAAAAAATAATAAAAAAATAAATATTAATTATTTACTGAGTAAACTTCTCCGAAAGTTAAAGAATTCATTACGCAACGCATGGTTACATTAGAGTAATACAGTAAATACGTATGCGCGTGGCGGGAACACTGCTGTGTGCGTGTTGACTGAGGCAGCGCGTCGGAAAAGAGTAGTAAGGTCTCTTTATTTATTCATAGGGATTTCTGGTGAAAAATTAAGTACCTACTTTTATTACATAATTATGATCAGAATCGAGTACAGCGTGCTCTCCTTCAGTATTGCAAAGTTGTCACCAGTCACCCTGTATAGCACCACTTTATGGCCTATATCTCCTCGTCACCCAGGGGAGAGACTCATAGCCCTGCAGTGGGCTGATTACAAGGAGTTGTGATAATGGTGATCATGATGAAAATAATTAGATTACTATTATCTTCGTTAAAGTATAAAATTAAATGTTATGTATAGGTACACTTAGAAAATAGACTCAGTGATATCATTTTGTAAAATTTAAAATGACAAAATCTGCCGAATATTATGCACTTCTTGTTTACGATTGGATAAGATAGCGATAGTATACTTTCACCACTGTTTTTAATCGCGGTATTTTTTGCGATTCAATCTACTTTAACTTTATCAAAGCAAATTTTCTTTTGTTTAGAGATAACTTGAGACATATACGTACCTATTTCTAGTGTCATATAGGGTAGCCTTGCATTGCATTGTAGTATTGCATTTCTACTTGAGGATAAAGTCGGCATTATTATCACTCTAAGATTATAGATTAATCTCCCGTATTTATGAATAGTATCTGCCTAATGTTGATTTGCTGAAATTTTCAAATATTATCATCTTGATCTTGGTGTTTATTCTGAGATATAACGTCATTATTATATAAACTAAATAGAAGTCGTCGTGCCGCCAGGGTTACTGTGTGTATCATACGATATCACAGGTTAAGCAATGTTCGGCGCGGTCGGTACTTGGATGGGTGACCGCATTTGGTGACATTCATTTCTCACGACGACTTCCGTGCTTCGGAGGGCACGTTAAGCAGTCGGTCCCGGGTGCTGTATACTTGTATACTTTAGTCGTTAGGGTTTGTCAGAAGCCATTTTGGCGCCCTGAAAATTCTGGCATCCACCACCCAGCACTGGGCCAGCTTGGTGGATTATGGACTTACCTCCTAGTCACCCAGGGTAGAGACTCATGCCCTGCAGTGGGCTCATTGCAAAGCGTTGTGATGATGATATAAGCTAACATTAAAATAGATTTTCCTTATTAAATCTGAATTTGAACAAGCTTTGACCGAGCGATATTGGCTCACACTCGATTCCTAAAAGATTCATTAAATATACGTGATAAATTAAAGACTAGGCCCGCGTTTCACCTCAATCTCACCTGATGGTAAGTGAAGATGAGGTCGAAGATGACAGCACACGGGCCTAGGAAAGAACTGGCTCTTCATAAAATACTTATTGCCCGAAGCAGTAATATTTGACCGCAGATTTTATATGAAGGATGATAGCGAGCCTGTCCGACGGATTCCTACCACCAAACAGGGGTAACTCAAGCTAGTTGCCTTTTACGACACTCTTATCCAGGGGCGGTAAGGCTGTTCCGGTATAGCATTTCCGACGTAGTACTACAAAATGTGTGTAGTAGCACGTAGTCATTTTTATTTTCATGGTAATTTAGAGTGACCATGCCTTGGTTAATATGTTAGCGGATAAATTAATTTCCTTGTAAGAAAAAATAAATAAATAAATAAATATAAAATCCCCAGACAATCACACCAACTACATGGCCCCAATGTAAGCATAGCTTGTGTTATGGGATACCATATAGCGAACTAGGGGGGAACCTAGAATATAAATAAATAAATAGATAAACACCCAGACTCGGAACATTTTTTTTTTCTTGTTCCGTGCGGGGATCGAACCCGCAACCACTGGCGTCTGAGGCAGATAGGTTTACCTCATCGCCAAAGTGGTCGTCAAAATTCGCAAAAATCGTTTCTATATATGATACTTATTGTGTAAAAAAAAATTGCCGGTGACTACAAATCAACCATGTATGAGCCGAACATACGCAGAAGAACCCTACTCTTTAATATCATAATTTTCGACTCGGTTTATTTCTTAGTTTACTAGATTTGTTGACGTTTGTGGTTACAACACTAATCTATGTTATTTTTTTATCTTCAATACTAAATTAAAGGTTCCATTGCATTCCTGCCCGCAACCTGTGCCAAATTTTAGGATCGGGGAAATTATTAAATCAGTAATTTAGGTATACGAATGAAAAAACAAAATGACGGCATTGCCATAAATCTCCACAGTTATACAAAATGGCCGGAAGTAGTTACTGTATGTACGTACTCAATCTATCAATATAATGTGTTCCAAACTTATAGAGATTTGTCTTTTGTTCTTAGAATGTATACAAAATAACAAAAATTAAAAAATATATTATAACTTCGAAGCATACGAGTTTAAAAACAAAAAGTTATAAACGTTTAATGAGAGATGATCCTGAAAGGTCAACATAATGTCCGGAAGTGACATTTCACCACTACTAATATCTATCAAAAATACACAATATTGTATGAATTCAGTTTGCTTCGGGCCAACATCTTGCGAGAAACACTTATAATTCAAAATCTAACTAATACCTTAGATACACGACCAAACAAAACATCTTTACCATATTTCCAGGTATTCTTCATGAAGAAGCTTTGGACGAACACCGTTCCAGGCAAGGACCGTGCCGCGGACGTGATATTCCATTTCCACCAGGAGCTTCCGAAGTTATTGCGCGGGTACCACCGCTGCGGGCGGGAGGAGGCTGCAAGGTTGGCAGCTCTCGCGTATAGGGCACGGTTCGGTGATAACAAGCAGGAGCTTCAGGCTATCCCGTGAGTAGAATTTTTATAAATTTTAGACATATCCTGAGATCTTGCTATCATACACCTCTATTTTTTTTCCATATTTTAAATAAAAATTATTTCAGTGTTCAACTTTGTCAAGCGTGACGCGAGGAGATTTGTTATTGTTTTTTAGCCATATTCCGCAATTTCGACCACTTTGGCGATGGGGTAACACTGTCTGCCCCAGACGCCAGTGGTCGCGGGTTCGATTCCCGCACGGAACAAGAAAAGGGTCCGGGTCTGGGCGTTTATCTATATGTATATGTATTTAAATTCTAGGTTCCCCCCTAATTCGCTACATGATATCCCATATCACTAGCTCTGCTTAGTTTGGGTCCATGTAGTTGACGTGATTGTCTAGGGATTTTATTTATTTATAAAATGAAATATCATCCACCTCATTTTTATCATATTTCCAATAAAAATAATTTAAGTGTTCATAATCAACTGTGATGTGAGGAGATTTGTTATTGTTTTTAACCATATCCCGCAATGTTAATATAAACCTCATGTTTTTTATATTTAAAAAAATTATAACTTAAGTGCTGTAACCTCCTCTGTAAACACGTTACAACGCGTAAATAATACATACATACATAACTTCACGCCTGTATCCCTAATGGGGTAGGCAGAACAACAGATGTTATAAAACTATCTGAAGCTACGTTTGACAAATTTGGAGGCGTTTTAATGATGAAGAGACTCTTGCAGTGACAGCCTATCGCCAAAAAAACAAATTTCCAATAAAACCTCTGTCCCTTAACTGAGTTTTACAGTATGCCCGGGAAGAGCAGCAGCTGGCACATTTTATCCAATAAAAAAGAAACATAAACGAAACGCATAGGAAACGACAAAAACACACTAAGAAAAAACCACTAATCTAATGAAACATCTGTAATTTCCAGCCAAATGCTTCGCGAACTGATACCAGCAGATCTCGTCAAACTGCAAAGCTCAGCTGACTGGAAGCGTGCTATCGTAGCATCATACAACCAAGACGCCGGAATGACGCCCGAAGACGCCAAGATCACCTTCCTGAAGGTCATCTATCGGTGGCCTACCTTTGGGTCTGCCTTCTTTGAGGTCAAGCAGACGACTGAACCGAATTACCCGGAGTTGTTGCTGATCGCCATCAATAAGCACGGTGTTAGTTTGATACATCCACAGAGTAAGGTAAGCTTATTAAAGAAGGAAGATTATTAGAGTGAGTGATTATGTTGTCCTGGGTAAACAAATTTTGGAATCCAGTAAAGCAACTAGAATTTATAAAATGATATTTATAGCTGTCTAGTTGTAGGATAATAATCATATATTTAATGTATTTGCGGGATTCTTACCACGATTTTCGATTTTATTTTCGCACGTCCGATATTTCGATGCTGTTACAAGCACCATGATCGCGGAATAGTGAAAATAACCGCGATAGTTTAAAAAAAATATTAATAATGATATAGTATATAGTAGTGTCTTAAATAGTATATAATGTTTTTAATTATAATTAAATGAATGCCTGTATAAATATTGAATGACAAAGGGAGTATAGCAAATGTTAAATGTCACACAGAAAAAATGTCTTATCACAATTGAAATTTAAACGCAAAATATAAATGTATGTATTGCCAAACATTAGTTAACAAAACTGCAAAATATTATTCAACACAACGTTATGTAATAAAATAAGTAAAAATCTAAGAATAGAATTGCCTTAAATTGAAAAGAACATTGCATTAAAACAACAAACATGCCAAAAGAGCGCTCAGTCCTGCTTCATTTCTATCATGCTTATCAACATGAACAAACAAAAGAAAAAAAACGTATTTGGAATATATCTACTTACAACTCATACTCGTAACGTCTTCAATTAAAAAAAAAGCTAATCTACTGTCTAATCTAATGTGACAATTTTGGAAAGAATTGATGATCTTCAAACGGCTGATCAGGTCATGGTTCCCTTACCATACACTTTCAATTTCATTGAAGTAATACGGTACCAAATTTCGAATCGATAGGATATATGGAAGGTAGTCAGATCCTCTCATCAACTATTAAAGAGCTGATGATTTTCAAACGGCTGATCAGGTCATGGTTACCTTACCATACACTTTCAATTTCATTGAAGTAATACGGTACCAAATTTCGAATCGATAGGATATATGGAAGGTAGTCACATCCTCTCATCAACTATTAAAGAGCTGATGATCTTCAAACGGCTGATCAGGTCATGGTTCCCTTACCATATACTTTCAATGTAATTGTAGTAATACGGCACCAAATTTCGAATCAATACGACATATGGAAGCTATTCAGATCCCCTCATCAACTATTAGAGAGCTAATGATCTTCAATTGGCTGACCAGGTCATGGTTACCTTACCATATACTTTTAATATCATTGTTGTAATACGGCACCAAATTTCGAATCGATACGACATATGGAAGTTAGTCAGATCCCCTCATCAACTATTAGAGAGCTGATGACCTTCAAACGGCTGATCAGGTCATGTTTACCTTACCATACACTTTCAATATAATTGAAGCAATACGGTACCAAATTTCGCATCGAAAGGACATATGGAAGGTAGTCAGATCCCCTCATCAACTAGAAAAGAGCTGATGATCTTCAAACGGCTGAACAGATTTTCATGAAACATAGCTAAGAACACTCGGGATAAAATTATCTATAACACAAAAAAAACTAAACGAAAATCGGTTCATCCGTTTGGGCGCTACGATACCACAGACAGATACACAGATACACAGATACACAGATACACAGACACGTTAAACTTATAACACCCCTCTCGTTTTGCGTCGGGGGTTAAAAATGTCTTATCACAATTGAAATTTAAACGCAAAATATAAATGTATGTATTGCCAAACATTAGTTAACAAAACTGCAAAATATTATTCAACACAACGTTATGTAATAAAATAAGTAAAAATCTAAGAATAGAATTGCCTTAAATTGAAAAGAACATTGCATTAAAACAACAAACATGCCAAAAGAGCGCTCAGTCCTGCTTCATTTCTATCATGCTTATCAACATGAACAAACAAAAGAAAAAAAACGTATTTGGAATATATCTACTTACAACTCATACTCGTAACGTCTTCAATTAAAAAAAAAGCTAATCTACTGTCTAATCTAATGTGACAATTTTGGAAAGAATTATTAGAATATGTAGACTTGTCCTCGAATGTAGTCTTTAATACTGTCTTTTCAAAAGAAGATTGAATTAGAAATACCAAAACGTAACAGTTAATTACAAATGCACTACATAGTTAAGGGTAAATACATAAGTTAAAAATGCAATCATATTACATAAAATATAACCTTTTGTCTCCACATCAATAAGGGCTTAACTTCTTGTTAGCGTATATTCTTTTAACTTTGATAAAGTACTGTATTAGATATAGTTATTTAGTAACTTTATCAACTCAAACTAATCATACTAAAATAAACCAATTGCTTTAATCCTGGCTTCAGATAACGTATCTAACTCGTCACTTCACACTATCTCAATAAGCAAACAGTGTGCAGTGATTATGATAAAATTCGGCTTTTCGGTCTTTTATTGACTGATTAAAATTTAATACTTATTTTGCTGAAGTAAATTTATCTTTAAATCATTGAGATAAAAATCATATTTATATCTTGTAGTTCAGTTTACGGTATAGAATCAAATACAATACTGGTAGGTATACGATGAAATGCTGTATCAAAGTAGGTATACATTTTGAATAGTTACAGAAAAATATATATTTTTGAAAGGCGTCGATCTGCACGATTCTTGCCAGTTAAATTCATGGGAATCAGCTACCAACCCCTTACCTACTTATGACATTTTGTTCATCACGTAAGTAGGTAGGTTCGATAACATCTTTAACATCGATAACATCGCTTTAGATATCTATAAATAAAGGGTTCATCCCAGTGTCCATACATTGCCTGGCTTTTATGCCCACCATATAAAGTTGATTCTTTTATTATTTTTGGATAGTACCTATAAGAAGCTGAAAAAGTAATGTCACTATTGATTTCGTGTTAAGAAACACAAGTTGAAATTATCCACCATGTAACAACAGAGCACCATGTAATCACAAAGCAGTAACAAAGGAATGAAAATCTTTCAGCCAGCCGCTGCTATTAATCAGTTTGATAGTTGGCATTGACTTGTGTCGTTAATTCTGGGAAGAACGCAGAATGTTATGTTAAAAAATTATAGATAAATATATACCTATCCACTTAAAAATATTTGGATTTACTACTTTTTTTATACTTATGGTTTAATATTTGCACTATTTTTACTTGTTCACAACGTTTTTATTTATTTATTAATTTCATCTCAACATGATGATGATGGTTCCGAACGCAACTTATTTATTTTGCTCTGTTTTCGTCGCAGTAGATAACTAAATAATCAATACAATATTTTATTTATTTGGATTTACCGATTACACAACAAAACTTACGCAATATTCATTAAATGAAATAACATTTATATATTTAATCTTTTGATTATTTTTATAGTTAGGGCTTAAAAGCCAGGACTAAAATTATGCCTTAGGAAAATATCGCATGTGTACAGTTGATGATTAGGTACACCCTGTATAGAACTATGTTTTATCAACATATTGCTGTAGACGTATTCAAAAGTACAACGACCACCCGGCTATAAAAAGGTACTACATAAAATCGTCAACAATAGGGAATACATACATACATACATAACGTTACGCCTGGTATCCCTTATGGGGTAGGCAGAACACCAAAAGTTATGACCATCTGATGTCACGTTTGACAAATTTGGAGGTATTATAAAGATGGATACAGACTATTGTAGTGACAGGGGGTCAGCCTATTGGTGCGTACAGATTGCTGTAATGGAACTTGTAATGTAACATTCTGCGCACTACACGTCCAAATACGGAACGTGCGCAGAATGTTACATTACAAGTTGCATTACTAGCAATATGTACGCACCATATCGCCCACAGAAACGCCTTTAGAACCTCTGTTCCTTAACTGACTTTTACAGTATGCCCGGGAAGAGAAGCAGCTGGCACATTCTATGTTTTTCTTTCGCTCCCAGTCCAGCATGGATGCTCTCCATGCTGGACTGGGTGCTCTACTTATGACCCGACAGTTTAGCTGGTAGAAGGCTAATTAATTTCGTATTTTATACTTATAATTTTTCCCGTTACTAAAATTGTGTATTTTCAATTCCAGGATATCCTCGTGACGCACCCCTTCACCAGGATATCGAACTGGTCCTCCGGCAACACGTACTTCCACATGACGATCGGCAACCTCGTGCGAGGGTCCAAACTCCTCTGCGAAACCTCCCTAGGATACAAGATGGACGACCTCCTCACCTCCTACATTTCTCTCATGCTTACCAACATGAACAAGCAAAGATCCATGCGCGTCAAGTGAATTGTAGATATGCTGTTTCCAATTTTACTTTTAGTTACTTTAAAAATCAACTGTAAAGAGAATAGAATAATGGTCATTTTTGTTAAACTATTCTATTTTCTTATGATAATCAAATGTAGTAGTTTTTGTTATTTTGCTGACTTCTAAGCAACAATGATGTTATAACAATATTCGTTGAAATAGCGATTAGTGTTTTATCGTGTAGAGATTAATTTTAAAAACTGTTCTTTTTGATTAGCGGTTCACTAATCTCTTTTATTTAGTATGGTTAGTACAAGGTTGTGGTATAGGTACTAATTAAACACATACAATTTTAATATTTCTGATTCAAATCATCACAAATTCACCTGTAATCTGAAAGTTAAACAACGATTGAAAACCATAACTTACCTAATTTGGAAACGACCAACTTGTTATCAATATTATTTAGTTAGTACAACTTAATATTTGTTGCCGTCCATTTTTTTACTTCTGTCTCAATGCCTCTAGCTAGAGCATAACTTAAAAGAGAGAAGTTAATATTTATACTATAAAATATGGTACTAATTAAATTAGGAACTATGAAACACGTGTAGACTCTTTTTACAAAAATATTAACTATAAATAAAATGGTTTGTTTAGACTAACTTTTAAGAATATCTATAAACATTAGAGTTCGTCAAATATACATGTTATGAATTATAATTGGAAACATTCCGGTGGTCTATTTTAATAGTAATTAGATACTAAATGTGCAGGTAGGTATATAGCTGATAACAAAGTCAATACTTTTTATACCTTTTATTGGATTGTTATAAATATAATTGATTAATCTAATTGATATAATATAATTAGAACTATATTTATACTGTGCTTGTATAAGAAAATTGCAATGTATTTATTGTAGGTTATGAGAATCTGCTAAGTAACATTTTTTATATGTAATATTGTCAATTTTATGCCATGAAATCGGAGACAATAATCTTTTTATTTTGCTTTAAAATGTTGCATTTGTGAGTGGTTGTAAACATGAGTCACAATCAATTTGGTGTTTTATTTTATTTTGCCTATTGTTGACACAGTCTAATCTATTGTTGGCCCACATCTTTCATAATACCAATAGCACATTTAATAACTAATTAAATCCTCCTAATTAAGACAACGATACTTTGGCTGCCTATGAGCGTTACTTGGGTTAAGACATATGTTTACATTTTGCATGTTTTTTTAGTCTACTTCAAGGGTTTGTTTTAAAAATCAGCTGTCATAAACCTTTTTTAACTTCACATAAGTATTTTTTTTATATACAGGGTCGTTTTTTAGTCATCAGCCAAAGGATCCCCGTATAAATGGGTCAATTTGAGGTACCGAGGTACACTCAGCGGTTTATCATACCTTTGATTGTACTATAAGAAAACAAAGCATTAACAGTTTACGTCTAAGCTGAACTTTAAACTGAGAAAAAATCTTAATCATGACTTTGTATACAAGCCCTATTGCCGTAATATACTGTAAAAAGACTGCTACTCATGCCAAGAAAATGCCTACCATAAAAAAAATATATTATAACTGTCAAACTGACAGTTGTCATTATATTTGAATAACGACCTTATTTGAATGACTAACGGAGTGGTGCTATCCTATCATTATTGACATTTGCTGACATATGTCAAAAAATAATGATCTAATGTTCCGAAAAGGCCATTTTATACAACTTTAAATTATTTATTTTACAGCATTTAATCATGAATAGATAAATCTATCCTATGTTTATAGTTCCTCGGTTTATGCCCTATAATTTGGTGTCCATGTACCTCTCGGTACACATATGGGCCTAAATGTGTGATGATAAACTCTTGTCCTTTGAATGTTATTTTCTTTGATACGATATAAACGTACCTGTATATTTAATTAAATAACGCTCAGTTATGTACAAAAAAAAAGGAGATATGGCACCACATACTCTTTTACAAATAGTTGCTGCTGATGAACACAGCTACTACGACGCGGCATTTCATTGATAATACTACGACGTAATACTACAAGATGTTTTGTAGTGGAGCGTACTCGTCTGTATTTTAATGGTATTCATTCATAATTTAGTGTGACCATGCTTAGCTTAATATGTTAGCCGATATATTAATTTTCTTGTAAAAATATACACACCTTGTTTTTTTAAAAATCATTTTTATAAATGATATTTATTGTGTAAAAAAGTTTGGCCGATGACTAAAAAACAACTCTGACTAGAAAAAACAAAAAGTTAACAGCTTTTGTTTTTCTTTCATTGCTCGCTAATAAAATTTATTATTCCTCAAAATCTTTCAATTTTTACAAGCTATTTGACCTAACATAATGAAGTTTTTCTGGCGGCCCATGGGCCTCAACTAGTGAGTAAAAATCTATTGGCCGCCCGTAGGTGGGTTAAAAATTCGCTCGATCGGATGAAAAATTATTTATAGTGTAACCTAGTACAGTTTAATAGTTTTTCCTATTGTAAAAAGCTGACTTCAAACGATACTATTCGATAAGTACGGCCGTAATGGCCTCTGTTAGAACGAAGTGAAACCTAGGTACAGAGTTCAGTCATAAAACTGTACCTACAGTGTAATAAAAGCATTTTCAACACACTTGCTCGTAAAGTGAGCGTTATTCTATTGAGTTTAGAACTATAAACTGGGCTATAAGTCACGCGTGCATTAATATATTATGCCCTAGTGCATAATATAATGAATCCTACAAAGTTGAATTGTAACTTTGTGCAAATAACATGCGAGAAAACAGAGCATATTTTATTGGTCCGGGTTATACACTAAATATTTTCAGAAACAACAAAGAGGTTTTATACCACTTCAAATCCATATACATTTTTAAATGTTTGCGCCTTATATTAGTAAAATAAATTTGTATATTAAACAAATTATTCACAATTTACAATCATTTGTCATAAAATATTAAAATATTTGCATTTACCACTCCAAATTAAACATTTTCACTTAAAATAGGCTGTATATGCTATACAGACATTGACACATTTGACGGAATAAAAAACCTACGCGCATGCGCGAGGTTCGGCGCCATTTTTCAATCACAATTCACAGCTTTGTTATCAAGTGTGTTTGTTATTTTATGATCACGTAGGTATGTCTGTCTTTTACTCACAAGTGTGTTGAAAAACGTCGTATATAACTCGTGAGCGTTGCTAATTACAGTCTCGGCTCATTATATAGCCTCGACTGTAATTAGCAACTTCGCTCACTTGTTACATAATATACTATTCTTAAACTCATACTACATAGATGTCACTTTCATTAGTATTATCAGAGTACCTATTATTAAGTTCATTACATTCGCTGCCACACTATCGTTGTGCATAAAAAAAAACCTACAGCAGTCGTTTTCATCATGACGTTGCAGGTTTACCGTAGATAGGCTGCGTTTCCGCGACAGCTGGGCGGAGAGGACCTCAGCGGTGCATGAATTGCTTCAATGGAAACTACACGAGCGGAGTGGAGCAGAGCTGAACGGATATTCATATAAAAAACAACGCGGTGACGCGGCGCGGAGGACAGCGAGGTGGTGCGGTTTGGAGGGCAGCTAGGATGTAGTGGTTGAATGTGTGTTTAAATACGTAAAATTTGTTTAAAATAGGTATGTGAACACAAAAAAAAAAAAAACATCATTGGAATTAGATGTGCAATCCTTTATCCTTAATCCTTTTACGACACGCTTGTTCAGGGGCAATAGGACTATTTGAAGCTAAAATTTTGGCCTTCACATGGCCATAGAGGGGAACTTTTTCGACTGCTTCAGTGATTGGTCCCACCAGATCATGGTCCCATAAGGACAAAACACTGAATTCAAAAAAATATTATTTCTTGTTCAGTGATACGTCCCACTGATTTAATTATAAGAAATAATGAGATCAAGTATGGTCAGCAAGCAAACTTATAAGAAAAATCAATAAAAGATCTTTCAAATAAAACATAATAAAACATTTTTAATATATTCTGTTATTTTTTCTTGTTCCTTTCATTCTCTTCATTATCAAAAAAACGTTTGCATTTTCATCTCGTCTTCATCTTTGTAAATTCCAAATTCCATATTTTTCATCTCTCTAATTTCCCTCTCAAAAATATTTTCAATTTTCTCCAATCTCTTCGATTCATTTTCAAAGTCAATTTCATTTTCAATGGTTCGCAGTGGATATACATTGGAGATTTCGTACTAGCTGAATGTGCTGTTCCCTTCCAATAACAATAGCAATTACGTTGTTTTTTTACCTCAGCTATTTCTAGAATAGGAATGTCAAATTGAAATATTATAATGTCTTTCCAACCACTGTCTAACAAAAGAGGTTATGACATTTGCCAGGTACCATGATATTCGCAGCACGTATAATTTGTTAATTTATTTTTCAACACACTTGCTCGTAAAGTGAGCCTTATTCTATTGAATTTAGAACTATATAAACTGGGCTATAAGTCACGCGTGCATAATATATTATGCCCTAGTGCATAATATAATGAATCCTACAAAGTTGAATTGTACCTTAGCGCAAATTACATGCGAGTAAACAAAGCATATTTTATTGATCCGGGTTATACATTAAATATATGAGCGCGCGCGTCCAGGCGGGGCGCGGCCAGGCGCCTAGGCAGCGCGCGTGCAGCAGCAGCGGCCCGCACAGCGTCTCCAAGCAACAAAAGCGTGTGTACGTGTAATGGGACAGGGCTACTGACCGGCGCGGCGCTCGGGGATCCGCTGAGCGCGCGCGTCCAGGCGGCATTAATTTAGAGCCGAAGCAGAAGAAGTTTTGTCCTGGCCTTGAACCACAACCGTTGACATCTAGCATTAATTATTTAATGCCAAATCATTCCAGTGATTTGTCTATGTCGCCGATATACACTCAGGACGAGCTGGCACTTCAAATAATAATGTAGAATATAAGTTTGTTAACTGTACCTTCAACAGCTGCTTCAAATAAATTTTATGACCACGTACCTACCTATGTCTGTTTTTTACTCACAAGTGTGTTGAAAAACGTCGTATGTAACTCGTGAGCGTTGCTAATTACAGTCGAGGCTGTGATTTGAGCCCGAGCCGCAGGCGAGGGCTTAACAATGAGCCGAGAGTAAGCTCACTTGTTACATAATATACTATTAGATTACCTACTTATAATATTTATTTCTGGGGATCAATTCAGTCAAGGATAAATTGATGCCCAGATTCAATCAAGATGACATTGGTTTTCATACATCAGCTTTTCCTAGAAAAGGAATATCTACCTACGTAGTATAAATGTACTAGTTTTTGCCCGCGGCTTCGCTCACGGTGGTAAAAAGTCATTTTAGAACCCTAAAACTATGACAATATAAAACATAATTTAATTTAAACGCTCCGTTGCGACGTAAAAGACAGACAAACAAACATACAAACAAACAGACTTTCCAAGTCATAATATTAGTAAGGGTTTTTAGAATTTTTCTTTAAATTTTAAACTGGTTTAGGCATTTCTCTCCCATCTCAACTGATCATAAGTGAAGACCCGTAAAAATTCCGTAGGTATCAGTATACTACAGTACTTTGCTAGAGACAATTTTTTTAACCAGTTTTGGAGCTTGTGGTGGCATGTCCAAGCTATTTGATGCACTAACCCGCGAGCAAGAGAAACCCGAGAAACACAATCGCTTGTTTAATTTCTTTAAATAAATCATACGTCTATGTTGTCTTTGTGGGAATAAATGGTTTCTTTCTTCTTCTTCTCTTAAGATTTTACTCCGGCGAATTTTAAAGTTTAATCCTGTGATTTGTTTATGGTCATAGCAAAGCAGATGTTAGCAGGAAACTGTTATTTTTTAACTTGAATGGAAGAGCACTTATTATCATTCGAAAGCGAGGTATAACAACCGTTTCTCCCTTGGCACATTCAGTCGATCGAGGACATGAAGCGACAGCCAGTCGGTGATAAAGGCTGCGCAGGTTTGTATTCCTGGTCCCATTGCACAACTTTGGCGGTATTAAATTACGCGACAACATAACTGGTGTACTTTTAAGGTCAGTATGTGAAATGGAAGACCTGAGGGTTTAACTGAGTTTAAGAATCAACTGCGACGCCTACATTTAACACGGAATCTATGGAACTGTACACCACCTCATCTCCTGGAGATGGTTTCAGCAATAGCTCATTTATAAACGCTGCTTGGTTATTTCTTGGAGTGATAATGGCATTCTTGAATTGAACGACAATCGAATAATCGTTGTGATAAAAAATGATCCTCATGGAAACTACGTATTAAACATAAACTTAACTTTTAAAGGTGTTTACGAAAAGTTTATGCAAAGCAGGAAAGTAAATTAATTATTTCGTGTGCTTCCGGCGGGAACCGAAATTTACTTTAGAACCCAAATTATATCGCTCTGTTTATAATATTTTTTTAATTAGGTAAATAGAATCACATAACCTCGATTATCATACAAAAATTACGCTCCCACTAGTAAGTAATTACTTAACTTAAGTAAACTTATTAGCAAATTTATTTCATACATTTTAATTAAATAATAAATAAATATCTCTGACACTCACACAACATTATCTAGCCCAAATTAAGTTTCTTAAAGAACTTGTGTTATGGATACTAGATAACTGATATATTTAAGAAATATATAAACATACATATTGAATAAATACATATTTTTTATTAGAATAAACTTAAATAAACATATAAGCATCCATGACTTGACGGCTAATATCTGTGTGTTCATCACACAAATATCCGCCGCCGCCGGATTCGAACCCAGGACCTCTGGCATAGAAGGCAATGTATGTTACCGCTACACCAGCCGGTCGTCAATTGCTTATCAATCCCTCCCACAATGAAGGCGTTAACCTAGCAATACGAATTGTAACCTGTCTTATTTTTAAGTCTCAAAATAAGGAAGTCACAAAGAAATCTCACCTGTGAGTAGAAAGCTCCTTCTTCTTTCTTTATCCTTACCTACGCAGATGATTTTTATTTGTAATTTTTATCCGTGCAGGGCCGGTTTAGAATAGCCCTACCGTCCCTGGATAAGAGTATTGTCGAAAAAGGCGACTAAGCCGAGTGACTCCTGCTTTGTGGAGGATCCCGCCAGGGCCCGATTGGCTAGCGAGCACTCTTCATAAAACATCTCCGGCGTTATGTGTCCCGGCAACCAATATATATAAAACTGTTCCGTTACTGACTGAGTGACTGACAGACAACATACAGCCGTAACTACTGGGCGTAGAGAGCTGAAATTTGGAACATCCATTCTTTATGAACAGTAGGGCTAGCATGCTACCGTCGACAACGATAAATCGGGCCTTTAATCGATATTTTCTTAGAATATGCTATTTAGTGTATGTAATTTATTAAGATATATCTATAGATATACCTAGTATCGACGGCTGGTTGTACCTACATAATAGGATAAAATAACAGTATAATATTTATCTTGTCGATTCGACTATTTATCGATGGTTGCATACTAGCCCTGCTGGAAAGAACTCGCTCTTATAGAATACGATCTACTATCCTCGACCTCATCTTCTCTCACCATCAGGTGAGAATGAGGTCAAACGTAGGCTTAGTTTTTAATAAAAGACACTAAAATCATTTCTCTATATACAGGATGTAACTTAAGGTGTGGATCAAAGATTTTCCAGAGATAGAGGACCTCAATACCTACCAAAATATCCCCCATGTATGTTCAGCAATAATTAGTGGTTCTGGAGATATTTGTGATTTTATTATTTATTTAAAAAAATCAGATTCTCAGAGAAAACTTGAAAAAGCAGCCTAACTATTTGGTCTGCAGTCATATTTTTGGATGTGAGCTTAGCTTAAGGCTTTTAATATCATCTAACCACTGTAAATCATGCCCTTGTACAGCTTACATGCCCCTACAGCTCTGTAGAAGGGCATGATTTACAGTGGTTAGATGATATTAAAAGCCTTAAGCTAAGCTCACATCCAAAAATATGACTGCAGACCAAATAGTTAGGCTGCTTTTATTTTGCTAATAATTTTGAAACAGACCGATTCGTTCAGAAAATCCAGATAGAACATAAACTTTGAGGGGTCGTAGAAAAACAAAGTTACGTACCTAACTTTTTTTTCTAGAACCTAGCTTAAAAACTACTAGTGTTATTGTTTAATAATATCTGAAAATTTCATTTTCCTAACACAACGACAGCACTAAGAAAAATGTGCTCCAGTAAAAGAAGTAACTACTTTTTTCCATTTACGCAAGTGCTATCTAATTTCGAGTATTGCACCATGAAAAGTCTTTTGTTCAGGTAGGTAACTAACATTATTCGTTCTTATCTATTATAAAACTCGTTATATATATAAAACTGTTCCGTTACTGACACTCAGTCAGTAGGGCTAGCATGCTACCGTCGACAACGATAAATCGGGCCTTTAATCGATATTTTCTTAGAATATGCTATTTAGTGTATGTAATTTATTAAGATATATCTATAGATATACCTAGTATCGACGGCTGGTTGTACCTACATAATAGGATAAAATAACAGTATAATATTTATCTTGTCGATTCGACTATTTATCGATGGTTGCATACTAGCCCTGCTGGAAAGAACTCGCTCTTATAGAATACGATCTACTATCCTCGGCCTCATCTTCTCTCACCATCAGGTGAGAATGAGGTCAAACGTAGGCTTAGTTTTTAATAAAAGACACTAAAATCATTTCTCTATATACAGGATGTAACTTAAGGTGTGGATCAAAGATTTTCCAGAGATAGAGGACCTCAATACCTACCAAAATATCCCCCATGTATGTTCAGCAATAATTAGTGGTTCTGGAGATATTTGTGATTTTATTATTTATTTAAAAAAATCAGATTCTCAGAGAAAACTTGAAAAAGCAGCCTAACTATTTGGTCTGCAGTCATATTTTTGGATGTGAGCTTAGCTTAAGGCTTTTAATATCATCTAACCACTGTAAATCATGCCCTTGTACAGCTTACATGCCCCTACAGCTCTGTAAAAAAAATTGCAGTTGGATATCAAATACAAAAACGAATCCATAAAAGAAACTACTGAGACTACCTTTCTAGGTATTGTCTTTGACCAGAATTGTAACTGGCACGCCCACATAAATAAAATATGCGGAAAAATAAATAGGTTTGCCCATGCACTATGGAAACTCACCAAAATATCGAACAAACCTACAGCTCTTAAAGCTTACCACGGTTATGTTGTCTCCATATTAAGGTATGGTATTCTTCTTTGGGGCAATTCAACCAAAATGAAAAAAGCTTTTATTGCTCAAAAGCAATGTATCAGAGCAATTGAAGATGTTAGTCCCTGGATAAGTTGCAAACCATTATTTAAATCTTTGAAACTACTAACGCTTCCATGTATTTATATCTATGTAACCTGTATTTTTGTAAAAGAAAATCCAGAACTATTTGTAACTAAAAAACAATATTGTACCTTCAATACAAGGTTTCCTACCAGATTATGCTTGCCTAATATATTAACCGATATTAGCAGAAGAAACAGTTACACAATGTCTGTAATAATTTATAATCATTTACCGACCCAAGTTAAAGATTTACCACTTCGGATTTTTAAAAGAAAATTATTCAATTGGCTTTCAAATGAATGTTTTTATGATATCAATGAATATTTTAATAAAAAATGGGACATGTGATAGCACAAATTTGTATTGTTATTGACATAAATGTAATCCTAATATTTTAACTAGATCTCTTTTAAGACGTTGCATGCTGTAAAACAGCTAAGTATGTAGAACTGCATTTATTATAAGAAAATTGTACCTACTTTACCATACTTATTGCAATAAAGGAATTTTGTATTTGTATTTGTATTAAAAGCCTTAAGCTAAGCTCACATCCAAAAATATGACTGCAGACCAAATAGTTAGGCTGCTTTTATTTTGCTAATAATTTTGAAACAGACCGATTCGTTCAGAAAATCCAGATAGAACATAAACTTTGAGGGGTCGTAGAAAAACAAAGTTACGTACCTAACTTTTTTTTCTAGAACCTAGCTTAAAAACTACTAGTGTTATTGTTTAATAATATCTGAAAATTTCATTTTCCTAACACAACGACAGCACTAAGAAAAATGTGCTCCAGTAAAAGAAGTAACTACTTTTTTCCATTTACGCAAGTGCTATCTAATTTCGAGTATTGCACCATGAAAAGTCTTTTGTTCAGGTAGGTAACTAACATTATTCGTTCTTATCTATTATAAAACTCGTTATATATATAAAACTGTTCCGTTACTGACTGAGTGACTGAGGTACTGAGTGACTGACAGACAACGTACAGCCGTAACTACTGGGCGTAGAGAGCTGAAATTTGGAACATACATTTTTTAGAGGATGTAGGGGTGCACTAAGGAAGGAAGTCCCGAAATTCCCACGGGAACGGGAAATATAGGACTTTTTAGTTTGTATGAAAAATCTTATTCCTTGAGTGCACCGATGTGAAACTTGGTGTAAAGGTTTTTCAATGTGTGTCTGGTTGTGTTATGAAAGGAATTCCCGAAATTCCCACAGGAACGGGAAATATGTGATGTTTTAGTTTGTATGAAAAAATCCCATCCCTTGAGTGCACGGGTGTGATACTTGATATAAAGGTTCCTCAATAAGTGTCTGTTTGTATTATGGAAGGAATTCCCGAAATTCCCACGGGAAGGGGTTGGACTTTTTAGTTTGTATGAAAAATCTTATTCCTTGAGTGTACGGATGTGATACTTGGCATGAAGGTTCTTCAAAGAGTGACTGGTTGTGCTACGAAAAAAAAAACCAAAATTCCCACGGGCACGGGAAATATATGATTTTTAGTTTGAATGAAAAAAACTTATTCCTTGAGTGCATGGGTGTGCTACTCGGTATAAAGGTTCTTTCAGTGGGTGTCTGGTTGTATAGTTTCTGAAATTTCCACGAGAAGGGTAGTTAAGCGCATACAAGTGTGTGCGGGATAAAGCTAGTTGTTCATAAACTTAAAGTCGTTTTATGCATAAAGAAGGGCAATAAATTAAATATTGTTGTGTTGTTATGTGATCGCCCGTGGTTTACATCACGTAATAGTTTTGTTTCAGGAACTGATTTTATCTATAACTTTTGCATCACTCTTTAATCGTTTATCGTCAGCCCTTATGAATACACTACGCATTCTCTAAGTCTTCTACTGAGTTTTACTTAATCTTTCAAACTTGGCTATTTTAAAGGGCTCGCTAAATGATTTGGATTGTGATTGCTTCGGAACGAAAACTTTGCACGATTACCAGACTCTGACATTCGTAAGTGTCTTGATTGCTGCCACAGAACCATGCCACAAACTCCGCGTGATTATGCGGAAATGTATTATAGTTCTGCAATAGCTCAAGGGTATATTTAGGAACAACTGTTTGTGTTGGCGGTTGATTTCGCCAACAAGATTAAACGGACAAGCATATTTGTAGTTTCTGCAAAATAATTTACACCAAATATTCGAGGAAATTAACTTGGCCGCAGGATGTTTTTTCAATGCGATGGAGCACCATGCCACTATGCTCGAAACTTTAGAGAATATTTATTTATTTAAACGTTCATTTCCCACAGCGGCCGTGGGATAACACTGTCTGCTTCAGACGCCAGTGGTCGTGGGTTTGATTCCAGCACGGAACAAGAAAAAAAAAGTTCCGGGTCTGGGCGTTTATCTATTTATGTATTTGAGTTTGAGTTTGACTCATAACATCATGACCTCAATCTCACTTGGTAGAAAGAGAAAATGAAGTCGAAGACGACCGCGCACGCGGTATGTTTTGACAGTGACATTTGGCGGCAGTATTAAGATCCTACCACCAACCGACCACTTTAGCGATGGCGTAAACCTGTCTGCCTCAGACGCCAGTGGTTGCGGGTTCGATTCCCGCACGGAACAAGAAAAAAAAAATGTTCCGTGTCTGGGTGTTTATCTATTTATGTATTTATATTCTAGGTTCCCCCCTAGTTCGCTACATGGTATCCCATAACACAAGCTATGCTTACTTTGAGGCATAATTTATTATAAACCGGGGTCACTCGATTTAGTCGCGTTTTATGAGACGCTTAGCCAGGGGTGGTGGAGCTATTCTATGCCGACCCCACGCGGCTATTATCTTCTTCGTTATTCGGACATCAATTAGAGATTTTAATTGAAAGCTGGTAACACGTCTTGTTTAAAGTAGTTAGTAACATAGGTAACTGGCAAGAGCTCGTTTCCTCTTGTCATATTAAAAACATAGGACCAAAAATAGACTGTATGAATATATACTAAAGATTTATTCTGTGACTAAAGTAATAAAGCAGACAAATTTTTACGCCGTAAAATTATTCCGCAAAGCGTCATAAAACGATAATTTTAGGCACCTATAAAATGATACCAACTTTATATTTGAGCAATTAAGGTAAAAGCGGGCTATTAGAAAAACTGTTAATTAGAACAAACAAAAAATATATATCCGTAATACAGCCGTGAGAGAATCCCACGCAGCGGTGCTATTCTTGAGGAATAATGATGGTTCCATTGTAAGAAGTAGCAGGAAGTAATTTATCTAACATCAAGAATATGAGTGTTGGAGCAATTTCGTGTGTCTGATTTCTTATTCTAAACTGTGCAATTTTGGGTGACGTGATGTCTCCTATTTAGGCAAAACTGCTTATAATGAATTAACTATGACTTTAACTTTAAATCACTAATATTTTTACCTTACGTACCTAAGTTTCCTTACCTTAATTCTCAATATCGAAGCTACTGTCAAGTGGTAACATAATAATTTCAACACTAAGTTAACAGTAAGTAGTTACTTGGTCGTCATTGGTTCAAAGCCTGCCAATGACTGTAAAGCGGTTCATATAGCTACGCCCAAAGTGACGCATCTTACTCATTGTTTAATTGAACCTAAATGTAAACTGGAGACTTGTACGTATTCCATGAACAATATAACAGCCTAGGTGCTCTAAGAAATTAAATACATATCGGACGTAGGTAATTATTTTATTGACATATCTATATCGAAGCGCATTTTCTTTTTTAAATAGGTATCTTTATTAAAAATATTGCTCTAAATTTCTTCAAAAAGATAATATACCTGGTAATACATTGTAAGTAAACTGAATTTGGGTGTCAAAACGGTGGTGAGTTTTTCCAATTAGGATATACTTACAGCATACCCACACGTCCTTTGATGGTCTCGTAGTTCAATGGTAGAGTGTTGGCTTTCGATCTGACAAGTCCTTTGGGAAACGCGCTGTTACAAACTGGCTCGGTTCTGGATGGATTCTTGAATACCAAGTGGCCCAGTTTGGGTAGTTTATGAATTCATTTACATAATTTGAAAAGTATTTTAGTATCTGTTGGCGAATACTGGCTAAACTTGGGCTGCAAAAATGTTGAAACCTAATCAATTTAAATTAAAAACAAGAGGTAAATTGTTGAATGAATTGTAAATTTCGACGGCTTTTAATATTCTTGTTTATTTAATTAATATCCTAGGTTGATTATACCCAAAAAATACAACTCGCCTTATAGGTAAATATATCGGTTGTCATATAAGTATATGTATAAAATATTGATTGATGTGTTTAAGCCCATTATAAGACTCCATGGTTAATCAACCTGGAAATTTCGAGTACAAACGTAAAATATATTATTTTATACGTTATAAATCCGGTTAAACAATTATGTCATTTTAATAGCAATAGCAGGCTTAATTTAATAGTACCTACCTTTAAAAACTGTAAAATTAGCATTTTTAATTATTTAATTTAGCATGATTATCACTTATTAACTTAAATCAAAAACCATCAAATCTCGGATACATCACAGATACAGATACACTCAAGATTGTCGGAAAGCCGGTTCTGTCTGATGAGACTGTGAACTTCTATGTCAATTACTATGGGATGGGCAAATCGTTATGAAACCTGTTTTGCAATTGTTGCAGCTATCGCTTCTCTGTGGTCTATGGGTTTTGAGGACTGATGGTCTAGCGATCACTCGTCGGAATGAAATGAATGCGATCACAAGCTAGACGTAATCTGCATCTTCTTTGCCGCTTTTTATACTTGGTTTTCTAGCCGTTATTAGAGTCTTTTTTAATCAATATTAAAGATTATACTGAAATATAAACAGTCAGAAATCCCCTTTTATAAGATGACAGTAACTTATATACAAATAAGATTGCCTAAAAGGAACGGTTAGTTGTTTGTGAAGTATCAAAACGAAAAGCCATATTGAATTAAGTGCAACATCAGTGGAAGCTTTTAAATGGCTATCAGAGTCAATTATAACTATTATTTAGCTATAAGCTATAGAACAATTTGTAAAATAAAATAAAATAAAACTAAGCGGGCTATCAAGGCACTGCACTGCCATGCAGCAGACACCATGCCTTTAATCTTTCTGTATTGAACACCACCAAGACTCCTGACTCATAATATTGTTCTACGGAACTAGGCTACAAATGAACCTTATACATATTTTCTTTTCAAGATTAAGCTGAAAAATAATTTTATATAAGATAAAGATAACTATTATACATAAATTTACACTACCTACAAGATAATGAAAAGTAGTTTCCTTGGCACAGGCTACAATTGCCCAAAAGGAGGCTCCCTAGACTAGGTAAGAGATAAGAGTGAATGTAAATATTTTGTTTACGTTTCTTTGTTATATAGGTTGTGACTTTAAAACAAGTCCAGGAGAGTGGAAACACGGCTGGCAGCACTAAGAGTAAATAGCTGACCGTACCATATAAATACACCATCAGACAGCAAACAATGGTTGCATACCTCCATGCAACAGAGGCGTCATTAGAGAAATTAATTTTCTGTTTAACATCACTGATAATGATAATTGCAGAGGTAAACCCATTAAAGTCATCTAGGAAACAAACTCTACCTAGAGAACAGACGTAAGAAAATAATGCTTGATTTCAACCATCTATTAGGCTTTCTCAATGTGAAGTTAGTAAACAATTACATAAAATGTTTGTGAATAGCAGTTACGGTGTTCATCAAACGCGAAATGACTACCCAGCGGAAACTTGTAACTAGGTACTTTTGTCACTTTCTTGGTACCTGTCAAAACCTGATTACAGTGGATTTAAATATCAATAGGTACTTTATTTAAGATTAAAAACACGACAATGCATGAACGCACAAATGCAACCAAAATCCAGATATCTATTTATAAAAAAAAACGGATAAAATATAGATTCAATATAACAATGCACTATTAAAAATTATAATACTGAGGATTAAGGATTACTTAAGTTATTATGTTAAGTTTTTGAACTAATCTTTATGAGCTGTCAGAAAATTCCTCATTGCGTCTGCTGATGAATAGAAACAGGAAAATGAACGCGGCAAACGAAATGCGAAGAAATTTGACCATTGGCGCAGTAAAAACTGGGCTTCACTGAGTAATGCGAAAATGTATCCAAAACAAAGGCGGACATGTTGAACGTGTTGTAATGTGCAACGATAGTAAATTTTATTTTGTACAATCTTACTTTTTGTTATATTTTACTTTCCAGGACTAAAAAATGAATTTAGCTCTATCAGCCTAATTATTTTTACGTCCAGTATGGACTATGAAACTAAGATTTTTTCTACGAATTAAAATAAAAGTCTAGATTGTTATACCTTGTTGGGTAGCTGACAAAATGTGGATGTATTTAAGCACTTCTGCCGAACGACTTTTATACTATTTTTTTTAAATATTGTTAAAAGAAAAGTAAACTGTAAAATAATTTTTGATTATTTCAAATTCAATCGCTCAGGACTATGTATTTAGTAATCTTACGTAAAATTTTGGTTACTTTGATCATAGAACATTTTAATCTGCATGTAAGAAATACATAATAATAATAAAAATTTAAAAGTCGATTATCTCGAAAAAGTTTCATTTTGGGGTAAGGTGTTTCATAGTAAAATAAGAAAAGACGGGTACTATACGCCCTTAACGGATCTAGGTAGACTTAACCAGTAACCCTGTATTATTAAAAAAATCGCATAAACGGAGAAACGACTATTTTTAACAGCTGCGCTTATAGAACAGTTGACGTCATCTCCAAGCGAATCCTGGGCACTTAAACAAGTTTCATAGCTAAGGCTTGCATTACCCGTATTAGTCGCCTTTTACGTCATGCTTACCCAAGGGTTGTAGATATAGGTACCTATCTGAATAGCCTTTATAAGGTGAATCTAACACGGACTAATGTCCAATCGGTCTTTTAAACATATATGATATCATATTTGAGATAAACAATAAAGCGGACTTACAAAGGCGATGCCTAAAGATAAAACAATATTTCATAAAACTTGAACTTAATCGAACAATCGAGAAATTCCTTACTCAGATAAAGGAAAAATTGATTTCCTTATGATCTCTAGCGACATGGATTAACATAGGTATTCTCACCAAATTAATAAGCAATAAAACAAAGAGCCTTCTACCACCTAACCTATACATGAAATTGGAAAATTATTTTCAATCTTTACTACAAAATAACTAAAAGAGCTACTTGCAAAACACTCATAATAATTTCATAAAATCACATTTATATGATAATACATACGTTCTTCCGTGTAATCATGTGTCTTATACACGAGATATAATTAATGATCCACCATTATTCTCCATTCAGTTGAAAGGAAGTGGACGTTTTAATCTCGGACCAAGCAATCACTGCGTCTACAGATCACATCTCGGTGACGTTTATGCAGATTTCAGACATAGACAACCTCCTTGCAAGTCACCTTTTCCACAGTTTTATTTTTTTCTGTAGTAGAAATTAAATAATCCGTAGTTTTTTTGTTCTCCATCGATCTTTCTTTTCAGGGACTATTGAATTTGCTACATGTTGCTCATGTAGCGACGAGTGTTCTGTTAGGTATGTACTTAATGTACTATGGTAGGGTTATAGGGTTATTGTAAGCCGTACTTACGCGGGCTGAATGTCAAATTGTTTTTTTTTTTTTTATAAGTTACTAAACCCGCGTTTGACCTCAATCTCACCTGATGGTAAGTGACGATGAGGTCGCAGATGAAAGCACACGGGTTTAGGAAGGAACTGGCTCTTTATACAATATTGCCGGAACACATTACCGCCGGAGCGGTAACATTTGGCGGCAGACTTTATATAAAGGGTGATCGCTAACCAGACGGACCCAGAAGGGATCCTACCACCAAGATTATGATCATTGAGAATTCTAAAACAAGACATTTTTTTTTCGGCGATGTATCAATATCTATTTTTATGATAGCGATGTCTTGCGATTTGAATACCCAATTAGCGTTGGTTACCTGTTTGTCCGAAGATGTGAGAAGTCCTGAGTATGAGTAGGTACCAGCCGGGCCTGAATTAAAAATCCAAACTGTTTCGGGCCTGGTTGAAGTTCTCTGTTCCACGACGTGATATACCTATTACACAGGTTTATTAAAAAAGCTTACTTGATATTTCAATTTAAGATAATGTCTTATAAGTATTAAGCGAAGCTTATTTTTCCATTTAGTTATCGTATAAAAGTTTATAAATTTCAATTATCCATAAAACGAAATAATAGAACTGGCATTACTTACGTACCCCACCTTTACTCATATACTTAGCTACGTCAACAGCCAAGCAATCTGAACGCGCGGGCGCAGAGCGTGACGCCTTCGCGTCTCATTGACCGCACTGGTTCAAAAACAATTGAGCATAAAAATATAATTTTAATTGCTAATTCGCGACTCCCCTGGCTCCCACGGTCGGAGATGACAAGTAGGAAAACTCGATCACCGCTATACCTACCTTTCCCACACTCTGCATATCTTGCATCCATATATCAACCTGGCGAAATGTAAAAACTCAGACAATGCTACAATTGTGAGCAAACTGCTTTCTCACAGTCGGTGTATCTGCTGATATTATCGTTGAGCGCTAATTGGAGCCGCTGGATGACCAAAATTTTCCGTGACTTCAAGTATTGTTGCCCAGTAGGTATAGGAGGGCGCTTCAAACAATGAACAAGGATTTTCAGGAACCTTCCTATTTCACTAAAACAAATTTTTGATGTAGGCTTTTAGCATTTCAATTGAAAGGAAAAGATGCATTTCATCGTCTGGTGTGATGAAGATGGGACCGTCCTAGGAATTTCCCACTACTTCGATTTCCAATTCCTAATAAGATGGAGGCCTACTTTGCTTGGCTCAAACTAAGATATTTGATCTAAGGTAGGTCCGATCTAACTCCGATTGCGTTTTCCGTGATAATTGCTTTTGATCGGTGCTGCAACAGATCTCTAGTAGACCTAACAAGTCGTCATACCTTGCGAGCCTTAACATTTTGAGATTATTGATCTATTTTATATAGGTACCTTTGTCCTTACATACTTATACTCTTACAGTATACGTCTGGAACGCTCTATACTCCATACGGCTGAAGCTTTGTTTGTCCTGAGGTGGGTTTCATTTACGATTTCGTCTCTACCACAGAGGTCTCTATCTTCAGTGTCCTTCAGTAAGTATAAATATCTATTTCTGCCAATGACATAGTTACCCAACAAAAAATATTAACGATCCATTTATCTCTTAAAACTGTCACAATTATATTTACTTGCAATTACCACCAGGATGCAGAAGATCCTGCAATTTAGCCATTAAAGTTTTTGCATCTTCATGAATGAATGGTTACGTGGTCAATTGACAGCGTCACTTGACCACGTCATAGATGAGAGCATTGTTTCAAGTCACGCTATCTTGGGATTGACTTACATGGCGCTTGCAGTTCATGCAAGCAATTTTCCTGAGAACTAACTATAAGATTAATACGACATTGATAATCGTTGCATTGAAATACCTACTAAGAAATGGTTGATAAGAAATATTAATTTAAGACTGTGATGCTATATCATTATGTTTGGGATTAGAAACATGCGATGCTTTTAAGCTTTAATCTAAGTGGATTAGGATAATAGTCTATTGTGCTAAGGCAGTTCGTATAAAGGTAGATGTGGACTAAAGAAGGAAACAACAGGTAAAATGCAGAGATAAAAGATACAGGTAAAATTGACTCCAAATATTTTTAGTCAGTTTTGTCATAAATTAAATTGAAGTTTGGCATTTTAATAAACCAAAAATATAATGCTTAGTTTAATACAAGGCAGGTAATTAAATTGGTTCACTCATAGAAATTTGCGCATAGAAAGCAACGCAGACAGACTAAATAATACCACTATACACGGCGCATCGGTCACCTTAAATACAAGTGCTGCCAAAAGTGCCTCGCCGCGCTTAGCAAGCGGGACGGTAACCGTAGGGTGCATTTTGGTTTATTACTTTATTAGGCTCGCGGGTTATGCCAATGGTGATACCGTGGGCCCCACTTACGGCGAGAGAGGTACAGCTTTGCACGTATACCTCCAGCCAAACAAAAGTATGTATTTTCTTGTCACCAATCTTACCACATTATTACATTAGAATGCTGTAGTGTTATTATTGCGAAGGTGACATACACGCTGCGACCCAGAAGCAATGAAGATAAGTTAAATCGTCCATGCCTACATGAAGGTCTTTTTTTAACGGTGACTAAGCCTTCATTTCTCCTCAATCACACCTGATGGTAAATGAAGTTGAAGATAGCAAGGAATCGATTATGAAGAAAAAAAGATTTATTTAGGGTCACCTAATAATATTAATATATTAATATTTTAATAGCAGATTAAGACTGAGTGGATCATAATCACGAAAAAAAATATATATTTTTCATAAACTAAAATTTCATAATTGTTCAAGTGATCAAAATTTAAGTTTATCTGTAGTTTATGACTACACAGCAAGTAATAAAAACGTTTCCATCTAATTTTATGTAGTCGTAAAGTGTAGATTAATCTTTAATTTTACTCACAGAGAAGAATTTTAAAACTTTAATTTATGAAAAATATAAAAAAAAAATGAAATTTAGAACCACTCATCATTCTTTACCTGCTATTAAAATATAATTGACTATTATAAGCGGACCCTGTATACCTAATTTTAAATTACATGTCTATCTATAGGTAAGAAAGAACACAGAAATACATCTAAATAAACAACGCAAGGTTCACGATTTGTTGAAACCAAGCGTGCCGACTTTGTAACACCTTTTGTGACGTCACAGCTGATATTTATTGCTGGAAAATACAAACCGATTCAAAGACTCTGATGCCGCCAAATGAAATCAATTATTAATAACGATATCGATATTGTGAAATCGATTTTCTAACAGACATACTACGCGGGGACAGAATCTGGCGGCGACCAACCTTGACGCTTGGTCGGGTTTCAGACACGCGAAGTACATGCACTTGCGTTGTCTATATAGATCCATGTCTGTAGGTAAGAACGATTATATACAACGCCATGCCATTTTAAAATACATAAATCAAAGTAAGTTAAGACAACAATGGTTTAATCTCGTTAATTAATTAAAGGAAACAGCAATCATCTAACAGGATATGGGGAAGTCCTATTATAAAACAAAATAACAATAATTAAAGCTCTAAGTGTAATGTGTACAATAGTTATTGTCAGCTATTATAAGAATGCTATTAAATAAGCGAGGTGGTCTTTAGAGTGGGCGTCACTGGTTGCGTGTCTGCATTGATAGAATACCGTTTTTTGCTAGGCTTACATTGTCAAACGGACTAAATAACTAGGTATGAAACAGAAAAACTACAAAGAAATTATTCAGGTAAGGTTACGTTCCTTTGACAAACAATGCAGCACTTTATTAACATTAGCAACAAAGGGCAAATTGAAATACTCGAAATACGAAGTACAATTTTTTGTTCTTTCGTTTTTTTTCTGGTAGGACACATCAAGAAATAAGTATTTTTAATCATAATCAATCCGCGATTCTGAGTTGTTGTATAGGTTCTTTTTAGCGACCTGTCTAACCTTCTCACGGTGACATGATTTTTCGACATATTAACAATCTTCATATATCAGACGTTAAGAATTAAATAAATTACAATCAATTGGCAAAGTCTGTTCAGATGGTTTTTAATATTTGGCGTGCAAACAGAAAGGCAAACGGGTAGGTGGATTTTTGGTTTCCGAAAACTTTCCCAAACTACTCGTAGTGTGCTACATATTTCACTAAATCAAAAATATTCATTTGATTTCATAATATCAAATTAAACAAAGCACGGGTTCGAAGACCATTTAAAAAAATCGTTACACGAACTTGAGAAGTGTCATAGTTTTATAATGTTGTCGATAGGTGCATGTCGTTCTCTCAAATCTCAACATCATTATTTTTTAATGAATTACGTGTAGGTTACTATATTTAATTTAAATGTCAATTCTCAATTAATTTTTTTTTTATTTCAAACAAGAGATTAAATATTAAGTAAGTACCTATTATAGAAATTATCATTTTTTCACGTACCTATAACATTTACTTGCTAATAAAATATGGCTGCAGAGTTTTTTGTGCGCATTGAGCTCGGAAACCAGCATCCGATTTGAAAAATCATATTTATCTACTCATGGGGACGGTGATATCAGAAAAATCTGACGGAACAAAAGTTACTAGGGTAAAACCGTGAGTAGCAGCTAGTGTCAAGATTCTAGCCGCGTAGGAAAGGCTTAGGGCACGTTTATGCGAAGGCGTTTTAGTTACTAACATCGCCGGCTTTACTCAAAACCAGCACAAACCAGTACATATTGTACTGTATGTACTTATTTGTATTAATTCGTATAATCCTGACTGAAAAAGAGTGCCAAGAGTTTTTTTTCCGCCGGCTTTTTTTGTCTCTTGGTCTACTGTAATATCTCATTCAATAACTATCAACACCTTGTTAAAGCCGAAGTGCAAAATGTGACGTCATTAAGCGGCCATTCGATGGTCTTATGATGAATAAAAAAAATTCATTTCATAGGTCCATAGTAAAGCAAGGCGATATGTAGTTAAAACGCACGACGGGTTACTACACTTCCTTAAACGTGCCCTTAGAATAGCCGAACCGTCCCTGGAGAAGTATGTCGTAAAAGGAGAGTAATCCGAATAACCCCGCTTTGTGGATCCCGTAAGGAAGGGTTCCTCAGGCTTGCGACCACCCTTCATAAAAAATGTGCTGCCAAATAACACCGTCCCGGCGATATGTTTCGGCAATATTTTATGGGGTTCCAGTTCTTTTTCCTAAGTCCGTTTGCTGTAATTTTCACTTACCATCCGGTAAGTGGTTTTCCATCAACGAATGCAGAGCATTAAAAAACCGACTTCACGTCAAAACTTTGGCTGAGCTATGATGTCATCCACGTAAACATACTCCGAACACATACATATTATTTCAAAACTTTAAAATTTTCAATGAAGTGCTCAACCGATTTCGATGAAATTTATATGGGACCAACTATGAAGTATCCTCTATCATATGAACACGAAACAAAGACACAAAAAAAACATACAGACGAATTGAGAACCTCCTCCTTTTTTGGAAATCGGTTGAAAAAAGGTATGAATTTATATTGAATCGATCGAAATCGATAATTGTTGCATGATCATTTATTCCTTGTGTTCTATAGTTAGGTACAGAAGGCAGCAGAACAAGCGTTACATTAGGTACCTGTCAAATTTCCTCAACCAATTTTAACTTAAGACGACACATCGAAATGTTTTTTCTTAAAATCTGAGCACCTTAACACGCCGACATAAGGTCGCGTATTGCATAGAAATCGCCACCATCGACACCGCTCAGACACTGAAATCGTTTCAAAAATCGATAAAAAAATAACGGTAAATGCTATGTAAATTTTGAGCAACCAAAGACCGAACAATAATGTGAAGATTGAGTTTAAGTAAATTTTAAGCATATAGATTGCATAACTACGTAGTAATTTTAACAAAAGTATGTTTTTAGACGTGTTTTCGAAAAATAAAACAAAGTAATAAAATAAAATAAAGTCGAAATCATCAAATCATGTTTTTGAGCAGGCAAAGTATAGATAAAGATATGAATTAACACATATCAAAATTTCAGATCGACTCGTCTTGTCATATTCTCATAGTTTGCGATGAAAGTCAATGCATTTTTTCAATATGTGTCGAGGACATAGAGTTCAGATTCAAGTATTTTTTGACAGATTTGTAAGGCTTGATGTGTTGCCTTCTGTACCTACTGTTGGACATGAGTTGTAATTTTATTTCAGTCTCATTTTGTAATGGAAAGGGAACTTGTTGAAACTCAAATTAGGAATAATAGTTCAAAATCGCAAGAAATTACGATGAAACTATACAGTCTGTCTGTCAGTTACGCTTTCTCGGCAACACCATTGCATTGGCTAGATTTGGAATGAAAACAGTTCAAGTCCCAGGGTCAATAAAAATCAACTCCTTCTGTATTAAAACAGGGGATGAAAGTTTGTTTAAGGTATCTAGGGCGGTAAACCGTTTTAAATTTTGTCAAAAAAATAGTGAATAACCCAAAGTCAAACAGGGTTATATTTGTTTTTTTAAAGAGTTGGTTTCTTCAAAAATCCACTCGCTCATCCTTCGGCCTCACCATCACTTTTCATCAGATTTGATATGAGCACACTCGGGTAGGGTAACTATAAAAAATGATTGCTTCCTATAAAAAATAATTTTATCTCAGCTTATAATATGGCAACATCGTTTTATCATCGATATAACGTGTTATCGACCCCATATCGTGGGTTGGGTGTATGTGAGGTTACAAGATTTACTGTACTATTCAACTAAATATATTATATGGTTGCTTGTGTAACTATACTTAGAGTATTTTCAAATATCTAAGAACTTAGCAGATAGTAAAAAATTACTAAGCAAAACATCCTTTCCGGTTTGATGCCGAAATGAACAATATAAAGTGAAAATGTACTTAACGTATTTTAATACAGTTTGAAATCATTAGGCAAATAGCTTTAAAAATAACAATATTATTGGAAAGTCTCCGACTTACATTCCAATTACTACAAAGATGCGGCGGATAGAATAAATATAGTAATAATACATAACTTCACCCTTGTATCCCTTATGAGGTACGCAGAAAACCAGAAGTCATAAATCCATCTGATGTCTCGCATTCGACAAATTTAGAGGCTATTGCAATGACAGGGGTCAGCCTATCATCCACAATAAACCTCAAATAAAACCTCTGTCCCTTAACTAACTTTTACAGTACCTATTAAGAGTACCGGGGAAGAGAGGCAGCTGCACATTCTATGTTTTTCCTTTGCTCTCCCAGTACAGGATGATACTTACCACAAACCACAATATTGAAGATCGATGTATTTCTTTACTAAGTGAATAAACTTGCAGCTGACTTTAAGCCCACTTGGTGGAAAGAGAAGACGATATAAGACCGCATTGTTGCCGCTCGTGGATAAGCGTTTAGTAATTTATTCTAAAAATTAAATGTAATCTAAGAAATTCGGATGTGGCATCTGCACACACGAATAGCGGTCTCGTTTTCTAGTAAATTAAACACTTTTAATGGGATTTTATCGCGATTTTTATTAGCGCAACGCCTCTTGCCTCTAGCCTCTCCACATCAATCTCAACAACATATTATTTTGTTCAACAACTTTTTAAAATTAATAGTTTTTAAAATTTTAGTTAACAGACGACCACTTTGGCGATGGGATAACACTGTCTTCCTCAGACGCCAGTGGTCGCGGGTTCGATTACAGGACGGAACAAGAAAAAAAAATGTTCCAGGTCTGGTCGTTTTTCTATTTTAGGTGCCCCCTACTTCGCTACATGGTATCCAATATCATAAGCTCTGCTTAGTTTGGGGCCATGTAGTTGGTGTGATTGTCTGGGGATTTTAAATATTTATTAGGTACTTATTAGTTTTCCCATAAAAAAAATATTTATAGCCTCTGTTTAGAGGTGTAAGTCTATTTACTCTGAGCGTAGGTATGCCACGCCCCTTGCGCAATAAAATATCACTTCATAATAATAATAGGTACTTCTTACAAAATGTAGAGTTAGGAGCAAAAACTTTTGTGTTAATTATCAAGATTTGTAAAAAGTCGTAGAACAAATGTTGTTGGGATTGATGTGGAGGCATGTCATCATGTGGAGAGGTGATGCGTTAATTTAAATTAACCCTGTATAACATTTTATCACGAGGGATTGCTGTCACATCAAGGACAGACAAGGAGGGATTGCATGTCATCATGTTGACAGTTGCAGTTTTAATGATCACCGCCATCTGTTTCCCAGCTCAGTCTACGAGCGTAGCGTTCAGCTCAGCAGGGCTAGGATGCGACCATCAAAACTCGAATCGACTACATTACCGATTATTAATTCTTAGCTAACATGCGCACCATAATACTTAGATAGAATTACTCGATTCGATATAAGGATAAAGCCCGCAGAACCAAAGCTGCCATATTCTAAAAGATACATAATCTAAGGGCCGTATCCTAAGAAAATTATCGATATAAAGGCACGATTTATCGCTGGCGATGGTCGCAAGAAGTCGTCGTGGCGCAGTGGTTACTGTGCATATCAAACGATATCGCAGGTTAAGCGCGCTCGGCGCGGCCGGTATTAGGATGGGTGACCGCCGACCATTCATTTCTCACGACGTGCTTAGGAGGGCACGTTAAGCAGTCGCTCCCGGGTGCTGTATACTTGTATACAGTAGTCGTTAGGATTTGTCAGAAGCCATTTCGGCACCCTGAAATATCTGACATCACCAACCAGTACCGGGCCAGCTTGGTGGATTACGGCCTAAACCTCCTCGTCACCCAGAGGAGAGACTCATAGCCCTGCAGTGGGCTCATTACATGGAGTTGTGATGATGATGATGATGGTCGCAAGCTAGCCCCGCAGGATTTAGACAAAACGAGCAGACATTGTATTCAGCCCAGAGTCCCGCAGTCACTCGTGAAACCGGTGTCTATTGAGACAAAGTATGCATGTAGAGTTTTAAATAACCACATTTTTAAGTCCTTGTCCAAACTCAGGAAGTGAAAAGTCATTTACGTATACATGTACTTTGTGTTTCCATATATTTTTTTTTCTAAAATTGCATATTTTCCAAAAGTACTTTATTTGGATTAAATTTTTTTCACCTCTGAAGTGTTATCAAAATCGATTGAAAATTGACAAAGTACGAAAAGTCAGACTATCTATAGGAACCCCACTGCACTTCACGTCCTGCGAGCACCCAGTGTGGGACGCAGCTCCTACAGGATACGAGATCAATTGATTCAACTACCAATAAAGCTATTTACATCGCGTTCACATGTCATAAATATAACATCTAGTTTATTATTCGGAATCTGTGCTGCGAACAATAGCGGATGGGTATAACTGGCGATAATTATCTAAGGTCGCCCGCCGCCGGAGCGGAACGGTATGCAGGGAAGCACTTGTTATATCATGTGAAGATTTTAAAAAATACGTTCCCACACAAGTTAAGACGCTGCTCTGATTTGTTGATTATCTCCAATTCAAAACTCAGCTAATTACACTCGACCGGAGTTTTAATTAAACAATGTAAATTAACAGCGAACAAGACACCCAGCCGTGGGAGAACAGCTGAGGCGAGCCAAAGCTCACATTTCATCAAAATAAGCAAGCGTGTGAAACGTCGGCGAAAAAAAAAACTATGATATTTTATTTTAAATAGTTTTTATTAAAAATATTATTTCAAAAATTCTCGTAAACAATCTTATATGATGGGTTTTTACAATACTTTATCAGCACACATTTTGCAAAACTTATGTCTTTATCTTTTGAAAATACAGTAGACATACCAAATGTAAAATTATAAAAAATGCAGTTTGCTTTTAGACGCAACGTTTACAGATTGTAAAAATTGGCGGCAATTTTTTTTATGTTGGTACCACGATTTAAACACTATAATGTCATTTTAATACTGCGATTTGCCAATACAATATAATGCTTTATACAAAAATATTAGATATCTTTTTGTACTTCAATATAATTTCGGATTGGAATGTTTCCGAATCACACAATTTCATATACAACCAAATAAAACATCTCAAAATCATATATAATTTAAATTTACAAATTCGATCGCATTTCATTAAATAAATATAATTTCATGTGACATTTCGGTAAGGAAGCTTACCTAGAAAGTGTACTAAAGTCTATTGCTACTTATCTACAAATATTGTTCATTTAAAATCTCAGTAAATATACATACGTACAACGATAAATTCTACTTAGAACTTACTTATTCACTTTCGAAATAATTGATTTATTGTTTGTAAGGTAATGTAGGTAAACAGACTACTTAGATTGAATTGACATTATTTGATAACAGGCTCGGCTAAAACTAACTTTAATCTATTTGGTTTTTGTCCTTAATTCAAAAAGTCAAGAGACGAAAATAAAACCTTCCCTCGCGGGAATCGTACATACACACTTAAACATATAAATTAACTATGACTTGTCATGGATTTACATCTATTTGGCCCCAGCGAACAGAGATCTTGCCTTGTGTACATCTTTGATGTCTATTTTTATGACCAAAAACTTAAATGCCAGTGTAGGAACTAAATATGTTATAATTTTCTCTTTATGAACAACTCAAAAGTAAATTCACAGATTACAGTTTTCGAACAAATTTCTCATACAAATTCACAATAAAACTCACCACTCGAACTGATCAAAATCTCGTAATACTAAGGAAACTTATAACGCAACAAACATATAAAATGTTCTAGAATCGCATTAAGTTTTTACCTATACTGATTGCACTAACGCTGGCAACACAAGTTACATACACTCTAGAGAAAAAAAAAACTCGGCTTCATCACGCCGCAATCACATTCTTTACATAAAATACGATAAAAATCTTAATTGGTGCATTGTATTTGACGCATCACAACTTGTACGAAACAGAGGTACACTTCTGTGGGGTGTACGGGATAGTGAGTCTATCACAGCGGCTATTGGAATATTAGGCACTATAAAAACGCTACAAACGTCACTCACCGAGCTTTGCCAGCAAAGTCTTTGGCTGCGTATGGTAGTTTTGATGGATTAACTGCAGGCGTTTCTTCTAGCCTGCAGTCGATGCGCTATTGGAGGCTGTTTTCCGTCAGTCTTCGGGAGTCGTGGTGCCAGGTGCCGGCGCCGGGCGATGGTTCCGGTCGCATAACGTCGTCCACGGGCGGACACACGGGCCGCGGGCCTGGTTCAGGCGTGTATGTGAACGTCAGGCCTGTCGCGTATATTATACCGTCGTTGCGGACCAGCGATACTGGCACCTAGAGGGAATTGAAATTGCAAAATAAGAAATCTTTATTTCAAATATACACCATACTTTCTAAAGCATTAATAGCTGCTTGAGTTACTTAGAACTGAGTCGCAGTTGTCAAGGTCCCAAAAACAGGAAACAAACAAAATAAATACTGAACTGACTTTTTTCAACTTTCGGTCAAAACGATTAGTTAATCGCCTTTACGGAACCTTTCTGAAGGTGCAGTAGGGATTATTTACCTGACCTTACATACGAAATATGTTAACAAGATTTGTTCATTTCAGTGGGAAGGTAAGTGCTAGCAAGTGTACAAAACAGTCACGGCAAAACTTTCAAAAGAATGTTCCATTAGAACCCTACCAGCACGAAGCTTAGGCGGTTAAGCAGAATAGCTCTAACGCCCCTAGATAAATAAATAATAAATAAAATAAAATCCCCAGACAATCACACCAACTACATGGCATCAAATTAAGCATAGCTTGTGTTATGGGATACCATTTAGCGAACTAGGGGGGAACCTAGAATATAAATACATAAATAGATAAAAACCCAGACACGGAACATTTTTTTTTCTTGTTCCGTGCGGGAATCGAACATATAAATATAAAAATTTTACATCTAATTCTCAGTTCTATCATTTTGTATCACTTATCACTCTATCAATTAAGTATACGAGATCGATCGCATACATTTGGTCCTTCGAGCCGGATATATTGATACAAGATTATTTCGAAACGCAAAAATGTTACAAACTAAGTTATTTTATAAAACAATCAACGAATGCAGAGCATTAAAAAAACCGACGTCACGCCAAAACTTTGGCTGAATTATAATGTCATCAACGTAAACATTCTCCAAAATCATACATATATTTTGTCAAAAATTTGAAATTTTCAATGAAATAAAATTTAAATTGGACCAACTATGAAGTATCCTCTATCATATGGAACAAGAATTTTAAATCAATTCATAATTGTCCGAAATATCGTGTAACAAAGACATAAAAAAACCATACAGACGAATTGAGAACCTCCTCCTTTTTGGAAGTTGGTTGAAAATCTGTTGCAGTAAAAGTTAGTAGCAGCCACTAAACATTAATAGAATTAAAATGTACATACTTAGCTATACAAACAAAAAAAACACCTAAACAATAAAACTTAATCGTACAACTTTTATTTGCCATTAACTCTGAAAAAATCAGAACAAAAGCGTCCGATACGAAAGCTTCTCATAATTTAATTAGGTGCCTGAACTCTACGTATGTGTAAAACAGTTGCGAAGCGTGAGAAACTCAATCTGTACGATGCGCTTGCGCAGGCGGACGGACGGAACCGGCGCTAATTTCATTCAATAACGCTCCCATGATAGGTTTGGCCTAAAACTTATGATGGATGGGGACTGTTGCAGATGGGAGCTGTCAACTCGTGACGTCACTACCGTTTCGGCGCGAATTGGTGTGGGGTTCGAGTAGAGCGTGTTTGAATTGATAGAGTTGATAGAACAATATTTTTTCTTTCATTTATTTAACATATTATCGATTGAAATCGGGATCGAATGTTACACTGGTAAAAACACGCGCAGCTACATTTAAAAAATATATAATTTTGCTATAAGTATAAATTATAAAAGGCGAAATACTGTAATTATCATACAACATCCAAGAACTGAGTTACTGTTTTGATACAAGATTCACATCCCAGTCTACTTTGGTTCACGAGCCTTTAAATAAGCGTTCAATGGCGCGGCCGTGAAACTTATGTTTTTCATTAATTGTGTTTGACTGACGATAAACCACGCGTTGTGTTTGTTCTCATGACCTTCGACAAATTAAGGCCTAGATTAGGACACCAATCCCGACACTGACCAATTATACGAATCGGGAAGAGCAGTGAAAATACAAGCGCTTCTTAATCGTTTTAGTCCGCATTTAAACTTTAAAGTGAAGATCTCCTTTCTACTTTTCTCACGGAATTTGATTGTTTTCTCAACAATACAATTATGTTATTTTATTTAAGTTGTTTTATTTACTCAAAAGCGACGAACCTATAAGTATGATAACGATTTTTACCCGAGCTTATTTTTTATCCGTGCCCGTATTACTTCATAATTATTATAATTAGACAGATGACGTACTTATGTCTCTCTTGATCTTTCGAGGAGACGTCACACTGAACAAGTTGACTATGGGAGGACATAAGTAGACGATTTTTAAGTGATCTGATTTTAGTTTCTTTCTATAACCGATTTGTATATTAAATAAAACACTTTTTAGCCGGATTTATCGCGTATATTTACATTTTAAATTTTGACTCGACGTTTAAATGTAAATATACGCGATACATCCGGTTAAAAAGTGTTTTATTTAATAGTATAAATCACGAAAACTTAAGACAATATGATTTGTATATTGAAGAGCGAATACTGAGTCTTTAAGTACCTCAAAATGGTTTTTTTTGACTTCGAAATATAATACTAAAGATTTCGTGAGGCATATGTACTAAAAATTTCGACCAATGACGCCAGAATTTGAATGACAAAATTACGGACGTATCCAGAGATAAAGAGTTTTACGTAACTTATCTTAATATTGTAATGGAATCTTAAAAGCGATTAAGATTGTCAAATGTATTATTACACTAACTCAACTAAAATGCATATCTCGTGAGAAAGTTGAGCCTTGTATATTTTTTTCCTCGAGTACTCTGAAATTAAGTTCTTACATTAAAACATCGTCAAACAGACCCAACGAACGTGCAGAAAGTTGTTGACTATAAAAAAAACACGTAATTAAATTAAGTACTTAAGTTTTTGCGTAATTGGTAAAATTGGTATCACTTTTTAGTCAAAAACTATTCACGGCATTAGGGAGTCATTTTCAAAATATGTGTACGTCACGAAATTGTGAGTAAATTGTTTCGTCCTATATAAATATAAATTGGCCCCATATAAATTTCATCGAAATCGGTTGAGTACTCCATTGAAAATTTCTTTTTTTTAAAAACGATGTATAACTGGATGATGGCTGGTGCTTGCGTTAACTCGTGAACGGGTGCTGCTAGCGGTGCCAGGTCGTTTTGCTAATGATACTATGACTATTTTATTCCATTCTTGTTCAAATACTCTGGTCCCAGTATGTCATGTTCGTATTATGCATCCATAGCTCATTGCATCTGATATGTAAGCAATTTGGTTGTGGCATGACATTGGCTCTCACAATTAGCTGTCTTGTGTTTGTTTTTTTTCATGTCACGGTCAATTTGTACTGTACCTATTTGTATTAATTTGATAATTCTGACTGAAAAAGAGTGCCAAGAGTTTTTTTCCGCCGACTTTTTTTGTATCTTGGTCTATTGTAATATCTTATTTAACAACTATCAACAACTAGTTAAAGCCGAAGTAGGTATGTGATGACTGACTTCATCTAGTGTTTTGTAAAATTCCTAAGATGAATAAAACTCTTTGAATTTTGAATTTTTTAACATTTTATAGTAATAGTAAACATATTTTGAAAACAACCCGTAAGAAAGATGATAAGCTATCTAAAGCATGTAAATTAAGTAAAGCAAGTAATTCACAAAACATTATAAATAGAATAGTTCGTTTACCTACATAGGTCCTTGAGGTAATATGCAAAGCTAGACTAATTTTTTGTTTTTATTGTCTTGTAGTTTTCTGTATTAATAAGTACCTATAATAAAATGCACGCGACTGATAGTTAAAAGTAGATCATGAAATAAATAAATAAATAAGGCATCTATGAAGCATACCATAACCTGATATTTAATCAGGTCAAAAACAAAAGAGAGTCGCCTCTAAGATGCCTTTTCATACAAAATATTACTTCGGTAACTAAGGACCTGTCTTAACAAAAATAACGTCATTCCGTTTTCAAAATACCGCCAGAGATCACTAAAATGACGAACCATTTACGCCCCAATGCGTTTATTGATCGACTCGAGAGCATCGTGCGAACGACGCTGATAAACAAAGAATATAGACATAACTGGTTTGTTGTTATTGTAAGATTACCTAATTGATATGTTTGCTCAATATTGACACCGATGCAGCATTCAATAGTATTCATTGATAGTCGCTATCATAAGTACTATACCTACCTAGTAGACGGAAGAGCCTACTATAAATTACGATAAATTTGTAGACATTTAAGTTTTGATCAAATATAGAAATTACATTCTAAGAAATCGTTTACTGTCAATGGCTTTGATGCCGATGCGTAAACTTTAATCGAAAATATAATTTGCAGGTTTATCTAGTATTTTACAAATTTACTTGCAGCTTATAATGTATGGGCTTAATTTTAATAGGGCTTCTTCAAGAGTTAGGTTAGCTATCAAATTTGATATAAAAATCCAACAATGGAGACAAGCGCATTCAAACTAGCTCACTTTACAGGTTTATTATAATCGTATACCTACCTTAAAAATATGATCGAAAATTTTAAAGGCTCTCATTATGAAATTATTGAAATTGTTACGACAGGATTATGAGCACGGCAGGGTTATTCTTTCCCCACCCTACACAGAGATGGAGCCAGCATAGGGCTTTTCAAAAGGCGACTCTACACTCTATGAAACGAAACTATAGCAACTGTTAAACTCAGCTAAAACATAATCAGTAGAAAGCCATTGACTTCGGTATTGTCGAACTTTATCAATTCGTCTGGTCACGAAAGTTCGTAGGTATGGAGTCGGTTTGTACGCAACAATTGAAATCAAAGTTTTAATTATTGTGTGCCTTGCTAATTTTATATGTTTGTAAACATTTTGTATTGCTAAATAATTCTAAAATGAATAAATTACAACTTGCAACCAACTCTATACTATACGAACATTCGTTAACATACGAGTCGATAAAGTTCTGTGATCGCAGCAAAATAAAATACTATTTTAAACAGATGTTATCCCGCATTATAAAATCCGTTTAAAACAATTTTAACTTGATGTTTCGATATCCTCATCACCCCGATATCTATTTAATCCTTTTAAAAAAGCGTTTTATATTATAAAACACATTCTCACCTGAGTAGGCTGTCGAACCCACATCCACTGTCCTCGGAACTGCGAGATATCTGGCACGACACACAGCATGGACTCAGCACAGCGGTACATGGTCTCGGCTTCCACGTCTCCGAACCACACTTGCAATGACGGCGTGAAGTTGTCACCGGCCAGTTCGAGCATGGCCACGTCACCACCTCCGTTCAGGTTTAACGAGTGGACCAAAGGCACTGGTGTTACTGGTGACCTGGGAATGTTTAGTTAGTTTTAATTTGTGTTAATCTTGACTGGGAGCGAAAGAAAAACAAAGAATGTGCCAGGTGCTTCTCTTCCCGGGCATACTGAAAAAGTCAGTTAAGGGACAGAGGTTTTATTGGCGTTTTTGCGGGCGATAAGTTAACCACCGGTCACTGCAATAGTCTCTCTCCATCATTATAATTTCCAAATTTGTCAAATGTGACATCAGATGGTTTTATAGCATCTGGTGTTTTGCTTACCCCATAAAGGATACAGGCGTGAAGCTATGTATGTATTTTAATTTGTTCAATTATGTATCTATATAATGAAAACTGTTAGAGGAAATCTAGAAAACAAAGTATTGTGGGCTTCTTTAACCAACAGTTTTGGCGTGTCTTTTGAAATGGTGTGTGTGACAAGTGTGACAAATTGTTTAGCAAGTTTTTTTTTGAGTGAGTCCGCGATTGACCGCATCCTCACCTGATATGGAGCGAAGATGAACTCGATTAGCATCCGTGCTTAGGAAAGAACTAGCTCTTCATAAAATATTGCCGGAACATATCATTGCTAGAGCGGTAATATTTGGCTGCTTGATCACTCGGCCGGCTAGTAGCCTTTGGGGTCTGGACACGCATATGGGGTCGCACGCAGGGCCCGGGGGCGGTATGGCTATTCTCAGCCAAGTACACGGACTAAGTAGTATTTATTAATGTTTCTCTAAAATATTTTATGCAAACTCGGCAAAATTTACAGTGGAGTATTGAAATAATCAACGAATGCAGATAATTAAAAAAACCGACTTCACGTCAAATCTTTGGCTGAGTTGAGAATATCATCAACATATTTCCGAAATCATACATATTTTTTGAAAAGTTTGAAATTTTCAATGAAGTACTCAACTGATTTAGATGAAATTTAAACAACAATTTTCAAAATCAATTCATAATTGTCCAAAATATCGTGTAATAAATAAAGACACAAAAAAAAAACATACAGACGAATTGAGAACCTCCTCCTTTTTTGGAAATCGGTTGAAAAGAAAAGCAATCAATGTATAATATTTGAAATAACAACATTTTGCCCATTTTTCGGTGTTATATTTTCACGTATAAACCCAACGTATCAGTGGATCAATGGTGAGGCGAATTTAATTTATATGCCTCAGTTTCAATGAAGTGTTGATCCCGATGTAAATATTTATATCAATCAAACACTTAATAACATCAAACGGGAGTTTGATTTCTGTAGAAAAATCTACAGCCACAGTTAATTTTAATAAACACTTGCATTTTTTTTATAAATCAGGTCGCGTTACAAACTCTTTCCGTAAGACCAGACGATCAGACAGACCTCCGTCCACGCCAGAAAAGGTATCGAAACGAACGCTTCTACGTAAAAACGTGATGAAATCCATATAAAACCTACGTTTAATACATGTGAACTACGAAAAGTAAAGATAATTTGAGTCTATTAGTCGTAAAAAAGATTAATGTATAATTTAATGATTCGATAAATTCTGAAAAAGCATACAGGCGACATATGACCATACACAGAAACGGCCCCCCTAGGAGAAGAGGTAAGGAGCATTTCATAAGTGGTATCAAGATTGATGTGAACTTTTCTTTAAAAGGTAGGTACTTCTTTCTAACTGTAAGCTGGGAAATAGAAAAATCAAACCTGCTGAAGTTAAAACTTTAAAGTATTGCTAGAATGGAATTTGTCCGTATCTCGCACGCAAATAAACCATATCTACACTATAATATTATAAAGAGGAAACCTTTGTATTTTTGTATTGAATAGGCTCAAAAACTACTGGACCGATTTCAAAATTTCTTTTACCATTACTTAGAGGGATTCTTCCGAATCCGTATAGGCTACTTTTTATCCCGAAAATCCCGCGGGAATCGAAATTGCGCGGGTAAAACCGCGCGCAACAGATAGTTATGTATAATGTACATAATATGGTTTAAGAAATGCTTTGAACGATTGATGGTTACCAATGGGCGATGTCTCGAGATAATTAAATATAAGAAAAGTACATAAAAAAAATATTTCGCGATGAAAGGTAATTTCAAAACAAGTTCTTAGACAGGTCGCTAGAATATAATGATTTACCGATATGAATTTTCAATTCATACGCAGGAGGTGAACCGATTTTGGGCCATGCGTTTTAATCATCAACCTATACCTTTTTGTTTATTGAACTTCATCAAGCTTCAAGTTATACATTTTTTCTATTGAACCTACTAAAGTCTAACCAAAGTCCAGTGTTGGTAAGTAGATGTTAGAATTTTCATGGCTTCTTTCTACTGTGTTAAGTGTACCGCAACCGGGAGCGACTGCCTAATATGCCGTCCGAAGCAAGGAAGTCGTCGCGACAAATAAATGGTCGGATAAATGGCCTGCTTTATAAAACGTGTAACAAAATGGAGAGATAAAACTTAAAGGTTAGCTTCTATACCATACGTAGAATACACAGTGAAAGAATAAGCATGATCAGTGCTGGTATAGACTTTCATAGAAATTTATTTAAGTATTTTACCACAAAAAAATTTGACAACCCTAGTCAACCTAAGTATAGTAATTGCAAATGTAGTATAGCTTCACAGGAGCCTTTACATAATTATCACAACTCTTTGTAATGAGCCCACTGCAGGGCTTTGAGTCTCTCCCTTGGGTGACGAGGTGTAGGCCGTAAACCACCACGCTGGCCCAGTACTAGTTGGTAGTTAGAATTTTCAGGGCGCCAAAATGGCTTCTAAGAAACCCTAACTAGGTTGCCAACCATACTGTTAAAAAGTGTATTATACTACTTTACTACCAGTAGTATGCTGTTTTTCACTACATTATACTTTTTACTTTGGCGATGGGGAAAACCTGTTTGCCTCAGACGCCAGTGGTTGCGGGTACGATTCCCGCACGGAACAAGAAAAGAAAATGTTCTGTGTCTGGCTGTTTATCTATTTATGTATTTATATTCTAGGTTCCCCTAGTTCACTGCATGGTATCCCATATCACAAGCTATGCTTACTTTGGGGCCATGTAGTTGGTGTGATTGTCTGGGGACTTTATTTTATTTTTATTATTATTTTATTTATTATTTTTGAACAGAAATAAAGTATAGAAAATACTGTTCACAGCAAAAAACTTTAAACACTTTATGTACTAGACTATCATTAATAATTTGTGCGAAAAGCTCTACAAATAGGTGTTTAAAACATTAAATAAATTAAATATAATGTAACATTTACATTAACGTTTCAGACCCAAATATACTTTATTTTTAGAAAAAAAAGTTCGCAACTCTGCCAACAACTGCTGTATTAAGAAAATTGCACCCGGGAACGACTGTTTAACGTGCCCTCCGAAGCACACAAGTCGCCGTGAGAAATTACTAATATGTAATATTTTGAGGGTTTTTGCATTTAATAATGCTCAGATCTTTACTTATGTGTGATTTGCACGCCCCTGTGTTTGTCATACTTCTGACACGCGACTTTGTGTAATCTTTTGTAACATAATAGGCATATTATTTGAGAAAGTACACGCGTGTCTTCATGATAATAAGACTTTGAACACTAGATATTTATAGGTTTATAAAGCATGTATAAATTAGAAAGTTTTAATAGGTTTTTTCATAATTAAAAGATATAACATGTTTTGTATAAGTTTGGACTTAACATTCATGAGTATGTTATGCAAAATAAATCTCAAAATAATAAATACTCAGCGATATACAGACCATAACAGTTCTGCGAGGTCCAAATTTTTAGTAAATGTGTATTAGTATCCGCCGAGAAAAAAATCCGTATTCGTATCCGTATCCGTTACTTTTCACGCGGATCTTTTACGGATCCTTTTTATTTGATTATTTCTTAAATCAAAGAAATAATCAAATAAAAAAAAAAATTAAAATATTTGGCAAACAAAACAAAAGTAATACCCGCGCGACGCAAGTAGAAACTTGTTGTTCGTGTCGTTGCGGCGAGCGAAGTGTCAACTAAAGTTTTAAGGTCACTCGCGCCTCTACCGATTGTTTAAGAAAATAAAGATCCGTATCCGTATCCCTATACGCGGATCTTGACACCGAATATCCGTATTCGGATCCGTATCCGCGGATCTACATTTTTAGCGATCCAGCACATCACTAGTTAATATATCTCTTCTATATCTGATTTTAGTAACCTTCTATTATTTATGTTAACATCTTTTTAACAGGTGACATATGAGGAGCAGGCGAACAAATCCAAACTTTTCCAATAAGCAGTTTTTTACATGATGGATAAAAAAATTGATACAAGCAGATGAAGACCAGTCAGAGCTCTGATTTTCAGTACTTGTAAGCTCTATTAATCTTCCAACACATATCCGTTTACTGTTTATCAAAAACTGAATGTTCTAGTTTTCTTTTAGAGGTATGAAAAAAACTTAAATAAAAACTGACTGCATGGACAAGTCTGGATTTGTTTGCCTGCTCCTGAATATAAGTAAAAAAATACTTAGGTTTTCTATTAGTAAATTATATCAATGAAGAAAAAGAAAATGATGATCTATCTAATATATAAATTTTTTTTTTATTATTAAATTAGTTTTCATTGCCATACTCCTCCGAAACGGCTTGACCGATTTTGATGAAATTTTTGTGCTTATCCGGTATCTATGAGAATCGGCCAACATCTACTTTTTTTTTTTATTTATATGGCAAAACAATGTTTGCTGGGTCAGCTAGTAATATATAAATCTAAGTGTTTCTTGTTAAAATAAACTTGTGAAGGATAAGTATTAAGTGTGAATAGTTTTACTACAGTGTATGAAGATGATGTTTTATGTTAATAAGTTTTTACTATTTGTTTAAAATATGTCAAAACACCTAATAAATAAAAAATGTTTTTTTAATTATATTAAAGCATGTTTAATTAAAATCTCCAAAAGGTACTAAAGGGTCATTCCATGACAAACATTACTGAGGGTGAAAAAATAAATCTTTTCTTTTGACATTGAATCTATAGAATTTTGATAGAAAACTTTCCAAATTATAATGTGGGACAGAAAAAACTAGAAGAAATGCATAGTTTTTAAGTTATTTTAGTCATCAAAATCTGTTCTCAAGTGAACTGGCTGAGTGACCATGGAGCCTTTAACTATTAGAAATACAAAAAAATAAAAAAATGGCAATCTGTCAACCGTTTCGCCACGTTGTGTTTTGAGATTATTTACCCTTGTATCAGTGGAAAGCGCCGCAGTCCCGAAAAAAAACATAATTACCAAGATATAAGTGTGTTTTCCTGTTACTTTGGAACTGTAACACCCGAAACGAAAAAACAGGTAATTATTTTATTATTGTACCTTGCAGATTGATTATTGTAATAATATTCAGTACAAGTAAGGTTATGGTGGTAATGATTTAAAATACTAACTAATATCTGAACATGACAATAATTTGTTATGTTTTTTTTTTAATCAAAAACTGTAACACCCGAAACGTTTCGGGTGTTACAGCTTTTCTCATATATATGTGTGGGTAGATAAATATGTCTGTATTGCTTGAACAATACAATAAGTATTATTTTAAGACATTTTCGACGGCCCGCTAGTGGAAAAGCAGTCGCATCTTTTTATTTAGGGTTTTTCGGTAAAATCAGGATGATCGACTTTTTCAATAAATTTCTTAAATGAAAAGTAACTGCTTTTCAGATGTCATCTACAGTGGGCTTTCGGATATTCTTAATATTTCCTTGTTGCTTCAATGCATGAGTGTTTGTGCATGTGGTGGTGGTTTTTTTTTCAGGAATATTATCATGCCGTCAACGACAAAGGAAAGACTTGCGAAAATGCGGGAAAGGCGAAAACAAGATAATGAAAAATATGCGGAACACCTACGTAAAGAGAGGGAAAGGGATACGAAAAGAAGGCAAAAACAAAAGGAAAAGCTAGATACAGATGAGGACATGAAACTTGCGCAACGGTTAAAAGTGCGAGCCCGTGTGCAAGCGTTCAGAGAAAAAAAGAAAAAAATGGCCTCCAACACTATTTTTTAAGGAAGCAGCTGAAGATATGTTAAAGAATTCATTATATATATATATATATATTGTTATAACTTATTTTGTAGTACCAGGAGACTAATAAATGACCGATTCTGTCCATATAATGTATTTAATTTTTGTACTTGTAACACCCGAAACAGACCCATGGTAACACCCGAAACAAAGTAAAATTTCATAAAAAAATAGTAAAGTGTTATTTGTGACAGTGATTTCGTGGTAGATAGTTAGTAAATATTATACTTTTGAAGGTCTGTAACTTTTAGGAATGTTTCTCTAAGAAAATTCGCTGAATTTTAAATAAATGTAACAATGGTCAGGACATATAGACAGAATCGTGTAACACCCGAAACGCACACTGTTCCACTTATAAAATCGTTATCCTAAAGCTAAACTGTACTAATTTTAAAATTTAGATAAAACAACTAAAAACGTAGGGAATAAGGCACTTTGAGTGTTTTAATATTATTTCAAAGTACATAAAAAAAAAAATTTTAGTTGTACAAATGTAACACCCGAAACGATGGAATGACCCTAAACCTAATACTGGTATGGTAAATATTAGGATTTTATCGTATTAAATTAACTAATTATTGTCAATTTATTACCTTTTTTTTATATAAATTATCAAATCTGACTTTATGAAATGCTGTACATACCTAAATCCAGACTTGTATCAGAAGTGTTTAGCTAGTAAATAATGAACCTGAAAATTATGTAAAACATTTGTTGTTGGTGTGTCATATGAATAAATATACTGAATTTTAACATATTTCATTTACTTAGTGTGTTATTGTGTGATTCAAAATATACTAGTTATGTTAAATTATATGTGACCTAAAGTACTTGAGTTGTGAGCACAGCAGCGTTGTAGTGTCTAGACATTTTCAAATTGTATTGACTTATGTGATATGCTCAAACTTCCATATAATTTTGTTGGCTCAAATTTTATAGAATATACCTAGGCAAACATAGCTAGCCATTACTTCAAAGAATTTGTGATAGCTTTAAATATATCACAGACTGCATATCTCATATAGTATACAAATACAATAACTATGAATAAGGGCTTCATTTATTTATCTAATTGACAAGAACAGCAATACCTTAAAAATTTTAACATTTTGCAGCATACCACAATTTTCCAAAACCTTTTTTTCAGTTGATCTTGTTGATATTATGAGATTTAAACTATTACATACATACACAACTTCACACCTGTATATCTTATGGAGTAAGCAGAACACCAGAGGTTATAAAATCATTTGATGTCACGTTTGAGATGTGGAGAGAGGATATTGCAGTGACAAGGGGTCAGCCTATCACCCACAAAAAAACCTCTAATAAAACCTCTCTTAAACTATTATTAATATTTAAATATACTAGTCCTAGTTTACTATAAATTTTGCTTTCTTGAGTCTTGGTTTTTGTGAAAATGATTTGGTTTTTTTTTCTATCATTGCAATGAGAAATAGTGTCATTTAAACCTTCTTTATAATAATGAAGTTTTGCAACCATTAATTCATAGACCTAATAATGGAGTAATTATAATGCATTGATTAAAAGGTTCGAAGTTCATATTTCACTAAAGCCTAATAAAGTCTAGTAAAGTCAAATAACTATAGTGACAAGTTTTCAGACCGTTTAAATTTATGGCTAAAGCTTTTGTATAAATTTAAGTATTAAATTATTATTAAATACCTGACGGGTCCCATTCCTTCATAAAACTGATACTCTGCTTTATCTGTAGAAATTATAGTCCAACATGCACCGTCATTAATCATCTCTTTGTTAGGTTCTTTCGGACATGGCGTGGCTTGGAATTGAATTATCCTCTCTTGAGATAAACAGAGGTACATCCGCTCTGTGTCTTTCATGTAGAATGCACATTTATGTAACTGAGATACAGGATCATCTGCTTCTAAGAGCGCCATTTGCTTATCCACCTGTGATAGTAGAAGATTTATTATAGGCATCATTATAAGCATGCATCATATATTTAAATTCAAAAACAAGAATCAACATAAATGAATCTGCCACTTTTTATTGTATTTAACTTAGTAACTTTAAGAAAAAGCCTAAAAGCCTTTTTGTATTTTCTTGAGCTGGTGTCAAGGTATGAAAAATATTTGTTTAAAGATTATTTGAGGATTACGAACCTTTCTGATTATTAGTCTTGGCAAGGCCATTCCTGTGACTGAGCACACTAACTTCACTGTAGAACCATAATGCACATAGCCATCCCGGACAGCAAATTCCTCCGACTCACTCTCATTGTCATCTAAAAGGTGAATAGTGAATGCACCCCACTGTGTAGATGATGCATGAAAGTTTCCATTCTCTACATGCAGATACCTAGTAGACACAGTCTGTGATCTTAATCTATTGAATAGAGCTACTTTTGTCCCACTTGCTATACATAAATCAGCATTTTTAAGAGATTGTTTCTTTTTGGATGGCTTGGATATCACTTTAATCCTTTTACTATTAAAAATACCAATATCATGACCATTACCATAGAACATTTTCACAGAAAGCATAAAATGTTTTCTTTTGTCCGAATCTGAAATATACAAAGTCTTAGCTGCACAGTACTGTTTGCCATTATTGAGGTCTAACTGTTGCATATCCTGGTCCGAATTGCCAATTCCAATGAAAGCACAGAGTTGTGCCGCTTGCTCTGTCTCTCCTTCACGAAGCATGCGCTCGCGCCGCAGCCGCCAACCATCTCCAAATAGATAAATACAAGGCGGGGGACAGAAGAATCGTTTTTCATTGCCATATGACTTTTGAGCCACCTTTGCATGCAAGATGACCACCACCATATCAGACCGGTCGCGCAAGTATCGTTCCATGGCCTCACGCGTAAGCCGGCGTTCTTCAGGGCGGTAAGCGCCGGCGCCAGGTCCCGCAGCACTTGCGTACCGCGGAAACAGCGCGGCATGCTGCGGCGGCGGCGACCCCGCGCCTGCGCCCCCGCCGAACTGGTGCGGCATGCTCGCCACGGCGCTACCACACCATGCACTTGCTTATGCGCCACCCTTCTTAATACTGTCTATCTACTACCTTCGATAATAATGCTCATCATTATCACTAATACAGAAAGTCACTTGTCGATCTGTCGGAGCGACGCGCATTAAATTAAACTATCCACATAAGTTGAACACTAGAACACACTGTGATTTGATCGATCGGTACACTTCTGTATTATTCACGCCACTATAAATTAATTACGCTGGGAACCCACACATTTCATTCAAAAACACCTGTTCGTCCACAATTTTTTCAGATAGTATTTCTAGCTTATTGTATTTTATAGCTTATAGGTCTTTAACCCAGAAATAAGTTTTGTTTCTAGGTTATTACATTAAGAATATTTCTCGCTAAATAACAGAGCATTTAATTATCAAAATTCATAAAAAAACTTCTGTTTATTCTTCGTACACAAACGACAACGCCAAAATTTCGGAACTGTCAAAAAGTGAGTGAGTGAGTTACCATAGAGAAGATAGACGTTTTTATGCAAGCAGAATGCAGAATCGAGTTGCATTGCACTACAAGCAAAATAATCGAATCATAAAAACGAAGTCCATCGCACCAACTAAGCAATGTCGATGAATACGCTATTCGCGACCGACTGTCGAATCTCGACTAACTGCCAGCCGGTCATAGAATAGGATGTGGGGTTACGCATGGGGCGTGGGAAAATAAAGTGTGGGAAAGAGTGGGCGTCTCGGTCGCCGCGTAGTAGTAAAACATTTGATATGTTGTAGTGGATCACACATATTTACTTTTGCGTCACTCAGAAGCAATTTGATTCCGTTGTTCTATTACGTACGTGTGCGCATAGAGTGTGTGTGTGTGTGATATCGACTTGCTTGAATGAGAGACACCGTAAAAGTTTCTTGATGTCATGTCATACACAAATTACAAAAATACAAAAACTGATTCATGACATGACTTGTATCGAATACTGGGTGCGAAGAAGACACTTAGAATTTTTATAGGAACCCAAATTGCGCCTTGAAACATAAAGCGCTTTTTGTTTTATCGGTAAAAGCATATATTTATATTCTAAATAATGGGAGTTACCGGCCTATGGAGGTTGGTTGAACCTGCAGGCAAGCCAGTACCCGTTGAAACTTTAGAAAACAAAGTTTTAGCCATTGGTTAGTATCATACATAATATCTGTCTTCATCTCAAGTTATGTTTATGTTGTCCTGAACTTTAAAAAGTGGTATTTCGTTTCAATTCCAGACATCTCAATATGGTTGCATCAGGTTGTGAAAGGTTATCAGGATGCAAAGGGTGCTCCATTGCCTAATGCTCATCTTATGGGTCTGTTTCAAAGGCTCTGTAAATTGCTCTACTTTAGAATTAAACCTGTATTTGTATTTGATGGAGGCTTTCCAGATTTAAAAAAGGAAACTATTGTAAGTTAATGATCTTAACTACTTGCTACTATACCAACTTCCCAGTAGTCAATTTGATTATTAAAAGCAAACATATTTGAAGTGTTTTACATATGTAACTTTGGTTTATGCAGGCCAAACGGCAAGATAATAAAGCCAAATACAATTCAGAGTCTGAACGCATCAAACGAGAACTTGCAGTGTTACTCAGCAAGCAGACAGCAGTGAGCAGTCTCTTGGGTACAAAAATTTCACCAAAGAAATTAGCAGCAAGTGATAATGCAAGTAATGATGATATGTTTAAACTTCCTGCCTTGCCACAAAAGGAAGAGGAAACTGAATCTGAGTATGTTTTCAAGAACCTCAATATTTGTAGAACTTAGTTGTATTTTGAAAAAAAAAATCCCACCACATTGAATTAATGTTCACATCATTATTTATAGTTTGATGATACTCTCAAAACATGATATTTGAAGATGACATTATTTTATTGATACAGTTGTACCCACTTAGATGATGTTTGTATGTTTTGTTATTGCTTGATAACTTCTATAGTGAAACAGTTATACTGTGACAATATAAACAGAGTTATATGGTCAGTGGGTGTTGTAAAGGTTTGTTCTATATTCTTGCTTCTATGTATAATGAATTTGATTTTATTATACATTTTTAAATTCCGTTCTTACCTTTTTTATTGGTTCTGCAATGGTTGTAAATAAAATTTTTGTTTTAGATCTGAGGAAGAGGAATCCAGTGGTTCATCAATTGATTTACACACAGCAGATATTGAATCCGAAACTTTTAAGAAGTTGTCAGTGAAAGAAAAATATGAATTGCTTATTGAGCTAAAAGAAACAAGGAAAATGAATTCTTGGGGAAGATTACATGAACTACCTAAAAAAAGTGATAGCTTCTCGGACTTCCAGGTAAGTTAGTAAATAATTTAACCTTTATCATCATAATACCTACCTAATAAACTGTTTTTATGAAAAAAAGCAAGCTTATAATTTATCTATATTTTATATCTTAAATACTATTTTGCAGCATATGATGTATATCATTTTAATTAATATATTTCCTATATGTTTCCTGCTAAATTGTCTTAAGTTTAACCAGATTAATCGCATATAATTTATATTTTATATTTAGTAGACTGAGTTGCTTGTGACCACAGGGTCAGCAAAGACACCGACACATCGAGTTAAAATGTAAAATATAAATTATACGCGATTAATCCGGTTAAAAAGTAGTTTTATTTACATTTCCTGCTTTTAATCCACTGAAAATAAAATTTTAGATGCAAAGATTGTTGAAAAGAAGAAAAGTACAAGAATGTTTAGTAGAAACTGAAAAAGAAATGGGGCAAGCTGGTATGTCTTTAAATGATTTAGAATTATTACTGAATGAAGAAGGCATAGATACCAAGATTGATAACTTGCCAACTCGTCGCATAGCTTCTAATAATACAACAAGATTCTTACTTATAAATAATGTCCGGCAAGCATTAGCTGATATGAAAAGAAAGAAGGCAGCTGAAAATAAAACAGAATCCACTACTATTGAGACTCAAATTCCCAGTACTTCTAAAATGGAACAAGTTGAAGAAGAACCAGATGATGATTTTCAAAAAGCAATAGCAATGTCAATGGAATGTGTTCAAGATGAAACATCTACAGAAGTACAAGTCAAGAAAGATGAGTTAGATGAAGACTTAGAAAAAGCTATAAAAATGTCTCTTGAATGTGACAAAGATAATAATGCAGATAAAAATACAAGTGTTTGTTCAAAAACTGATGAATCATGGACATCATTTTTGTCTGATTCAGAAAAATCGTACTCAGATTCAGAAGGTGAATTAGAGCCACCTGATTTAACTTCAGCTAAGGCATATATAATGCAGTACAGTGACTTCACACACAATGCTATAGATGAAATAGTTACCACAAAAAACAGAAATGTTAAATCAAAATCTAAGACCCCTAATGTGAACCAAATAATGGAAGAGCTCAATCAAAATAAATCAATTGTTGAAAATATAGATATATCCAGTGATGAAGGTTATGATCCAAAAAAAAATAGTTCTCAAAACAATATTGTTGAACTAGAACAATCAGACATAATACAGTCTGAAACTCAACTCATTGAATCAATTTCTAACACAACAGAACCATTTCTGTTTTGTGTTGATAAAACACAAGAAATAATAAATCTTGACACAAGTTCTGAGTTAAATGATAATGATACAAAAGTAGATCACAGTGAAACTGATCACAATACTACAAATACCAGCCAAAAAGATTCAGATTCCAGTGATGATGAATTTGAAGAGGTATCAGATGTTCTACCTACTGCCAGCAAAACTGTAGTTCAACTAACTTTAGATGTAGGATCATCTCTGCCAGAAGATGATATATTTGCTGATGTTTTTGAAGATAAAGCTGTTTCTGTGCATGGAGAAGAAGAAGAAATTGAACCAATGCAGCAAAATGATGAAAACCAAAAAGAAAACAGCAGCAATGCATCAGCAGCAATACAGGATACAAACAAAAATCTTTTGAGAACAGAAGAAGTAACACAAGAATCTGAATTAAAGAAATTGGAGGATCCTTTAACTGTTACTACAACTTCAAAGGACTTTTCAACAGTTGCTGAAATAAATACTCCAACCCCTGTTGATAAACTTAACAACAAATCAAATGGGTATTTGACAGTCACTGAAAATGTTTTACCTGCACCTGTTTCTTATGAACAAATTAATCATAGAGAACCAGTGAAAACCCCTGAAAAAGTACCACTTAAACCAAAACTCACTGCAGAACAATTAAATACAATGGTGGAAGACATGCAGAATGAAGAGCAAGATCTTATTCAAGAAAAAGGTAGATTAGATCGTATCGGCAGAAATATAACTGAACAGATGACAAAAGAGGCACAAGAATTACTTCAAGTATTTGGCATACCTTATATTGTAGCCCCAATGGAGGCTGAAGCACAATGTGCATTTTTGGAGACTGTAAACTTAACTGATGGAACAATTACTGATGATAGTGACATCTGGTTGTTTGGTGGCAGAACAGTTTATAAAAACTTTTTTAATCAGAAGAAACATGTACTGCAGTTTTTGGCTGAAAGAATAGAGAAATCTTTCAGTAAGTAACATTAACAATATTAGAAATTATTATACCAACATTCTAACACTTTCCACGATTAACTACTTAAAATGATTTTCCTTAGCCACAAGTTGCATTTAAATTAAACAACTAAACTTACTTGCTAGCCCAGTCTTAAGTTCGTGGTTAAATTTGTACGACAGCTTCACTTTAAAATTACGCCAAGTTTCCAGAATGGTTGGAAACATCACTTAGGGGAAATCAGGGCAGAATCACGCTGCGTGATTCTGCCGTAAACTTTCATTAGTGCTTGTACAGTTGTCTGAATGAATTGCTTAAATCTCTTATTATTTAGCTTAACGTCGATTAAAATCGAAAAACGATGTACGCTCCTGTCGTACTCGCGGGTTCTACACGAGCTTAAAGCCACGTCCAACACGCGCGTGGCTGTACGCTCCGTTGCAGTTTTGTATGACCACGCGCCTGGACTCGCCTGACGCTCGCTCGCTCTTACCTATGTGGTTGGCAAAGATACAATACGACTTGTTTTCTTTTCAGATTTAACTAGAGAGCAACTGATTCTGCTGGCTCTACTAGTAGGCAGCGATTACACAACAGGTCTCACAGGGGTTGGTCCAGTCACAGCCATGGAAATATTAGCATCATTCCCTCACAAGAAAAACAAATCTGCTGAAAATTCAACAGAAAATTGTTATAATCAACTCGTCACAGGACTCAAGGAGTTCAAAACCTGGCTACGGGCGGGAAGACGGACGGATAACATTAGCCTTAAAAAGAAATTGAAAAGTGTTACAGTTACCGATGACTTTCCTAGTGCACGGGTAAGTTTTGGAAGAATTCATTTTTATAAGCGTGATATTCTCAATTCTGCACCCTCAAAATTACTTATGAAAGGTACTTATCTAATAGCTTTAAAGTCGCGAGTTTCACTATCTTCAACTTTATTTATTTAATTAAATCTAATTATTAAATAATATAATGATAATGTATCTATCATATTCGAATTTCTGGTTGTTAGAGGCCAGCCGTCCAACCGAATGTGATGAACCCTTTGATGTATCGAAAATACAGACACCCGAATTATTGCTTTAAGTAATTTCGTTTTTAACTTAACACATTAAAATGTTCGCTACATTTTCGTAACGAACGCTTTACGAAAATGAACAAAATCATATATCATAATAGAACAAAATCGTTATTAACCGCCAGCGCCAACCAATTGAAGATCGTGCCAAACATCTGAGCCCCTCTGAAGCATTGAGATATTATTACTATGTATAGAGAGGACATCACCCATAAAAAAAAATCCGCCTTGAGTTAGGGCTTTCTGCCCTAACTACTCGGATAAATTCGTGTGTGACGGGCGCTTAATTAAATATTCTTAAATAACCGAAAAAATGTGATAAATAAAAATTACCCGGCCAGGACTCGAACCTGGGACCCATCGTTTGCCGGACGAGTGCTCTTCCACTGAGCTACCGGGGCTTTTTTATTTATCACATTTTTTCGGTTATTTAAGAATAATTGATTATTATAAATGCAAAAACTTGAAAACATTAACAATTAAATACGTTTATGTTTTCTGTTGAATATTTTTCAAATATGCCTCTATGTGTGCTGAGGCACTGTCTTAACAGTATCCGAAATACAAATAAATCCCAAGGAGTCACATTTCATACTATTCACTATTACACCTAAAGTATCTATTTTACCAGCAATTTGTATTTATTTCACCAAATCACAATTTTTTTTTCGAATTGCATAGAGTAAATAAGTTTATTTTGAGCAGAAGGGACATTTTTGTTTGGACAACATTTTGGTTCCGAAATTGTTTTGAAAATTTCCCAGCAAAATATTTAAACTTACCATTTTTCGCAAAAGTTGATTTTCATCATTTTGTTTAAAACATGTGAGGTTTTTTAAAATAAAATGATTGTAAGAAAGATATCAAATTCCTATTTATTTAATATGTATATTTTCAACCGACTTCCAAAAGGAGGAGGTTATCAATTTGTGTGTATGTTTTTTTTTACACGATTTTTCGTACACTTATGAAACGATTTTAAATATTCTTGTTTCATATGATAGAGGATACTTCAGAGGTGGTCCCATATAAATTTCATCAAAATCGATTGAGTACCTCATGAAATTTTTTTAATTTTTGAAAAAATATGTATGAGTACGGAGAATGTTTACCTTGACGACCTTATATTTCAGCCTAAGTTTTGGACGTAAAGTCGGTTTTTTAATGCTCTGCATTCGTTGATTATTAGTGTCAATCGATTTATATGATACCTTTACTATTCCTCCGATTTATCACATGGTTTGGAAAACAAGCTTATTGTTTTTAGCTCTGGAGTACCGTTTCTGAGATATTGGCATCTTTATCGTTATACAAGTAAATTGCAATGAAACGAATAACTTAAAAATTTTAAAAGTCCTATGTCCATAGTAAATAATTCAAAGTCAAATTTATTAGGTAGAAGACAAGAAGAATATTGTGTATTCTTTCTGGCAAATATACATGGTTAATTTTAATTAGCGCATCAGCGCTTGCAGGCAGCCTCTCCACATCAAGCCCAACAACATTTGATACGACTTTTTAAAATTAATAATTTTAAAACATTAGTTTTTCCATACAAAAAACATTTATTGTCTCTAAACTGGCGTTACTCTATTTACACCGATGCCACGCACCTTGCGTCACGCCACGTGCCGCGGAGTGACGAGGAAAAATACAGAGTAGGTAATAAATAACAGAGGAAGCAAACATTTTTATGTTTTTATTTTTGTGTTATTTATCAAGATTTGTAAAAAGTCGTAGAACAAATGTTGTTGGGATTAACGTGGAGAAGCTGCCTGCAAGAGGTGTTGCACTAATTAAAATTAACCCTGAATATACAAAACTTCATGAATGTTAAATGAATACATTCCATTTTATATGCTTTCAAAGAAAATTGGTAAAATAATCAGTTTGTTCACTTCTGCAATATTAATATATGAAGATGATACGTAGTTTCAATACAATGACATTCCCTAGTTTTGACATTTTGGTAGCTACAAAATTTTTCATTTAAAGCGATGTAGCGCTCTTTTTTCAAATAGTTTGACTAGACGTCATCGGTAAATTTAGCGCTGCCGCCGCTGCAGGGACGAATTCAGGCAGCGCATGCTCCGCGCTCTTGTCTTAAAAATGCAACACATTTTTTGTTCGAGATAGCTTCTCTATACGTAGTAGGTAGGTACTGATATCTCGATGCTCACGAAGGTTTTAATTTACGTTACAGAATGTCCATTGTCAATGTAATGGGGAACAAAATAAATACTGGTAACCATCTTTTTATTTTTAGGTTGTCCAAGCCTACATGGAACCATATGTGGACAAAAACAAATCGAAATTCAGTTGGGGAGAGCTCGACATCACGGTACTTCGGGAGTATGCAAAAACCAAATTTGGTTGGAACCAGCACAAGCTAGATGAAATAATTAAACCTGTGATGAAAAGAGTGCAGGAGCGAAAGAGCCAGAAAACTGTAGACGATTATTTTAAGAGAAAAATAGATTTTCAATGTTTGGAAGATCAAATGAGTAAAAGGGTAAAGGCAGCAGTGCAGAAAATGGGTCCTGAACAACTTCTTGGTGAGACTGTTATACCAAGCGAGGAAAAAGCAAAGGTTCCTACTAAAAGAAAAACTAGGAGTAAAAAGGACTCAAATAAAGAACCTAGCGAGCCTGGTGTTTCAAAACCAAAGCAGCGGAAAAAGAATGAAGCCCTTGATAATGAAGTCTGCGCTAACATTGTCACTCAAATACAAGACAATAAGTCCAGTGTAGAAATAAAAATACCCAAAACAGGTAGATCTCAAGAAATTATCCCACAAAGACAGAAAGATATTAAAAATTTGTTACAGAATAAAATGAAAGCAATAGAAGTATTTAGGAAAAGTAAGATTGATACAAAACATAAACGTGCCAAAAGAAAGCCGAATATACCAAAAGATAAGGCTGACCTTTCAGAGAGCAGTGACAGCGATTAACTTATTTATTATTGACGTAATCTAAGATTGTGATAATTTTACTGTTGTTAATATTTATAATTTTTTTAGAGAAAAAATAAAAAAGCACTTTAAAATAGTCTTTTTATTTATACCATTTATAGTTATACATACAACAACTGTGTTTAAAATAACTAATCTAAAATCAAATTGCGCCCATCGCAAATCAAAAGTTAACAGTACAAATGCACACATATTTGAAATACCGATATAAAGAGTGTTGATAAATATTCACATTATTACAAAGGTCATATAGAAGTGATACTTTAAAAAGATTTCCGTTAGGGTCTAACTAACTACACGTTTTACATAATAGCATAACATTTGCAAAAGTAAATAAAAAATAAAATTTTGAATGTACGAAAATGATCACATTAATAAATTGAATGAATTTCTCATTTCCAAAACTTATTTACAAGTTATTATTTAAATATATAGCTATATTTAAAATATAATTAATTACCGGCTAAACTTAAGTTACATAAAAGACACATTTACCAAATGTCTTATGACTATAATATGCTTGCAATAAGAGTTTTATTATACAATAATGCATCACAAAGGACTTGGCTGCCAATTGTCCATTAACTTACTGTGAAAAATCATTTATCTGCTCAATTAAGAGCAAGGGCCTTAACATTCTAGAGAAAATACATAAAAAAAAAACAAAGAAAAAAAACATTTAAAATTTTAATTCTTGTATAAAGAAAATACTTCGAAATATTAATACTTATTATTGGGTACTTCATTGATGCATTAGAAGCATGGTTTTGCCCATACATGCGTGATTCCTGCTTTTATCCCAAGGTTCTTAAACTACAAGCATTCATACTAAGATAAATTTTATTGCAATTCTTAGCAAGTCTGTAGGATAGAGCCACCTTTGCTTACATTATTAAAATATTATTTCGGCATGCCACAAGCACCTTGCATTGAAGTTGCGCTAAAGAAGTTGTACAGAAACATATAAGCTAATAATAAAATTTAAATATGCACACTAAGAATTAAATAATTTCATTGCATGATCTAAATCCAGTCAAGTTAGATATAAGCTCAAAGAATAACCTTACTGTGATGAACTAGGAATACAAGTCACGAGTAACCGAGCAGCTAAATAATAAAATGTTTTACAATAATCTGCCCAATTGCTACCTAAATAAGAACTAATCTACTTTAACCACACTGTATATTTTTCTGACAAACCAGAAACAGGCCATGAAACCAATTGTACCTGTGAGTAGGAAGAATAGGAATACCATGATAAAGGTGTATCCGAAGTAAAGGAACGTAGAAGCAGCGTCTTCAATATTCAGTTTTGTGATGAAGTAATGACAGCAGTAGACAAATAGGTAGCCAGCAGTGGATCCGGAGCTTAGGAAAGCTCTCCACCACCAATGGTAATCTTCAGCGCAGAGATGGAAGTAGCAGAGCAGAATTGTAGTCTCGGAACAGGTTATTACAAGTATGACAAACACAAGGAACAGGAAACCGAACATGTAGTACATCTGAAAACAAAACAGTGGCACATAAATATTAATATCCTTCAAGACCTATTAAATGGGTTAGCTTGTTTTGAAATAAGGTTTTTAATTCATTTTTTTTCCAACTGTGCTTTAATTTCATCACACTAAAAACTCAGTACAAAGCGAGTCTTTAATGCTCTAGAGCAATAAAAATGTATGAAATTTCATTATTGCACAGTTTTTTTTAATCGCTTCAAAAGGTGCCAATCTCAATGGATTAGCTCTAATCAGCCTACCCCAATTTATCTACTATTCCTATAGGTAATAGTTGAAAGAAAAGCAGATTATGCACCTCGCCTTGAGTAATTTATATTGGCCTCGTACCTGTTAGATTAGAGTCCTCACTAAATCAGGCACTCGGTGCATTAATAAATTACTTTGTGCTTGATGCAATAATCTACTATTATTTACTTGTGTTAAGATATAGAAAAAACTTATGGTGTCTATTTATCCATATCCTGATTGATCTGGTTCTTTGAATTGTACTCGCAACATAGTATTACACATATGATATGTGTTTTCTAAGTGAGAAAAAGTTTATTTGAGTTGTTAGTTTATTTGAAATAAATACTTTTTCACTCTTCAATAGAAAAACAAAAAACAAAATCCATAGTTTACCTGACTCGACCACAGCGAGTTAAGAATAAAGAACAGCTGAATGAAGATGCATCCGAAGGGTAGAACGCCGCCCATGACCACTCCGGGTGCGGGTTGCGTGTACAGTGATTGTTCTGGGATCTGTCGGGGAATCTGATTGGTGCGGACCGGGTGCTCGAGAGTCTGGAAACCATAGACAATATTTATTAAGATATTATTGTAAACTCATAGAGGTTAAATTACTGTTTTTATTATTTTTTCTTATGCGTGAGAGATTTAAGAAATTCGACTAGATACAGACACTCGTAAAATGTGGTTATTCATACTATACAGGGCTAGATTTTAGGTAAATTTATTTGATACAATATAAAAGAACCTGCATATTTATTTTAGTATAGCTCAGTAGAAAAAAATAAAGATATGGCACCACAAACTTTTTTACAAATATTCGCTTTTGATGAACACATTACGCACGGATCGCTACATTTCATTGATAACGTTTGATAATACTACGACGTAGTACTACAAGATGCTTTGTAGTAGCGCTTAGTCGTCTTTATTCATAATGGTATTCATTCATAATTTAGAGTGACCATGCTTTGCTTAATATGTTTCCGAATATATTTATTTCCTTGTAAAAAGAACACATACCTTGTTTTTGCGAAAATCGTTTCTATAAATGATACCATTTGTAAATTCATAAAGGTATTTAGTAACCAATGTATGAAGTACAACATAAAAGTAGCCGATAGCTTCACGTATTTTAGTTCGTTTCCTATCAATCACTGTGTTACGTGGCCAATAGGTAAAAATTGAGTTATCAAATTTTAGGGCCTTTTATTGTTCTTAGGTAGAGCTATATCTAATCGAAGCTCAACAAAGCCTAATCATTAATCGGCGATAGAAAAAATACTTACCCTCTTCCTAAATCCAAAGTAAGCTCCGATAAAGGTCAGTGGAACCGACACACCGAACCACAGAGCTAGGAGAGCCACGAGCGTAGAGAAGGGAATAGCCGCAGAGGAGCCCTTGCCCCAGAGTACCAGATTCATGATGAAGAATAACGAAAACACCACGCTGAAATGTAAATTAAAAAGGGTGTTGGTGTATCATAATATTTTAAGTTTTTTGCTCACAGTTCATAGAATACAAGCGGAAAATACTTGCTTAAAAGAAAAGGATATTATACAATTAATGAATATTTTATGGACTCGAAATTATAATGTATGAATGTTAACTATTAGATGTATTCTAGCTTGTATTGTAATAAATGTTAAATATATTGTGTGTACTATTTTGTAAAATATTTTGACATTTTAAATTCTCTGTAGTAGTCTTATATTTTATCTTTGACATTTTATATTTTAATAACATATTTCCTATAAGAAAATTAATGTTATAGTTTATAATTAACATTTGCACGCTGACTATCAGTAGAAATTGTTGATCCACACAACATATATTCAACCAGCTTTTGTTCACATTTTCATGCAAATAAATATGATTTGATTTGCATTTAATAATAATGAAAAAATATGCTAAATAAAATCATCCGAACAGGAGACCTCTCGCATGCCGGACGAGTGCTCTTCCACTGAGCTACCGTGCCCTGGCGACTCGCCATTGAAATTACTTAACATAAATTCTGTTTTTACGATATATTGCTAACGTAGCTCCATCTTACCATATAGCTTTGTAGCTAAACAGCTTGGTATAGCTTTTTCAGTTATTTAAGAATAATAAATCACCCAAACTGACACAGATTATGTAGTTTCCGAGTCAGTTTTTAAAACGTTCCATTATGCAGATCACGCATAGGAATTAGGGTGTCCTAGTCTCTAAAGCTTTTAGGGCTCGAACCTAGCACCTCTCGTACCGCAAGAAACACGCGACAAATTTTGAAAATGTATAATGCAGCATTGTTACTTGGCAAAACATATTCTTTTGTAATAATAATAACGCTAATAATAAAATAATCTTTCGTAATAATCACCTTAAACTAACATATATAAAATATTCTTAAAACTACACTTGGGTACTATCACTAAGCACGTAAATTCGGCGACGTGTGACGCGAGTGATGAGACAGTCGCCCTCGAAATCTCCGGAAGACGACTCCCTGCGGCCAGAATTCCTCCTTCATGAAGGTTGGCAGATGTTGGGTACGCACTCTCACCACAAAAGAGCTGAAACTCACTTCATGGCGAGGTTCCAAACGCTCAACCCTCAGTATAAAGGTGGTTTTTCTTCGTATGTAATCTACGACCTTCGTAGACCAGTGTACTCTCGATACATATAGCTGCGTGGGTAACGAGGTTAGAGTCGTAGTGTCAAAGAACTGGGCCAGTGCTAGTTAGCGCCGAATTGGCTTCTAAAAGGGACTACGTTTTGTAGGCATTACAAATTTCTTGTTTATAAATCAAACTTACCCAGGACAAGTCATGGACGTCAACAGAATATTGCTCTTCCACCGTCTGCCACCGAAGCTCTTATAGATCCTGGCACTGACGTATCCAGCTGCCGCTCCCAGCAGCACCCAGGCGACGAGGGCACAGGTCATGAGGGCTCCACGGTTCGCTGGAGACAGGAATCCGAGGCACGCGAACGCTAGAGTCACTAACGTCATCCCGAATACCTGGGGAAGAGTCAAGGTTAAGTTTAGGTGCTGGCTGAAAATCAGTCTTGTAGACAACGGTTGTTGAGTCAGTTCCTTTTTCGTTTCCTTTATATGACTGCGGAGATATAATTAATCTTATATTTGTACAGGCAATATTTTCTAATCTATATTTCTTTTTTTTTATTTTGTTTAAATCCTACTTTATTTTATGGAACATTCTGTAGGATCTATTTGAAAAAACATTTAAGCGATTTTATGGTTGTTTTTTATTAATAAACTGAAAGAAAATTGAAATCTGATCATTATTTTTTACAATCGATGTTTGCAGTAAAACTGGATTAGCATAAAACAGGAAAACCACAAACACCTATTATTAAAACGCTTCACTTTTTGGTCAAACAAATTGGGCTCAAATAGTTGCAAATAACCTCCTATACGTCGCTGTGACACTCCGGTCTAATTAACAATCACCCTGTATACAATTATTGTAAAGATATTTCGTATGATGTTTATTACTACGTCAAAAGATTTTTTTTTAAATGTATTTGATTTCAATAAATTAAAGATCTCTATCAATCACAGTTTATTTCAGTAAAGTACCGGATATCCTTAACAACGAAACCTATTTATGCCCTCAAAGCGTTTAGTGAGTCATAATTGGTGTTAATCAAACTGCTTTATGCTAGTATTAGGCTAAGCATCGGTGCGGGCACAGAACTTTATCGACTCGTTTGTTTTCGAATGTTCGTATAGTATGGAGTCGGTTACAAGTTTTTATCTTTGTAATTTTTAATTTTACAGTTATTTAGGAGTACAAAATGTTTACAAACATTCAAAATTAACAAGGCACACATTTATTAAAGCTGGCCGTGCAGCAATGGATAGATTTCAATTATTGCTAACAAACCGTCTCCATACTATAGATACGAGTCGACAAAGTTCTGTGCTCGCAATGCATATTTGAATTTGTGTCGTCACATATCGGGATACAATATAGGTCACATAAATATGAAACTTTGGAAACGTGTTTGAAATATTTCTTAAGCACGATATATTGAGTAGCACTTGCTACTACTAGCAAGTGGTTGTTTTTATATTTTAGTAAGTATTACAAATTATGACAAGTTGATGGGAAAACTAGTTAACTGAATAAGAGCGATTTTCAGCTTTCGAGTGCTCGAAATCCAATTAGAATGGTCAAAAATATTGCACTTTTTTTCAGTAAATTACTCGAGTGCAATATTTTTTAAAACTGCAGTGCAACTCTGCAAAACTGCAGAGTTTATTTACTTGAACACGGTTATCTCCGCGCTTATCTCGTGCCAATTAATTCGAATCAGGCGTTGCGGAAATCCATTATAACTTCTGTAATTGATATACTTTGCTATTGTAACGACTCCAAACCACGGTTGTGACTTGTGGTCTAGGTTCTACAACGTGGACCTGGACTACTCCGGTTGTGGTCCGGAGTGTGTTGGTTCAATTGCATTACTTGCTAGCGGTTCACCAACGCTCGTTTAACCACTATTTCACCTGATGGTAAATTAAGATGAGGGCGAAGAAAGAACTGGCTCTTGGTAAAATATTGCCGGAACATCACCGCCGGTCAGTAATATTTGACGGAAAATTTTATATGAAGGGTGGACGCTAACCAGTTCGACCCTGATGGGGTCCTACCACAAAGCGGGGGTCACTCGCATTAGTCGCCATTTACGAGACCCTTATCGAGGGGCGGTAGGGCTCTTCTAAGCCAGCCTTACACGGACAATAAATCATCATTAGATGCACGGAGGAAATATATAGAGGAGCTGCCCTATCCATTTTTTTCTAGGGACTCAAGTGAAGCTTACGCGCGGGGTGCGGGAGGGGGAAGCGGTTGGTTATGGCCAATCATAGCCAAACAGGCGATGGCATTAGTCACCTAGTAGCGAGTAGTAAAAACCGGTTGAAACATAAGGTTAAAATATTCACATGATCATCAAAAAAGTTCAGCTATACTTTACCAGGTGGCTCTAGTTTTTTAACGAAATTTCATACGTTCCAAATCTGTTAGAAAAAACCGCGAAATAAAAGTATTTCTACTTGACGCTATATAGCGCAACCTTTTTTCGCGGCATAAAAATCACCTAGGCAACAAATAACAATCTGGAATTTTGGACACAAATAATTGGAAAACAAACAATTTGTAAAAATAATTATGAATGAAATTTTCTTCGTGGTAAGTTAATTTTATTTGGATTGTCAATGTAATTCCTTTATAAAAGTATGGAAAACTAAAGTTTACATCGAGAAACAATGGAGGATTTAATATATTTTTAATATCTACGCGTGTACATACTTCACAGAAGTCAGCGACGAAGTGACGCCAGTGCCTCTAGCGAGGAATAGCTTGAACTATAGGCTGTGACGTCAGGACAACCCAAATTGAAGCTGTGCAACTTTGCTTACAGCAGCTCTACTATGTATCTGCTTTGTGATTAGATGGTTTGGATTCACGGAATTAAAATATATAACGTGTAAAAAATGAAGAGATAAAACTTAAGGGTTAGCTTATATACCATATGTAGAATATACAGTAAAAGAATCAACATTCTCAGTGCTGTCATAGACTTCTATACAAATTTATTTAACTATTTTACATCAAAATATTTTGACAACCCTAGTCAACCTTATAAACTACAACATAGGCTTACGTCGCAGTCAGTGACCTTATGACCTATATCTCAGCCCGGCTGAGTAGCGAGCGTTGCAACGCCGCCGCCCCATGAGCAACGCAGCTAACAGCTGTTTTTTTTTTACTAAACTTTCCATTAGCACATCGAATAACAGAATTTTCATAACATAAAAAGGGGAGCGTATTATAACTTTAAAAGTAGGCAGCTTTTTTTAATACTTACGACAGCTGTTTTTAGGGTTGACACTTAGATCACAATATAAAAAATGATACAGTAGGACGACGCCTTTGATCTTGTGGAAAATGCCGACAACGTCTAGACGGCGTTAGGATGCCAGGGTTGTCACAAGTAAACAATATTTATAAAATTAATTTTTATTGAAAAATCAACATCGTCAGATATATTATAATTAAAAAAATATTATAACTTAATATAACAATGAAAACAATTTCGAATTCCGTACTTACATCAGTATACTGGCCAGCGGTAATATCAAAAAATCGATTTCATTTATATCATCTCACTAGTACAATATAGCGTCTGATTTATGACGTCATTATCACTGGCCAGTATACTGATATATATATACCCGTCCGTCGCGGCGAACCTTGATCCCTATGACACTGACAGTAATTTTCACAACACAACCTTGTAGTGCCGTCACCGTTACATTAGAATCGTATTGGAGGTGTCTAAAAATGGCATTTATTTATTTTACGTAGCTTTATTCCAATACAACGATATTCCGTTGGAATTATAACAATTCATAACATTTACAAGAAGTTATCTCAATCACACTTTACATTTATTTATACGAGATGAAGACTTACAATCTCTCACAGCACACGTCCTATGCAATATTTTAAATAAAAAAAATAAGAAAACAGACACGCGTTACCCCTGAATGATGTGTCCCGAACTACTAACATTGTTTTGTTTGCAGTTCGGGCTCGGCATTCCCGCCCCTCGTCCCTCTTACCCCGCACGATTGCCCTGTCTAAACGTCTTCGTTGGACGACTGTATGGTTTTTTAGACTGTGCTTAGATACTTTGATCTAAACTTTGAACTTGTTTTCCGAAAGCACCGTAATGCTGCGTACAGATTGCTGTAATGGAACTTGTAATGTAACATTCTGCGCAGTACACGTCCAAATATGAAACGTGCGCAGAATGTTACATTACTAGTTACATTACAAGCAATCTGTACGCACCGTAAGGATTACAAGTTTTTGTTATCTACTGTTACTTATAAACATACAATGCCCTCAAGTATTATCTCTTCATTATGTTACATGTTGTACACATTTTATTTTGATTGTGCATTTTAATAGTATTTCTATACTAAATCAAACGTAAGACTACTAGTACCTAAGTAAATGAAACGGGCTGAAGTCATTTTCCAGACATATATATTAGCATGTCTTTTGTTTCTAAAATAATCACCGGAAATAATTAAAGTAGTGCAAAAAATAAACTTAACAAGTGGGTGAGTAACTTATGAAAAAAGATAAACTGATATGTTGGCGATTAATAATATTGTTAGTTTAAAATAAGGACAAAAGATTTAACTCAAACACATTTGGGAACAAGGCGTTCGTTCCCAAACCTCGGACGAGGCTGGTTGGTCGCGGTCCACGACCTGACGGTTGATGTCGGGATGTCGTATATTGCTAGTCATCGTTCTATGGAGCGACGCTAGATGTCGTTACACACATTATTTACATTTTAAAATGAAACCTCTAGAAACTTTTAAATGAAATAAATCCAAAAAAAAAAAATTTTTTAGATTGAGCTTTTAATATTGTTGGTGTTGAAAATAAATTCTATCCTATTCTATTGTAAGTAAGTAGTTTATTCATTTTAAGCACAATTATTGTATCCGTAAAGTGGGGAATGAGATACTTTGCTCTAGTTCTTTGCCCATTAATAAAAGTATTATACCTAATTCATCACCTTTGTTTAACTATCGAGGATCTTCACAATAATTATTCAGCGAAATCGCAATTGCATTCATAGGATTTTTTACGCTAATTATACAGTACCTAATGTTATTTATCTTTAGACTAACTGTTGCGCCCGGATTCACCCGCGCAATTTCGAATCCCGCGGGAATTTCGGGATAAAAAGTAGCCTATGTGCGATTCCAGACTGTACACTATCACTATGCCAAATTTCATCCAAATCCTTTAGCCATTCTCCCGTGATTGAGGAACAAACATCCATACATCCAAACTTTCACATTTATATGAGTAAGATTAAGACAAAACTAATTAAGAATATTATATGAGTATGTATATTATGAGCATTAGTTTCGGCATATTGTTTTATTTTACAGAGAAACTATGGTTGGGTTGCTGGGGCTATGACGTTAGATGGTGAGTCAAGTTGGCAGTAATAACAATGCCTTCTAATAGGAAAACAGCAAAGCTCTTTGGCGGTGGTACCATAGAGATGGACATGCTCCACAAAGCCCAAAGCATTAGACCCTACTAAACTAAACAAGCATATGTCCAACTTGGGTTTAACTGAGACGGCGCTCTGCAGATACTGCGAAAGCGCAGAGGAAACCCCTCTACATCTACTGTGCCACTGCCCCGCAGTTATGCACAAGCGCTCTGCTCACCTGGATAAGCACAAGCTGGATCCAAAAGAGATCAGGAGCATCGCCGCCGTAAGGAAAATCCTAAATTTCCTGGACTCCATTGGAGTGTGCGGCGAGTTATAAATTGGGACTCACACAATAGATCTTTTAGGTCGCAGTGTGACGAGCGGACAAGACTGCTCATATAGTCCCAAAACCCTCAATAATAATAATATACACTACTACTCCGTGACTATCAAACATGAGTGTATTGTGAAATATTATTTAAAACTATATAAAGAAATTTATGCATACCTGAGCACCAGAACCCAAAAACACTGCCAAAAGCATTCCTCGGCGTGGTGGTCTAAACACATCGCCATGAACCAATTTCCACCCAAACTCTTCCTGTAAATGTAAAATATCATTAGTCTATCATCTGTCTCTATCATTATATTACCTCCAAATCTGTCAAAGGTGACATCATCGGGTTTATGATTTTATATCCCTACCCCATAAGGGATACAGGCATGAAGCTATGTATGTATGTAGAAATAATAATTCTAATTCCAATTGGTTTCAACAAAATTTCTCACACTAAATCAAATAATTCCTACAGTGCCAAATGTGCAAATAATAGACCATCTTTAAATAATAAATGTGCTACTAAACTATACATTTTTATCTTTTGATATGCTAATAATAATGTCTGTACATATTTAATTTACCTGTGCGTCTTCTCCACACTCCATTTGATTATATCTGGCAATGTCTTTGTGTAGAGTTCGTAGTAAAATCATGGCGACCATGCCACTTAGGAACAGCACAATTACCAGAGAGTTTAATATAGAGAACCATTGAATATTCGTTTGTGGCATAGATTCCAAAATGTAATCCCATCGTGATGACCACTTAATTGTGTTGTTCTTGATGAAAGTAATACTGTAACTGTAGGTAATAGACAGTGTGTCTTTATCCGTAAGTATGTTTGGTATTTCAAGAGGTGTACGGATACTGCAGTCTAAATGTTCACCATCTGGGTGCTTTATACTGGCAGGTTTGACCTGTAAACATGGAAAGTGTGTCAAAATCCAGAGATATGTTTCTACATATTGGACAAAATCAATTACTATGAATATACATAATATTTTATCAAAATACTAATAGTAAATATAAAAAAACTTATCTCAATAAAAAGATCAATGTCATGTCAAAAGGGATGGTCTAGATCTTGGTGTCTCAAATAGAGTTACCAGAATGCCAAACTGTATGAATACAGTACAGAACATTTACAGAATAGTAATATTTATCCAAGTTATTGCTGTGTGGGAGTAAAATGCACACTTGTATTTGGCAAATTCAGCAACTGTAATCTTTAACTTCTACTATTTCTTCGAGACAAATACTTTGAAACATCATCCCTTATAATCTTAATATTGTAATGCGGGTTTATTAACCAATAAAAATATTAAAAAAGTAACATGTGATAATCCAAATTCAGAGTGTCATATAAATCTGTCCACTTAGTCTATTGATAGGTACAATTTAATCATCTAAAATAAATTGTTTTGTGACGAAAGAGATGAATATTCATTTGGTACAGAAGGCACTTATTAGACCCCATAAATTGTTGGATAGCAATCTGCACTTTACCACTGCACATATTTAAAATTTACTACCAATATTTACAAGGTTCTAATGATAAGGAGTAATTAAAGATTGTTATTGACATAATTTTATGGTTTTTATAGCTGTGTACTTGGATTTTATATGCTATAATTTTGATAAATTTTACTTCTGTAAATATTTTATGAAAATTTTAACTAGTTAGAAACATCTTTGAATGAAAACATGATCTTGTAATACCAAAACTCACCTTTGCAGAAATTAGTCGACCTCCATTGTCTCCGAAACCAACTCCCCAATCTTCATCGCCACCACTGTGGTATGTTATCTCAATATCCACATGATTGAAAAGATAGTAGTTACCAACTTGGCCAGGGGGTGGAACTATTATTGGACTACATGTTTCCTGAAATATCATTGCATATTATAAAATTTAACTAGTACCACATTGTGAAAGTTGGCCTGTACCACTTTAAGTTAAGCGGGTAGACCAAATGGTTATAAGATAGTGAGTTGGGGATTAATTTCACAATAGATAACTAATTAAATGTCAGTCAAAAAATGATAAGGAATTTATACAAACATTTACTAAGTAGAGTAATTTTTAGATAGATAATGATTGGAACTACATACATAAACCTATTAAGGAAATGACTCACCAAATCTCTTCTTAGTTGACAACCCATAGGAAAACCAGTGCTACAATATGACTTTCCAGCATCATTCACTGGGTAACACCAAGTCACAGGCATGTTATCTAAAATCCAGTGGTGCTGATAATACAAAGCCATACCCATTTTCAAAAGATTTAGTTTCTTATTAGATTCGGGATCAGAACCTCTATACACCTTGGTACAAAGAGACTTGCAACTAACATTCTCAAGGAAGTTTATTTTGTATGGACTTGGTCGTATTCTTTCACCAAATACTACTTGACCAAGGTTTTCCACTGGCGACTGGCTTTCGTCAGAAAGGCAAAAATCGAAGTGGTGGTATTCGAAAGGAATAACTGATTCCTCTGTATTAAGACGGTTGACAAATAAGGGTACTTCATTCTGAAAAATAAATTAGCAATAAAGATTCGTGATACTGTACGTCGTACTAAAAGATTTGTCGAATGCAATTTAGGAACTTTATGTAACAATATGATAATAAAGAATTATAAGCACTCAACTTACTTTACAAGATTTACTTGTATCTTCGCCAGCTTTGCAATAGTTCACTGGTGCTAAGCCGGGTAAATAAAAAGCATTGACAGGCGTCCACACCAGCAATGCGCCAGCAACAAACCAACAAACCGACATAGTTCAGGCTATTTTATGAAAAAGCACTCTCACTAATAGTAACCTATAAGAAAAATCTTGAACAAAACGTCGAATATAAAGAATTAAACATAATAGTTATCAGAGAGCACGTCAACAAATTTGGAATTATTATTTGAGTTCGAGTTGAGATGTTTTTTCAATTTGCTATCAGCAATAAGACGTCATTTTAGGAAACGTCACCCCAATGTCTGTCTGTCAAAATAGCATTTGACAGATGAAACTCTAAACCATAGAACATAAAAAACATTGTTCACCATTCGTTGTCGATCCAAATTCAAGTGTCCTTCAAGCTGTAATCGCTTTTGAAATCTCAATGGAAAGGAATTTTAACTATGCCAAAAAATTGTGATGAAATAGTCATAAATAGTGACGCATATAAAAAAATTGCCGTATTATAGTTTCGGCGGTAAAGCTATAGGTTGGTGAGGGAGGATTAGAGCTTGAACGTCAACCTGTAATCCTCACCTCTCGTGCATGTTAACGGTAAGATCTACCGACCGTATCGTGTACGGTCAGAGTGTCGATCTGGCAATCCATGTATGGCTACTAAACTTCGCGTTACCCGCCTGTTAGATAGCTCTTTCGTACATTCACCTTCCTCTCACTAGAGCTTACTCTACTGGATGCCTAATCATTATTTGGCGAGAAAAAAATAGCGATGGTAGTAACGTCAACGTGTATGAAGTGTGCTGTAGTGACCAATTAGCCGGGCGGGACCCTTCGTACGCGGGTTCGAATCAAACTTAGCCATTTTTTTTAAATATAGGCCCCTCCCTAAGTGATCTCCATATATAGGGTAATAGTCTGTATGAGGAAATAATCTAATACCACGTGAACGAAGCACGTGAACAAAGTCACGGGTAACAGCTAGTTTTATTATAATTTCGATAATTCATCTTGATCTTGCTTACATACGGTTAACTACAGACAACCATACAATATGGTCGGATTATTGAAATAACCGCGGACAGCTGTCAAAACAAAAGTTGACATTGTAGGTAGGTGCCATGCCAGAAATAGAGTCACCTAGTTACTGATAAGTCTTAACGCTTTAATGCTAAGTTGCTCCTAACTACCTGTAAGTATTTCATTTTAATTCAGTTACCTTTGAATAAGTAATCTTATTGTTGTCTTTATTGATTTTATACAAGAATTTATACCTTAACCGCCATAAGATTAACTTGATAAGCATAAATTAGGTCAATTCAATCTTTTATCTATTTAAATAAAACAAAAAGGATTTAAACTCCAATTTTCCAGCGGTCATATTTTTCCGGAGTTAATACAAAGTTTTTACACCATCATCACCATCAACAGCCAGTAGACATCCATGCTGGATATAAGCCTCCCGCAAGGTACTCTAAGTCGCTCGGTCCTGCGCCGCCCTCATCCAGCTTTTACCGGCAAACTTGACCAGATTTGACGTGTCTGCCACTCGAGAACTTTTCTGCACCAAGGGCTATCTGTTCTGCGAGTTATGTGCCCTGCCCATTGTCACTTCAGGGTTGCAATCCTTTTGGCTATGTCGGTGACTTTGGTTCGCCTGCGAATCTCCTCATTCCTGATTCGATCCCACAGGGAAACTCCGAGCATAGCCCTTTCCATTGCCCGATGAGAGATAACTTAAAGCTTGTTTATAAGGCCCATAGTTAGCGACAGTGTGAAAGTGATACACACAGTTTATGATTTTATCAAAGTGTTCGAGTGTTTGAATCTATTGCTATTGGGGGCAGACTGACCAATATTTTTGTAATGTGTTGCTTACTGTACTTTTGATCACTTATCAACCCTTAAAAAGGGGTGCAAACATCGATCCCCACTTATCAACTTTATTAAAATAGAAACCGGGTCGTATCTCTAATTTTTAGTCTCCCCATATAATGTCAAACTTAGAAGCTCCAAAATCATTTTTCCTCCGTCTGGTAAATAAATAATATACGTACATATAATACATACCTGAATTACGTGATTCAAATTGAAATATTTCGTGAACTTCGCCCAATATTATATACTCTGGCCCACTTTCGGGAAGAAGAAAATAGTGATCTGGTTTAAAGGAATGAATTTTATTATTTTTTAAATAATAATATCGTAATGTATGGAAAAAAAATATTTAGGCTGACAAGATTTTTCTTTTCTTACGGAGCTGTTAGCAAAGGGCAACTATGCTTGAAATTTCATTTTTAACAACAAAACGAATTTTAAAAGCAATAAGTTATAAAGTCAATTTTACTTCTACTCTAACCGTCTTAAAGCACAAGTTATGTTTGGTAATTAATTATTTTCATTAAAGTTACTTTAAAGATATAGTACAATCATACCGATTTTCAGCTGGGTCGGAATGAATGTAACTTCGAATGTCTAAATTTACCGGGCTACAATGTCTTTCCAAGAATTTCCTGATATTACACTTTGGTTGCAAGTATGTGTAGTGATGCCTAACATTTTCTTCACCAGGCACTACGTCGAGTACGTTCTTAATTTTGATTAAGTATGTCAAAAAAATAAAACAAAAAACCTGTTATTTTATAACTTTTAATGATAACTTAACTTCTATTTATCTCTAAACAAATTTTGTGATACACAAAATAAAACTAACATTACAGCGTATATTGAGACCGTTATTTCGGAATTTCGCGGATTTGTGGCTGAGGATTTGACGCAGGCTTTTTTTCTACGTTCACCATAGAGCCGGTATCTTGTTCCAGAGTGATGCCGCGGGCGAAGGCCGATATCAGGCCGAGGGAGGCGGCAGGTTTGTCAGCGGGTACCATGTGACCCGCGCCGCGGATCATCACTTCTGTCAGGTTGCCAGCTGTTTTGTAATATCTGTGGCGTGGATAAAAAAAGATACATATAAATAATCAACGAATGCATAGCATTAAAAACACCGACTTCACGTCAAAACTTTGGCTGAGTTGAGATTGTTATCAACATAAACATTCTCCTACATATAAGAATATATTTTTTTACAATATAAAACCTTATGTTAAGATCGCTTTGTGTCTATGAATTATTAGATTTCCAATAAGAATTTGTTTTGGATATAATCCCAAATAAATGTTTTGGTAGATGCAAGGTATGTTGAGGTTCACAAGTTCAAAATTAAATTATTTACTGTGTAGAAATATAACTCCTTAAGTTTGAATTTTTTTCATAAAAAACTCTTCTGCGTTTTTTGATACGTAAAAGATGCGTTAAGTAGCTAGGTATAAGTACTAATGACTCTACTTAATTTTTTGTAGGTAGGTATTTTTGTATAAGTAGTGTTGAATTTATAGACTGTGTTGCAAAAAATTTATTTGTTATTTTAGTATTGGAAATAAATCTACCTATGTATTGGCAACACTGTTCACAAGTCTATAAAAGGTCTTGTAACCCCTGTATCTATCCCTTACTTCTTTACATCGCTTTGTACGTAGTAGGTGTCGGACATTATCTTCCTTGCTGCGCATAAGTTTAATATATTAATAATTCAATTTCTCATTCGCCATTTTATTTTTCATCCCGAACCTATTCTTCTAGAGGTTATGGGACCAGTTTTAATAGTAATTTAAACAATAAAGTTAAAGTGAAAGTTCATCAGAGTTAAAGTTATCTTCTTGCAACTACCTACAATTTGTATTATAAAAAATGGACACGTCAAAGATTAAAAGAAATATCGTACCGTTTCACGGCGAGAAATATAGCGTGTGGAAATTTCGAATTCGCGCCCTTTTAAGTGAAATGGACCTAATTAAAGTTTTAGATGAAGAACCGATCTTTCGCGATGGTGTTTGGGAGAAGAATGAGAAGATTGCAAAAAATATTATCGTCGAGTACCTAGCTGATTCATTTCTTTGTTTTGCGAAAGAAGATTGTACAGCAAAAGAAATAATCAAGAGTTTGGATGCATTGTACGAGCGCAAGAGTCTCGCAACCCAGTTGGCGTTACGTAAGAAATTATTGAGTTTGAAACTTCAAGGTGACCTTCCTTTAGTAAAATTCTTTACAATTTTCGACGAACTCATTTCCGAATTGATGGCTGCGGGAGCAAAGTTAGACGAAACGGATAAGGTGGCTCATTTGCTTTTGACGTTGCCTGCTTCCTACGACGGGGTCATTACTGCAATAGAAACTTTGACGGAAGATAGCCTTACTTTAGCTTTTGTAAAAACACGACTATTGGATCACGAAGTTAAATTGAGGAATGAAGGAAATGATACTAGTAGTAAAGTGTTACTTGCAAAATATAATAATTTTAATAAGAAGAATTTTTATAGAAAACAAAATATTAATAATTATAACATCAAGAAGAAATCATTTACTAAGTGCCATCATTGTGGTCGCAAGGGTCACGTGAAAAACGACTGTTACTATTTCAAACGCTCAAATCAGTATCAACGGGCAAATAACACAAAAGAAAAGCAGAATGCAGATAAAACTAGGACTGTACAAACTATTGAGGTATCGCAAGATGGAGCTGCGACTACGTCAAAAGATTTCTCTGGATTTGCTTTTCTCACTTCTGATTACGTCGAGTGCGATGATCAAAATAATACAGTCACATTTTTGCTGGACTCCGGTGCATCGGACCATATGGTTAACAGGGAAGATCTTTTCTATAATTTTACAAATTTAGATGTACCCTTGAAAATTTCAGTTGCTAAGCATGGTCATTATATTTCAGCTACCAAGAAGGGATCCATACATGTTACGAGCAACACCGGCGTCCTAGGAGTATTAGAGGACGTACTGTACTGTCCCGAGGTGCCATACAACTTACTCTCCGTGTCTAAAATGCAACATGCTGGTATGACAATCACTTTTGATGAACGAGGTACAACTATCGGTAAAAATGGTAAAGTTGTGATGCGAGGTAAGCCGCTTAATAATTTAATTACTGTAGATTTTAAGATTAAATTCAATCGGTCTGTTTCTCAAGTATGTAGAAGTAATAGTAAAGTTAATTATGAGTTGTGGCATCAACGCTTAGGCCACATTGGCAAACAAAAATTTATAGAATTAAAACTTAATAATATGTTTGATGACAATAATTTAATTGAATTAGTTTCTCCTAGTGATAATTTATGTGAAGCATGCTTGGAAGGGAAACAGACCAGATTGCCTTTTAATAGTGAGAAAGATAAAACTCATGTTAAACGACCATTATATATTGTGCATACCGATGTGTGTGGACCAATCACTCCTTCTACTGTGGATAATAAAAATTATTTTGTTCTGTTTGTTGACCAATTTACGCATTATTGTGTAGCATATCTTATAACCTATAAATCGGATGTATTTTCTGCGTTCAAAGATTACGTTGCAAAGGCTCAAACTAAATTTAATTTAAAATTAGTTAACCTATACTGTGATAACGGTAGGGAATACTTATCTACCGAAATGAAAGACTATTGTGTGTCTAATGGTATTTCTTATCACTTTACGGTGCCGAGAACTCCTCAACAAAATGGTGTGTCTGAAAGAATGGTTAGAACCATTACTGAAAAAGCTCGTGCTATGATACACGGTGCTAAATTGTCAAAGGTGTTTTGGGGTGAAGCAGTTTTAACTGCGGTACATTTGATTAATGTAACCCCAACTCGTGCTTTGATGTTGTCGAAAACACCATATGAAATGTGGCATGATAAAAGGCCACAGTTAAAATATTTGAGGGTTTTTGGATCTACCGTATATGTTCATAATAAAACCAGTAAAACAAAATTTGATAAAAAGTCTTGGAAAGGAATACTGGTAGGTTATTTACCTAATGGCTATAAAGTATGGGATGTAAATAGTGAAACATTTGTTACCGTAAGAGATGTCATAGTTGATGAGATAAATTTTTTGAGTTCTAGACCGAAAATGCGGTCAGACTCAGAAGAGCGTGATTGTGAACGCTCTCCTAACATAACTAACGAAAGTGACGAAATGTCAAAGTTAGTATCGCACAACTTTGACAGTTCATATTCGAAAAATGTTGTTGAAATGAGTCCTTGTAAAAAACGTAAAATATCTGATAATAACTTATTAAAATCAGGAAATGAACTTAAAGATATGCACACAATGGATAATAATTGTGGATTGAGAAGGAGTGAGAGGTTAAAAGGTCGTTCCCCTATTTCCTACCATGAGGTCAGTGATATGTTATTATGTGCACAATCCGTTATTTGTAAAGTTCCTATTTCATTTGATGAGATTAAAAATCGAGAGGATAAAACTCGATGGGAGTGTGCGATTAAGGAAGAGTTGATCTCTCTATTAGAAAATAATACATGGACATTAGTACCAAAACCTAAAGATAAAAATATTGTCGATTGTAAGTGGATTTTCAGTCTTAAAAATAATGAATTTGGTCAACCTGTCAAATATAAAGCCCGTTTGGTAGCTCGAGGCTTTAGTCAGGAATATCCAAGTGATTATAGTGAAACATTTGCACCTGTTGCTAGAGTAGCAAGTTTTAGATTTATGATGAGTTTTGCTAACCAATATAACCTATTAGTCCATCACATGGACGTCAAAACTGCCTTCTTAAATGGGACATTAAAAGAGGAAATTTATATGAAAGTTCCAGAAGGTGTAGAAAATAGGGATGAAAACAATGTCTGTAAACTAAATAAAGCCTTATATGGGCTAAAACAGGCAGCTAGATGTTGGTTTCAGTTATTGGAACAGTCTCTTCTTGAGAAAGGTTTCCAAAATTCTGCAGCAGACAGGTGTATATATGTTTTAGATAACAATGATATCCGTAAAAATATGTACATAGTACTGTATGTAGACGATTTACTTTTGATATGTGCGGATTTACAACTTCTGAATTCAGTTAAAAGTTATCTTATGAGTAAATTCAAAATGACTGACTTAAATGAAATTAAATTATTTATTGGAATAAAAATTACCAGGTCTGAAGGTAAAATTTCATTAGATCAAAGTGCTTACATCAAAACAATATTAGAAAAATTTAATATGTCCAACTGTAACCCAATAAGTGCTCCTTTAGAATGTAAACCTGACTATAATGCATTGAGTGTGGAAAGTCAGTCCAAAGCTCCCTGTCGCAATCTCATCGGGTGTTTAATGTATCTCATGTTATGTACTCGTCCTGATTTGTGTTTGTGTGTAAATCTGTTAAGCAGATATAGCAATAAAAATAATGAAGTATTGTGGAAATGTTTAAAAAGAGTACTGAGATATCTTAAAGGAACTGAAAATTTAAAATTAACATTTGAAAGATGTAATTATGTTAATATTTTGAGTGGTTATGTGGATTCTGACTGGGGAGGTGGTGATGTCAATGATAGGAAAAGTACAACTGGCTATATTTTTAAAATGTTTGATAATTGTACTATAACTTGGTGTACTAAGCGACAAGCTTCTGTGGCGGTCTCTTCGACTGAGGCTGAATATATGGCATTGTATGAAGCTGTAAAAGAAGCATTATGGCTTAAGTCGCTAGCTGAAAGTATCAAAATTGGTATTGATAAACCAATTATTATATTTGAGGACAATAATGGCTGTATTAGTATTGCTAATAATCCAACAAGTCATAAAAGGTCTAAACATATTGACATCAAGTACCACTTCTCCAGAGAACAAGTTGAGAAAAATATAATAAAACTAAATTATATTCCCACAGGAGAGCAGATAGCGGACACGTTAACTAAACCAGTGCCATGTGCCACACTGGTGAAATTTAAAACAATGATTAATTTAATTTAATTTAATAACTTCTACTTATAATTGAAATGAACATGATTAGTTGATTTAAATTTAAAAATTAAAATTAGCAAATAAATAGTTTAATTTGTTCAACTTCACTTAAAAATCAAAGTTTAAATGGTGGAAACTTTGTTGTGACATGTACTATGTATGTTTCCCTAGAAAATAAATAAATAAATAATTGATTAAGTAATAATTAAAGATTATTTTTGAATTGAACTTAATTGCATATTTTTGATTTCCATTGTATATATTAAATGCAAATAATTTTATTTGTTTCTGTTAAAACAAGTGATGAAAATATTGCATAGTTTTGATTTCCATGTTAAATACTAAATGCAAATGATATATGAATCTTGTTGTATTATGTGAGATTTAACTCGTGTTGTAATAGGAAAAACTTAATTTTGTATTTGTGTTAAAATAATTCCTAAAATCATCAGGTTACATAGTGTATGTAAATGTTTGTGATTAATAATCATGCTATTAGCAAACATGATTTTATAAGTGCAAATTATTGTTAATTACATTGTAAATTTAAATAATTGCATAGTTTAAGAATCAAATGGTTTGATTAGGTTTTTCTGGGTTTTCCCTAATCCTGTGCAGCAAATGCTGGACCATTATCATTGTAATTTTCCCAGAAGCACAAGGAAAGATATGATCTGTTTAGGTTGTTTGTTATGTTTAATATAATTAGAATAAATTTTTGAGGGGGCGTGTTGAATTTATAGACTGTGTTGCAAAAATTTATTTGTTATTTTAGTATTGGAAATAAATCTACCTATGTATTGGCAACACTGTTCACAAGTCTATAAAAGGTCTTGTAACCCCTGTATCTATCCCTTACTTCTTTACATCGCTTTGTACGTAGTAGGTGTCGGACATTATCTTCCTTGCTGCGCATAAGTTTAATATATTAATAATTCAATTTCTCATTCGCCATTTTATTTTTCATCCCGAACCTATTCTTCTAGAAGTAGTAAGTAGAAGAGTCGTACCCTGCAAGACCACCGTCGTGGTACCAAGGCATTCTTCTGGCTTTCTGGAACTCTTCAGAACTTGAGTACGAAAGCGTGTTGTATGTGTTCACCGAGGGATGGTACGCCACTATGATGTCGAGGTGGCCACTGAAAATAATGTTGTTGAAATTAAATATTTAAGAAAATAGTAGGATCTTCCATGCTGGACTGGGAGCGAAGGAAAAACATAGAATGTGTCAGTTGCTTCTTTTCCCGGGCATACTGTAAAAGTCAGGTAAGGGACAGAGGTTTTATTGGCGTTTTTGCGGTCGATAGGCTGACCCCCTGTCACTGCAATAGTATCTCTCCATCATTATAATATCTCCAAGTTCATCAATCGTGACATCAGATGGTTTTACAGCCTTTGGTGTTCTGCCTACCCCATAAGAGGTACAGGCGTGTATCGTTTTGTATGTAGGTATGTAGGAATGAAAACAACATACTACCATGTAGGTGCTAATTAAAGTGCATGCCACCAACCCTAACAAAACAAGGCAGTCGTAAAATACATTTAACCAGATTTTACCGCGTTAAACATTATTTTACATAGAGATATATATATTTCCGACACTCACACAACATTATCTAGCCCAAATTAAGTTTCTTAAAAAACTTCTGCTATGGATACTAAAAACTGACATACTTAAGAAATATATAAACAAACATATTGAATAAATACATATTTTTTATTAGAATCAAATTAATTAAACTTACAAACATCCATGACTTGACGACTAATATCTGTGTTCATCACACCGATATCCGCCGCCCCCGGGATTCGAACCCAGGATCTCTGGCATACAAGGCAATGTATGTTACCACTACACCAGCCGGTCGTCACCTATGCTTCGAAATTTACGTTAAGAACATCTTTTTCCAATCTTAATTTTTCGAAACGTCCGGGTTCTATTCCTGTACTGAGTACCTCATATACATACCTACACTTACATGCAGTTTTTCGGGTCACTTAAACCGATGACATGGTTCAACACATCTTCAAAAAGTTTAAGAATTTCCCTTACTGACTCTGACCGATCATAATATATTGATCATAATTTTGAATTCAATTGATTTGTCGAAAAGTGCAATTATTTTGAAACGTAAAACTATTATTTAATTACTCACTTATAAATCATAACAGGATAGTGCTCAAGCAACTCCTCAAGCCAGGGTTTCGCACTTCGCATGAAGTCAGGAACGAGCTTCCTATACACAACTCCAATTGACGTGAAGTTAGTGTTACCGACATGAAGTGCGCGCCTAACTTCATCTCGTTCGAGAAAATCGTTGTACGCCCCGTCAAGTTCGATGTCGTCTCGAAGGTAGTTGTAGAGGTTTTCAAGGCGTGATTCCGTGATGAAGAGGTTCAGAAGGTAGTTGTAGTACTGAAATATAAAGAAATTTGGTTTAATTATAAAATGACGCTGAGCTTAGATAAAATGGGGAACTCTCTCGGTGGCTTTTGTGGAAATGATAGCAGATTAGGTTTCATTTATCTTAAATAAATATTAAGTGGTCTGAATTTTAGGAATTAGATACCAAAATTCAGTACCTATTTAGCTTCTGCTGTGGAAAGTCATAATAAAATAAGAATACCGTCCCGAAATTAGCGTGTCGCAAAGGCGACTTGTCCAAGCGACTTATGTTTGATGATAAAATCACTTCAGGGTTTGCCTAACTAGCGAACATTCTTCATTTGCCAGTATCAGTCTAAAAGGACGCTCTCATTTTTATATAATGAAGAGTTCTTTGGTTATCAAAATAAATTTAATTTGTTTCGCAACGCTATTTGAATCGCTAATCCTTTATAAATCCGAATGCATTCACTTTTGACCTTTTTCCAATGTGTCCGAAAAGCTGCACTACCTAGAGGTAATGGCCATCGATGATGCAATTAAGGTAAGTTTATGGGCTGGCACAATATTTTGTTAAAGCTACTCATCGTCATGATCGGAATAATTTTCCATTTACCATCGGCTGAGATTGAAAACAAACTTGGAAAAATAGCGTGCTAAGTGAGCCTGTTTAATAAGCAACTGCTGACTTAAGTTGATTTTATTTTGTACAGAATTTGATACTTACTGCATAAGCTTTGACCATTTCTCCGTTATCAATAAACTGCGAAACTGCCAATTCCAGCTGCTTCATGGAGTCAGCAGTTCGGTCGTCCACCAGGCCAGCTTCGCGGACGAAGTAGCTGTATCTCTGGAGTGTCTGCGGGTCTATGAAACCGTTGCCGATGGCAAAACCCTGTGAGATAAAACAAATATAAAATAAGCTAGATTTTGTTAATTGAGAGATTCATTATTAGAATTATATACCTGATGTTATTGTGCTTTATATTAGTATATAACAACTTTAATATAGAAAACTGTTCCGTTACTGACTGAGGGACTGACAGACAATGTACAGCCATAACTACTGGGAGTAGAGAGTTCAAATTTGAAACATATATTCCTTAGGGGGTGTAGAGGTCCTTCGCGGGTAATGCCAATGGCGGTATCGTGAGCTCCATCTATGGCGGGTGAGGTACACCTGGAGGTTTTTAGTGGGTAGGTCCGGCCTTCTGCCGGATCATCCCCACATACCCCGCCGTTCCCCCTTGGGCGGTTGGAGACGTGATTGCACGTTTTCCTCCAGTAAAAAAAAGTCGCGGGAATGCGTTCGTATTAAATAAAAAAAATATGAGTCCATTGTCTTTCATGAGACTGATGGAAAATTGTAAGATTGTTTTTCCTTAAAGTAAAGTCGTAACGAATTGTTTTGCGTATTTTAGATTTTAACTCGACTTTTCGATCTCTTTACTTACACACTACTACAGGTCACTCGTGGAATTTTATTTGACACAGTGAATCGTCAAAACTTACGACAATTTCTCTAATGTATTCGATAAAACATCCTAGAACTATGCATTAAAAGAAAGGTCCCCTAAAAAACGTCTTACATGCAAGTTAATGGGTTCATCGTGATCCTTGTTCCAAAGGATCTGAACTCCTAGAGAAGGGATATGCTTCCCAGCGTAGGACTCTCCGGCAATTGTCAACGGCGCTTTGCGAAGCTCAGGGAAGATGGTCAGGAACTGCTGCAGCGCGTTGTATAGATTCTCACCGATCTGCAAGTTTGAATAATATCTTACTTCAATTAATAGCTGTTGCGCGCGGTTTGATGATGTGACCCGCACAATTTCGAATTCCACGGAAATTTCGGGATAAAAAGTAGCCTATGTGCTATTCCAGATTGTACTCCATTATTATGCCAAAATACATTTTAATCCATTGATCGGTTTTGCTGCGATTGAGGAACAAACATCCATACATCCAAACATCCATCTATCCAAACATTCACATTGATAATATTATAGTAAGATAAGATTAATACGATGTGGAAAATGGGATTATCTGACAAATGCAACTCCGGTATTGCCTGGAATCAGTAATTATCTGGTCCCAATGCTTTTCAAGTTCTTCTCTCCGCAACATAGTAAAACTGTTTGGAGGTGGACATAAGCACAACGATGCTGCCCCCAATTCTGAAGTAAATCACGAAGGTACTGATACTGCACATATTATTGCAGTATCTTGCTCATCAATAAAATTTCTTTCAAGCATAGTGACGAAAATTAAAATCGGATGTTAGACACTGCGTTAATTAATACCCTCTACTTTGCATAACCAACTTTGCTCATATACCTAGGTATGCTCCGTGAAACTGTAACATTAAAAACACGAAGTTTGTCTTTATCATACGCATCTATCACTCGAGTGGAGAGGACAGAAATTGTTAAATTCAAGAAATTCAAAAGCATTTTAAAATCAAAATCAACAATTACGTCGATTTCGATAAAAAAAGTTTAGAATATTACCGTGAACTTACCGTAGTTTGGTTGGTGGCATATCCACGGTCATCGTCGGTGAAACTGAATCCGGTTCCTACTGGGTTGTCAATGAACAGGAGCGAGTGGTTCTTACCCCAGGAGTGCTTTATTTCTGCAAGAAAAAAAATATAATTAAAAATTAAAAAACTTTAGGCTTTTGCTCTTTTCGGCGATCTGATGGGCCAGCTTGGCTATTGCGCCATAGACCTCTTGACTCTTCGTAACCAAAGGGAGAAACTAATTACCCTAAAGTGGGCTTACTGTAGGATGCGATAATGGTGTCATAGCCTGTCATTTTGTTAGAAGTCAGGGACTGATTGCTTAACAAAGATACTTTTACCCTCTCAAGCGGATATATTTAGGTAATATAATGCACACCATTTCGATATATTTTTTATTTTTACCTCGCTATCAAATGGCTTAAAAACAAAGTAGGGTACTTTAGCTAGTTTTTCATTTTCTTTTCTAACTAGGTACCTACCAAAAAGTTCGATTATAAGAAGCACAGTGATGTGTGAATACGTGTTGTTTTACTTCGGGTTCACTTCATTACAATACAATTCATTTGCTAAAATGAATTGTATGAATGAGTCTTACCATTAAAATATTGTAAGTAAGGCGCTTACAGATTACAATAATGTAACTAGTAATGTAACATCCTGCGTTCGCTTACAATTTTAACAGTAAGTAAAACCTTCATTATAAATACACATAAACACAGCAATACCTTCCAGTTGATAATCATCATTGACGATGAAAGGTCCGATTTCAGTAAACAGTCCATACAGGGATGATGCTCCAGGGCCACCCTGAAGCCAGATGATCCAAGGAGTGGATTCCACAGGTTTGTCCGCTACCGGGAAGTACCAGAACCACAGGTTGGCGTTGTACTCTTTGTTCACCTTGGACAACAAACATTTTATAGCTTTAACAAAAATACCAAAATATATTGTTCGCGCTAGTAATCTTTTAAGCTCTAGTTAGTTTTTATGTGACGTAGAGAGTCACAAAGATACTAGAAGTTTGAAATAGCAAACCAAGAAAAGACAACTAGTTTTTCGATTGTGAAATTACTTACTTAATCATTATGATAAAATTTTAAAAATTATGAAATGACAAGACTACTAAAATGCTTATCTACTCTACATACTTTGTGAGCTGAAGTAATCCCGAACTTTATTTTTCGTTCAGCGCATAGTTTCGGGGCGTTTAGAATCCCTAAGAGGAGAGAGGCCGATATTTTGAACACTTCCATACAGAGAGCCTAAGGCACCTAGAAGTACTATTCGTAAAGTATAGTTTCCAAGCGTACCGCCAGGCTCCGGTAGCTCAAAGGGAGAGCACTCGACCGGCAAACGAGAGGTCCTAGGTTCGAGACCTGTGGGCCTAGTGCGAGTTTATTCAAATGACTTTACCATCGCGTCAATTGACCAAACCGCTTGAAACAACCAATCACGTTCTTACAAATTTGGTTTTCCATCCTCGTCACTAGCTGGCGCCGCTTCGATCCCATCAAAACTAAGTTAACGTTAACGCGATGGAAAAGTTAAAAAACTCGCAGTAGGCACTCTGGTCGGTAATTTTTATTTATCACATTTTTCAAGTAGGTACTTAAGAGTAATTAAGCATTTTAAATGCAAATACTCTGAAATAATATTATGTTTTATTATTATATATACTTGCAAAGTTTACCTATCGGGCCAGGTGAAATTTGAATTGTAGAGAAGTTGTGCAGAGGTTAGACCTCAGGGCCAAGGCGTTAAGATAAGATAAAGGCATTAAGATAAGAGTGGTGACTCATACTTTGATTTTCGTGACAGTCCTGCTTTTATAGAACTTTTTGTTCTATTTTGTCCTAACATCATCAGAGGTGGCCTAAAAAATTGTGACTTTTCTGGAAAACCAGAGTGAAAAATTGAAAAGCTGGAATTCTGTACGATTTTTATTTTCTTGGCAAAAATTAACCTTGTTTATTAAATGATTTTCATATCTATTTACTAGCTGACCCGGCAAACGTTGTTTTGCCATATAAATAAAAAAAATAGATGTTGGCCGATTCTCATAGATACCGGATAAGCACAAAAAATTTCATCAAAATCGGTCAAGCCGTTTCGGAGGAGTATGGCAACGAAAACTGTGACACGAGAATTTTATATATTAGATTTACACTTCATTGCATACCATAGATTAATAGTATATTATGTAATAAGTGAGCTAAGTTGCTAATTACAGTCGAGGCTGTGATTTGAGCCCGAGCCGCAGGCGAGGACTTAATAATGAGCCGAGACTGTAATTAGCAACGCTCACGAGTTACATACGACGTTTTTCAACACACTTGTGAGTAAAAGACAGACATACGTGGTCATAAAATAACAAACACACTTGATAACAAAGCATTATGAATTGTGATTGAAAAATGGCGCCGAACCTCGCGCATGCGCGTAGGTTTTTTTTCCGTCAAATGTGTCAATGTCTGTATAGCATACAGCCTATTTTAAGTGAAAATGTTTAATTTAGAGAGGTAAATGCAAATATTTTAATATTTTATGACAAATGATTGTAAATTGTGAATAATTTGTTTAATATACAAATTTATTTTACTAATATAAGGCGCAAACATTTAAAAATGTATATGGATTTGAAGTGGTATAAAACCTCTTTGTTGTTTCTGAAAATATTTAGTGTATAACCCGGACCAATAAAATATGCTCTGTTTTCTCGCATGTTATTTGCACAAAGGTACAATTCAACTTTGTAGGATTCATTATATTATGCACTAGGGTATAATATATTATGCACGCGTGACTTATAGCCCAGTTTATAGTTCTAAATTCAATAGAATAACGCTCAGTTTACGAGCAAGTGTGTTGAAAAAAATAGTTCTTAAAGGATAAAATACAATTCTTACGCGATTGGCGGTCTTATCGCCAGCAAGAGACTTCTTCAATCAAGATAACATATTGTCATGCCTGGGTTCCTAACCTGGGGGTAATTACCTCCGCGTGGGTAAATCGACAATTTTACAGGGCTAACGAAGAACCTAATGTTGGAGCCAACAGAGAAGATCCCGATTTGTTTTTAATAAAGTGTTATGGAGTACCGTTTCGCAATGTAGAAGTGGCGGGAATCTGAACCTTCATAACATTCATACCTGGCAGCTTCATAATATTATCGATTATCGATACGACCTCACGAGTCAAGAGAAGATGGTCACAACACATGTTTAAAATAAATTATACAGAAGAGCGAAAGAAAAACGTAGAATGTGGCAGATGTTTCTCTTCCCGGGCATACTGTAAAAGTCAGTTAAGGGATGGAGGTTTGGAAGGCGTTTTTGTGGGCGATAGACTGACTCCCTGTCAATAGTCACACAATAGTCAATAGTCTTAACAATAGTCTTTCTCCATCTTTATAATACCTTCAAATTTGTCAAACGTGACATAAGATGGTCCTATAACCTCTAGTGTTCTGCCTACCCCATTAGGGATACAGGCGTGACGTTATGTATGTATACAGACTTATATAGAACAGTGCGGTTCAAGAAATATCGCAGCTGAGTTTAAGAGACTGAAGAATAGTTTTATTAGACGTTGTGATGTAGGCGTAATATACCAATATACGTAAGTATACGAATTGGAGGGAGATAGTTTTAAAGTTTGTAAACAGTTTAAAAAAAATATTAAATGTATTGTTTTATTTATAGAAATAGACGATAGACGACCACTTTGGCGAAGAGGTAAACCTATCTGCCTCAGACGCCAGTGGTTGCGGGTTCGATTCCCGCACGGAATAAGAAAAAAAAAAAAAATTCCGTGTCTGGGTGTTTATCTATTTATGTGTTTATATGTTCGCTACATGCGAACATGGTATCCCATAACACAAGCTATGCTTACTTTGGGGCCATGTAGTTGGTGTAATTGTCTGGGGATTTTATTTATTTATTTTTTTGTACCTGCGCCTCCCCATAACAACAGAAAAAAATTGATTAGCAAATCGGGTTCAAATTATGTAACCGTTGTACCTTTTCTGAATTTTTATTAAGTTATGAAGATTTTTATACGATTCTCTAGTTTAGTTGAATTTAGTTTAATAGTATCTATTTCAATAGTAACTTTAATAGTAAGATATTAAAGACAGTTTAATAGTGTCTTTTTCTTAAAAACACCTCAAATTTTGAATGGATTTTAAAAGTCTCAACCTTGAGACTTTTACAAAAGCATAAAAATTCTTCTTTGGTTGAATGTGTGGCAATGGTGGTTGAAAAAATGATCACCGGTAGCGATTTTTTTCTAAAATCAAAAACTAAGAATTTCTCGAAAATGTCACTCTAGAGACGATATTTCTGGAACACCCTATCTATTCATAGGGGGTAAAATCTTATGTCCTTAGAAGTCACAGGGGTAACAATCTGAAAAAGGTTAGGAAACCCTGTGCTAAAACAATGTAATGTAATATTTAGTTTGGGTTGGACGTCTGAAGTTGAAAAATATTCAAGATGTTGTTAGGCGTTCTAGGCGTTCAGACCTAAACCTAAAAGACTTTTGAGTCGGACTATAAATATCAGTTAAAAAGCCTACTAACAAAAGTCCTTTATGGTTTTATATGACATATTTATGATACATATATTATTAGGTGAAAAAATACTGAGCAACTTTCACATATATCGCATTAGCGGTTTTTTTTAGTTACTTCTGGTAACACTCACAGTTAGATATCCTGCGTAACTGTCCATATCAGGCAACATAACGGCCGGATCAACATACGCCGCTTCCCTGGCTTCCTGGAGTTTCTTCTCCTCAATAAATGGGGTGAGCAGCAGCGGTGAGCCAGCGTCGTATGTGGAGCGGCTGCGGCCAGTCTTGTAGGTTCTTTCCATGAAGGTCAGCAATGGCTCTGCTGCTTCTCCTGGTGGCAGCTCGGGCAAGGAGCGACCAGTGCACAGCACTTGGGCTGTGCATCTGCCATAGTATTATTGTTAAATTGATCAAACTGACCTTAAGTATGTAAAGATTCAGAGAAACCGAACGCCACTTTATTCATATTTATTCATTTATATATATTTATTCATAAGCATAAAAAATATTTTTAGGAAATTGTAAACTTTATGGCCGAACATTTTTTTTTTCAGTAAGTATAAGGTAACTAAATTTTAAGATAATATATTAAAAGCTTATGAGGAAACTTCATTACATCCTGGGTGGGTCCGGTTTCTCTGTACTAATACGATTTTATTGACACAAAACAACGGAACAAAAGGGTGTCACATCCAGACTCGAGCAAGATTGACTATTTGGCTTTGGAAAAAAATCCCATGGGCCTCTTCATGCGGAGAAAGAAGTGTTGGCTCAGGAACATTCGGGAATAGACTGGAGCAGTGAGCGCTGCCTCGCAAGAGACGGGAGTCACGGGACTTTTTATGCAGAGCTGATGACCAACCTAGTCGGAGAAGCACATTAAGAATACGTAGAAAATTGACTGTTTTAATTACCAGTGGTGCAAATTATTCAAAATGCAAATAAGTATTGAGTATTTTTCTCGGGACGGTCTCTCATGTCTGAGGATCGTGGTCAGCTGATGATCTGTCTTTGGCGATGGGGTAAAACTATCAGCTCAGGGCTCAGGCGCCAATGGTCGCCGTTTCGATCCCCGAACAATGCAAATATTCGTATGTATAACATATCTTTTTGGCACTGGTGTGGGTATTATGTATATAGGTATTAAAGAAAAAAATTGCTTAGGTTTGTACGTTGTTTCGTACCTAAGTGCTTAAGAGCTTTATAGTAAAATTTATTCCTGGCAACTTCAGATATTTCTAATAGCGCTGTGCTCAATAATTATTTATTAATTACATTTGGAATATTTTTTTAAACATGTCTGTCCCGACTTTCGAAAAGCAAAAGTTTTGCGAATAGTTCAGAAATACTCCATAGAGGCCATCAAATTACGTATAATGATTATAAGATTATTTTTTTAAAAGATTCTAAATTTAAAACAAAGATGTCTTTAGAAATTATACACAAAATAAATTACTCACAGCAATAGAGAGATCCACTTTAACAGCATGTCCTTTAATCGGTTCCTTTTTTAAAAAGCACTGCAATCCGATAGTCGATTATAAACTTCGTTCTTCTTCCAATCTGGATCTGGTGGAAGGTCCGGCCAGGAAGGGTCGGAGTGAGGCAATGGGAGGAGGGCAGCTTGCAGGGACCTTGTATACTCCGCGATCCTCGCTCCGTGGTAAACCTTGAACTTGAATTTATCTCGATCGCTTATACAGGGTGCTTAAATGTGGCTTTTGTTTATGTTACCCTAGTCGTGATTTTACTTGTCAATACTTTTTTAAATAAATGAGTGAAGTATTTTCATAATATTTATACCTTTATTTATGAGTCGATTACGATGTGTAAATTAAAAATATTTGCATAATATTAACTACATTAGTAGGTACCTACACGTTTTAATAGTTAACTTTGATATTCTACGAGTAACTCTAGTTTATGTGTAGAGTCACCTACTTATTAGATATTTATCAGTTTTATCCACTCTCCTCAAGTAGGCTCGTATCATATTTCGACCGGGTGATGATAAGAATAAGATAAGAAAATAACTTAAAATATAGATAACACGTTCTAGCACCTTTTAAACAACGTGTAACATAATGAAAAGATAATACTTAAGGGGATTGTATGTTTGGTGATGTAGTTTATAAGTAACAGTAAGATAAATTTGTTATCCTTACGGTTTGGCCGTTCAAAGTTTAGATCAAAATATCTAAGTGTCAACCTAAAACAGCTGTTAGCTTTTGATGAAATCTATTCGTTAACAGATAGCGTAAAAATAAAGTGATGGATAACTAAGACAGATAAAATAAAGTTCAGCCGGTGCGGGAAAGGTCATCATAAGGTCACTGACTGCTGCACAAGTCTTGTTTTAGCTTATTAGGTTGACTAGGGTTTTCAAAATATTAAGTTGAAAAATAATTAAATAAATTTGCATGAAACTCTATACCAGCACTGATCATGCTAATTCTTTTACTGTATATTCTACGTATAGTATAGAAGCTAACCCTTTAGTTTTATCTCTCCATTTTGTTACACGTTAAATAGTCGGCAAAGTGGTACGTACTTTTACATCCTTTCTATTGCTCTATATCAAGTACGTCCTTGGTTTTACTCCAAAATCAGAACAAAAGGGATCATTCACAAAAATAAAAAATACAGGTGTTCTATCAGTAACTTACTAAACAACCAACCTTTATGTGTTTATTTGAATAGTAAACGTTACCTTCTAAAATATACAATATTCATTAAATAATGAAATAATTGAACAGCCCCTCAATTAAAAGGTAAAACAGGAGCGCCCTGTACTAATCGCACAACAGGTACTGGGTACCAATGACCTGTTTAACATAAAGTGGCTCCCACGCCCCTCTCGATAGATTCTTGCACGCTCATAATATGTGATTTGCTCTATATTGAGGATCTCGGTACTAAAACAAACATTAACCTGATACAGTTGGGGCGTGACCGAAATCTTTGATTTTGTTATATAGGTATACCTACTGGTGAGATGCTATATTGTGATAAAAGGATTTTCCCACGAGTAGCCGGTAGCGGTGATTTCATGCTTGATTTGGCTTGGTGTAGGTACTGGCAGCATCAAAAGTTGCCTGGCAGGTAGAGTTAAGTAAGTCACGACTACAACTTATCTCAAAGAAAAAATGTAAACTAAATATTTACTAATATAGGTACTTACTTTGTTTGATTTTTTGTTATAAATAGAATCAAAATTTCAGAATCAAAAATATATTAGTATGTCACGAATAGGTACTATCTCAAAAGTACAGTGCAAAATTAAATTTTTATTTACTTAAGTACTTTATAGAATTATTTTGTTTTAAATGTAGGTATTATGTTTTAAATGTAGATATTATGTTTTAAATGTATTAGATCGATAAGGTACTTTTATATACTTACATATCTGACTTTTAGTAGGTACTTATCGCTACATGTAGAGATATTAGATTTTTAGTATTTTACATGTAAAGCGTCATTTGATTCTTACTGTACCTACGTTTGATGGTTTTATAGGTTGTTTATAAGACTTTAATGTGTTTGAAATGATTTGCCTCAATTTAAATCGTACTTTATTATAGACAGACGAAACTCGTAAAAATTCGACTCAGCGTGCGCAGTTTTACAAGTTTAAATTTCGTGTACCTAAATATAGTAGTCCAGTCATTCTAGATTTCAATGTATGGGGAAAGTGGCAAAATTTTTACCTTTGTTTTGTTGTCGCTATGTCATACCATGAGGTGAGTACATTACAGTATACAACTGTCCTGAAATTGGTTCATCCTTTTTGAAGCTACGAAGCTAGAAGTACTCAGAATAATTATGTAACAAGTGAGCTAAGTTGCTAATTACAGTCGAGGCTGTGATTTGTAATTAGCAACGCTCACGAGTTACATACGACGTTTATCAACACACTTGTTAGTAAAAGACAGACATACGTGGTCATAAAATTTATTTGAAGCAGTTGTTGAAGGTACAGTTAACAAACTTATATTCTACATTATTATAACAAATTATTGTAAATTTTGAATAATTTGTTTTGATATACAAATTTGTTTTACTAATATAAGGCGCAAACATTTAAAATTGTATATGGATTTGAAGTGGTATAAAATCTCTTTGTTGTTTCTGAAAATATTTAATGTATTACCCGGATCAATAAAATATGCTCTGTTTACTCGCATGTAATTTGCACTAAGGTACAATTCAACTTTGAAGGATTCATTATATTATGCACTAGGGTATAATATATTATCCACACGTGGCTTAAATTCAATAGAATAAGGCTCACTTTACGAGCAAGTGTGTTGAAAATACATTTCCAATTTATAACAACCCCTCTTTTGAGTTGACAGATAATAAGCCCATTTTCCCTAAGACTTACACTATAGGAGATAGAAATGCAGTTATAAAGCTATACCTAGTGTTTACTGCGAAACTGTTAGAAAGTTCTTTTATACCTATAGGTTATGACAGGGTTTTAAAAGATTATTCTACGTAAGTATATAACTTAATTCTCTTTATTTTCAAAACTGTATACAGGTAAGGTTTTTAATATTAGGTAGGTACTTATAGGCAGGATTTCGGCTAATAGTAAAGCTCTGAATTCTTTTAGATTTTGTTTAACTTAGTAGCATTTTTTATACCTAGATTCACTCACTGAAGTCAAGGTATTTTGTGTTTTTTTTTGTAAATTGAGCAGGCTAATCTCGAAAACAACCTACAAGGCGGATTTTCATCTAATTTTGTCTTGAGGTTATATTTTACAAAAAAAAATCTTACGCAATCAAAAGTAACACTGGTAGATAAAAAGTGTAAAGCCACTAGTAAGTATGATAAAGAACATTTGACGACCGGCTGGTGTAGCGGTAACATACATTGCCTTCTATGCCAGAGGTCCTGGGTTCGAATCCCGGTGGCGGCGGATATTTGTGTGATGAACACAGATATTAGTCGTCAAGTCATGGATGTTGATATGTTTATTTAAGTTTATTCTAAAAAAAATTGTATTTATTCAAAATGTATGTTTATATATTTCTTAAGTATATCAGTTATCTAGTATCCATAACACAAGTTCTTTAAGAAACTTAATTTGGGCTAGATAATGTTGTGTGAGTGTAAAAAATATATATTTTATTATTTACTAATTTTATGACGCCTCTCATACTTACGCTCTCTACAAATTGATGTTTTGATATGCAAATGACCGGCCCATGTTCCTGTCCGTTCACATATTGTAATCAGTGGATATTCCGGTTTGGTGGAAAAAAGTTTTTGATCCTTTAATTACGCTTCAGTTCATTGGCTTCGCTATGACGTTTTACTCAAAAGTAGGTACTTAGCAAGTAGTAAACAATGATCTAAAATAAAGTAAAAACGAATAAAGAATAAATGTTATTTTTTTCACTTCTACGCGACATGTCGACGACGCTTGGAAAATAGAAATATTTGAACTTACTTTTTTAAATGGAGGTAAGTATAGTCAAAGCGACGACGAAACGCATCATTTTGCACATTGCACTCCTCAATGTGTGGACGAATTTGAACGTTATTCAATGGAAATTGTTTTGAATTTACAAATTGAAAAAGAGTTTACAAATTGACGCATCACATGGCTTCAACTTTGCAGCAGTGGTAATTGAGCCTGAATTGATCACATCCTTAATAAGTCATATTTAAAGTCACCTTACCATGTTCTTCCAATATCGTTGCAATGATACGGTACCTATCTTTTATATCAAAAGGAAAATGGAAGTTAGTCAGATCGTAATCCTCTTCATCCACTATTTAGGAGCTGATGATCTTCAAACGGCTGATCAGGTCATGATTTACCTCCTTACCACATATTTTCAACTAACTGTTTCGAGCAGTTTTACCCGTGCAATTTGGAATCCCGCAGGAATATCGGGATTAAAAGTAGTCTTTGTGCTATTCCAGACTGTACAATATCACTATGCCAAATTTCATCCAATTCCGTTGCGCCGTTTTAGGCGCTTAGCAGACGATAAACTTCATGCGCCTTGTTGCGCCAACCGACAACTGACAACTCCCTGTTAATATATTATTCCAATGGAATTGCGTACACAGCAATTCTAGTTAGGAGTTAGTTTCTGATTGCAGCAACTCGCAATTAGCAACTTTGATTAAGTTGCTGGTTTTTTCAATTGACAATCGCAGCTAACAAAAGTTTCTAAAATCAGCAATAGCAAGTCGTTCTTTGGGGTGTATACATTCCCTCATCACTGTATCCTGTCGTTTTAAATCACTTTCCAGCAACTTATTAAATATTTACATATTTAATATTTACATATTTAATAAGTTGCTGGAAACAGACATTTTAAAATATTGTTTAAACTTGTCATTATGTTTCTGAAGCTCATTTATGTTAATAAATCTAGTCCTATCGTGCAAGAAGGGATGAATCCAAAACCGACGATTGCTGCGAATAATTTGTTGTAGTTGCCACCGTGTGTATAATGTAAACGAGTGCTGTCTCTCCGGTGTCCATCGTAATACTTAGTGGACTCACCTAACAAACCAGGTTCACATAAGATTGCGACAACCGTAAAGGCCAATTTGTGGTTGCTGCAACTGGAAACCTTTAGAACATTTACAAAAATTGATAGTTGCTTCAACAAGGTTACCAGTTGCATCAATTGCAGATTCTCTAGTTGTAGCAAGTGGCAATTTCTAAAAAAGTTGATGGTTGCCTCAACTAAGTTGTCAGTTTTGTAAACTTAAGTTGCTACGTGTGCAAAGCGCCTTACCGTGACTGAGAAACATCCATCCATCGATTCAAACTTTCACATTTATAATATTAGTAAGATATTATTGAAGTAACAAGGTACCAAATTTTGGAACAACAGATTTTCATGAGACATGACTAAGAACTAAATATAGTATGACACAAAAACAACTAAACGAAAATAGATTAGTCAGTTTGGGAGCTACGATACCGCAGACAGACACACAGGCAGAGACGTTAAACTTATGCATCCCTCTCTTTTTGCGTCGGCGATTCAAAAACTGATAAGGAAAAACTGGTAAAGGAAACTGAATTCGTAAGAAATTATGTTGACTATAAGTTAACTATAAAGTAAGGTTAATCAGACACGAGACAATTAAAAATGCAAACAACTTTAATTATGAAGTAGTGTCTAGCGCATCGAAGTAATGTTGCTTGTTAGGCTGTAATTAAGTACCTATATTTAAGGGTTCTACCCACTCTCTCTTATCATCGGACAACATAATGCATACAGATCTTCCATCCCTATGATTATAGTAGACTAGCTGACCTGTTTTTCTCTATTTCATGAGCTGACCCGGCGAACTTCATTCCGCATAACAGTCAATTCTTAAAATTCCAAATTAGGTTATATTTTTATTGAAAATAGCTGTACCCGTAACTTGTTCTTATTCACGCGGTACTGGACAGTACTTGGACATTGCAACATCACTTTATTTTTCTAAAATAAAAGATTTGTTTCTAAAATAAACGTAGCCATAGTTCATCCTTATTACATCAGCTACTTGCCAATAAACGTCCCGTCAAAATCGGTTAAGCCATTCAGAGATTAGCCGGAACAAACAGACAGTGAGATAACGATGTATGACCTCCATCCACTAATTTATCACGACAATTTCTTTCTTTCGTATAGGCAGGCACAGTAGGTAGTCCTTTATTTTTCGTCATTGATAATGTCGGAGGAATATTATATGAGGAAAATAAAGCAAAGTAAACATCTAAAAATATATTTATTTGGTATACATAATTATTAATCCTTTCTAAACATCCTTTTTAAAACATTCTTCAATCACAAGTATTGCGGTCTTCTCGTGCGCAAGGTTTTCAATTATCATGACCACTAACGAACAAGCTCGAATTATTCGTTTTACAATTCATTAAATTTTTGAATCGGCCAGGATTACAAATTTAATTTGTTTATCATAAGAATATACAATTTTCATTTATCACAACCTCTTTGGAAGACATAAGGGATATTCTATTTACAAAAAAATCTTAACTGCAATTTTCCTCTAACTCCAAATCTTAGTACGCGAGGTACCATCAACTCGTGACTAGGCATTGGCAACTTCAACAATTCTACGCTTTATTTAGGCACGTTCTTTTGAATTAAAGTTTTAGTTCATGGTCAAAATACCATCGGATATGGATGAAGTATCATCTGCTGTATAGAAAAATCCTTCTCTTCGTCTCTTCCACCGAATGAAGTATAAAATCATAGATAAAATTGTGATAGTCAGTATAAGGTTGACAATAATACTGACAATCATTCCAGCTCTTGCATTTGTTTGTTTGTCGCTATGCGAAGACTGTGAAGTTGTGGTTAATGAATTCAGGTATTTTTCATAATCTGGCGTAGCGCTTGGGGTCAGGTTGTAATCAGCTGGAGTTTTTAATTTTAGATCTTTTATAAATGCAGTAATTAGTTCTTTTACTTCAAGTGGTTTGTCGTAGGGAACGATGTGTCCGGCGCCAATAATAAGAGCTTCAGTTAAACCTCCGCCGCTTTTAATGTACCTTTAAAAAAAGCATAAGTTATAAGTTGGTTACAAGCTATGGCAAATTAAAAAAATTACAAAAAGGGCAGTACCTATCCATAGCAAAGAGGCAATTTTGTATTTCAGTACCAGGTAGATTAAAAAAGATTTATAATATTAGAAAGAATAATTTAAATAAAAACCAAAAAATATTGCCCTAAAAATACAAGTTTTGTATTAGAAACCAAATTACCCTTCTGAAAAAAAAAAAGTTTTGGATTGTAGTGGGTATTTCCTTTCATCACCAAATAGCATTGCTGTTCAACAGGTAAGGTACCTATGTCTTAAGTTTATTCATTATATTATGTAGACTAATATCTGTTTGCACTAAACTCTACAAAGCATAAACTTAGTTAAGTCATACCCAATAAGCATCGACTTACTCTGCGTTCGCCAGTTCGCGTTAAGTGACTCTAAGAACGATCTTTGCCTAATGAAGTAACCGAAATGAACGAAAATGTCTATTTTGTGTTTGATTTTGATCTATGATTAGATTTTTCTTGACACTTGTTCTGTCTGTCGGTTTAATTGACATGATCGAAAAGTAATGAGAATGCTATAAATAAAGTATTGTGGGTACTTGTGTAGCTCAGGTTTCTTACATACCAACCAGTGAAGGCGAAAAGAATTTTCGTGTAAGAGATAATGTTACCTACATGTTGTTTTTATAAAAGTTGTTTTTGTAAAATATGAATATAATAAACATCATCCAATCATCATCATCTACTAGGTTTTGGCATAACATTTCGTACCTACGCTTAAGTTCTTGCTAATAGTTATGACATGGGAAATCGTAGTCATAAAGTTAGAAATATCCTAAGCATTCATTCAAGCATTGGTAAATCTGGAAAACATTTACTCCTCTGTTGTTTTCTATTAGATTATTCTTAAGTCTAATATAAAAATATGTCACCTACCCAGCATTGGGACCAGCAGCAATCTGCCAGGGCAAGCGCGGCGCCGTGATGAATTCATGACGACCTTGCCAGTGCCATCGCATGCGCAGGTTCAATGCGTTCTGCGTGCAAGATGACACGGTGTCTAGTTGCCCGCTGAAATATTCGATTTTATATGTATTATAATGTATTTAAGCTTTATAGTATCTATAGAGTATTATCTAAATCCAAAATGAGTACATTTAAATTGTTAAGCTTTTGCTAAGTTTGAGGTGCCACAGATCAACTAACATCAAGGATTTTAGTTGTAGAATGTACCTAGTATTTCCATAACTTTCGATTCAACACTACACACAAATATGTATGATACATGATAATTATTTCAAAAACAGCTTCGTTTGTGCAGTAAGAGTTTAAAATATTTTTTTAAAAGGTATCTTACCTTTTAAATAAGATAATTTAAAATTCCTCAAGGAAACCTCTGAATATTATAATTCTATAACCACGGTAATATAATATTACCATAACTCACCAATAAATCAGAACTTTGTACTTTTTGTCGAGTAACCCCTCGATGTAATGCTGAGACCTGACCACAAATTCACTTTTCGCCACAGATGTTCGATTTATAAGTGTAAAATTGATACTGCCAACATGTAGGGCGTCTTTTACTTCTTGTGTGAAGAACTTTTCGAATTCCCTACTAGGACTCGTCTCTTCGAGTACATTGTAAGGGTTCTTCAGTCCTGAAATCTCATCTAGTTTATGTAGGAGGTCGGTGCGCAATTTCGACTGGAAATAAAGAGAAAACATAAATATAAGTGAAATATGTTAATACTGTTTAAAACCGAAATCTAAAAGGACAACAAAAATAAATCTATACATATAATAAAATGGTAGGAAAGTCAAAACTGTACATTGAATATTTTTTTAAAAGAATACTTGGGGTATGATCTACAATCGAAACAGAAACAAAAAATATAGTTTTTAGAATTTTTGTCTGTTTGTCTGATTGTCTTTCCGGGATAAACTCAAAAAGTACTGCATGGATTTACTTCAAATTTGGCATGAAGATAGTTAAGAAGTCGGGTCAACATATAGGCTACATATTATCACGCTAGCAGTGTTATAATCGTAGGTGCGTTTGAAGCTGCATAGCGTTCACGCAGACGACGTCGCGGGCAGCAGCTAGTAAACAAATAACTAAAAATAAAACTAACGCGTAAGCTTCTTAGCATTGATGGTAACGGAAATCATGACAGTATAGACAGGAGCCTATAAAGTTTTTAAATATTTAAAAAAAAATTACAAACCGCATTAAGGTGGTCTTCTTTGTTAAGAGCCTCAATATATTGGTTCTGCAGGTCGCTAGCTGCCAACACCCCCTGAGCGTCAATAAGTCCCCACTGGTAGTAGATCGCCGTGTAGTTTGATATCGCTGAACGATCGATAAGTGGGTTGCCCATTATCAGCCCCTGGAAGATTAAAATTGTGAAAATTTAGAGATAGCATCACTTTGGTTCCAAATAAGTACATTTTCGACCTCAAATATTAAACAAAATGACGGAACTAATTGGGAGTTTTTTTTCTAAAGCCTTTATTTTTTGTTTTTGAGTTATTATTTTAATTCAAGTAAAAATACATACATACACATCTCCAATACGATTTCTTAAAGTAGTTAATATACCAGCATTAAAAGATTTTACATTTTGATAAAAAATAACTAAACAATAGGAAACTAATCCCAATCCATCTCAACCTAATAAAACTTCACGCCTGTATCCCATTTGGGGTAGGCAGAACACCAGAGACCATCAAACCATCTGATGTCACGTTTGACAAATTTCGAGGTAACAAAATGATGAAGAGAGACTATTGCAGTGACAGGGAGTCAGCCTATCGTCCGCAAAAAACGCCTTTAAAACCTCTGTCCCTTAACTGACTTTTACAGTATGCCCGAGAAGAGAAGCAGCTGGCATATTCTACGTTTTTTCTTTCGCTCCCAGTCCAGCATGGAAGTATATTATAATTACCAAAAATATATATTATTTACGATGTGCATGTGTCAAGTAAAATTAACCAAAGATTATATTTAAGCGATTATATTTACAAGACCATCTGATGTCACGTTTGACTAATTTGGAGGTATGATAAAGATGGAGAGAGACAATTGTAGTGATAGGGGGCCAGCCCACAAAAACGCCTTTAAAACCTCTTTCCCTTAACTGACTTTTACAGTATGCCCGGGAAGAGAAGCAGCTGGCACATTCTATGTTTTTCTTTCGCTTCCAGTCCAGCATGGAAGCAATTAAAAAATAGGCGTTTATCTACATATTACACAGGGTTAATTTGAATTAGCGCATCACATCTTGCAGACACCCTCTCCACATCAATCCCAACAAAATTTGTTCTACGACTTTTTGTCAAATCTTGATAAATAATACAAAAATTAAAAAAAGTAAAGCGTTTTCTCTTAACTCTACAATTTGTAAGAAGTGCCTATCAAAGGTTTGGTGCCTATTATTATTTTGAAGCGATATTTTACCTACGCTCAGAGCAAATAAAGCTACGCCACCAAACCGAGATCATAAATGTTTTTTGTGTGGGAAAACTATTAATTTTGATAAGTTGTAAGACAAATGTTTTTTTTTTTTATAAGTGACTAAACCCGCGTTTGACCTCAATCTCACCTGATGGTAAGTGACGATGAGGTCGAAGATGAAAGCACACGGGTTTAGGAAGGAACTGGCTCTTTATACAATATTGCCGGAACACATTACCGCCGGAGCGGTAACATTTGGCGGCAGACTTTATATAAAGGGTGGTCGCTAGCCAGGCGGACCCAGAAGGGATCCTACCACCAAGCAAATGTTGTTAGGAATGATGTGGAGAGGCTGCCTGCGGGGATGCGCTAATTAAAATTAACCCTGTAAAGGTATATTTATATTCTAGGTTTCCCCAAGTTCGCTACATGGTATCCCATATCACAAGCTCTGCTTAGTTTGGGTCCATGTTGTTCGTGTGATTGTCTGGGGATTTTATTTATTTATATGTAGGTATGTAATAGTGAAATTAAATTTCCAGCACCTTTAATACTTAAGAGAAAAAAATATGATACAGTAGGTAACAATGATATTGGATCATTAATGACATTCAAAGAGTATATTTCGTTCAGAGAGCAGACTGCCAAGAAAATTTCCAATGGATTCCCACTTCATAAAATAACTAATCATACATACCTACATACATAACTTCACGCCTGCATACCTTATGGGGTAGACAGAACTCCAGACGTTATAAGACCATCTGATGTCACGTTTAACTTCGGAGGTATTATAATGATGGTAACAGGGGGTCAGCCTATCGCCCACAAAACACGCCAATAAAACCTCTGTCCCTTAACTGACTTTTTCAACACACTTGCTCGTAAAGTGAGCCTTATTATATCGAATTTAGAACTATAAACTGGGCTATAAGTCACGCGTGCATAATATATTATACCCTAGTGCATAATATAATGAATCCTACAAAGTTTAATTGTACCTTTGTGCAAATTACATGCGAGTAAACAGAGCATATTTTATTGATCCGGGTTATACATTATTTTTTTTCAGAAACAACAAAGAGGTTTTATACCACTTCAAATCCATATACATATTTAAATGTTTGCGCCTTATATTAGTAAAACAAATATGTATATCAAACAAATTGTTCACAATTTACAATAATTTGTTATAAAATATTAAAATATTTGCATTTACCACTCCAAATTAAACATTTTCACGTAAAATTGGCTGTATATGCTATACAGACATTGACACATTTGGCAGAAAAAAAACATACGCGCATGCGCGAGGTTCGGCGCCATTTTTCAATCACAATTCACAGCTTTGTTATCAAGTGTGTTTGTTATTTTATGACCACGTATGTCTGTCTTTTACTCACAAGTGTGTTGAAAAACGTCGTATGTAACTCGTGAGCGTTGCTAATTACAGTCTCGGCTCATTATTAAGCCCTCGCCTGCGGCTCGGGCTCAAATCACAGCCTCGACTGTAATTAGCAACTTCGCTCACTTGTTACATAATATACTATAACAGTACGCCCAGGAAGAGAAGCAGCTGGTTTCTTTCTTTCGCTCCCAGTCCAGCATGGAAGATAATAATAACTAATCATTTCAATAAAATAAGCTTACTTCCATATTATTGTGAACTAATCTAACGTCGTTCATAATTGGGCAACCATCGGCAACAGAATTATGTATACCACCCAGTCTCCCATATACATACAATATGCGCAAAAATTGTATGTGGGCGGGAGACTAGGTGGTATACATAATTCTGTTGCAGACTGTACCTATTGTTTCCATTAAAATAATTGCTTAGTTTGGGTGTGTAGAGGGTGTGATTGTCTAGCGATTTGATTTTATTTAATACGAGCTTCTTCCCGCGACTTCGTGCGCGCTAAGCTACCCAGCTCTCTACGCCAAGTAAAGGATGTCTCAGAATGTTTTTCGTTTTTGAATTGACCAATACACGCCAACCGCTAACTGTAGGAGCAAGGGAGTAGTCTCAAACGCTTGGCCGGCTTGTAAAGTTTAGGAGCCATGAATTGTTTCACGGGACCGCAGCGCGCGTTTTGTGTGCGAGCGTTTTATAAAACCATCGATTCTTACACTATTTTTGTCGTCTCTACAGGACACATTTTAATTTAACAAACTTAAAACATGTACCAAGTGCCAATTTAATCAAGCATTGAGTGCGCAAGCTTGTAAAGACTGAGAATACAATACCGGACAAATCGTCTGGGCGTAAAAATACATAAAGAACGACGACGACCCACGACGACAGTCGTTGAGATTGCACGCAGCTTCTCCTAATTTGAATAGTTAATCACAATATTTCGAAAGATTTACATTTTCACATCTTTCGTAATTATTATTGTTCAAGAAATGAAGCCTGATGATAATGATAAACGAGCGATTCGAAATTTTAGCTCCAGGTTACCTAAATGAGTGTGAACAAATGACAGGTGCGCATTATCAAACGGTTGTTTTACATAAATAAACTTCAAGAACTGCTCTTTAACAATAAATTAAATGAATTTTAATTGATATTGTTGTTTTTTGTTTAATATTTAAAATCGAAAAACATTCTGAGACACCCTTTAGTTATAGCTATACGTTGTCTGTCAGTCACGCAGTCAGTAACGGAACACTTTTATATTGCAAACCAAACAACACAATTCTTTGTAATGAACCCACTGCAGGGCTATACTTCTTTCGCCTGGGTGATGGAGGAGGAGGTTTAGGCCGTAAACGAACAAACTTATCTGGTGCTGGTTGATGGATATTAAATATATTATGTACGTACTTTTAAATTGACATCAGTCTTAGCTCGCATAATTTCGTAGCCCAGCGCCGGCGCATATTGCCCGCCATACGACTCTCCACCAATGTAAAGAGGTGCCTTTCGAAGTTCCGGGAACACTTGCACGAGCTGCTCCAGGGAATTGAGCACGTGGTTTGTTGTCTGAATAAGAAAATAATATCTTCATTGTACCTAATTTAAAATGAAATTAAATAATGATAAAGGCAGCTTTTGTTAAGAGACAGTTCCTCCCTTAATCCCTTAATATGGAGCAGCGCTTTTGGTAGTACGTGGTAAAGTCATTATTGGTTTAACAACCTACGGTTGTATGACCATCGAGCATGTCCTTTGCCCAGCAAAACTTGCTTTTTTTCGGCTTCAGCTCATTCCTTTTGCTCAGCGACATCATAATGTTATGAAACTTAGCTTACTACAGTTTTTTCTTCTTACTATTGTAAAGTTAGGTACGAGCGACTTCCTTATGAAAGTACTTTGGCAGGTTCTAAGTATATGTTTTTTGCTATATAATGGTTAATATTATTCTTAAAATCCTTAAAGCATAGGTCGATCTGTCGTAAAATCTATTTTCCGACAAATAAAACAAACTAACGATTACCTACAGATGATTTAGAAGTAAACAATTAGGTAAGTATTGTACCTACCTATCTATAGAACCAGCGTTGTATCTGTTATTATAACATTTAATAATTAAAAAAATATATATTTCAAATTAAGAATAAACATCTCTATTGAAAACTGCAGAGAAAACACCTTTTTAGACAAAGCTTAACTTAGGCGTCTAAATTCAATTCATCTATTGGCCATTGGAGGAAGTGCTACAGATAATTAAATGTCGCGGGATCCTATATTGTTTAGAAAATCAGCAGCTCAAATTAAACAGTTCATAAATGACATGGTAGGTTGCTTAGTTTCCCGAGGCGTCAAATTACCAGACTGTTATTTTACAGGAAGTTCGTTTCGCTGAATGAAATCCTTTCATAGAAAGTTGGTACATCCAAAAATAAGTAAATTTACGTTTTCTTTAATATTGCGCTTTATAACAATATAAATATAAACAAATACTTAATCAATAATGAGTGTTGTTTGTCTCACTAAAATTGAGTCTAGCCTTTATGATGTTAAGTATTGGAAAAAAACACTTTACTGCACTTACTTTTATTTACGTCATACCAAAGATTTAAATATTTGCGTCATACCAGTGTATTCAAACATACCTGATTTATATTTTTCGGTATCCCCAGCACGTCGTTTGTAAAGCTAAACCCAGCACCTAAAGGATTGTCGATGAGAAGCAGAGAAAACTCCTCATTCCAGTTTATTTTCCGACCTGAAACAGTTGTGGTAAAAGAGGGTCAATACTATTTCAAAGGGTATTGGATATCCAAAAACAAAATAGGTACCTATCTACAAAATTATCGTTTTGGCGAAGTTAATTACATACAACCCCTGCTAAAACTACTACCTAAGTAGTTACTTTATATTTTACTAGTCGAACCCTTCGTCTTTTGAATTTTAAGCAAACTTTAGTACAAATCTATAAGATGCCAGAGGTCCTGGGTTCGAATCCCGGCGGCGGCGGATATTTGTGTGATGAACACAGATATTAGTCGTCAAGTCATGGACGTTTTATGTTTATTTAAGTTTATTCTAATAAAAAATATGCATTTATTCAATATGTATGTTTATTTATTTCTTAAGTATATCAGTTATCTAGTATCCATAACACAAGTTCTTTAAGAAACTTAATTTGGGCTAGAAAATGTTGTGTGAGTGTCAGAAATATTTATTTATTTATTTATGTGAAGAAGATATAAGTAAGTTATTCGCCACAGCCAGACCATGTTAGATCTACCTATATTTTATGTGCCTAGAGCGTATTACCTCATGACTGGAATTGTTTCCTTATTATCGTCACGTTTCATCAGGAGAGATAACAAACGTCTGATCCAATTAATAACAAACGTTTGTAACTCTGATGTTTGTTTAGGTAACATCGAAGCTTGATAGGTAAGTTAATTTACCTCATCATTTCGACAGAGTTGCAACGGCCGTGTTTACGAGAGTTTGAGGCATATCACTCGTCTAACATCATCACGTAGATGCATAGCTCATCTATTGTTAGAGATGCATGGAATATTTCATAATACTCGTATTTCACAACTACGTTTCAAAATATTTCAAAATTCATATCTCAATGCTTTAAAGAGGCCATATTTAAATATGCAGAAATAAGTTTTTATAGTCGAAAATAATAAATAAAATCGATGCCGGCTGGGACTCGAACCCAGATCTTCCGCATTCCGGGCGGGTACTCTATCAACTGAGCTACCGTTTCATCGTTATAATTCAGTAAGTATTTGGATTCTTTTATATAAATTAGAACTGAAATAGTTTGTAGAAACTTACGTTGCAATTGCTTTGTCTGGTTGTCCCAGTAAAAGGGACCAAACTCTGCCATCAGGCCGTAAATACTGGAAGCGCCAGGTCCTCCTTGAAGCCACAGGATACATGGTGCTTCCTCAAGAGACTTGTTATTAGACGATGGAAGAAACCAGAAGAAGATATTGGAGTTGGAGGTTTCGTTCACGGTTAAGAAACCGGACCAGGTTTTTTGACCTAGGAAGAGATTCGGGTCCACTAATGATCGATTTCTGGCTTCAATAGTTTGGTTCTTTTTAATTAGTGGAGTGAGATATAAAGCGGTGTCTGTGGTTGCGACTGACAGAATCGCAGGGCTGATACTGAAACAAACAGATATTTCATTAGAATTACTTAAATTTGTGTTGCGTTATATTGAAATTGGACAACTTTGTAGTTGATGTGTTACAATTAGAGATGGGTTTATGCCCTGGCGTTTTTGGCGCATTGAGTAAATGCCTGATAAATGCCCGTAAATGCCGAGTAAATGTCTTTTGTCTGGGCATAAACATAAACAGATTTTTTTTTTTATTTATTATCGTATCTTATATCTAAGTATACAAAAAAAATAATTCATTAAAAACATATTTTATATACTGCAATAAACCTTAACATTGTACCAAAATCGATTGGTTAAAATTATAACTTGGTTTGAAAGAACAACGGGGGTAGCTGGAGTTTACTGTTGAAGTGGGAGGGGAGTAACACTGTGATTATTTAATGACTGATTATTTTATTAAAAGTTTTGATTTACAAAATACTTAAAGTTTCATTTTTATTCAAGTTCCTGCTTAATTTTTTACAAAATTAAGTTGTTTGTTTTTGTGCCAAGTGATCGGGCATTTATTTGGACGTAAACTCATTTATGCCCAATATGCCTAGTTTATGCCCATTGTGATTTGTTTATGCCCCCGACCCATCACTAGTTACAATCACAGATTTCCAGGCAAACACTTATGCACGAAAACAAATTTACGACACGTTGGACACTCATAACTATCGTTGACTCATGGAACATAATTATGCTGCCGATGAAGATTTAAACTTTTCTCATAAACTTTTAAGCGTTTTGTAATGATCGAAATCTACGCTGTGAGTACTTGTGACGTTCGGCTCATTGCTACAAGTTTGTTAAGTGCTAAGTTAAGTGTACGTAGTGTAAGTACGTTAAGTGTACGTAGTTTGATACTTTTGACCATAATGGGAAATCACCGATTACATACGTATTCATAGAATCTATTTTCATGCTGTGTTACAGCTAGGTATATTACCCATGTCTATAAAACGGCTCTAATTGAGTAGGTGCCTGGGTTTAGATCACCTTGTTCACCGTGACCTTTGCAATCAAATATTTATGATTCAAGAAGAATTTTTTTAAAGAGGCATTATGTATGAGTAAGACAAGTCTATGATTGTGTCACGAGAGTATTTTCTTTTATAGCTCCTCCATATTTTACCTGATTAAAAGTGACGATGAGGTGGTATATGAAACTACTGGGATTTAGTAAGAAATTGGCTCTTATTGTGACATTGCCGGAATATATCAACGGAATATATGTATTTGTTGGCAGACTCTACGAGAAGCCTAGAAAACCCTATCATCAACGTAGATTTGTTTATTTTTTATATTATTCAAGTTTCTATACTTTTAGCAGGATACAGTTCTGAAATATAAACTTTGGCTGAACGGAGATTATAGCTAAGGGCGTACGTAGTGTGTGAATAGCCGGCTACCTCTAAAGATTGTGGGTTCCACAGCCTTTTGTGAAAATATTCTGCTAGATCCACAGATATTTGTTTTAAGCCTAGGCCGTTATTTAATCTTAATTTGTTACCAAATCTTTAATACAAGACGTGGTTACTTTGCTAAATATTTAAAAACAGTTAACAGCACAGACATACCTACATTATCTTATTATTATGTATTTATTACCTACGTACGATCATTTTTATATTTCCGTACAATTTAATTTAAAATATTTATTCTTTCTGTCATGTAAGTATAATATAGGAATTCCGTGCTTAGAATAGAACTAGGATTCGTTGTGTGAAAATATTATCCACAATTATCTATTTACATTTCACCTTTCAAGTGTTATACAACTTTTTGTTGTGCGTAAGTTCAACGAACTTACAAGGTCGCGATAGAAGTACGTTGACCTACATCTAACAGTAGGTAGGTACGCATTGAAAGTTCACACATAACTGCCTATTGAACCGTAGGAATGCTATTATGCTGTACCTACAACTAGCAGGTTCCCGCGGATTCACACGCTTAGTTCCTGAATCGATGTGCATTTTATTGATAAAATATAACCTTTGTTGCTTCGGTAAAATGTAGCTTTCACTCGTGAAAGAGTTATCAAAATGGGCGTAGTTTTTGGGCTAATTCGTGATGAACTAAGCCCAATATAAATAAAACTACTTTTTAACCGGATTAATTGCGTATAATTTATATTTTAACTCGACGTTTCGGTGTCTTTGCAGACCCCGTGGCCACGAGCGACTCGCGACTCGAAATTATACGCGATTAATCCGGTTAAAAAGTAGTTTTATTTAAATTATGAATCGTAACTTAATACAATATTAAGCCCAATATTTTTTCTATATTATATTAAAGTAGATATATGTATAAGTACATGCCAAGAGCTTGTTTAATCAGCCTAACTAATGTAAGTATGTAAAATTTACGATAAGACTGTAAATTTTTCATACCGTTTCCAAATGTTGAATAGGTAACTTTAAGAGTTAACTCTCAAAGAATTGATCGGTTCCAAGTAACTAAAGAAGGCAGCGGACCAAGCGTTACATTACCTGTCACACTCACATTTCCCCAACCAATTTTAACTTAATGTTGAGGGCATAGAGTTGGGATTCAAGTAAAAAAAAATGTCAAATTTTTAATGCTTGATGTGTTGCCCTCTGTACTTAAGTCACTTTTGTAGGTTATTTAAACCGATCTATCTTCTCTATGTCATACTGTTCAATATGGCGTAGGCTTACCTACCTAAGAAAGTATTTCGAGTTTTGAAGATTTAAGCGGATGGACTTATAAAAGAGCTTTACCTACCTAAGACCGGCGGTGTCAGACTTATTCACATGTTTGATTGCTATGTGTGGCAATGGAATTTTGATATGTGTTCAAAGTTTGAACAAAGATTTGCACTTTGCCATGCGGTGTCGGTCTTTTTCGACACATCAAAGCGTTCAAAGTATTAAAAATAGTGTTTGCGAAGCAAGTCTGGAAGGTTACGTCAATATGTGTTCAAATGCTTTTGCTAAGTCGTCAAAGATATGTGAAAATCTTTGAAGCTATGTCTGGCGCCCGGGTAATTCGCTTGAAAAAGAAGGTGATAAATATTCTAGACAACGTAAGCCATAGGTGATCTGGTCCCGTTGTAGTTTTCTGTGTGCGGAAGGTTTACAAATGTATTCTTTACTAGCAGCGGCGTGCGGTTTTACCCGCGTTGGCCATTGGCAGACTGGCAATTTTTGAGATAAACGAGTATAAATAAACCTTAAAGCTAAAGTAGGTAAAGATAATAAACTAAATATTTCAAAATGAATCAATATTTTTTACACCATCTACCTATGACATTTCTGATTGTTATTATAAGTCATAACAGTTACCTCATGCAGTATGCAATTTTTTTTTCACATTATGCAATTTCTAACCTACCTAGTTATTTTAAAGCTTTCGAGCATAACTCTAGCATTCTAGATAATTCAACAAGGAAAATATATTTCAGAAGGAATGTTAGCAAATAAAGTAAAGATTTGGCAAGTATGTGGGTATTATTATGTAGGCATATGCGTATGTCTAGGTAAGAGTTTTATTTCGAAAAGGGTTTTTTTAAAAAAAAAACACCTTTTTAAACTCTCATCTCCCAATATCGTGCCGAAATAAATTTTAGCAATAACAGCGGCATAAATAGATACTGGCTCATGTGGTGCAGATATACAACATATTACTTCAGAAATTCCAACCATAAAGTAACTTTTATAGGTTGAGACAGACCGATCATCTTATTAAAAGAGTTTTTATTCAAAGAACTACCCACAATGTAATCACACAATCACATAAACAAAATAAGTGCTTCAAAACCGACTTTACAGAAAGTCAACTGTTTACCTATATCTATTTATCAAGAGACAAGAATAAAATTCCTTACCTGACCAAAGTGAACACAGTTATTAGCACAAAATTGAACTCCGGCTGCATACTTGGTTCCAATTCGTATCACTAAAATAGATATTTGGCACACACAGGTTTTTAGACACAAACAACGCGTGGTGTGGACAGCTCAGCTCGATACAACTGAATCGCCATTGAATGACGTACGTATACAAGCATTGAACGAGAAAAACGTGATTATCAGACCTATTGCTAGGTAAATAGTGTTTATAATCGCACGTGAGAACACTTTTATGATTTAATGTTATTCCTTAGGTATAGTTATACTGTTAACAGCGTTTATCTCCGTTAGTAAACTCGAATGTAAAATTTATGTTGATTGAACTTTTTGGTGCACAGTCAAAAGTGAAACTTTTTTGTCGATGTTGGGATAGTTTTAAACAGTGGTTTAGAATAACTGTATCCACAACTGCTGTATTTTATGCTTACCTATAAATAGTAAAGGTGCTTACATTAAGAAACAGGTTTCCGGTACAGATAAATTATATGGTAATCAATTTTGGACCGTATGGATGCTTACATGAGTGCTTTCATAAAGGAACCGGACCGGCACAGGTTTGTCCGTACCGGAAACCTCTTTCTTTATATAAGTAGGCGTGGGAAACAATTAATGGTGATTAATATGTACCTGAAGTCGTCGTGGCGCCGTGGTTACTGTGTGTATCTTACGATATCACAGGTTAAGCAACGTTCGGCGCGGTCGGTACCTACTTGGATGGGTGACCGCCGACCATTCGTTTCTCACGGCGACTTCCGTGCTTTGGAGGGCACGTTAAGCTGTCGGTCCCGGGTGCTGTATACTTATATACAGTAGTCGTCAGGGTTTGTCAGAAGCCATATCGGCACCCTCAAAATTCTGACATCCACCACCCAGCACTGGGCCAGCTCGGTGGATTATGGCCTAAACCTCCTCGTCACCCAGAGGAGAGACTCATGCCCTGCAGTGGGCCCATTACACGGAGTTGTGATGATGATGAATATGTATGTAAGTAGGTACCTACTTAAATAAAACAATTATTAAATTGCCTTAGATTTTATTAACTTTCAAAATACATGTAGTTTTATTGCTATGAAATGGCAAAATAAATATATTTTTAAAGCTTACGACAGTGTCCGTGTTGGAGTAGTCTACATGCTACAACGCCAATCATGACGTCGTGGGTTCGACTCCCGCACGAAGCAGAAAAGAAATGTTCCGTGTCTGGGGGTTTATTTGTTTATTTATATTTTTAGGTTCCCCTAGTTCACTATACCTATGGTACCTCATAACACAAGCTATGCTTACTTTGAGGCCATGTAGTTGGTGTGACTGTCAAGGGATTTTTTGAAGTAGGTACCTACGCACTAAAGATTTGAGGCGCGACGATGGATTCCAAAGAAGATATTTCGATTGCACATTTCTTAAATTTTTCTATAAATTGCTATGTTGTTTTATATTATTCCTTTTAGTTTCACTTAGCACTAATTATACTTACTTTTCAGTTCAATTTGTGCCTGTATTTAACCTAAATAAGGGTAATATAAAAATACTACTTAATATTTTTATTTATTTTTGCAGCACAGTAAACATATAGTCTGCAGCATAGTGCACCTTAGCAAAACTTTAGAGGTTGAATGAAGACGTAATACACATGGCCAAATATAGATGGCCTCCGCCATGCATAGGTCAAGAGTTCACCTGCTGCGTTTGTAAGAGGCCCTGGATTCGAGCCTCATGGCAGTTTAGGAAACGAGCAAAATCTGCATGTTTACTAGGTGTTTATATTCCTATGTGATCTACACACTACTGATAGCTAAGCTTACTTAGGGGACGTGCTTCGGAAGGCGCGTTAAGCAGTCGGTCCCAAGTGTTGTATGCTTGTAGTCGTTAGGGATTGTCAGAAGCCATTTCGGCACCCACGAAATTCTGACATCCATCAACCAGCACTGGACCACCAAGTTATGGCCTATACCTCCTGGTCACCTCCCTGCAGTGGGCTCATTACAAAGAGTTGCTACGAAGTTAGCGCGTCAGTGAGAAAAATGCATTTAGTTTTCGAACCCTATGCGCATTAACCGGTTTGATATTTCAACTACAGTTCTTTACATGGCATGCAACGGAAACTACATATAAAAATGCCAAAAAGTTCAGAAGTCTTCAAAGATTTTAAGCCTAAAGTAAATTTCTAAAACACAGAAATTTTGAAATAGACAAAGTCGGAAGCAATATATTAAGTTACACGTGGCTCTGACTTGGGTTGTAAGTTGAGTGCATTAGACTTTGAATTATAATTAAATTATAACTTAATAATAATATTGATAAAAGTTATAAGTATATTTATGAGTAGAGAAATGTTCTTTGTGCTGGCAGATAGCGTCGATATGCAATGAGGTCACATTTAGTTAAGTATGTACCTACTTTATAAATAATTAATCGTTTTAATAGTACTTGTTTCGTTTGTAAGACTGTACTTTTTACTTAAATTAGTTATTACCCTTGGAATCATTGCATTTTTGCCAACGTATTGTTAATGTATTGATGCCTTTCTTGAAAAACTCGACTGGACGGGAGGTTACAAACTCTTCAAAAGCATTTTATAGTGCCTCTCGGGGTATCGAATTTTTTTCCCGCCAAAATGTTATCCAAATTCTGGAAAAAGTGGAAGTCTATAGGGGTAAGATCTGGTGAGTACGGTGGATGACGGAGAACTTCCAATCCCAGCTCTTGTAAGAGCTCTTGCACATTATATGACGCGGACACAAGACAAGAAAAATGTCTTGTCTAGTGTATCGTACACATTCATGCAATTCGTCTTATCCTCAGTCTGTAGCCACAATTCACGGAGGATACACGTGCATAAAATGGACAGACGACAGCGTCTATTATTGACTGCATACTTGTACCATAGAAAAAAACGCCGTAGTTGTAGGTGCCATTGGATACATCCATTAAATATGACAAGAATCAATGATGGGGCATATACGAAGTTGGTACCAGAACTACTTCAAGATGAACAAAAGTTTTTTAATTACTTCCGTATGTCCAAGACTACTTTTGACAAGCTGCTAGTACATTTGGAGTCATCATTATTTCATTCATCTATACATATAATAAAATGGTAGGAAAGTCAAAACTGTACATTGAATATTTTTTTAAAAGAATACTTGGGGTATGATCTACAATCGAAACAGAAACAAAAAATATAGTTTTTAGAATTTTTGTCTGTTTGTCTGTTTGTCTTTCCGGGATAAACTCAAAAAGTACTGCATGGATTTACTTCAAATTTGGCATGAAGATAGTTAAGAAGTCGGGTCAACATATAGGCTACATATTATCACGCTAGCAGTGTTATAATCGTAGGTGCGTTTGGTGCTGCATAGCGTTCACGCAGACGACGTCGCGGGCAGCAGCTAGTGTTTGATAAAATTAATTTTATTTAAATAAAAGCGTGGGCACTACACGTCTTTTCGCTAACGCAGCCGCGCCGAATGTGCACGCGCAAACTTGTTTACATAGCTAGTAGATGTCGTGTCTAAGCAAGAAGTCTTGTGTAGGCACGACATCGAACATGCAGCCGACAAAATGACTAGTATGCGCGTGTCTTATCCGACATAAGAAAAAATATCTTGTAATATGTATGGTCTGATATAACAATCATTGCAACTGAATTTCTTATAAGACCTTTCTCATAAGACACAAGAAAGTTTCTTATAATATGCAAAAGTCGTAACTTGGAGACCGTCTGCCGTACAGTATGAGATCGCGCGTTGTCGTGCAGGAGCCCTGAGGCGAGCGATTGACCCAAGGTGGTTGGAGACGTGCGAGCTTCGTTTAGTTTAATTCTTCTATTAGTTCTTCACGTAGGCTTCCTCATCATTGTGTTTAGTTTTACATTAAACAAATGACTAATCAAAATATGATAATTAGTAATTTGTTTAATGGTTAGTTTTCTGTTTAGGTACATCGCATTCGTACGTTTTTCGCATCATGGATACATTCAAATTCGAATGATTATGGAATATGAGCTTTGTGTATGAACAAAGCGGCAGAAGGGGCATGCAATATCAGCAACGTTTACGGTGCGAACACTTTTAACGTTTTTGGTTTTCTCGCTGTCGTTCCGGAAATTTTGACCTAAGAAATTAACCACGTGGTCGGCCGAAAATGTTAGTCAATAATGAATGTCGAATTAAAGGTGGTCACGAGCGACGGGGTCTTCAAAAACACCGAAACGTCGAGTTAAAATTTAAAATGTAAATATACGCGATAAATCCGGTTAAAAAGTGTTTGTGACTATTTTCATGTTTCGTATTTTTATTGCGTGTTTTTAGTAGTCGGCTTTTAGTTTTTTACTTTATTTTTATTTAACTTATTTTGGAGTAATACTTGTTACATATTTGAAAGCTTTTTCTTTTGATACCCCATACGAAACCGTCAAGAATTTTCTTTTTAGTTCTTTACTTTAAGTCCCATAGAGAGCGATTTGTGTAATTAAGTATGATAACTAATTTAGAATTTATAGGGAAACATATGAACATTTATACCCACATACATACAGGTCACAATCTTATCAATTATCATTTTTGCTTCGTCGTAGCGGGGTAAAATATAGAGAGAGTTATTTACACCTTATTTCATCAAAAACGGCAATTTCATAGGTAAAGTTACAACCCAATTTGTAAGGGCTAATTGAAAAAAGAAACAAAATTTAACTACAACCACATTAAAATACATTAATCAATTTATTTGAATAAATATTGGAGCAAGTTCAAAGGACCTCCCATCCCCATTGGCATTTGTCCTCCCATTGGCGACTGTGCTCCCATCGGCATCTGTGCTCCCATCGGCATCTGTGCTCCCATCGGCATTTGTCCTCCCATTGGCATTTGTGCTCCTTGTCCAGGGAACATCATGTTCGGAGACATTTGAGGTTTTGATTCGACTCCAAACGAATTTAAGCTGAAAGAAAGCATACAAAAAATGTCATCAGTATCAAAAAAATAATTTACTCGGTTCTTATAAACGTTAATGAACGTCTGAATATGCAATCTTGGATTTAAATTGATGAAAATATTAATTTAAAAATTATAAAACTGAAATAAAATCCCCAGACAATTACACCAACAACAGGGCCTCAATGTAATCTTGTGTTATGAAATACCGTGTAGCGGACTAGGGGGGAACCTAGAATATAAATACAAATATAGATAAACGCCCAGACCCGGAAGCGTATTTACAAATAGAGTGAAAGTGCAAACTGAACTGGCTTAGCTTTTGTATGACAAAAACTTGCCGAAACCCTAATCTATTCTAGTAGAGAAATTGACCGAAGTCGTGTAGACTTTGTGAGATAACTTCAATTGAACATTGCAGCAACAAAAGCTATCCCATTTGATATCGATATTTACCAATCGTTGGCTTCAATTTGATACTTAAATGGCAATTGTTCTGATTTTCAAAGACAGAAATAAACTGTGCATGCATTTTGACTATCGTTATTTTGATGACTTAGCGTTTGGCTTTTGACCATGTCAGGATTGTCCAGGGTTGACTATAATAGCTGACCAGGCTTATGGCACGTGTATAACTATAAGCAACCTAACATGCTGCTCCTCGCTGCGCTCGTCGTCGCACCTAACCGTACTGATTCCGCCTTCCGGTGCGGGAGCCCTTCTCGTAGCTTATCTCTTTCATCGCAATGTATATCAAACAAAGATATACCTACTTTTCATCTTGACAAAAGCTTATCTATTTGAGTGAATATGTATTATACAGTACTAGATTTTGTCATTGCATTTCTTTGAAAATTACAAGAGCAAAAGCTAATCCATTTCAGTCAATTTTTTTACTGAGTTCGATTAGGTATTGTCAAGTAATATGCATAAACAAAAGCTCCTCTCTTAGAGTCTGACTCGTGACTCAAATAGTATAGCCTTTGTATATTCGCGAGCCAGAATATTTTTTTTTCTTGTTCCGTGCGGGAATCGAACCCGCGACCTCACGATTGGCGAAGTAACGTCTAGAGCACTGCACCACGGAGACCGTCTTTACAAACAACAAGTCAGCTAATCAGTGATAAAAAGAAAATAGACAGTACAATACTTATAATACCTCAAAACAGTCGCAGAAATAGTAAATAGAAAGACATAGATAAATAGCATTACTACTAAATGTAAAAGTTTGTATAGTTTCGTACAATGTATAATTGAAGAATACGGGCACTCAAATCCTTATATAAGGACTCGAGTGCTTGTTTCAGGTTGAATGATGACTACACAGAATGGTTTAGCATCGATCGCGGTGTTAGACAGGGCTGTGTAGCGTCTCCATGGCTGTTCAACCTATTCATGGATAGCTGTTTGAAAGATCTAAAAGAGTCTGAATGGGGTTTAAAAATGAATGAGACAGTGATCAAAACTCTGCTCTACGCCGACGACCAGGTTCTACTTGCATCGTCTGCGTTGGAATTGCAACAAATGGTCACTGTGATGCATGAGTCGTTTAAATGAAAAGGTGTGAAAGTGAATGTTGGAAAGACGAAAGTCATGGTTATGGAGAGGAATGAAGATATGACCGAATGCAATATTATGATAGGGGACGAAAAAGTGGAACAAGTGAAAGAGTTTGTATACTTGGGGTCCTTGTTTACAAGAGATGGGAAGTGTGAAGGTGATATTGAAAGGAGAGTAAACGCAGGAAATTGTATAAATGGCGCCATATACTCGATAATGGCAAGCAAAACTATACCAAATAAGGCTCGTCTTGCCGTACTTGAGGGAGTTTTGGCGCCAACGCTTATGTATGGTAGTGAATCTTGGGTGTGGCAGAAGAGACATGAAAGCAAGATTAATGCTGTGGAGATGAGAGCGTTGAGAAGCATGTGTGGAGTGAAATTGAGTGATAGGGTGCTCAATAGTGAAATAAGAAAGAGATGCGGATTGAAAGAAGATGTAGTGACTAACATTGAAAAGGGTATGCTACGGTGGTTTGGACATTTGGAAAGGATGAGTGAAAGTAGATTTACGAAAGAGGTTTACGGAGCAAGAATGGATGGTGCTGTCGGAAGGGGCCGGCCTAGGCGAACGTACGCCGATCAAATTGGCGACGTTCTTAAAAAAGGGCCTAGTTAAAAGTACCCGTAACCGGCGATCATGTATGAAAAGATTAATGAACGTGGAGGAAGCGAAAGAGGTATGTCTGGATCGAAGCAATTGGTGTTCTCTTGTCTCTGCCTACCCCAAAGGGAGACAGGCGTGAGGTTATGTACCTATGTATGTATGTATAATTGAAGAAATAATGATAGATTTCAAAAATTAGTATAAATTTTAATGTGGCAGAAAGGAAGAATACCTAATAACTATAAAAATGGAAAGAAAGAAAGTAACTGTACGTTGTTAGTTTTGAAAACATCCGAAACATGTTTATGATGAAGTTTTTAGTACACCATAAAAGTTAATTTAAAATGAAAAAAGAAAAATCCGTGGTCGAGGAAATTATATCAAATACGAAATATTTTGTTCTTACCTTAAAATTAGAAGAAAGAAGAATATAAGTTCCATGTCAAGAAGGCAAGCAGTTCGGATGAAGTTGATCTAATAACTGTACTTTTCGAATTTACGAAATACTAATTGTTAACTTCATTAATATTTCAGCCATGAATAATTATATTTAACACGTTCGTTAAAACAACAAAAAATCTTAATGGTGTAAAAACCGTGAATCGTAAACAAATTATAAAAGATTGTTTTTATTTGTTAAAAACCTTATGATTATTCAGTGTAACCACAGAATAAGTAATAGTTGGTACAGAAGAATTACTCCGCAAGAAGATCTAAATAAATTCGAGTCTTGCTACGACGCGATACGGTGGAATTCAGCTCGCACAGCATTACGTACCTGCAAATTTATATACCTAGAAGTTTTGTCTCTTTCTATCGCATGCCTCTTATCTTTTCTTACGCTGTTAGGGTTGCTGCCTAGTGAAGAATAATTAATCTCCTTATTTGTAATTAAGTATCTACCGATGTAGGTATTACTGTTATTCTACCTTTGTAAAAAATATTGTTTCAACTTACCTAAAGTACAAAATGAAAAAAAAGTAACGACGAATAATTAGTAATACTACCTATGTTTTGTTTACTAAATTGAACATAATCAAATCTAAACATAATCTAATTGAATATTTGTTTCTTTTTATGTCCATTTTTAAATACTATTTGCGACCTCGATCATAGAATTACAACGGTAGGTAGGTATCTACAACGTCACGACGGGCGCGCGCGTGATACACGACCCATTCGAACTGCGCCGGCGGAGCGCTTCGCTGTAGGTAAATAACGGATGTACCGCGCGAAGTGAGCCAGGCCTGGTGTAACTCCGTTTTTTTAGTAGAAAAAGGTTTTCAGGGCCATCTAATAAAATATAACAGAGCTGAATATAGCCAACAGAGATGGTTTTTGCTAATCTCATAAACTATTAAATAAAACAATTTTTAACCGGATTTCATCATCATCATCATCATGATGATGATGAAATCCGTATATTTACATTTTAAATTTTAACTCGACGTTTCGGTGTCTTTGCAGACCCCGTGGTCACGAGCGACTGAGGTGTCAAGCGTCGGATTGATAGATGGAAAAAGTTATACATCATCATCTCCATCTGTTTCTCAGTTTTCGAGCGTAGCGTTCTGTAGACACAAAACGAGCTGACAGTATCTTGAGTTTTAGGTCGTGCAGCTTGCTGGATGTTAGATTTAATGTTTTTCAGGATAGGGTCCCATGTCGGTGATAGTTTCCAACCATCTTCTCTATTATAACTCTCATAAACTATCTGCCAGTACATAAGTTCACCATGTCGGCGAAATTTATGTCCCGATTGGAGGCCTATAAAATATTTAAGTCCGTGTATGGCTTTGAAGAGCCCTACCGCCCCTGGATTAGCGTGTCGTAAAAGGCGACTAATGCGAGTGACCCCCGCTTGGTGGTCCGACTGGCTAGCGACCATCTATACTAATATACAGGGTCAATTTATAATAGTCTGTGATATTTTAAAATTGGGTTAACAATGATGTGTTGGTTTAAATTATGAAGTAAATTTCTTTTTTATATTTTCCATGAATTAAAATTTCAAAATTATTTTTAATGAATAAAATTTAAGTTTAATCTACACTTAATGACTTGAAATATTTCCGTCTATTTCTTTTTAGAAAATCACTTCACCAAAACAATAATCTTACGCGAATAGTAGATACCTACGCATCCGAGCGAAGGTCGTTGACGCGCGCCCGTGTGTTTGCGTGACCTAGTTACCTACTTAGCGCGGAATCAGCTGTAATTACGTCATACATGAGGATAAAAGGTGATTCTAATGTCCCATCACACTACTGTTACAGGTTTTTGACTATCAATTTCACGTTAAACTAATTGTATCTAAATACTGTTTTAGTTTTGATCTTCATTAAATTAAAAATGAACTTAAAATAAAGCATTCGTGCTTGAAGTCTTTGTTAAAACAAATAAATTGATTTTACAATTAATTTAATGTTAGAATGACGTGTTTAGTAACTGGAATAACCTTATTTATAACTATGTACAGTGTAGGTATAACATACAAAAATAACTTACATTTTTACCTTGCGTCCTGTCGCTGATGTTAAATACCGTGCTAGGTATTAGTCACTGATAACTTATCACATTCACAATTATAACTGCTGTACATGGAGTCCCATTAGCCCATATACTGAACACAAAACCTGTCATGTTTAGCTTATTAATTTTGACTATCCATAAAGTATCCTTATCACTTTTGATAACAGCGATAGGTGGACTCGTCAGTCCATAGAATGTGCTTCAGCAACCAACCATAGACTACACACGCGGAGCATAGGTAGTTGCTTCAGTTCTTGCACTTTCGTAAAGTGGTAAGACTTGAGCCCTCTCGTCGCAGCAAGCGCTGCACCCACGAGCTGCTGACTTCGAAAACCTGAGCCGCATCGTTTGTGCTGGCTATCGGATGCTGTTCAAAACATTCCAGCACGTCTTCTTCGAGTGAACCAGAAATCGAGGTCTGTCGGCGTCTGTGACTGTGGATTAAACGTGCCAAAATCGCGTAATTCGACATTTTTGTTAGTTATCGATTTAGTGTTCGTGCGCGCGAATCTCTGGACAGACTGACGAGCGGGGGGCGTGGCGTGCTTTCAATCAAACATAGTAGGCGCGGGCGCGGCGGCGGCGGCTCGAATTTGACTTTCGGCTCGTTTGCTTGTGCCGCGCAAGAACGTATAGGTATTGTTTGGTAATGTAACTAATATTTTATTGTTTAATAGAAATAGATGGAAACGTTTTCTCATCTTGCTATGTAGTCGTAAATTAGAGATTAAACTAAAATTTTATGCACTTAGAAGTATTATGAAATTTTAATTTATGAAAAATGTTGAAAAAAAATTTTTTTTTCCAAATTCAGACCCACTCCTCATTCTGAATCTGCTATAAAAATATAATTGACTATTATGTGGCGACCCTATATAAAGCTGAAGAGTTTGTTTTTTTGTTTGAACGCGCTAATCTGAGAAACTACAAGTGGGATTTAAAAAATTCTTTTTGCATTTGATAGCCCAACTCTTGAGGAAGGTTATAGGCTATATTTTATCCCGAAATTCCCACGGGATCAAAAGTTACGCGGGTAAAACCGCGCGCGGTGGCTAGTCCTTCATATAAAATCTTGCCGCTCCGATGGTGATGTGTTCCGGCAATATTTTATGACGTGCCAGTTCTATCCTAAGCCGGTGTTTTTTCATCTTCACATACCACCAGGTGAGATTTGGGTCAAACGAGGGTTTAATCTTTAATTGAAAAAAAAAAAACAATCTTCGCCGAAAGATAGAATTTTTTATACCTCCTCGTCACCCAGGAGAGAGACTCATAGCGCTGTAGTAGCCTCATTACAAGGAGTTGTGATGATGATGAAACTATTTTTGTTACCTTTCAACAATCGGCATTGTTTCTATCAAAGTAACATCCGTAAATTATATTGATTATTATTATGATAATCCTTAGTTAAACCATGCAATGCAAAATAAATAAAAACAAAAAAAATCTAAATTGTGTTTTTATTAAAAAGTATAATGTCTTTTCACTTTCCATCTTACAGCTTCACTACTAATCAATGAGCCTTTCTATAATAATCGACGATCATTTTGACTAGTCCCAGCTGTGGGGCGCTAGAGCCTATGCCCTTGTTTGCAATGAACTTGGATATCAGGTCCCGCGCCGCGTAGGGAGTGTCTAAGGGTACCATGTGACCGGCCCCTCGCATAACGACCTCGGTAAGATTCCCGCCCGATTTAGAAAATCTGAAAGAAACAGTAATTATTGAAAAAAGGTTCATTAACACACCAATTATTAAGGGCAGTACACACGGCTAAGATACTACTAATATTATATCTTAAGAGCTCTCATTTCGTACATTTTGCCATACAACCATAGGAGCCTCATGGCGTCAGTTTGATAAATTTAAAGAAACTATTAAACAAAAATTGTGTAATAAAGGCTTTTATACAATATCTGAATATATGGACGATAAAAGTCCTTGGTTGTAATTGTTTTTCTAAAGTGCTCAATCTCCAACTCCACCTTCAACTCCATCTCCATCTTCAACTCCATCTCCAACTCTATCTCCTTCTTATCCAACGCCATCTACATCTCCTTCTTGTCCATACAACAGCAAGAACTTCATGCTCCCTCAGGCGGCATGGCTAGCGGTAGCGTCGGGTGTCGGGTCACCCTCTTCCCTAAAATATGGTTGAGGAGGGTGATGGCTGGTGCCATCTGGTGTTTTTTTTTGAAAATAAAAATATACGAATTTACACCAGCACACTAAAATATACAAAAACCACATTTGAAAAACCAGTTTGCATTTATTTACAAAACAAAGTAATAAATTTTTTTCATAATATAATGAATGTGAGAAGTAGCGTCATCTAGCGTCAAGTAGTATTACTATAAAAGTTCAGGGCCTTCCGTTAGTTAGAGCCACTGTCTTTGAAGAAACTGAGCTAACAAGCAAATGTCCCCCCCCTGGTCACGAGTGACTGAGGTGTCAAGCGTCGGATTGATAGATGGAAAAAGTTATACATCATCATCTCCATCTGTTTCTCAGTTTTCGAGCGTAGCGTTCTGTATTGACACAAAACGTGCTGACAGTATCTTGAGTTTTAGGTCGTGCAGCTTGCTGGATGTTAGATTTAATGTTTTTCAGGATAGGGTCCCATATCGGTGATAGTTTCCAACCATCTTCTCTATTATAACTCTCATAAACTATCTGCCAGTACATAAGTTCACCATGTCGGCGAAATTTATGTCCCGATTGAAGGCCTATAAAATATTAAAGTCCGTGTATGGCTTAGAAGAGCCCTACCGCCCCAAAAAGCGTGTTGTAAAAGGCGACTAATCCGTTTGGTGGTAGGATCCCATCAGAGTCCGACTGGCTAGCGACCATCTATACTAATATATAAAGCTGAAGAGTTTGTTTTTTTGTTTGAACGCGCTAATCTCAGAAACTACAAGTGGGATTTAAAAAATTCTTTTTGCATTTGATAGCCCAACTCTTGAGGAAGGTTATAGGCTATATTTTATCCCCAAATTCCCACGGGATCAAAAGTTACGCGGGTAAAACCGCGCGCGGTGTCTAGTCCTTCATATAAAATCTTGCCGCTCCGACGATGATGTGTTCCGGAAATATTTTATGACGTACCAGTTCTATCCTAAGCCGGTGTTTTTTCATCTTCACATACCACCAGGTGAGATTTGGGTCAAACGAGGGTTTAATCTTTAATTGAAAAAAAAAAACAATCTTCGCCGAAAGATAGAATTTTTTATACCTCCTCGTCACCCAGAGGAGAGACTCATAGCGCTGTAGTAGCCTCATTACAAGGAGTTGTGATGATGATGATGAAACTATTTTTGTTACCTTTCAACACTCGGCATTGTTTCATCCGTGAATTATTTTCGTTATTATTATGATAATCCTTAGTTTAACCATGTAATGCAAAATAAATAAAAACAAAAAAAAATATTTATGTTTTTATTAAAAAGTCTTTTCACTTTTCATCTTACAGCTTCACTAGTAATCAATGAGCCTTTCTATAATAATCGACGATCATTTTGACTAGTCCCAGCTGAGGGGCGCTAGAGCCTATGCCCTTGTTTGCAATGAACTTGGATATCAGGTCCCGCGCCGCGTAGGGAGTGTCTAAGGGTACCATGTGACCGGCCCCACGCATTACGACCTCGGTAAGATTCCCGCCCGATTTAGAAAATCTGTAAAGAAACAGTAATTATTGAAAAAAAGGTTCATTAATAGACCAATTATTAAGGGCACTACACACCGCTAAGATACTAGTAATATTTTATCTTAAGAGCTCTCATTTCGTACATTTTGCCATACAACCATAGGAGCCTCATGGCGTCAGTATTTGCAGTTAGAATCCAAAAAATAAGTATAATATAATTTAATCTTGTCGATGTTTAATTTTGTTGCTAGTCAACATAATGGTTAAAGAAAACATTATGCGATTGTGATCATTGAAAAATTCATATTTCAACCACAATTTTAACGCAACTTTTCGCGTAAATATTTCGTATTTTCAACCGACTTCCCAAAAAGGAGAAGGTTCTCAATTCGTCTGTTTTTTTTGTGTCTTTGTTACACGATATTTCGGACAATTATGAATGGATTCTGAAAATTGTCATATGATAGACGATACTTCATAGTTAGTCTCATATAAATTTCATCGAAATCGGTTAGATACTTCATAGAAAATTTCCAACTTTTGAAACATATGTATGATTTCGGAGAATGACATTCTCAACTCAGAAAAAGTTTTGACGTGAAGTCGGGTTTTTCAATGCTCTGCATTCGTTGATTATTACAAGAACATATTAAAATTATATCGTCCACGGATCATCCACGGACCTAGTTTATTATCACTTAATTTAAATAAGTAATTTTTTTGGATATAAATAAGCTAATTTTGTCATACTAACACAAGTCCCAAAAGCATTTTAAGATATTTGAGTATCGATATCTGTAACTCGGGCGCCAGACTTAGCTTCAAAGATTTGCAAAGCATTAGAACACATATTGACGTAACCTGCCAGACTTGCTTCGCAAACACTTTTCTCACAGTATGCTAGTAGACAACAAACAAGATGGACAACGATTTTGTAGACTCAGTTAGCCTGTATTATTTGTGTGCATGTAATTATATTTTTTTATTTGTTATTTTCGGGTTCCATGTACATAGTTGCCCCTGTAACAACTCTACAAATTCCAGAACGCACTCGCTGCCCCAGTCCATTATATGGCCGCATGCAGTGTAACATGCACACAACCGTCCCGCTTAACAACGCTCGAGCAACTGGACACTGAACAAGTGTGATGTGGCAAGCCACGCAAACATTTGAACACATTCAACTTCGAATGCTTTGATGTGTCGAAAAAGACCGACTCCGGATGGCAAAGTGCAAATCTTTGTGCAAACGTTGAATACATACCCAAAGTCCAGCGCCACACATAGCATTCAAAAATTTGTTCAAAAATTTGAAGCTAAGTCTGGCGCCGGCCTAAGAATATGTCGTGCGTCTCACCAAACATGTCAACCTGTGTGTGAAGCTGAGTGAAATAGCAAGATATTTTTGTCAAACCCAATGGCAAGTTTAGCTTGGCGAGTGGCGGGCTCTTAAGATACGATATAGCTCGCCATTCAATGGACCATAACACCGGCGAAGATAATACATATTTCATACAAAAAAATGGAGCTGAAAACTTATTTTTAAGCTTGGGTATTGCATCAGAAAGAAACCAGTGAAGTTTTCAACTTTAAGGCACATATATCAAGACAGTATATCTAAGATGAAGTGATGCAATCCTAGCCTGGTTCATCAAGCCTTGTTTGAGGGTAGTACAAGTTGAAATGGAGTATTATAGTATAGTATCATAATTATACAGGGTTTGTGTTTCAGTCACCGGCCAAATTTTTTTTACACAATAAGTATATTTATTAGAAACGATTTTTGCAAAAAAGGTATGAATTTTTTTTCAAGGAAATTAATGTAATCGCTAACATATTAGTTAAGCAAAGCATGGTCACTCTAAATTATGAATTAAAATAAAAACGACTACGCGCTTGTTCTACGTAGTAATTTCGAACGTAAGATCGAATTTTCATATGCCTATTAACTAATATAACGCTTTATCAATGAACAGTGAGAGTTTCTGATCTAGTTCGTGAAATGTAGGTACTACATACGGGGTGTCCCAAAAGGATACGTAGCTGGGAAGAGGGGTGAGTCACAAGGGTCACCAAAAAAATCTGTACCTACAAATATTGCTGTATTTAAAAAAAAAGGTTCTAGGTTTGTAAAACTATCACGTTCTGGAATTTTGAAAGTGACCCACCAGTCACCCTGTATAATTTTATATTTATTTATTTATTGACTCACCCAGCGAGTCTGCCGTCTATCCTGTACGGCAATCTGGTGGCGTTGTGGAAGCTGCCGGCGCCGCTCCAACGCCACCGAGCGTGGTTCTGATTGGTGAACACGCAGGGCAGTACTAGGTCTAGTTGCCCGCTGGAAATAAAATGTTACTGCTTATAAGGAGAATGTAAAAAGAGAATTACAGACATTCACAAGGTACTGACGGTACTGGTCGTGATCATGGCGCTTGTAACAGTGCCGAAATATCGAGAACTCAAAATAAATGAAAAACATGGTAAATATCCCGTTTCTAAAGTTAATTTAAATGTTAATGACCATGCCAGTTTAAAAACTTATATTTACAAGGTTTTTTGATGTCATTTTGCAGTGAAAACATGTTGCCAGCAGTTTGGTTACTATTATATAGCCTGTCAGTTGTTTTCATTTTAAATAAGAATATGATGACTTAGTTAAAGAACGTAACGACTCCCAATTGATGACTGTCTGTACCAACCTCAACCTCATTGTATAATTCTACCCAATAATAATAATACCTACCTAATAATTCATAGTAATAATAGACCATATTGGTTTAAGATAGAACTCACTTTTATATTTTTAAGACGAGAGTAAGGGACTGGCTCTACATAAAACTTTGCTGAAACGTTTCAACGCTGGCGCAGTGGTATTTGGCGGCAGGCTTTGAGAGGTGGTCGCTAGTCAGATTGAACGGTGATAAATGACGGCTGACTTTATTTGCGCTTGCGCTAGATAATGATCTAATCACCAATCATGGTTTACTCTGGTTAGTCGCTTATATGACATGACACGACCTGACGCAGAGAGTTCGGTAATATTCTTAGAACCTAGTACAAGGGCTGTACTATTATGTTTTGAGTAAAAATTGAAACATACTAGATCCTACGGATTCCTCTGCATTAGGGACAGCCTGAAATCCAGATTATCTCTGATTTAACTTTTGGCTTGTTGATGAACATTGTTTGTTAATATAGTTTGTTCTTTAATATCTTTTTTTAATACAGTGCTTCCTGCCATTTCCTTCCCGCAAAGCACTTTATCAACCCAAGCTATCAGTTGAGATTTTGGGTAAAAAGGAATAGTAACAATATCAGTTAACTAACGCTTACCAGTAAGCCAAAACTCGATAATGCTCCAATAACTCTTCAAACAGCGGCTGCGAGGTGCTCAAAAAGTCAGGAGCCATAGCAGTATTTACAGTCACGTTAATAAAGTCGAAATTTATATCTCCGACGTGGATCGCACGTTTGACTTCCGACCGCTTTAGGAAGTTCATGTAACGTCCCACTGGAAATTCGTCTCGTATGAAATTGTACGTGTGGTTGAGTTGGGTTAGAGCGAGGAGGACGGTGATGAGGGTGTTCCATTTCTGTAAAAAACGATGTTCATTTATTTGCTGAAGTTGAAGAAAAAAAATGTGACATAGGTGCTTGAGCCAAGAAACCCCTCTGCCAATTGATGGAAAACTTTTGCTGAAATAAGCTGTCTTTCGTATATGGTTCACGCAGCGTGTGTTGTTCTGTTGAAAAAAGTTCGAATTTCTTGTTTGGAATTTGATAGGGTTATAGTGGGCGACCTCGTGTAATTGGGTGTGAAAAGTAAAAATTTGTGTGTCCAACCATTCAGAAGTTATTCACCGAAAACAGTTTCCGCTGGGACAACGTTGTCCTGGCGGAACATTTTTTAACCCGTGGACGTAGAGAAAAAAAATTTTGCTTTCCCGTTAGTGTGTGATGAGGGGTAGTTATGTGTCACCAAATTATATTTGTGCGTCGTAAATCTTAGAAGATATTTAAGTTTCCGCTGGGACAACGTTTGGCCATTTCCTGGATTTAATATAAAACGCTATTTGGGGAGCTGTAGATTTTTGTATACGTTGTTTCGAATTTGTGTGTAATGTTTTTAATAATAGATTTTGGAAAAAATATGCTTTACAGAAGAGAAATATATAAATCTATAATAAGTTTTTTGGGCCTAGCACTATAAGTATAGACTCTAGGGTCTATTTTATGACGTTCATACATACCTTGGAAGAATCTACAACGTTTTGCCAAGTATCATTTATGTGCACTTTAAGTTATTAAGTAATTAATGAGCTATAGGCTGATTTACCTAAATTCAAGTGCATCTGCCTTTGCAGAGGCCTATGTCCAGCACTGGACGTGTCCTGGCTGAATGATGATGATGATGACCATCAAAATAAAGACGACTACGCGCGACTACAAAACATCTTGAGCTATTACATCGTAGTATTATCAATGAAATGCCGCGTCGTAGTAGCTGTATTCTGTATTTTTTTCAACTGAGCGATACTAAAATAGATAAGCAGGCAATTTTTATACCTTATCAAAGAAAATAACGTTTAAATTTGGCTAGTGGCTAAAGAAAAGCCCTGTTTAACAAAAAGGGATTTCAAAAGCTGCCTTTATAGATATTTGTGTGAAAAGACGTGTCAATAAATTGTTATTAAGTGTTACATCCCGTTGACACTTGGTCCGTTTTACTGGATATTTTCATCGATGGCGCATGTAGTTGTATGAGCGACTTCACATATGGCTCAGCATGCAGTATACGTATTTACGTTACCAAAAAGTATCCAGTAAAATGGACCATGTGTGAACGGGTGGTAACTTAGCTCAGACCATAGCGATATTTTTTTTCACAGCAACACTCCCTTTGCTGGTATTTCTTGCAGAAATCTGGGATGAATTTAGAAAGATTTATCAGTAATTTAGGTATGTCTGCGGGGCTAGCATGCTACCGTCGACAACGATAAATCGGGCCTTTTATCGATATTTTCTTAGAATATGGTATTTAGTGTATGTAATTTATTAAGATTATGACATATTTGGGTCTGTGGTCTTAATCATGGTATCAAATCGAGTAATTCTATCTATTGTGGTGCGCATATTAGCTAACATAATAGGACAAAATAACGAAATATTATTTATCTTGTCGATTCGACTATTTATCGATGGTTGCATGCTAGCCCTGCTGGAGGATATTAAAACGTTAACCCGGATCTTAAAAGGCTTGGCGTTAAAAAAAAAGACATTACCTGCTTGGCGTTAGGACTGTCGTTGTTTTCAATGTCTCGTCTGAAGGCGTCCAACAGGGGTTTAATCATTTCAATTTGTTCTCTATCCAAGAGTCCAAAATACATCATAGGCTCCGCCAGATTTTTGATTACTTCTGGGTGAACGAAGGCATTACCAATCATGAAGCCCTGGAAAATGTGAAAACGTTAACTTTGTTTTGTATACTTAAATAACTAATCAAGCATTACCGAAATTGCATTATATCTGGTAAATAATAAATCCTAAAATTGTGTATCTTCTTATGTGTGACTCATGGCGCTGCAGTGGGCTCATTACAAAGAGTTGTGATGATGATGATGATGAAAGGATGATATCTATAAATAGAGGAGTCTTTCTTAGGAGGAGGCTTAATTTCAACCAGAGATATTCTATGTTGTTAAGCTGTCCGAAGATGCGTAGGGTTGCATAGATTTTGGAGGCATAACTCCAAAATACTACTAGCAATAATTTCAATATTTAAACGCAACGGTAAGTGTTTTTTTTTTCATTTCAATTTCAAAACGGTCAGAAGTTTATGCACAATAATAACAATATATGAGGATATTAACGGTGGCGAGTTTACAACAACTAAGTAAATGTAGATTGGTATTTCTCTACTAAATGAAAATTCGCTGTCCCAAGCAAATTTCTTCCAGTAAATTGCAATAAGTCTCAGTTTTTTGTATGAATAATAATATGGTATTAGGTGTTCTATACCCGCCACAGTTTATTTAGTAATTAAAATTTGATGTTTGATTAATCGTGAGAAATATTGCCTTTTTTGCCAGTGAAAACTGGATAAAAAATATAAAAATACTTTTAAAAAAGCATTAACTATCATTACATATCATAATAATATTTTTACTGTAAATATTAAATCGAAAGATCTATATGTGAAAGCTGTCCTAATTTTTTTAAACAGTCCCCTGATAAAATTTGAATCCTGCATTTAAGTCAAATTTTGTATTGGCACGAAACTTTAAAATTGTGATACGGAAAGCAATCAGAGGTAAGTTCGTTTAGGTGAATCGTTCAGCAGGCGACCGCCATTATGTTAGTGCCACTGCCACAGTAAAACTGTCCACTGGTAAGCAGTAATTTCTCTTTAAGAGTTTTAATTCCTAATATTTGTTTAATAAAAAACACTTGATTATTGAGTATAGTAATATATCAGCCACATTTGTTTCGTAAGTGTGATAAGTTATTTTTATATTAAAATAGTAGTAAATAGATGCCTTTATTCATAAAAACATTCCCCTGTGCATTTACAACAGTCCCTTTCACGATTTTTGATAAAATCGTCTATAACTCCAAAACCAGGACGTAAATCAATTGGCTTTTCAAAGATATATAATTCAATTAAAATTTTCCTTAATTTTATGAACAAAAACTCTCATAATTCAATAAAATTTGCTTAGGGACAGTATTGAATGAACCATTTTACAAACAGCAGGGAAACACCCAGATAGGTATGTTTATTGTTTATTATAAATCATCAACTTCATGATAATGTATTTTTTTCGAATGTAAGAGTTTGTAAAGATGTTTTATCTATTACTCTTAGGTATAAAGCCGAATGAATTTGACAAAAGATTAGGTATATTATGGACTATACACCAAACAAAAGGGTATACACGGTGTAAGACCAATTGAGTGCTCGAAATGTTTATAAATACTTACCAAGTGCCAGTTTCGTTTGTTTTCGTTTCGGTAATAATATCTAAAAATTGCGCATTAGCTAGGAACATTATACAAAGAATGTGAGGTTAGTGGCGGAAATAACGCGACAATTTCCTGATTATTAAAACAAAATAATATTTGGTAAGTATCTACAAAGTAGCTATCATGCGTATTTTTGAATGCATGAAAAGTGATTAGAACTGATACAATTATAGAATTATGCAATTATAGAATTTTGAAGACCGGATGGTGTAGCAGTAACATACATTGTCTTGTCTTCTATGCCAGAGGTCCTGGGTCCGAATCCCGACGGCGGCGGATATTTGTGTGATGATATTAGTCGTCAAGTCATGGATGTTTACTTAAGTTTATAAAAAAATATGTATGTTTATATATTTCTTAAGTATATCAGTTATCTAGTGTCCATAACACAAGTTATTTAAGAAACTTAATTTGGGCTAGATAATGTTGTGTGAGTGTCAGAAATATTTGTTATTTATGCCTTATCACAACCATGTTTAGGGTTTAAATTAGGCTCCTCGATTAAATAATAAACGGAACTATTATATCGCTATGTTGTTCGTCTGTATGTCCATCTGTCAAGAACCTTTTTTCAGAAATGCTTGGAGGATACCAAAATTGAAATTAGTATATTAGTACATAATTTAACTTCACGCCTGTATCCCGTATTGGGTAGGCAGACCATCAGAGGTAATAGAATTTTGAGGCATTATAATAGTGGAGAGACTATTACAGTCAGCCTATCGCCCACAAAAACGCCTCCCGTAACACCTCGGTCCCTTAACTGAATTTTACAGTATGCCCGGGAAGAGAAGCAGCTAGCACATTCTATGTTTTTCTTTCGCTCCCAGTCCAGCATGGAAGCAACCTATAAATCTACAAAGCCAAAAAATATAAAAGTTGCATTGAAACTTACCTGCAAATTAACATTCATTCCCGGTATATCTCTATGTTTATGGAGCTCCATTCCTAGCGCTGGTACATACTTGCCAGCATAGGATTCGCCGGCTACGTACAGTGGGGCTACCCGGAGATCAGGGAATATTTGCAAGAACTGGTGCACCGTTGAAAATAAATGGCTGCTGTACTGAAATAATACATATCAATGTATAAGGACTTCATTGGTAGATACAGTTAGCTATGGATGGATTAACTGAAAGTAGAATTTTCAGAATAAATTTATTGACAACTGCAACAAACACACACACAAAGCAAATACAAGAAACATAAAATAGAACAATAATAACAGATTTAGTATGTATGCTGTAGCAGTGCAAAGGGCCATAGCTCAGCGACATTATTGTTCAATGAACAAAACGCTGATTTTCAGCTAAAGCCTAAGGGGGTTAGGTATCCACTGCAGATTATATTAACATAAAATTATAAATTAACCCTCATTTTTAATTAAAAATAAAAACACAACTTGAAATTGAGTTGAACAAAACCTAAAATAAAACAGAAAATTAAAATTTGAATATGTAAAAAATAAATTAAATTAAATTATATAATTAATCCCTAAATAAATAAAATAAGAAATAAATTATAATTTCATCATCACAACTCTTTGTAATGAGCCCACTGCAGCGCATGAGTCTCTCCCTTGGGTGAAGAGGAGGTATAGGCCATAATCCACCAAGCTGGCCCAGTGCTGGGTGGTGGATGCCAGAATTTTTAGGGCGCCTAGATGGCTTCCACGATGGTCCACGATGGTCGTCGATAGTCGATGTTGAGGCAGATTTTTGTCTTTAGACATTATTAGTCGCTTTAAACTACACGTCTATGAAGAGGGATATTTCGACAGCGCGATCTCCCTACGAAGTGCTTCCCTCCAAAAAAAAACTTTATTATGCTAATAAAATAAAGTTTTTTTTATAAACTAAAAACGAGCCTAGTGGACTCTTACCGTAGCCATATCACTGACGAGGCCATGGACACTTTCTGTGAAACTATACCCGGTTCCCACTGGACTGTCGATGAACAAGAGCGAATGATCTTTCTGCCATGTTAAGGGATTTCCTGAAAGCAATGTGTAGTTAAAATCTTTTATTTGTCTACATATTTGGTCAAAGCATGAAATGAGAATCAAATGACTAGAGTAGCGAATACTTTGGAAAATTGGTAAGTATTATGTGTCGTAATTATACCTAGCAGAGAATATGAAATAAAATCAGAAAAAAACGTCAGATTCCGGTCGTTAATTGTGCTCCTGTGAGTAAAGCCAATTGCACATTCTAGCTACTAGAGTGGTCACATTGCGTATTTTGCGACAGCAAAACTTTACTTGTATGAAAAATGTTTCTATACTTTAGGTATGTGTGAATCTCAATCCAACAAACCATAAAAATCAAACACATTAACGTTTCGATTTCTCTTCCATAGCGAACATTCTCTAACATAAGAAGATATTACTATGGAACATTACCTTTAAAAAAACATACTTACTCTGCAGTTTATTGTCCACTACGCGGAATGGCCCAAATTCATCAAACAATCCCGTCAAACTGGACGCTCCAGGGCCACCCTGAAGCCAGATGATGCACGGGCTTTCATTCACAGGTTTTCCCTCCACGGGAAAATACCAGAAGAACATATTAGAATTGTACGTCTCGTTCACTGTAAGAAATCCTGAATAGCTCTCCACACCCAGAAACAATTCTGGATTCACTTTGGACAGTTTCCGAGCTTCTTTTATTTTCCCTTTTAGGATATACGGTGTCAGAATTAACGCAGTTCCATTATCAACCGCCTTATGTGGGGGGATACAGGATTTGTTTCCACTGTCAACATCGTTACCTATCTTGGCTGAATTTGAACAGTTGATTCCATTCTCTATGTTATTTTCCGTTGTTTGGTTTATAGTCTCGATCGAGGTAACTTTTGGGTCAATTATCACGGGTGCAGGAGTTTTTGTCTCATTTTCAATGATTGTATTGTCTATTTCATCTAGTTTCGTATCTAATGCTACTCGGCCAAGAGCGCTAAAATATTACAAGTTATTAGTGCGAAGAAAAAAGAAGAATCTGGGTGAAACTCACTTTTGAGGAATTATAATACACATCGCTGTACCGTCAAGTCTTAGTTGTATGAAGTCAGCTCAACGAGGAAATTACTCGGAGATATTATAACATTCGTTGGGTCCATTCTGATTTGCTACAAAATTGCAGAGGTACAAAGTACTTACTTAAAATATATTAGAAACTTTATTAATAGGGATACTACACTCAATTATTACATCACTGATACCTACACGACATAAAGGTTATTTTCGAAAACATATTTCATCAAAGTAAGATAATGGATGATATTGAGAAACCAACATTTCGTTACTTACCTTGTAAACAATAAGGTCACAATCGAATAAATAACCCACATAATAAACTGTACTCGATATTAAATTATTTAAATTAATTACTATCTACACGAGACGAACAAGTTAATTACACTAGATAATCGGTCCACACAATTCACATGTGTCATAAATCATACATAGCTGAGTTTTGATTCATTCTGTACGAAATTTCATTAAATTCTCAGTCCGGTTTATTATTGAAGTTATCAGTGTGAACTATTTGATCCCTATAATATACTTGGGTAAGCGTTTATCGGGAGTACGGCGTAGTATAATCGTGACAAATAGCACCGCTCTCAGCTAATTACTTCACTAAACTATACCTACACATAACTAGTAACACGTGAAGGTTTCTTGGAGATTAATTAACCCACATTCATATTAAGGTAAGGCAGGGATATTAAAATTGGAGCAGTCTGATCTGATATAATTTAAATTTTCTACAATATATCGCAATTCTCTGTAGTAGGTATGTCGGTAGGTGTAACCTATAATCATCAATTAAGGCTCTTATTTATATAATTGTTTTTGTAAAAAAATGTAGGAACGTTTGTATTATTTTAATATAATATGTGAAACAAAACCTATTTATTTATTTATTTTTAGTAAGACCAACAGCCATTAATATTATTAATATTACCTACTAGTCCATGCTTGACTGGGAGCGAAAGAAAAACATACAATGTACCAGCTGCTTCTCTTCCCGAGCATACTGTAAAAGTCAGTTAAGGGACAGAGGTTTTATAGGCATTTTTGTGGGCGATAGGCTGACCCCCTGTCACTGCAATAGCCTCTCTCCATCATTATAATACCTCCTTTGTCAAACGTGACATCAGATGGTTTTATAACCTCTGGTGTGCTGCCTACCCCTTAATGGATACAGGCGTGAAGTTATGTATGTATGTATGTAAGTACCTATTAATTTAAAACAGAGAAAATAAAAATCAGTTTGTAAACTTATTTTTGTTTTTAATGTAACTAATAATCAACATAAAATAATTTAAAGACACATTATGGCACGACTGTGAAATACAATCCAAGTATTAATTTAATTAAATATTGGACCTATTATTTACTAAAACATCTCTTATATTAACTAATATATCTCCTATTCTAGACATTTGTGTGCGTATGCCTTCCATAGTTTCTGCCATTCTTTGGGAATTCTCCAACTTTCGCTCCTCAATTCTGAGAAATTCTAATGTTGTTTCATCCACTGCTGAAACAATAAAAAATATACACTACACGATTTTTAACGAACCATTAATAAAAAAGACTGTATAAATATATGTGACTTTTAGTACGGTATCTAATAAATTCAACTCGAGGTAACTGGAGGGAGATCAGGTAATTGTGAAAATAACACGGGATGGAGCTAATTGGAGTTTTTGGACAAACTTTGTTTGCAATACCTACATCACGTGATCGTGATCACAAATTTGTGCCTTTTAAACCCCCTTGTATCTTGTAAAATTGTTCTTATTTATTAAATCCACACTTACCTATAATTCCTATACCATGCTATAATATATAGGCTCTTTTTTATGAAGATCAAAATATTTTAGAAGAAGGTTAAGAATGAAGTGTGGATTCAATTTATGAAAAAAAAAAAAATTGTTGGGTAAATTGATATTTTATTATTCTCATAAGTAAACAACATTTTAGTTTAATCTGTTATTTAAGACTAAATAGCAAGAAATAAAAGCATTTTAAAAACTATTTCTATTAAGAAATACGTTAAGACCCGATTTTTCGATAGTCAAAAGAATTGTGAAATTTCAATTAAAAAAAAAAATGTATTTTTTTGTCATAAATTGAATCAACATATTATTCTTAACGTTGCCTTAAAATGTTTTCATCTTCAAAAAAATCACCCTGTTTACCTATACTATCTATACTTATTTATCCAGGTAGGGTTGACATAGAATAGCCATATTGTCCCTGGATAATCTTGCGGTAAAATACGACCAAACCTAGTTATAACGGTACCCCTTCTAGGTATGCAAACCCGCTTCATATAAAATATGCTGCCAAATTTAAGCGTTTCGATGGTTATGTGTTCCGGCATTTTTTTATGAAGAGCGACTTTTTTCCAAAGCCCGCGTGCCGTCACTTTCGATATCATCTTTAATACCATCAGGTAACATCGAAGTAAATAAGTAAAACGTTTATTTGGTACAAAAATCAAACGCACTGCCGTCCTACCAAAAAAGGCGGCAAAATTTTGCCATTTTTGGACTACCTAGCTTATAAAAACCTTGGCAAAATTCGGCATCTACCAATCTAAGAACCATTTTTTTATCTCAACTCGTTTCTGAGTTACGATTAGCAAATTAACACTTAAATAAAATATTTTCTAAGATAATCTACACATTTTTAGTGTCGATATTACTTATTAATACTTATTATTATTACTTATGACTTATTTTTTATGCCTAACTACATTTTTTGAATCAAATGTGTATACTAAGTAAATGCTACAATCCACCTTCTATTGAACAAAATCAAAAGATGTGAGCTATCTTACATACAACTCTAGAAAACAAGTTTGGCGGGTTTTTGACTCTTTTCTCGAAAATATGATTTTCACTTAGCGGCCTTTTACGGTAGGACAGCAGCGCAGGTTTAGTCACCAATAAAAAAATATACCCAAAGTCTATCTATTGAACTTCGGCTATAAAGATTTCGTTCCAATTTCATCATAAGAAAAAAAATTGTTTGAAGTTCCAATTGAACTCGTAAACCATGTAATGGGAATTAGACAGAAAGAACATTTCACACTATGTCAGAAAAATCCAATAATTACTTTGAAAATTATAAAATCAAATAATTTCGGATGAGTTTCTGCTCTTTTGGTTTACTTCGACTGTCGATTACCTACTATTATTTGTTAGACATGATAAGGGAATCGTCGAGACTCGAGACAGCAAGTTTCCAAGTAAACAGTCTAAAATATCGTATTACAAGAAACTCGTATCATTTAACGTTTTATTGATGAAGAAAAGAACATTTTAGCAGATATTTTATAAGTATGAAGCCATACAAGAATGGATACGTAAATGAAACAGTATCTAACAAAACAATGTCATACGCAAAGTTTCGAAAAAAAATTACTAAATATTAGCAGTGGTCACAAGAGATATGATCATGTCTTCGATTGATTGTCCTTAGAAAGGCAAAAGATCAGCAAGGAGGTGTTTAGTGGGTAAGAGTCCGCACATTGTTGCCACTGTCGGTGGGGTTGTCTCCCGTGCAGGGCCCTGTCGTATTTCTGAGTAATCAATCACCTCCTCTCCTCTTGAGATTACCTTAGGGTCTCTGTGGGGTTGTCAAAGGTTCCTAGGCGGAAAAAAGACATGATCCCCATACATCTCAAATTGAAAAAACCAAAAAAAGATAGACCACTAAAAAGAGTAGTGTCTAGGTAGAAAAGAAAAAGCGCGCTCGGAAACGGACGTGTCTCACATTACAGTATAGAATTAAATTTAATTCGTGATCCGCGCTGCACGTCACTATGGCTATGGGTTCGGAAAAATTCATAGCCAATGAGTTGTTGGCGTTCATCCAACACGCCATCGACACGATGGATGAAGTCAGTATCTTGCAAATCTGCAAGTCTGGCTTCACACAGGAAGAGATAAGCAGCGGAAAGGCGCTTCTGTTCCAGACGTGTAGTTTTAAGTATATTTTATATATGTTAGTTTAAGGTATATATATATCTATGGGCCCTTTGTTTATACAATTTACCACCTTGTAAACTTAGTGTTGCCTGGAATAAATGATTTATTATTATTTTTATTATTATAATGCTTCAATGGATATGAGACATTACAAAATAATCTCAAAGCAAAAAGAAAGTATAAGAGATAAATTATTGTTTAAAACCTATAATATTAAGTATATCAATTTTGTGCCATAAATTTTTAAAGTCCAATTTCCTTGAACTCGTTTTTTTTCTTCACTTTTTTCCCCACCCATATTTCAGTTGTGATATTTCTGTCAGACAGAAATTGTTCTGATACAAGAATTTCTGTCTGTTATCTAAATAAGTCGAGGTTCCTTCTTTGTTTGCACGGACAGCAGTTCAAAGACAATGTTGCGCGGCATTTATCTATAAATGTTGAAATGCTCAGTAACTTTAGTTTTTACATGAGTGACTGACCCAGCATTTAACTTCAATGTCACCTGACGGTAAGTGAAGATATGGTCAAAGACCACAATGAGCAAACGGGTTTAGAAGGGCAAAAATAAACGTAGCAGACCTACTCTTGTTTTTTTGATGTCAATAGATTTTTGTCATATTAGGTACATAGCCATAACAATATCAGTTTTTTTTAAATTCATTTTATAAAAAATATTTAGATTTTTTATAGGTAGGTATATCGCAATTACCTTCATCATCATCCATAATAGGCTTCTCCTCTGCAGGGCTGCTTGGCCCGGCTCCATCATCTATATCAGACTCCTCAAACTGTAAATTTTGTATACTAAGCCGATGAGACTGGTTACCTGTGTTAAAAATGAGTCATTATAGAAAATTCGTTATCCATTAAATTAATTTATGTTTAATAGCAAATACCGCAAAGTACTTATAAAATTATACAGGGTGTAACAATATTCAAAAAAAATTGTATTTAACAATGCTTAACCAATCTTAAATAACTGAAAAAAAGAGGTCCTGGTCGGGTGATGATTTTCATTAGCATATTTTTCAGTTATTTATACAGGGTGACTGGTACATGACCCGCCATAGGAACAGAGCGTGTAGATGGGATCATTTGCAAGTATTTAAAGCCTATGGGTTAAGTCTTATAGTTTTGGAGATAGTCTTATAAGTCTTATAATTTTGTACAGTTTTGATTTTTTTACAAAAGTTTCTCTTTAGACCCGCACAATAAGTCCTTATTTTTTTTATAAATTATCGTTAATGAGTAACTTATACGTGCCTGTGCTTAAGTATCATAGGGTTTCCGACCGAAATAAAGTCTCAGAAAAAAAGATATTGCCCTTGAAAAATCACAGAAGGGACAAAAAATCTCAAAAGCAAAATTTTCAACACATTAAAAAAACAGCAGGGTTTTGTAAATTTATTTTTCTTTAAAAAACTTCTTTGTCATAAATCTTTCCAAAAATACCAAATTTAAAACAAAAACATATTTTATTTTAATGCCAAATTCTCTTAATAACATACGGTTGATCTTAGCGTAAAAAAGGCAAAATATAACAGCCCACTTCCTGGCCGTAACATAAATGAACTTTACTCTGTAATTACCGATAAACCTATGAAAAACGAGTCTCCTTATTCCCTGTAGCATTAAAATGAAATATGTTTTTGTTTTAAATTTGGTATTTTTAGAAAGATTTATCACAAAGAAGTTTTTTAAGTAAAATAAATTTCCTACCGGTTTTTTTTTTCAAATATGTTGAAATTTTAGTTTCCGAGATTTTTTTCCCTTTTGTGATTTTCCAATGGCAATATCTATTTTCTGGTAATTTATTTCCAGCAAAAACCGATGTAACTTAAACACAGGCACGTGTCACTCATTAACGATAATTTATAAAAAAAATTAGAGTGTAAAAAAAAGTTTTCCGAGTGTAAAAACAAACTTTTGGAAAATAATCAAAAAAGTACAAAATATGCGTATCTCCAAAACTATAAGACTTCCCATTGAAAGTAGGCTTTAAATACTTGCAAATAATCCCATCTACAGTCTCTGTTCTTATGGCGGGTCATGTACCAGTCACCCTGTATATTAAGTAAAGTATTACAATTCGAGTTTACAAGGATTTAAGAACAATTCAATAGTACCATCAAAAGACCCTAGAGGTCGCGGGCTGCCTGGCGGAAAAATATGCACCAATAATGCCACCTATATATATTTAAGTTGTATTTCAGAATTCCTATAAGTAATAGAGTATTTATAAGTTCTAAGTTAAAGTTTATAATAAGTATACATATAAGTTCAGTTTTTGTTTGTGTATTGATATTAAAACATTGATAGTAATATTAACTTAGAAACATACACACATACATAACTTCACGCCTGTACGTATCCCTTATGGGGTAGGCAGAACACCAGAGGTTATAAGACCATCTGATGTCACGTTTTACTTTGGAGGTATTATAATGATGGTGACAGGGGGTCAGCCTATCGCCCACAAAACACGCCAATAAAATCTCTGTCCCTTAACTGACTTTTACAGTATGCCCGGGAAGAGAAGCAGCTGGTACATTATAGGTTTTTCTTTCGCTCCCAGTCTAGCATGGAAGCAACTTGGAAACAATTTATGTATTGAATATCAAAACTGTAAAGAAGGTAACATTATGTGAAATACAGCATATTTAAATCAAGAAGTAGTATCAAACTTATGGTGTATCAAACAAAACTCATCAAATTATTTGTGACATTCACACAACATAAAATATCAAGACCATCATATCTGCAATCAAGAGCCTGTTGGGTTACTTATGATAATAAATAATAATAATTATTATATATAATAATTTCTCGACGACCGGCTGGTGTATCGGTAACATACATTGCCTTCTATACCAGAGGTCCTGGGTTCGAATCCCGGCGGCGGCGGATATTTGTGTGATGAACACAGATATTAATCGTCAAGTCATGGATGTGTATATGTTTATTTAAGTTTACTCTAAGAAAAAATATGTATTTATTCAATATGTATGAATATATATTTCTCAAGTATATCAGTTATCTAGTATCCATAACACAAGTTCTGTAAGAAACTTAATTTGGGCAGATAAAGTTGTGTGAGTGTCAGAAATATTTATTTATTAATGTATTTATTTGATTGGAGATTTTTTGTGGGCGATAGGCTGGCCCCCTGTCACTGCAATAGTCTCTTTCCACCATTATAATGCTTCCAAATTTGTCAAACGTGACATCTGATGATTTTATAACCTCTGGTAATCTGCCTACCCCATAAGGGATACAGGCGTGAAGTTTTGTATGTATGTATCATAAGTATAGGGTAATTAAACAATGTAAATTTTAAATAATACATAAGTATCAACATTTGTTGTAATTTATATGTCAATAAAATAGAGTAAATTGCTGGTTCAGTGGTAATATTTTAAACATTTATATTTTTAATATACTATATTGTAAGCATCATCTATTATGGACAAGACTAATTTCCAAAATATTGTGTTGCCTCAGCAAAGGAATGTACAGGAATGATATGATGTATAGAAATGAATGCATTACACTGTGTTTTAAATTTTTTTTAGGATGGACCATGGTTACAACATTTATGGTTATTAGTCAGAATTTGGTTAGTTTGGCAAACAAACCTTTCTGCACTTGGCTGGGTCCGGGTGTATACAAGCATACCCCATAATTCCCCTGTGAAGTGTCAATAACACAAAATCATTTTAGCTACATACTATCATTTTCATTTTAGCTACATACTATCATTTTTACTACATAGTTTTTTTCAGTTTAGGTATGTTATTATGAAACAGAGTTGCTTACTCAATCTGCGCTTCTTTTCTGTTGGAACATAATCGTCTTCTTCTTCAGATTCCTTTAAAAATTAAATAATCTATTTAATAAAACCATATAACTGCGGATTAGTTTCATTGTCAAGTTTTTTTTTACTTTTCATTATAATTATCTATATTTAATATCATTTTACAGTAGAGTCCGATTATTATGACTCCGCTTATATTGACCAACTGCTCATTATGACGAGTTTACACAGTGAAGTTTGGTTTTCATATAAATTATAATTATAAGTCGGATATAATGACTTCGCCTATAGTGACATATCGCTTATTGTGACCCTTTTTTATCAAATTTTGTCCCCTTATACTGACGGACGCTATGATTTCTAACACCTTTGGCAGTGTTCGGGAGAGTCATGTTATACCCAGACTTTCGGTGCGTGAAAGGCTTTTTTGATTTGAGTCTCAGAGCTTAGATTTACTTATTGAGTCTACTTATTAATATCTACTTTGATTTAACTCTATTTTATTCCTCTCTATTAAAACAAATCACATCTAACTTAAACAGTTTATTCATTCTTGCAGTACCTATGCTTTGTATGACGTCCATTTGTTTCTTATTTCCCTTCAATGTCATTATAAATGGATTCCACTGTATATAAAATGTATTTGCATGAAATGCATGATGTTCCTATTAACATCTGTTTCTATTATAAATCTAGTTTTCTATAGTTTAGAAACTTAAATATATTAATAAAATATTGAATTTTTACCCCGTCATCAGGTGGGTCAGTTTTAATAACTACTTTCTCTATGGAACTATCTCCAATAATACTTATAATGGTTTCCTCCATTTCATTTAGAGGTAAAACACCATCCGGAGGCTGTTTGTTGGTTTCCCGGGCAACTTTGAGCTCTAAGGCTCTTCTGCGAACTCTATACTTCCAATCACACCAGTACTGTAACCAAAACCAATAATTTAGAAAGTAGGCTAGAAAGCTTTGCTGAATGTACAAATAATTTAAAATGAACTAAGCTTATATTACAAACCTTGGACCAACCTTTTCCATCCTTGGTTGCCCCATTTTTTATACCATTCAAAAGTTTAGAACAATCATTCCATATTTTTAATGTAAGTAGTTTTCCTCTTCTACCGCGAATCAAGCCTTTTGCCAGTTCCTGATGTTCTTTGAGAAAGTTGAGTAAACTTTTTAATTGTTCCAAACTCACTTGCTTACGAGTCTTTTGACCTAAGAATAAAGTTTTTAACAAAATGAAATTAACCATTATTCACAAAACCCTCTACTTCTTGTAAAAATAATTGGCTAGTTGTAACAAAAATATATTTGCCAAAGTTTTGATTAAATCTCCGATTTGAGAAACGATTCAATACCGATAAAGAAACGGCCGTAAAAATATATATTTAACCAACTTTTTGTTTGCTGATAATATATTATTAAGTATCTCATTTGTGGTATGGTTACCTGACTCCATTGTTGCTAAGCGATATTGTTATTTTTGAAAGCAATTTGATGTAATGTGCAAATAAGAATTTTTGTTTATATTGTCGATCGATTTATCTCGGATGGAATTACTTCTTGCTTGTTTGTTTGGGATTGTGTGCGAGTAAAGAAAGTGATTGTTCTCTCTCTTTCGCTCGCCAATCAAATCACAGACAGACGGTAGCTGCACTATTCTATCTGTCACTGACTGTCAGTCATTTACCTTAGCAATAAAAAATATATAAATTATATTTTATGCATGCCAGTTCCAAAGAAAATATTACATTTCATAAATATTAAATTACAATTCTCAGTCTTTGACTAGAGATCGTTGCCACGACGACACAGTAAAAATCCAGTTTTTGAAGCTGGTAGGCTTTTACAATGGTTAGTCCGCTTAGTATTGAGGGCTAGTTGCCATTCAGCCCAAAAAATTGAATGAGTTCTCTAGATATAATGTCTTTGAATGAAGTTGACCTTGACTGTAAAATAACTATGGAGCAAATCGACTAGACTGCAACTTATATTGACATCACACCAATACGTTGTATGTTTATACATGTCTTTGCAAAAAATTGGGTCTAAAAATTGAGAGAGTTTTTCCTTCGGTATCGCAATGCTTAATTCCTTCCTTCAACATTGTTTTTACCCGGGCGCCACACTTAGTTTCAAAGATTTGCACAAATGTTTGACGACTTTGCAAAGTCATTTGAACACATATTGACGTAACCTGCCAGACTTGCTTCGCAAACACTTTTCTCCACAGTAGGTATGCTAGTAGACAACAAACAAGATGGACAACGATTTTGTAGACTCAGTTAGCCTGTATTATTTGTATATATGTAATTATATTTTTTTATTTGTTATTTTTCGGGTTCCATGTACATAGTTGCCCCTGTAACAACTCTACAAATTCCAGAACGCACTCGCTGCCCCAGTCCATTATATGGCCGCATAAATACATAACATGCACACAACCGTCCCGCTCAACAACGCTCGAGCAACTGGACACTGAACAAGTGTGGCAGGCCACGCAAACATTTGCACACATTCAACTTTGAACGCTTTGATGTATAGAAAAAGACCGACACCGGATGGCAAAGTGCAAAGCTTTGTGCAAACGTTGAATACATATGCAAAGTCCAGCGCCACACATTTGTGCAAACATTTGTTCAAACATTTGTTTAAACATTTGAAGCTAAGTGTAGCGCCGACTTTAGATTTCTATCTCTACCCAAAAAGGTTGGGTTATCCGTCTGTCATATATGTCAATGGTCATAAGTAGTGATAGCAAAGACTCGAGCCTTTTAGCCCTTTTTTGAAACTCGCCGCGTTATTGCGATGGCTTGGAGGCTAAAAGGCTTACCTAATAGCCCGCAAGCTCTCGAGGCTAGTCCTAATTATGGCTTTTGGCTCGAGAAGCGTGAAGCCTAAAAATTTGTGTGCCTTCTAATAAAGCTTTTTTTTAAGCTTTTTTTAGCTTTTATTTTAAGTTTTTTTTAATCAATATATATAAAACTGTTCCGTTACTGACTGAGTGACTGAGGTACTGAGTGACTGAGTGACTGACAGACAACGTACAGCCGTAACTACTGGGCGTAGTGAGCTGAAATTTGAAACATACATTCTTTAGGGGATGTAGGGGTGCACTAAGGAAGGAATTCCCGAAATTCCCACGGGAACGGGAAATATAGTACTTTTTAGTTTGTATGAAAAATCTTATTCCTTGAGTGCACCGATGTAAAAATTGGTGTAAAGGTTTTTCAATGTGTGTCTGGTTGTGTTATGAAAGGAATTCCCGAAATTCCCACGGGAACGGGAGATATATGATGTTTTAGTTTGTATGAAAAATTCCCATCCCTTGAGTGCACGGATGTGATACTTGATATAAAGGTTCCTCAATAAGTGTCTGTTTGTATTATCGAAGGAATTCCCGAATTTCCCACGGGAAGGGGTTGAACTTTTTAGTTTGTATGAAAAATCTTATTCCTTGAGTGTACGGATGTGATACTTGGCATCAAGGTTCTTCAAAGAGTGACTGGTTGGGCTACGAAAAAAATTCTCAAAATTACTACGGGGACGGGAAATATATGATTTGTATGAAAAAAACTTATTCCTTGAGTGCTTGGGTGTGATACTTGGTGTAAAGGTTCTTACAGTGGATGTCTGGTTGTATAGTTTCTGAAATTTCCACGAGAAGGGTAGTTAAGCGCATACGAAGTTGCAGGATAAAGCTAGTTAATTAATAATCAATAAAAGAAAAAAGGAATCGTTTGAGCAATAAACGCATACAATCATCAATGTGCCTCTTATCCTGGTTAAACGTTTGTGAAACCTTTGCTTTATTACATTTTATTCAATCATGTACGAGTAGGTAAACCTACTTATTATAAATGATAATAACATAACATTGAACTTTAATCAATAATGCCTTCCCATTAACCTGATCCTGAAAAGAGACTTAAACTTTTTTTTCGTTCGACGATAGTCTTCAAAAAAGGCTTGAGTAAAAAAAAGCTCGAGCCTAAAAAAGGCGCAAGGCCTTTTTTAATAAGCAGCTTTTAGTAGTCCTATTTTATGAGTCCGCCTTAAGAAAAGGCTTGTAAGCTTTAAATTTGAGACTAAAACGCTCGAGTCTTTGCTACCACTAGTCATAAGCCGGTCTTATAGAGTAGAGTTCAGATTAAAGTAACTTTTTTTGACAGATTTGTAACAGTCAAAAATAAAGGGTCACCTCATTTTTTTCAAGTAACTTTAAAACTATACATGCTAGCTCTTTGAATTAAAAAGAATCTGAAAGAATTTTTGATAACTGTTAAAATAATTCATAGTTTATTCAAAATAATATTTTATTTATTCGAAAATATTGAGGTGGCCATGTATTTAATAATATCAAGATAACTAAAACTAAGGAACATTTTTTCAAACAAAATAATGTTATTTTTGTTGTTTATTATGTTGTTTTGTTGTTTATATGTTTGTTATTTTTTTGTATAAATACATGGCCACCTCAATATTTTAATAGGGTGAGTGGGGGCAAGATCGAACGGTATTTTAATGAGATGAGGAGTGTTGTTTTTGAATACATGTGAAACACTACATATTATTCAAAATTTAAACTTGATGTCTTGTGAATGACAATCAGAGAGTATATTTTTAAACTAATTTGTTAAATTTTATTTAAATCTATATCTATTAAATATCCAAAAGAATCAGTTGTACCTAGCTTTTAATGAAAGTTACAGGATGCGGGGTAAGATAAAAATACTTGAAGAAACACGCAAAAAGTCAGATTGTATAAGTTTGTAAGAAAAACATGTTTCTGTGCAATAACCTTCAAACGTTGACTCAGGCACAGGAGAAAATTAAATAGCGGCTTAAACAGTGCTGCAAGCACTTAAAAAAATCTGCAAGATATGGCGTTATTGTTGACTTTCTGTCTTACCCCATTTTTCATCTTCCCCCACTTACCCTACTTTGGTTTCCTCCACGGACCCCTTTCAAGGTTTGTATGCGATCAGGCATACTAAAAACCAACTAAGTGTCCCATTCTATGCAAATGGCAACAAGATGTTTGAATTGAATTGAATTCATCAAGTCGTGTTGAGGTACCAATATTCTCCCACTCTTCAATAAGGACGGGTTCATTAAGGTTTTAAAGCTGCAAGTGACAGAGGTGGTTGGTTTCGCTTTCTGACTAGCCTTCCGAGCTCGTCCCATGCATGCTCTATGGGATTCATGTCAGGAGTCCTCGCTGGCTAAGCTATAAGATCGATACCAACTTATTGAATGTATTGTCTCACAGATAATGCTTTATGACGGCGAGCATTATCGTGCATAAGAAGTGAATTATCGCCCATATTTATATGGAAAGGACCTGCATGTTCATTCAGGATTTCCATTATGTACCTTTCCGCTGTTAGTGCAAGGCTCCATGTCTACGGCGCGGCGCCGTTTGCCGTGTGACGGTACGGCACCGTCGCCGCCAGAATGCGCGGCACGGCGCCCTCCATGGCGCATTACGCAGGTCGCATCGCTCATTGTATTGCTCATTGCTCTTTGCTTTTGGTTTTCACCGGCGGAATGAGCGACACGGCGCCGTGCCGTGCATTTCGTCGGCGCCGTGTGCCGTGCCGGCAAACGGTGCCGCACTGAACATGTGTCCAAGCCCTAAAGTTGCCATTTTCAATGGCAGTCCTTCTGAAAAAATGCAGGCCCATACGTGGAGGGACCCGCCGCCATAGGACATCGTTTCATTAAAACATGCTTGAACAAAACCTTCTCCAGGACGTCAATACACCCTGTCCCTTCTATCGTTCACGTATAACGCGAATCTCAATTCGTCCGTAAACAATACACGTGCCCAATCTTTTTCGCTCCAAGTAGCGTGTTTCGTTGCAAAATGCGGTCTTGCAATTTTATGGGCTGGTCTGTATGGTGTGAGGTTAGATTCTGCCAGGCGTCTTCTTACTGTATCATCACTAACATAATCTATTCTGGAGTGTAAAAGATGGTGTTGGATCGCAACCGCTGTTAGATGTCGATTCTGTTGTGTAGTCGTGACGATAAGTTGTCTCTGGCTGTTATACACCTTGGACGACCGTTTCCTGGTTTTCTTAGATGTTGTCCAGTTTCTTCATATCTTCTCAGCACTCTTTGCACCGCGGAAATCGTCACACCTCTGCTTCTGGCCACTCTGCGCTGGTTCAGTCCAAGCTCCAGTATGATGATGATTCTGGTGCATTCTTCCAATCTCAGGGGCATGATTTTATGCAAATTACTCGCATTAAATAGTGCAAAATCAATTAAACAAAAAACATCAAGTCAAAAAAGTCAAGTATTTGAAAAAAGGATTCGCAAATTGAAAATGCAACGTTTTTATTTTAAAAGTAATTTATGCTCCCATTTCAGGATAAAATGTGAAATAAAAACTCGCTTGTAGTCCGCATATCTTCTCTGGGTTTAATTTCATAAGCAAGAGAAGTTAACTTTATGATTTCTTAAAGATACCAGCTGTTTTCATGGCGACCTTTTATTTTTGCGGACGAGTGTAGTTACATTTATATTTCTTGGTGGTAGGATCCCTTCTGAGTCCGCCTGGCTAGCGACCACCCTTTATATAAAGTCTGCCGCCAAATGTTACCGCTCCAGCGGTAATGTGTTCCGGCAATATTGTATAAGGAGCCAGTTCCTTCCTAAACCCGTGTGCTTTCATCTTCGACCTCATCGTCACTTACCATCAGGTGAGATTGAGGTCAAACGCGGGTTTAGTCACTTATAAAAAAAAAAAAGTTATTTGTAGTACGTATTCTATTATTGGAATAGGTAACTACTTTTGATATAGTCACAGCTCTGCCGGAAGAAATGTCTTTTAGAAATAAGCTGTACCTTTTGACATAGATATATTAATATCAAAGTTGTTTTACCTTCAACTCCAAAGATTTAAATCTATCAATGAAATGCCGCGTCGTAGTATCGTACCGTGCGTAGAATCAACAGTGATAATTTGTAAAAAAGTTTGAGGTATCTTTATTTTTTTCTACGGAGCGAAACTTAAATTGACGACCACTTTGGCGATATGGGGTAAACCTGTCTGCCTCAGACGCTTGTGGTTGCAAATTCGTTTCCCGCACGGAACAAGAAAACAAAAGTTGTCCATGCTGGGTGTTTATCTATTTATGTATTTATATTCTAGGTTCCCCCTAGATCGCTACATTGTATCCCATAACACAAGCTATGCTTACTTTGGGGCCATGTAGTTGGTGTGATTGGAAAAATATTGCTTAGTATTGAGCTCCTTTTACAATCCACCTGTATATCAACTCTACTACTTTATTTTTATTTATTATTTTTATTTGCTTGGTGGTAGGATCCCTTCTGGGTCCGCCTGGCTAGCGACCACCCTTTATATAAAGTCTGCCGCCAAATGTTACCGCTCCGGCGGTAATGTGTTCCGGCAATATTTTATAAAGAGCCAGTTCCTTCCTAAACCCGTGTGCTTTCATCTTAGACCTCATCGTCACTTACCATCAGGTGAGATTGAGGTCAAACGCGGGTTTAGTCAATTATAAAAAAAAAAAAAAAAATATCTTTGTGTACCTAGGTACCTGAATAGGAATTCAATTAAATTCAATCATTTTATTTATCTATTAAAGAAATAAAAGCTCTTTGAAACTAAACAGTTTTGAAAACAACTGCCTTTGCAATGGATGCAATGGAAAAAATGCTTCATCATTACGAACCCAAATCGAAGAAACCTTGAAAACGTCATTTACTCATACTTACCTATGCAATTCAAGATTTACATTTATCGCGTGGTATAGGAAGTACTTCGATAATTTGCGCCTAGAACAATCTACACTGGGTTAAGTTTTTAAAATTTGAGGCTGAAGTTGGGCCTCTTGGTTCATACCTATCTACTTTCTTACAGTTCGTAAGTGCCTTATAAATTGAACGTAGAAACTTAACGTCTACTATGCCTTTTCGTACCAATAGCCGGCTGATAGTTTTTATGATATGCAAATATTTTAGATTGTGGTAAAAAAAGAATCAGTTTTCAATCCGTTGTCCCACACCACAAGCTCCTCATCGTTTGCGGTTACAAAGCCTGTGAAAATAAATAAGTACATAATAAGTACGTGATACATACCTATTATAAGATGGATTGACGACTTTTGTCTAAATTAAACATTCTACGAATGAATCACGCATGTTAATTAAAGTAAGCTTTTTTACAAGTGTGTAAAATAAAGTTTGTCAAAAATGTTTTATAAAGTCAGTTCTTCGTCCATCTGGTAATAACTAGATGCTAGAATTGCTGATGCGTTGCTGACCCTAGGTTTAAGTTTATGCTGGAAAAGTTTATTGCAGTAATTTCATTGACTATAGGTACCTCATTATCATTGCAGGATGAAAATATTGTTCCTGTGCTGCCTACATATATCTACCAAGATTAGGTTTATAGTAAATAGGACAAGTACCTCAATAAAAACGTAAAAATGGACTAATGGATAGGTTAGGGACTTGTCAAATGTAAGTTACTAGCGTGCCCGACTGTGTCAATAACACAGTGGTGCACCTCCCTACTCGCTCTGCCCCTCGCAGGTGTGAGGATTTGATAGAGAATGCGCGCGCAACTTCGGTCGGTACATCTACTCGATTTAGGATTCAGCGCTTTATTTTGAACGTTACTATTTTAATTAAATTTTTTGAATTATAGGGCTTTTGCACTTTTCGTCTGCAATAAGATAAATCTAACGCAGGTAAATATTTAATGGAAGATCCGAAAAAAAAATGTGTCGAAAGCTGCGATACAGATTAGGTAGGTACCTACTTACACAAAAATATAACATAGGTATACTTAAATTACTAAATGTAAATGACAGTATAAATATATAAAAAAATCAAGGAATGAAATTTCTACTTACTTTTTGAATAAGTTTACCTACTATTTATGACCTGAATCAAACTATTATCTATATTTCACTGTATTACTGAAAATGGTTCGTTGATTTCCGCCTATAAGTGTAATTTTATCAGTTGTTAATCAACAGGTACCTAAAGGTTACGGCAGATAAGATATTTGTTTGAAAACCAAAAGCGTGAATTACAGCGCTGAATATGAGGGAGTTGGTGAACAAATACAACGTGACAACAAAACAAATAAACCGAACCAAATTTGTTGATAATTCCGCCAAATAAAACAGTGTTTAGAAAGCTCAGTGTTATCTCGAAAGGGTATTTGACTCAAGTTTGCTTATGTCTGTAATGTTCACAGTATTGAACTAATTAAATTGCTCCGTTACGTTCCTGAAGGCATTGATTTAACGAAAGGGTTAACATCGATCTCGCGTTTCCTTAACCAATGAGACATAAAGCTGTGATTATGTTTTTAGAAATTTTCCGGTTTTTTAAACGGGTGAGTTTTGAAGTGTTATTATTCTTCATAAAAAAATTTTTTTCATATTGTAATTTTTTGTGTATTGAGAATACTCTAAAAAGAATAGAATCATGTAAACCCTTTTACAAAAATCTAAAATCTGACCTTTCCACCCCTTTATACATATAACGGAAACAGCTCTGTTTGTAAAGAAAAACCAGCACCGCATTTTTATCAGAAAGTTTCTTCGGGATGGCTCCCAGAATTTATAACAAATTGCCTAAAGCCATTAAAGACGTAAATAATTTTAATACTTTTAAGAACAAATTGAAATGTTTTTCACTTGATAAGTGCTATAACACATTATGTGACTACTTTAATGATAATGACGTAAACTTACGACCGCTGCCAATAAATTGTGACCATATTGTTAAACTAATGTAACTAATGACCTTGTATATTAAAATGAATGTTTATCAAATCAAATCTAAAGAAATATGACATATTATTTTTTCATGTAGGTACATGCCACTATGGCAGAATATGGCTTGAACTCAACCTTTGTAAAACATCCTTTGTACTACCTATATTCGTGCTCTTAAAATGAATTGAACTGAATTGTTTCGAAAGAAAAAGGATGAATCAAAGCAATTAATGAGCTTATAAAATCTACCTCTTTAATTAGATACTTTTTATCATAGACTAAAACACGTATGACCTCAATCTCACTTGATGGTAAGTGACGGTCGAAGATGAAAGCTTACGGTTTTAGGACAGAACTGGCTCTTCATAAAATATTGCCGGAACACATCACCGCCGGAGCGGCGATATTTGGCGGCAGATTGGTGGCATGAAGGGTGGTCGCTAGCCAGTCGGGCCCTAACGGGATCCCACCACTAAGCGGGGGTCACTCGCATTAGTCGCCCTTTACGACACACTAATCCAGGGGCCGTAGGGCTATTCTAAGCCAACCCTACATAGGCTAGTACTCAACGAAACAAAACCATTTACATCTATACTAATATAATCTATACTAATATATAAAGCTGAAGAGTTTTTTGTTGTTTGAACGCGCTAATCTCAGAAACTACAAGTGGGATTTGAAAAATTCTTTTTGAATTTGATAGTCCAACTCTTGAGGAAGGAAATTCCCACGGGATCAAAAGTTACGCGGGTAAAACCGTGGGCGGTGGCTAGTAAATCATAAAAAGAAATGAAACAAGAATACAAAATAAATACAAAAAAGAAAACAGAATGAAAAAAGAAATTCAATGCATTTTCAATCAAACAAAGAAAACAAGCAATAAAATAAATATGTAAAAAGTATTATTATCTTGTTAATTAAAGTATCGAGTAAAAACCTACCGATTGTTGGCATACGCTGCTTCAGCAATTTTTTTGTCTTTTATATTTTTTTTAAACATGCATAGCGTACTAAATTGTACTTAAAGGTTTTTTGATTGTCCTGACGTTTCAATCGTCAGATAAAAGTTAGCTGACAAATAAAGTCAAGAACAATAAATACGTCTTAATGTCTAGTAAATAATGTCTTTTTACGATTTTTTCTAATTCTATGAGACTGACAGAACGACAATAAAGTTGAGTTGAGTTGAGATGAGTGACACCAACTTGAAGCTGTCGAGTTATAAGTACTTCATTCATTAGATATTATAGATATATTAACCTGACCATTGTAAAACTTTTCCGTACCTACACCTTTTTTTAAATAAAATATATTATAACTCGAGTTTATTGTAGAATATCACAAGTGAACGGACTGCGTCGCGCTGTAGGCATTTATTTCAAAGATGCGGCCGAGTTGAATTACTGGAGGCTTTAAGTTATTGATGCAGACTTGCTATACTTCGCTTAATATTACCCAGAATATTCTTTCTTATAAGATGAAGTGATCAACGTATGAAATGGGTCAAGCAAGAATAGTGAGTTATTACACACTGTCTACGACTTTTTATAGATTTTTAAGGGTCTCGTAGTCGTGTTTGAAAACAGTATTTTTAAATCGATATTTTCACCGACTTCGTTGACAAAAACCTTAACAACTCAGTTCGTATAGTGATGTTTAATAGTCTTTAGGCTTAAAGACGGTCCCGAATATAAAGACAGACATACGCCCTCTAAGGCTGCAAACTGGACGGCAGCGACAGCGAGAGCGACAGCGGCGCGGGCAGCGACAGCGGCGCGGGCAGCGACACGGACAGCGATTTTCGCGTCACAATAGAAAGTATTGAGTTTGTATGAAACCGCGACAAATCGCTCGGGCGCCCGCTGCCGTCAAGAACGGCCCAGATTCCCCGTCGTCCCTGCCGTCCAGTTTGCTGCCTATAAGAGGTAGAGATGATGAAGATGGCAGAAGCAGCCAGGGGAGTGCTAAACTATACATTCTGAAATAAAATCTTTGAAGAAAATTAAGATCAAATTATTTAGGTTACAAATATAAGTAGAGTTTGTTAGTGCCTTCGGACCTTCTGCAAAATACATTGAGTAACTTATACGTAATCACGAAATCAAAAATATTTATACTTGTGAACAAATGTACCAAAGAGTCGCGTTACAGAAAGATATTTAGTTCATTATTGTCATAAAAAAATAGCAACGTGAATTCATCATAGCAAATATTTATAAGGTACCTACCTACATAGGAGAATGATATAAAAAGATTTATCGCGTTTAATTATAAGTATCTTACATTTTCCTCGACAGGAAGCGAGGTTTTCCCGCCATTTGAGCAGTTACAAAAATAATAGATAGTCACTCCATCTTTTTCTAACTCTACGCGTAGCTTAACGTTTAGGATTATTTTTGCGTTCAACTAATATTCAATACCTAAATTATTGACATGATTGATAAATTTATTATACACTAGGTACGCTTTCCACCACGTAGTATGGAGGATAAATGTCCCATCGCTGTTATACTTAAAAAAGCTATTGACAATACTTGCAGTTTTAGAACCTTTTTTTTACAAGATGAAATAATTTACGTTCCTCACCCCATGATCCTGCTACTCCGTGGTTTAGAATGTTTTTGGCATCATGTAGCAAATCAAAGATAACAATAATGCTCAATAATGTAGTAATGCTACAATTTTTTTCGTACTTAATAAGTACTGAAAGTTTCTTTGAAATTTTACAATACGAATTCTTTATATTCTTTTTTTTTCATAGACAATACTGATGTGGCGTGTAAATAGTCACATCATGTGGGCAATGCGGTTTTACCGAAATCCTATCTTCGGAGCGAGGCTTTACACAATTGATACAACAATAAAATCAGTAGTACTGACCTGTTGGCACGTTGGTTAGCAGATGGAAGCCCCGTAGTTTAAGTTTGAAGGTGGCAGCGGCACTCAATATATATCACCAGGAAGCAGCGAATGATTCACGAGCGGCGCGTTACGGAACGCTAGCGACACAGTACTGACTGCTTTTTACGAACAGGCCCGGAGGTCGCCGAGCGGGGGTTCGGCTCCTGCCATCGCAGCCGTAGGAAAGCACCACCGACAGTATTGCCATAATCAAAAATGCGTAAAAGCCTGAAGATTAATATATACAACTGCCAGCGGTGACGTTATTTAAAATTTGAATAATTATATTTAATTACTTATAAGTTGCCCAAACATGCTCCCCGCCTTGGAAGTTCATGAGAACTTTCAACAACAATGAAATGAAAGTAGGAATGGGCATAGTGAAATGATGAGCAAAATTTTAATAATCATTTTAAAGAAGCGGTCAAATAAGTAATCGATAATCAACCAAGGATCAAATATTGGTGCAACTAACCTGATTCGAAATTAAATAAAGAAAATAGCGGTCTGAAGACCATATCAGAGAATAATATGCGGTTCAAATCATATGCGGAGTAAATAATATGCGGAGAAAATATTATGCGGTTTAAATAATAATAATAATTTGTGCGGGTTTGTAAATTAAAGTTGATTTAAATTATTGACTTGGCAACGGGTATAACTTAGTGACAGGTCGTTTGTACGTACCTGACGCGGTTTTTACTACAGCCACCCGAATTATACCATCCGATCCAGGGAAAACTTCCGTGATAACGCCAAGCGGCCAACTTAAAGGTGGTAAATTATCTTGACCCATGAGAACAACAGTACCAATTACTACTGGCCGATCTGGCGTACACCATTTTTGTCGAACTTGCAGCGTGTGCAAGTACTCAATATGCCATTTTTTCCAATACGAAGCTACAAGCTGATCCAATAAGGTTTTACGGGCAGCTAATGACATGCGTTCCTCTGTCAATTCAGAGGAAGGCAAGTATTTAAGTGGAGTTGACATTAAAAAATGTGCAGGTGTGAGTACATCCGGGTAGGGATCAGTAGATATAACACAAAGTGGGCGAGAGTTCAAAATACATTCTATTTGAACTAATACTGTTAACATCTCTTCGTACGTGAGAAGCTGATTACCTATCACTCTAAATAGGTGAGTCTTAACGCTTTTAATATTAGCCTCCCATATTCCACCGAAGTGCGGGGCGCGCGGGGGAATCAATTTCCACTCTATGCGGTTTTTAAGAAGCTCTTGTTTGATGTCGTTTTGTACAGTCGAGTTAAGTAAAAATGTGTAAATTTCATTAAGTTGTGCCTTTGCGCCAATGAAGTTGGTACCATTGTCCGAGTATATTATAGACACCGGACCACGACGCGAAATGAACCTTTTAAAAGCGGAAAGGAAAGAATCCGTTGAAAGGTCAGAGACCAACTCAATATGGATTGCTTTCGTAACGAGGCATACAAAAAGGCATATATAAACCTTTTGCGAATGCTGACCTCTGCGACGAATAGGTATATACCGAATGGGTCCAGCAAAATCAACTCCGGTATGTACGAAAGCCTTGGCATTACGAACGCGAAAATCGGGTAGATCAGCCATTTTGGGTACCGGGTGATTAGGACTTGAATGAAAACATATATTACATTTACGACAGCGAGCGCGTATAACAGTTCTAGCGTCCAATATCCAGAACCTTTGACGAATGATGGACATCAGCAGCCCCGGGCCGGTGTGACAGTACGTTTTATGATAGTGATCGATCAACAAATCTACAAAGCGGCTGTGCTTCGGTAAAAGTGCAGGATGTTGAGCTTCATAAGGCAGATCTGATTTAGAAAGTCTACCACCGACGCGAAGGATTCCATATTCATCTATAAAAACAGATAAATTGCGTAATTTCTTTGAAGAAGGTTCTCCACCCTTTATTAAGTTAATGTCGTTTGAAAAATGAACATTCTGAATTAGTCTTATTATAAAGTTTTCTGCGGCTAAAATATTTTTAACAGATGAGTTAGCTAACCTCTTAGCAAATTTCAGTATGTACACAAAAGTTACTAATAATTTATGGTAAGAAGAAAAGCGGTTAATAATATTTTTGATAAATTCTGGTTCGACTACAAGAGTAGCAGCAAAAGTGTTTGTCTTTAGTTCTGGCAGAGTGTCACATTGACTTGGTGTAAAATTTAGAGGCCATTCAGAAACAGGCTTGTGAAGCCAGGCTGGACCATCCCACCATAATGAATGTTGTGCTAGTTGGGAAGGTAACATGCCACGCGAAAGGCAATCACTAGGATTTTCTTTACCGGCTACATGATGAAAGCTAGAAGCGCCTAGATTTTCATGTATTTTAGCAATGCGGTTGCTAACAAAAATTGACCACCTGTGTGGAGAAGACCGTATCCACGATAAAGCTATGGTGGAGTCGGAAAAGGCATATGTACCTGCAATATTTATGCGGGCAGAAAGTTTAGCCTTTACTATTCGAACTAGCCTAGATAGGAGCAAGGCTGCAACAAGTTCTAAACGTGCGAGTGTTATTACTTTTGCGGGGGAGACTTTAGATTTTGCACATAAAAGCCGAACTGAAATATTGCCTTCAGAATCGGTTATGTGCAAGTATATACAACAGCCATAGCCGCTAAAGCTAGCGTCGCAGAAGGCGGCTATGTTAACTATACTGCTTGTAAACACTCCAACGTGTCTTGGAATATTCAAAGAAGTGAGAACAGGAAAATCTTTAACTAAAGCATAATAGCGCTGCAGTATGGCTTCCGGAGGGACATCATCCCAACCCACTTTAGCCAGCCAAAGTTCCTTAATTAGAATTTTTGCGTAAAGTACGACGGGGGCCACTAGGCCAAGCACGTCGAACAAACGAGCAACAAGAGACAAAATATTACGCTTGGTACATTTATCGTCAATTGCTACCGTAGTCAAAGCAAACTGGTCATCAGCAGGATTCCAGGACAATCCTAAGACCTTCAGGTCACTTTCTGAACTAGAAAAACTTATTGGCATACAATGAGACTCAGGTAATATTTTTAGTAGTTCGGGAGAGTTGCTAACCCATTTAACAAGATCAAAAGAGGCTATTTTCATTAAACTGATTAATTCAATAGAAATTTTCTCAGCGGTTGAGTTATCAGGCGCGGAATACACGAAATCATCACAATAATAATGAGTCTCTATTAATTTAGAGGACTCTGGAAAACTTTCACTATTGTCGCTTGCTAGCTGGCGCAAAGTGCGCATAGCCAAGTATGGGCTAGGTTTTAAACCAAAGGGGATGCGGTTAAAGTTATAAGTGCGGATTGGTTCGTTTTTATTAAACCGAAATAAAATTCTAACGTATTTGCGATGATGCTCATTTAAACCAATTCTTAAAAACATATGTCTAATATCTGCCTTTAAAGCAATAGGGAAAATGCGAAAATCAATTAGTAATAAAAATAAATCGGCCTGTAGCTTGGGCCCGACATGCAAAATATCGTTAAGAGACACACCCGTATGAGTTTTTGAGCTGGCGTCTAAAACGATACGTAAACTATTTTTATCTGGTCTAATTACGGCGTGATGAGGTATATAATAACCCTCCTCCGTTAATTCGGGTTCAGGAACTAAAGATAGGTAACCGAGTTGTAAGTATTCCATGATAGTTTTATTATAATTTTCGCGCAACAGCGGCACTTGCGTGAATTTACGTTCTAGCGCGAGAAAACGTCGTAGAGCGACTACACGGGAGCTACCCAGTTCCGAAGGATTTCGTGCGAAAGGCAAGTCTACGGAGTACCTGCCGTCTTTAAACGAAACCGAAGATAAAAAACAATTCTCACAGTCAAGATCGTCAGGACTATAAAAGCGGTCGGATGGAACCTCCTCAATCTCAAAAAACCTCTGTAAACCCTTTTGAAGATCTAGGTTGGTAAAGAGTGCAAGTGACGACTTAGGTGATGAATGGCAGCTGCTGGCGACGTCGCCCATAAGCACGTATCCGAGGCTAGTAAGTAATGCGGGGGGAGCGCGAGTCCCGGACTCGACCCTATTCCCTATGTATATGTATGGGAAAAGCTGAACTCCTAAAATTACATCGATTTGACCCGGTAAGTTCCAAGTTAAATCGGCAAGCGGTAAATCTTTTAAGTATGTAAAATCATTATCATTTTGTATATAAGTAGCGGGAAGTCGATCAGTAATACAATCTACTACTAATGCGTGAATATAATAATTGTTTCTCGGATTAAACCTAGATTCTATTGCAAAATAAATGTAGCCATGCACTGGCCGGGAGGTCATACCAACACCTTGCAAAAATGAGTTTTGTAACTTACATATAGGTATGTTCAAACGTTTACAACATTCCAAAGTAATTAAATTATTTTGTGAACCACTATCTATCAAACATCTAACTAAAACTTTATCATTACTATTATTCGGCGTAGCATAAACTTGTGCGGTTGACAAAAGGATAGTCGAACTCGGTTTTAATTCTGAACTAAAAGATAATTTATATTGCGCGTCTTCGTTAGGCTGTGGCGCTGCGATTGTAGTTAGACTGTGGCTCGGGCGCTCCGGACCGACCTCAGTAGTGCTCGAGGACGCAGGTTCGACGCCGGCGGCGGCACGCAAAGTTTCACGGACCGGCGAGCGCCGTGACGATATATTATTTTTATTTTCATTTGAAAAGTGCAATAAGGTGTTATGACGTTTTTGACAAACTTTACAAACATTAGTCGATTTACAATTTGATAGAAAATGCGAAAAGCTAAGACAATTAACACAGCCCCGTCTCAACTTTACAAAATCAAAGCGAGCTTGTCGCGAGACCATATTCTTAAACTGCAAGCAATTAAATAATTTATGTTCGTTACTTTTACACATAGGACAACTACCTGTCTGCGTAAACGTAGGTATATCGCGCGGTTCAGTTCTCGACACAAAAGTCTTGTAGGTATTATGTGGACGTCCGTTCGAATCCCGCCTAACTGCCGAGCTAGTTGATGCGCGCGGTTCGGCTTGAGAATTATTTGTACGAGACCTATCCAGTACTTTTACGTGATCCTGAACGAATGAAGTGAAGTCCGAGCAAGTAGGTATTTCTATACCTCTAACAGAACTCTCAAATAGTTGTAAGGTTTGAGAATCAACTCTTCTCAAACCACAATGTAAAATTATGAAATCAGACAGATCTGGAATGTCTAACTGATTCAAGGCCGCAACCGAAGCACAGAACTTTTCAATAAATGTATTTAAAGTAGATGCGGTACCAGTACAATTTTTAATATCCAAAATATTATTAAGATAATGCAAACCTAAAGTACGTTTATTTTGATATTTTTTGACAAGACTGTCCCATATAATGTGATAGGTTTCTCCAGTAGGTACAATACCTGCGGTCAACGTAAGTGCACTGTGTGACAATTTACTTATTAAGTACTGCACACGCTGCGAGTCCGTCAAATTCGAGTTTAAATGTACGGTATTGCGAAATACCTCGTAAAATATCGGCCAGTTCTCGGTCCTACCGTCGAACGTAGGTATGTTGATCGGCGGCAGCTTGATGTTGTTTTTAACGTTATCACTAGAAATCTCAGACTTATTTGAACTGATAATACTATTACGTGCGTATAAAATACGCGAGTATAAGTCCTCGACGGAGCTTAGAGACGAGTAATCTGGCTGTTTTTTATGTAATTCTAATTCTAACTCATTAATTTGATCTATTAATCTTTCAAACTGAACATATGATTCTCTGATAGTTTCTGACTCTGCTATGAAATTCTCATTTGAACGAGAATCGAAACTAGATATATTTTTACTTGAATTATAAATTCGATTAATACGTTCGAAAAGTGCTTCTTTCTTTGCAATAAGTTGCATTAATTTAATATCTGGCTTCATATTAGTCATTATAAGGGACTATAATGGAATTATTGCGAAAAATTTCTTAAATTAAAATGAATGAACAAAATATTAAAATATCAATATGGCGGTGCGATGCTGTCGCGTTGTTAGAAATGGCATTAATTCGCCAAATAAACTACAAATTAGTGATGCGAGTAATAAAAATTGAATAATTATGATTAGACTGGAAATATCCAGGCTCGAATGGACCAAAATAATGATGTGGCGTGTAAATAGTCACATCATGTGGGCAATGCGGTTTTACCGAAATCCTATCTTCGGAGCGAGGCTTTACACAATTGATACAACAATAAAATCAGTAGTACTGACCTGTTGGCACGTTGGTTAGCAGATGGAAGCCCCGTAGTTTAAGTTTGAAGGTGGCAGCGGCACTCAATATATATCACCAGGAAGCAGCGAATGATTCACGAGCGGCGCGTTACGGAACGCTAGCGACACAGTACTGACTGCTTTTTACGAACAGGCCCGGAGGTCGCCGAGCGGGGGTTCGGCTCCTGCCATCGCAGCCGTAGGAAAGCACCACCGACAGTATTGCCATAATCAAAAATGCGTAAAAGCCTGAAGATTAATATATACAACTGCCAGCGGTGACGTTATTTAAAATTTGAATAATTATATTTAATTACTTATAAGTTGCCCAAACAAATACCTATACCTTTATTTTCAAGAAATGTATAACAGGTTTAATCTATACTAATATATAAAGCTGAAGAGTTTGTTTTTTTTTTGTTTGTTTGTTTGAACGCGCTAATCTCAGAAACTACAAGTGGGATTTGAAAAATTCTTTTTCATTTGATAGCCCAACTCTTGAGGAAGGTTATAGGTCGAAATTCCTACGGGATCAAAAGTTACGCGGGTAAAACCGCGCGCGGTGGCTAGTTTTTAATAAAGGTCGATATTATTTTGGTAGAGGTCGCCGGTAGGTAAATGCTAGATGTGCTTCACTGCTGAACCAAACCGAGGCTTTAGTCCAGCTGTGGGCGTAGCCTGGATTAAGATGATGATTATTACGAACCCTTCAGATATCTATAAAAACTTAAAGTAACAAAAGGGCAATAATAACAAACGATAAATATTGGGAAAATTCACAAACAATATAAAAATTTAACCAAAATGCTTACATTAGACGGTTCAACAAATAACATGCCATGTAAATATTAAAAGTACAACTTTTTATTGTAAGTAGTTCTGTAAAATAAAGTAAGTAGGTAGGTACCTACTTTTATTACTGCCAATTGACTTACATTATTGATAACAAAACGGCACCGATCGCGATATTGTCACTCATATCGACAGGCGGATATGAAGCTTTTCAACAGTAACCTAATAGCGGAATACACAGAAATATTTCACGCATTTCGTGTTTAATGATTGTGTTTCGTTTTCCGATACGATCACGTGTCTGTGGCCTTCGGGCCTTTTGAAGTTTGCCGGCCTTGGTGGCTCAGTGCAAGGGCGCTCAGCCAGGACTACGTAATGATCAGAATAGTAAGCAAAAAAACTTATATGCCTACTTAATTAGTTTTTAATCAGTAAAAGTGTAGCAGTATTATTTAGTAGTTACATATTTAATGTAAAATATAATGGGTAAATTATGAAGAGGGGTTAATTTATAGTATGGCAAAGTATGCTTGCCAATTTATAGTAATAAATACTGTAAAAATAAGAAATAAATAAGCCGGTCATGTTGCTTCCAACTGTTGTTTTTGCCGGTGTTCGTCCATCAATCTAACTAAACTCATTCGCTGCACTATCCGTTGCACTATCCGTAGTGAGATTGGACATAAAGTTCAACAATTTCTCTATACCTAGGTATTGAAATTCTTTTTTCAATCATATGAAAGCCTCTTAGGCTGTATTAAAAATATATTTTCTATAAATTACAAGGCACTTTGTAGGACCCGTTCTTAAATACAACGTATGTCAGTAAAATTTCAAATTTGTGAAATCTACAAAATATAGTTAGACTAGGACGCAAATTACAACCTTTTTAATTGTCACTAATAGGGTGGAAGCTATAATAGGAAAATTACAACTTGACGGTCAAACGAACGTTTAATTCGATAATTGTCCTTTGGTGAGTACGTAGTAATTAAAACCCTTGAAACCTGTTATTTGTTATATGATTTTAAAATAAAACCTATAAACTTTATTACTGTCATTTAAAGTTTATTGTTTCGCTCCTAATTTTACTTAGCTAGGCTTATTATGATCATTTCTATGACCTTAACATTTAACTTTAAAAATACCTTAGTTTTTAACCATTAGAGATTTTAATTTAACGACATGATTTAAAATAAACGACAGTTCAAACTGTTTTAATCACAATGTTTTTTCGTAGTTACTTGACACTGCCACCTAAAACCAATATCTGCCGCCGAAAATAAGGTTTCCCATCACAGCTCAGGTCACGACTAATTCAATGGTGAACTTTATTTCCTTTTCATCGTCTGAACTCAAGCTTCGCCTTGTAATAATGTTGTTTAGTCTGTGTGGACACTCACGGGGTTTTATTGAACTATGAACGAACAGTGGTCGAAACACATCGCCGCTGGCCGCGCGCGTCCGTAATTTCCGCGAAAAAAAAAACAATTCTCGCTATAAAACTTTGGCGGGAACTCGTAAATAAAAAAAAAACTAAAAGAAGTGCTTTTTTAAATTGTGTTCGCGAAGCATTATGGAAATTAAGGTTGATGTGGTAAGTGACTTTGTTTGTAGTTTTTAAATGTCAACAGAGAGCTCATTGCTTGGTCACTTAAAGTATAATGCTTTAATTTGTTTTTGTTTACTTGAATGATGTGAAAAGTGATGGATGGTGATATTCATAAACACGGAAATTATAAGACAATTTTTTTAATGGATTTGTATTGATTATGATGAAATGTATCGAAAATTTGAAACAGTGAAATGGTAAAAAGTTTTAAAGTGTATGAAATAAAAAAGGAATATGGGAAAATTGATAATGTCATGTTGTTGAAAATCAACATCTTAAATTGAAATATTAACCATATTAATAATACACTCTAGATTTTGCATTGACGAACTTTATTTTTCGGATTTTAAATTCGAAATTTGTTCCTCAGGTATAAGTTTTTTACAGCGATTTGAGATGTTTTTTGTTTTTTCTTTGCGTAGGTATATAAATATCAGGAATTTTATGTACTTAGTCGTACATGATCGTTATTGGCATCTTTGTTCAGCTTTATTTAGTACCTAACAACTGAACGTGTGGTTCCATTCGCATTGAACCTCTTGATTAGATCATTGGTTCTTTAGTTAAAGTCTAGTCGCCCGGCATAGTAAACTTCTCAAAGTCGCTAACTATTCATAGGTGTTCGTTTTTGTAATGAAAATCTTTAAAATAATGATATTTTTTTTAAGTTTTTGCATTTAAAATGCTCAATTATTCTTAAATACATGAAAAAATGTGATAAATAAAAATCACCCGACCAGGACTCGAACCTGGGACCTCTCTTTTGCCAGACGAGTGCTCTTCCACTGAGCTACCGGGGCCTGGCTGCACGCTTCGAAATTACTATTACTATTTTTTCATTTATTTAAGAATCTTTAAAATATTTAACACTTACCCTTAGTCAATTGAATCAATCCCAAAAGAACTTTCGCTAATTAATCATCATCACAACTCTTTGTAATGAGCCCACTGCAGGGCAGAAGTCTCTCCCCTGGGTGACGAGGAGGTATAGGCCATAATCCACCAAGCTGGCCCAGTGCTGGGTGGTAGATGTCAGAATTTTCAGGGCGCCAAAGTGGCTTCTGACAAACCCTAACGACTACTGAATACAAGTATACAGCACCCGGGACCGACTGCTTAACGTGCCCTCCGAAGCACGAAAGTCATCGTGAGAAATAAACGGTCGACGGTCACCCATCTAAGCAGCGACCGCACCAAACGTTGCTTAACTTTTAATATCGTATGATACACACAGTAACCACGGCACCACGACGACTTCCTTAATCGCTGATCGGCGCTAATTAATCGTAAACATAAAATAAACCTACCTATAAAACATAGAAGAATAAAATAGTACCTACCTATTATCAAATTTTGGGAAATTAATTACCTACATATCTTCTGCCACTGCTTTGTTTTATAAATTGAACTTTGCAATAGTTGTCAAAAAATATAACATTTGTACGTGTAGGGACGGCTTAGAAGAGCCCTACCGTCCTGGATATGCGTGTCGTAAAAGGCGACTAATGCGAGTTACCCCCGCTTGGTGGTAGACGTCAGGGCCCGACTGTCTAGCAAATACCCTTCATACAAAACCCGCCGCCAAATATTACCACTCCAGCAGTGATGTGTTCCGGCAATATTTTATGAAGAGCCAGTTCTTTCCTAGGCTCGTGTGCTCTTCGACCTCATCTTCACTTACCATCAGGTGAGATTGAGGTCAAACGCGGGCCTAGTCCTTCAAAAAAAAAAAAGAATCATCGATTCTTTATAAATATCATCCATAAATAAAAGTCATATTTAACTAGATTACCTATTAAAATTTTACGTATAGGTACTTGAAAATGCTTTTAGGCGCGAAGGTTTCTTAAGTAAAATGCGATTTTTCTTTATTGTGTGTACCTACGCTGTAAAATCTTTATAAAAAGGAATTTGATTAAAACAGTATAGGCATAAAAATAAATAGGTACTATTCTTAAACTTGTGTTATGAAATAAGATTAAGTACCTAAATAAAATTAAAAGTGAAGCAACGTTTAAAGATGTGAATAAATTACTTACCTATTCAAAGCGCTTTAATGGAAAAGGGCAGGAGAATGAAAAATGGACAAGGAAAGTAGCGGAATGAGCAGAATGGTATCCCTGAAATGGAAAAAGGAGTAAAATATGGCGAATGAGACGCGAAGAAGATGATAAAAAAGGGTTGCTGGCTCTCAAAGGATGACAATCGCAACAGACAAGTGGAAGACTTTCGAGGAGGCCTCTAGAAAGGTTTTTAAGATAGCAATAAAGGCTTTATTTATTATGAAGACTACAGCCTACACACTGGAACTAAGGGGTATCCTTAGCTCCATTTTGCTGTTTGTTTACCAACACTCAAACCATCTTAGAAAAGTTCATATCCAACCAAACTATCCCGTCTGACCTATCGGACCTCAGACGAACTCAAACCTGTCCACCGTGTTGGCCGTAATAATCACCAATAGATGCAAAACTTTATAGAATTTAAAATTGGAATATTATTTTATACAATATTACTGTCACAATAGTTTTAAATATTGTGGCACCCGCAGGCGACGAAACAAGGTTGACAATCAGCTATTAACCTCCGCAGACTTGTGAGCAGAATACGAAATTAAACCACTTCGGAAAGGTAATGGTGTCCCATAATAATATAATGCATTAAAATGTTACGTCATTGTTGATTTGGTAATTGTGTTAGAAACAAGAATAAGCTTTAATACTAATAACGTATCTTTTTTAAATATAAATTTCATAGTTTATTATTTTAAATCGTAGGTTTTCATATACTTAAATAAGTATAAAAGTCTGACATTCAGACCGCATTAAACCTGAAGTTTAATTACGTACTTGTGACAAGGAAACTAAATGACATGTCAAGTAATAGTTGTGTTTATCACACTAGGCACTCCTACGAGGATTACTACTGTACATGAGGGCTGTTTGCTGTGAGAGATCTAGAGAATAATAAATTCCGCATTTATTTATATCACCAGAAACCATGACTCCTCATAGTTATATTTTTTAGTAGAGCAACCTATCTATCTATCTACACTAATATATAAAGCTTTATATATTATTTCGTTTCACTTATTGTTTATAAATTGTGTATTCTCTAAAAAAGTGTAACTGCTACTATTATGTGTTTTATAAGCGACTTATTTGTATATTGTGTATTTTATTAACGACTTACAGTATTTTAATTTTTGTTTAACTATAAGTGGAAACTTTGTAAATGGCCATCACATTACTTAAATTTGTTTATACATCTTAAAAACTAGCTGTAAGTTTTCCAAAAATGTGAAAATAAAATAAAATAAAATGAAGAGTTTGTTTGTTTGAACGCGCTAATCTAAAAACTACAAGTGGGATTTGAAAAATTCTTTTTGCATTTGATAGCCCAACTCTTGAGAAAGGTGCTATATTTTATCCCGAAATTCCCACGGAATCAAAAGTTACGCGGGTAAAACCGCGCGCGGTGGCTAGTAGATGATATCTAGGAAAAGACAAAGAACCAAGCGGTAGTTACTCGGATTTTATAATTTTATATTCTGTACAGGGACCGTGTCTTATTTCTATCAAAGTCTTTACGGAAAATGTATTGATTAAGGCTTAGCTTAGCTTAAAATTAAGCAAAAATTTGTCGATCAGGTAAAATAGACTTCGAACTGATAAAAAAAACTATTGAAGATTGTTACTATCATCCCAACTGGAATTCACCGCAGGAGGCCTTTGCCAATCTGCACAATGACCAGTTCCATCAAATTAATAGAGCATATAAGTATACTTATAGCACAAACAAAACAGCCGGAGCTATATTTTAGGAGCGGGCGGACGAGCTGCGCCATTTCATTTATGGTTCAATAAAATGAAGCGTAAACCGTGGTCATCAAAACTATACAGCATAAAGCGTAATCCAATTGCTGTGTTTCGGAGTTCACGGGAATCTCTTGCTGTGATTGATAACGTTTAATATTTTAACTTATCACATTGCGTGTTTATTGACGTACTTTTAAAGCAAATATGTGCAGTTGGTCGTTGTTGACAGTGTAGAATTGGATTGAGAGAAATAAAAAAAATACGATGAGCCCTTTGTTGGGACATGAGTATCTGGAACCAACAAACTTGCTCAGTGCTGCTGCTATAGACATTACAAGTCGTCTTGTGTATATCATTTGAATTCAAAAATTTAATTGAAATTGAATATGAAAGTATAAAAGTAGAGTAAAATGAACTTATTTATTTTTTCAAAACTTTAAAGTCAAAAAAAACATTTTCAATAGGTGCATATGCGGAAAACACAATTGAGTGACCCTCGCTAGGCAGTAGGACCTTTAGGGTCCAACCAGTCTTCATATAAATTTTCCACCATATAATTAGCTATAGATCCCACCCTCAATGTTATATGAATAGCCTACAAAGACACCGAAACGTCGGGTCTTAAAATGTTAAATACGCGTTAATATGAATAAGACTTGTGATGATTTTTGACGACCACTTTACGACCACTTTGGTGATGGGGTAAACCTGTCCGCCTGTCTGCCTCAGACGCCAGTGGTTGCGGGTTCGATTCCCTCACGAAACAAGAAAAAAAATTATCCGTGTGTGTGTCTTTATCTATTTATGTGTTTATATTCTAGGTTCCCCCTATTTCGCTACATGGTATCTCATGGTATCCCATAACACGTGATTGTCTGGGGATTTTTTTTTCTCAAGATAATATGAAGGTCCAATTTCTTTCTACCAGGATGTCCATTCATCTTCGACCTCATCGTTATTTACCATCATGGAAGATTTAAAATGAACCCTCTTTTAGTTCTAATAAAAACACACAGACCACTCGCATCCATGTTAACCACTCGTACATATTAGGTACGTATATTTTATCGAATCAGTGCATTAATAAAGTATGTTGTTTCTAGCACACGGTCCACCCGTCAAATCCACGTGATAAGCAGTTGCCGAAATTACAAGTAACAAGAGGAGCATGCGGCTCCTGGTGTACTCCCGACACCACACCCAAACATGCTGCGTAAGTAATCTCATACATACATGCATACATAACGTCACGCCTGTATCCTTTATGGGGTAGGCAGAACACCAGAGGTTACAAGACAATCTGATGTCACGTTTGACAAATTAAGAGGTATTATAAAGAAGGAAAGAGACTATTGTAGTGACAGGGGGTCAGCCTATCGCCCACAAAAACTTCTGTCCCTTAACTGACTTTTACAGTATGCCCGGGAAGAGAAGCAGCTGACACATTCTACGTTTTTCTTTCGCTCCCAGTCCAGCATGGAAGTATATTATAATTACCAAAAATATATATTATTTACGATGTGCATGTGTCAAGTAAAATTAACCAAAGATTATATTTAAGCGTAGAGAATCTTGGGGGGAGTCCTATGTCCAGCCAGTGAACGTCTCCTGGCCAAATGATGATGATGATGAATTAAAATATTCTGGATAAGTTTGCAGTTTTACTCCAAATTAACAATTTGGTACTAATTAACATTTATGTTATATTGTATAGTCCATGCTGGAGTGGGAGCGAAAAAGTAATATTTATTTATTCATACTTCATTGCACACTTACTTACAAAATTATAAAAGAAAAAGAATACATTGGAACAAAAACAAAAACAGTTTTGAAGGGTGCAATAGGCGGCCTTATCGCTATAGAGCGATTTCTTACAGACAACCTTACGTATAACCTTTTTTACGAATAATAAAGTATTCTCAATAAAAACAATTTTTTAATAAGCCTTAGGGCCAACGCTGGGTCACGCGTGTCTACGCGTAACAAATCTGCTACGGGCGTAGCCACGCTCGTACGGTACGGACGTAGGGAACGTGCTACGCACGCGAAAGACTTAGCTAGCTCTCGCCTGTACTACACGCCCGTAGATCGTGCATCGAAGTTTAGTCAAATAGTAATGAAATGAAAAATATTTATTCGGCAAATAAAATAAGGATACAAAAATATTACAATTACTACAGAATATAAAAAAAAAACAGTTTTTACACCTTAAATACTAATTTGCCTAAAAGGCCACAGCTCAGCATTATGTCACAGTCTAGACTGAGACGCTGATTTTCAGCTGTTACCATCACAGAGTGCCGGAGGGCGAGTAAACTATGCTATGACAACGTTACACAAAAATCAATATGTTATAATATGTATCATACAGAACTTCCGAACAAAGAAAATAAATTAAAAAATTGTTAATTCTATAAATATACATTCACCAAATTACACTGAAACATATTTCTTTAAGAATATAATTACATTTAAAACATAGAAATAAAATATACAATAATAATCTCAATTGAGGGCTCAAGAACTAATTTTCTAATTCTATGCCTAAACAGCGAGACAGATATTTCTGCATTCAGTAAGAGGTTAAGATTCCATTGACAGACTGTACAAGCACATTACTGAAATTTTGCTACAGAAATTGCGTCACGCGTGCCGTATGCGCGTACGATACGAACGTACGGTATGAGCGTAGACACGTGTGACGCAGCATTGGTTTTGCACTGTATATACATATAAAACATGCCGCTGAATAGGATAATTGCTTGCTATGTAAAGCCCGTTTCCAAAGAGCCAAATATTGTATGCTAAGGGTGCCTTCGGCGTGACATTAATTGTACGGATTATCCACAGTACAGATATCTACAGTAATTCAACTTCATACAAACGGACGAAACGCGAGCTATACCTACCCACGCGGCTCGATCTCGGCATGCGGCTAGTCGCGAGTGTCTGCATACCGAAACAATTGTTAATTGAGCTTTACGTTAATATGCGGATTGTTAATACTTACTTTAAAATGTAATAATAAATCTTTTCGTGGATCTCAATCGAGGCGCAAGTATTTTTTGGTCGCTAATTTATAAGACCAATTTGTTATTCAAACGTAAAGATGGTTTTTTGACACAAAACGTATTTTTGTTGAACACTTCCTATTCAATTTACAAAGTGCTTTATTTGTTTATATAAAGAAAGTATATTCGAATTGAACACAAAGTGGGCAAATGTAATTTAAACGCTGAAGGCGGGCAGCCCTATCACATGTGAACGGACCGCGGCACTGTAGGCATTTATTTCAAAGAAGCGGCCGAGTTGAATATCTGTACTGTGGATTAACTAAAACAGCAGCGCGAGTGCCGCTCTGTAGTTGCGCTGCAGTCGTGTGGCCAATTTGAAAGCATAGTTTTCCTAAGCATAGGTATTCTAGCAATGTCTTATGTAGAGTCCATTGCCATATTTTGCCTTGAAATAGATTCGATTTTTGACCTCAATCTACGATCTTATATGTATAACACAACGATTACCTGCAGTGTGCCTGCAGTGTTTGTCATTAAAACCAAAATACAGAAAGCTTTAAATTCTATCCACTATTATAAGATTTAAGTAAGTTACGGCAAAATTCATCCCTGTGTCTGTTGCGTTTATCATGGTTTTCGTGTTATTAAAATCGAATATTTATTTTGCAGACTATCCAAAACGAATACAAACATGGAATCAGGGACGATCTACATGACAGATAATTCTAAGGATATATCGTAAGTACGACTTCGTCACATTTTTATCTACTGAATTTATTTAAACTGTATTTAGTACTTGGTTAAAACGATTATTTCTAAATATGGCCATTTCGTCCTTCTCGTGAACGAACAATTAGTTACGATGAATGGATGTTTGTTACGATAAAAACTCATCAAATTGAGCCTGAATTTCCTCGTAAAAGTAAAGCCTTGAATAATGTAGGTATTTTTAACCCCCAAATTCGTTAGTAATAGGGGATAATGTAGGTGAGCCATTGAATCTCGGAAACTAAGAAGATTTTCACGCATTTTACACCAATGGACACATGTGATTCATGATCTAAATTAGTTTATTTGTCTTATTTATTAAATTAAACTTAATTTCCTAATATACATTTGATTGTTAGAAACAAAACAATCAATATAGATTTCTACTTATTACACCTTATCACTTACCTATCTTATATTAAACTAGCTTTATCCCGCAACTTCGTATGCGCTTAACTACCCTTCTCGTGGAAATTTCAGAAACTATACAACCAGACACCCACTGAAAGTATCACACCCATGCACTCAAGGAATTCGTTTTATTCATACAAACTAAAAATCATATATTTCCCGTGCCCGTGGGAATTTTGGGATTTTTTTTCGTAGCACAACCAGTCACTCTTTGAAGAACCTTCATGCCAAGTATCACATCCGTACACTCAAGGAATAAGCTTTTTCACACAAACTAAAAAGTCCAACCCCTTCCCGTGGGAATTTCAGGAATTCCTTCCATAATACAGACACTTATTGAGGAACCTTATATCAAGTATCACATCCGTGCACTAAAGGGATGGGATTTTTTCATACAAACTAAAACATAATATATTTCCCGTTTCCGTGGGAATTTCGGGAATTCCTTTCATAACACAACCAGACACACATTTAAAAACCTTTACACCAAGTTTCACATCGGTGCACTCAAGGAATAAGATTTTTCATACAAACTAAAAAGTCCTATATTTCCCGTTCCCGTGGGAATTTCTTCCTTAGTGCACCCCTACATTCCCTAAAGAATGTATGTTCCAAATTTCAGCTCTCTACGCACAGTAGTTACGGCTGTACGTTGTCTGTCAGTCACTCAGTCACTCAGTACCTCAGTCATTCAGTCAGTAACGGAACAGTTTTATATATATTGATGATTAAAACAATACTTTATTAATGTAAAATAAAATGTTGCAGGGGCCTGTTTGAGCAACATAAAATAATACTTGTAGCAGCGACGCCTCCACCGGGCTTGCTCAATGAAGAGTCGGCGACAGAACTAAAAGATTTAACGAGTCCTCTGAAAGGAGACAGACTACAAATAAAGTAAGATTTAATGACGACCGGTCGGTACTTTACATTGACTTACAAAACTATCAGATCAGTTTGAAGAGTTTATTATTATCATATTCCTTGTAGCATAGTATCTGAAATGCAGACACTTCTGAGTCTGAGTTTGATTCCCAACTTTGGTTAACTTTTACTCTATATGCTCCTTTACATAACTTCACGCCTGTATCCCTTATAGGGCAAGCAGAATACCAGAGGCCAGAGGCTATAAAACCATCTGATGTCACTTTTGACAAAAATGGAGGTATTATAATGATGTAGAGAAACTTTTGCAGTGACATGGGGTCAGCCTATTCCCCACAAAAACGTCAATTAAACATTTGAATGTTAACTGACTTTTACAGTACGCCGGGGGAGAGAAGCAACTGGTTTTTCTTTTGCTCCCAGTCCAGTATGGAAGCACTAAGTTTTTATAAAATAAAATGTGAGCGAAACTCATCACCGCCGCACCGGACCGTTTATATTTTATGATGTTTAGATTTTATATGAAGGGTGGTCGCTAGCCAGTTGGACCCTGACGGGGTCTTGCCACCAAGCTAAAAACTTGAAGGTCTTTATTTGCAATTAAGAACAAAACAAAATAAAGAACCTCTTCTATTATTTTCCATTTTGCGACTGAAATATGATAATGAATGCGATCATACGAGCTCTTATTTAACGGCCTTACCTAGACATAATTTTCGCGCGTAATGTTTTGTTCAATGTTCTCTAATAAAATTAATGTTTTATTTCATCAAGGTCGCCTTCTAAAGCGGAAAGGCTACCCCCTCCCGTGGAAACTCCGCAGAGCCCGGTCCCTTCATCGCCGTCGCGGACGAAGAAGTGCAAGGGCTTCTTCAAGTTGCCGTCCTTTTGTGATCCCTTCATACCTATCGATCCACAAGGTAAGATGTCCTTTTTAAGGATTTTTCCAAAGAATATCTTTTTCATATCACCGAATTTGAAAGAGTGGCGTTTGACCTCATCACTACAGCCGTTTTAATATATGTGTATTTTTTACCAGCGATCTGTTAAGGTGCGGTCCACACGACAGGCTATCCGTAACGCACTTTTAGGCTATGAAAATGAAAGCTATGCAAGTATGTGTAGTAACGCATGCCACTCGCAAAAAGTCCGGTGCACAAAAAACGCGTGTCATTGTGGCAGACCGCGCCGCACCACTGTAACCGTTCAGTGTTTTATTCTTTTGACTTTTTGCACCCACTTCAAAGTTCAAAAATAAAATAAAACATCGCAATCTTAGCATTGCGTGTACGTCGCTTGATTTATTCTCACCGAATGATAGAAGATTTGCATTGTGTGCTTTGGTCTGTGAAAGATTCGAGATACTTGCCAGGCAGACTTTTTGTGCGGCACAGTCTCGATCGCACAAATAGGGCCAACGCTGCACGTTTTTGTCGTGGCTACCAAACCCTAGGCTAGAGATCTCGCCCTTCTTTCCGAAGACTGTGACGTCATATACATGTTTTGCGATTGCCCCATAATTGTCAAAAACTCACGATTCCATAAAAATGTTTATTAATTTCAGAAAAGCAAAAATTACAAATATTGGCTTAAATATACAAGTAAGGATAGAAAATTGGTGCCTGAACTAGGATAATCCTGTTTTTCAGGCTGGAGCGTGCTAAAATAACATTTAAAAATCATTCAAATTAAATATAACTTCTACAAAATAAAATATGGATCTTAAATACAAACATAGTAGAATCTATTTAACTATTCTTAAGAAATAAAAACAAAATAGGAAATTGAGACAATTTTAAATTTAAGAGATTCACCTACATAATTATTTAATTTAATAAACTAATTGCACATTTATGCAAACATTATCAAAAATTAACTTATAACAGTCAGTAGCATCTCGATTTATTCGTACGACAATTCCTGTATAACTGTTTTGTGGAGAACTGAATATGTCAAACATTATAATCTATCGGTGTCGTCTCTTATATGACACTCATAGATGATTTAGTTAGAGCTGTTCTTCTATGCCAAACAACACTTGGCGTGTACAACCCACAACTTATTAAATGTATGTATATTGTAGCAAATACCCATCTTTTCAGGTCGCGTATACATATCGTGGCTGTTCCTAGTAACATCCTGTTACAGCTACAACGCATGGTGCGTAGCTCTCCGCGCTACGTTTCCCTACCAAACGCCCTCAAATACACCTTTCTGGATGACCGCTGACTACTTTTGTGATATCATGTATCTACTAGATGTGGCCCTTGTGAAGCCCAGATTGATGTTCCTGCATGAGGGATTTTGGGTTGACGATTTGAAAGAAACTAGGAAGAATTATAGGAAGAAGCTGCAGTATATTGTAAGTATTCTTTTTCTTTTTAAATTAGGCACAAACCAAATACTCATTATCACCAACTCTTTTATATGGGGCCACGAGTCTCTCCCATGGGTGACGACAAGGTTTTAACGTCTGTAGCTAGGCAAGTTTCGTACAGCTAGGCGGGCTACTGGTTAGTATATGAGGACTGCTAACGTGCCCTCCGAAGGGGCCTCCGCGCATGGAAGTCATCGTGAGAAATAAATCATTTGCGGTCGTCCATCCTTGTACCAGGTAGTATTTTAACCTTCTATATCAAATAGATGCAAGATGATGGGATTCCCTAGCTGTAAACTGTCATTGTATATTTTTAAAAGATGATGGCTGTTGAATTTCTTGCCACTTCTTCTCAACAGGCCGACTTTCCGAAGTGGTGGTAGATTCAGTTCAAATTGTAAATAGTTTGACTTGTTTCAAGTGTATTTAAATACCTACGAAATAAAGAATGTTTTGACTTTGACTTTGGTATACTTATGAGCTACAGTGCCACGACGACTTCCTTAGCAAAATTATATTAATTAGGACGTAACAACGCTGGATGAGGACCGCCCTCATCGGGACCGTGCGTCATGGAGAATCTTGGGGGAGGCCTATGTCCAGCAGTGGACGACTACAGGCTGTTGATAATGAAGATAATGATGAACTGCAGCTCTGTAATGAATAGAAGCATGGTAGTCATGATTTTGTTTATCAATGACTAAACTCACATTTTATCTCAATCTTGTTGGTTGGTAAATATGAAGTTATGACGATAGCATGGTTTTAGGTTGCAAACTGATCGGCAGCGACAACGACAGCGGCGCGGGCAGCGATTTCCCCAACACGATAGAAAGTATTGAGTTTGTATGAAACCACGACAAATCGCTCTCATGCCCGCTGGCGTCGAGAACGGCCCAATTTCCCCGCGTCGTTGCCGTTCAGTTTGCAGCCTTATGATTAAAAAAATTGCCAGAATACATCCCCGTCGAAGCAGTGATATTTATCGGCAAATTGATTAACATTCTATATCGTATGTTTAGGAGTCACTGCTCCACGATTACATCTCATGCTCAAAAAGATGCCCTTGAAGTATTTTTCTGCTGCATTTAAGCCTCGTTACTTATTTGTTTTTCTATTCTTTTAGTTCGACCTCATATCGCTGCTGCCTCTGGACTTGCTGTACTTCTACTTTGGGACACAGAAGGTGATCCTCCGATTGCCGAGATTACTCAAACTGCAAACGTTTTGGGAGTTCCATCAGGCTATGGATAGAGTGTTGTCTTCTCCGTATGTGGTAAGCTGTTTCTTAAGAGAAGATGTTAGAGTAGGTTTTTTGTATTTACGACATTTGGACCTATTGACGAACCATGGTTAGAGTAGCTTGTCTATTCAACGACAATGGTAAACCGAATACTCTACGTCAATGTAATCCCAAGCACGGGATTCAAAGTCGATTAACGATCTGCAGTAGTGTTTAGTGTGTTGCGTAATATACACAATAGCTGCGCCACGATTACTTCGATCAAAAGCAATTAGTTGGTAAGTTATTAGGCATCTAGAATGATTGGTTAAACCTTAAAGGCCCATATTTTGACAGCTTTCTTAAGCGCTGATCTTCTCTTAAGCATTCGCTGTTAATTCTCCATAGAGGACTATCAAAAAGGGTTCAAATCTGAGGAAGCTTTCATAATACAATACAACAAGTGAGATGGAAGATAAACGTTCTAGTCTTAAAGCTCACCGCCTATTAAACATTGAAGTGATTGGCTATTGTGACCAACAGGCTTTTGTTTCTAGGTACGCATTGGCAAAACTCTATTCTACATCTTCTACCTAATCCACCTGAACGCGTGTGCTTACTACGCGATGAGCAACTACATAGGCCTTGGGTCTAATGGATGGGTGTATGATAATGAGGGCACGGCGTATATTCGATGCTTCTACTTTGCTACTAAGACTGCTACTTCTATTGGTAAGTTAGTGGAGTGATTCAAGTTGTTTAGTTAAGTAATATTGCTGCGGATACAGATACAATCAATCAATCAATATATATATAAAACTGTTTCGTTACTGATTGAGTGACTGAGGTACTGAGTGACTGAGTGACTGACAGACAACGTACAGCCGTAACTACTGGGCGTAGAGAGCTGAAATTTGGAAAATATATTCTTTATATATGTAGGGGTGCACTAAGGAAGGAATTCTCGAGATTCCCACGGGAACGGGAAATATAGGACTTTTTAGTTTGTATGAAAAATCTTATTCCTTGAGTGCACCGATGTGAAACTTGGTGTAAAGGTTTTTCAATGTGTGTCTGGTTGTGCTATGAAAGGAATTCCCGAAAATCCCACGGGAACGGGAAATATATGATGTTTTAGTTTGTATGAAAAAATCCCATCCCTTGAGTGCACGGATGTGATACTTGATATAAAGGTTCCTCAATAAGTGTCTGTTTGTATTATGGAAGGAATTCCCGAAATTCTCACGGGAAGGGGTTGGAATTATTAGTTTGGATGAAAAATCTTATTCCTTGAGTGTACGGATGCGATACCTACTTGGCATAAAGGTTCTTCAAAGAGTGACTGGTTGTGCTACGAAAAAAAATCCCAAAATTCCCACGGGCACGGGAAATATATGATTTTTAGTTTGTATGAAAAAAACTTATTCCTTGAGTGCATGCGTGTGATACTTGGTATAAAGGTTCTTTCAGTGGGTGTCTGGTTGTATAGTTTCTGAAATTTCCACGAGAAGGGTAGTTAAGCGCATACGAAGTTGCGGGATAAGATCCATTATAGACTATCGTTATACAGGATGTTCCGTTATACGGCACAAAGTTGAACATACTAAAATGGAGGGTAGGTGGGGTGGTCTGTTAACTAACCAGCACAAAAGACTTTGACAAGAACTCAGGATTTTTTTCCATGACTGGTCATTTTTTTTTCTTTATTACACTTGCGGTGATTGGTAGGTCCTTTTATAATTAAAAGATGCACATTGCTAGAAATAAAGTTATGGCCCCTCAAACACAATAAAATTAACCCTGTATATAATACGCATTATAACTAAATAAGTATAGTCTGTATAATTTGATTTAAAACTACATTAACTAAGATTATCTTTCCAGGTAAAAACCCAAAGCCGGAGAAGACAGAAGAGTATCTGTTCATGACAGCGGCGTGGCTTATGGGTGTATTTGTGTTCGCGCTTCTCATTGGTCAGATCCGGGATATCATCGCGACTGCTACGAGGGCTAAGGTTCGTAGCTTCTTTATAATCTAGGAAGGGAGGAAAATTTCATAATCATCATCATCATCACAACTCTTTTGTAATGAGCCCACTGCAGGGTATGAGTCTCTCCCCTGAGTGACGAGGAGGTATAGGCCATAATCCACCAAGCTGGCCCAGTGCTGTGAGGTGGATGCCAGAATTTTCAGGGAGCCAAAATGGGTTCTGAAAAACCCTAACGACTACTGCATACAAGTATACAGCACCCGGGACCGACTGCTTAACTTGCCCTCCGAAGCACGGAAGTCGTCGTGAGAAATGAATGGTCGGCGGTCACCCATCCAAGTACCGACCGCGCCGAACGTTGCTTAACATGTGATATCGTATGATACAAACAATCAATTTCACAATATTCTGTGGAAATTGGCTAAAATTTAACTAATTGTAATGTAAAATAATTCGTCTGGGAGCTTAATACTTCTACCCGTGTGGAGCCCTGGTAAATCGCTAGAAGTTATATGAAGGTTCTACAGGATGACTGGTGTGTCACTTTCGAAATTCGAGGACGTGATAGTATGAGATCATACATGAAGAGAAAAAAAAAATAATAATAACTATCTACTGAGTAAACTTAACCGAAAGTCAAAGAATTTCTTACTCAACGCATGGTTACATAGGCGTAATACAATAGATACTTAGCGGGTGGTGGTGTGCGTGTCGCGGGAACATTACTGTATGCGTGTTAACGGAGACGGTGCGTCGGGAAAAGGGTAGTGATGTCTCTTTATTTTTTTTATAGAGAAATCGGGTGAATAATTATGTACCTACTTTTATTACATAATTATGATCAGAATCGAGTACAGAGTGCTCTCCTACAATACCTAAAATTTGTCATCTGTCACCCTGAATATGAAATATATTTTGTTACCTTTTAGAAGATAATTAGAAGATAAATTCATTTGTCAACACATGACTTAAAGGTCAAAGTTCGTATTGATACCTTTACTTTCGACTCTATTGTTACTTTCCACGCGCAGGTCATGCGCTTGACAACGGTGTAATAACAGAGAAAAATTTAATATTTTTTTAAGTTTTTTCTGAGACTTCCTGTGTTGCTTTAGGTCATGTGTTGACAAATGAATTATCCTCTAAATGAAGTATGTTTTTTTCTTTGCTCTCCTTCCATGCTGGACTGGGAGTAAAGAAAAAACATAGAATGTGCTAGCTGCTTCTCTTCCCGGGTGTAGAGTAAAAGTCGGTTAAGGGACAGAGTTTTTATTGGAGGTTTTGTGGGCGATAGGTTGACCCCCTGTCACTGCAATAGTCTCTCACCACCATAACAATGCCTCCAAATTTTTCAAATGTGACATCAGATGGTTAAATGACTTATGATGTTCTGCCTATCCCATAAGGGACACAGGAGTGAAGTTATGTATGTATGAAGTACGTTTTCCCTCGTAGACGGAGTACCGCAAGACAGTGGATGGCTGCACTCGATATCTCCGCAACTTAAACATGCCGACGTCGCTACAGCGGCGAGTGGCTTCCTACTTCAACTACACGTGGAGCCAACAACGATGTTTCGGTATGCTATTTTCAAAATAGTAAGTTGCCTAGAGTAGATTTTTCTCAAAATTGTGGATAGAAAATAAAACCATGTATAATACACGATTTTCATTAAAATATAATATGAAATAATATTGTGAAAAGTTTATTTTAAAGCAAAGTTATGTCACTAAGTTAAATAATCTTTCAGTTGTAAAAATGACATTGATTTATTTATTAACAGATGAAGCGAAAATCCTGAATTCTCTGCCGTACAACATGAAGCGGGATGTAGCATTGGAGGTTCACATCTCCACTCTCAGTAAGGTATGATGTTTTTAAAATATTACATAACTAAATGTAGAATTTGAAAAAAAACTTTTTTTAATAGAAAATAGTTTTGTCTAGTGGGTGATGATACCGCTCGCTTAGCGCCACCCAGGGACCACGTACAAGGCATCGAAGGCTAAACCTTGCGGACACGAGTAAATTTCAGTCCCCAAAAAGGGTTCGGATTATAATAGCCCTAAAATCCCTGGATTAGTATGCCGTAAATGGCGCTTCATAAAAGATCCTCCTATAAAGTTTGCCGCAAAATCTTATGACCGCTCTAGAGGTTATGTGTTCCGGCAATGTATTACGAATTGCCAGATCTTCCTTAACCCGAACGCGGGAACCTTGTAAAGTGGGGCTTGTACACGTTTTTTTGCACATACAAAAAAGACATTCAAAATTAAACTTAAAATTTACTGATATTTACACAAAAAAATGAGCTAAAACTTGGTTGCCTGGGTCCCATAGTTGGTAGGGATATACAAGTGTATTGGATATTATTATTTATGCATATTATATATTTAATAAAGTTAGGATATATTATTATTAATTATTATTTTAATATTCTCAGTACTGTATGAATAGGCAGACAAGAGCTGAAAGTGCCGATTTTTTTTTCTTTTTTTTTATGTATATTATGTCTTCGATGTGCTTTATTTCAAATTAATTTAATTCACTTAACTATATTAAGCTATTGTTGATAATTATTTTATTGTATATTTATTATAATATATTACCTACATAAGATGTATCATTGCATCCTAATGTAAATGCGTAATTGTTACACGTGCCACTGCGCAGACATCACTGGCGGCAACTGAAAATCGGTGGTTTGCTTTAACGCAAACGCTTCACTGAGGTGTCGCCATTTTGCATCGGCATACACTCTACTAAGTAATTTTATTTTATTGTTTAACTTAAGATATGTTTTGATATTTTTTTCATTTCGTTTGTCTAATTTTAATTTTTTTTTTGGTGTTTTATGGTGTTTTTAATGTTTTTGTATGTATGTGTGCGTGATGTGAATAAATAATTACCTATCTATCTATCTATCTACATAAAAAATGGACAAATAACTTTGGGGTATCAAAACGTGATCATCGTACCGATAGGATTACATAGCTATCAAAAACAATTTAAATATTTGATAGAAATATGTTAAGCTATTGCATAGCTTCTATCGCGGGCCTTGAGCGTGGGGACCGAATCCAGAAATTCCGTAACGAAAAAAACCTAACACCCCCCACTCCGACCGTCACAGCGGTGATACATTGATTTCATAACTTTACATGCGGGCTTTAATAAACAATCAGCGCCATCTACTAGGAACTTGTGGAACTTCATATTAGATCAAACATTACTGCATTAATAAAATAAATAAATAATTATAATTGCATAAGTTGATAAAAAATGCAATGCAATAGCTTTACCGCGGCAGTCTCAGAGTGCCACACGTCTTTTTTATAACTGGACAAGAGCCAGTTCCTTCCTGTAGGTACCAACACTTGCCATTTTTTATCTCATTTTTACTTACCCATTAGCAGGGCTAGCATGCTACCGTCGACAACGATAAATCGGGCCTTTTATCGACATTTTCTTAGAATATGGTATTTAGTGTATGTAATTTATTAAGATTATGACATATTTGGTTCTGTGGTCTTAATAAAATAAAATAAATATTTCTGACACTCACACAACATTATCTAGCCCAAATTAAGTTTCTTAGAGAACTTGTGTTATGGATACTAGATAACTGATATACTTAAGAAATATATAAATATACATATTGAATAAATACATATTTTTTATTAGAGTAAACTTAAATAAACATATAATCATCCATGACTTGACGACTATTATCTGTGTTCATCACACAAATATCCGCCGCCGCCGGGATTCGAACCCAGGACCTCTGGCATAGAAGGCAATTGATGTTACCGCTACACCAGCCGGTCGTCTAGTTATAATCATGGTATCAAATCGAGTAATTCTATCTATTATGGTGCGCATATTACCTTACACAATAGGATAAAATAACAAAATAATATTTATCTTGTCGATTTATCTGCAGGTGAGATTGGGTACAGTTAAAAAATTTGATAAAAAATGCTATGCAATAGCTTTACCGCGGCAGTCTCCGAGTGCCACACGTCTTTTTTTCTTTATTTTAGGAGGTTTTCAATCCACCTGTACGTATGTAACATTTCCAGAATTGCCCAGTTTTTGTATATGTTGGTCTATATTAACATCTGAACAAATGTGAAAAATTTCAATAGTTTATGTATTCGCATATCTTCGGAACTACACTTCGGATTTAAGTAATTCTTTTTTTGTTGTAATCAGTTCAGTAGTTTTTGAGGTAGGGTTTCAACCGACTTTTTTTGCCAGTCGAGGCTGGCATCATCGCGCAACTTGCGATACACATTTCAATCCGTTAGCGAAATCTTGCGGCGGTATTTAACCGTACCAAGTATATAATGCGGTTAATTAACCGTTAATAACGAAAAATGCATATTTAACCGCGTGGTTAAAATCGTTAATAACGTGCTTTGCATCTATCCGCATTACATTTTCGTGAGACAAGTTAAAGGATGTACACGCTGTGTTCAAGAAGCCCCCGGGCGGTCAAGTAGTCCCACTTTACCGGTAGCTCATATCAGTGAAATACGCGATTAAAACCGTTTTATTAAGATAATGTTATCTCCCAGGTGCAGCTGTTCCGCGACTGCTCGTCGTCGCTGCTGCGCGACCTGGTGCTGCAGCTGCGGCCGGTGACGTGCCTGCCCGGCGACGTGGTGGTGCGGCGCGGCGACGTGGGCCACCACATGTACATCATCAAGTCGGGCGAGTGCTACGTGAGTCATCCACGCGTACATACATACCCTGGTGCTGCAGCTGCGGCCGGTGACGTGCCTGCCCGGCGACGTGGTGGTGCGGCGCGGCGACGTGGGCCACCACATGTACATCATCAAGTCGGGCGAGTGCTACGTGAGTCATCCACGCGTACATACATACCCTGGTGCTGCAGCTGCGGCCGGTGACGTGCCTGCCCGGCGACGTGGTGGTGCGGCGCGGCGACGTGGGCCACCACATGTACATCATCAAGTCGGGCGAGTGCTACGTGAGTCATCCACGCGTACATACATACCCTGGTGCTGCAGCTGCGGCCGGTGACGTGCCTGCCCGGCGACGTGGTGGTGCGGCGCGGCGACGTGGGCCACCACATGTACATCATCAAGTCGGGCGAGTGCTACGTGAGTCATCCACGCGTACATACATACCCTGGTGCTGCAGCTGCGGCCGGTGACGTGCCTGCCCGGCGACGTGGTGGTGCGGCGCGGCGACGTGGGCCACCACATGTACATCATCAAGTCGGGCGAGTGCTACGTGAGTCATCCACGCGTACATACATACCCTGGTGCTGCAGCTGCGGCCGGTGACGTGCCTGCCCGGCGACGTGGTGGTGCGGCGCGGCGACGTGGGCCACCACATGTACATCATCAAGTCGGGCGAGTGCTACGTGAGTCATCCACGCGTACATACATACCCTGGTGCTGCAGCTGCGGCCGGTGACGTGCCTGCCCGGCGACGTGGTGGTGCGGCGCGGCGACGTGGGCCACCACATGTACATCATCAAGTCGGGCGAGTGCTACGTGAGTCATCCACGCGTACATACATACCCTGGTGCTGCAGCTGCGGCCGGTGACGTGCCTGCCCGGCGACGTGGTGGTGCGGCGCGGCGACGTGGGCCACCACATGTACATCATCAAGTCGGGCGAGTGCTACGTGAGTCATCCACGCGTACATACATACCCTGGTGCTGCAGCTGCGGCCGGTGACGTGCCTGCCCGGCGACGTGGTGGTGCGGCGCGGCGACGTGGGCCACCACATGTACATCATCAAGTCGGGCGAGTGCTACGTGAGTCATCCACGCGTACATACATACCCTGGTGCTGCAGCTGCGGCCGGTGACGTGCCTGCCCGGCGACGTGGTGGTGCGGCGCGGCGACGTGGGCCACCACATGTACATCATCAAGTCGGGCGAGTGCTACGTGAGTCATCCACGCGTACATACATACCCTGGTGCTGCAGCTGCGGCCGGTGACGTGCCTGCCCGGCGACGTGGTGGTGCGGCGCGGCGACGTGGGCCACCACATGTACATCATCAAGTCGGGCGAGTGCTACGTGAGTCATCCACGCGTACATACATACCCTGGTGCTGCAGCTGCGGCCGGTGACGTGCCTGCCCGGCGACGTGGTGGTGCGGCGCGGCGACGTGGGCCACCACATGTACATCATCAAGTCGGGCGAGTGCTACGTGAGTCATCCACGCGTACATACATACCCTGGTGCTGCAGCTGCGGCCGGTGACGTGCCTGCCCGGCGACGTGGTGGTGCGGCGCGGCGACGTGGGCCACCACATGTACATCATCAAGTCGGGCGAGTGCTACGTGAGTCATCCACGCGTACATACATACATAACCTCACGCCTGTATCCCTTATGGGGTAGGCAGAACACTGGAGGTTACAAGACCATCTGATAAATAATAAATAAAATCCCCAGACTATCACACCAATTACATGGCCTCAAAGTAAGCGAAGCATGTAGCGGACTAAGGGGGAACCTAGAATATAAATACATATATAGATAAACACCAGACCCGGAACATTTTTTTTTTCTTATTCCGGGCGGGAATCGAACCCGCAACCGCTGGCGTCTGAGGCAGATAGGTTTACCCCTTCGCCAAAGTGGTCGTCGAAGTGGTCGTCGTGATGTCACGTTTAACTAATTTGGAGGCATTATAAAGATGGAGAGAGACTATTGTTGTGACAGGGGGCCAGCCCATCGCCCACAAAAACGCCTATAAAACCTCTTTCCCTTAACTAGCACATTCTATGTATTTCTTTCGCTCCCAGTCCAGCATAGAAGCAATTACATACTTGTACTTGTATTGGGCTTTTTTTAGGCACCGGACAATTTTTTTTTACATAATTGGTATCATTAGTAAATAAATAATAAATAAAATCCCCAGACAATCACACCAAATACATGGCCCCAAACTAAGTAGAGCTTGTGATATGGGATACCATACAGCGAACTAGGGGGGAACCTATAAATACATATATAGATAAACACCCAGAGCCACAACATTTTTTTTTCCTTGTTCCTTGCGAGAATCGATCTCGCGACCACTGGGCAGACAGTGTTACCCCGTCGCCAAAGTGGTCGTCACATTTATAGAAACGATTTTTACAAAAAAAGTTATGTATTTTGTACAAGGAAATTGAAATATTGTCAGATATTTCAGGGTACCGAAATGGCTTCTGACAAACCCAAAACCCCAATACTGTATACAAGTATACAGCACCCGGGACCAACTGCTTAGCGTGCCCTCCGAAGCGCGGAAGTCGTCGTAAGAAACGAATGGTCGGCGGTCACCCATTCTAATACCGGCCGCACCGAGCGCGCTTGACCTGCGATATCGTTCGATATGCACAGTAACCACGGCGCCACGACGACTTCCTAAACTATGACAATTCTTTCATATTATACGCTTGCAACGCTATACGCTGTTAACCGTGCATCCACACACAGTTAGATACGTAGTTAAGTTATACTGTCAATACTCGGTGGAATAATAATAATAAATACTCTTTATTGCCAAATAAAATACAATTTTACCATTAGGTACTATAAATAATAAATACATTGACAATGTGGCGGCCTTATCGCTACAAGCGATTTCTACCAGGCAACCAATTACAACTGGAATACGAGTTCCAGTTATTTTTATTTTGATCTGCATCCATTAAACCAAGAAAACAGTTCAAAATGCTAGACTCAGATCGAAGTTTTTAAAACATTTTGGCAATAACCTTCTTTAGTTGTCTGATTTTCCTAAAGTTCTCTCTATTATTTAAGACTTGCTGTTCACAGGTCATATCGCAAAATGAGAAAGAAGTTTTGGCGACTCTTCGGCAAGGTTCAGTTTTTGGTGAAATAAGTCTTCTGGGTATTGATGGCTTGCGGCGACGGACCGCTACTGTAAGGTACAGTATTTAAAAAAAACTCATGCATTACTTACAGTATACAGCAAATAGTTAAGTTATGCCTAATGAGCTAAAAAGTTGTCTAGATATTATGATTTTGTTATTGGATATGTTGTATATCGGAAATCAATCACAAAGATTAAGATTTGGTCGGAGAGTCCCAGTTTGGGCGCCAAAATAAACAAAAATTGGAAAAACCTTAGGAGAGAGACACGATTGCTTTATTCAACTCAAGGTTATAAGTAAAAACTTCCAACTATTCCAGGTTTACCTTGCTACAAAAACATTTGCAGCAAATTAATAGCCCACGTCTTTCAGATCACGTGGCTACTCAAACCTCTTCGCACTCTCAAGAAGCGACTTAGACGCAGCATTAAAACACCACAAGGAAGCCGCACAAATACTCCGCCTACGAGCCGACCAGATCATCCGAGAAAACGCCTCCAGGCAAGCAAAGCAGAAACTTCTGGAACTGCAAGCGAGACGGAACGAGAGACTAGAAGAGGCAGGTGCTAGAAAGGGACGCTCCAGTGTGTCTAGTGATGAAAGTAATTTGACAGTTGAGGGTAGACGGCATAGGAGTGCGAGTGGACAGTCTAAACGAAGATTGTCGGCTGTGTCGGAAAATAAGGTACGCTTATAGTTAAGAAGGATTTTTTAAATGTTATATGGCTTTTTAAATTGATATAATTTTAAATAAATGAAAAATGTGATAAATAAAAATTACCCGACCAGGATTCGAACCTGGGACCTCTCGTTTGCCGGACGAGTGCTCTTCCGCTGAGCTACCGGGGCCTGGCGGTACGCCCCGAAATTACTTACCACATTTTTTTGTTTATACGTTATATTGCTAACGGAGCTCCATCTTATGGTATAGCTTTGCAGCTAAGACCACCCGAGTCCAATTTCTTTTCAGAAATTGTGAATCCCAGATAAAGTGAAGCATTGCAATGTTTTAATAATGTTTAAAGTTTTTGCATTTAAAATGCTCATTTTTTCTTAAATAAATGAAAAATGTGATAATTTTTTTTTTTTTTTTTAATTTATATATAAACATTTTATATAAAATTGAGCATTTTAAATGCAAAAACTTAAAAACATTATTGATATAATTTTATAATCTTGTGTATCAAATGCTCTTGATAAAGCATTCAACATTTAAATATGTAGAGTAGTGCTAGATCGTGTAGATTAAAACGTTTTTTGAATATTTTTAAAAGTTTAGTAGACTAAACCGTCGTTTAATCTCAATCTCACCTGATAGTAAGTTAGTACATACATACATACATAGCTTCATGCCTGTAACCTTTATGAGGTAGGCAGAACACCAGAGGCCATAAAACCATCTGATGTCACGTTTGACAATTTTTTATGTATTATCATGATGGAGAGAGACTATTGCAGTGACAGGGGGTCAGCCTATCGTCCAGAAAAACGTCAATAAAACCTCTGTCCCTTAACTGACTTTTACAGTATGCCCGGGAAGTAAAGCAGCTGGTACATTCTATGTTTATCTTTAATCTATATTTATCTTAGTAAAGTCTGTTTAATCTATATTTAAGATAAATAACTGGAATTTAAGTACCTACTTGTTTTTACTGATATCTGTATTCCTGTTATCCGAAATAAACAATTTTATTATTTATTATTTTATTATTATGTTTTTCTTTCGCTTCCAGTCCAGCATGAAAAATTAAATTAACTTCAATCAATCATTATAGCTCGGCAATATATTGTGTTAAATAAATAAAACTATTTCGAAATAAAATAGTTGACATTTCACTGATAAGTGCTTCTGCTCGCAGTCTAGCATGGAAGAAAGTGAATATTGATTATGAGGTCGAAAACGACAGCACACGGCCGCACGGGTTTAAAAGAGTCCATAAAACTTTTCACAACCACATCGTGGTGCGATGACATGCGTAGACAGAATTTAATGAGGGGTGGTGGCTGGTCGTGACCCCATAAAAGGTTCCTAGCACCAAGCGGTGGCTGCCTTTAACAACACACTTATCCTGCAGGGGTATTCTAAACCGACCAGCAGGCGTAGCACGGCTTGTCAAGACAAGACTTATGTCACAGATTATATCACAATTTGAGCGACATAATTGCTTAGTCTTATACAGCAGCACGGGGCAAGTTTAATTTATCTAGAATGCGTGACAAACACATCTTGACAAATGTTTAAGACTTCTTTCAAGTTCTATCTCTTATTTAATAGCATGGCGGCATCGTTTTGTTTATTTTTGTCACAATTTGACACATCGCCAAACATTTTTTATCACTGCGGTTCGGAGGTTGTGAGATTATTTTTTCATAATTATAATTATGAAGTCGTCGTGGCGCCATGGTTAATGTGTGTATCATACGATATCACATGTTAAGCAACGTTCGGTGCGGTCGGTACTGGGATGGGTGACCGCCGACCATTCATTTCTCTCGACCACTTCCGTGCTTCGGAAGGCACGTTAAGCAGTCGGTCCCGGTATACTTATATACAGTAGTCGTTAGGGTTTGTCAGAAGCCATTTCGGCGCCCTGAAAATTCTGGCATCCACCACCCAGCACTGGGCCAGCTTGGTGGATTATGGCCTATAACCTCCTCGTCACCCAGGGGAGAGACTCATGCCCTGCAGTGGGCTCATTACAAAGAGTTGTGATGATGATGATGATGAATAATAATTATGCCTATCAATTATTATAATCAGATTCTTTTAAGACTTCAACGGTAAAGGTACTTACTGCTTTTTGGCACTTGACATGGTCACAAATCTTAAAAATAATATTAAAACAAAAAATTCACCAACTAAAAAATTACATTTGGAGGTTTAAAGTTGTTAAACTCGTTCTTTGTATAAACGTCAAGACAAAGATATGTCGCGGCAAGCATTTTTATCACGTCGTGTGCCCGTGCTGTCATATAAGACAAATTACCGGACTGTGACAAATTATGTCTTGTCGTGTGACTTATCTCTTATGAAACCCGTGCTACGCCTGCAGATGGTAATTGAAGATAAGGACAAAGACAGTTCCGTGCTTCGGAGGGCACGTTAAGCAGTCGGTCCCGGGTGCTGTATACTTGTATACAGTAGTCGTTAGGGTTTGTCAGAAGCCACTTTGGCGCCCTGAAAATTCTGACATCCACCACCCAGCACTGGGCCAGCTTGGGGGATTATGGCCTATACCTCCTAGTCACCCAGGGGAGAGACTCATGCCCTGCAGTGGGCTCATTACAAAGAGTTGTGATGATGATGATGATGACAAAGACAGACAAAGACAGACTTAGTAATGACCTGGCTGTATACCTTGGCAAATAATTCAATGCCGTAAACTGACAATTCGAAATGTCAAATAGAAAATAATGGCACCAGTTAAAAACTTCGTAGCGTAAGCTAGAACGTAGTGATTGTATGCTTTTTGGCGTAAGCTACTGAATGAGAATGATTGAAATTGAATGGATCGTTTTCATTCGTATAGAATAAAATTTTCAACAAATGTACAAATACGTAAATTTGAGATATATACTTTATCTTTACAGTAACTTTAACAAAAATAAATAGTTACCAAACAAGCCTAGTGCTTTTAAACGGTCTCAATAGAAGTACTTAGTTGTTTGCAATTTTTTTAAAGACAACAAAAAGTGACGTAAAGTGTCTCCAATCTAGAAATGAGAAAATGAAACTATAACATGTTTTTTTAGTACAAAATATTGTTTTACCTATAACCTTAGGATATTATATTTAAAAAAATCATTAATTCACTTAAACAGCGTCACTATTATTTTCTTCCCTAAAGTGGGCACACTGGAACTGTCATTTTACTGCATTGAATTATTTGCCAGGGTATACATAAAATATTGCTATAACACATCATCGCAGAAGCGGGGAGATTAAGCGGCAGATTTTATATAAAGGGCGGTCTCTAGCCAGGCCGAGCCTGAAGGGTCCCCACCAAACGTGAACGCTCAAAGGTGTCTCCTCTTACGATGCAATTATCGAGAGGCGGTGGTCCTATTCTAATTTTTAAATTAACTTTAGAAACGGGATATTTGCCATGTTTTTGATTTATTTTGAGTTCTCGATATTTCGGCACTGTTACAAGCGCCATGATCACGACGGTACTGAAGATGCGGGTAAGCGTGTTTTTATTCACGGGCAAACAAATCTGTCTACCCGCTTTATTTTGCGTTTCGATCTTTGGTTACCACTACTATTGTCACTGTTTTCACTTAAAGTTAAAACTCGATTTTGTTTTCGACACGCAAAACTCAGCCATAGCACAACATCTACTCGAAGCTGGAACACAACATTGGATCGAACTACATAAACCTCAGGTAATCTCAACTGATAAACATTACATACCTAGATTGGTCAGAGAGGCTATTGAGATTACCAAATATCCTAATTTCAACCGTGAAGACGGTTTCCATCTTTCTACTACATGGAATCCAGTGGTCCAGTTGTGCAAAAGTCCATCTCAATACAAAAAGAATGTACCAGTCGATACTGTGAGTTTTGCGTGTCGAAAACAAAATCGAGTTTTAACTTTAAGTGAAAACAGTGACAATAGTAGTGGTAACCAAAGATCGAAACGCAAAATAAAGCGGGTAGACAGATTTGTTTGCCCGTGAATAAAAACACGCTTACCCGCATCTTCAGTACCGTCGTGATCATGGCGCTTGTAACAGTGCCGAAATATCGAGAACTCAAAATAAATCAAAAACATGGTAAATATCCCGTTTCTAAAGTTAATTTAAATGTTAATGACCATGCCAGTTTAAAACTTATATGGTCCTATTCTAAGCCTACCAAACGCAACTTAGGAAAGGTAACTCTTCAATTGATCATCTAAATTATAGTTTTAACCATTATTTATGTTGCACTAGGTATAAAATATTATTCTGCTTGTAATTTTTGTTTTGTCTTCATTTGTTTTATATATGCATGTCATTATTTTAATTATTAAAAATTTATTTATAACTGGGAATGGAACTGGTGCGCCTTAATACAGATATATTCAAAAATCTAGCTAAGGGACCAGTAATGAATATCATATGATGTAACCTAGCCTTAGTATGTAAATTTAATAATATAATGTCATGGCAGTTTATATTATTTGGCATAAATAAATAAATATTATTATTAAAAAAATATATATTTATTTATATGCTACAAGAAGCAATAATCTTTGATTTTGTCAACAGGCGCACTGCAGCAGGTCACTAACTTCTGGGTGTAGTCGTGCGAAGTCTCCGCTGCCAACCATTGTTCTATCCACTGGCTCTTAAACAACCTATCTATGAAGATAATCATAGAAAAAGTACATGAATAATTATGAATAATTATGAATATTGAGACCAGTGGGCCTATTATGGATCTCAAAACCATGCGATGATATCATGAAATACTTTGACGTAAAACATATAATTCGATCTTTATTCGGTATTACTACTCGGTGAAATCTCTTAGCTAAGTTCTTGCCATGTAGAGTGTATCCAATAATCCCAATATACAATTATATAGTATTTATTTATGAAAGCATTCGAAACGGAAAACACAAATGAAATCAAGGAACAAACATATCATTGAAACTGTCATTGCAAAAGGAAATGCCTCTTGCATGCAATGAATTGCAATGTATGTAGGTATATGTTTTTTTTTTTTATAAATTTTGGATGGGACTTTTGTCTTCCATGCCACCTGATGTTAAGTGAACATGAAGACTAAGGTGGTATACGTCCATCCACGAGAAACCTATTCACTCGATGCTTAAAAGTACTAGGACTATACTGGCCAGGTCAATAGACGCAGGCAGTTCATTCCAAACCTTGGCGACCCGTATCAAAAAGGAACTGTCAAAGCGCTTAGTTCGACTTTTCGGAATATCAACCACATACGGATGGAAGTTCTGTCTGCGTCTAGTAGTCCGATGGTAAAAGGGTGAGGGTTAAGTTTGCTCAAACAGAGCACTCGCGCACTCACCAAAATGTATCCTGTAGTACACGGTTAAACAAGCAACCTTACGACGATGCTCTAGGGTCTGCAGTTTTTTGGTCGTAAGGTCGACATTGTTGATTAGATTACGGGCTCTTCGGTCAACGGAGTCCAGCGCTTCTAGTTGATATTTGGCTGAAACATCCCAAAGATGACTGCAGTACTCCATGCATGATCGCACTTGAGCTGTGTATAAGTTAAGAAGCTGTGCAGTGCCGAAGTACCGCCGCACCTTCGAGATGATTCCCAACTTTTTCGAAGCTACTTGAGCCATGGACACAATTTGTTGACCGAAGTTTAAACTGGATGTTGCAGTTACGCCTAAAAGCTGTATTCGTTCATTCATTATATCATCATTGTATCATATAAATCTTAGAGAAAGAATAAAGTATAATTATTACTCTAAGATAGCAATCTTGTTTATCATGTCATGTCATGAAAGAACCGTAATAGGCCCGCAGCAGTCTTGTACATGGAAGGTTTTGTTCTTAACCATGTTCTAACTTCCATCGATCGTTTAAGGAAATGGCATGTACTTTGTCTATGTATTAAATTATTATTTTCAAATGGTACTTGTAAGTAATTCAAGTCATTTTTACTTTGTTCTTTTAGATTCTTATTAATTATTTGGTTTAAATTAAATGTTTACTTACTTAAGCTCGTATTGAATAGAGAAAAGCTCAAATTATGTTAAAAATTAAGGAAAGCAGGGATATGAATCGTCGAATAAAGTTCGTCATGGATTGATATACATTTATGTATAAATATATAATAAAATAATATGATTTCTAATCTAAATTGAAAAAATAATGACTGTTACAGATTATGTTAAATAAAGCGTGCACAGTTAAAGACGCACTGATTTTTAGTTACTTTTAAGTTTATGAGTATATTGGTACAACCAAAGAAACAAAAAATATATCATGATTATATTATAATTACATAACTTCACGCCTATGTAACCAGGCAGAACACCAGATGTTATAAAACTATCTGATTTAATATCATGTTATGAAACTGGAGGCGTTATAATAATGGAGAGAGACTCTTGCAGTGTCAGCCTATCGCCCACGAAACAAATCTCCAATAAAACCTCTGTCCCCTAACTGACTTTTACAGTATGCCCGGGAAGAGAAGCAGCTGGCACATTCTATGTTTTTCTTTCACTCCCAGTCCAGCATGGAAGTATATTATAATTACCAGCATGGAAGTATATAGTGTCAAGTAAAATTAACCAAAGATTAGATTTAAGCATAGGTAATCAAAATATAATAAGGGCAGCGCGGCATCGATTTGTGTGGAGAATCTTGGGGGAGTCCTATGTCCAGCAGTGGACGTCTCCTAACTGAATTAAGATGATGATGAATTAAAATATTCTAGATAAGTTTGCAGTTTAACTCCAAATTAACAATTTGGTACTAATTAACATTTATGTTATTTTGTAAGATATTTTTTAAGTATTTTGATAAATGTTTTATTATTATTATTGAAGCTCAATTTATGGGCAATATTTGTACATAGGAAGTAGGTTTCTACATTTTGAAAATACGTTTTGTAATTTCGCATATTTTTACTTTTTGTTGCACATTTACCAAAAAATATATAGAATTTATACTTATATTATTTTCCAGTTCTATGGCATTGATATGAATAGACGTCGTTATTTAAATCGATTAAAGTTTATAACTAGATATTACGTAAAATGACACTGTTTAGTATATTGAATTATTATTTTCTTTATAAATATGAAAATGTATAAATACTGACAACACAATAAAGATAAATTTTGTTACTCGGTTACTCTTTGCTGTATTTCATACATAACATGTACATATCTATTTAAGATTATTAAGTATAACGTACGAAATAGGAAATAATAAAATATGGCGATGACCAAATGGGTATGTTTTATTTCATCGTCTCATTGATATGTCTGATTTATTTAAGTCATAAATAGGTAAAGTACCCAAAGTAACTAATAAGACGTAAATAAGGTTATTAAAAATAATCTTGTGACAAGGAGATTACAAATTGATAAGATTTTTTCATAAAAACTAAAAAATCGTATATTTCCCGTTCCAACGGGATTTTCAGGAATTTCTTTCATAACACAACCAGTCACTCATTGAAAAACCTTTATGCCAAGTACCACATCCGTGCACTAAAGGAATAAGATTTTTCATACAAACTAAAGTTTAATGATTTCCGTCCCCGTGGGAATTTCGGAATTTTCTTCCATAAAAAAGCTCGAAATTTCAGCTCGCTACGGCTAGTAGTTATGGCTGTACGTTGTCTGTCAGTCACTCAGTCAGTAACGGAACAGTTATTTTGGAGGACACGTCACTAACAGCACTGATATTTCTGTAATGTAGCCACACTTTAACATAGTAAGTTTTGATATCGTGCTCGGTGAGTATTTCAAACATGTGCATTTTCGTTTTTGCATTAATTTATTAATTTGGTTTTATTCCTACACCAGGGGTCGCTAACAGCGTGTCCGCTAAGAAAAGAAGAGTAACGCTCTGTGTGACCTAACAGCCGGTGTGTGCCCCAAGGAGGTTATTATCGACTCGTATTTTTACGAATCAATTTAATATAAAACTGTTCCGTTACTGACTGAGTGACTGAGGTACTGAGTGACTGAGTGACTGACAGACAACGTACAGCCGTAACTACTGGGCGTTGAGAGCTGAAATTTGGAACATACATTCTTTAGGGGATGTAGGGGTGCACTAAGGAAGGAATTCCCGAAATTCCTACGGGAACGGGAAATACAGGACTTTTTAGTTTGTATGAAAAATCTTATTCATTGAGTACACCAATGTGAAACTTGGTGTAAAGGTTTTTCAATATGTGTATGGTTGTGTTATGAAAGGGATTCCCGAAATTCCCACGGGAACGGGAAATATTTGATGTTTTAGTTTGTATGAAAAAATCCCATCCCTTGAGTGCACGGATGTGATACTTGATATAAAGGTTCCTCAATAAGTGTCTGTTTGTGTTATGGAAGGAATTCCCGAAATTCCCACAGGAAGGGTCTGGACTTTTTAGTTTGTATGAAAAATCTTATTCCTTGAGTGTACGGATGTGATACTTGGCATGAAGGTTCTTCAAAGAGTGACTGGTTGTGGTACGAAAAAAATGCCCAAAATTCCCACGGGCATGGGAAATATATGATTTTTAGTTTGTGTGAAAAAAACTTATTCCTTGAGTGCATGGGTGTGATACTTGGTATAAAGGTTCTTTGCAGTGGGTGTCTGGTTGTATAGTTTCTGAAATTTTCACGAGAAAGGTAGTTAAGCGCATACGAAGTTGCGGGATAAAGCTAGTTTTCCTATAGTATGGAGACGGTTTGTAAGCAATAATTTGAAATCTATCCATTGCCATACGGCCAGCTTAAATAAATGTGTCCCTTGTTAATTTTGAATGTTTGTAAACATGTTGTTTGTACTCTTAAATAACTGTAAAATAAAAAATTCCAATGTTAGTAAAAACTTGCAACCGACTCCATACTATACGTACATTCGTAAACATACGAGTCGACAAAGTTCTGTGTCGCATCGCTGTGTAGAGTTTGGCTTAGAACAGTGCATATGAGCGTGTTGTAAAGGACGACTAATCCGAAGGGCTTTTGTTTGGTGGCAGAACCCCAAAATCTGACATATACAGGGCTACAGGGAAAGTAGTACTGAATATTAAAGGACGTTATTTTTCAGGTCATTTCTGATGGATTTGATCGAAACATATTATGGTGTCCGAAACTTAACCCTTGTGGAGATATTTAGCCTTTAAGATTTTTATTAAAAATCCCCTTATTTTTAACTTTTGTAACTTTTTTTGTTATTGGAGCACCTAGAGTGTATTTTCTCAATGTAACTAATTAGAAGACATGCCAGTCCATAAAAATGATCAACAAAAACTTAACCTAACACTAACAGTTTAAAAAGACAGCTCGACAAAGTTCAGAGGTGAAGAATTTTCACTAAGTGTTATTCACTTTAAAGAAGTTTTATTAAAAAAAAATGTATGATAGTCACTCTGCACATTATTTTAAAAACATCTGCATTTCTTTAGCTATGCAAAAAGGTAAAACATGTTTATGTAAATTCATAAAATCTTAAAATAATGTTATTTGAAAAGATCCACGTAGTGTAAAATAACGGGACTTCGATAGGTACAAATTAATCCTCTTTACTACCTGGTAACTTATCTAATATACAAAATTCTCGTGTCACAGTTTTCGTTGCCATACTCCTCCGAAACGGCTTGACCGATTTTGATGAAATTTTTTGTGCTTATTTGGTATCTATGAGAATCGGCCAACATCTATTTTTTTTTTATTTATATGGCAAAACAACGTTTGCCGGGTCAGCTAGTAAACAATAAAAAAGGAGTTTGTATGACAAATGCGGTGTCAGTTATGTTATTTTGAATCGTAGCATTTTGTCTGCTCATGCGATTCTTCCGTGGTAGATGTGCTCTTTGATAATTTTTTGTAGTAAAGCGACTCGGCTTGGATTTTGGTACTGTTTGATCATTTATCTGTTTGACGTGGCTTGTGATGGACTTCAAAGGACAAGCCACTGACACCGCATTTGTCATACAAACCAAAGATTTAAATCCATAGATTTGCCCGTACGTGTCTTAAGGTTGTCATTTTTACTCCCTCAAGCACGGTGCGTCAACGTCAACAAACGTCATAGAATAAGATCAGATGTAACTTACGCTGAAAATACGCCTAAAAGGATTAGATTAGGACAGAGTAATAAAAATGAAGATAAATATTTATAAATCGTTGCTGTACTGAAAAAATACCTAAAGGATTGTTAACATAACCTGCAAAAAGCACCAACTTCTTAATTTGCTGGCGTTCTGTTGTTTGTGTTTTTTTTTATGTAAATAATGAAGTCTTACATTTATACAGGAATACTGGTTAAGTCGACCTACTTAGATCCTTTAAGGGCGTATATAACGGTTAGGTTTGGGGTACGCCCAAGATAAACGACTTTTAATTTTTTTTAATAAAAACTGCCGAATTTTGCCATTAAATGTCGTATTTTAAAATTGGTGCACTTTAATATTATTATTATTTGATTCTCAAATGCAGATTAATATGTTCTATGATCTGAGTAACCAAAATTCTACGTAAGATTACTAAATGCATAATTCGTATGGAAAAAAAAATTTGTATGGAAGATGTTCAGCGGAAGTGCTTAAAAACATCTACGTTTTATCAACTACTCAACAAGGTATAAAAATTTAGGCTTTTATTTAAATTCATGGAAAAAATCTTAGTTTCATAGTCGATACTGGACGTAAAAATAATTGGGCTGATTGAGCTAAATTCATTTTTTAGCCCTGGAAAGTAAAATATAACAAAAGGTAAGATAATAAAAATAATTACTTTATTATCGTTGCACATTACAATTCACGTTCAACGCGTCCGCCCTTGTTTTGGATACATTTTCGCATTATTCAGTGAAGCCTAGTTTTTACTGCAGCAGTGGTCCAATTTCTTCGCATTTCATTTGCCGCGTTGATTATCTTGTTTCTATCCATCAGCAGACGCCATTGGATGTGGCTCACCGTATACGAGGCTTTCATGTGCCTCCACACATAAAAAGTCATGGAGGTTAGGTCCGGACTTCTGGCTGGCCAAGGTGAAGATCCTCCTCGTCCTATCTCGTTCCCTCACACTCCTTCGAAAATTTGCAGGGCAGCCATCATATTGGAACCATATGTCCATAATAAGGTTCAGAGACAAATCTTCCATAAAGGATTTTCTCCTCTCAGGAAGTTTTCATAGTGCTCCATACAAATTATCAGTAACAAAATAGGGTCTAATCAAATGTTTGGAAATGATGTCATTTCACACGTTTACACTAAATCTTCGTTGGGCCTTCGATTATTTTACTTTCCTGGGCTAAAGAATGGATTAGGCTCAATAAGCTTTTTACGTCTATTTTTTCTACGAATTTAAATAAAAGACTAGATTGTTATACCTTGTTGGGTAGCTGACAAAACGAAGAATTTTTTTATTAAAAATTATTAATTAAAACCGCTATGATTTAAAATATGTTAATATAATGAACCAATATATTTTTCTACTTACATTAAATATTCAAAAAATACGACGGCTTTGTAAAGTAAAATAAAAACTTCAAAGGTGATTATTATGATTTTAATAGGTTAAATAAAGTATTGAGTTGATCTTTTATTTACTATCTGATTATTTGCTCTTTGGCGACCGGCCGCTTCCTTGCCCGACAAAATCGAGAAATGCATTAAATAATATAATAATTATTAACGCATGAAAATAAATATCTTTATCCTTGTTTGTATTGCGAAATTGTATTTTTATACCCCCGAAATGAACAAGACAGCATAATTAAGTCTATATGTAAATATTTTAAGCAAAATAATCTACAAACGTGCACGACAAGCGCTCGTTAGAAACTGTCACAAGACTTGTGCATGCACCTCTTTCAGTAATGACAATATTTTGTCAGTTCTTTGTATTGAAAGGGCGCATCTATGGATTTAAATCTTTGATACAAACTCCTTTTTTATTTTTTGTAACCACTTTGTAACCCTGTATAATTCTAAAGTATTTTAAGCCGTTTAATTATGTCCCGCCATCTTGACGTCAGCTTGGCGGCGGCGTATTTTATTTTCCACCTCATTTTGTATTTGATTAACAATTTTTTTTTTCAACAGCTACCAAATACTAATACATCACTATTAAATAATAGAACATGTTTCATTTCATTCGGCGATTTTCCACCCGCGGTTCTGACGAACACTCCAGGGTTCATATAGATGCTAAAAGTCACTGTACAAGCGGTGAAGTGTTCTGGATTATTTTATGAAGCTCCTTCCTACATAAACCTTCGAACCTCTTCTTCACTACCACCAGTTGAGATTGAAATCAAACGTGGATTCAATCACCGTTAAAAACCGTTTCTTTCTTGGTGGTAGCATCCCTTCTGGGTCCGCCTGGCTAGCGACCACCCTTTATATAAAGTCTGCCGCCAAATGTTACCGCTCCGGCGGTAATGTGTTCCGGCAATATTGTGTAAAGAGCCAGTTCCTTCCTAAACCCGTGTGCTTTCATCTTCGACCTCATCGTCACTTACCATCAGGTGAGATTGAGGCCAAACGCGGGTTTAGTCACATATAAAAAAAAAAAAAAGGACCAAGCTGTTCCCTGCTTTTCTCCACCTTTACATATATTAGTGCCAAATCTTAATACAAACAGATCAAATAACAAAAGACATTTTCAACACACTTGCTCGTAAAGTGAGCCTTATTCTATTGAATTTAGAACTATAAACTGGGCTATAAGTCACGCGTGCATAATATATTATACCCTAGTGCATAATATAATGAATCCTACAAAGTTGAATTGTACATTTGTGCAAATTACATGCGAGTAAACAGAGCATATTTTATTGATCCGGGTTATACATTAAATATTTTCAGAAACAACAAAGAGATTTTATACCACTTCAAATCCATATACATTTTTAAATGTTTGCGCCTTATATTAGTAAAACAAATTTGTATATCAAACAAATTATTCACAATTTACAATAATTTGTTATAAAATATTAAAAAATTTGCATTTACCACTCCAAATTAAACATTTTCACTTAAAATAGGCTGTATATGCTATACAGACATTGACACATTTGGCGGAAAAAAAACCTACGCGCATGCGCGAGGTTCGGCGCCATTTTTCAATCACAATTCATAACTTTTATTATCAAGTGTGTTTGTTATTTTATGACCACGGTCTTTTACTAACAAGTGTGTTGAAAAACGTCGTATGTAACTCGTGAGCGTTGCTAATTACAGTCTCGGCTGTAATTAGCAACTTAGCTCACTTGTTACATAATATACGTCGTATACATAATATACATCGTATGTAACTCGTGAGCGTTGCTAATTACAGTCGAGGCTGTGATTTGAGCCCTCGCCTGCGGCTCGGGCAGTAATTAGCAACTTAGCTCACTTGTTACATAATATACTATTCCTCTACGCAGAACTTTCACCTCTACGCAGACAATTTTGCAGATTTGACGAGATCCCCCAAAACCCAATGCTAAGTTCACCACACTTCAATAAACGAAGATTTTAGTCGCATCAGTGATTTGGCGAGATCTCTTGGATAACTGGTTAATCCTAATAAGTATTTGCTAGTCAACACGAACGCGGTTGTCTTAATATCTCGGTATCCTGTACGTCTGGGCGGTATTCCAAATGCATTTTCTGAGAAAGCTAAAACTTAGGTGTTCCTAGTGAAACTTTCTTTCGTGTTTTAGTTTAATTTTTGTTACACTATTTGTAAATATTCCAAAATGTTCTGACCTTAACAACTACGACCTTCGTTTCTCAACAAATCTTCAAATCGTTATTGGCTGGTTTTCAATATCCCTGTTCTCAATCTTAGAATTGAAATACTACAATGAATGAGCGTTGCTATGACAACCAAAGTCATGTCTGTTTTGTATGAAATCATCTTGGATTGATAGATTAGATTCTATAAAGAAATTGAGTACGTACCTATATCTCGAAGTCTGCAGTTTGGATATCACTAAAAAAATTAAAAAGGTGGAGCGCTTGAATAATCTTTGTAGGTACCTATTTGTTTTGTTTATATTCTCAAAAAATGTGATTATGTATCCCGCCTTTGCAAGATTCGCTGGTTTCTACGAACATTCGAATCCTTTGTCTCCTCTTTAATATCTTTAATAATACAAATCTCCCCCTTTATTAGGGTGAATATTTTTCATTTACAAATGATGTTATTCGTAAAATAATTCTTGTTTTGTATTTTATCCAATAATTATGGTGTGGGTGTAATATCCAGTATTATTAATTTTTCGATATGATAAAAGTAATTTTTATTTCACAATGGAAACGGAGTATTAATGAATTCCTTTTTACTTATTTTCTATGTCTATCCTTATTTTACAATTAAATACCTAATTAAGAAAGAAAAGAAAGTACAGAAAATTTTCCTAGAAGCGTATGAAAACCCACAGTGATAAAAACAGTAAGTGATTTTAAAATCATGTCGTCAGCGATTCAGTTTTCTTTATTATTATGTCAATACATAATTACAGTTTTTCCCGTTGTGCCCCTAACATTAATTATTATTATGCTTCGGTTGCGTGCACCGACTATGCTAGAGACTAATTTCTACAATTTTCAATTACTTACGAAACAGGCTAATGTCAACCTTATATTTAACAGAAACAAGCATTTTAGTATTTTTTTTAAGTTTGCAAAGTTAATGGAAAGTTACATAGAAGATTGCAGTTTGTTCATAAATTACTAACTCGTAAAGTTGTGGTCTTTTGTTCGAGTTTACTGGATTGTTCTGCCTACTTTCAAATGTATTATATTGATTATTATAGTTTGCAAATTATATAAAAAAGATAAGATAAGAGAGATTCTTAAGTTATTACCACTCATTTCATCATTTGGTAAATAAATTATGTCCGTAAAGATTGAGGAGCCACATCTGGTTTTTAAATTTATTTATTTACTTATTTACAATGAAGTATTGCACACTTACAAAATAATACAAATTATATAAAAAAGATAAGATAAGAGAGATTCTTAAGTTATTACCACTCATTTCATCATTTGGTAAATAAATTATGTCCGTAAGGATTGAGGAGCCACATCTGGTTTTTAAATTTATTTATTTACTTATTTACAATGAAGTATTGCACACTTACAAAATAATATTTTATTCTTATTTCACCGTTATTTAGCAGCAAAATAGCTTATTTTGCAGTACAAATTCTGGATTTAGCAGCAAAACATATTATCACTAGTTAATTTCAAGTTGGCTCCCCAATCTAAACATCTGAATTAAGGAGCCGTAAGTATTGTGTTTGATTTTGCAGTAAAAAAATAGCGCCGACTTTGTACATGAACGCATTCTTTGTGGCTCTTCAATCCTGACGTTCTACTTTTATATGATTGACTGTAGCGACCTGAGATCTCAACGGAATCTAAAGTAGAAGACATTAATATTTAGCAAAAATTTCTGCAAAAAATTGCTGTACAATTCAGCAGTGTGCATATTCTGGATTCTGAAAAAAAAACACTTTACTATTGCTCTATGAATTCCCTGTGAAGGGTGACCACAATTTGGGAGAGAAAATTAATACCCACAAACTAAAATTTCGCTACGAGCTCCTCAAAGCTACGAGCTACGAATTACAAATGGTGACATAGCCATAAAACTTCATTTTACAATTCGACTTTAGTTGCTAAAAGACATAAAAGTCCTGTTTTAAGGCGACAGGTAGATAACGATGCAAATTGTCACATAATTCACTCCCGCCCACCGCCGTTCCTGGAAAAACAATTTCCTTTCTACTTTAATTGAAACTAGAAACGTTATGGAGGGATTTTGTTTGAAGACTAAAGTTTTGTAAGAACTGCATTGAATTGTTTTGTTTTGTTCTGTAGTAGGATCGATATTGTTGTAAGGTTGGCGTAAGCTTTACTTGCATATTATTTTAGGCTTTACTTGCAAAGTTTTACCCATCAACTAAAATATTTACTAGCGGTTGTCCACAGCTTCGCTCGCGTAACTCAACTTCTTTACGATATTGCTATCCTAATATCCTAAAAGCCCTCACATAATTTTAATGAATTTCATTTATAAAATTTATTTACTTTATTTTCATGATTTTGGGCTATTTGACATTCTCTTATTATAATTACCTTATAATTCTCTTTAAATAGCTATTAGAGACTTCAAACTTGATAGTTCTAAAAACCTCTGTACAAAAGTTCAGCTTTCGAAGTCTAAACGTAAGGATAAGTTCTAAGGCCTGGGCGATGATTCTTCATACAAAATTCGAACCCATATTTCACCTTGAGAGAATGAATTTGGAAATTCCTTTCTTATTCTTTGTCTACATCCTACAAGGAATCCTTTTACAAGAATTCATCTTTCTAGCTAGGTGCAACGGTTTGTGCAGGGCGTCGATGAATCCGCCAGACAGTCAGTGCGTTGATGTATCAGTACTAAGAACACTCTGTACTTCACTGAATGTAAAATTCTATTTCTCAAAGTAGTCCAATTGGCAAAGATTTGGTTTTCAAATGAAGGATCTTAGAAAAAAAAAAGAAAAAACGTTTTAATCTAACGCAAAAAAATCTGGTCCTATTATTAGAGTGATCTCGAACTTTTTTTGATGTGTGTACGAGAGCGAATCAAAAAGTTCTTAGAATGAATACAAAAAAAAAATTAAACAAAAATAATATATTTTTCTACGTAATCTCCTTCTAATCTAAATACTCTTAGAATACCGCATCTCCAACTTTCTTTTTCCTTCCGCAAAAACATCATTTTCTCGACTGTTAAAAACTCCTCTACGGCAGTCAAACCGCATCATCATCGTCAAATTTAGTTCCACGAATATGCTCCTTCAATTTTGGAAATAAGTAAAAATCACTCGGGGCTAAGTCAGGAGAATATGGTGGGTGATCAAGGACTTCGAAGCCAGCACTGCGGATTGCGGTGAGAGCAACTTCCGAACGATGAGGTGAAACACTCAACAATAAAATTAATATTTTGCGAACGATCTGCGGAAACCATTGAAAGTCTGGATAAATAATATGTAATTGTCAATCTTTAAAAAAAATATCGAACTGCCTCCAAACAGGTTAAATACATATAAGTTTCTAAGAACTTTTTGATTCACCCTAGTAGGAACAGCTTCAAGCAACCTACGATTAAAATGATTCCAGTTTAATAAAAGAGTTTCAAGTCACTCGTGACTATGAAGTCTGTAAAAACACGGATATAACGAATTAAAATCAAAATTAAAACGTACAGTTAATAATATTATTTATTTAATACGATTAAGAGTCGCAAAAACCTGAGACAATATTATCAAGTTTCTAGCCTTTTAGGCCCGATGCGTGTTGGCGCACATTTCGGTAAAGCCCTAATGAGCCTAACTAAATTGCTTCTTTGTTTGTATTCAAAAACGTGTACCTATACTTTTCTAGTCGAACACATTTTGGTAATCTCTTCATTACTAACTTGAACCGAAGTAATCTTGTATTTTTGCTACGTACGTAAAGAGGGGAGGCCTCAAGTCACAAAAATCAGAACTAGAATTTTCTTAATTTTCCACGATTTATTTCATTTCAAAAAGGCTTTTATTGCCAAATGCCACATTTTTGAAATGCATTCACATATGTCAATAAATTGTAAGATAAACTGTTCATTATTGACGATTATTTATTATTTGGACCTTCAGCCCTTTTTAAATAAAAATGAAAAAGAATGTAAAATGAGGGCTCCTACACATTGTTCCTACAGTTACAGATAAATACAGATAAATACTAACAGATTTAAATAAAGGCATTTTGCAAATAATTTGTAAATGGGCAATGAGCCGAAAAAAGTGAAATACGAAGGCGCTTTTCGAACTTTGAAACTATACATTTATATAACTTTACCATGAGCATTTTTAATAGATAAGAAAAAAATGGCTAAATAGAAAAACAAAAAGATTTCTGTTACAGTGTTTTTGAAATAATTGATAACATCATACATGTATCACATAGATAACTAAAAAACATACTTACAGTTTAAAGGGAAATTGATTCGCTTCTTAGGTGCCGTCGTCGTTATAAAGGCCTCATTGTCTTCTTTTGTAGATTAATAGGTCAACCAAATAGGTACTTAAATACCTAATTTATACATACCTTGGCTTTTGTCTTTTGCAGACAAATAAATTAATCCCGCTGCGTATTAATTGAACTTAATCTGCTCTTCATGATAGAAGCCCCTCAGTTGCTAATGCTTTGGAATTTACCAAAGTAGAAGTAACATTTAAGATAGTTTTGACGGACCTATTTATTTATTGGCAAACATAAATTTTAAAAGCGTTTTTAAAATGTTTTGCGTTATGGTATTATGTTCGCATTTTCCTTTAAATAGTTATGTACACTGCTTATTTTGAAGTAAAAATATTAAACTTTGAATATTTATTTAAATATTATTAATATTTTTTACTTGAAAAGAAAACTTAATTTCTCACAGATGTGATAAAATTTTCACTAGGTAATAATAGTTTTGAGAAGATAAATAATTTCTAATGCTGCTAGCATTATAAGCATAAAAGGCGTAAAAGAGTTAATAGGAGAGATGTTTGTTAATAATGACACATTTGATTCTGTTTTCATTTTATTTTTCCTAGGAAAACCAACACAAAACTCAGGTAGGTACTTAGAATGTAAAATGGTAACACTAAATTATTGGTTTTCACAGATGCAACATAGGCACTAAGACAAGAAATTCATATGTAGGTATACTCGTGCGTAGTGCTAGGATAACTTACTGTTCATGTTACAAATTTCTTAAATAATCTTGTTTTAGTTAAGTACGAGACTTCTTCGTTTCGTAAAAAGTAAAGAGGGACGAATGAGGCCTGAATTTTTAATGGCCAGATAAAAAATATCTAATTAAAGTCGCTTCAAGCTCATCTCAAGTTTATTTTCTTTCTAAGTCAATGTCATACAATTATAAAAAAAAAAAACGAAAAATAATTTTATTCCGCCGAGTAGGTGATGCATTATTTTATCCGACGATTGAAAAATAGGTTTGGTGCTAACGAACTAAACATTTAAGTAATACTTAAATGCCCCGAACGCCATGAATTCGATGTTCACTAATAGCTTCTTAAATAATTATTAATCTTTAATTTATAAAACTCTTCCGTTACTGACTGAGTGACTGACAGACAACGTGCAGCCAAAACTACTGGCCGTAGAGAGCTGAGATTTGGAACATTAAATCCTTAGGTTTAGGTTGAGCACTAAGGAAGGAATTCCCAGAATTCACACGGAAACGGGAATTATTGGCTTTTTAGTTTGTATGATAAAATCTTATTCCTTGAGTGCATGGATGTGATACTTGGTATAGGGGTTCTTCAATAAGTGTCTGTTTGTATTATGGAAGGAATTCTCGAAAATCTCACGTGAGAGGTTGGACTTTTTAGTTTGTATGTAAAATATTATTCCTTGAGTGCACGGATGTGATATTTGGCATAAAAGTTCTTCAATCAGTAACTGGTTGTGTTAAATACAAACAATATTTATGCGCGTACGAAGTCGCGGGCAAAAGCTAGTACTGTTATAATTTTACTCTAATATTACTCTAGCAGATGCTTTGTTATAAAATCTTCAGATTCAGGGTGCTACGTTTTTCTGTTCTAACCACGTAGTTTTTCCGGAAAAAGTTCAGTTTTTCTCACGAGCGAATGATCAGCAACAAGTTCTGAAAAAAAAATGATTTGGTAATCTTTATAGTTACCGGTAGGTACGTTTAAATTTCCTTTTTTTTCTTAGAAAATTTTGTCATGAAAAGTTTATAAAAAATAAAGCCTGCTTTAACATGCAATGTACCCAAGCCTTTATAATTAGGTTACGGCGACCCCGAACAACTGCTATTTGCTCAGTCTTAACTGTACCTGCTCGCGATCTGTACGAATTAATAAAATTTGATTCGAGTAGTTAATCATACAAACGATTGCTGTACGAAATAAAACCATCCGCTGCGATATTATGTGATTTAAAAAGTTATAAAAACAATATAAAAGCAACGAATCGAGATTATTTAAGTAAGAGGTAATGTTGGTTTTTAATTTATTTTGCAATCATCATTTTTTTTTCTTATTTTATGTACTTCGGCTCAATTTGATTGTATATTTTTGCACTCTACCCAAGAAAATAAAGAGTTTTGTACATTTACAAAATATGAATTTAAATTTGTAATTTCATCTCATATTTATGCAATATTCTAAGACATTTAATTCTTTATTATTCATAAATAGTTTACAATAATCAATATGAATTAAATATGTACAAAAAAATAACGTTTAGTATTTAGTTTGTTAAATGTTTACCACATTTTTTCGGATTAAAAAACACTTACTGAATCTGGATGATTTGTCAACAATGCGTCTATTTCGTGTAACTGTTATTTGGTTGGCGCCCAAACAGGGACTACCCTACAGCACCCTTAATTAGTCTCACACTCAAAGATTTCCTGGAAGAAATTGCTTATTAGGGATAAGACCACTTTTTGTACCATAGGTACTTTTTTCGTTTATTTTTCTTCTTTATATAAAAGTCTCTAATTATTATTCCGGCGATAATGACATCCAGCAATGTTTTATGAACAGAAAATTCTCCGTTTAAATGACAAGTTCCATCCCCAAAATCATCGTGCTATTAACATCCAAAAGCCTAGGTTACAAGTAAGTAATAAAGAATTTTAAAACTCCAATGTAATAACGTAATCAATCTAGGTTATAATAATAGGTAGTGGAAGCCTAGATTTATAATGACAAATACAAATAAATCTTCCAATACATAGAATCTATCTCTACATCATTCATCTCTCCTTTGTGATAATCCTGGCTACAACTGAGACACAGATGGAGCATAATTAATAACTTTTGAAAATATCAACCTGACTATAGCCTAGTGTCGGTAAAGATACCAAAGCGTTGAGTTATTTAAAATGGCTTATGTTTATGGCTTATGTTGATACATGCAGCTTTGTGAAATGGCCGCCGGCATTTTAGATAACCTAAAAGTTATTTCCGCATTTAAATGTCAAATAAAAACAATTTCGTTAGCTAAGATATGAAAAAACGAAGATATGTGCGTAGGCAGATCCACCGAGAATTACAATTATGAAACACCAAGCACAAATCTTTGTGTTGCACGTCCCTTGTGACCCTTCAGGATTTTAATCTTCAGTGTTCTCATAATATGGTACTTGAATTAAAACCCTATCACCTGACCGCATTCTTGATAACGTAATTTCTTTAAAATTAAAAAGTCTTTATGGAATCAATCAAATATACCAATTTAAATTTTCCCTAACTTCTGAAATAGGAAAAGTCCGTGATATAGTTATCTACAGAACAATGTTACAGAATTAGGTAAGTGTTTATTGAGTTTTGATTCCTTTGCGACTGTATAAAACAAGCGGCTAAAAGATATTTTGTTTTGTTTGCACGGACTTCCAAGTTAAACTTTTCAACAGCTTCGGCTGATTGCTCTGTCTTTGATATTTCTTCAAGTACTTAGATACCTGAATCATATTAAATATTCGTGGTCATAAGAAAGAGGGCCTTGAGTAACGTTTTCGTTTTGAGGTACTTGAATTCGACAAATGATGCTGTCTGATTTACAGAAAAGCTCATAAAAAGGTGTTGCTGGGAGTCCATACATTACTATATGTAGATATGATCGAATGATAGCTTACTAACTAAACCACACTCGCCCTGCGCACGCCACGCGTATCACCCGCGGTTAACACGAGTCTAACACGCGTTACATAATTTGAGTCTTATTTTACACACCAATACATATAAAATTCCAATAAACGAAGTGCACCTGAGCCCGCCCGCGATTCGAGATTTAATGATAAGTTAGGTAGGAATCAAATTATACCTACACAAAAAAAATGCAAATCGAGTAATGAGACGCGTGGCGTGCGATGGACGGGCGTGGTGGACTGGTGGGTGGACGCGTGTGGTAGAGGCATTTTTTATATAATTTAATCTGTTTTTTTTTTTAATTTCAATCTATAGGGTGACTGGTGGGTCATTTCCTAAATTCCGGGACGTGATAGTTTGAAATCATACATGAAGAGAAAAAATTAAATAAAAAATAAATGTTAATTATTTACTGAGTCAACTTAACTGAAATTTAAAGAATTCATTACGCAACGTATAGTTACATAAGCGTAATGCAATAGATACTTAGCGGGTGGTGGTATGCGTGTGGCGGGAACACTGCTGTGTGCGTGTTGACTGAGGCAGCGCTTCGGGAAAAGTGTAGTAAGGTCTCTATATTTATTCATAGGGATTTCTGGTGAAAAAGTAAGTACCTACTTTTATTACATAATTGTGATCAGAATCGAGTTCAGAGTGCTCTCCTTCAGTATCTAAAATTTGTCACCAGTCACGATGTATAACTACTAATTTAATTAAATTATAGAGCTTGTTCAAACGTGTTCTGAAAGTATACAACTTTTTGCATTTAAAAGGACAGGCAATATTTAATCAAGAATTCTTTATAGTTAAGAAGGTTTTGTAGGGTCTAAAGTTACCCGCGTAACTTTAGACCCTACAAAGTTACGCGTGTACTGCTAATATCTAATAAATTTGGATTGTGCAGTTATCGAGTTCAATTATAACAACAAATAGATAAGCTTTTGATGTAAGATTATTAATTATAATTTAAATATTTAGACCGAATCGTTATTAAAGTTTATCCATTACTGCGTTTGACTGTACATTTATAGTTCCTTTATCAAGATCATGGATGCCGTAAACTTGGTTTCATTTCCCTTTATCATTTAGAATCGTTTTCAAGCATAGTTATGAATGTCGTAAAAATATGTATGCCTTGTCTTATATTATATGCCTTCGTAAAAATAGTTGGGTGGTATTAAATATTTCATTCGGTTTGCTTACAAATATGTGAGCTATTTAGTTCAATCAATATGTCACTCATTCAGATAAATTTTTCAAACGATCAGTTCTTTGATTATCTGGATGTTCCAAAATTACGTTTTTAATTATTTATTAGATTGGAAATCCAGCAGTCACAAATTATAGAAACAAAAGTAAAAACAAAACCAAATTGCAATGACAATAGAAGTGATGACAAAAGAAGGCTGTGTTTTTAACTTTTTGCAATTGGTAATGCTCAGTTATTTACGGTGAAAGTTACTTTTTGAAAGTATCATTTCAATGTTAGAAATTGACTTTAGGTAGGTATATAATTCCCTCGCATTAGTCGCAATAACGATCCACAGGCCAGCCCAGCAAAACATAATAAAAACAAAATTGCAGCTTGCTGTTCCCTGCATTATGATAAAAAAACATGCCGTGATATTTCATAGTTCACCGTATCTGGTTTGCATGCATAATTTTTGTTATAATGAGCCTACTTAGTTACCAATCGCGGAGTTACGACATGGTTATCGAGCTTCGCTTGTTTACCAACTTAATGGTAACTTGGAAGGTCGATGAAGTTACGTGCAAGGGTTGGAAGATGGATTACGCTGTCAAACTTAATGACATGTTCGGGAAATTGATAGTCAAATAGGTTATATGGGGTAATGAAAGAGATCTCGGTTTCTGTTTATTATAAATAGCAGGGGACGAAAGATTATGTGAAACTCCTAACGACGACGTGACGTCTCGATTAAGAAGATGCCTAATTGAACGCATGTTTTAAGCATTTTCCTTTTGTATTGGTACTGAAAAAATATTTAAACAACAAAATAGAGCACATCTTCTTCAGCAAGGTTCAATATGATCGTAAGTTTTCGCGATTAACTATATTCAATGCCGACTTACAATTTATAATTAATAAGTAATTTAATTATAAATTGTAAGATTAAGGAACCTATAAGTTTATTAATTTCTGAAGGGGTTAGTTTTTCAAATGGCGACTTTTCTCTAACGGGTGGAAGTTGGTAAAGATCCCCAAGAACTAAAATATATTTTTTCCAAACCAACCACTTCTACATCAGAAGTATCAAACACTTCGCATAAACGAAGATTTACATGGGCTAAAGTTACATTAGGTATCATAGTCTTAAGTCTGTCCTTAAAACTTGAAGTACTTCGTTTGAAAGCGGTTTGTATTTAGGAGTTTGTTTATGCTCTTCGGGCAGTTGTAGTATTCTGTGAACTGTCAATCCGTTTACGTTAAATGCTGCAATGAGGTCTTTTCGTTTCATGTTTTTTTTAAGCTTTTTTAATACATACTAGATGGCGTTGAAAAAAACTGAAGAGTCAATGTCAATATCGTATCCTCTTTGTTGACAGTTGACTGATCGTAGAGATAAAATTCTTGCTGATTGCCATAACCTTCAAATTAATAATATTACATTTCATTAAATAAAACACTTTTTAAACGGATTTATCGCGTATATTTACGTTTTAAATTTTGACTCGACGTTTCGGTGTCTTTTCAGACCCCGTGGTCACGAGCGACTGAGGTGTCAAGCGTCGGATTGATAGATTGAAAAAAGTTATACATCATCATCTCCATCTGTTTCTCAGTCTTCGAGCGTAGCGTTCGGGATTGACACAAAACGAGCTGACAGTATCTTGAGTTACAGGTCGTGCAGCTTGCTGGATGTTAGATTTAATGTTTTTCAGGATAGGGTCCCATGTCGGTGATAGTTTCCAACCATCTTCTCTATTGAAATTAGGGTGTTTTTTAATTTCAATCGCTTCTCTGATCATTCTAGGAATGTAATGCTTCTCTCTAGATAAAATTTTCACAGAGTCAAACCTTAAGTAGTGGTTGGGCTTGTCCATGGAATGCTCACAAACTGCAGACTTTGAAGCTCTTCGATTTTTAATATCAGCTATGTGTTCTTTTACGCGGGTTGATACGTTTCTTTTGGTTTGACCAATGTAGGAAAGCCCACAGCCGCAGTCAATCTTGTAAACACCTGGGTCTTGTAAAGTGGGCTTTCCTACATTGGTCAAACCAAAAGAAACGTATCAACCCGCGTAAAAGTCTAATTCTAATTTCAATAGAGAAGATGGTTGGAAACTATCACCGACATGGGACCCTATCCTGAAAAACATTAAATCTAACATCCAGCAAGCTGCACGACCTGTAACTCAAGATACTGTCAGCTCGTTTTGTGTCAATCCCGAACGCTACGCTCGAAGACTGAGAAACAGATGGAGATGATGATGTATAACTTTTTCAATCTATCAATCCGACGCTTGACACCTCAGTCGCTCGTGACCACGGGGTCTGAAAAGACACCGAAACGTCGAGTCAAAATTTAAAATGTAAATATACGCGATAAATCCGGTTAAAAAGTGTTTTATTTAATAGTATGAATCGCGAAAACTTAAGACATTACATTTCATTGTTTTTTATTCTCCTAGTTTGTTTTGCAGCGTTTTTTCTTTGCATGAAGTATAGTAATAATTATTAGACGTAGGTACGGTGCTGAAATTGGTACTTGAGTTGACACTTGAGTTAGATCAGCGCCATCTAATGTCGAAAAGTGAACTACTTTTTTTTTATCGTAGACTGAAAACTCCTCATTCCAGTCGGGGCAGTAATGGCAACATTTTTATGCAGGTTGTTTTTATTCCATGTTTTTAAGTTTTTTATTACACCGGTGTGTCTGTATCAAATACCTTTTTTGGGCCAGATTTCAGTTTATCTATCATTGCTAGCTCATTAATTTCAGAAATATCCACTGCAACTAAATCAAAGTTGTTTAAATTTACCATAGCATTTATCGCATATAAGCGTCCATGACTTGACGACTAATATCTGTGTTCATCACACAAATATCCGTCGCCGCCGGGATTCGAACCCAGGACCTCTGGCATAGAAGGCAATGTACGTTACCCCTATACCAGCCGGTCGTCAATAATTCAGACCTTCGATTTATGACATCAAATGAAGTGGCCCACCAAATTGAATATTTTTTGTAAAGGCGGTATATCAATCTCTAATAGTTTGGTTGGGCTCTTGTGTTTTCTAATCAGGGTCACCAGATACTCCAGATATTCGATTATCCTAGTTTTTATAGTTTTCCCTTTATTAAACCCTAACTCTGTACCAAATTTCAGCTCTCTGAGTTTATGGGAAGTACTAGTTCTATACTGACGATCATAAGTAAGTGAGTGAGTGTCGTAAATGCGAAACTTTGCTATCGCTTAACTTCGGTGCTAAATAACCTACAGACTTGATATTTTGGATTCTAAGTAAATAATTATAGCGTACTAGATGACGAAAATTTCTGCGTTCTGGTCTTATCCACAAGTTCTTCATTAGGGGCCTGAAAATGCGGCGAAATAGTTCCAGTAAATGATCGTACGGCTGTTTGCTTCGCGCTCGACTTGGCGGGGGCCCCCCGATTGAATGACGCAACGTTACAGAAAAAAACGAGTGGGTGGGATACAAACGATGTTTTACAGAAAAAAATATAAAAGCGCTTGAGAAATAAGAGAACCATTACCTCAAGTAGTTCACATCTCAGCATGATGCCACTTAACAAACTTACATTAGGGCAAAATCACCATAGGTTTAAATTATTAGAATAGTGAAGAAAAGAAATACAGTTGAATATTTTTAAATAGAAATGTACCTATCTTTTCTATTCTTATACTATTAAAATGTTTATTTAGGAACGCAAAAAGAACGTTTTATAAACAAAAACTCCTTTTCTCCATTAGTTGACATGGAGGAAAAAATAAATCGCCTGACACGTAGGTCACCAATACTTGAGAACCTGCAAGTATATTATTAGAATTACTTTAAAATCAAAAAGGGCTCGTTACATTCCTGGCTACAACCTGTGCCGAATTGAAAGATCGTAGAAACTATTCACAAATCAAACAAAAACGCCACATTGTTCAAATGGAAAAAACAAAATGATATGTAACCACTACACCAGCCGGTCCATAACTATTTTATTTGGCACAAGTGCTAGCCAGACGTCCATACTAAAATGAATCATGTTATTTCAATCAAGAATACAAATGGGTCAAATACACTTAATTCTCTGTATCAGTCTATTTCATTCTGTAGGAAAACTCTTCATCTAGGAAGAGATTATTTGGACGCGCTCATCTGAGAAACTGCCAGTCAGGTTTGAAAATAAATTCTTACGCAAGCAAAACCGCGCAAAATTATTTAATTACGTATTTAAACAAACTATTTAACAATGCCAATTTAGACGGGATTTTATTAAAGACATCGTTCATAGTGGTCGGTTTCCGAATTGAATGAAATAAAGTACTTAAAAATCCCCAATAACTTTTTAATCTATATGTACTTATATTACTTAAAAACTCTTTCAAAAACATTATCTCAAATCAACTGTTGATACACTTTTATACCAAAAACCTGATGACTTCTAAACCTATGAAGTAAAATTGAAAAGCTAATAAAATCCTGAATTTCACACTTTATTCCTAACGATTCTTGAAGAAGGTATAAATCTAGTCAAAACTACTTCAATCAGGACCCAAAATCCCACAATCAGCTCTAATAAAAATATCTAAAAAAAGTACCTAATGAACTCAATAAACTTCCCGTTTCCGATGACATGACAGTGCGATCCGTCGATAACCCGCAGAGAAATCGCACCGCATCACGAAACAGAACTACGCCATACCTACCGCTCGTTAAAATTATCTGATCATAGCAGCAAAAACAACCAAATTTATTGGCCCCGCCACCCATCCATCATCAGTGTTTGGCAGACCGAAATAAGGACTTTACACAAGGCTCGCTTCTGTAACGTAACGTGATGGTAAAAAATTGAATGGGTCAATATTTGTAATAGGCTGGCCGGCACTTTAATAAATTGCATTACTTGAGAATAAGGTAAAGTTTTGTTTACTTCCAGCTTTATTAGAAGTGCTTTGTTAATTCATTACGTTTTCGCTTTTTCCCGACATTGGCTCATTGATTAGGAATTGAAACATTTTTTTTCATAATTAGAGAAACATAATATACGACTACTGACTACCTCATTAGGTACAACTTAAAATTTATTTTATCTATACATATAACAAAATGGTAGGAAAGTCAAAACTGTACATTGAATATTTTTTTAAAAGAATACTTGGGGTATGATCTACAATCGAAACAGAAACAAAAAATATAGTTTTTAGAATTTTTGTCTGTTTGTCTGTTTGTCTTTCCGGGATAAACTCAAAAAGTACTGCATGGATTTACTTCACATTTGGCATGAAGATAGTTAAGAAGTCGGGTCAACATATAGGCTACATATTATCACGCTAGCAGTGTTATAATCGTAGGTGCGTTTGGTGCTGCATAGCGTTCACGCAGACGACGTCGCGGGCAGCAGCTAGTATAATATAAAAAAGATGAGATGCTGGTCTTCCATGTTTTAATGTAATCATGGGCGCCTGGTATTTTCAAGTTGACTGGTAGTTTCAATACCAGGGCTATAGTGGTCAATAAATACAGGCACCTGGCAGATCGTTCTACACCATTCTGACCCGTTCCAAACACAAACTATCGACGAGCTGCCTTCTGATTTTTTTGAAGTTTTTTTTTTTTAAGTATTATAAAAATCTGTCAAGTACTCCGGTACTAAAAGCATGTAGGTTCAATTCATTCAAAAATAGTGTGGGTTCAACTCACAGAACACCTTTTTTAACTGTTCTGTGGTTCAACTTATAAAGGTCCTACATAAATTCACCCATGTATCCCATATGGGGTAGGTAGAACACCAGAAGCTTGTAAAACCATCGTATGTCACGTTTAACAAATTTGGAAGTATACATAAAATAACTAAAGCTGGCGCCTTCCAACACATTTACACATTGCTCTTGTGTGTTGTCTGTTAATAAGCGCGTGGCGTGACGTCGTACTGTATGCGCATCATGAAAAGTCTGCCCGTCTCTCCTACGCGCGATTTAGCTTATGAGTGTGAAGGGGACAGATATTGTTTAACTTTTTCTACTGTTTATAAATACAGCGTGATCTTGTGATCTCGTGTGGTTATTTACTTGCAGTGAACGCAAAAATCATAGAAGTGTGTTTATTTCGTATTTGGCAGCGTATGTCATCGACCGTATTTGTCAATAATAAAAAAAATAACAATGCCCAATTGCGCTCTCAAGTAGTTTGTAAATCGATCGCACCTGCGTAATATATATGCAAGATTAAAGCAATAATGTAAAATTCATAATAAATTATAACTAATACATATGTTTAATTGTATTTATTTATCTACAACGCGCCCATCTTACTAACTCTTACTAAGTCTATTCAACACTTAAATTAGAGTCGCATTTTGAATGCATTTCATTCATTCGCAATCATTTATTTTTGAACATTCTGTATAGCGAAATTGCATTTATGTGTGAGTACTGTGAAGGCGCCAGCTTTAGTTAACAAAGCAATATTATAATGATGGCTAGAGACTATTACAGTGACAGGGGGTCAGCCTATCGCCCACAAAAACGTCAATAAAACTCCGTTCCTTAACTGACTTTTACAGTATGCCCGAGAAGAGAAGCAGCAGTCACATTCTATGTTTTTCTTTTGCTCCCAGTCCAGCATGGAATTTATACTCGTATAGTAGGTACAAATTATGCAATGTAGCGAAAATGCAACTTACTCAGCTTTTCAGCTAAGAACGGAACACTGATCTTCCGACATCGTCTTTCTGTTCGTGAGGTCCTAATCATATTGTTTCATATTCTGTTTAGCATTAAACTAAACAACCAGAGATGGGTCGTGGCAAAGAGCCAGAGCTTCCGACCACGAACCCGGTGGAAGCCAAGAAGCACCGCGATGAAGCGACTGGACATCTCAAGAATAGCAACTACGAGAGGGCGCTCGCATCTTTAGATAAGGTAAGACAAATAAATGAATATTACTATTTTATAAAGCCAAAATTTCATAAATTTATGTTTATAAACTTGGGTTGAGTACATGGACATTGGACACTAAAAGTTTTGCACTCCTATCGAACTATTTGAATTTCAAATGTTATATTTTTTTAAAAGACAGTTAGTTGCATGACATAATAAAAAATAATTGGCGGGAAATCATTTGTCAATTGTTTTTATCACACATCAAAGTTCTACGTGGGTTAATGCGATAATTATCATTTTGGTGAAATTTTTTAATTATTATATGCTTTTCTTTATATTTTAAGTTACTCATGTGGTTATCTTAATTAGTATTACATACATACATACATAACTTCACGCCTGTATCCCTTATGGGGTAAGCAGAACACCAGAGGCTACAAAACCATCTGACGTCACGTTCGACAAATTTGGAGGTATTATAATGGTGAATAGAGACTATTGCAGTGATAGGGTCAGCCTATCGCCCACAAAAACATCAATACATATAATAAAACAGTAAAAAAAACGTGTCTGTACATTTAATATTTTTACAAAAAAAAATATCTAGGGTTATAAAGAAATGAATAAAGAGTAAGAATCTGAAAAAAAAATTTGTCTGTTTGTTTGTAAGTTTGTCTGTTTGCACACGCTAATCTCTGGAACCGCTGGACGGATTTGAATGAAACTTTTTTTGATGTATAGCTGTGAAGCCGGGGCAACATATAGGGTATATTTTATTTCGGTTACTGGAACACCTGATGCAGAACCCTTAAGGGATCATCAAAACCGTAAGAAATATAGATATGATGCCTTAACAAAAGTTGTCCAGGATGATGAGCAGATTCTGCAGACATAAAAAATATCTAGGATCTAAAAAAAATGTAATAGATTTTTAAAAGTTATGCCTAAAACTTACTAGAATATGGTGGAAATGTTCAGCATACAGATCAGAAGTACTCATAGCTCAGTTGCGCGTACATAGACCGACCATAGGTCCTAAGGTCGTGGGTTCGATCCTGCTCGCGTAATTTTTTTTTATTATATTTTTTTATTTTGTTTACAATAAATATTTAATTGTGAACAAAATTTTCTTTGACACCACTTGATTTCAATCAAGATCCAAAGAGATATCGTAATAATTTTAAAATAACTCCGTAATAAAATAGGTAGTATGTTTGACGGGCGGGCGAGCGAGTGATTCGCTGGCATGGCCGGCCACTCACGCTGTTAATTGTTGGAGATACCTACCAAACTCTGGGTGCCTATGACCATATTCCCCAACTTTTATTATTTCACTTGGAAATAAGATTTCTCTGAATGAACCACCAAATTTTTGTAACGGTTGGGAGTCAGACTACCCACGAGTTTAATTTTATAACTTTCTATTCCAAAATATTAAAAATACTAATTATTTTTTCAAATCGGTGAATAAGCCCGAATTTGACCTCATTCTCACCTGATGGTAAGTATAAATGAGGTCGAATACCGAAGCCAAGCCAGTTCTTTATACAATGTTTTCGGGACGCGTCACCGCTGGCAGTAGTGATATTTGACGGCAAATTTCAGTCAGCCGAGACAGTCAGTTTACCACCAAGCGGGGCTCACTCGGATTAGACAATTATTCATAGGCGGTAGGGTTATTCTAGGGGTAGATTCTAACTAAATTGTCGTCAAAATCAATGAATGCTGGGTTTCAATATTTTACATGAGTAAAAGCTACTACAAACGAATGGTAGGTAGTTATAAGAATAGTAAGTAGTAATTTGACAAGACGTTGAATATTGAAACGCTTTATACGCTTCAATATTCAACGTGTATGATAGCTAAATCTACTGTTCGTAGACTAAACGAACATACATACATATAACTTCACGCCTTTATCCGTTATAAAACCTCTATCCAACAAAACCTCTATCCCTAAAATGACTTTTATTTAAGGTATGCCCGGGAAGAGAAGCAACTGGTACAATCTATGATTTTCTGTTGCTCCCAGTCCAGCGTGGAAGCAACGAACGAACATTGTTTTTGATATTGTAACGTGGCATTAGTAGATTAGATGTAAAAGCGTTCGGATAGCCAGAAGAAAAAAAAACTGAACTACACTAAAAATAAACATGGGAATAAGAGTTCCAAGGAAATTCTCCTGTTAAAAGTACTAGGGGCTTAAAAATAATAAATCTGAAAAATAGTTGGTATGCAGTAGAAAATTTTGCTATGTTGATAGGGCTAAATCTATCTATCTTCTATATCTATCTATATCTATATACTTATAATAAATCTGTAGAGAGGTCAATTCTGTACATGAAATATTTTTTCAAAATAACTATCAGGGGGTGATTAGTGATCGATACTGATGCCAAAAATGCAATCAGTAAAATTTTTGTCTGTCTGTCTGTCTGTATTTTCTTTATAGAAACAAAAACTACTTGACGGATTTTAACGAAACTTCGTAAAATTATTCTTCATACTCCTGGGCAGGTTATAGTATACTTATTATCACGCTACAATCAATAGGAGCAGAGCAGTGAAGGGAAATATTGGAAAAACGGGAGAAGTTACTTCATTTTTTAAGCTTCCGTCGCATGTGCAGCCTTAATGGTTAAAGCTACATAGAAATCATGTATAACAGAAATATTCTTCATAAAATTATATAAAAAATATCTTACAACAGTATATGTCTATATTTTATGGTTGACTCACAATAACACGTGTAAATCCCGATAGCTTAGCAGTTCGGAGCTTTCTGATTATATTTGTTTACTCTTACGTTTATAATACTCTCACTCATCCCTAATTAAAAAAAATTAGCATTATTACCTATTCAATAAAAAAAGAATCATAGGAATCGGTATAGAAACACCAAACTTATACATGAAATACGCTAATAACCCATCGCGCGTGAATACTGAATGATATAGGGATTATTTTTGCGTAACGGTTGCCGCGCTCGACGCGGCTCGCGGCGGTAGGGTATAAAAAGGCGGGAGGCGAGCGCAAGCTTTTGCGCGATTTAATATAGGTAGGTACAGAAGGAACAAGCGTTACATTACCTGTCAAATTTCCCCAACCAATTATCAATTACTTATTATCGAGGGCATAGAGTTCAAATTCAAGTAAAAAAAATTGACAGATTTGTAACGCTTGATTTACTGCCTTCTGTACATACAGAGATAAAATGGAAATCAAGGTTTTGTTTATTTCATGATCGTTTCTGCCTCTTGGAAGTCAGAAACCGTAGATTTCTTCGGAATAAAAAGTAACGTATGTGTTAACTACTATACCAAATTACATTAATATTGGCTTAGCCGTTTGGCAGTGAAAAGCAGCCATACATAACTATAGGTAGTATTGTATGTACACTGATAATGGCTGGATGGATGGATTTTTGCTATTCTTTCACGCAAAAACTACTTAGCTTTACCTAGAATAACAATAAGCTAAGTATAATTAATGAAGATATTGCATGAATTAGGTATAATTTATATTTTACATTTTAACTCAACGTTTCGGTGTCTTTGCAGACCCCGTGGTCACGAGCGACTGTTAAAATTTAGATAAATAGAGTTATACATGTTATATGGGCGAAGATTCTTCATTTTTATTTTTGTTATTAAAGATAGTTAGGACCTTGGAGAAGAAAATAACCTACTCGAAATAAGATTCAATACAGACGAAGTCGCGGGCATCATCTATGTAATATACCTACCTACCTATACTTTTTCACAAAACTGAAACTGCGGAACACTGCTTTGTTGTAACAGTTTTTGAAGTAATTCTGTCTGTTTATCTATCAGTAACGCTTTCACAGCTAAACTACCGAGTCGATTTTGACGAAATTTAGAATAAGGTAAGTTTTAACTTCAAGGAGGATATAATAATAGTATTTATCCAACTCTAATAAACGGTATCCACGCGGACGAAGTCGCGGGTCACAGCTAGTCTCTAATAAAATCTCTGTACCTTAACTGACTTTTACAGTTTGTCCGGGAAGAGAAGCAGCTGGCACATTCTATGTTTTTCCTTTGCTCCCAGTCCAGCATGGAAGACGATGTTACTTAGTGTTTATTAGTATTAATAAAATGAAAATAGTTTTTAACTGAGTTCAAAAAAAGGAGGTTATCAATTGGACTCGTACCTAGTATGTAATATTTCCAGAACTGCCCAGTTATCGTGTATGTCACTCTGTCGTATATGTGACAAATTTGCAATACTGAAGGAGAGCACTCTGTATTCGATTCTGATCATAATTATGTAATAAAAGTAGGTACTTACTTTTTTGCCAGAAATCCCTATGTATAAATAAAGAGACCTTACTACACTTTTCCCGACGCGCTGCCTCAGTCAACACGCACACAGCAGTGTTCCCGCCACACGCACACCACCACCCGCTAAGTATTTATTCTATTACGCTAATGTAATCATGCGTTGCGTTATAAATTCTTTAACTTTCGGAGAAGTTTACTCAGTAAATAATTAACACTTATTTTTCCCTTCATGTATGATCTTAAAATATCACGTCCTGGAATTTTGAAAGTGACCCACCAGCCACCCTGTATATCAGCGTCTGAATAAATGTGCCAAATTTCAAAATTCTATGTATGTTTTTATGTTTGTGTTCGCATATCTCCTACTACAAGTCTGATTTAAATAGGTAATTCTTTTTTTGTTGTACTGGATATTATTCGACTTAGGGAATACTGATGAGATTCATCAAAATCGGTTCAGTAGTTTTTGAGATAGGGAATTTCAACCAACACAGAAAGAAAGAAAAATATTTATCTACCTACCTTTACGGACTAATCTAGTTTACTCTACAACTTACAAAATAGAAAAAAATTGAAATAAAAATATTTAAAAAAAGCAGTCTTCAAAATTCTACGTAACTAACTTACCTATGTATGTTTAGAAAGCATACGGCATATCGATCGGGCTCTGCGATTGTATATCTGATTTTCTGAGGGAACGGTCGATTCGAGTAGTCTTAGACCTAAGGACAATTAACGATGGGGTACCTCTGGGATGTGATATCCAGAGTTTAAGAAAGTCAATGATTGAGCGCGTTGATTTGACCTTGAGTCGAATTTGGTGAAATTCAACGCGTCCAGAACTCAGGCATGCCTATTCTCCGCAAAAAAGAGCACCTTTATACTAACGCAGAAAATGTATCTGTCCCCTTCATCGACCATCTAGGGCTTTTAGACGTAACTGTTACATTCAGTTTAAACTTCGGTCAACAAATTGTGTCCATGGCTCAAGTAGCTTCAACAAAGTTGGGAATCATCTCGAAGGTACGGCGGTACTTAGGACACCTTAATTTATTCACAGCTCAAGTGCGATCATGCATGGAGCACTGCAGTCATCTTTGGATGGCTCAGCCAAGTATCAACTAGGAGTGCTGGACTCTGTTGACCGAATAGCCCGTAAACTAATAAACAACGTTGACCTTACAACCAAAAAACTTCAGACCCTAGACTAGAGCATCGTCATGTTGCATCGTAAGGTTGCCTGTTTAACCGTGTACAACAGGATATATTTTGGAGAGTACGCGAGTGCTCTGTTTAAACAAATTGAACTGTCACCCTTTTACCATTGAGCTATAAGACGCAGACATGACGAATTTCGTGAAGGGTGGCCTTCAACTGTCGTCAACGAAAATATGGCTACTGTTAAGCGGCGAATTGAAAAAACCCACGGATTACCTATGAGACAATTCGAGAATTATTGGGCATTAGTATGAGTCAAATACAGAAAATTTTACACGAAGAATTAAAAGTTCGGAAACTTTGTCATCGTTTGGATCCCTCATGAACCGACAGAGGGCCGGAAGTGGGCATGCGTGGAATAGTGCTCACAGGTGCTACTGAAATACGACCACGAACATTCTAATGCTGTTAAAATATTGTCACAAGAGAAAAAGCCGAAAAAAAAACAGCAACTTTGTCAATAGGTGTTTGCAAATGAGAACAGGCTAACAAAAGTGAGGCATGAGTGAAGCGTTTTTATTCTCATCTACGGGTCCCATCTGCACAATTCTACTTGAAGATTAAAAGATATTCTACCATTTCTTTATCAAGGGTGTTAGAAAAAGTTCGCGAAAGACGACTAAAACGCCGCGTTCACTACATTATAACAGACATCGCTTCTTCACACACGGCCAACAAAACAATGTCTTTTCAACCGACTTCCAAAAAAGGAGGAGGTTCTCAATTCGTCTGTATGTTTTTTTTGTGTAACAAAACACGATATTTTGGACAATTATGAATCAATTTTAAGAATTTTTATGATAGTTTCATATGAAAGAAGATACTTCATAGTTTGTCCCATATGAATTTCATCGAAAGCGGTTGAGTATTTCATTGAAAATTTCAAATTTTTGAAAAAAATATGTATGATTTCGCAAAATGTTTACGTTGATGGTATAACTCAGCCAAAGTTTTGACGTGAAGTCGGTTTTTTCAATGCTCTGCATTCGTCTGAACTCGTCATCCATCCTGCACAAAGTGAAGCATCTATGATTTCTCCCCAAAATCAAAGATTTGATGAGACATCCCACTTTTACCAACTCCGAAGAGGCAGTGATAGCGTTCAATCAGAACGTAGAAAACACACATTCAGATCTGCGGACCTCTTGTTTTAAAAATGATTCGATCGCGTGAAAAATTGTTTAAAATGAAAAAGAGAGTATTTTGAAAAGCAATAAACGTAATATTTTAGTTACCTATAACATCTTCTTTTTTTTTAAGGTACGCAAAACTTTCAGTGTGGCCAACGTTGCTTACCGAATTTTGCTGCGTTTTATCTTATTTTTCATTTACTTAACTTTGCAAACTCTTGTCATGAGTGACGCATCGCTTTAAAACCGTATTTTATTTTTATATTTTTAACGTATAATTAATCGTGAAACGTCTGGCAATGCTTAATTAGATTAACAGATGTATAAGAAATATTAAAACATAAACACGGATTTAAAATAAACTGATATAAACACACTAATGACTTTACATCTAATATCTGTGTTTATCACAAAAAAGTCGGGTTTCGAACCGAGGCCTCTGGCATAGAAGACAACGTTTACCGCTACACCAACAGCTTTCAATGAGTATTATAGTGCGAGCGGTGGGAGTTTGCGTTCCTGACAGCTGTCAAAATCATAGCTTTTTTACCTTTCGAATCGGAAATAAACTTTATTCAGTGGACATAAGGAGCTGTCAGGAACGCATTCCCGCAACGGCTGCACTCTAACAACGATTACGTTCAGAATCTTATGTGAACTTGAATCTTTCACTAAGGATTTTTGTTAAGAAGATCGCAATTCTGGTTAAGCTGCATGATTCAAGCTATTATTTAATTTAGAAATTAGCTTGGTGGGTGTTACCCGGGAAAAGTACAGGCGAATTTCGTATTACGTAGCTTAGTACAGGCTAACACTCAATCAGTGTACAACGAAGAGCATATTCTTGATTTTGAACGTATCTAATCGCTATAAGTACAATTTTCTGTCAGTTCAACTGTGTTAGCCAGCGCTGCACTTGTATACCGGCTAACCTATACAGGGTGGCTGGTAGGTCACTTTTAAATTCTAGGACGTGATAGTTTGAGATCATACATGGACAGAAAAATATAGGTAAATTATTTACTGACTAAACTCAACCGAAATTAAAAGGATTGATTACGCGACGCATGGTTACAGTAGCGTTGGCAGCTATCCGCGTGCCAAGTCACGTGCCGCCAGTGACTCAGGCGTTAGTAAAGTAAACAGTAACAAAATTTTATTTATTTTCTAGCTGTGCCCGCGGCTCAGCTCGCGATAATTTCGGGATAAAAAGTATCGTATGTGAGTGAATTTCCCAAATGACTTTTTTTTTTGTCTTCGGTGAAATTCGTATTTTACAGCAAGAATATTGCATTAAATAATATTTTTTTGAATAGAATGGGTAATTATTGGGTTTTGGCAAAAATAGCATTTATGTAAAACTTTATTTAAAGGCAGAAATAAATAAATAAACTCCGAATTTTTTCATATCGGTGCTGTCCCTCTACTTTTTTTACAGACAAAAAAGCTTATACGCACGTAACTATATGTAAATCAAGTTTACAACCTATTCAATTTAATGGAATATTAGTCTTATTATGAATAAATAGCATGTTTTATTCTATAAAGTAACGTTTATTTTTATTAGAGGCACAAACGTACTTGTCCTGCAAAATGTTCTCATTTCGGTGACCTAAAGTAATTTAAACTTAACTTTTTATGGACGAGTCCGACAGCCTCCCCGCCTTCGATTTTATTTCACGTTAGTAACGTGCTAGTACGCAGTCAGGACGGATTTATGCCAAATCGCTGCATATTCCCGCCAATAACGTAAGTACGCCATTTCAGTTGCTCTCGGACATTATTTTTATAATATCGGTGATCGCTTTACCTGGTCTAATGAGTAGTTAAATTGTGGTTGTTTGCTTCTTACAAAGGTAGTTAATGAATTAGTTTGATAAACTGTTATTGAACTTATCATAGATATAATAACTTTTTTTTTATTTTCAAAAAAGGGTGATTTTTATAATGTCGCTGTTCTCAAATCGGTGAAATCGGTGGTCTTTTATTCCCACCGATGTGATAATTTTCACCGATATCATAAGAAAATTTGAATCGGTGGCTTGTTTCTCATATCGGTGTCTTAATTCATGATTCGACGCACAGTTTTATCATATCCGTGAATTGCTTTATGATATCGGTGAATCATTTTATCAGATCGGTGAGTCTTTTTATCGTATCGGTGGTTAATTTAATTTGAATAAAGAAAATTATAATTAAAATAACCATTCTTTTTTTTAATTATTTATAATATAAAACTCTGTTCTCGTTGGTTGTGATAAGACCTCTGGTCTTAGTCAACTTCACGGTTGTAAAAATGCCTAGGCACCATCTATTTTCCTTTTGGTGTTCAGATGTGGATGGATTTATCATATCGGTGGGTATACTTATCATTTCGGTGGATAGACTAATCATCTCGGTGGTCAGCCTTTTCATATCGGTGTACAGATTTTTTTTTCAGTGGACGGTTTATCATATCCGTGGCAACCAAAATTCAACCTTAATTTTTTCCTTAGTCTTAAATAATACGTTGATGATGATGAAGATATTTAATATCCTAAAAACCACGTAAAAACTAAAAAATATACAAAAAACAGATAAATGAAAAAGTTCACCGATATGATACAAAAAACACCATTTGTTGAAATTCAACCATGTTACTTCTAGTACCTCTCATGATTCGTCGAGTAGTTTTTGCGTGAAAGCTGAACAAATATCCACGCTTTCATATTTATAATATTAGTTAGGATAGCGATTGACATTTTATAATATTTGCCAATTACCTTATTGTTTAGATCACTTTCACATGAGGCTTAAGTATCTATGGAACGAAAATACTTCAGCGCAAAGCTTCCGAGTAAACTATATTGAAAGTTGACCCGTCCGGCACGTGAACATGAAGATTTCTAAAACTGCTAACCCGGGAAAGAGCGGCGTATAACTGACCATGCGAGAAACAACTGACACCGAGATCTACTCCAGCAACACGAAAAGTCTGCCCTTGAGCCTTATTAATTGTCATTGCAAAACACACCGATACTGGGAATTGCGTTCTTTTAAATTGGAAATCTAAGTGCCTGTTTAAACTAAAATATCCAAATAGAATTATACCCAGAAATATGTACAACTTACAACAGTAAAAGAAATGAAAATAAAGCAGAAACGCCTGTGCATTGCTATCTGCCTATACCTACTTCACTGAAAAATAAATACCTATAACTACAATAATTATAAAAGTACCTACGCTTTTACCTAAAAAATCCAAAAAAATACTGAACATAAATTAGCCAAAATTTGGAATTGGACACTACCAAAACAACTAATACCTATTTTACAAATTATGAATGAATTATGAAGCTTGCGCTCGCCGCCCGCCTTTTTATATCCTACCGCCACAAGCCGCGTCGAGCGCGACAACCGTTACGCAAAAATAATCCTTATATAATTCAGTATTCACGCGCGATGGGTTATTAGCGTATTTCATGTATAAGTTTGGTGTTTCTATACCGATTTCTATGATTCTTTTTTTATTGAATAGGTAATAATGTTATTTTTTTTTAATTAGGGAAGAGTGAGAGTATTATAAACGTAAGAGGAAACAAATATAATCAGAAAGCTCCGAACTGCTAAGCTATCGGGATTTACACGTGTTATTGTGAGTCAACCATAAAATATAGGCATATACTGTTATGGGACATTTTTTATATAATTTTATGAAGAATATTTCTGTTATATATGATTTCTATGTAGCTTTAACCATTAAGGCTGCACACGCGACGGAAGCTTAAAAAATGAAGTAACTTCTCCCGTTTTTCCAACATTTCCCTTCACTGCTCTGCTCCTTTTGATTGTAGCGTGATAATAAGTATACTATAACCTGCCCAGGAGTATGAAGAATAATTTTACCAAGTTTCGTTAAAGTAGTTTTTGTTTCTATAAGGAACATACAGACAGACAAAAAATTTACTGATTGCATTTTTGGCATCAGTATCGATCACTAATCACTAACCCCATGATAGTCATTTTGAAAATATATTTCATGTACAGAATTGACCTCACTACAGATTTATTATAAGTATATAGAAGATAGATAGGCAATTCTAGAGAAAAATTAAGTACCTGCTTTTACGAGTATGACATAATTATGACCAGAATCGAGTACAGAGTGCTGTCCTTCAGTATGTAAAATTTGTCACCAGTCACCTGCATAGTTGTAGTATCTGGCTCCGCGCAGGTATTTAGTGTTGCAATCTTTCCATTTGAAGTTTTTTAAATACATAGTTTGACCGACTTCTGTTGTATGTGTAATAATTTATTGAGAACCGAGATATAGCCTGTTGATATAAACTTGATGAAAATCTGTCCCGAAGATTTTAACACCTACTTAAAGACAGACAGGCAAAGACGTAGACGTTCCGCAAGATCAATTATAGGGGACTAAATGGATAAAAAATCTGTGAGCTAATAAAGTTCATGCTAATAAAGTTGAGGAGCTCTGACTCTCGGCTAGAAACTCAATCATGGAGGATGTTGTATTTTACGACCAGGAAAAGGGTTTTAAAGCAAGACACGATTACATCTTGAGTGACAATTTATTGACAAATAGAAATAGTTTATATACTTAAATCTACGTGTATAATTAACTTTGTTAGCAATATTTTATCTTATCTAAAATGTAGTAAGTATCTATCTATTAAATGTGCACTGGTCAACATGTCGCCACATTGTACGATTCGACGTTAGGTACATCTGCATGTTCATGATACGAGATCATTCTCTATGTCGAAGAAACATTCTGCCAATAGCGATGCGACAGCGTCTCTCGAAAAGGCATAACGTGTCATAACGTCGCCTCTACATTGCCCGTAAAATAAAATATTTCGCAGCAGGTTTCTTTCACACAACCTTTCTCTGACCATTAGAGGCTATTGCCAGACCCCCCCTTAGCACTACAAAGTTTCTACGGCAAAACATAGCACAGAAAAACTTTTCTCTTGGCAAAGCCAACTGTACCTTGGTACAGCAAACTACAACATAACCGGTCAACAAGAAGAGACATACTCTCATGTGGATGCAGCTGTGCACTTTTTCTTAATAGAATGAGGTAGGAACTTGGTTGTAGTGGATCTATCATTTACCATCCTACCACTTCCAAGAATACTTCCGCACAAAGTTAACAGACTACAAAGCATACGATTTACTGGGATCCCTCACAAGTGTCTATGATGTCAGATGAGAGTGTTGTTACGACATCTATTAACGCTAAACCAATATTAACTTCGCTGCAGCTTCCTAGGAGGTAATAGCTGAAAATCAGTGATTTGCTCTTCGAAGCAATATGATCGCTGAGCTATTACTTTTTCGCACAAATTTGCACAATATATATTTTTTTTCTGTTTTTTTTTTAATTCTTATTTTTGTGTCCTTATTTTTTGTATCAAACTAGTTTGTAAGTTTCCATTTATGTATATCTTGTGCTAATTGTTGTGAATAAACTTTTCATTCATTCATTCAATACCTGCGGGTTGTTCTTAACTTTCAAAATCATTTTCGAAGTTAAGAAAAGGAATTTCCAATCGATAAAAAATTTTTTACCAAACTTTCCTATTAACTTCACTTCAAGTTATAAAATATTGTGATGATAAAATTACCAAGTAAGATAGTTAAAAAGCATCGACCACGGTTAACTAAAGGGTAGTATTTAATCGGGCGACCGTAAATAATCGCATATGAATTAATGAAATACTGAGTGGGCGACAACAAATATTAGAATCGTTGAATCTAGGGTTTATGGCGTTTCGCCGGCCGCTACCGCAGCACCTTGTGGCCTATATGCAACCTATACCTAACTTAGTAAGCGTTCGAAATAAAAAAAATGATAATCAACGAATGCAGAGCATGTTGAGAATGTCATCAACGTAAACATTCTCCGAAATCATACATATTTTTTCAAAAGTTTGAAATTTTCAATGAGTAGGTACTCAACCGATTTCGATTAAATTTAAATGGGACCAACTATGAAGTATACTCCATCATACGAAACACCAATTTTCAAAATCAATGCATAATTATCCGAAATATCGCGTAACAAAGACACAAAAATCATACAGACGAATTGAGAACCACCTCCCTTTTTGGAAGTCGGTTGAAAATTACTTAATTAAGAAGAAATTGCTTCTACTATGAACTGGTTCAACTCCACAGATACACGTTATTTAAGGACTTTCTAACAATTTTAATTTATAACACCGATGCACACTACGAATAGGGATTATACTGTGTGTTGGACGAATCACCGTAACAAGAAAACGTGCGCTGTCTAGGTATGGAATATTTAGGAAACGCGTTTTAGTCACCAAAAGTTAAAGCAATGTCTGAATTATTTGTAGCAATGATTATGTTAATATCTTTATAAATAGTTAAATATTTTTTGCATAGATTAATATGTATTTTGTGAGTCAACATACGAAGGCGATGTGATATAGTTAAAAGATACTTTTATTTTCTTACTTTTACTCTATTTTTCTTGTATTTCAATAAAAAGTCTATTAAAATACAAGAAAAATAGAGTAAAAGGTTACTGAAGAACGCCAAAAATCGACATACTTCGCATCCCTACATTGAGGTAAGTGGGTGCGAAAACATTCTTGTCACCATGACTACCACAGTACAGGCGTCAATACTTACGCCTCAGTGTGTTATTTCAACTTAACGTTACGTGTTACGTAAGTGTTTTGAGAAATATTAAGCTGTTAAATATATAAAAATGAGTGATAACGCCATCGCTCAGGCCCGATCTATCTTAGGACCGAACAAGGATGCGGAATTCCTTCAAAGCTTCGTTCGAGTTGGCATGGGAGACGAGGAAGAAGAAGCCCCAGTCGCAAAGGCTTCTATCAGCAAAAGAGCGCCTCCATCTGCAGAAAAAAGCCGTGACTCCTTGCAAGATGAAGAAAAGCCATTGCAAAAAGAGAGAAAAGAATCACTGAAGCCACGTAAGAGATCTCATCGCAAACCAAAACGTGAGCGAAGAAGACGAGATGAAGAGTTGTACACTGATAAAGACCGTGCAGCCGCTGTGGTGATGGGTTATAAAGATATTAAGCAGTCACTGTGTCTGAAGGACAAAGCGGAGCGGAGTAGTGCTCTGCAGCTTCCCGCGGAAACAGACGCGGGTACACTGCTAGCGCTGGCAAGGGCTGAGATGATGCGTGAGCGATATCAAACTGCTTTAAAATTTGTTGACAAGGTATAACGAGACAAATTATCTTGGATGCATGACACGACGAGTAAAATCTTAATAATATTATAAATGTGAAAGTTTGGGTGGATTGATGTATGGATATTTGTTCCTTAATCACATCAGAACGGCTCAACGGATTTCAACTAAATTTGGCATAAAGATAGAGTACAGTCTGGATGTTCACTTTTTATCCCGAGTTTCTCGTGGCATTTGAAATTGTGCGGGTAAAACCACGCGAAACAGCTAGCTTTAACTAAAAACATGATAGAAGTGGCTTAGCAGGGTTTATTTAGATCACGTAAAATGTCAAAGTACTAGGGCAAATAGCGATTTATAAGTATGTAATTATGAAACTTTTTTTTCAGGCGATCGAACTTGCTCCTGATGAAAAGGCTGCGTATGTAGCTCGAAGCAGATGCTACTTACTTCTAGGAGAGCCCAGGTCTGCCCTGGACGACGCAGAGACCGCACTTAAGATAGACCCTAAACACGCAAAGGCTCTGCTTCAAAAAGCTGAAGCATTGTACTATTGCGGAGAGTTTGAGCTGAGTCTAGTTCATTACCATAGAGGATTTCGAGCGCGACCAGATCTCAATGAATTTAGACTTGGTATACAAAAAGCCCAGGTAAGTCATAGGTATATTTTTGTCCCTTAATTTTTGTTTGACTGATGATCCTTGAAATTTATTGCTTATTCTTATTGACAAGTCTCATAAAATGAGATTAAGCAACAAGTTTATATAAGACTAGCCACCGCGCGCGGTTTTACCCGCGTAACTTTTGGTCCCGATGGAATTTCGGGATAAAATATAGCATATAACCTTCCGCAAGAGTTGGGCTATCAAATGCAAAAATAATTATTCAAATCCCACTTGTAGTTTGTGAGATTAGCACGTTCAAACAAACAAACAAACAAACTCTTCAGCATTATATCTTCTAATATATAAAATTCTCGTGTCACAGTTTTCGTTGCCATACTACTCCGAAACGGCTTGACCGATTTTGATGAAATTTTTTGTGCTTATCCTTTTTATTTATATGGCAAAACAACGTTTGCCGGGTCAGCTAGTATTAGTATAGATTTAGACGCAGGTCTAAATGACGTATGAGACTTAACCAAATAACATCTATTTCAGGAAGCCATCGAAAACACGATAGGAGGTGTAAAAGCAACAAAGAAAACGGCGAAAAAATCATCATCAAAATCTTCCAGGCCTGTTCTAGGGCAATTAATGTCGGACAAGATCTACTTAGAAAATCTTCTGAAAAATCCCGATCTAGCCATTGCTGATAAGAAAAATGATGTTGTTATAAAACAAGCAGAAGAAGCTATCAGGTTTTTGGAGAATAGGGAAGAATTTTGGAGGCAACAGCAAACGGCTAGCAAGTAGAGACACTAAGAGTGCGGCCACACTGGATGCGCGGTGACTAGGGTCTAAGCATACCGCCGGCGCAGCGGCCTGTGGCGGGCGGGCGCTGGCCATAGTGAAGTAGTTGACAACGATTTGGTATTTCTTTATTTCTGATTGAAAACAAAATGAAAAAAATTTTATAATTTGAATGAAGAATTGAGACGTAACCCATTTTTTTTAAATCACTCGAATATCCGTGTCAACATTTGACTAGATTTTAAGTAGGTACAAACTTTTGCAAAAGTACCTTTTTACCGAACTGCGGCACGCAAAGGAGGGTTATGTTTTCAACGCGTGTGCTGATATGCACATGCGTTATGCCGTTTATATGTGCCGGTAAACGGCGAGACGGCTGCACGATCTGAACTGTAAGAAAGAACGACCTAGTACGGACCTATTTCCGGTGAACGGCGGACGATCAGGCTTAGTTGTCACGGTTACGTATCCACCTGATCAGCGTTGCTTCGGCTGGCAGCAGTCGGGTCCGCCCTGAACGGGCAGAATGAATGACCCCAACACCATACGACCTTTCTGTTAATATCTTTACTTGGTAACCTAACCCTCGCGAGTGCGGAGGAGGCAACAAGGGCAGCGCAATACGAGCGCTCGGGAGCGGACGCAAATGGGAAGTGGTAGCGCTAGGCTTCCGCCTTAGTCACTGCAGTGTGGACAATACAGTATGGTTTTATTTGTTAGATATATTGATTTTGTTGATACGCCCCCCATCGCCATATTTCGCGCCCGCCGTCGCCACCGCCTTACGCAGTATGGACGCACACTAAAGGTTATTTAAGTATGGTACAGGGCACAAAAAAAATGTAACAACCACCCCTTCATCATTAACATGACCATAATTTGTTTATTTGTTTTTAGGTGTCAAAGTATAATTTACCTTCAATATAAATTGAGATGGATGTATAAAATGGATGAGGGTTTGCAGGTAGCAGTTGGATCCTAGTTTTTATTTGTTAGTTAATTATGTGTAAGTTAAGATAAAGTTATTTCAAGCAACCAAAAGTGTGTTTTAAAAATCTTTCAAACAGCTTTCCAAAAGCGCTTTCTATTGTAAACGATCTTTAATTAAATGCCTATACAAAGTGTAACATAATGAAGAGATAATACTTAATGGGATTGTATGTTTGGTGATGTAGTTTATAAGCAACAGTAACATAAATTTGTTATCCTTACGGTTTTGGCTGAAAAACAAGTTCAAAGTTTATATCAAAATGTCTAAGTGTCAACCCTAAAGACAGCTGTTAGCTTTTGATGAAATCTATTGGAGAACAGATGGCGTAAAACAAGGGATATCCATCTAAGATAGATATTTCAAAGTTCAGCCGGTGCGAGAAAGGTCATAAGGTCACAAGTCTTGTTTTACCTTATTACGTTGACTAGGGTTGTCAAAATATTTTGTTGTAAAATAATTAAATAAATTTGTATGAAAGTCTATACCAGCGCTGATCATGCTAATTCTTTTACTGTATATTCTACGTAAGGTATAGAAGCTAACACTAAAGTTTTATCTCTCCATTTTGTTACACGTTGTATAAAGAAAGTTACTATTCTTAGAAAATTCATAATTGTCTGCCCCTTTTTTTATTATAAGGAAGAATGAATGAAATAGAAACCATGATAGTGTTTATTTATTAAAATAAGAAGTTTTCTGCATTTGTAGCGATAAGTTAGCCTAAATGGCGGTATTATATTACGTCTGTTGTAGAAGGTACCTAACCATGACCATCAAACAGTAGGTACCTACTATAATTAATGTTAATGCATTGTTGTGGATAGGTCGTGAGCATTTGTATTTTCAAAACGGAATTCTATAAAAAATCTCGTAATGGATTGTTGGCATGAAATGTAATAATTATAAAAAATAAAATTGTTAAATGTTATTCGTATGTTTTTTATTACAAGTACTTACAATACGATTTTATAGATTTAAAATTTTATTCATAATAAAGTTTAAAAAATATAGCTACGCCACTGCCCGTCTTATCGCTGGGAAGCGACTTCTTTCAGTCAACCAAGAATATAAAGACATTGGTGAATGTTATGTTATGTTACCTAACAGATGTAGGTACAAATGTGACTTTAAAATATTTATAAACTGAGATTTCATTTTCTCGTAGTTTCCTGAATTTTAAATTATATTTCCCGCACAGCAACCTCGATTCAACAAACGGAGTCACTAAATGTCTTTTTTTTCATTTTTAATCGTCGTTTAGCCAAATAGTTCCTTCTGAACCTAGTTTAACAAATCTCAGCTCTGACTGAAGAACAATTGAAGGCGGAACTCGTTTAAACGCGTAAACCGAGAACTCGAATTGATCGCGTTTTATTACACGGTGAAATTAGGGCTTAGTATTCCATTGAAACGACTGTACATACCTTTACAACACTTATGAAATTGTACTAACGAGCGACGCTGCGCTAAGGGGAGACCCGCGTGAGTTCTCTCATGTATTGGCCCTTAGTTTCGAAACACCAGAGTGTATGAGAATTGACAAATGCTATCAAAATCCAGATTATCTATGTAGAAATCTTAAATTGAAAATTGGGATTGACTATTTAAATCCAGTATACGTCGTCAATATTAAAAAAAAACACAATATAATGATATAAGGAAAATGCAGAACTTCTGGGTGAATATAAGTTTTTAAACTTATTGATTTCTTGTGAGATCCCGATGTTTCAGCATTGGTGCAAAGTTACCATACGTAAATTATATAAAATTTATTTAATGTTTTGTTCTTCTACATTTAAAATTTGCTTCTAACTTATAAATGCCTAAGAAAAACATAAGTAAGCAAAGTAAGGATGCAACAGGATAAAAAATCAAACTAACATATATTTGTAATTACACGTGATAAATAAATCACGCTATAGGAAAGAGACTTCAATTGGGTCATGATAGCAGTCTCCTATAATTCATTGTCATGGCAGCAGCATTATTGATCGTGCTGCTAATTTCTGCGGTGGTGAGTAATTATGCTAAACCTAGATCGTCCGAATTTCACCGTCAACTCGAGTTGAACTCGGCTTACGCGTTAAAACGAGTTCCGCCTTAAATTTTTCTTCTCAATGATTAATTGCAAAGATAATTTTACAGGTGACAATTTATAATAATAGTAAATTTACAATAATAATAAGTAACATTATGCACCTAGTTTAGGTATTGCAATGCAGGGGAGGACATTTGAAGTCATTTTAAATTAAATTTATTATTTGGATACAAACATTATTCGTCACTTATACCTATTTATGTCTAAATCTTTTGAATTTTTTAATCAAGTATTCATTAGTCGTGTGATAATACTTTTTTTTATCAGGAGTTGTTTTATCAAGAGCGTGAATCTTTTTTCGTTTGTTTCGTGTCTGATATATTCCGGTAAATGATTAAATAGTTTTATAATCATAGTAAGAGGACCAGATGAATGAATTTTTAAATGGGACGTTTTTTGTACTAACATATTTTTCCGGGAGGGTCTAAGGACGTATTTACTGACCACTTCGTCACGCTTTGTATACAATTCGGGATGTTTTCGGAAGAATTTGCATGCTTCAAGTATGTAAATGCATAGTAGGCTGAGATGTAATTTTTAAAGAAAGGTTTCCAGCTGTCATAGGTCTGAACATTTGGCAAAATTCTTACAAGTTTTTTGGGCAGTAAAAACGCAAGAGGCATCTACAGAGTTTCCCCACAAGACAATTCCATAGTTTATCCAGGAGTGTGCCTAAGCGTAATAAGTGGTAAGAGCCGTTTTAAAGTTAGTTGTTTTTTTTTAATTTATCTGTGTGCATATGTGATTTTGTGAATTCTGACTGAACCCTGTTCTGACTGAACCCTGTTTTTTGAACCCTGATTTTTAAAGATTTGTTAAACAAGGCTCAGAAGGAAATCGGTGAATTCGGGGCTAAGATAGATTAGTAGAGCTTAAAGGTTTTTTTGATAACGCCAATCTCGAAAACTACGTGTTAAATTTAAAAAAAGTTCAGCTCTTGGGAAACTTTAAAAAAAGTCCAGCTCTTTTTAACAAGAAATTCCTAATGGATCAAAAATAACTCGGGCAGAACCGCGCGCGAATGCTGGTGTATTATAAAGTATTTATCGGGTAGAGTGTGAAAAAAAAATACCCCTCTGTGTCAGTAAAGTGAAGGGGAATATGTATATCACTTTCCGTGATACATGCATTAAACGCGTTTTATGAAAAAAATTATTAGCATATGAAGGATGACCAGACTACCAGTCCAAGATTTATCGCTGAGTACGTACGTTAAAAACCCCAATGAATAACGAAAACGAATGAATTGAAATTATCACTAAGTATACGTATGATATGTTATTTGAAGCCGAATTTTGATAGTTCAACCAAACTGAACGATGATACATAACAGCAAAATAGAACTATCAATCAGTAATTCAACTTCATACAAACGTACGCAACGCGAGCTATACCTACGCACCTCGATCTCAGCATGCACTCGGCATGCCGACAGTCGCGAATGCCGTCGCTGCTGTGACGAACGTACTGTGTGTTGTTTTGAACAATAACCGCGCGATTGTTTTCTAAAAATAAGTTGGAAGTACATATTTACATATTCAATATGACGAGTAGGATATATTGTGCTGTTTTTGGTTGCATGAATTCGTCCATAACGCAACCAGTGATAACTTTTTTTAGATTACCTGGAAATTCTGAAAGGTAAGACTTTAAAATAATTTTACTTCCTAGTAGGTAGATACATTATTTTATGTCTTATTAATGGATAGGTAAGTAGTTATTTCATTTTATCTCCAGTAAAAAAAGATGTCTGGTTTAATAAATAAAGTGAAAAGACTAAAGGAAAGTAATTGACAAGAATAAAATAGGTAGTTATAGACAGTTCATGAATCATGATACTGTAGGTACGTAAGCTTGTGTTAAAACCTCGCGGCATGTGTGTTCCGTTTTGTTAGGTTTTATAATTCAAAGTAAAGACGTGGTATTTAATAATCTATACTTATAATAAATCTGTAGAGAGGTCAATTCTGTACATGAAATATATTTTCAAAATAACTATCAGGGGGTGATAAGTGATCGATACTGATGCCAAAAATGCAATTAGTAAAATTTTGTCTGTCTGTATGTTCCTTATAGAAACAAAAACTACTCGACGGATTTTAACGAAACTTGGTAAAATTATTCTTCATACTCCTGGGCAGGTTATAATATACTTATTATCACGCTACAATCAATAGGAGCAGAGCAGTGAAGGGAAATGTTGGGAAAACGGGAAAAATTACTTCATTTTTTAAGCTTCCGTCGCGTGTGCAGCCTTAATGGTTAAAGCTACATAGAAGTCATGTATGACAGAAATATTCTTCATAAAATTATATAAAAAAAATCCCCCAACAGTATATGTCTATATTTTATGGTTGACTCACAATAACACGTGTAAATCCCGATAGCTTAGCAGTTCGGAGCTTTCTGATTATATTTGTTTACTCTTACGTTTATAATACACTCACTCATCCCTAATTGAAAAAAAATAACATTATTACCTATTCAATAAAAAAAGAATCATAGAAATCGGTATAGAAACACCAAACTTATACATGAAATACGCCAATAACCCATCGCGCGTGAATACTGAATGATATAAGGATTATTTTTGCGTAACGGTTGCCGCGCTCGACGCGGCTCGCGGCGGTAGGGTATAAAAAGGCGGGAGGCGAGCGCAAGCTTTATAATTCATTCAATATTTGGCTGTTGATGCGTTCAGAGCGTTCGACTTTATTGACAGACAATAATTGATATTATAAACCGTCCATATCAGCGCGACTTTTACTCTTTAAATAGTTTATTTGAATTTCTTTCGTTGTTATTTTATAAAATTATTAGTTGTTTTGGTAGTGTTTACATATTCGGTCAAATTCCTAATTTTGGCTAATTTATGTTCAGTTTTTTTTGTATTTTTTAGGTAAAAGCGTAGGTACTTTTACTAATTATTGTAGTTATAGGTATTTATTGAAGTGAAGTAGGTATAGGTAGATAGCATTGCACATGCGTTGCAGCTTTATTTTAATTTCTTTTTCTGTTGTAAGTTCATATTTCTGGGTATAATTCTATTTGGATATCTCAAATTTTAGCAGGTTGCGTTGCAGGAGAAACCTTCTTTATTCCCAGAATTCCCATAATACCAAATAGTTTTCCATTTCAATTTAAAATAACGCAATTCCCAGTATCGGTGTGTTTTGCAATGACAATTAATAAGGCTCAAGGGCAGACTTTTCGTGTTGCTGGAGTAGATCTCGGTGTCAGTTGTTTCTCGCATGGTCAGTTATACGTCGCTCTTTCCCGGGTTAGCAGTTCTAGAAATCTTCATGTTCACGTGCCGGACGGGTCAACTTTCAATATAGTTTACTCGGAAGCTTTGCGCTGAAGTATTTTCGTTACATAAGTAGATACTTAAGCCTCATGTGAAAGTGATCTAAACAATTAATTGTCAAATATTATAAAATGTCAATCCTTATCCTTACTAATATTATAAATATGAAAGCGTGGATATTTGTTCAGCTTTCACGCAAAAACTCCTCGACGAATCATGAGAGGTACTAGAAGTAACATAGGATACTTTTTATCCCGAAATTATCGCGAGCGGAGCCGCGGGCACAGCTAGTGACTTAATAATAGTTATTTATTGTAAGTACTGTGTGTATAAATAATACGAGAAACAATAAGTTTGCCCGTCTATCTGTCACTAGATACCTAGTTGAAATTTTCTCCAATCACAAAGTATTTTATTTGTTCATATAAAAAAAGTTTATTTAACAAATTTAACAACTTATTTAGTAAGTTTATTTCAAAGATTCGGCCGAGTTGAATTACTGATTGATAGTTCTACTGTGATAACAGTCTTGAATTTAATTTAATTCGCGATCCGCGCGGCATTAGCCGCTGCACGTCACTATGGCTATGGATTTCGAAAAACTCATAGCCAATGAGTTGTTGGCGTTCATCCAACACGCCACCGACACGATGAATGAAGTCAGCATCTTGCAAATCTGCAAGTCTGGCTTCACACTGAACGAGATCAGTAGCGTTATGGCGCTGCTGTACCAGACGCTCGGCAAGACCGCGCAGATGCCTTCCCGCAGGAAAGATGGTGGTAAACGAAGTGTCATCCATCACCCTACTGAAGGTGACAGACCCGAGCTGAAGTCAAACCTTGCTGATGAGAGGAAGCTGAGAGCATCGGATTCTACACGCGTCTATTGAATGAATGTTAAAGAGGTTTTACAAGGGTGATAATTTATGAACTCATTAGATTAAGAATGATGATGTCTTGGAAAGTATGCAATTTTGAACCACATATTCTTAGGCAACAAGTATTATTTCTAGTAAGGAACAAAACCTCAAAGTTATGGGATATTAAAAAAAACACCTTGTATAGATAAACGCCCAGACCAAGGATAATTTCTTTTACTTGTTCTGTACGGGAATCAAACCCTCACGATTGGAGCGTAGCCTCTACACCAGTATTTCTAAAACCTTTTAGACATTGTTACCCCTGTGAGTTATGAGAAAATATGATTTTTACCCCCTCCCCCTCCCCATTGACTTTGAAAAACTAGTAAATTTTGTTTCACCTAAAGCGCATTTTAAGTCTTGTTCCACGTTGAGGCGATTTCTGGCCCTGATGTTACTAGAAAAACCACTCTCACATTTTGTAGGCCTTTTTAAAAATCTGTTAGCTAAAACGATACACTGCACTCTCAATTCAAGTTATTTATTGCATTCCACAATGGTAATAAGGTGTTTATACAATTTATTTGGCAGAACATCCATTATGGACCCTGTTGGGCACAGGAACTTGAAAGAGGAGAGAGGAAGGCCACTTAGTTATAATTTTATTTTATACTAGCGTGACCCGCGACTTCGTCCGCGTGGATACCATTTATTAGAGTTGGATAAATAAGTACTATTATTATATCCTTCTTGAAGTTAAAACTTACCTTATTCTAAATTTCGTCAAAATCGACTCAGTAGTTTAGCTGTCAAAGCGTTACTGATAGATAAACAGACAGAATTACTTTAAAAACTGTTACAACAAAGCAGTGATCCGCAGTTTCACCTAGTTTTTGTAAATAAAGGAGTATAGGTAGGTAGGTATATTACATAGATGATGCCAGCGACTTCGTCTGTATTGAATTAGTATTCTTCTCCAAGGTCCTAACTATCTTTAATAACAAAAATAAAAATGAAGAATCTTCGCCCATATAATATGTATAACTCCTAACCACAAACATAGGTAGGTAACTATCTATTAGGTACATTACAAAGGCACATAGCGTTATAAACAAATCGGGTGCCAAAGTGCCTTAAATTTTAATATTGTCTTAAGTTTTCACGATAACTATTATGTATGACTATTAAATAAAACACTTTTTAACCGGATTTATCGCATATATTTACATTTTAATTTTAACAGTCGCTCGTGACCACGGGGTCTGCAAAGACACCGAAGCGTCGAGTTAAAATGTAAAATATAAATTATACGCCATTAATCCGGTTAAAAAGTGTTCCTTCAATTTTACTTAATTCATGCAATATCTTCATTAATTATACTTAGCTAATTGTTATTCTAGGTAAAGCTAGTTTTTGCGTGAAAGAATAGCAAAAATCCATCCATCCAGCCATTATCAGTGTACATACAATACTACCTATAGTTATGTATGGCTGCTTTTCACTGCCAAACGGCTAAGCCAATATTAATGTAATTTGGTATAGTAGTTAACACATACGTTACTTTTTATTCCGAAGAAATCTACGGTTTCTGACTTCCAAGAGGCAGAAACAATCATGAAATAAACAAAACCTTGATTTCCATTTTATCTCTGTATGTACAGAAGGCAGTACATCAAGCGTTACAAATCTGTCAATTTTTTTTACTTGAATTTGAACTCTATGCCCTCGATAATAAGTTAAAATTGGTTGGGGAAATTTGACAGGTAATATAACGCTTGTTCCTTCTGTACCTACCTATATTAAATCGCGCAAAACCTTGCGCTCACCGCCCGCCTTTTTATACTCTACCGCCGCGAGCCGCGTCGAGAGCGGCAACCGTTACGCAAAACTAATCTCTATATCATTCAGTATTCACGCGCGATGGGTTATTAGCGTATTTCATGTATAAGTTTGGTGTTTCTATACCGATTTCTATGATTCTTTTTTTATTGAATAGGTAATAATGTTATTTTTTTCTAAATTAGGCATGAGTGAGAGTATTATAAACGTAAGAGTAAACAAATATAATCAGAAAGCTCCGAACTGCTAAGCTATCGGGATTTACACGTGTTATTGTGTATCAACCATAAAATATAGACATATACTATTGTCGGATATTTTTTATATAATTTTATGAAGAACATTTCTGTCATACATGATTTCTATGTAGCTTTAACCATTAAGGCTGCACACGCGACGGAAGCTTAAAAAATGAAGTAACTTCTCCCGTTTTTCCAACATTTCCCTTCACTGCTCTGCTCTTATTGATTGTAGCGTAAATCATAAGTATACTATAACCTGCCCAGGAGTATGAAAAATAATTTTACCAAGTTTCGTTAAAATCCGTCGAGTAGTTTTTGTTTCTATAAGGAACATACAGACAGACAGACAGACCGACAAAAATTTTACTGATTGCATTTTTGGCATCAGTATCGATCACTAATCACCCCCTGATAGTTATTTTGAAAAAATATTTCATGTACAGAATTGACCTCTCTACAGATTTATTATAAGTAGAGATTTACGATAGGTATTTAATTTTATTATACAGGGTGGAATTTTTGAATGCCCCCTGGAGGGGAAATGCTCTAAATAATAGAGATAGCAAATTTTACTCCATCTTTGAAACATTCCTTTATTTTAGAAAATAAATAAAACTGTTCATTCATTTCATTCAATTCATTTTCTTGATAAATAATAAAAAAATAAAAAGCGTTTTCTCTTATCTCTACATTTTGTAAGAAGTGCCTATTATAATTTTGAAGCGATATTGTAATACATAAGGTGTGTGGCATACACCTACGCTCAGAGTTAATAAAGCTACGCCACTAAACCGAGGCTTTAAATATCTTTTGTATGGGAAATTTTTTTTTTCAAAAACTATTAATTTTAATAAGTTGTAGAACAAATCTTGTTGGGATTGATGTGGAGAGGCTGCCTGCAAGAGGTGATGCGCTAATTAAATTAGCCCTGTATATTCTCATTCATCAGTTCTATTGCACAAAACTCTACTACATATTCTATCGACATGTTTGAGATTTCCTTATTTTCTTTATACACTATATTATTTTTTAACAATATACATACACCACCTCCTTGTATTATTTTTCGAGAAAAGAATGCCGCTACAGTATAGTTTTCAAATTGTATTAAACTTTGTTTGTCTGGAGACAACCAAGTTTCCGATAAGCATAGAATTTGATATAAGTATTTGTTTTTCTTCAATGAAAGCTTCTATCGCATGCTGTTTATTATTTAAGCTCTCTATATTTTGAAATAAAATGTTAAGATCTTGTTTGTTTTCGAAATGAATTATATGTATTATCTATGTCTGTATTATTTAACTCGTTTACCTGTGCTTGTCCATGTGATGATACTGGAGCTCTTTGTTCGTCTAAATACTCTGATATTTGGAGTTCAGTGCCTTGGAAGTAGTCGCTGTTTGTAAGGATATATTTTACCATTCTTTTACTGATAAGTTCGATGATTAAAGGTCGCGTAGTGTTTCGGTACTTGTCTATTCTTTGTGTTTCTTCTATTTAGCCTAAAAATATCTATATTCAGAATATTGTAAATAATGTTAACTATTCGAGCGTGTTCTTCGTGCTCAGACTCATCATAAATTTCAGGCAGGCCATAGATAACTAGTTTTTTAAGTTGGTTTCAGGTGTGTTGTGTTGATAAGAGACGATTGAGACTCTGATACACTACAACTGCTTTGAGCTGCTTGCGCGAGCGAGCCCCCGTGAGATCGAGAGTTTAAGAAAGTCAATGATTGAGCGCGTTGATTTGACCTTACGGAAAGTATCCGATTGGGGTGAGTCGAATTTGGTCAAATTCAACGCGTCCAAAACTCAGGCGTGTCTATTCTCCGCAAAAAAGAGCACCTTCACATTTACGCCCACTGTCCATCTGTCCCTATCTGTGTATCTGTCCCCATCACTGACCATCTAGGGCTTTTAGGCGTAACTGTAACATCCAGTTTAAACTTCGGTCAACAAATTGTGTCCATGGCTCAAGTAGCTTCGAAAAAGTTGGGAATCATCTCGAAGGTACGGCGGTACTTCGGTCCTGCACAGCTTCTTAACTTATACACAGCTCAAGTGCGATCATGCATGGAGTACTGCAGTAATCTTTGGGATGGTTCTGCCAAATATCAACTAGAAGCGCTGGACTCCGTTGACCGAAGAGCCCGTAAATTAATTAACGACGTCGACCTTACAACCAAAAAACTGCAGACCTTAGAGCATCTTCGTAAGGTTGCGTGTTTAACCGTGTACTACAGGATACATTTTGGTGAGTGCGCCAGTGCTCTGTTTGAACAAATTGAACCCTCACCCTTTTATCATCGGACTACTAGACGCAGACAGAACTTCCATCCGTATGTGGTAGATATTCCGAAAAGTCGAACTAAGCGCTTTGACAGTTCCTTTTTGATACGGGTCGCCAAGGTTTGGAATGAACTGCCTGCGTCTATTTTCCCTGACCAGTATAGTCCTAGTACTTTTAAGCGTCGAGTGAATAGGTTTCTCGTGGATGGACGTGTAACACCTTAGTCTTCATGTTCACTTAATATCAGGTGGCATGGAAGACAAACGTCCCATCCATAATTCTTAAAAAAAAAAGCCAAAATATGCTGACATAATTTGAAAATTCTAATTTGTATGTTCTATTCTCGCTTAGGTAATCCAAAAATATCCACTTTTTCCGCCACATGAATAATGGCATCATCAGTAGAAAACGGTCTTGACTTGAAATGTTCAAATACGGACTTCCTGAAAGAGATTTTGTTTGTTTCGGGATTTACCAATGGCTCAGAATGTTGTGTTATCTTCGAAATATACCTCCTTGAACTCTGCATTGATAAAGTTCTAATTTAAGCATAAAACTGGCAGTTTTAACCTGCCCTGTTAAAATATTCGTCATATTTCTTTTTAATGAAACATTTTCTGATTACATGGAGAACCGACGAATGAATGCTATAACGGGAATGTATTATTTTCCACGCTCGGCACTGGGTATGTGACGTTTTTTCTGTATTTTTTTTTATTTTATAAATAATAATAATAATAAATAAATAAATATTTCTGACACTCACACAACATTATCTAGCCCAAATTAAGTTTCTTTAAGAACTTGTGTTATGGATACTAGATAACTGATATACTTAAGAAATATATAAACATACATATTAAATAAATACATATTTTTTATTAGAATAAACTTAAATAAACTTATAAACATCCATGACTTGACGACTAATATCTGTGTTCATCACACCGATATCCACCGCCGCCGGGATTCGAACCCAGGACCTCTGGCATAGAAGGCAATGTATGTTACCGCTACACCAGCCGGTCGTCAAAAAGTTTTATGGTTCTAATAATTAGGTTCTTTGTTATTCCCGTACTATTGTTGATTGACCCCCGCGGGGGTATTAAGCCCCACGTTAGGAACCCAGGCTCTAGCTAGACCAAGTTAATCTTCCATGCTTTTGTCGATCACTAAAAAATATATAAATACATCAGGGGAGACTATTTTCTTGTTTCGTACTTTTTAGACGGTGTTTTAAGTAGTTGGGTTTTAGTTTAACCTAAACTTTATTTTTTACTGATACTATTAGCTGATATTAGGTAAGTGACGAGCTAAGTAGAAAAAATATATTTATAATCTATAAAAATCCATCTAGGTGCATGGAGCACACTAAAAGTTTTGCACTTCTTACTAATCGGAATGTTATATTTTTTTAAACAACTTACAACTTCTTAGTGCCTAATAAAAAAAATTGGCGGGAAATTATTTGTCAATTGTTTTTATCACACATCAACTACGTACGCAACGAAAAATAGAATTAAGCCGAAAAGATTTTAGAGTGATGATTTTGTATGACTTTTTCTCTCTGCAAGACTGTGCCGCTCGTCTTCAAAATGCTTTTGGGAGTGAAGCACCTTGTTTGAGCACCGCGAGGCGATGGTTTGTTGAATTTGAGGGGGTGAGACTCATGCAGTGGGCTCTTTACAAAGAGTTGTGATGTTGATGATGGAAGATGATGGAAAGGCGGCCTTCAACTGTCGTCGACGAAAGTAATGTGGATACTGTTAAGCGGCTACTTGAAAATGGGTTAATGGATGTTAAAAAATGAGAACAGGCCAACAAAAGTGGGGAAGGCGAGGAACTTTGGTGAATAAATGATCGCGCTTTTTTTCTCAACTATGGATCCCATCTGGACAATTTCACTTGAAAACACAAATTAATTTTTAGCTTCCGAAAAAGTACAACTCATCACCCATCCTGTACATAGCCCCGACATCGAGGATGCTATCCCGTTATTTCTGTATTTTCCCCAAAATCAAAGATTTCATGAGAGGTTTTACTTTTAAGAACTCCGAAGAGGCAGTGATAGCGTTCTGTGTTCATATCTGTGTTTCTCCTGTTTTATAAAATTGTTCGATCGCATGTTGTTTTTTTAACTTTTAGTTTGACCTTTTTTTTTTTTTTTTGTCTGGAGGAAAACATGCTGTCATGTCCCCGACCGCCCAAGGGGGAACGGTGGGGTATGTGGGGATGATCCGGCGGAAGGCCGAACCGACCCACTAAAAACCTCCAGGTGTACCTGCCCCGCCATAGTTGGAGCCCACGGTATCGCCAGTAGCATTGCCCGCGAGCCCCGGCGGATTGCGCTCAGCCTGAGCCGTGCGCCCCCCACGTAGGAAATGGCCCAGTACACGCGGCCATTTCCCCACTCATAGCCTGTATAGCCGCAGTAGGTCCCCTCACCCACCACGGCTGGCTATCGGGAGGAAGAAGGCGTCTCCTTCTCCGTCCCACCCTCCGCCCAGCCTAAACTAACCTATCCTAAAACCTAACCTAAAAACCTAACGTAAAACCTTATCTAAAATCTAACCTAAAACCTTACCTAAAACCTTACCTAAAACCTTACTTAAAACCTATCCTAAACGAATTAACTTAACCTAAAACCTAACCTATCCTAACCCAATACGACGGCCTGGACGCCGAAGCAATCCGAGACCGCCGACCCCAGAGCATCCGGTGCACGACCAGAGCTCGCCGCCTCTGTGTCCTCATCGGTCCACTCTGCTATCAGAATGGTACCGAGAGGACCCACCCCGGGAAGGCGCAGCTGCCGCCTAATGCGGACAGACGCAGCGCGCCACCGCCGTAAGAGTGATTTCGCTTCACCCGATCGCTGAATTGCGACGGGCTACTGAGCCCCCCCGCCACGACAAGGCACACTCTACTTGGGGGGGACTTTTAGTTTGACCTACGTTTAGATAAGTACATTAAATTAACTAAGTAGTAAAATATTTGCCCGATATCCATAACGTAGGTACTACCTACATACTTTTCTGTACCGACTGAATGATAATTACCTACATTGTACATTTCGGTCAACAAGCTTACCTACTGTTAAGGTTTATTATTTGAAATTTCTCTCATCATTACATGCACATGCGATGAAATACTAGGAGACCATTATTTTATTTTATTTTTTTACTAACGCGTAATTTCATACTTAGTGTCATGCCACAAACTAGCCAAACGTCCCGCCGAGTGTGGAATTTTTATGCTGCATAGCTTTAAAGACGACCGTTTTTTTGGTTTAAAGACGACCTTTCACAAGAGAGCGGGATCTTCATAATATTGCCAGAACACATTATCACCCGAGCGCTCGAGCGGTGACATTAGACAGCAGATATTAGTGTACCTATAGGTAGTTTATAACATGAAGGTTAGTCATTAGCCAAGCTACAGGCAAACCTTTAAAGGACTCCCACAGCCAAGAGGGGGTTGCTCGGATACGTCGCCTTTCAGAACACGCTCTTCTAGGTGCAGTATTAAGGTGGGTAGTTCCTTTTATTTATTTATTTATTATATTCAGAAGGCAAACAGTCTAAACATATCTTAATATAATAAACAAAAATAACGAAATTTGAGAATATTGAGCAAACAACATGAGCAAAGTAAAACTAATTTGTTATGCTTCACTCCCAGCACGACCTGCGCTTTCAATGTATAAATGCGATAGGCCGCGTTTCCAGTTTGGCAGGTAAGGAGTAGTACCCAAGATCTCTTTCTAATGAGGTATGCGAACTACTTAATTCAGATTAAGCGCTCCTAGGCACTAACGGGTAACTGCAGCGGCGGCTAAACGCGCGGCTAAATCTTTCCCAGTTTAATATTTGCATATTGTACGCGCCTGTGATTGTACGCACTTAACAGCTACATATTTTCCAAGGCAGCGCGCGGCGCGGCGGTGAATGGAGAGCTGCGGCCCGTTTAGCGGCTTACCGCTATGGCAATGACCGTTTCGATTGCTCGGACAAGTTAAAAAAATCACAAATGAATAGCACCAAATTTTCGGTGAAAATTGAATTCAATATTAAAACCTTAATTTATTATCACGAGCGTTTTTGCCAAGATATAACATCAATTTATTATTATTTCATGCATTTACAGATCTGCCCCAATTGGAAAGAAAGCAACCTCTACAACGCAATTAAAAAAAAGCCGAAAGCTGCAAAATCTTTGTGGATAAAGTAAACAAGCAATAAAACCACACTGTATTATAAGAAATAACATTTTATTTGTTCCTTACGGCTTCGATCTCAACGCCATGTACATTCCACTATACTATAGATAAAAATATTCGCTCTCGTCGACGACATTCATCCTTAAATCACTGGTTATTTACAATATTTACATGAACAGAACATTTCATCAATACCATGATAAGTTTACATGTCTTTTAAACACAATCATAAATTGATACCTAAACACATAGATTTTAGCACAAAGTCAGTTCGCAAATATTCAATATTGTCCTACGTACTCTTATTTATTACATGCTTTAATAAAAATTTAAACTTTAAAATTACATAATTAACTATTTCATCCGTTCAAATTCTAATAATTTAATTATCTAAACATTCGTGATCATTCATTATTTTTGTAAAATGTGAAAATCTGTACTACAATTACAGTTAAGCGCTTCGACTAGTTATTGCCTTTTTAAAAAATATATTTTCATTCTGATGATATGCAAAGAGAGTACAAAAGAGATTTTGAACAGAAAATTGGAGTGATGTTATAAATAATACCTGTAGTGAAATTTGTAGTGTGGCAATAAAAACGACTTAATTGGATTTATAAAATAAATGCTTCGTTATTGAGGACTTTTTGGATTTGGCAACTCAGTTTTTACAGTTGGCATTACATTTAAAGGTAACAGCCGGTTGTTTTCTAATAAACATTAAGTAAAACGACGCGAATAACTGTAATTGTTGTAGTGAAACTGATTAATAAATTAGTATTAATACTGAATGTACTTACAACTGTTTCTAAACACTTCCAAGGTATTTCTGTTTTACATTCGAGTTATGTTTTAACTTAAAAATAAATGAGGAATAACTTATAAATACACAAAAGAATAATCTTTATTTATTTACATACAAGGAACCTATACTCATATCATGAGGATTTAAAAAGACGCAAGGCGTGACCGGTAATTCTATACTATTTTACAATTTTATCAAATTGAAAGTCTAACCATTGTAAGGTCCTCTTAAAGACAACTTTCATCATGCCTTTTCATTTAAATCCTACCTTTGTCATTACATGACAATAATTTAAAAAAGTCGCATCGGTCCGTCTCAAGCCAGCATGCTTTTGTAGACGTCAATCACAATCAAGTGAGAATATGATCGAACTTATTTCAAATTATCGATACTAAAATATATTTTACATTTACAAAAAAGAACAAACAGTAAAATGCACTATATGAAATTTTTGAAACCCCTCAATGAATACGCTTAGTTCGAATCTTCATCTTCGTATTTAATAAACGGTCGTTTCAACTTTATAAAAAAAGTCCTACTTAGGTCGGTCGTCATGAGAAAATATGGCATCATGCAAATCCGTACCATATTTCAATCTTGACTTAGGACATTTATTGATAAAAAATAATTTAATAATAATGCATGTCATAATTTCTACATCAACATTATTTATAATTAAAATCGACAATATAATTATCTAGAGTACATATCTGTGTAAAACAAAAGAGCGCATATTGCAATGATTTAATTCAACCTCCACAAATCCTGGTCACAAAATTAAACTTGCTATAAAGTCAAATATCATAGACACTCAAATTACAAGATGGCCTCGCAATTAGCCAAATTACTTTCCTTTTCACAAAAGTGTAATCGTGTACCTATAAATATGTCAAGAATAACTCAATTCCTAAAAATTATCTATAGCTGATTGTTGAATACATAATATGTCCTTTTTCACTAAGAAAACGATTATGCATATATACTGAAACTATCACATCAGCTGAAGGAATACAACATCTATCCTTTTTTCATACTTGTCTTTTTCAGTAAGCAACTCTATGAGATCAAATCGTGTCTTTTTATGTAAACAATGGTATATCTATACTAATATATAAAGCTGAAGAGTTTGTTTTTTGTTTGTTTGAACGCGCTAATCTCAGAAACTACAAGTGGGATTTGAAAAATTCTTGTTGCATTTGATAGCCCAACTCTTGAGGAAGGTTATAGGCTATATTTTATCTCGAAATTCCCACGGGATCAAAAGTTACACGGGTAAAACCGCGCGCGGTGGCTAGTAATGACATAAAATGAATGAAAATTTATAAGATGTCAATGATAAGGGGCTAGGTCGTACGCGAGCGACGTCAATTTCGCGCTACCGCGAAATTTATGTCATTTGGTGGTAACTTGGTTTGACATCGTTGTTTTCTTTCAGATTTCATTGTATCGGTACTTTCTACTTACAGAAATTAATTTGTCATAAAAATAACTGATTAATAATAACTAACAATGTACACAAATTCATAACACGTAATTGTGCTAGTGCATCAAACACGCGTGGTGTCGCCTTGAAATCCAAAGGCGCACTGGCGATAAGAGTACTAACTAAATCATACGCTCGGGATGCGCGTGATTTTTCATACATTTTTCTATGGAGAATTCACGTGAAACTTATCTAGATTTTAGGGTTTTAAATAAAGAAGACTTTGTTTGTAAAGGTACAAAAAAAAGTATATGACTAAATTTATTGATTTCTTCAGTGTTCAAAAAGTATTTTGTTTAATTAATACGTATTTATTTACTGGGTTAAAATCTGAAAAACACGAAGGCATGTTCTTGCATTTTTTCTCAATTGTGAGCGTTTGTTGACGTTTATTTTATAATAACTATAGGTTTCAAGAGTTAAAATGAGAACTACGTTAATTATTGGTCTTTCATTTTAATATATGCAAATTATCACCATTATTAATCATATCTAAATAGGTAAAATATGAAGAATCGTCACACTCTTTTCGGTGTTTTGCACGATCTGCCTCCTTAAATGATGTTGAGTGTTAACATTGTTTTTTTTACTCTTTGATAATCGGAATATACATCGATTTTACCCGCCTCTTTCCTATTGTCTTGAAGTCTTAGTAATATTAGAAATGTGAGAGTTTAGATAGATTTATGGATGTCTTGATGTTTGTTCCTCAATCACGGCAGAACGGCTCAACGGATTTGTGTGATATTTGGCAGAGTGATAGTGTACACTCTTGAAAAGCACATAGGCTATTCCAGGCCGTATAGATCCCGATATACCGCGGGAACCAGCTAGTATTTAAACATAGTATAACCATACCCACGAATTGGGCTACCAAATGCTATAAGCGTTTTCTTCAAATCCAACTGGTGGTCAAAAGAACCTTTATCAAATTAATATAGACTAGCTGTTGCGTGCGGTTTTACCCGCGCAATTTCGATTCCCGCGGGATTTTCAGGATAAAAAGTAGCCTATACGGATTCGGAAGAATCCCTCTAAGTAATGGTAAAAGAAATTTTGAAATCGATCCAGTAATTTTTGAGCCTATTCAATACAAACATACAAAAATACAAAGGTTTCCTCTTTATAATATTAGTATAGATGACCAATGCCAATAAAGACACGCAAGGACCGCTCACTTACTTACAAGTAGAAAAAATCGGATTAAACATCGTATACGCCTTCAGCAATGAATCACTGTGTTAGTCTAGTTCCTCAACAGGCCGCTTGTACACCGGTCCGAACTTGGCCATGTACTTGCGTACGAAAGTCTTGGCTTTTGTTCGTACGCTGTCTGTCACGACGAGCTCGTCGACTGATCGGCAGTGCTTCAACTCTTTCAGCATTACGAAGTGGGTGAGCTGTGAAAAGATAACATAATAATTGAGATTTTAGAAGCACACATAAATTCATACTAAGGTTGGGGCGTTTTAGGGCTATATTTTAGGCGTTATTTTCTTTTGTGCAATATAAACTTAACTGCATTTTTATTTTAGTTTCGCTCAGTACAAAAAATAAATAAAGATATGGCATCAAAATCTTTTTTTAAAATAATTACTGTTGATGAATATAGCTGCTACGAAGCGGCATTGCTTAATACATACATACATAACGTCACGCCTGTATCCCTAATGGGGTAGTCAGAGCAACAGAGTTTGACAAATTTGGGGGTATAATGATGGAGAGAGACTTGCAGTAATAGGAGGTCAGCCTATCGTCCACAGAAACGTCAAAAAAAAACCTCCGTCCCTTAACTGACTTTTACAGAATGCCCGGAAAGAGAAGCAGCTGGCACATTCTATGTTTTTCTTTCACTCCCAGTCCATCATGGAAGTCTTTGCATAATAGGTTAGCAAATATATTAATTTCCTTGTAAAAAATACACATAACTAACTATTTTTTTTAAATCGTTCCTATATATGATATTTAGGGTGCAAAAATAATTTGGCCGGTGACTAAAAAAAAACTTCGTATATTTGTCTTTTTTTTTTTTTTTTTATAAGTGACTAAACCCGCGTTTGACCTCAATCTCACCTGATTGTAAGTGACGATGAGGTCGAAGATGAAAGCACACGGGTTTAGGAAGGAACTGGCTCTTTATACAATATTGCCGGAACACATTACCGCCGGAGCGGTAACATTTGGCGGCAGACTTTATATAAAGGGTGGTCGCTAGCCAGGCGGACCCAGAAGGGATCCTACCACCAAGCAAGTTTATTGGTAATTAAACCCACATTTGACCTCAATCTCACCTGATCGTAAGTGCAGATGTGGTAGAAGATGACAGCATACACAGGTTTAGTAAGGAACTTGCTCTTAATAATACAGGGTTGATTTGTAGTCACCGGCCAAATTTTTTATACACAATAAGTTTCATTTAAAGAAACGATTTTTGCTAAAAAAAAAAAAAGGTATTTTTTTTACAAAGAAATAAATATATCCGCTTACATATTAAGCAAACCATGGTCACTCTAAATCACCTTTAAAATAAAGACAACTACGCGCTACTACAAACCATCTTGTAGTACTACATCGTAGTATTATCAATGAAATGCCGCTTCGTAGAAGGTATGTTCATCAACAGCGACTATTTTTTTTTAAGTTTGTGGTTCCATATTTCTACTTTATTGTACTGAGCGACACTAAAATAAATATACAGGTATGTTTATATCGTATCAAAGAAACTAACATTTAAATTTGGCTGGTGACTACAAATCAACCCTGTATATTGCCGGATCACATCAAGGCAGGAGAGGTGATATATGGCGTCAGAATTTATATGAAGGCTGGTCGCTAGCCTGGTGGACCCTGGAGGGGTTCTTCCACCAAGCGAAGGACACTCGGATAAGTCGCCTTTTATGACACACCTATCCATGGGCTATGCCGGTTAACTGTATGTCTATTTAGTCCATTGAAATGTTACATTTTTTAGGCCTAACCTTGCGTTTTTCAGAGGACGCAATTTTATTTTTTTGATGTGTAGGGGGGGGTCAGTGTAAAGCTAAAACCAAGTTTGTGGGGTCACCACCCTTGTCCTACAGCCGCGATCTTGAAAATAGGGGTTGAAATGGTTTTTAAGATATATCTCTTAAACTATTTATCTGATAAAAAAATGTGTTTACATTTTTGTTGCAAATTAAATTTTCTACAACTTTGCTCAAGTAACTTTTTGTCGTAGAACTATAAATAAAAAAGTTATAAGCGAAAATGTGTAGAAATTCGAGAAAATAATTTCCTCCGTCCTCTGAAAAACGCAACCCCAAATGTAACTTTTCAATGGACTAATTAGACATGTGCGCCAATAACAAAATCGTCGGCGGCGGCGTAGATCTAAAATCCGATCGGCGGCGGCGTAAATCGCGGCGTGATCGGCTTCGCCTTTCGTGGGTTAAATAACTCAATAAAACCAGTCAAATAATACATTTATTGTTCAAAGCTTGCTTTTTTTTTCATTTTTCGTATTTGTCGTGTTTGAAAATCATTTTATTGACATTACTGCCTATACTCACTATGAGTTCGAGAACCGAAAAACTGCTTCACTAGGATTAAGTATTTGGTCAACGTTCATCAATACGGGAACGATGATTGTCTTAATTTTTGATGGGAAGGAGTTTAAGTCCGCGTTTGACATCAATCTCTACTGATAATAACTGAAGATTAGGTCGGAGAATTCCCTTTGTTTTTGCTGGTTCTGTCCTCACGACGCAGTTAAAAACCCCACAATTATTACAAAACAAATTGTAATCCCAAAGTAAATGAAAGTACGTAACTGGTAAGGTGGTGGCAGCACTGTGAAACTAACGAGTATCTTAGTTAAAAGACACCAAAACCCCAGTTTAGAATAGTTTGTTTTCCGAAATGAATTAGTTATTTGAACAGGACCTCAGATAATCGATACTAATATATAAAGCTGAAGAGTTTGTTTGTTTGTTTGAACGCGCTAATTTCAGAAACTACAAGTGGGATTTGAAAAAATCTTTTTTCATTTGATAGCCCAACTCTTGAGGAAGGTTATAGGCTATATTTTAGCCCGAAATTCCCACGGGATCAAAAGTTACGCGGGTAAAACCGCGCGCGGTGGCTAGGAACAAAAATAAAGCTTAAAGTGCTATTTTTTCATTTCAATTGGAGTTATTTCAAAATTCATTTCAGTCACTAAAAAAGAGTAGGTACTTATTATTAATTTCAAAAGCAACTCACCTTCCTCGCCAAATGTTTAAAATCCGACGTATTAGTAATCCTTCCAGTCTTAGCCTCCGAATGCCGATACGGATTCAAATGTTGCACCATAACGCGCGCCATATTGCTTCTGAAGTGCTCCTTTATCTTGCGAGCTATTTCGTCCTGGTCGACCGCGGGGGCGGGGGGTTCTACCGGGAGGGGGGAGGCAGGCTTGTCTAGCTGTTCCGATTCGGAATCCGGTTCCGAATCTGATTCGGAGTCTACTAGTTCGATCATCTGGGAAGAGAGATGGTAATTTATAAGTAGGGGAGCAGTGGGTTTATTTTAAAAGTAATTTTCTTAACTTTGTATACTATTCAAACAATGCTGCATTGTCAATGTTCAACCTTAAATTTTATATATTCCTTTAATTTACTGATAATATTTAAAATTGAGGTTAATACATAGGATGGGTACAATAAGAACTCCTCATGCTTATAAATAGGGAAAATTATTTAAACTCTATTTTTTCATACCTGGTTTAGGTATGGAAAACCAGCAATAAAATCTATGTTCGGTTTATGCCACAATCACACATTTTAGCTGCCTATAATTACCTTATGCTATAATTGTCAACAACATATTATACTTCAGGCGAGAATATAACAAAGAACAACATTCAATGATTTTTACCCGTAATGATGATGAAGTTAGTAGTATGATGATAATCAACGAATGCAGAGCATTAAAAAAACCGACTTCACGTCAAAACTTTGTCTGAGTTGAGAATGTCATCAACGTAAACATTCTCTGAAATCACACAAATTTTCAATGAAGTACTCAACCGATTTCGATGAAATTTAAATGGGACCAACTATAAAGTATCCTCTATCATATGAATCAACAATTTTCAAAATCAATTCGTAATTGTCCGAAATATCGTGTAACAAACACAGAAAAAAACATACAGACGAATTGAGAACCTCCTCCTTTTTTGGAAGTCGGTTGAAAATGTTATATTTACCTTAATTTCCTGCTGCGAGATATCTTTCCCCCGTTTCCTAGTCTGGGCTAGCTGTTTAACCTTCTGCAGTAACCGTTCCTTGCGCTTTCTTAACTTCTCCTTGGTCTGCTTGTATCGTTTCACTTCCAGTCTGCCCGCTAGCTTATCTTCTTCCGTTCGCGGCTGTGGGTGTAACAAATAATAGGGTTATAGAAAATTTTTGTTTTCTTTTATTATTTAGGAGGAACAGGATTAACCTCCCGGCTGACGAGAGCGCGCAAAGATTCATAACCTAGTCCACCGGGACTTTGCGCGATTTCAAAGTTCTTGATAGGGCTCGGAATAAACTGATTATTGAAAAACCTGAACATATAAGCAATGATTTTATTTGAAAGTTAGATAGACACTATATCTTCTAAGGTAATTATTTACTGCTTTGACATTATAATAATATTTACTTGTGACTGGTAAATGAAGTAATAGAGTGTTTTTCATCTGCTCCAGAAAAATAATGCAAATTTCGTATCCTTTCAAATATTCACAGCTTTATTTATTATCCTTTTTAGTTCAATAACAGAGCAACTTAATGACATGTAAAACATACATACATACATAACTTCACGCCTGTATCCCTAATGGGGTAGGCAGAACACCAGAGGCTATCAAACCATCTAATGTCACGTTTGACAAATTTGGAGGAATTATTATGATGGAGAGAGACTATTGCAGTGACAGGGGGTCAGCCTGTCGCCTGCAAAAACGCTAATATCCGTCCCATAACTGACTTTTACAGTATGCCCGGGAAGAGAAGCAGCTGGCACATTCTATGATTTTCTTTCGCTTCCAGTCCAGCATGTTAAATAAACTTCAATCAATCATTATAGCTCGGTTATATATCGTGTTAAATAAATAAAACTATTTTGAAAAAAGCTGTTGACATTTCACTGATATGTGCTTCTGCAGATGAGCGGGTAAGCAAGAGACTATCAGCTACACAGTGCTCCCTATGATGTCTGTGGAGTGAGTCTAACACTTATGTTTTAATATTATGTCACTGCAATAGTCTCTCTCCACTATTATAATGCCTCCAAATTTGTAAAACGTGACATCAGATGGTTTTATTACCTCTGGTGTTCTGCCTGCCCCATACGGGATACAGGCGTGAAGTTATGTATGTATGTTATTAATATTATAAATGCGTTTTTATAAATATGTATGGACGAATGTTGTTCTTTCACGAACAACAAATCAATATTAAATATGAGACTTGGATTTCGAATTTCGCTCGTGACTATCCGGTTTTTTATTTAATATTATGAATAGTGAAAACTTAAGGATAACTTAATATTACTAGACTATATTAGACTTACACTAATGGGTCTCTCCGAGACGAGGCCTGGCCTTCGCTTCCGTGGTTTTACGTTAACCAGCGCGTGATCCGGTATCAAACCGTTTGAGGTTTCCTTTATCACTGAAAACAAAATATATATTTCATTAAACACATAATAATCAACGAATGCAGAGCATTAAAAAACCGACTTCACGACAAAACTTTGCCTGATGTATGAAGTCGTCAATGCATAAATATGCACCGAAATTGCGATGAAATTTATATGGGACCATCTCTGAAGTATCCTCTATCATATGAAACAAGAATTTTCAAAATCGATTCACAATTGTCAAAAGATTCGTGTAACAAAGACACAAAAAAAGCACACACACGAATTGAGTACCTTCTCCTTTTGGAAGTCGGTTGAAAACACAAAACTACTACTCTGCTAAACTACTACTCTACGAAAATAAAAAGAAACTGACTAAGCAGACGTAGTCAATTTTCAAGACTGATTTTCAGTCAGCATCTAAACATAACTTTCTATAAACTTTGTAAACTTTATTATTGCTACAATAACTTAGCAAAAGTTTGAGTAAAAGTAAAGATAGAAATTCCCATACTATCTTGATTCAAATCTACCACTTGAGCCCAGTTTCTATCTTCAATTTTACTTACTTATGAAAACTTTTTGGTAAGTTATTGAAACCGGCCGTTAATCACGCATTCTAATCACAAACCCTGTTTACATGAAAACACAGTAATGCAGGGTGACTGGTGGGTCAGTTTCGAAATTCGAGTTTCCGATCATAAATGAAGAGATAAAATAAAATAAATATGTACTGACTAAACTTTATTGAAAGTTAAATAATTCATTACGCAACGCTTAGTTACACTACTGGCACGGACGTACGCACGGCGCTATCAACACAGCAGTGCTAGCACGGATCTTTTCACGATCGTGTATTTGACATAAACGACGGTTATTTATCGTGATAGCTGTTAACTGTAGCATAGACAACACGATTCCTCACGATTGGTAATGTATCTCGAATCTATCACGAAATTACCGAGTAAACCGAATTCAGTAGCATGGAACTCATAGAAGACGACTGGTGGCGACTGTCAAAAAGTTTGTAGAGTAAAAATCGTGAAGCCGCCATTTGACTCGCGCTCATATTTTAGTGAAATAATGGATTTTGGATTCGTATTAATTGCCGAGGAAGAGAGGAGGAGATACATTAATTCACAAATGATGTCCAGAAGATTAATACGGGACGCTAACAATCCCTTTGAGCTTGCCGACCATGTCTTTTGTAAGGACTTTGGATTCGCATTAATTGCCGAGGAAGAGAGGCGGAGATATATTACTATGCAAATGATATCCAGAAGATTGATACGGGACGCCAATAATCCAAATAATAAGCTATTTCGCATTAATGAAGACATCGCCACTGTCCTTGTTTTAAATTTACAACAAGATTTGCAGCGGAGACGATCTAATGGATTGCCTGTTCATATAATGGTAAGTTCCTACGTGTATTTTAACTAATATCATTTGAAGAGTTTTGCAGCACCAATACTAAGGTGTGGTTTATTAATTTGGGGAAAAACGACGGACATTGAAAATTTTTTTGTTGCTTAAAAATCGTGTGTGAGAACTATTTTAGGCAAGGCTACCTTACGAACCCTGCAAACCACTATTTATCTCTGAGTTTATTGACACTGCCTTCAAATTACATATTGGAAGCTAAAGCTAGGAATGAACAAGAGTTACTGGACATGCAGAAAGATTGATTTATAAAGATTTCCCATATCTGTAGCTATATCGCAGGCTATGTTAAACAATCTCTGTTAAACTCCACAATGCTATTCCTAAATCATATAAAATTTTATCATCTATAGGTTACCTACTATAAAAAAATTAAGGTTTAGTAAAAAGTTAACAATTGACCAATACACTTTAATAAGTATATGACACATAATACAAATCCTAATCATTTTGTTATGTTTTGTTTCAGATATAAGGAGAAACTTTAAAACTTAAGAGAAATGCCTATTACAAATATAAATAAGAAAATAAAGAAACTAGCATAATGGAATAAACATACATCTTACAAGGATAAGAATGAAGTTTAAAATGTGAGAGAAATAAGTGTGAACAGTGATTTTAGTGTACACAATAATTCTTTTAAAGCTAATACAAAGTGAATTAGGACTTGTGATGTTGCGATTTTGAAAAAAATAATAAATACTTTGATCATTGCATGTTTTCATTATGCCGCAATAAGCAAACTTTTAAATTTAAGTGAACCAAAGAGTTTGCTGGGTTTGGAAACATCATATAACATATATGCAAGCTTTAATTTGCAATCCCCATACCAATCATATATTGAGTTGAGAGGGTTTGTTTCATATTGTGTGCCAGGACCGTACTTTGTCATAACTTGTTTACTAAAAGTTTGTGCCCAACTGTATATCACTCAGTCCAGTCTTACTTTTATTGTTCCAATTTGCATAGCTAGAGTATTTTACAAATATTAAGGTTTCAAAAACCATTCAATGCTCCGTAAACTAGACTACTGCCATACAGAATCTATCATGTACTCCGGACAGTATGAAACTAAATAAATTAATGTATAAATAATAATACCGTTATATAAAGCAATAAGTTAAGACCTCTTAAGGCTATGTTTTGTCTTATGTATACTTGTGTATTTTATCATGTATTGTTTACTAAACTTATTGTATTACTATTAGGTAGCATATTTCAAATTACCTTAATAATTGAACAACTATGCAATGCTCTCGTATTAATAAAGATTATAGATTATTATCGAAAATGTTTTTTATTTGTACAATACACTCATGGAGACCCAGGTCTAAACTTATAGTAAACATGTTTTATGTTCAACCATACACCCAAACCTGCCTTATAAATGTTATTATTTGTTTGGAACCTACTTGCATCAGGAATTTCAAATACTAACTATTCAATTATAAAGTGACCAGTTTTATTTAAGTGTGAAGTAATCCTATAAATTGTTTACTAAGATTTTACCTCACTGAAATGTAACGGTCTGTATTGTCGAAGGTTTTAATTTTAGCATAGAGTTTTATAGCATTTTCAGACAGATTTAAAAGTAAATTAATATGTTAAGTAAGTTGAAATGTGAATGACAATGCCTTTTTATATGATTTCAAGTTGTTTTTCGCAGTTAAGTCATTGAGAAGCTTTTTTATAAGTGTATTTTATATTTCAGATATCTTGTAGAATATTAAAATAAAAAACTATTAAAATTGAAAACCTTGTACCCGTTTAATTTATCACAATAAATTCCCCTCAAAGTGGCCAGACCTTACTTACAGAAAAGTAATACTGTACATGTATATCACTTAGTTCAGTATTACTTTTATCGTTCCATTCAGAAAAACACAACATACCTAGTGTATTTCAGATACATTTAATTTTCATAAATATTCACTGCTCCTTATAAGGCTTTAACACTATAAGGTTATTAAACTTAACCATGCTTGTTTTGTTTATAATACTGTATGTATATCTGCGAAAACCTTGAAGGGGCTTTTGACCCATACAATACATCATATTTTAGTTAAGTTTTTCAAAAACAAATAAATAGGATTTGCAGTAATGACAAAACTTCATAAAAGTGGGTATCAGATTTTATTAATATAAACAAAATACAGTTTAAATAAAATGTTCAAACTATAGACATAAAGCTGCTTTATTTATATTATTCATTGGTCCTTTTCAATCGGCTCGATCCAGTAATTATGCCCCGAAAGTATAGTATCTAGTTCAAAGCATAAGCATCTAGTCTTATTGATACCGAGTAGGATTTTTATTGAATGGTGTCTTCTTCAAAAACGAAACTTTCTATTACATTCGTATCGCAGAAGAAGTACTATAAATCACATATTTCTTGTGTTGGAAGAACCGTGTTATGCGCTTTAATGTTTTCTCTTGAACAAGTGGATCGAAGTCAATATTCTTTTCCTCATTTGGAAGAAAAGCAAGTTGCAGTATATTTATCGCTTCCTGTATAAATTGGATCTTCACATATATTACGCATATTATTTATTTGATATTATTCATTTTTAATAAATAATTCCCTTCTTCTTCTTCTTTTGGTTAATTGGCAACCAACCAGCCGTTTACATATTTCCCAAATTAACAAACAACAACAATGGAGGCAACATGACATTTAAGTTTTTAATTTAGTCCCTAATTCAGTTTTTTGTTGCTAGGATACTCGTGAATTAGATTGAAAACCATGGTTGATAATTGAAAAACCGTATGGCAACATTGAAATTATGTTTTTATGAAACCGGACCTTTGTTTACTTTAAATACACGACATCACGATCGTGATGGAGAACCGTGCTACCGATCATAGACAATAATCGCTTAAATTCGGAAGCGTAAACACGATCGTGATAGAAGAACCGTGCTCGCACTGCAGAATAGGTAGCTAGGTAGTTACGGCTTCACGAACGGTCGTCGACCTAGTAATAGTAGATTGTTAAACTAGGGTCGGATGACATCAATTCCCATACGAGGTGTTTGGACGCCCGAGCGCAGCGAGGGCGTATATAATCCGAGTATGAATTGATGTCATCCACCCGCGGGGAACACTCTACTTTTCATTTCGAATATAAGGAAAGTAAAAAAAAAAACATTTTTCTTAAATATTTATTTAAAACTAATGGAAAAGTTCGAAAAATTCGTAAAGTTTAAAGTGACATTTTTATTCACATATAAATCGGTGACATATTTCTATGTAGGTATAGATATCATTTTTTACATAAAACAACCCTATGTATTAAAATAATTATATATAATTAAGAAAATTATATATTTATATATTTTTTTAAATGATAGTGACAAAATATAGACAAATATAATTTTTTAAATTACTTCTTTTAACTTGACTTTTAAAATAAAAAAAATCATAAAAAAATCTAAATTTTTGACAGCTGGCTTTATAAGAAATGTATTAGTTCTATTTTTGAAATCCGTTCCGGCCCTTGGTTCGGAATGAATTTGTATGAAACATTCCGACCCGCGGGTCGGATGAAGCATTTTCAGACCGATACTTGGATCAAACATAGACTACTTTCCGAGTATGAGAAATGAAAAACTCTTTGTTTATTCATAGGGGAATTCTGCTGAAAAATTAAGTACCCACTTTGGTTACACACTCCTTTAATATCTAAAATTTGTCACCAGTCACCCAGTATATTTTATTTGAGTACTAATAGAGGTTAAAAATTTAACTCAGCTTTTTGTAGAAAGCCAGGAAACGGGGCAAATCTCTAATCGACCTAAATGCCTTACTTATCATTATAAAGTATGTGATATAAAAAAATCAAATAAATAAAATCCCCAGACAATCACACCAACTACATAGCCCCAAAGTAAGCATAGCTTGTGTTATTAATTGGATACCATGTAGCGAACTAGGGCAGGACCAAGAATATAAATACATAAATAGATAAACGCTCAGACCACTGGCGTGGTATATAAGAAATAAAAAAAAAATTCTGACACTTACACAACATTATCTAGCCCAAATTAAGTTTCTTAAAGAACTTGTGTTATGGATACTAGATAACTGATATACTTAACAAATATATAAACATATAAACATCGGCTAATATCAGTGTTCATCACACAAATATCTGCCGCCGCCGGGATTCGAACCCAGGACCTCTGGCATAGAAGGCAATGTATGTTACCGCTACACCAGCCGGTCGTCTACACCAGCCGGTCGTCATATCAAATATAAGAGCTCACCTTCATAGATCCCGTTGACTCCTTCCACCAGCTTGCCCTTCGGTCGCCGGATGATGGCGTCGATGTTCACAGGGTGCTCCGGTTCCTCCTCCTCTTCAGACTCTTCGTCTTCATCAGACACTGGTTAGGGAAGAAAAATGAGGGTTAGAGAAAATATGACTAATACTGTTGTGATCAGAAATTGATAATAAAAAATAGGTGGTAAAGAAAATAAAGCTCTCAAATTGTCATAAGTTTTCTAAAATTCCAACACGAATTTTCAAGTTTCGGATAAAATTATTAGTGTCAGTTAAGATAGTGTATGTTAAAGGAAAAAAAAATTAAAGAGCGAAGTTTCTTGATAGTTAGTTCAAATTTCTATGCTTAACAGATTAATGAATTTTATCATACAAAACACATAAAAAATAATCTAATAATAAAATCCCCAGACAATCACACCAACGATATGGGCCCAACTAAGCAGATCTTGTGATATGGGATACCATGTAGCGAACTAGGGGGGAACCTAGAATATAAATATACACATATAGATAAATACACAGAACATTTTTTTTTTCTTGTTCCGTGCGGGAATCGAACCCGCGACCACTGGCGTCTGAGGCAGACAGTTTTACCCCATCGTTAAAGTTTAGTTACAAAATACTTTTGTAAGATATTTGGCTTTCCGATTTCCAAAAGACTAAAAGGCTCTCAATTAATTATATGGCTTAGATCAGTTTACACAGTTTATTTTCTATTCAAATATAGATATAGATTAAAGTATTGCCAGCTGCCTCTCTTCCCGGGCATACTGTAAAAGTCAGTTAAGGGACAGAGGTTTTAAATGCGTTTTTGTGGGCGATAGGCTGACCCCCTGTCACTACAATAGTCTCTTTCCATCTTTATAATACCTCCAAATTTGTCAAAAGTGACATCAGATGGTCTTGTAACCTCTGGTGTTCTGCCTACCCTATAAGGGATGCAGACGTGACGTTATGTATACTAATATATAAAGCTGAAGAGTTTGTTTTTTTGTTTGTTTGTTTGTTTGAACGCGCTAATCTCAGAAACTACAAGTGGGATTTGAAAAATTATTTTTGCATTTGATAGCCCAACTCTTGAGGAAGGTTATAGGCTATATTTTATCCCGAAATTCCCACGGGATCAAAAGTTACGCGGGTAAAACCGCGCGCGGTGGCTAGTGTATGTATGTATTAAAGTATTGTTCTTCTTAGCATATTATACTGTCATTCAACCAAAAATCCGTTGTTAGCTTACCGACGGGTAACTCTGGCGGGTTCCACTGCGGCCTTCTATGTTTGACGTGGTAGTAGTAGGTGCGGCCCTTAGAATCCACCGTGCTGCGCCACATCGACGGCAGTAGGACTTCTTTGGGACCTTCCGAGGGTTGCTGTGCACCCTGGGAGAGAGCATGAATCAGAGTTTTAATAATTTTTTGATATTTACTAGGAATATATATAAAAAATAAGTTTTTTGCCTACAGTAAATACACATTTGATTAATTTGAAAGTAAAATAAATTTCAATTTATATACAGGGTGTAGTTTTTTTCACATAGAAGGAGAGTACTCTAAATAATAGAGACAGCAAATTTTACTCCAAAGAAATATTCCTTTATTTTTTAATAGAAATAAAACCACATTCAAAGTTATTTTCTCGCTATATCCGGGAATCTGTAAATACTACACCCTGTAATTTCATTGCATAGATTGTTAGGGTCAATCACAAGAATGAAATCTCTCGGACATACTTGGTTCATATAGTGATAGGAAAACCATGAAATCTTCAATTATTTGAATTACTTAAAAAAAATGGTAAACTAACTGTGAATTCTACGAAAGTAAAAATAAAAGTTGCTACACATTGACAGGGTTTCGGAATTGTTCAACCATAATATTGTCTTAAGTTTTCGCGATTCATACTATTAAATAAAACACTTTTTAACCGGATTTATCGCGTATATTTACATTTTAAATTTTGACTCGACGTATCGGTGTCTTTGCAGTCATCTTTCGCTCGTGGCCACGGGGTCTGCAAAGACACCGAAACGTCGAGTCAAAATTTAAAATGTAAAGATACGCGATAAATCCGGTTAAAAAGTGTTTTATTTGTTCAACCATATCGGGTATTTTCTTCGAAATGAATCTCTGTATATTTTTTTTGCTAAATTTAAATATGATTTTATAGATAAAAACCAATTTACTAAACAAATTTGATGGCCAACGGCCAGGACCCGGTGAATCAGTTGGAAGAGTACCCGCCCAGTATCCGGGTTATGGGTTCGTGTCTTTAGTATTTTCATCTATGAATCAATACTACGTACCTGCGTGGATGTCTGCGCCTGCGCTTGCGAAGGCGGCTGCGTTTGTTGCGGAAACGGCATCTGCGGCGGGAACACGAACTGACCTATGTTGTTTAGCGGGTAGTTTAGGTTCATACCGCCCATCATACTGGAAGAAACAAAATAAGAATTAATTTAATGTTAAGCCCATTCGTTAAGTTTTTCTACCCATTCTGTTATTTTTATTATACTTTGAAGCACAAAAATATGTAAGCAGTTTATATGTAAAAAGTTTTTTTTCTATTTTTTATATTGCATGATGTATTCACCTATAATTGATTGTTACACTTAGCTCGTAAGTTTTTAGTGATATATACCCATTTATATGTAATGTTGTAAACAAACGTTGGTGGATCAATAAATAAATGAATAGGTGAACAAAAAAATTACAAAAATAAGCATATTACAAAGCACTGAAAAGGAATTTTACAAAAAAGGGAAGACCACACAGCGGAATAAAACTAATTAAGAGCCAGTTCGTTTTTAGTCGAAACCACGACAGTTTATCATACTGGATAAGTAAATAATAGATAGAAGAAAATATAGATAGCGAAATAAAGAATAGATTACATTACAGGCGAATCCGCCTATTTTCCTCAAAGGTTAGTTGACGTTCAAACCACCAATCTTACGAGAGAATAATAGAATTCGTTAGTAAAATAATAGGCAGAAGACAAATATATGTAGGCATAAAGAATAGAATTGCATTGAAGGCTATCTATCAATAGGTTGTATTGAAGTTCACTAAGTAGTTGCGCTCAGTAAAAGTGTATTTAGTGTTCCAAGTTTCTTGCAATAATAATATATCATGTTTTTACTTTAATCAAACATTTAATGCAATGAGTAACATATAAGTATGACAATTTATAGAAGGGACTGTAATGAAATGATTTTTAAGTTATTTATTCTTCATAAGGCCGCTTAATGACGTCACAATTTTGTATTTCGGCTTTCACAAGGTGTTGATAGTTATTGAATAAGATATTACAGTAGACCAAAAGACAAAAAAAAGCCGGCGGAAAAAAAATCTCTTGGCACTCTTTTTCAGTTAGGATTATACGAATTAATACAAATAGGTACATACAGTACAAATTGATCATGACATGAAAAAAAAAACAAACCAATAACGTATAACTTTTTTTTCGTTTGCATAGACCTATTAAATTTTTATGTTCTTTTTCTAACACAAAGTTTAGAAACCATAGCTGGCAAATATTTCGCTAGTTGGATAAGCGCTGTACTTATGTAATGTTCTTGTATGATATCGTTATACAAACACACATAACTTCACGCCTGTATCCCTTATGGGGTGAGCAGAACACCAGAGGTTATAAGATTCTCTGATGTCACGTTTGACTTTGGAGGTATTATAATGACGGGGTGCAGTGACAGGGGGTCAGCCTATCGCCCACAAAAACGCCAATAAAACCTCGGTCCCTTAACTGACTTTTACAGTATGCCCGGGAAGAGAAGCAGCTGGTACATTCCATGTTTTTCTTTCGCTCCCAGTCCAGCATGGAATATCGTTATCATCATCATCACAACTCCGTGTAATGAGCTCAATGCAGGGCTATGAGTCTCTCCTCTGGGTGAAGGGGAGGTTTAGGCCGTAATCCACCAAGCTGGCCAGGTGCTGGTTGGTGGATATCAGATATTTCAGGGTGCCGAAATGGCTTCTGACAAACCCTAACTACTACTGTATACAAGTATACAGCACCCAGGACCGACTGCTTAACGTGCCCTCCGAAGCACGGAAGTCGTCGTGAGAAATGAGCGGTCGGCGGTTACCCATCCTAATACCGGCCGCACCGAGCGCGCTTAACCTGCGATATCTTTATTTATTTATTTATTAAGGTAACGTACAGTCTTTAACAAATCTTTGTAACTTAAAGAATACAATTTGACCTAAAGTACCATATACGATATAACAAAATAGAAACATGTAAACACACAAAAGCAAACTAAAGGAAATTAACACAATAATTACATAATAGGTTCTGAATAAACATTACAGAAATAAATGATTAGGCAGTAATCATTCAAACAAGATCGTCTTTGAATCTTTTTTAAATTTATGTATATTATCACAAAAAATGTCGAGAGATTTCAGGGATTTATTATAGAAAGAGCAAGAGCGCCTGGAGAAGGTATTTTTCGCATAGTTAGTATGATAAGGTGTTATGTAGAAGGTATCTGTGGAACGAGAGGAAGGTCGAGGTACTTTAAAAATAATTTTACTAAGAAGGTTAGAACAATTTACATGGCTATTTATTATCTTAAATAGAAATATGGTATCCAGGTATCTGCGCCTTAAGTCTAGCAGTTGTATATTATGTCTCAAAGCGCTTTCAACGTAGTCTGTGCTTTGAGAAGCGGCTCGATAATTAAGCGACTTCACAAATTTCTTTTGGACTCTTTCTATGGATATCGTTTGATATGCACAGTAACCACGGCGCCACGACGTCTTCTGTAATCTATGTTATCGAATATCATTATCTATGGCTTAAATCATAAGTTAAATTCAAATGCAATAGTAACAACTTACTTGGGCACACAGTAAGGCTGCGGGAAGGGCGCGCAGTACGGCGGGAAGTCCTCCGGCCGCATATCCATCACAACGCCGGGAGGGAAGTTGCCGGGAACCATCATGCCGTTTGGGAACATTTGCTGGAAATTCAAGAAAAATGATTAATCGGGTGTGACTCATTTATGTATAGTTGAAGAGCAAGTTCTTTCTAAGTCCGTGTCCTTTCCTCTTAGACCTCTAGGTCTAGTAAAAGAAGTCATTAACTAGTGAAAAGAAAAAACTACATTATCAATACAAAGTACCGTAGAATCCGATTATTATGAATCCGCTTATATTGACCAACCGCTCATTATGACGTGTTTACACAGTGAAGTTTGGTATTCATATAAATTATATAACTAAGTCGGATACAATGACTTCGCCTATAGTGACATATCGCTTATTGTGACCCTTTTTTATCAAACTTTGTCCGCTTATAGTGATCGACCGTATGATTTCTAAGATCTTTGGCAGTGTTCGGGAGAGTCACGTAATACCCAAAGACTTTCGGCGCGCGAAAGGCTGTTTTGATTTGAGCCTCAGAGCGTAGATTTACTTATTGAGTCTACTTATTAATATCTACTCTGATTTATCTGTATTTTATCCCTGTCTATTATAATAAATCACATATTAACTTAAACAGTTTATTTATTCTTGCACTACCTATGCTTTGTATGACGTCCGTTTAGTACCTATGACTTGTTTCTTTTTTCCCTTCGATGTCATTATAAATGGATTCCACTGTATAATGTTGTATTAATTTCTCAGCGTATTTACATGTACGATTAAAAAAATAAAGAAACTTAAGGATTATATTACAGAATCGTGTAATGGCGTGCTGCTTAGTACGGTCGTATCATGAAAGTTTACTCAGACTTAAAGCCACTTTAGTATAGATTTTTTTTTTGACAGATCTTTGTTTGAGTCATGATCAACATAGATTTGTGATCATGGAAGCTTTTATCATATGAGCCTGGGACAACATCCATCACGTCATCAACAGCCAAACCCATTGATGTCAAAATACAGTCATACATAACCGATTTTTTCTTTTCTTTTATAAAATCCCCAACTACATGACCTTCCTTCCATATCCGGAAAAATGCTTTTTGCAGCATTAATTATAGCTAGTTCGCACTTTAAAAATTTAACATGTAGTTTGAATTGAGAACGCAAAATCGAGAACACTCTCTGGTAGGTCTCCTTCGTTTTGTTTGGCAAAAGGCAAAAAATACAGGTGTAATATTGGTACTTGCTAAACTTGTTTATTACTAAACAAAAAGTTTTAGTAATAAACAGGGTACTAGAAACTTTATTGGGGATTCGCAATTCGCATTATGTTACCGACTGTACATGGATATGACGAATCGGATGTTTGTCAAATTTCATAATATGTCGAAAAGAGGACTTGACGAATTACCAATTTGACCTATGTCAGTATTGACCATGGTCGTGCCACTCCTTTTAAAGTACGTAGGTACCAACTATTTGATGAAAGGTACTAAGAAGTAGAATGCTGGTATTAACTTCCCATACTTAAACACCTTTAAATTATTGATTTGGTCCCGCAATCCTGACGGATACGAAGTACGTTGTGACGTAACAGTGTTGCTTCTTTTAGCGTCGCTAGAGTTCGCTACACTTTCATAACAATGTCCCTGATTATAACAAACTTACTGTCTGGAACTCAGGCCTTGGCCGCCGCCTCCTGAACGCTCCTCCATGCTCATGTGAGCCTAGTATCAGTATTTATTTATTTATTAAAGAAACAAACAGCTTAAGATATTACTTATAAACAGAATTAACAATAAATATTTCATTAGCCAAAATAGTTTCCAATTTAAAAGTCGTAATAAGATAATATTAATAGTAGGTACCTAATCTGATACAATTTCAATTTAGCTCTGACAATAAAGGAGATCTTTTAACTCTACTAAATTTTAAATTACTAAACCAAATTTCCAATCACTAAACTAAAATTTAAATTAATAAAACAAATTTTAAATTACCCTAAAGAATAAATCGTGTCGTATTACGTAGGTGATAGTTACAATTTTTTTTTACAGATTTAATGAAGCCGTTTGAATTAGTATTAAATATATCTATAATTTGGTAACGCCTATTATGTGTGCTGCAAGCTCTCACTAAAAATCTATTTTTTTAATAATTTGTTTTGCAAAAGGCAGTTGAAAACACTGCATTAGAGCGGATACTTGCTTTAGGATATCTTAATGAAATACGACTCAAGAAGAAAGGAGAATCAACATGATTTCTAAGAATTTTATACAAATATATCTGGTCCCTGTGCTCACGCCCGTAGCACACCTCCGCTGCGGAACCGTTACAGCGGAACCGCAGTAATTTCGTCATGTCTTGTCCCGTGTACGAGAAGCGGAACACTAGCGAAATTGCCTGTTCTAACGCATAGATTTGACTATATTCCATCTCTTTCTCTGCGCGGTTTCGTCGATCTGCTGCGACGCCAGCCACACTTCCGCGCTCTGGCCGCCATTTTGTTGCGGTGCCGCGTCGTTTTCGCACGTGTTTGTGGAAATTGACAAATAAAAAGCGAAACTGCATTGTTTTTCATGAAATGGACGTCGATTTTACAGAAAATTTAATTCAAGCGGTCAGAAATAGACCCATTCTTTATTTATTAAATCATCCAGACTATAAAAATAATATGAAAAAATTGCAGGCATGGAGAGAAATCAAGAGGGAATTAGATGAGGAAGGTATGTTGTATTTTAACTCTGATAACGACGACATTTCGCTTCGATTGCCTCTCCTTGACTGACTCGCGTCAGGTTCCGATGCCCATTCCGCTGCTCCAACTACACTTGGATCGCAGCGGAATTCATCTAGCGGTTCCGCTGTAACGGTTCCGTAGCGGAGGTGTGCTACGGGCGTGAGTATACACAGTACACAGCGGACTCACCGCCTGGAACTCGGGCCAGTACTGGCAGCGCTCTCGCTGGCGGCGACTGTCGTCCGCCTTGGCCGCGGCTTCTGCGAACGCTCGCCGACGCTCCTCTTTGCTCATTGGAGGCACCGCTGCCAGCACGCGGTCGCTTAGTCTGCGGAATTTAATAAGGAACTTAAATAAAAGAAACAAAAAAACCAGTCACTCGTGATTACGGTGTCTGAACAACACGATCGAATCTAATTGTCGAACATACTACAAAAAAGCGTAGTTTAAGCTTATCCAGCTTAAACAATGCATCATTGATTCTAGTAAATTGAATTATTCTCTTGAGACTAGATGCTACTTAGCATCAGGTGTATATGATAACGAGTTTTTGTTAAGTAAAAAATGTAAATGTTCTTTGGGTAGGCAGGTACTTTTTAAGCGAAAATGATACGGCGAAGTTTGAGTCATCTAGATCAAAACCAAACCAGAACTTTATCTTTATCAGAAAAAAAAACTTTATTCCACATCTTGGCATTATGAAAAAAATGCTTAAAAAAAATAAGGAATACTTAAAAAAAAAATGATTTTACGTCACCTCATTTATGTTTTTACTATAAGTAAGTTACTTAAAGTAACCTACAACGTTCAAGTTTGTAACTAAATCATTTGTAACTAAACCTAATTAACTTTTGTTGAGCTTTCCCCAGCATTATCTAAATCTGACCATTAATTAAAAATAAAAACTGATCACCTTATACTCCTCCTATTCTCCGGACTGCTTCTTCTTTTCCTCCGATCACGATCATCTCTTTCCCTGTCCCTATCGCGCTCCCTATACCTATCTCTCTCTTTATCTTTGTCCTTCTCTCGCTCTCGCTCACGTTCTCTGTCTCTTTCTCTATCCCTGTGATCTCTATCTCTTTCTCTATCGCGATCTCGAGATCCGCTGGAGTCCGCCGCTCGTCTTTCTACATTGGCTTGACGTTCGTGCTCTTTCATTTGCTGAATGCGTTCCTTTTTCGGAATTTTGTAGGCTTCCTGTAAAACATTTGCTTTGTAACATTACAAATTTATGTATAAAAACAGGTTAAAAATTACAGTAATTTATTGAAGACAAAGGAAAGGAAAGGAAAATTTCGTAAACATACAATAATATAATGTTGATTGTTAAAGTTGAAAAACAACACAGACAAATAGTCAAAGCGATATCTGTGTGTGTGAGAAGTACGACTAAACAAAACATGCCAAAAGGCTTCTTCGGAGTCATTACGAAAATATTTCGCAGCGGAATTTATTGTGTTTGTCTTGTTTTCAAAATTATTTATAATAAAACTATTAGATACTGGAAATTATTAAATTAAAATTATAATACCTTCAAGCTGCTCCATCGTTCCAATAGTTGGCTGCAAAGATCTTTAACTTTCTCTTGTATGGCGGAAACATCTTTATTCTTGTCGGGTAAAGTTTGATCTTCTTGACCAGTCCTGCTTGGTATATCTACTGGTAGACCTGGAAAATATAAGAATGATCCTAAAGTACACAGAACATCAAATTTTTTCGATAATTTAATAATCTATCACAGTTATTAACCGTAATAAGCAACATAGGTCTGTGGTGTGAATTAAAACTATGTCAAACAGTGTTTATTTCACTGCTTGCGTTTTCAAGAGAAGGCATCGTATGTGTTTTGACATTGCGGATTTAGTAAGGTTACCTAATTATAATAGAAGCAAAGAAAAAATATTAACATATACTAACTTTAAAATATTATTCTTACCAGTTGTTTCATCAATAAATACAGAATCTACAGTAGTGTCAGTGGAGCTCAGCCATCGCTCTACTATTGTGAAGAAACGGCTTTCCAGAACCATTGTTTTATTGGTTATAGGCAGACGGTCGACAGTTTGAAGCATCTCCAATCTGAAATAATATAATATATTGAGAGCACTTCTTTTTTCTTAATACAAAGTATTTTTAATTTTGTGTTGGAAATCATCGCAAGCAATTTTCATGCAACAACTATTTTATATTTGCTGTATAGGGTAGTGCACCCTGTTCTGTTCAGTTTTAAAATTTATTTCAAGTGTATTTTAACTACGAAACAACGATAAAATTCCCTTTATCTTGTAAAAAAGCATTCTTTTTTCAAACATGGATTCCATTAAATTATTACAGATGCTGATATTTTTAATAATATTTTACGACTTAATGGCTAAATAAGGAAACCAAAAAAAAATATAACCTCGTAAGTAATTTCTTCAGAGGTTTTATTGGCATTTTTGTGGGCGATAGGCTGACCCCCTGTCACTGCAATAGCCTCTCGCAATCATTATAATACCTCATTAGTCAAACGTGACATCAGTTGGTCTTATAACCTCTGATGTTCTGCCTACCCCATAAGGGATACAGGCGTGAATTTATGTATGTATGTATGTAATTTCTTAAACTATAAAGTTAAAGGTTACTAAAAAGCATTTATTTATAAAATTAAAGGTTCTAAACTGTACCTAAAGTCTAGTGAAGCATCACTACACCACGGAGCCAGCAATCTCAAACCGCGATAATCCAGGAACAATCTGCGACAAGGCAAGTCTGAATCTCTCAGTAACCGGAGCAGAGCTATCTGTGCCCGTCTGGTTTTGGCCCGGACCACTGTACGAGACAAACGGAGTGTGTGGCTTTGGTTCTTTACACCAGTTCGGTTCAGAGCTTCAAGGTCTTCGTCAATCTGTAATGTAATTATTTTAAAATATAACATGTGCCATATAGAGTGAAAAAGAGATAAAATCAAAAATAAATATTAATAATATATAATAATATCATAGTTTCTTTTAGAAATAACAACCTACTAGGCTTGTAAGCATTGATTTAATTAATTTAATTTCACAATACTAGGGTTATACAACATATTAATGCATTGTTATAGTAAGATAATGGAAAAGAAATCTGGGTACTTGACCAGCTGAGATTGTTTAAGTGTCAAATGTTTTTTTTTAAATAAAACAGTGAAAGTACTGTCATTTGACGTTTCATGGCAGATGGCGCATGCAAAAATTAAGTTTTGTGTATTAAATCAAACTTTCAAAACCCAATTTTGAGATTATTTTTATTGTTGAAACAAGCTACTTTTACCTAAGTAAACTAAATAATTAGACAGTTGCCGTATTGAAACAACTACTTATACATACATCAGCATCCTGAACCAGCTCCGGGGCAGGTTTGTACTTTCTCTCTCTGCGCTTGACACGTCTCGGTTGTTTCTGCACTTCAGTGTCAATGGCCTGAGAATCTTGAGACGCTTCTGTAGTGCTTGACTTGGTGGTAGACACGTCTTCTTCTTCCTGGAAATTTAATATTATGCTATATTACATATACATACATACATAACGTCACGCCTGCATCCCTTATGGGGTAGGCAGAACACCAGAGGTTACAAAACCATCTGATGTCATATCATAAAGATGGAGAGAGACTATTGTAGTGACAGGGGTTCAGCCTATCGCCCACAAAAACGACTTTAAAACGTCTGTCCCTTAACTGACTTTTACAGTATACCCGGGAAGGGAAGCAGCTGGCACATTCTACGTTTTTCTTTCGCTCCCAGTCCAGCATGGAAGCTATATTACAGCTGTATACTTAAATTATGAGTTTTGGATGCTAAAATAAAATACCAGCCAAGTGTAAGTGGGACTAGCTGATGGGGGGTTCAGATTAACAATTATGTTATTTTTTCATTTATTTTTAGTATTCTTCTCAGTTATTGCCAAATTTTATAAATCTAGGTCAAAGGGAGCACCTATAGGGTATTTTTAGCTTGCGAGCGTCAAAATATGCAATATAAGCAAATATACCTTTTGATTGCTTTGACATAGAAAGTTGATATTTAATCAGCTCCAAGGAATTTCTGATTTTAAGTATTTGATACATCTGTGTTCCTAAGAAAAATAGATTTGACAACACACAGACGGACAGACAGACATACAATAATCTATGTGCTCAAGGTAAGATAACAAACAAATGTATCTCTGAGTATTGAGTTCACGCATGAATTATATTATTAATAGGTATTAATATTGCACATACTTTTTTATATTACACCACACTGGCCTAGTTAGATAGGCCAGACCTTTTCCCATGACACGATATCTTTATATTCTTTCTCATAAAGATTAGTTAGCTCCATGTAACTTGAACATCTCATTGTAGTTACGATATTTATCAAGACTATTTTTCTTTCCCAAAATGGAGTTTATATCTTCCAGAGACTATTTCTTTACAAGCACCATACTGTATATTTTTAAGATGCTAATAACTATTTAGTTTCCGTTGTAGCATAACAAGCAGCCTCTCAAATACAATATATTTCATCATTTTTGTCATGTTCATAAAGCTTTGTTTTAAACTCGAAACACTAATTGAAATCAACAGATTTTTTTTATATGATAATTTTAATAAAGTCAGCTTTATTGATCCATTTATACAGGGTTGATTTGTAGGCACCAATTTTTTTTTACCCAATAAGTATCATTTATAGAAAAGATTTTTGCAAAAAAAGGTTTTATTTTTTTACAAGGAAATTAATTTATCCGCTATCATTTTAACCAAGGCATGGTCACTCTAAATTACCATTAAAATAAAGATGACTACGCGCTACTACACACATTTTATGATACTACGGCGTAGTATTATCAAGGAAATGCCGCGTCGTAGTAGCTATGTTCATCAACAGCGACTTTTTTTTTTAAATTTGTGGTTCCATATTTCTGATTTTTTGTACTGAGCAACGTTAAAATAAATATGCAGTTACGTTTATTTCGTATCAAAGAAACTAACATTTAATTGGCTGGTGATGAAAAGTCAACCCTGTATAAAATACATAATTTAAAATATTAGTTACCTCTTCATATTCGTCTTCAGAGTCCGGCTCAGCACCTATCCAACCCCTGCAGTTGTCCGCACCGCAGTAACATCGCTGTGCTACTTTACTGTAATTAATAAACAATTGCTTATTTTAAGACACTCAACAAGTTCGCCTTCATGTATGTACGAATCGCACGCGGATAAAACACACAGAGTGTATTTACGATTTTGAAATTCCTATGGACGATTCTTTTTTTTAAGATTAAGCCCGCAATCTCATCTGATGGTAAGTAAAGACAGGCCTGGCTCACTCCTCGCGGTACATCCGCTATTTACCTACAGCGAAGCGCTCCGCCGGCGGATTTCGAATCAGTCGAGTGTCACGCGCGCGCGTTGTAGATACCTACCTACCTAATAGCACTCACAGTAATTCTATGATTGAGGTTGCAAATAGTATTTAAAAATTGACATAAAAAGAAACAAATATTCAATTAGATTTGATTATGTTCAATTTAGTAAAAAAAAACAGGTAGTATTACTAATTATTCGTCGTAACTTTTTTTTCATTTTGTACTTTAGGTAAGTTGAAATAATATTTACAAAGGTAGAATAACAGTAATACCTACATCGGTAGATACTTAATTACAAATAAGGAGATCAATTATTCTTCACTAGGCAGCTATCCTAACAGCGTAAGAAAAGATTAGAGGCATGCGATAGAAAGAGACAAAACTTCTAGGTATATAAATTTGCAGGTACGTAATGCTGTGCGAGCTGAATTCCACCGTATCGCGTCGTAGCAAGACTCGAATTTATTTAGATCTTCTTGCGGAGTAATTCTTCTGTACCCCCGGTACTATTACTTATTCTGTGGTAAAGATGAGATTGAATATGAGGTCGAAGATCAAAGCACTATGGCCTAACACGGTCGTCAGTAATTAAAATTTAATTAAATGTAATTAAATCGTTGCCTCAAATCAAATTTAAAAAATCATTTAGTGAATGGTTAAGTGAAAAATGTTTTTATTCTATAAATTAATATCTTCACAAAAATAACAGATAGAATTAATTTAATTGTGATAATTTCGTGTAATAATATTTTTTTAAAAACCTTGTATTGGTGGTGGGTTAAATTAATAATGACTATGTACAAAAACCAATGTTTATGGATTAGTTATGATTATAATACTGATTGCATGCTGTCATACAGCATAGTGTGTCGAGCTTGATTTATGTATAACATCTTTATGTACCATACTATATATATAGCAATAAATATATTTGATTTGATTTGAGTAGGATCGACTTAAAAAGGCCCTATCGCGCTCGGATAAGTATGTCGTAAAAGGCGAGTAATTCGAGTGATCGATGGTAGGATCCCTTCAGAGTCCGACTAGCTAGCGACCACCCTTCATATAAAATCTGCATTCAATATTTATATTCCGGCAATATTTTATGAAGAGCCAGTTCTTTCCTAGGCTCGTGTGCTGTCATCTTCGACCTCATCTTCACTTCCCATCAGGTGAGGTTGAGGTCAAACTCGAACTTTAATTAAAAAAACACACTACTCTAGGAATTTTCATACTAGAAGCATCCCGACTGCCAAAAAAAGAGTAGGTTCTCAATTCGTGTATGTTTTTTTTTGTGTCTTCGTTACACGATATTTCGGACAATTATGAATCGATTTTGACAATTCTTGTTTCATATGATAGAGGATACTTCATAGTTGGTCCCATATAAATTTCATCGAAATCAGTTGAGTACTTCATTGAATATTTAAAAATTTTGAAAAAATATGTATGAATAATGTTTTTAAGGTTTTTGCATTTAAAATGCTCAATTATTCTTAAATAAATGAAAAATGTGATAAATAAAAATTACCCGACCAGGATTCGAACCTGGGACCTCTCGTTTGCCGGACGAGTGCTCTTCCAACTGAGCTATCGGGGCCTGGCGCTACGCCTCGAAATTACTTACCACATTTTTGTTTTTACGTTATATTGCTAACGTAGCTCCATCTAATGGTATAAGCTTTGCAGCTAAGACCACCCGAGATCAATTTCTTTACAGAAATTGTAAATCCCAGTTAAAGTGAAGCATTGCAATGTTTTAATAATGTTTTTAAGGTTTTTGCATTTAAAATGCTCAATTATTCTTAAATAAATGAAAAATGTGATAAATAAAAATTACCCGACCAGGATTCGAACCTGGGACCTCTCGTTTGCCGGACGAGTGCTCTTCCAACTGAGCTATCGGGGCCTGGCGCTACGCCTCGAAATTACTTACCACATTTTTGTTTTTACGTTATATTGCTAACGTAGCTCCATCTAATGGTATAAGCTTTGCAGCTAAGACCACCCGAGATCAATTTCTTTACAGAAATTGTAAATCCCAGTTAAAGTGAAGCATTGCAATGTTTTAATAATGTTTTTAAGGTTTTTGCATTTAAAATGCTCAATTATTCTTAAATAAATGAAAAATGTGATAAATAAAAATGTTATATAAATATTTAAAAATATGTATGATTTCGGAGAATGTTTATGTTGCTGACATTATAACTCAGCCAAAGTTTTGACGTGAAGTCGGTTTTTTTAATGCTCTGCATTCGTTGATTTTCATAAATTATGAGCTATAATAATAGTGGGGGAATAGTGGGTGGAGGGGTAATTCGCATTTACCCGTACACCCACTGCTTCAAGGTTGGAATGAAAGTTATAAGTTTACCAGTTATTTTTAAGTTATTTAGAAAATTACATTGATAATACCACATAACATCACAGCACATTGTAGTGTTTTAAAATTTTCTTAACCGAGCCTACTAGGCAATAGCTGAACCATCTAAAAGGGGTGTTTTCTCCTAGTCCCATTGATTTGATAATTTTTAAGTTATTTAGAAAATTACCAGGAACACATGACATCACAGGACATTGTAGTGTTTCAAATTTTCTTAACCGAGCCTACTAGGCAATAGCTGAACCATCTAAAAGGGGTGTTTTCTCCTAGTCCCATTGATTTGATAATTTTTAAGTTATTTAGAAAATTACCAGGAACACATGACATCACAGGACATTGTAGTGTTTCAAATTTTCTTAACCGAGCCTACTAGGCAATAGCTGAACCATCTAAAAGGGGTGTTTTCTCCTAGTCCCATTGATTTGATAATTTTTAAGTTATTTAGAAAATTACCAGGAACACATGACATCACAGGACATTGTAGTGTTTCAAATTTTCTTAACCGAGCCTACTAGGCAATAGCTGAACCATCTAAAAGGGGTGTTTTCTCCTAGTCCCATTGATTTGATAATTTTTAAGTTATTTAGAAAATTACCAGGAACACATGACATCACAGGACATTGTAGTGTTTCAAATTTTCTTAACCGAGCCTATAGGCAATAGCTGAACCATCTAAAAGGGGGTTTTCTCCTAGTCCCATTGATTTGTTTACATATAGTAATTTACCTATATTAACCGTATTTTAAAACTCAATCTTAATTGAATTCGTCAATTACAAGAGCATTCAAAAAAATCTTGATCTAACATTGTTTGTTGTGTGATGTCTGTTGTGTACGCGGCACCATTCGCCGATAAACATTTCTTTTAGTATATGTTTTAATAAAAAGATAATATATAGTTTAAATTACTTTATCAATTATCAGATTTTTTTAAATGCCCTTTTAATGGTCGAATTCAATTAAATTGAGTTTTAAAATACTAGGACTTCACAGATTAATAGGTAAATTACTATAGGTGAACAAATCAATGGGATTACGAGGAAACACCCCTTTAGGATGGTTCAGATATTGGGCATGGTTAAGCAAATCTCATCTACAATCTAAAAACACTACAATCTCCTGTGATGGCTTGTGTTCCTGGTAGTATCAACGGAATTTTCGAAAAAAAAAAATTATCGACAAAATGTATCGATAAACTTATAAATTTAATTCCAACCTTGACGCAGTGGGTGTACGGATAAATGCGAATTACCCCCCCACCCACTGGTGGGTAAAGGCGGTGGGAGGACGGGTCATAGCCCCTATTATACAGTTGATTTTTGATAATGAATGTATAATGTTCAATTAGATTTAAAAAATGCAATAATGTGAAACTCTCAAGTTCAAATTTTCATGTTTTTATTCTGCCATGTATAATTTTAAGATCCATACTGAATTCTGAAGTTATTTTTACCCGACTACGGCGAAGCAAAAAGGAGGGTTATGATTTGACCTGTATGTATGTATGTGAGTATGGATGTTCATCTGTTCTCTCGGAACTTCTAAACTAGTAATCATAATTAGACAAATGAGGTGTCGTTGGAAGCCTCTTCACTGTCCGCTGTTTATAGTCTACACAACGTTACGTCAAATTGACTACAGCGCCCTCTAGGGGACTTAAAATGAAGAACTAAAAAATATTTTTCCGTATAGTTTCTGTATAGTGTAGGATATCAAATGAAAGAGCTTTGTGAGCACAGCTCAAATATGTAAAAATTATTACTCGAAAATAAGTGAAATAAAAGTTATAGTAAAGAACCAAAAAAAAATTCTTAACTGTTTCGTGTGGGATACGATCATGATCGCGGTTACCCTTTGAATATATTGTCTTTATCAATATGTCGTAAATACATAAATAATTCAGCGAAGACAATTTTTTTGTTTCATACTTTTTAGAGTATGTTTTTCGTAGTCCGGTTTTAGTTTTAAACTTTATTTTTAATTTCAATGATTTTAAATGTTATTTTAGCAGCCTGCATCAAATGTTGTATCTTCCCCTAAGTATATTAAAAGCGGCTACACACGACCCTAAAATCACTGGCGATATCGGGACAGCGGTAGTGGGGATGAAATCGGCTACTACTCTACACACGTCTCTGCCAGTCAGTACGAAACCGACCGTGCAACAGACTGCTCGTTGTTCCGAGATGCCGCAGACACTCACAAAACAGCAGAAAATAACTTAACTTTTCCTTTGATACCTGAAACTCAAAAACATAAGACCCAATACTCTAATTAAGTATTACCATTCCTATTCAAATTACTCAAACTCGATTAAGATATCATACCATAACTCATTTGAATTCAAAAAACACTTTTCTTAAATTTTCTCACTACTTGTCACATGTTTACAATTTAATTATTTTATTATAAAATCAAAATTAAACATCCTAAGGACTAAAAGCAAAATAACTATAAAACAAAACCATAAAAGACATAAAAGAATATTAAAAAACAGTTGTAACTCTTTATCAAAATAAATGCTTACTCCTTTGCTGTTGTGTATTATTTTAAGTTCCTTTAATAAACAATTATATCCTTACGTTCACCCCCTTAATTGTTTATTTTGAAAAGACAGACATCCTTCTAATTGTTGAATTATCTTTGTCTGGTTTTCATCTAATTTTTCTTTTCTGTAGTAATGTGCTTTCTTCTTGAATTATTACGCCACTCCATTATCAACAACTTCTTCAAATACAATAATTCCATGACAATAATTACTTCCTCGAATAACATCTTCTCAAACTTCATAAACTCTCCAGTACTAGTACCCCATATCACCTTCTCGAACTTCATTTACTTCCAGTACTAATACTTCTTCCATTTTCTGCCGTTCGACCTTCCTCAATTTCTATGTTTTTTATCCCACAAATATGGTAAATCGTTGAATAGATCGATAGCTTTGGTCCACGCTTCTCGATCTTTCTCCTTCGCCATGTTTTCGCGCGAAATAAACAATTATAGCCGCAAGCACGTCGTCGTATCGTCGCGGCACTCAAGCGCAGACTGCGTAGAAATCAATCCTGATTTCGCTACACACGTACTGACAACGCTCCCTAGACGATAATTGTCCCTAAATCGTGAGCTCGCTCGGAACGATTTAGGGACGATAAAAATCGGGTAGGATTTGCCTACACATGAGACGATTTATGATATGATCTAGGGTCCTCCCCACCACTGTCCCGATATTGCCAGTGATTTTAGGGTCGTGTGTAGCCGCTTTAAGTCAATTATTTGTGATTAATTCTTATGAGAAATCAATAACCTTTTTTTCAGATTTTTAAGCTATTGCATAGCTTCCATTCTATCGCGGGCCTTGAGCGTGGGGACCGAATCCAAAAATTCCGTAACGAAAAAATCCTAACACCCCCCACTCCGACCGGCACAGCGGTGTTACTTTGATTTCATAACTTTACATGCGGGCTTTAATAAACAATCAGCGCCATCTACTAGGAACTTGTGGAACTTCATATTAGATCAAACATTACTGCATTAATAAAATAAATAAATATTTATAATTGCATTTGTTGATAAAAAATGCTATGCAATAGCTTTACCGCGGCAGTCTCCGAGTGCCACACGTCTTTATTTATTTAATTAATATTTTTCATTTTCTGTGAACAGCTGTGACTGTGATCAGAGTGCGATTGTTGAAGACGTCAACACTTGTTTGTTGAATGTATCCGTAATGGAGGAGAAGGCGATACTTTTAAGAGAATGTGAAATATCAATTAATTAAATTTAGGAGCTTTATTTATTTTAGTTTGAAGCCTCTAAAAATTTAAAATTGAGATTTAATAAAAAAGATGCTTCCCGAAAATGCAAGAAATAATACTTATATGGACACATAATTAAAATTTGTTTTGTTTTATAAACTAAAATCTATTTTTTTAATGTTTGTCTGTTATTATTCCATAATGGTTTTCAAATACAGCGCACAGCTTGATATTTTGTCATATATTCAACTTAAATAATTAAAAAACATTAAGTAATTCACTGTAAAATGTTAGACATGAAATAGTAATATACATAGTTTTTTTAAAATATAATATTTATAAATGAGTATCAATAAGCAGACTTATACAACATGTAACATAATGAAGAGATAATACTTAAGGGAATTGTATGTTTGGTTATGTAGTTTTTAAGTAACAGTAACATAAATTTGTTATCCTTACGGTTTGGCCGAAAAACAAGTTCAAATTTAGATCAAAATATCTAAGTATCAAATCTAAAAACAGCTGTTAGCTTTTGATGAAATCTATTTGATAACAGATGGCGTAAAAATAAAGTGATGGGTAACTAAGACAGATACTACAAAGTTCAGCCGGTGCAGGAAAGGTCATAAGGTCACTGACTGCGGCACAAGTCTTGTTTTAGCTTATTAGGTTGACTAGGGTTGTCAAAATATTTTGTTTTAAAATAATTAAATAAATTTGTATGAAAGTCTATACCAGGACTGATCATGCTAATTCTTTTACTGTATATTCTACATATGGTATAGAAGCTAACCCTTAACTTTTATCTCTCCATTTTGTTACATGTTGTATAACTTTATAATGAGAAATGAACATAAATAGTAAGTAATAAAATTAAACATACCCAAATCTCTGGAACTGGTAATCAAATGTGATTTCTTCATTGGCTTTAATATCACGCTTGCTGAAGAAACCAATTCTGAGTTCCCCATTGACAGTCCATTTCTGAGTCTCAGCATTGGGGTCGCAAGAGTGGTTGATAAATCTTGATATATTCCCTTTCAATGTTGCATCAATGACTGTGTCACCTTTCAGCGACATAAAGTAGTGATGCAGATTGTTTTCATCTGAATATGTCTGTGCTCTCTTGTAAAACTGCTCATAATCAAGGACTTCTCCTACATACTCCATTAAAAATTCACCACTGGAATGATAAAGAATAAAATCATGTTAAAGTTTATTAAAGATATCAATCTCAGTCTGAATATGGGGGACTGCGAATATAAGAATCAATATGTTTGATGTTAAAAAAATATATGCTCTAATTAATATTGACTAAAGTGTTTGACTAATGTTTCTTGACAAAATCTTTTTTAAATTTGGGATCAAAAGACACAAGAATACTGAGTTAAAATTAAGAATACATGATAAAATCTACTTAAAATGTCTTGTACAGTAAGAAATAGGTCAACATTCAATTGTTGATTACCGGCTGAACCAGCAGGTTTGGTGTGTAGAGGCCTTTACATATTTCAAGAAAAGAAATAAGTAACTGAGACAGAATGATGGAAAGCCAAAAACTTTACTGCCATGTACATGGTGCTTGTGTTAAAGTTATAGATTTAATTAATAGCTAATAATAATAATCTATTGGTGCCTCAGCATATATGTGGTTTTCACAAATATTTTAAAGTGCATGCTTCACCATTATGAAATGCAATCTTCTGACCTTCTATGAGTAAAGATTATCCTTTCACTTTTGTAAAAGATCAATTAATAAGCTTATATAGAATATTATATCCTCCTTAAGTTAAGCATGATGTACAAAATTGTATATATAATTTTAAATACTAACATTCATGCATTTTATATTCATTAAAAATTGAACAGCATATATCAAAATTCATGATTTTTACACATAAATGTTGGCTTTATGAACTAAATTACATAAAAGAGTGCTACATAATTATAATAATAAGAGCTTCTAGAGACAATATGAGGCAGGGTCGATCATATAAAGATCATATTTATAATAAAATGCTTTGCAGGTTTGGCATGGTCATAGAAAGAAAATTCTTACCACACCTAGATGAGCAACCATAGAATATCAGATACACACAATTTTTAGTTTCCCCTTTCAGCTTCGGGCTGGCTATTGAAACCCTCCATATACTCACAATGAAAAAAGGTACAGTACACATAAATTTGAGTTTACTATTAAAATATATGTTTCATTATAAGTATAAAAATATAAATTTAGTTAAGTTCAGCTTAAGGCCTGACATAAACTATAAAACATTTACAGGTCTTTATTAGGGCATTTCAATTTAAATAGGATTTTTAGCCTTTTGATGACTTAAAATGATTAGCAAGCACAGAATAACTTCAGCTCAAAATTAATTAACTCCATTGAAAATACAATTATTTAAGCCGCTTTCAAGAGTAACCAACTTTCGCAAAGCATTCAAACCATATTCTATAAAAAAATAACTTACGGTGGAATGTCTATATCAGCTTCTACCCCACAGCCTTTCTTATCAGCATAAAAAACCTTGAGCATTGCATTTTCTCGCTTTTGAAATCTTCTATTTGTACATCTCTCACCCACTGGACATCTTGAATTACTGGAATACCATGCAAATAAAATAATCAATATTGTAAGCAATTGAATTACTGAATGTACAAATAAATTGATGGTTACCATTCAATCATGAGAAGCCTATTGAGACAGTCTTCACCACAAGCTAATTCACCTCTCTCTACTTCTTCTTTGGTCAAGAAACAATCACATATCATTTTCTTAGTATCCTTGCTGACCATTCTATCACACAAATAATCATTTTCTTCTAAATGCTCAAACTGATCCATTCTTTCTTGTATAATTTTATCATAAGCTTCCTTACTTAAAGGTGTACTTTCTTTTTCTTCTTCACAAGTGTTGGGACTTTCAACTATAGCTGCTAAACGAGGTAAGTTTGGACTAGCTAATGGTGAATTAGCAGGAGAGTTTGCCCCCATCTCCAATTCACTAGATCTACGCCATCTAGATTTCACTTTAACTGGCATATCTGAAGGAATAGGAAATGAAGGGGAGCTTGGTGCCATTATGTGTTCTGATAGTTTATCATTACTATCAGACCCTAGTTCTTCAAGTTTGAGTTTTGTTTGGGTAATCAAAGCCTTCTTGAGTGGAGTTTTCACCAGTCCATAACCTTTTGTCTTTTGCTTGAGTGAACTTATAGTTTTTATTCGACTAGACCTTCGAACTCCTGTTGGGGATGATTCTGAAGAATCATTTGAGTGATTTAAACTATGTTCTACAATGCGAGATGAATTACTATCATCAGATAAAGTAGAACTTGGTGTTAGGCTTGGGTCTGGTCTTGGAATGTAATCTACTAAATGGTCTTTACTATACTGTGGTTCTGTATGTGGACGCAGGGAGCCTGATGTATCCATTGGTGCTATGGACTGCTCTGATGTAAGATTGAGTTTTTCGAAATGTTTCTGAAAACTACTCTCACCATGTATCTGCTCATTTACATGCTGCTGATCAAAATGACTATCTTTTGGGCTATCTATATTTAAATTATAGTACAATTCTTGGTTGTCATCTTCAACAATTTGTATAACAGTCATAACTTCTTCATCATCATCATCACACTGATAAATCTCGTGATTTTCCATCATTGGTGTATTTGTATTATTTACTTCTTCATGTTTAAAATTAAGACTCTCACTGATGGTTTGTAAATTTTCTGATTGTTCTTTTTCATCTAATTTAGAACCACAGGAAACATTTCTTTTGTCTTCAGGAGTTTTTACCCCAACAGATGGTTCACTGGAAACAGGCATTGGAGACAAACCCCTAGGCATATTATCTTGTATTGATATTAAGGATGGGCTAGTACAACCTACTGCACTGTTTGTATCAGAATGTGTATCTAATGCAACATTTGAATCAGACTCTGAGCTTATACAAGGATCTACTACCTTGACTTCAACACTACTATTGGTTTCACTATCACTGCCCAACTCAGACTTTTTTGGTTTAGTATCATCATTATTAAAAAGGCACCTATATTTACCAAATTTTTTATGAAGGGCTACAACAGGCAATGGACTAGATATATTGATGGATGGAGGGGGAACAGAAGATTGATTTAAATTGGTATCACTTGGTCCAGCAGGTGCTTCGATGACTGGTTCGGCAGTGGTCGTGTTCTCGACATTTACCGAGGGCGCAGACTCGGCGGCCACCGACGTTTCCCCTTCCGCTTCAACTTCAGTGGTAGCTTGTTTTCCGCGACGTGTTGCTCGTCTAGCAGCTTTAGTAGCTGGCTTTCTTTTTTTAGCCATTTTTTTCTTGCAACTATCAAACTGGATCTATTTGGCTAAAAGGAAAGCACAAAACATGCTCCAGACGAAAACAGTGACCTCTTTTGAGTTACTGTTTCTTGAATGTCAATGCAGCATGGCGGTGTTATTTGAAATGTACGATATGTTTTATTTTCAGCTTTCAAATGCAAATGCCTTGTATCGGATATTTGTTTCTTGAATGATTTGTATGAATGCTTGCTTACGGCGGGATCACTGCCGGTCTTCTAATAACACAGACTGGCTATGAAAAAAATGAAGGTCGATTTTAACATAGTGAATATTACTAACATATATCATTTCATATCACCGATAATCGATACCTCACAGAAAATAAAAGATAAAAAATAAATTCATTTTCCTCACAAATCCATTACAGAAATCAAGAGAATCAATCTTATCAATCGGGCATCGGGCATATCGCCATTTTTTTTAATCACTCAATCAATCGAAAAGGTTTTTTTTCTATTCGCTTATTAGATTGTCAGCACTAAGCTATACAGCCTTTACCTAATTTATATCTATCTTCTATCTATATCTATCTATCTTCTATACTTATAATAAGTCTGTAGAGAGGTCAATCAATGGGGAGTTTTCTGACAGCTCATTAAAAAAACAAAACTGTACAAAATTGGTACAAAAGGCTTCGATAGATGGCGCTTTACAAAAGGCGAAGGCGAAGAATTTATTCCACACTGCGTTTTTAAAAGTAAAATAAATTAATTGATGTCTATATCAGAAATTGAACGTATAAATAACCATAGATGGTAGATACCACTTACCTACATTATAGTTTACAGACTTAACGCCTTCGGCTTTTGAAAAGTGCCATCTATAGAGGTGTTTTGAACTAATTTTTATGAGCTGTCAGAAAACTCCCCATTCTGTACATGAAATATATTTTCAAAATAACTATCAGGGGGTGATTAGTGATCGATACTGATGCCAAAAATGCAATCAGTAAAATTTTTGTCTGTCTGTATGTTCCTTATAGAAACAAAAACTACTGGACGGATTTTAACGAAACTTGGTAAAATTATTCTTCATACGCCTGAGCAGGTTATAGTATACTTATTATCACTCTACAATCAATAGGAGCAGAGCAGTGAAGGGTAATGTTAGAAAAACGGGAGAAGTTACTTAATTTTTTAAGCTTCCGTCGCGTGTGCAGCCTTAATGGTTAAAGCTACATAGGAATCATGTATGACAGAAATATTCTTCATAAATTATATAAAAAATATCTCACAACAGTATATGTCTATATTTTATGGTTGACTCATAATAACACGTGTAAATCCCGATAGCTTAGCAGTTCGGAGCTTTCTGATTATATTTGTTTACTCTTACGTTTATAATACTCTCACTCATCCCTAATTAAAAAAAATTAACCTTATTACCTATTCAATAAAAAAAGAATCATAGAAATTGGTATAGAAACACCAAACTTATACATGAAATACGCTAATAAGCCATCGCGCGTGAAAACTGAATCATGTTATAAAGATTATTTTTGCGTAACGGTTGCCGCGCTCGACGCGGCTCGCGGCGGTAGGGTATGAAAAAAGTCGGGAGGCGAGCGCAAGCTTCATATTTCATTCAATATTTGGGTGTTGATGCGTTCAGAGCGTTCGACTTTATTGACAGACAATAATTGATATTATAAACCGTGCTTATCAGAGCGACTTTTAGTCTTTAAATAGTTTATTTGAATTTCTTTTGTTGTTATTTTATAAAATAGGTATTAGTTGTTTTGGTAGTGTTTAAATATTCAGTCAAATTCCAAATTTTGGCTAATTTATGTTCAGTTTTTTTTTTGTACTTTTTAGGTTAAAGCGTAGGAATTTTTATTAATTATTGGAGTTATAGGTATTTTTTTTAAGTGAAGTAGGTATAGATAGCATTGCACAGGCGTTTCAGATTTATTTTCATTTCTTTTTCTGTTGTAAGTTGTACATATTTCTGGGTATAATTCTATTTGGATATCTCAAATTTTAACAGGTTGCGGTGCAGGAGAAACCGTCTTTATTCCCAGAATTCCCATAATACCAAATAATTTTCCATTCCAATTTAAAAGAACGCAATTCCCAGTATCAGTGTGTTTTGTAATGACAATTAATAAGGCTCAAGGGCAGACTTTTCGTGTTGCTGGAGTAGATCTCGGTGTCAGTTGTTTCTCGCATGGTCAGTTATACGTCGCTCTTTCCCGGGTTAGCAGTTCTAGAAATCTTCATGTTCACGTGCCGGACGGGTCAACTTTCAATATAGTTTACTCGGAAGTTTTGCGCTGAAGTATTTTCGTTCCACAAATACTTAAGCCTCATGTGAAAGTGATCTAAACAATTAATTGTTAAATATTATAAAATGTCAATCCTTATACTTCCTAATATTATAAATGTGTAACCGTGGATATTTGTTCAGCTTTCACGCAAAAACTACTCGACGAATCATGAGAGGTACTAGAAATAACATAGGATACTTTTTATCCCGAAATTATCGCGAGCGGAGCCGCGGGCACAGCTAGTAAACAATAATTTGATAATGCCAGTCTCATTCAGGTTTTCAGACAGCAAGTCTGGTGTTTGACTGCACTGTGAAGATTATTATCATCTCAGTGTATTTATCATGTTATCATAGGAACCAACTCACCAGGAAACAGGAATTTTAAGTATTCAGCCGGTGTATCTAAGCATTCAATACAATGTGGTAATTGTGTTGATCCTTTGTACTCAAAGTTGTTGCTATATAAATTTCATTCTGTCCACTTTTTTCACTTTTTTTGCTTTTCTTGACATTTTTTTCCGTTTGGATAAATAAGGGGTAGGTACATTTTCAAATTTTTTGTCAGACATGTACGATATCATTATATCGGATTCGGGAATAAACACTGATCTTTAAGGAGGCTGGCGTCAAAGGGAAATTCACTATCAGAATCAGAGGCAATGTCATAATTTCTAAAATTGACGTATTTTGAAGTTCCGGAAGGGAAACGTCCATATTTATAAAATAAAGAAGTTCCCACCATGGAATTAATAAGTACTAACGTAGTACCTATTAATTCCATGGTTCCCACATATGCATGAACAGCTAAATTTAGTGAATTGTTATTTAAGCTGATATAACTGTTAACGCACATTAAGCCATATTTGGTGCCTGCAAAAAACTGCCTACAAAGCATATATAATTAAATATAAGGCTATAAAAACACTTTTCATATAAAGATTAAATCCTAATCTTCACGTATATATTTTCGTTACTGAAGTATCTTTCCATTATCATAAAACACAACAATTTCAAAACCGAGAAGATCGTTAAAATAATTGCATTTTAGAAGCAAAAAAATATTATAAGGTGTCAAATATGTGAACTACGAGATTAAGTTACGTTGTAATAAAAAACCACTGTATTTTTTATGTATACTTAAAAAAACATTTCTTTCGAGTTATCAATTATGGCTTTGTGGTTATTATTTATATTTGTATTATCTATAATTTTCGACATTTTCGTGGGTGGCGCACTTACCCCGACTGACCTTATATCGATAGCGCTCAAATAAAAAGTAACACACACAACCCTAGAAGCCGCCATGCGCCAATTTTTTATTCAATGTTTTTTTATTTTTACATTTTTCATCAGTGTTTAGTAATTTAATGAAATATAGAAATTGTTCAGCAGGATATTTAAAACGTGAGTCGTGTGCGTGTGTCAATGGTCATTGTCAATACAGCTATATAGTTGTCAATCAGTGAGCTAACTATTAGCTTATATCAGTCGATTTAAGCGATTGTCAACCTGTCTAAAATCAGATAAGATATTCGTATTTTATACTTTTTAAGTGTAAAACCTATTTTAATTATCAAACTTTAATCCGTAGTTTACTTCTTAGGTATTCTAAAATGAGTGCTTCACCAGAGGTAAGTAGTACTCTTCTATTATAATGTTAAATTTTTGTACAGAGACACGTCACCTCAATTTCCAAACATATCAACGTTTCTTATTCCAGGTCGTAAAAATAAATAAATGGGACGGTGCCGCAGCTAAAAACGCCGTCGATGATGCTATAAGAGAGGTACAATTTGTTCAATCAGTCACTAATACAGTGTTTCATTTATCTTAGTTTATGTTTCCACACTTATTGTATTTTACAGGTTTTTACTGGAGAATTAAAATGCAAAGAGAGCTTTGCACTCATTGATGGTCGCCTGTTTCTCTGCGCTTTAGCTGTTGGTGTTGCCTTGTATGCTTTACTTTGGGACTACTTATACCCATTCCCTCAATCAAGGTAATTTCTTAAACACATACCTATTTGAATCTTATTTTCTGAAGGATTTATATCAGATTTAAAGCAACAAGCAAATTAAACAAAAAGTATAAATTATTATAATAAGAAACATCAGAGAAAACTTAAAAAATAGTTAACTGATTTCTAGCAATGAATACTAATAATTAACCTTGTTATTTTCTGAGTTTTTACCTGTAAAACTCTTCTTATATGTATTTACTAAAGTGTCAATGCCAATTATTAGGTTTGTTTTTAGTATTTTTTTATGTAAGTGTGAAAATATGTTAAAGTTGTGAAAATAACTATTCATCGCATTTTATGTAAACAATACCTTATATGTAGTTATTGTGATGAATTTATAATCTGAAATACAACTTTTTTTATCAAGAGAACAATAATTTTTATATTTTCTCCCCTTTTCAGATTGGTGCTCATCATTTGTGTCTCATCATATTTTGTTCTTATGGGAATATTGACACTTTACACAACATTCAAAGAAAAGGGTATATTTGTGGTTGCTAAAGAAAAGGTTGGAAATAACAACAGAATATGGGAAGCAAGCTCTTATGTTAAAAAGTAAGATATTTGTATAATTCTTTACATAGTAAATGTCCCGGTCTAATTTATTGTACTTATTTAAATGCTTTATCTATTTTACAGGTATGACGACAAATACAATCTGGTTATTGTGATGCATGACACCAATGGTAAAGTCCGAGAAACATCCATCAACAAATCTTTTGCCAATTTCATCGATACAAATGGCACAGTTGTCCAAACCGTAGTCACAAATGAAATCACTAAGCTCTACAACTCCCTGGCATCAGAGAAGAAAGAAAAATAATCTGGGGATTAATTTTATTTATTAGGTCTGACTTAAAATAAATGATACAAATAATTTGTACTTTTTATATTTTTATGAATCTCCTTTACTCATGCTTATTAGATCTTACTAATATTATAAATGTGAAAGTTTGGATGTATGGATGTTTGTTCCTAAATTACGGCAAAATGGCTCGGATTTGGATGAAATTTGGAATGTTGATAGTGTACAGTCTGGAATAGCACATAGGGAACATTTTATCCCGATATTCCTACGGGATTCAAAATTGCGCGGGTAAAACCGCGCGGAACATCTAGTGAATATTATAGTGTAATATGACTGCAATCTAGATTGTATACATGATTGGGGGATGATTACTCCTTGTTGTACTTCTTCTTCTTTTAGTTTAATGGCAACAAGCCGTCGTTACTAGGCCACATTGTTGGCCTAGTAATTTTGTAATCATGTGTTTGACACATTATTTTTTTTTTTTTTCAATTATTCAAATCTTGATTAATAAAAATAAAGTACCAAGATAGCTTAGATGTTAGTTTTTGATAATAGGCTATACCTTTTTTTGTTTTGATAAATGAATTCTCATTCTTTGGTTATAGTGGCTACAAGCCGTCGATACTAAGCGACGTGCTATTTGATAAATGAATACTGTAAGAATTTGTTGAAAACAATAGTGTATTTCTATTTGCAAAAGAAGAAAAATAAAAGCGTATTTGGATTGAACGCCACCTACAGAATGTATTCTAAAATAAAAAAAGCAGCTACTTAAATAGAGATGGCGCTAACAACGCCTTAACTACATCTTAATGTCACTAGATGGCATTAGTAGTAGTCAAAGAGGGACGTAAATGTAGAGCTTGGGTAAGTCAGTGAGTGTGAGTCATGCTAAATCGAATGTAGAGAACCGGGCGTACTCTCAGTCACTAGGTCGCATGGTACCAATGCACCGGTTTGGGACGTACGCGGGTGATAATTAAACATTGTGGTAGTGTCGTAATCATGTGTTGGACATCTACTTGAATGTCATTAGTGTTGGCAGTGATCTCCTGAATTTACCCTACAAAATTATTTTAGACCAGTGATAAATTTAGTTTTTTGAATTTAATTTTTTCCTTTTCACGGTGAGTAAATATTGTAGTGCTTTGACTTATTATAATTTTATAGTTATTATAAGATGTTATTTTTTTATACAATTTAAATTTATGCTAAGCTGTTTAATGTAACTTAATTTATGCTTTTAGCGTTCAACTTAACATGTTAGCTTTAAGATATAAGCTTATAGGTTTTTGATACCATAAGAGATCTTTGACATTCGCGTAACCTTAGCTTGCGAGCCGAGCTAACTCTACCTATGTGTTGCACAATCAAAAAGTCTTAAATCTATAAACATGGTGTTTAATTACTACCGCTTTAAAAAAGTTCAAGTGCTTGTCTACTTGTTAAAGTTCTGATTTAGGTAAAAATAACTGAATACACGAAATATAGTAAAAATATATGCGAAATGTAGTATGGGTAATTTGGGTTCAATTCGACACTACGTTCCCTAATACTAAGTCTCTTTAAAGTCTTATTGGGGACTTAATTCAACAGCTGCTGAATTACTTTAAGTCTCTAATTAAGTTGGAATTAAAATTAGAGAATGCTTTGTCGAATCTAATCTAATATGAATAAACACAACCCTAAGTTTTAACTTACTTTATGTAATAATTTATAGTCACTGGTTTTTTTTAGGTTTCCTTATACGAACTTTCCTATTAAACCTATATAGCTGATAGGTATGACATCATTCAATTCGCCGACCTTAACTGACGGTTAACCAGTTCACATAGTTTTTATAAATTTTATACTTAGTTAAAAACGTATGTATAATGTCATGTGACTTGCTAGGTAAAGCTCTATTCATTAGTTTTATTTATAGTTAAAATTTTAATCTTAAAATACTAGCCGTACTTGCGGCTATACACGCAGTGTGTATTTTGAAGGAATTTTGGGATAAAAGTACGTATACTATGTGTTAAATCTAGGCCCTATGGTATCGGGGTCCCAAATTATAGCTCGTAAGTCATCTGCTTCAACGTGAAAGATTCAACATCCTTTCATACATCATCAAACTTTTTATCGAACTTAAAAGCTTATAGGTATTTTGTCAGATTTGTAAATCTACATTCTCGTATTCAGTGGTAGACTTTTAAAATACCAAACGGCGTTAATTCTTCTCTTTATTTTATTCATGCAAAAACTTATAAATACATAAAAACTTCTCACTAAATATTGTCAGATCCAGATTAGTCCGGCTTTATGCGAACCAGTTAGAGGCTGCCGACAGTTGCTCCGGAATGGCTGGGTACAGAAATTTTCTATACGAATTAGGTATTATTTATATTCGACATTTGAAAATATTTAAACGTGTAGTTATTCTAATAAAATTCGGTTAAAGTGTGTTGTATTTTATCTTATGAATCGTGCAAAACTTGAGACAATACTGTCTGGTTACAGGCAGACAGTCTTGAATGGGTGTTTACAATTATACGCCATATGTGTGCGTCTGCTAAATAAAGTTCGCCAGTATACTTTATTAAGTTATTGGCTTAGTTACTATCTAATTTCGATAAAAGATGATTTTGACTAAATATTTATTAAGACTTTGATTCGTAGGTTGTATAAGCGGCCTTAACAATTTACTAAGTACCTACCCCTATTTTAAGTATGTATAGGCACCACCTAAATTTTGAAATTTAAGTTGGAAATTATCTATTTTTGACTCTCGTTGATAAGCGCCAAGGAGCACCGGTCTCTAAAAATTTATGCCAGATTCGTAAGTTTCAAACGCACTCAACAGAACTCTACATTGAAAAAAAATATTAAACCCTATTTTATCGCTCATTTTTTTTATTTTACTACATGGGTACCCTGTGTTATATATTTAACTGCCATTATATCCCTTAGAAAAGGTCTTTTATGTCCTATAATAAATTGCGAGAACTTGAGAGAGCTCTACATTTTTAAAGGATGCTGCAAGAAAAATCTAAAGAGCACGAAAATGTAATGAATGTTAGAACTGAAGTGTCGAAATTGAACTGAAACTTTTTTTCTTTTGCCTTGGATTAGTACGTAAGATAGATGTTTATATTTAATACAATACTCGAGAGTGGAAAATCTGAGGGCTTGTCTGCTTTAATAACAATCTGAAAAATTTAATGAATCGTTTACAAAACTTTGGAATTATTAATTTTAAAGTTATACAAATATTTTTATTTGTAACACACATTGGAAACCTGGTTAATGTGATTTAGCCGGTTAATTCTTAGCCATATTAGCCACACGCCTCGAGCTATTTTTGCGCCTCATTATACGCTCAATGCAAATAAAGATAAGTATAGTGTAACTAGCTAGGTACACGGGAGCACGTGAGTCTCTAGCGCATGGTCGGCGGCGTTATCAGAGATTTCGAAATCTTGGCAGACATTATATTGGTACGAAAATCATACAATGATAAAGAGTTGCCGTTATTGTTTGTTTTTCGTACCCAGAAAGATTTTAGGCACCCACAAAAACATAGAATTAAATTGAGAGCATTTTTTTTAGGAGTCTGTTGAAAATAAATAAAAGTCTTAGGTTTCCGTGAGACTGTGGAATTCTACAAACGAGTATACCTAGTAAACACCACTTTGCTGACCAGGGTTTTGAATAGGAGACATTGGTCGTCAATGCAGCGACAAAACCTGCGTTGCGACAATTTAAGGCGTCGGGCTTGTTAAAGTGCGTCTAATTGACCGCACGCGTGCGGCCTTGATATTGAAACCTGACACAATGGCACTGTTATCGTTTAAAAGTATTAGGTCGATAAAAACTTCATGTTTCTAAAGTTTTGCTCTAAGTACAGCAATATTAATAAAATTGCCAAAATTGAATAATAATTCTTATTTAGTTGGCATACTAGTAAGCGCCATATAAATTGTAAGGGACAACTTTTAATGATGACTGTTCATGCTCAAACTGTCTCACGGATTGAGCTGAAACTTCTTACACAGGTAGAATGTGATAACAGATACATTTCATCCTGATAATCCGGTCCCATTAGGTACGAGTGATACGACAAAAACCCTAACCGATTCAGTCTTGTTTAAAAATATTGGGAATAGCTACAATTAGTTCTCATTCTATTGACAATGCCTGCTATTGCACTGGGTATTACTTATTTTAATATTGCATACTATAAAACTTTTTTTTTCTACGTTTTATATTTAACATTTTTATTTACAATTGATTTTATTTTATTTTATTTTTGACTTTTTAGTTCGATTTTTTCTACTTCTTTAATTCGATATATGTACGAGTATATTAATTTTAACTAGAGACATCACATTTTCGAATGCTGTACGTACCTACATACCGTTTTAGACATACTTATGCATCGAAAGATTTTAATCTTCATGTATGTTACTTAGTAAGAGTTTTAATATGTAAGTTGTTGTTGTGGCTTACATGATAAATAAATAAATAAACGTAGATATATTAATGTCTTAAGTTTTCGAGATTCATACTATTAAATAAAACGCTTTTTAACCGTCGCAACGTGACGCTCGTGACCACGGGATCTGCAAAGACACCGAAACGTCGAATTAAATGTAAAATATAAATTAAACGCGATAAATCCGGTTAAAAAATGTTTTATTTCGTAGATATATTGTTATAAAGTAACGTTAATTGCCTTTGAATTACTATCACAGCTTATGTGTTATTTCTATCACACGTACAAGATAGCACGTAATAACTAGGAAGCCTCTTGATAGAGAGTGAAAATATCTCTTGATCTTGATAAAGGAAATAGTTATTTAATCAAATTGATAAAAGTAATGTTAAAACGATATAGCTTGAAGGTTACTGTTCTTGGCGGCGGCGGCTGCGGTGCGTTTAATGTGAGTGCCAAGACGTTTATTTTATAATGAACTAGCTTTTTGCGATTCGTATTGCCATCGTTAATCCTACGGGTAGTGTATTTGTGAGGTATAAAGTATCGTATTTGTTATTTTCCACACTTAGCTATCTGCATTTGCGAAGAATCTGCGAAGGATAGGTGACATAGATAGTCAGCCTTGTCTTCCACCCGACACGTCTTGGGTTTGAGTACTAGCTGAGCAAAATTAAATATTAAGCCTACTTGGGTAGTTAATTTTTTATTACGTCTTAAACAATGTCCCTAGTTACCAAAGTCATAAATAAGCACAAAAAAGGTTTAACTTAAACTGAAGCCACTGTTTTGTTTAATTTTGAACGCACGCTCGTAGACTAAGAAACAAATAGCGGTGATGTCTGTTAACTGTTAACCTGACGCCTACCACCTCACCTCAGTCAATTGTGACCACGGAATCTGTGAGCGCACTGAACTAATTATAATGTTAAGGTGGGTATCCATTATGTTCGCGCTCTTGCAACTGCTCCCGGTAGTGGGTACGTGCGCGAACACGTACCCGCGGCAGGCGCTCCGACAGTGTCGGTTTTTAGCGCGAACACACACAAAGGGGAGCGCTGTGCAGTGTGTCTGTGGACGCGAGCACGAAGCCACGTATGTATGTGTACCCTGCAACGCGCATCACGCAGTATGGATGGAGTGGTTAAAGAAAAATCTTTACTGTGGGATCCGAAAGACGAAAATTGAATAACAAAAGTTAAAAAGAGGACTGAAATTGGAAGAGCCTATTTATCCGGCGCTGTTTGCAAAAATAAAATGAAGTCATAGTTTTTATAGTGTTCTATATAGCATATATACTGAAACAGTGTATCAGTATATATGCTGCGCTAGCTACTGACTCTGGGGATGACAAGTTCGCTCAAAAGCTTGCGGAAACTGAAGGAACGCACACGGAGCAGGCGTGTTGCATGTAGAAGTGCGCGCGACGTATCCTCTGGAGCAGTTGCAGGAGCGCGAACATAGTGGATACCCAACTTTATAAATAAAAAAGCATTTATCAAGACAATATCACATCAAGGCCAGCTTTTTTTTTTATATTGTAAGGATAGGACGTTTGTCTTCCATGCCACCTGATGGAAAGTGCGCATGAAGACTATGGTGTTACACAATAGGTTTCTCGTGGATGGACCCACGAGAAACCTATTCACTCGACACTTAAAAGTTCCAGGACTGTAGTGGTCAGGAAAAACAGACGCAGGCAGATTGTTCCACTCTTTAAGTTACTATTAACTATTACTTTTTAGCTTACTATTAACTATACGTTTTTCGTATTATCAGAGAGTCAAGGATATTTCTTGTCTTCGGAAACAATGTCGGTTGTACGATGAACGTGTTTAGGAAAACACCTTAGGGCTTGACAATCTGTTAACTAACTCTTCTTGGTACGTTTTTTCCTTAATTGAGTTTGACCCGTGGCTCAAATAGCAATCAGGGTTTTTGTTTAATACTGATGTAAAATACATAGGTACCTACATAATACGTTTACCTACAGAGTACCTTTTTATTTGTTATAAAGATGGTAGTAAAAAGTTAGTATTTTTGCGACGATAAAACTTTAAATGTGTTTATTGGAACACAAGCTTTTCTCGCAACTTTGTACGCGCTAAGCTACCTCTCCTGAGGGAATTTCAGAAATTTCCTCCATAAAACAATCTGACAAATATTGAAAGAACCTTTATACCAAGTATCACATCCGTGCATTCAAGGAATAAGATTTTTTATACATATTAAAAAGTCCTATATTTCCCGTTCCTGTGGGAATTTCGGGAGTTCCTTCCTTAGTGCTCCCCTGCGAAATGTATGTTCCAAATTTTGGGTCTCTGCGCCAAGTAGTTATTACTGTAGGTAGGTACTTTTTCTGTTGCACGTTTTCCTCCAGAAAAAAAAAGGTACTTTGTCTGTCAGTCACTCAGTCAGTAACGGAACAGTTAGGTACCTACATTGCTTTCTAGTTATTTAGTAGGTCCGGTAAAGAATTTTGAACAAGAAAATGTTTCCTTAAAGGCATCATAAAACGGTTTTTGTTTTTTATTTACGTACCCAATAGCTGAATCCAGCAAGTTCGCCCCCGGGCATAGAGACTTTAATCACTTTCCATTTGATCACTTTAGGGGTTGAAGCTAATTTATTGTACATACATACATACATAACGTCACGCCTGTATCCCTTATGGGGTAGGCAGAACACCAGAGGTTACAAGACCATCTGATGTCACGTTTGACAAATTTGGAGGTATTATAAAGATGGAAAGAGACTATTGTAGTGACAGGGGGTCAGCCTATCACCCACAAAAACGCCTTTAAAACCTCTGTCCCTTAACTGACTTTTACAGTATGCCCGGGAAGAGATGCAGCTGGCACATTCTACGTTTTTCTTTCGCTCCCAGTCCAGCATGGAAGCAAATTTATTGTGTGTAAGGTTAAGATTTTTTGTATACTTATAGTAAAGAACTAAAACTTTATTTATTAAAAAAACTCTCTCCTACAATTAAAACGGTTAGGTAAGTTATAGAGAACTTCAATTTCCACTTTTTCTATAAAATCTGCGTAACTTGTTAAAGTGAAGCTAAAAAGCAAAAAGCTTAGTAAAAATGATTCTTAAGTATAGGATTTTTTGCTTGGTGGTAGGATCCCTTCTGGGTCCGCCTGGCTAGCGACCACCCTTTATATAAAGTCTGCCGCCAAATGCTACCGCTCCGGCGGTATGTGTTCCGGCAATATTGTATAAAGAGCCAGTTCCTTCCTAAACCCGTGTGCTTTCATCTTCGACCTCATCGTCACTTACCATCAGGTGAGATTGAGGTCAAACGCGGGTTTAGTCACTTATAAAAAAAAGGATTAAGTTGTTGCTGGTAGACTATATGAAGGACTAGCTGTTTCACAAGGAATGTCGGGACAAAAAGCAGCCTATGCTATCCCATCACTATACACTATCATTGTGCTTCATCCAAACCCATTGAGCCATTCGATCGTGATTGAGGAACAAACATCCTTACATTTACGTATAATATTAGTAAGAAAGTTAGATTAGTGTAATAAATAATAATAAATAAATATTTCTGACACTCACACAACATTATCTAACCCAAATTAAGTTTTTTAAAAAACTTGCGTTATGGATACTAGATAACCGATATACTTAAGAAATATATAAACATACATATTGAATAAATACATATTTTTATTAGAATAAACTTAAATAAACATTAAACATCCATGACTGACGACTAATATCTGTGTTCACACAAATATCCGCCGCCGCCAGGATTCGAACCCAGGACCTCTGGCATAGAAGGCAATGTATGTTACCACTCCACCAGCCGGTCGCCATAGTGTAGTAAGAGGGATTGAAGGAACCCGGCCATCTTGTGTAAGACACATGTGTCATATTTCACATCAGCACGATTCTCCAGCATCGGTTATGTAATTGAAGGCCGAATTGTAATGCACAGTCTACTCATACGGAAAATTTCTAGCTTAGCGACTAATCACGACTTCTTATCGATTATCAATATTCATATACAATACATCATTACCTTAAGATAACTTATCTTTGCTACTATAATAAAGCATCTTACTACATACATACATAACTTCACGCCTGTGTCCCTTATGGGGTAGGCAGAACACCAGAGGCTATTAGACCATCTGATGTCACGTTTGTCTTTGGCGGTTTTATAATGACGGAGAGAGACTTTTGCAGTGACAGGGAGTCAGCCTATCGCCCACAAAAACGCCAATAAAGCATCTTATATTATAAATGTGAAAGTTTAGATGTATGGATGTATAGATGTTTGTTCCAACCACAGGAGAACGACTAACGGATTTGGATGAAATTTGGCATAGTGATAGTGTACAGTCTGGATTAGCACATAGGCTACTTTTTATCCCGAAATTCCCGCGGGATTCGAAATTGCGCGGGTAAAACTGCGCGCAACAGATAGTCTCTAACAAGTCTTATTGCATTCGACAGCTCAGGTCTTGACGAAAGGTAGAGACTATATAGGAAATTCTGAAGGAATCGTGACTTGCACGCACAAAACCTTGTGAATATACGTTTTTTTTTCTTGCCAAAGATTTGACACCCCACAGAGACACTCCTAGGGGAATCTCAAGAGAGGAGGACGTGAATAGTCAGAAGTACGAAAGGGCCCTGCAGGGGGGACAACCCGGGCAGCCGAAATCCAGACGTGTGGGACTTTTACCCACTTGGGGGTGTTAAGTTGCTGATCTTCTAAGGACATTTGTCTTTCTAAGGTCAGTCGACCGAATACATGAGAGACAGTCAGTCTGCGATAAAGATGGGGAGTATGGTGGGGAGTTTTTGGTCCCTATGTAGGTCCGCGTTACGAACGTAATAACAAAAGTTTACTTAACTATTCATATGTATCTATATGTATATTATCTTCAGAGACGTATTCTTAGAAACAGACAAATATATCTAAACGAAATTGAAACGTGATATCTAATCAGCTGTTCGTGGAAAATACTCGTAAAAATAATCAAATACGGTAGACGATATTATATTGATTTGATAGGAGTCATTGTACCCTAGCGACATGATAGTATCGATCGATATTTGATGGGTCACAAATTCAATCCATTGTTATAATCAAAATGAAAGATAATCAAAAAAAGCTCGTCTTTGTGAATGGTATAAAATGCTACAAAAATTGATATGTTTTGTTTGTTTTTTAGTCACCAGCTAAATTCATATGTTATGTTCTTTGAAACGATATAAACATACCTGCATATTTATTTTAGTATCGCTCAGTACAAAAAATAAAAATATGGCACCAAAAACTTTTTTACAAACAATCGCTGTTGATGATCATAGCTACTACGACGCGGCATTTCATTGAGAATACCACTACGTAGTACTACAAGATGTTTTGTAGTAGCTCGTAGTCGTCTTTATTTTAATGGTATTCATACAAAATATAGAGTGAGCATGCTTTGCTCAATATGTCTAATATATTATTTTTCTTGCCAAAAAAATATAGGTACACCTTTTTTGCGAAAATCGTTTCTATAAATAATACTTATTGTGTAAACAAAATGTTGGCCGGTGACTTAAAAACAACCCTGGATAGCAAAAATATCGTACCTTCAATATTGGCTGAGATTCTTTCACTAGTTTCAATAAAAGCTATAACATATAAAAGCTAAGACATACCTTATAGACAATGCAAAATAATAACCCTCACAGTTGGGTTATGATGGGTAAACTATAATGGAAAGAGTTAAGATATCTACCAACCAGCGTTGGGCTAGCTTGGTAGTTTATTCCCTAAAACCTATTCGTCATCAAAAATAGAGACTCGTGGCCCTGCAGTGAGCTCAATAGAAAGAGTTGTGATGACAATTAAAGAAAGTAAGAAAGCGTCTTCTTATCTATACTAAAATTATTAATATTATTGTAATCAGACAAACGTTATCTGAAACGTGGTGTCTGCTGTTTATCTAAAACGTAGTAAACTGTGTGAACTGGCAACTCCTCATGTCAAGGCTATGAACTTTATCTTAAGAAGCATATTCATAATACGGATATGATATAACAGCAGTAAACTAGTCAAAATATTCTTCATTCGTAGCTATTTGCATTCACACGAAAAATACATAAGTCTATTTTTTTAACGAAACAGGCTCATCATTCTCTGAAACAGCCAGTCAGATTTTAGAGATTATTTTTTCATGATTACTCCTGTAAGGCATCATAGGTTTGGTTTTATTTATCAATAAATTCTTGTGGGATGAAAAAATTGCTAGTACGTCTTTACTAATAAAGGTCAGATTTAAGATTTAATAAGCTCCTAGTGTGTTTACACCTTTATCTTTCTCGTATAACACACCGCGGTGGAGTGACATTGAAATTACTAGCAGTAGCGCGTGGTTTTACATGCGGAATTTTTATCTTTCTTAATATGTTCAATAGAACAGCCTCTGCCAAGAGCTGTTCTATCTACAGGGTGTTTAAAACGCAATGAGAAGTTTTCAAATTCACCTCGTAGTGTCTGAGACAAGCTCGTTCAAAAATACAAACCCTTCGACTTTATTATACCGGCATCTATACAGGGTGTCCCGCCAACCCTATATAATACCTTCACGGAGGTATTCTAGTACCTATAAGGATTAAAGAAAAAATAACAAGAATGAAAAATTCGAAATTTATTTTCAAATTAAGAGTTGGCGGGGGACACCTTTTATTACTGCCCCTAATAAAGGTACTGCTAGGAAGTGTCTATCGGTCAACTTAATATTTTTAATAAATTAATAAATTTTATAATCTAACTAATCCACAGAGGTTTTATTGACAGTTTTGCGGGCGATAGGCTAACCCCCTGTCACTGCAATAGTCTCTCTCCATCATTATAATACCTCTAAATTTGTCAAACGAGACCTCAGATGGTTTCATAGCCTCTGGTGTTCTGCCTACCCCGTAAGGGATACAGGCGTGAAGTCATGTATGTATGCATGTATGTATCTACCTAGATTAGGTAGAATCTAGCAAATTAATAAGCCAGTACGTCAAAGCGTTCCCCGTGCTGATAACACTAAGATAATTGATAAAACAGCCACAGATAAGATAGGTAGGTATAACGCGGACTTACCTAAATCTATAGAACTTTCCAAAGATAAATCTGTCTAGCCATGTGTATTTTCTGCGTAATTTTCCCGAAAATTTCGTCATATTTAAATCTATGACGAAATCAGATAAATTGTACAGTTGTATAATAATATGAATGCAATCAGAGGAATTTGTATAGTTAATACCTGGTGTACAATAGAAAATAAATAAAATTTTGCTTGTCTTAAATTTTCTGACAATCTGATAAAGATTGAAGAGTGCTCGTCCGGAATGCGGGAGATCTGGGTTCGAGTCCCAGCTGGGATAGATTTTATTTGCTATTTTTATCTAAAATTTTCTACAAAACCAATAAAATCGATCTTTTCAACGAAGCTGCGACTATTCCTAATCTTTGTATCGAAAGCATTTTCTAAAGGAAGATAGTCTATAGACATCTTGTGAGATTCAGAGTTAGCAGTCTTGAAGTCAACTAATTTTCACATTTAGCTCAGAATAAGCGTACCTATTCCTCTTATTTTTCCCAATAAAAATACTTTAGATTCATTTAAACCTGTAATAGAATAATGCAGTTTTGATTAGTTTTCAGTTTTTAGCACAGATCTCGGTGTTCTAAATCACTGCAAGATAGTTTAATAGCCTCTTGTCGTCTCATCGCTTATATGCAGTTATAACTCAACTGCTCTGAAATGGAAAATAACAACAGGAGATGTTTCAATAAATCACATAACCTTCTCTGCACAACCTTCATAGCAACTCATGCGCAATCATACTTATTTATACAACAATTTGTTACGGGAGAGGAAATGTCGACTCTAGGCAGGTTAAATAGGTTTCATGAATAAGTTTCCGAGTCTTTACAGTATAGTAACTTATTATAAGGTTTTCACAACTCTCTATGTTGTCTTATACAATAAAGCTCTTTAAAGCCAAAAGACGAAAATGAAAAAAAAAACTTATTCAACATTAGTTAGCTAAGGTCTTGAGGAAGATTTTAGGTTATACTAGCTGCTTTTTTGCAATTTTGAATTGCGCTGGAATAACGGGATAAAAAGAATCTTATATGCTAATTCAGACGGTACACTATCACTCTGCCAAATTTTACCTAAATCCTTGGGCCGTTCAGCCGTGATTAAGGAACAAACATCCATACATCCAAACTTTTACATTTATAATATAAATAAGATTAGTAAGATTTAATCGAGATAATCTTATTATTCAGTACAAATCAAAGAAGGTTTTAACCTTATTTTAATATTATAATTAGTTCAGGATTAACACGTGCTACAGAGATAAAGATGATCGATTACTGTCAAGTGTTCTAAACGAATGTCACCTTATTCCCTCGTGACTATACTGTCTGAAAATGTAAAATATACTTAAATATAAACATGTTTTATGAAATAATTAGCGTATAACTTGTGCCAAATGTGCTTAATGTATTGTTTTAGCTGCCTAAAACCACTTTCACATACTCGTAGTTGCATTTCGAATGAAATCGGTGTGAGCATATCTGGTGTGATTGTTTGGGGATTTTATATCTCGTTTGGATGGTTTCAGAGCCTATAACGGATATAGGTAGAGGCACTAAAAACCTAAGCTTATTTAGAGAATACATTAAGGGCTGATTTTTCAATCGTCGGATAAAGTTATCTGATGAATAAAGTACCTACTTATTACTCAGCGGAATAATTATGTATTATGATTTCTAGTAATAATATGACAATGACAGAGAATGACAATAACCTCGAGACGAGCTTGAATCTGTCGGATAATACTTTACCTATTCATTAGATAACTTTTATATAGTTACACACACAACTTCACGCCTGCATCCCTTACGGGGTAGGCAGAACACCAGAGGTTATAAAACCATCTTATGTCACGTTTGATAAAGTTGGAGGCATTAGAATGATGGAGAGAGACAATTGCAGTGGCAGGGGGTCAGCCCGTAAAAAAATCTCCGATAAAACCCCTTAACTAAAAGTCTTTTATATGACCATTGAAAAATCGGCCCACAGCAAATCACGTGCGATATAAAACGTATGTTATTTCGTCGGCAGAAAGCTTGTATTTGATCGACAAAATAGAGTACCTACCCTATCAATGTATTTTTCAATTCCAGAAATGTCCAGAAGAAGGCTGCTACTCGGCGGCACCGCGGGCGCAATAGGTGCTGCGGTGGCCACTTGGGCTTTTGCAGCGGATGACACCCCTGTCGTAAGTCATTGGTGTAAAATTCCTACTATTATTAGAGTCCACATTACCTGGATCGGGTATTTTATCTGCTATCCATGTAACGAATTAAAATACATCCATTTATTTTTATAGTATTAAACAAAGTAGGTAAATAAATTTCACTGGATATTTTGTAAGTAACGAGACGTAATTCGGTTTCGTCTAATGAGAGCAAGAAACGTACCTACCAGGTTTCCTAGAAATGCAGGCGTCCATGGAGGAAGCACCAGTATTCGATTAACTCCTTTATATATATGGGTAACGGCAATGTACGTTACCCCAACTCCGGCTAGTGTAGGGGTAACGTACATTGCCTTCTATGCCAGAGGTCCTGGGTTCGAATCGCGGCGGGGCGACGGATATTTGTGTGATGAACACAGATATTAGTCGTCAAGTCATGGACGTTTAGGTTTATTTTAGTTTATTATCTAATAAAAAATATGTATTTATTCAATATGTATGTTTATATATTTATTAAGTATATCAGTTAACTAGTATCCATAACACAAGCTCTTTAAGAAACTTAATTTGGGCTAGATAAATGTTGTGTGAGTGACAGAAATATTTATTTATTTTATAACATAAAAAATACATCAGCAAAAATGGTAAAATTGTTGCTAATGGAGATGTAATTTTTATCTTTATTTTAGTTTAGAAGCCGACTTATAGCTTGTATTGATGTAGCCATGACACTAATAAAACACTACGGTGTCATGGTAGCAGCAAAATAATTTATTAAGCATACGAAATGATAGAGCATTATATTTCTGTGTGTGGATTGTGGTTGATCTAACTTAAAGGTTTAAAAAAGCCAAGTAGAGTACTGTACGCAAATATTAAAAATGAAACTGATTTTTCCGATTTCCATTTATGAAACATTGAATAGACTATTTTTATTTTTAACCTTGAAAAGATAGTTCCATACGTAAGTACCTAAAATTGTTATAAAAAAAAAATTTTTTTTTGGCACTCACCAACATTATCTTGCCCAAATTAAGTTTCTTAAAGAACTTGTGTTATGGATACTAGATAACTGATATACTTAAGAAATATATAAACATACATATTTTTTATTAGAATAAACTTAAATAAACATATAAACATCCATGACTTGACGACTAATATCTGTGTTCATCACACAAATATACGCCGCCGCCGGGATTCGAACCCAGGACCTCTGGCATAGAAGTCAATGTTACCGCTACACCATCCGGTCGTCTGATAAAACTCGATAAACATTAATCAATTAACAATAATCGAAGCGTTGACAGACCGCGTGGAATAGATTTGATTTCTTACTATACCTACCTACGGTCTAGCGTATAATAAATAATGATAACATCTACGCTAATATTGATTTCAGTATTCGTTATATTTTTATTAGGTAAATTTCCAAATTTAATCGTATATATTTAACACTAGAAATTTCGAATCCCGCGGGAATTTCGGGATAAAAAGTAGCCTATGTGCATTAATGATCCAGACTTTGACTCGACGTTACGGTGGCTTTACAGACCCCGTGGTCATGAGAGACCACGAAAATCGATATTGATATAAGAAGGGATCGAAAGTTATGCTGGTAATATAGAACGCGACTGCTAGAGCAAAATACAGGTTTAATTTTTAACCTCTTGCAGGCAGCCTCTCCACATCAATCCTAACAACATTTGTTCTACCACTTTTTACAAATCTTGATAAATAGCACAAAAAAAAACAAACAAATTTTTGCTCCCTCTGTTATTTATTACTCTGTATTTTGTAAGTCATCCCGAAACCCCATGCCCCACTGCACGTTACGTGACGCAAGGTGAGTGACATCGGTGTAAATAGAGTAACGCCAGTTTAGAAACATCAAATATTTTTTGTTGGTATAGGAAAACTTAAATTTTTAAAATTATTAATTTTTAAATGTCGTTGAACATATGTTTTTGGGATTGATGTGGAGAGGCCGCATGCAAGAGGTGATGAACTAATTAAAATTAACCCTCCATAATCATACGTCACACAATAAGAATAAACAGTATTTTAAATAATAATTAACGATAAACAAAGTATTTTTATAGATATTTCATAATAGGTATCATAATAACATTAAATTATTCTATTGATAATTAGCCGTAAAGATATTTAGGACCAAGAGTCATGTGTGACTTGAGTAGGTAGTTGAGTGGCATTGGAGGCAATCATAGTTTTACATAATTGTTTTCCTGCCATCTAGTGACAAGTAGCGAAACTAAACGAATTAATCGGTACAGTATTTTCCTAGCAAGTAAAATTAAAACTTTAGCAAAAGCGTGTCTGGACGGAAAAGTTTTTTTCATTGCAATCTCAAAGAGTACTATTGTTATAATGTTGGCATACCACAATGAGCTAAATGTAGGCTGGGAAAGTAATAAAAGTAGCATGCGTTATGTAGTGGAGAGAGCTCCCTGACATTCGTTGGATTTCTGCCAACGCATGCTTTGTGCTAATGACCGGGAAGATTTTTCTATAGACGACATAATCACGAGGCATATAAATGCATCAATCAAATGTAGATATTAAGCCGCGTAGTAGCAACTTTGTTAATACTATCATTCAATCAATTGTTTAGTGTCACTCAAGCTCTATATGTGTTACATTTAATGGTAAAATCGACCTTATGTAATAAGTTTGTAGAGTGAATTTAGCAATTTTTATTGTAACTTGAATAGCTCTTGATAGTTGCTTCAGCATATCGATTTGCTAAAAAAAACGGCCTGATGTTGACGGTATCAATTGAATTGCTTACATTGTATGCCAAATTGGGTTGGCACGGCGCTTGATACGGGCTCTCTTTGAGTAGTTACCGAACAATAAGCGAATTTGAATCTTATTATTTTGACAGAAAGCGCGATTGTAGTTTGAGAATTAAAAAACTGCAGATTGAGAATCAGCTTCGTGATTAGGAAGAGGTTATTTGTTTTAGTATTTTCAACCGAGATTTATTTTCCTTTATTCTACGTGCTTTATGTGCTAATATTAATTTACTCGTGACTAGATGTCTAAAATTACTACTTAGCAACGACCTTCTAGTGGATTTAAACATGTTATGGCAATACAATGTCTAAAAAGACTTATATCTTAAGACTTATATAATTGATATGGATATTGTAAGAGTGTTAAAGCAAAATTCGATATTGCTTCGACGATCTTTGCCGCCAGTAAATTTAAAAAGCACATTTATACAGTGTTATACAGTTCTTAATTGCATAACTCGAGAGTTTTGCGAGAATCATGAATGTAGAGCGCTATTAATTTTCGATAATGGATTAAATAAAAATATACTGTAACTTGAAAAAAACCTTTAATAGCATTACATATTATTATTAATTTAAAAATTGTTCAAAATATGCACCTCTATTCTGTAGACAGGTCACTGACCTTACAGCCATTTGTTGTGTGGCGCTTGATATTAAGGCTGTGTCGGAGGTCGGATCTTATGTCATCTGCAAACAAACAACATGATTTTTTCCTACTAATTCACCGCTCTAACAATAATACAAATCATTTACCGTCCTTGTCACATAAACCCTATTCAATGTAGCAGGTAGGTCTACATGGGTTTGGGACCTTCACAAAAGGGTTATATTCAAGCAGCCCTAACTCTCGAGTTATGCAATTAAATAAATAAATAAATATAATAAATAAATATTTCTGACACTCACACAACATTATCTAGCCCAAATTAAGTTTCTTAAAGAACTTGTGCTATGGATACTAGATAGCTGATATACTTAAGAAATATATAAACATATATGCCACACAACAATTAACAAGTATTAGGACAGTATAAAAAAAATAGTATCAATGTGCTAGTTTTTAAGATATGTTAAGAAAAATATAAAAGCAGTCGATTTTTTTCACTTAAATTAGCATCGTAAATGTTTTAAAATATTTTGTAGGAAAAAATTTCTATAATGTTTATTTTTATTTGATAGTTGCTATTACGACCTTTAAAATTACATTTTTTTTACATCTGTAGGACCTTTCTGTCCAGAGTAATCGGCATCTTTCAGCAGAGGTATCTACAAGAATAAAAAAAAATTGAATGGCGGCCATTCCGATATGGTAGACCCCCATATACAGGGTTGATTTGTAGTCATCGGCCAAATTTTTTTTATACAATAAGTATCATTTAAAGAAATGATTTTTTGCAAAAAAAAGTATTATTTTTTTAACAAGGAAATTCATATATCCGCTGACATATTAAGCAGAGCTTGGTCACTCTAAATTACCATTAAAATAAAGATGACTACGCGCTACTACAAAACATCTTGTAGTACTACGTCGTAGTATTATCAATGAAATGCCACGTCGTAGTAGGTATGTTCATCAACAGCGACTATTTTTAAAAAAGGTTGTGGTTCCATATTTCTACTTTTTTGTACTGAGCGATATTAAAATAAATATGCATGTACGTTAAATCGTATCAAGAAACTAACATTTCAAATTTGGCTGGTGACTAAAAATCATCCCTGTATATGGGTGTTTTTGTCGATGAAATTAGGTATATTTTGTAACCTTAAATTATCGCTAGGTCGTGGCCGGACACACTGTATAACGGGACTAAAATTAAACCGGATTTTTCTTCGCTGAGATTTGAGCCCTGTAAATTTTGTCTCCACATATAGCAGGATCTGTATTTTAAAATGTTCCTCATGTTCCTATGATCACAATTGAAGCATTCGCCTTCAATTTTCAAAATTTCAGCTTTCATAATCTGTCGGGTCTTAAGTCAGCTATATTAATCCAGCAGATCCTAAAAATCGGAATTTTCGCGTAAAAACCCCAAGTTTGATTTAATCTAAATTAAGTTGAAGTCCTTGTGGCGGCGGCGTGGTTACTGTGCATATCAAACGATACCTCAGGTTAAGCGCGCTCGGCGCGGCCAGTATTAGGATGGGTGACCGCAGATCATTTATTTCTCACGACGACTTCCGTGCTTCGGAGGGTACGTTAAGCAGTCGGTCCCGGGTTTTATACAGTAGTCGTTAAGGTTTGACAGAAGCCATTTCGGCACCCTGAAAATTCTGACATCCACCCACCAGCACTGGGCCAGTTTGGTGGATCATAGCCTAAACCTCCTCGTCACCACTCGTCGTATAAACAAAAGTTGGTAATTAAATTTTGAATCGATGGGTGGTTTTATATATTTTAACATAGTGGACAATCCGTACAGAATGTACCTTGCAAGAGCCAAGATAAGAGCGTCATAATGTCATGAAAGGTGACTTATCCGACGGATCAAAACTGTGAGGCACTCTTATCCAATCCGGGTTCTAAGCCAATCCTACAGCTCAAAAAAGCTCTACTTATGTTTCACTTTGAACAGTAATTATACCTACAAAGTCACGTAATCTACAGTTTACCCAGTTTAATCGCGTGTTTTCATGAAGAACTAATAGTTTCTGTAAAGTCACTACTAAATTCAGGTGAAATAAAAATGTCAATTAAAAATAATTTACTACTTTGTAACTTGTCGTTAAAACGTCATTATTAATCGGACTTTCATGATAAAAATAAAATCCCCAAACAATCACACCAACTACATGACCTCAAAGTTAGCGAAGCTTGTGTTATGAGATACCATGTAGTGAACTAGGGGGGAACCTAGATTAGAAAATACATAAACGCCCGAAACATTTTTTTTTTCTTGTTCCGTGCGGGAATCGAACCCGCGACCACTGACGTCTGAGGCAGATACGTTTACCCCATCGCGAAAGTGGTCGTGAAATAGTTACTTAAAATTTCATTTCTGTTGAAGAGATAAGAAAAATTGCAGTGTACAATAGACATTTTAAACTAAACTAAAGTCAAAGTAAAAGCCAAATATTTAGCACCGTATTGTCATAGCCAACTTCTACTTTACAGCAATACTTCACCGGTGGCAAAGTTTACGCGAAGACTGAACGCAAGAAGCGACCTCTACCGTCCAGGGCTGATCAGGTGACCAGTTTGCAAGCTGGGCACGAGTATGACATCCTCATCATTGGAGGTGGCGCCACTGGCGCTGGCTGTGCACTTGATGCCACTACCAGAGGTAAAATATTAAACTGTTGATACTTATAATTAGCAAGCTCTTCCGGCTCTGCACTGTATGAATAAAATTCCCAACCTGACGTGCCAACTATGCAGTCCCTTATTCTGATTTGCGGGGATGACAAAAGAAGAAGAACTCCAATTCCAAGATTATTACAAGATTACGTCAAAGCCGTAATTTAAAGGCTAATGAAAGCTTATATAGTTTTAGTAAAAAAGTTGTCTAAATTGGTCCAGCCAGGGCTCGAACCTAGCACGTCTCACACTTGACCAATAGTGGTCACAGAGGTTCTGGTGGCACAGCTCCAGGCTCCCCATGTGTCCGATATTATGATTAATCACTATTATAGAAACTGTTTGAAGCCAAATTACATAAAAATTGTTGAATTATACCTACTCTTCCCTATGATTAAAGTCATATTGTGCTATAAAAAATCCCCCCCTACTGCATCAAGTCGAAAATGAATGACTTAATTTTCACCAACGAAGTGGAATGACTGTGAAGTTATCGTTGAAGATTTATGGCGGGTTTCAATATTCAACTGACTGCTATGCGTAACCGGTACAGGTACAAAACTGCAGTGCTAGCACGGATCTTTTGTCGATCGTAAGTTTACGAATGCTCGTATAGTATGGATTCGGTTGCAAGTTTTTAGTAACAATGTAATTTTTTATTTTACAGTTATTTAAGAGTAGAACCTGTTAACATTCAAAATTAACAAGGAACACATTTATTTAAGCTGACCGTGCGGGAATGGATAGATTTCAATTATTGCTAGCAAAACCGTCTCCATACTATACGAGCATGCGTAAACTTACGATCGACAAAAGATCCGTGCTAGCACTGCTGGTAGGAAAAAAGTAGCGTTTCACAATATCTATTAGCTACGGGCTGTAAGTTCTCAAATTTGGCATGGCGTTCCTTGCGTGACGTTCTTCCAAGAAAATAGGTAATATGTGATTTATAGAATATCACGCATTCGCAAATTATTTGTATGATATTTGAACTAAATAAATATATAAAGTTATTCAATTTATGTTTGCTATGTTTTAGTATTCGATCAATATATTATAGTATGTTTTTAGAGCTTTTTATCAATAATTGCATTTAACTGCTTACGTAAAACGAAACACCGATCCTTCGACTAATTTTGCCATTGGTTGAATCAAATTTTTATGACGTCAAAGTAAATATTTAAAAGAAAAATTATGTCATTCAATAATATTCATCCTTTTTTTTTCAAAAACAGTTATAGATAAGTTAGAAAGAGAAAACTGGATTATTGATATGTTGACAGATATTTGATAGGATATTTCGTTAAATTAATAAATTTTTACGTCGTTGGCTAGATAGAATGACCTATTCTTTAATTGGTCATACGTAACGAAAAAATAACTCTTATTGGCCGCAGCAGACTGCCATGCTACCTTTACCTCATTGGCTTAAATTAATAACTTGTTACGTCGTCGTTGGCTAGATATAATGACTTATTTTGTAAATGGTCAAATGTAACCTAGCAACCCATTACAGTCAAACAGTTCGTAAGCAGTGGCTTAGATGTCAAGATTTTGAATATAGAAAGGCATTTTGGTAGTGATTTCTATTGTTCGTAGGCAAAACGAACAGTTTTCATAATATTGAAACCCGCCATTAGATATGCGCTGTTTCCCTAGAGAATGATAATTGAATTCTCTTTACATCGAGTAACCATTACAAGGCAATTCAACATTTCCTACCACTCAATTAATATACATAAATTAAATGTATATGTATTTTGATATAAAAGTTTTTATTTTAGGTTTATACACGTACTTAGTACCCCTGGTTAATCTCAATCTGAACTCATGTCGCTTAGTGACGACAATAATTTCCACAATGTCGCAAATTCAATTGCAAATTTCGGAAGAAAACAATATTTTCCCAAAATTTCAGGGCTTCGCACCGCCATGGTGGAAGCCGATGACTTCGCCAGTGGTACCTCCTCAAGAAGCACTAAGCTCATTCACGGAGGTGTCCGATACCTGCAGAAAGCCATCATGCAGTTGGATTACGACCAGTACAAAATGGTGAAGGAAGCGTTACATGAGAGAGCCAACATGCTGGAAGTTGCACCACATTTGACAAGGCCTTTACCTATTTTATTACCTGTTTATAAGTGAGTATATGAGTAAGTAAAATTTAGATTAATTGATGAAGTAATTAAAATAAGAATAGATAATATTGTGTAGGTGTCCTATAGATTTATCAGGATAAATAAAAGTTTAAGGCTCTTGCATACTAAAGGACTGGGCGGATTGTAAGCAATTTCAGACACGGTAGCGCAAAACCTTCAATAGAACGTAAGATACTCTTAATTGTGATGTTTCTACGATATAGGGATAGCTTCACATTTTAGTGTATTATGTAAATTTCAAAAAAAAATAAAAAATACACGATTTAATGTTTTTTCACGTTTTTGATTTATTCTTCTATTTGTTATTTGTAGCACCAGAAATCTGTTAATATATTTTTGCGGTTTGATATTTTTCCCGGAAATATATCGTCTACTTCTTGAGCTCTAGCAACTTTGGAATTTACCGTAAAATAAGATTATTTTTAATAAATAAAATTCATAAAATAATTTGAATTGATTTACCTAACATTAATTTCATATTAAATTCACAGATGGTGGCAAGTCCCCTACTTTTGGTTCGGTATCAAAATGTACGACTTAGTGGCTGGCGACAGAAACGTGAAAAGCTCATACTACCTGTCCAAGAAGAACACACTCGAATTATTCCCTATGTTGAAATCGGACAACTTGTGCGGTGGCATTGTGTATTACGACGGTATGTATAACTTTAATTCTTAGACCGTAACTCCTGATTTAAGAGATGGTAAGGCTGCAAACTGGACGGCAGTGAGAGTGACAGCTAAAGCGACAGTGGCGCGGGCAGCGATTTCCGCGACACGATAGAATTCATATATTCTATCGTGTCGCGGTTTCATACAAACACGTATTTAGTTTGTATGAAACCGCGACAAATCGCTCCGCTGCCCCCTGGCATCGAGAACGGTCCAGAATCCCCGCGTCGCTGTCGCTCTCGTTGTCGCTGCCGTCCAGTTTGCAGCCTTAGAATATTACGCATAGAGTAACTTAAATATAGAGCTATCACATTTTTATTTGTGTAATACAATAGAGTTGTAAAAACTGCAATAGCAGCGCACAACGGAAACTCGAAACTTTCTTCGCCCAATGCTCGTTTCGGCGAAAATAAAAATGTTATATCTCGCTTCGCATAAAGTTTTGCCTAACATTAAATATAGGCTAGGTAAGGTTAGTATTTAGGGTTAATTTTAATTAGCGCATCACCTATTGCAGGCAGCCTCTCCACATCAATACCAACAACATTTGTTCTACAACTTTTTAAAATTAAGTTTTTAAAATTTTAGTTTTCCCATACAAAAAATATTTATAGCCTCTGTTTAGAGGCGTGAATCATATACTTTGAGCGTAGGTATGCCACACACCTTACGCAGTAAAATATCACTTCAAAATAATAAGCAATCTTAAAAAATGTAGAGTAAGGAGCAAAAGTTTTTTTGTTTTTATTTTTTGTGTTATTTATCAATATTTGTAAAAAGTCGTAGAACAAATGTTGTTGGGATTAATGTGGAGAGGATGCCGGCAAGAGGTGACGCGTTCTACGTTATATTTAAAGTTGAAGGATTTCTTTATCTGAACTCGCTTATCTGAATTACCAATCGGGTTTGTATTTTTTTTGTGTACCTTCATATAAAATATTTTTATATATGTACATACAACATAACTTCACGCCTGTATCCCTTATGGGATAGGCAGAACACCAAAGACCATCTGATGTCGTGTTTACCGAATTCTTAGGTATTATAATGATGGATAGAGACTATTGCAGTGACAGGTAGTCAGCCTATCGCCCAAAAAAATGCCAGTAAAACCACTGTCTCTTCACTGACTTTTACAATATTCCCGGGAAGAGAAGCATGTTTTTCTTTCGCTCCCAGTCCAGCATGTTTTAATCAAAAAAAAAGATTTTAGAAATTAACGTTTTAGTTCTTTACCAATTATTTTTGGTTACCAATGATCCTTCTAATTCTTAATTGAAAATCAATCTATTTTCAAACAGGCCAACAAGACGACGCTAGAATGAATCTCGCCATTGCACTGACAGCTGCCCGACATGGCGCCACCATTGCCAATCACGTCAGTGTTACCAAACTACACAAAACCGCGGGAAAACTCTGCGGGGCTAGATTACGGGTAAGTTTCACTTCTGCAATACCTTATAGTTTATTTTGTGTACTATTTACCTCTTTCAAAGTTAAAGTTTCCGAATTTCTCTTAACTATTTAGATATATAAATGATTGAAATACTTAAATGTTAAAATCTACGATAGCTCTTGACATTTTTCTACTTAATATCTAAAGCTAAAAGCCCGCATAAAAAACAACTCATGACTTAAGCGTAGATTCTCTGAAAATTCCTACATTCAGAACTGCCAAAAATCTATGATTAAATTCAACTTGGGACCTTACTACATTGTAACTAGACTTAAATAGATCTCAGCATCACGACTTTCGCATTGACTTTTTACTTTTATTATTTAAGGATGAGTTGACCGGCAAAGAGTGGGATGTGAAAGCAAAGTGTATCATCAATGCCACCGGACCTTTCACAGACTCAATCAGGAAGATGGACGACCCTAAAATCAAAGAAATTTGCTGCCCGTCGTCTGGAGTACATATTGTATTGCCAGGATATTACAGGTAAATAGCCTTGTGTATTTATTAATAATTGAAAATCTTACAAACAACTTACAACCTTACTTGACTTTATTTGCGATATTACACCAATGCCATTATTGTGTGAAGATGTTTTCATTAATCTACCAGAATTTGCAAGTACGTTATATTTGATATATCTTTAGATACGGGATATTCAGAATGTTATTTATTTATTTTATGTTCACGATATTCAACAAAAAGCGATCAGCACTTCCAACAGTTCCAAAATGAGCAAAAATTTATAAAAAATGGTACCCACGTACTAAAATATCCCATTTCTAGGGTAGCAAGTACATATTTCAAATGTTAATAGGTGTAAAAGTTTTAAAACTTATATAATAATAGGTATTTTTACTTCCATAACCTAAATAGGTATTGAGTTGTATGAATTAAATAAAACACTTTTTAACCGGATTTAACGTCGCTCGTGACCACGGGGTCTGAAAAGACACCGAAACGTCGAGGTAAAAATTTAAAATGTAAATACGGTTAAAAAGTGTTTTATTTAATAGTATGAATAGCGAAAACTTAAGACAATATTGAGTTGTATGAAATTAGTCAAAATGCATTTCCGTTACTTCGCGGATAAGGTTACAATTATTGTAATTATGCAGTACTGAGAGCAAAAGAAAAATATAAAACCACCAGCTGCTTCTCTTCCCGGGCATTCTGTAAAAGTCAGTTAAGGGACGGAGGTTTTATTGGCATTTTTGTGGGCGATTATCTGACCCCCTGTCATTGCTATAGTCTCTACATCATTATAATACCTCCAAAGTCAAACGTGAAATCAGACGGTCTTATAACCTCCGGTGGTCTGCCTTCCCCATAGCTAAGGGATACAGGCGTGAAGTTATGTGTGCATAAATGAACCGTATATTAAACCCATCCACAGCCCTGAGCACATGGGTCTCCTAGACCCCGCGACCTCCGACGGCCGCGTCATCTTCTTCCTCCCGTGGCTGAAGGGCACCATCGCTGGTACCACAGACCTTCCCTGTCAAGTCACTCACAACCCCAAGCCGACGGAAGACGAGATCCAGTTCATCCTCACTGAAGTCAAGAACTACCTCAATCCTGATGTTGAAGGTTGGAAGTTTTGTTGATAAGACACTTTTATAAATTAGTTTGTCAAATGACATCATATGACATTACTGCAGCGGCCGAGGCAAAAAAGGCATTGATGGACGAGCGTGTGAATGTGGGCCGAGGCGAAGCTGAGCCACACATACGTAAGTCCATCAATGCCTAGCTGCAGCCAAGGCTTGTATAGTACTTTTCTCAAACCGTAAGTACTTTTCTTCAGGCAAACGCGGACAAACATACATACATTCTTACAGGTCAAACTGAGAACCTCCTTTTTTGAATTCGGTTAATAAAATCAATGACGAAATTGACGAACAACTAATAACAATAGTTTTTTACGCGCCAAAGTATTTTTTTCTATGTGCAAGCCAGTTCGAAATTTACATTAAACCTTTGATAAGTTACCTCTTTGGTCGCCATGTTTCGGAGTAGAAGATCGTTCCATTTTTAAATTACACGACAAATATAATTTTACAAAGTATTTTATTTGGCCGCTAAACACGAAAGTTGTGGATTTTCGTACAACTATTGCCAACCGCTACTCGACCTGTCAACAAATTCGATTTATCTCAATCAAAATATTAATTTGTAATTATTATAAAATCAAAATAATGCTGAACTTCCAAGACTCTTTGAGAAAAAAAAAATTATGTGATTTTTATCGTGTTTGCAGGATTTGGTTTGCTAATTATTTCAATTTCAGTTGGACGTGCCCTAGTATTTATGGGCTAAGTAGGTTTTTGAATGTTAAGTAAATAAACGTGAAAAAAGTTAGTGACTTTAAACTGTGGGATTTTCCCACATGCCTCAATTGGACAGAAAAATATTAAAGTACTCAGCTGTCACATATTTAGAATTTCTGCAGATGTCTTCCAAATAACAAACAATTTAATAATTTTTCAGTTCGCCGAGGTGACGTCCTCTCCGCCTGGTCAGGCATCAGGCCGCTGGTCTCCGACCCCAACAAACCTGACACCCAATCTCTGGCCCGCAACCACATCGTCCATGTGTCTCCCTCAGGACTGGTCACTATCGCCGGAGGAAAGTGGACCACTTACAGAGCAATGGCTTATGAAACCATTGATGCTGCTATTGAGAGTAAGTATAATTGTGCTTTAGGCAATAACAATAGTTCAGAAGCCTATAATGGTTTAGGGTTAAGAAAGTTGAAGAATTGATAAGTAGTGCATTTAAACTTACTTAAAATTAAACTGGAAGTACGTAAGCTAGAGTAAGAATTATCTAATTTATGGAAACACAAACTTTTCATCCGCCCGCCACCGTCGCCGCTGAGTTTCTCCCCAAAGCTTTTAATAAGATGATCCAAACTATAGAGGTTGACTGGTGGACCATTTTCGAAATTCCAGTAGGTACGTGACAGTTTGAGACATACATGAAGAGAAAATATAATTAAAAAATAAATATTAATTATTTACTAAGTAAACTTAACCGAAACCTACAGAATTCAATAGATGCGTAATGCAATAGATACTTAGCGGGTGGTGATTTGCGTGTGGCGGGAACACTGCTGTGTGCGTGTTGACTGAGGCAGCGCGTCGGGAAAAGTGTAGTAAGGTCTCTTTATTTATTAATAGGGATTTCTAGTGAAATATTAAATACCTTCTTTTGTTTCATAATTAGGATCAGAATCGAGTTCAGAGTGCTCTCTTTCAGTATCTTAAATTTGTCACCGGCCACCCTGTACATTAAGTATTGAAATGAAAACTGATTTGAATTACTAATAGTAGGAACCTGTTAAATTAGGAACTATTTTTTGTACACTTAGCGGTTTTAAGCTATTGCATAGCTTCTATCGCGGGCCTTGAGCGTGGGGACCGAATCCAGAAATTCCATAACGAAAAAAACCTAACACCCCCCACTCCGACCGGTGATACACAGCGGTGATACTTTGATTTCATAACTTTACATGCGGGCTTTAATAAACAATCAGCGCTATCTACTAGGAAATTGTGGAACTTCATATTAGATCAAACATTACTGCATTAATAAAATAAATAATTATAATTGCATAAGTTGATAAAAAATGCAATAGCTTTACCGCGGCAGTCTCCGAGTGCCACACGTCTTTTTTTTTTTATTAAATAAAGTCTCGGAAAATTTTACTTTTCCAACATTTTTTAGTTAATAGATGGATGAGGAACGACACCAATTAGAAGCATCAAGTTTTAGTTTGTCTTGTAAAGTTTTATTTAAATATAAGTAGTGTCTAGTTACGTTATTTATAAGTAATAATTTTCAGCTGCAAACCTGAAGCCATTGTACAGAGAATGTCAAACTGATGGATTCCTAATAGAAGGTGCTCATGGCTGGACTCCTACTATGTACATTAGATTAGTGCAAGATTTCGGTTTAGAAATGGAGGTAAGGATATTGTTAATTTAGGTATATTTTTGGTATGTGATGCAAGTAAAAATAGTGCTAATAGTATTCCCATTAACTAAAATGTAACTTTAAACACTTCAATAATATACCTACATCACATTGAAGCCATTCATTAAAATATTTGTCGTTTGGATTTGACAAGTTAATACTTTAACATCAGTGTTCTTCAAATTCATCTACTGCAATAGAGACCAACATTATTGATTTAGTAAACTTTTACAATTTAAAATTTATTCTTACATTCTAACAGTGTTCTCTTTTGCTACAGGTAGCACAGCACTTAGCTAAATCCTATGGCGATCGTGCGTTTGCTGTAGCAAAGATGGCCGCGATGACAGGAAAGAGATGGCCAATTATCGGCAAGAAAATGCACCCAGAATTTCCCTACATCGACGCGGAAATCAGGTAGGACACCCCATAATTATAAGACAATTTACTCGAATTATTTCTACTCTATCAAATCGCTCCTATTGCCTCTCTCACTTGAGAACCTTGTATCGCCATTACTGTAAAAGAAATAGTTAGTGAAAACCTTAAATAAATCTTTGTGAGCTGTGAATGGTTGGTTGAAAACAGCAATATTACTTTTTGGCAATAGAATTGTTGGTAGAATATGTAGTTTCAGTCATCAACGGCCTGTAGAGGTTCACTGCTGGATATAAGCCTCCACAAAGTTATTCACGTCCAGCGTTTACCGGTGACTTTGACTAGACCGCCGGTACACTGTGCGGGGGCCTACCTACGCTGCGTCTCCCAGTACACGGCCGCCACTGAGAACTTTCCTGCCCCCAGCGGCCATCTGTTCTGCGAGCTATGTGCCCTGCCCATTGCCACTTCATATTTGCAATCCTTCTAGCTGTGTCTGTGACTTCGGTTCGCCTGCGAATCTCTTCATTGTTGATTCGATCTCGCAGGGTAACTCTGAGCATAGCCCTTTCCATTGCCCGCCCAGCCTAGTTTACCCCTAAATATTACCGCTTCTGTGACTATCGCAATACTATGAAAGTTAACTCGGAACTGTACTTAGGATTTTTGTCAGATGTAGCCTTTGAATTTCATTAAAACCGGGAAAAGAAAACTCGCGACTCCAAATTCAAAACACCAAAACAATAATAATACACGGGCTTGAAGTCGTCGTAGATCGATCGATAATGCAACGCTCTGTGAGGTAGGTATAAGGATGGGTGAACGCCGACCATTTATTTCTTATGACGGCGATTTCCGTGCTTCGGAGGGCTTGTTAAGCAGACGGAGCTGTATATTTGTATACATTAGTCGTTAGAGTTTTTTAGAAGCCATTTCGGCGCCCTGAAAAATTAAACATCCACCAACCAGCACTGGGCCAGCTTGGTGATTTACGACCTAAACCTCCTCGTCACTCAGGGGAACGACTCATAGCCCTGCAGTGGGTTCAATACAAAGAGTTTTGATGATGACGAATTTCCACCTTTCTTTCCCAGATACGGCGTCCGTGAGTACGCTTGCACAGCTATCGACATGATAGCGCGGCGGCTGCGGCTCGCGTTCCTCAACGTGCAAGCGGCCGCGGAGGCTCTGCCCGGCATTGTCGACATCATGGCCGAGGAGCTCAAGTGGAGCGACGCCGAGAAACAGGTCAGTTACATACACATTCACAACTTCTCGCCAGTATTTCTTACGGGTTATGCAGAATACTAGAGGTTATAAAAGCATCTGATTTGACAAACTTGGAAGTATTATAATGATGGAGAGAGACAATTGTAGTCATAGGGGGACAGCGTATCGCCCAAAAAAACGCTAATAAAACCTCTGTCCCTCACCTAACTTTAACAGTATACCCGGGGAGAGAAGCAGCTGGAACATTCTATGTTTTTCTTTTGCTCCCAGTCCAAGATGGAAGCTACAGGTCAGTTATTGCAATATTATTGCCGACACATTAACATTTAGCATTAAAGTGCATTCGTTGTAAATTGTTTTATAAAAGATGACTGCTGTTGAGTTTTTGCATTTCCTTCTCAACATATCGACTTTCTGAAATGGTCAAGTGGTGATAGATTCTTCGGTCGCTATTCGCATCGCAGCCGCAAAGCCGTTCAAGCCACAACAAATAACCTGATCACGCGTAGCTTCAACCTCGTACGCTTTCAGAATCACGGCCACTATTTCAAGAGACTGAGAAGAAGAAGCAAAATATAAGTAAAAATAATACATCTTCCACTATATCATTTCCAGAAACAAATCAAAACGGCCAACGACTTCCTCGCTAACGAGATGGGTCAAATGGTGAACCGTGCAAGTCGCGACAAGATCCCTATTAACCTCAGCAAGGAAGAGATCCAGACCTACATCAAAAGGTTCCAGATCATTGACGTGGACAGGAAGGGATTCGTCTCTATCAATGATATTAGAAGAAGTCTGAAGGTAATGGGTTTAGTCATTTGTATGTGAGGTCTTTTTATAGTCACGTTCCTATCCATGTTCATCCATATTCAATTTAGAATCTTAATGGTCGATCTTAGATTCAAATCAGCAGGTTTATTGTATGATGAGCGTGATAATCAAATCCAGATTTCAATTGTCTGTGGAAACGTCTTGGTTTGAAGATTCAACTGTTAGTTGGATTTCTGTGACTCATCAATTGCTTTCAGGTATAGATCTTGCGATCTACGAGTGTCCAATCTGTATACCTACGTTATCTCGCTCGCTACTGACCGCTCCATCGTGTAGGCACACTAACGAGAATGTGAATTTACGATTACAGCCAAAAATAAAAGCCTCGCGTGCTCGTAGATTGCAAGATCTATATCAAATTATTCAAACCAAAATAAAAAAAAGCTACTTTTCTACTTTCCGCTCTGTAAAAAGGGCTATAATAGAATTATGCCCGTCTGCACTAAACTTAGATAGCTTCTAAGTTGATACTTAAGTTTCTAGCACGTGCTAAGGAACAAAAATTGCGTTACTTAGGTCAATGCAGAGTAAGTCAATGATTACTTATATGTGACTTAGTTTAAGCATGTCATAACTAAGTTTGTGCTAAGTAGAGTTAAGTGCAGACGGTCATAAACAAACTACCCGACAAGTTTTAAGTTTCAACAAAAAGTTTTACTTAGTACTACCTATGTTGAAAAATATTGATATAGGATTTATCTATGAAGTTTTTTTTAACAGATAGTAAGCCCGCGTTTCTATCTCACCTGATGGTTACAGAAAATTAGGTTGAAAATGACAGCGCAAAGAACTGGCTCTTTTTAAAGTATTGACACAACAGATCACTTAATATGATTGATTTCACAGCAGATTTTATAAGAAGGGCGGTCGCTAGCCAGGCGTATTCTGACGGGATCCTACCATCAAATAAAATTATCAAAGCTTCATCGTTTTAATTTACTTTACTATTTTATTCTAATAAAAATGATTGTCTCTACTTACATTGAAAAAAGTAAAATTACTTTATAAATCTCTCAGGCTGGGTATGCTGTACTAATTATAACGAAAAGGAACTTTTAAATGATTCTTTTTAAACATTCATAAAGCTGACTTTTTAGCACATCCTGTGGAAATATGTATTGATAAAGAAAAATATTTAAGATAGCCCCAACACCTACACCAATACCTTCTTTAATGTTACTACGCATGTTTATTTTTCTATGAAACCAATGTTATAGAGTATGGGTTTGAAGCCAACTGAAGACGAAATTCGATCGATTCTATCCGAAATCGACGTAACATACAACGGACAGATGGAAATACAAGATTATCTACAGGTAGACGCTACATGTCGACAGTCGATCGCTTCATGTCGACAACCGATCGCTTTTGGCACGGGCTGGGCTGTGTTCGGAATGTTTGTCCGGGTATCTAGGTTATGAGGAATTGGGGCGACATTTCGAATTTAGAATAGTTTTCAATGTTTGTAGAGCTGAATGAAATCTATTTTTTGTTCAAAAACCAAATTGTAAAAACTTTCTTTATACTTATATCAAAATAGTCTATCTCTCTCTCTGTGTTTTCGTCTATCATTTGTTGCCTTTAGAAATTTTCATACAGCTCTACATTTAATTATGTTCTTAAATGCATTAAATTAACACTGTGATATTTTGTTTTATGTAAAATCGGTATTTTTTTTAATTGGTATCACTTCCGCTAATTGAATGCATTTAAGAAGTGTCCATCTCACACAGTGTATGTCCAAAGCTATGACCTATCGGTGTTTACAGCATTACGGCGAAGAAGTCACAGGCGAGCAGTTGCACGAGATTCTCAAAGAAATTGACACTAACATGAACGGGCAGGTCGAGCTCGACGAATATTTGCAGGTCGGCAGGCTGCGTTCATATAGGATTTATACTGCCTTTGTTTTTTTTTATATTTTGAATTTCGAAACAAACTTTTCCTTTTTTTTTGCTTGATATTTTTTTTTTTACTTTTTAATGCGTGACCTCTTATAACAGTTATGCAGTCTGGTCTTTGTAAATACTTATGACCTTCGTAGATATTCCTATTGATTTATCAATGATTATTTTTTGCATGGTTAGTTCTATATTTGAAGTTCTTATAAACTCTTTAATGCGTGACTTCTTATGACAGTTACTTATGTAGCTAGGTATTAGTAAATATGACTTATAGGTACCTACCTAAATACAGTAGAATCCGTTTATTATGACTCCGCTTATATTGACCAACCGCTCATTATGACGTATTTACACAGTGAAGTTTGGTTTTCTTATAAATTATATAACTAAGTCGGATATAATGACTTCGCCTATAGTGACATATCGCTTATTGTGACCCTATTTTATCAAATTTTGTCCGCTTATAGTGTTAGTATGATTTCTAACACCTTTGGGTGGTTCGGGAGAGTCACGTTATACCCAGACTTTCGGCGCGTAAAAGGATTTTTTGATTTGAGTCTCAGAGCGTTTTTTTATTTACTTATTGAGTCTACTTATTAATATCTACTTTGATTTATCTATATTTTATTCCTTTCTATTAAAATAAATCACATACTAACTTAAACAGTTTATTTATTCTTGCAGTACCTATGCTTTGTATGACGTCCGTTTAGTATGACTTGTTTCTTATTTCCCTTCGATGTCATTATAAACGGATTCCACTGTGTCTACCTTTGTATATTTATTGTATTATATTATTAAGTATTTGCATGATTCTATATTTGAATTTCTGGATAACTTTTAATCGACGGGCTTCTATTATAACGGTCAGGTCCTTGTAAATAGAACTTACTCATATATCTAAATATGTACCTGCGTATTTTGTTGAGTTATCGTTTTATAATGTTTTCGGTCCGAGTGTGGATTCTTTGGTATTTGGATCTATATGACTTGTTGCATGATATTTTATTGCACTTTTTATAACAGTGTCTCATTTGCATGCAAATAACTACACTTATTATTATTGTTTTACTTGAATATTGCATGTCTGTTTCAAATTAATTACTTGTGCACACGTGAAACTAGTGAAAGCTTCTACTAAATTATTTAACCGTGAGGCTTGGCTTTCTTCTACTAATGATAAAGTTATTAAATAGTTACCTTATGACTTTACTTTAAAATCTTCTAAAAATATATACAGGGTTGATTTGTAGTCACCAGCCAAATTTAATTGTTAGTTTCTTTGATACGATACAAACGAACCTGCATATTTATTTTATCGTCGCTCAGTACAATAAAGTAGAAATATGGAACCACGAACTTTTAAAAAAGTAGTCGCTGTTGATGAACATAGCTACTACGAAGCGGCATTTCATAGTTGCCTTTATTTTAATGGTAATTTAGAGTGACCATGGTTTGCTTACTATGTTAGCGGATATATTTATTTCTTTGTAAAAAAAATACCTACTTTTTTTGCAAAAATCGTTTCTATAAATGACTTAAGGTACTTGAAATACTTATTGTGTAAAAAAATGTTGGCTGGTGACTACAAATGAACCCTATATATAAGTAATTTATTTATATTCAATTTTTTTTCTATACATAAAGTCTCTACAATACATTAGGTGATTGCATATTTACAAAGTTTTCCCTTACGCTGCCCTTTTGAAATAAATTAAAATCATTATTCAAACGCGATTTTTAAAATTAAACTTTGTTTTTTTTAATTTTTAATTTCAATATTACGACTCTACAATCACTATTAATTCTAATTTCTTTACTAAAAAAATAAATCCGCAACAGATGATGTCAGCCGTGAAATCTGGCCACGTGGCGTACTCCCGGTTCGCGCGAATGGCTGAAATGGAGGAGGAGCATCATGAGAAGGAGTCTATCAACAAGAAGATCACGGTCGAGAGGAGCGGCGGTGGACTGTAAGGGTAAGATAATAAAATAATTAAAAAAAAACCCTAGACAATCACACCAGCTACACGGCCTCAAAGTAAGCAAATGTGTTATGAGATACCATGTAACGATCTAGGGGAGAACCTAAAATATGAAATACATGTATATAAATATAAATAAATAAATAAAAAAATATTTCTGATACTCACACAACATTATCTAGCCCAAATTAAGTTTCTTAAAGAACTTGTGCTATGGATACTAGATAACTGATATACTTAAGAAATATATAAACATACATATTGAATAAATACATATTTTTTATTAGAATAAACTTAAATAAACATACAAACATCCATGACTTGACGGCTAATATCTGTGTTCCGCCGGGATTCGAACCCAGGACCTCTAGCATAGAAGGCAATGTATGTTACCACTACACCAGCCGGTCGTCATATAGATAAACACACCCGGACCCGGAACATGTTTTTACTTGTCCCGTGCTGAAATCGAACCCGCAACCACTGGTGTCTGAGGCAGATAGGTTTACCCTCGCCAAGTGATCTTCAGAAGATACATACATAACACATACATCACACCTCTAGATATCCCTTATGATGTAGACAGAACACCAGAGGCTATTAAACCATCTGATGTTACGTCTGACAAATTAAGAGGTATTATAATGATGGAGAGAGACTATTGCAGTGACATGAGCCTATCGCCCATAAAAACGCCAATAAAACCTCTGTCCTTAACTGATTCTAACAGTACCTACCTGCCCGGGAAACATTCTATGTTTTTATTAACCGAATTCATTTTGCTCCCAGTCCACCATGGAAGGAAGTAAGGACAAGATATTAATAGATAATCCATACTACCGATTATCGACTGGTTCAGAAGTCAGAAGTAACGACTGGTTTTTATGGTGGTTTTTAAGTCTGTCAAATATTACACTCATGTTTCACAAAAAATGGCATATGTTAAGCATAATGGCATTTGATGGTCTCCGTGTTGCAGTAGTCTAGACTAGACGCTAGTACCTACCACGCCAATCGTGAGGTCGCGGGTTCGATTCCCGCACAAAACAAAAAGTAATCACATTAGGTAGCTATAATAATACGCAAGTTTTAATTCATATATTTTTTTGTTTCAGATAAAAACTCAACGCAACAACGTAGATCTAAGTTTATTGTTGAATATTTTACACCAATATCAAGTATTATTTGTTACCCAACTTTGTCATAGAACAATTGCAGTATCAACTTATTTAAAATAATAATTTATTGTAAAACAAAAGATTTTTTGGAAAATTATCGCGATATTGCACAATTTGTAACACTTATTTATTTATAAGTGTACATAGGTAGTAAGTATTTAATTGTTCAAACTAGTTTATTTTCAAGTATACATACATATAGAATAATCAATTATACCAATAAAATGGGGTTCTCTCGATATTTCTATAAATAAAATTTCTCTTATGTCAAATTTAAAAATTTAAATTTTGTGACTTTTAGAGAAAATCAAACAACGCTCATCGACCCTGTAATTTATTTTAATTCCTGTATCCAATTTAAATTATTTATTGTACATAATTCAAGTACTTACACGCAACTTTGTATGTGTTATTTGTGCAATTATATTGTTTTCAATCCATTGTGTTTTTGATTTCAACCTACTACTCAAACTTGCTTACTTTCGCAACTTGTCGGCGGCAACACGCGCGGGCGCATGTTGCCGGCATGATCCTTTTAATATAGCCCGCCGGCAAATGTTACGGCACAGACATACATCTACATAGATAACGCAAGTGTCACGATTTGTATTGAAACCAAGCGTGCCGACTTTTTAACACCTACTGTGACGTCACAGCTAGTAAGTGTTGGGAAATACAAACCGATTCAAAGACCGCCGATGAAATTGATTATTCAGAACGATGTCGACACAGTACAAATATGTACAAGTAATTCAACTCGGCCGCATCTTTGTAATAAATGCCTACTGCGCCGCGGTCCGTTCACATGTGGTAAAGCTGCCCGCCTTCAGCACTTAAATTACATTAGCTTTGTGTTTACTTCCATTTAGTTTTGTGACTGCAAATATTTTTTTTTATATGAACAAATAAAATACTTTGTGAATTGAATAGGAAGTGTTCAACAAAAATACGTTTTATGTCAAAAACCATGTTTACGTTTGAATAACAAAGCGGTCTTATAAATTAGCGACCGAAAAATACTTGCGCCTCGACTGAGACGTACGAAAAGATGTATTAATAAATTTTAAAGCATAAACAATCCGCATATTAACGTAAAGCTCAATCAACAATTGTTTCGGTATGCATACACTCGCGACTGGCCGCATGCCCAGCGCATGCCGAGATCGAGCCGCGTAGGTATAGCTCGCGTTTCGTCCGTTTGTATGAATTTGTATTACTGTAGATATCTATACTGTGATGTCGATATTGTGATATTGATTTTCTAACAGACATACATACGCGTGGACTGAATCTAGCGGCGATCGCGACCAACGGTTCGGAGACGCGAAGTACATACATTTGCGTTAGCTATGTAGATGTAAGTCTGTGGTTGCCGATATAGGTCGGCGGCGGCCCGGCGCGGGCTCAGTGTGTTACACTTTATTACACCAAAGACAGAGTCGTTGTTGCATTAGAAAATGACCTATCTTTAATAGTAACTGAATTTTGGCTACACAATTCTCTGTAAATAAATAAATATTTCAAACATTCACACTACATTATATGTATGTAGGTATAGCCGGAATTAAGTTAAGAATTAATGTTAGGGTTACTCATACGTATAACAGATAAACAGACTCAAGAAATAAGACCAAATATTAAATTTAAATTAAAATATGTATAAACATCCATGACTTGACGGCTAATATTGTGTTCCTCGCACGAATATCCTCCCCACCGGCATTCGACTCCAAGTACAGAAGGTACTTTCAATTACAAAAGTATTTCAGTAATTCATAAGATCTATAATGTATAGAAAATAAAAAAGTTTCAATAAAAGAGTATCTAACTCTTTCTAGGATTTTTACTTATAAGTATTTTATAAGCTTCGCCATGTATCGAATTCGTTACCCTCATGGGTGACGACAACGGTAGGTAGGTACTGAAGGCAGCACATCAAGCGTTACAATCTGTCAAAAAAATTAGTAGAATCTGAACTCTATGCTTTCGACATTAAGTTAAAATTGGTTGGGGAAAATTGACAGGCAATGTAAAGGTTGATCTGCTGCCTTCTGTACTGACTCGACCGAAGATGTTTTTTGTAAGGATTATAAGCAACCCCATTATTAGCGGGGCTAGCATATACACCATACAGTGGCATACAACGATAAATCGGACCTTTTTATCGGTATTTTCTTAGAATATTGCACTCAAAGTAGGTATTTATTTTTTTAGAATATCGCGGCATTGGTTCTGCGTGCTTAATCATGGTGTCGAATCGAGTAATTCTATTATTTCCCATTATGGTGCGATGTTAGCTAACAATATAGGAAAATTTATCTTGTTTATTCGAGACTTTTTTGATAGTCGCATTCTAGCCCTGCAGACACCTACAGGTAGGTAATTATAATAATAATAAATAATAAAATAAAATTTCTGACACTCACACAACATTATTTAGCCCAAATTAAGTTTCTTAAAGAACTTGTGTTATGGATAGGTACTAGATAACTGATATACTTAAGAAATATATAAACATACATATTAAATAAATACATATTTTTTATTAGAATAAACTTAAATAAACATATAAACATCCATGACTTGACGACTAATATCTGTGTTCATCACACAAATATCCGCCGCCGCCGGGATTCGAACCCAGGACCTCTGGCATAGAAGGCAATATATGTTACCGCTACACCAGCCGGTCGGTAATTTTTGAGTAAAATATTTTTTTTAAACTGCTGAAACGCTGTAGGAATCTTAAAAGCGATATTTGACGATAGATAACAGTACTATTGGATTTAATTTAATATTCCACAGTTATTAATTATAGGTATAACTATTATGATTGTGGTACAGCTAAAATACTGAGTCATAATTTGTAAATCTCGGCAACTTTTAGGAGTGAAATGATACGTTACTGAAACTATCACCTGCACTATAGTAGGTACTTACTGCACAAACATGACACACCCTACTATCCTTCCACTAAAAAAATACAGTTACTTACCTAGTGTACTGTAGATTAAAATTTTGTGCAGACGATTTTCATCCTTTTGTACTACGTCAATTGGGGTTTTTAAAATAAAGATTAAGTTTAAAATTAAGTATTTAAAAGCTAGACTTCGGTATTGTCCACAGTTCATGTTCTGCTGCCGTACTTACCGTAATTACCTCTGAAAAATTTTGAATAATCTGAAACTTGTTATAGAAATATTAAGTACCTAAGAGTGTGCAGTAGGTAGATAACTATGTGTGTATTTGCTTTAATTAAGTACCTTTAAAGTAATTTAAATTTCTTCCATCCTGGTCTGGGAGCAAAGAAAAAACATAGAATGTGCCAGCTGCTTCTCTTCCCGGGCATACTGTAAGTCAGTTAAGGAACAAAGGTATTATTGGAGGTTTTTCTGTGGGCAATAGGCTGACCCCTGTCACTGCAATAGTCTCTCTCCGCCGTTATAATGCCTCCAAATTTGTCAAACGTGACATCAGATGGTTTTATAACCTCTGGTGTTCTGCCTACCCCATAAAGGATACAGGCGTGAAGTTATATATGTAACAGCCAGTTCACACATGGTTCGTTTCACTGGATACGTTTTACCGAATACGTTTTTTTTTCATCGATGGCGTACCTATGGAGTTGTATCAGCGACTTCATATATGGCACAGTATTCAGTATACGTATTTACGGTACAAAAACGTATCCAGTAAAACGTAGGTATCCAGTAAAACAGATCATGTGTGAACGGGCTGTACCTACCTAAGTAATTTGAATACCGCAGATTCTTCTAACTACTCAGGTACCTACCTACTTCCTTACTTAATATTTTTTTAGCAATAATTTCTTCATTGGATTACAAGCCTACATGCTATTTTTATAAATGCATGATATAAAATGAGTAAAAGGAGAGTCTGAAAATACAAATCGCATGATCAGACCAGAATTGATCTTCTCCTCTCGTTGCATGATTTACGAAGATTTTGTCAGCGAAAAGTTGGCGTCATAATGACCGGAAAACTTCGTAAGTATAATTCCTTTGGTGGTCAAAAAATGTAGGTTCTCGATTTTATGTTTTCACTTTTTTTTACACGAAAAATACCTACATAATCATTTGGAGAAAAGTAGATACGGTTTTAGTCAATGTATCTCCAAAAAGATCATTTTTGTTTTATAAAACAACATGTAGCTTCTGTTAGGATTCATATTGAAACAATTTTATATTTGTTTAGTGATGACATAGTAAACATCTATCCAAAACTGAAAAGTGAAAACTAAAGCGAAATCGGACCATGACTTTTTTCACAATCGATGTTTGAAGGAGTAAAACTGGATTTTCAGAAAAGAAAAGGAGAAAACCGAAATATTTAAAAATGGTACACTTTAGAATTTAGAAGTACATGATTTGGGTTCAAATTATGGCAAATGACCTTTCATATATCACCTTAAAAGATCCCGGTCTTATTACGAAGAAGTGGTATACTATAAATAACGCCATCTGTATTGCTTCTTTCATAACTTTTTGAGAACAAAACTTTTGGTGCTTTCATTTTACTTTTGTATAAATAAAAGAGATGGCGTTTACTGTTTCTTCTAATGAATTTTTCGTAATACGGTGAATCGATGATTTCTTGAACCACCGAGTACAAGAACCTGACTTGCACAAAACATTAGACAGACAAATATAATTTTTTTCTTTAGGTTGGGAATACAAGTTTATTTTTATTTTTCTGTTCTATTTTCTCTTTGGTTATACAGGATGCATGCATTTAAAACAATACATTATTATATTTTAAGATTATATCGGGAACCCATTCCAAAGTATATTTTTAATATCAATACGATAATAAGGAAGGTCCGATTTTTTATGAAATTATACGATAGTGCCGACAGATTTTCCACGTGCTTTTATGGAAAAAAATCACGATTAGGTTTTGGCGCGAAAAGCCCAATATTGTGTTTATACTCTCGCAGCGTCTCGTGTAGGGCGGTGGTTACGCCCCCACAAACTTCATTCTGACGCGGGCGGGCGGTGGGTGGCCAAGCCTCTTCCGCGTGGTGCTACTTCGATTGCCGTCGATATTTTCTCCAAAAACAATTCAAACAGGATTATAGGTTTAAATAATCTTGTAAATATTTTGAGAATTATCAGATGCCTGAGGTGTCTAATAAAAAATATTTCAATTTCAAGGCCAGTTTAGATGTGGACATTGTTTGGTACTATTTAGGTCTGTGAATTCAAAAAATAGACAGTTTGGTTTTTGGTATTAAAATATTGTTTTTTTTAATGTGTCCCCTTGATATGGGTAGCTAGGGATTTCGTAAAATAGAAAAAATTTCTTGTCTCTGGTTGTAGGTCATTGAGAGTAGGTTAATTCATAAATAAAAAGTATGTAAGCAGATTTCAATGGGTTTCATTTCATTATAATCTGAGTTGAGTCGTTGTTTCGATGTCTTCATAGACATCATGGTCACGATAACATAGGTAAAGTCGTTTTCAAAAAAGATGTCCCGTGCATTGCTCTTATGTCAAACACATAGGGTGTATTATCGCTCAAATCACTGGACTTCTTTCATGAAAAGGACTCAATTTAATGATTTAAGTGACAGGCGTCAGGTCGATATCAAGACTAAAGAGGTATTGCAGCTTGTTGGATTATGTTGTGTCAGCTTCCAACTGTCTATAGCTATTGTATTAGGGATTTTTATACGGCTATTCAACACCTCAAAGTTCAAAGGAAAAACAGCAAATCCATTATAAGATCAGGCTCCCTTTGACCTAGAATTACTTATAAGAAATAAAGGAGTAGTAAAATTTGAATAATTAGTCAAACTCTGAAAATTTGGAATTTATAGTTAAGTATGTTTATCACAAAAATATATAAGTATATTTAACCGGGCATTAACAACAAAATCGAAAAGTAAGGGACTCACATGGACTCGTTCGTTTCCCGTGATGGTTGAATGATTTACATTATAAGTTGGTACGGACGGAACCTTTGGTGCGAGGGTCCGATTCACGGCCGGTTTCCTTAAATCTCCAATTATCCAGGGTACTATTACATACCTATACCTACCTATAAGTATTTCATTTAGATACAACTTAAATAAAATGGTGGAACTTGTCCATGGGAATGATCAAAATCTTCAGGATTTTTTGTTCTTGCCTTCTGTAATATCAGCTAGGTATGTGTTCTGTAACGGGGATTGAAATGAAAAAAATGACATTTATAGGTAGGTATAGCTTGTTATATTGACTGTAATTTTTTTGAATTAACTGTTGATACCTAGATCACGACAGAATAATCTTCTCTGAATCTGTAAATAGTCTTAATACTTACATAAACTTTATACCTACCTAGCTATTCAAATATTAAATCTCAATTATACTCTGGCTAATGAAAGTAGAGACTGGAAAAACCTGGCGAATTCAATAAAAAAAGCATCACACTAGCCCCGCCCTTAGTACCTAATAAATGGAAAAAACAAACTTGATAAGTACTTGATTATTTTTTTTATAAAATTATCGTAACTGTCCTACTTTTTAATAAGAAGTACTTATATTATTAAAATGATAGGCAACTAGTATTAATCAGGTTTAAAAATAAAACAACAAAATACGATAATTATTTTTATTCATTGTAATCAAAATCTGAATCCAGCAATTCGAAATGTAATAAATCGCCAGATTCAATGGTACCTATCCTTCCCAACATTAATTATGAAACAATCAAAAAATATTTTTTTATTAATTTTCAAATACGGAAATTCCAAAATCTCAATTACCAAAACCACCAACAACCGTTCGATTAAAGACAGTGACACCAGAAAAACGACTTTGACATTCATGCTAGTACTGCAATAAAAAACTTTGCAAAAACTCCCAGTGTCTACTTTCGTTAGCCAGACTCTAATCTAAGCAATAATTTTGAAATTTAAGTTCTTAAGAGAGGATCAGAGGACCTTGTAAACGTACATCATAATAGGTTGGGGAAAAAGTCTTTTCGCATTATAGTATGTATGAACTTGTAATAAAATCTCTTTGGCTATAGTATTTGTATCTGGCTGGTTTTGGTATCATTGAAAGTTAAAATTTTAAGAACATAATTCCAAATTCAAATTAGAAAAATGTGTGATTTTCATTTGTTTTTCGTACTGACAAGATGAGTGAATCTAATGAAGAAATTCGATACATTTTAAAATTTTACTACAAAAAAGGTAAAAATGCAACGCAAGCCGCGAAAAAAAATTACGATGTTTATGGACCTAGTGCAGTGTCTGTGAGAGTAGCACAAATTTGGTTTAAGCGTTTTCAATCCGGAAATTTTGATGTCAAAGATGCACCTCGCTCTGGTCGCCCTATTACGGATAAAATGGATGCCATTTTTGAAAAAATGGAGCAAGAACCACAAATCAGTAGTTACGACGTAACTGAAGAACTGGGAATTGACCACAAAACAGTTTTGGCGCATTTGAAAAAAGCTGGGTACACAAAAAAGCTCGATATTTGGGTACCTCACGAGCTCACTGAAAGAAAACTAATGAACCGTGTACTCATTTGTGATTCTTTATTACGACGTAACGAAACCGAATCATTTTTGAAGAAGCTGATAACTGGTGATGAAAAGTGGATCATGTACGACAAGAACGTGCGAAAAAGGTCGTGGTCAAAGGCCGGTCAGGCTTCACAGACTGTGGCGAAACCCGGGTTAACTCGCAATAAGGTGATGTTGTGTGTGTGGTGGGATTGGAAGGGCATCATTCATTATGAGCTGTTACCACCGGGCAGGACTATCGATTCTGAACTCTACTGCGAACAACTTATGAGATTAAAACAAGAAGTTGAGAGAAAGCGGCCGGAATTGATCAAGAACAGAAGGGGTGTGGTGTTTCATCATGATAACGCTAGACCTCACACATCTATAGCCACCCAGCTAAAGTTAAGCGAGTTTTGCTGAGAGGTGTTAATGCATCCGCCCTATAGTCCTGACCTTGCACCTTCAGATTTCCACCTGTTTAGGTCTCTTCAGAATTCTTTAGGCAGTGTTAGGTTAACATCACGAGAGGACTGCCATATCCACTTGTCGCGGTATTTTGATGAGAGGTCCCAAAATTTTTATAGCAATGGGATCATGTCCCTACCTACAAGATGGCAAAAGGTTATTGAACAAAATTGTACATACATACTTTAGTTAAATGTCAATAAACTATATTAAAAAATGTTTTGAATTTTCTTAAAAAATGCGAAGAAACTTTTTCCCCAACCCAAATTTTAACACAGATAGCAAAATGTAACTGTAGGTATCTACCTACCTAAACAAACTCAGGTCTTAAACTCAAGGCTCGTCAGAGAGCACTGGAGTGCAGTATATTGGGATTTAAACTAACTGATCGTTTAAGAAACACTACACTTATTTCCAAAACCAGTAGGTATCACAGTTGTTGCCCTGAAATGAAAGTCGCCCCGAAAGTTGATCTTAATCGGATTGGGCAGGCCATGTATGTCGTATGTCAAAAGATCTTTGGGCTAAAAGAACCTCCGCGGGGCATCCTGACACCAAACGATGACGCGTGGCAGGATGATCTACTTAGACGTATTTTGCCCAAACTGGCTCGCAGATCGACCGAGATCGAGAGATAAAAGGGATTATATGCACTGACTAATTTAAAGTCTACCTGTGCTTTCTTTCTATCAACGACTGGAACTTGACAATAGTTGGCACTATTGGTACAGTGTTCTCATTCATAGCAAGGCGACTTTGAGAATTTACTTAGCACAATTCATAACATACCTTATCCATTTTTAAATATCTTGTGTCATGGGTAGGTATGTGGAATTTTTGTGGAAGTGTGTATAATGAACTAAGTACCTATCCATAATGTCATAAAAAACAACCAAAACCAAGATTTTGCCGTTTCATAAAATAGGCGTGCTTACTTCATACAATCTTGGATTTTTAGCTAACCTAGATATAGAGCACAAGCTGTTGGAAAAGAAGACTTGCCAAACGTTCATTCATACACCTACTTAGTCAATGTTGAAAGGTTATTTAAAGATAGTTTGGAGATACTATTTATAGACCTAATATTATAATCCCTAGAATCTAGGGCGTGTCAAGTCGCGTAGGTGGGTGGTGCAGGCGTTCCGGCACGCCTACATTTACTTCCGTTTCCGCATAGTTTACAAGATGGTCTATTACCAGCTTTTCAGTCTAGGGTTTGTTCATTGACAGTATCTATAAAAATCTTATAAACCTAAAAAGTTTTGCCTAGATCCAAGCTAAAACGTTCGATACGTATGTTTTGCTTAGAATATTGCAGCCACAAGCGGACCCACCAAGTCATATTCAACAAAAAAGTTGATAATGGTACAAATGAGGCGAAATGGAGAAGTTCAATTAGATACCTATAGTATCATCTATATATTATACGGCCTTAGAATTTAGAAATTAGAAGACAGGAAACAAATCAGAAAGTGGCCTAGATTACCCAATCAAATCTGAAATAAGTGCCGAAGGGTAATAATGTTTTCCATCCAACAGATGACAAATATAGGGTGGTAGTTTAAGGTATTTTTTAGTTATATGTTTAGATATGAAAAAACTGATTTCATTATTTTTTTAAACATCTAAGTATTTACACGCACTTTTTATTCAGAATATAAGTTGTGTCTACCATATTAAATTTATTCGAAGAATATTTACCTACATTTATAATATCTGGCGTAATTAACCTTTGACCTATTTCGATTAGATTAATGGTGTCGAAATTCTTTTGATAGTCCTTTTAAGCGTAAGCATGTTCTTGAGTTTGTGAAATGATATATCAAATGCATTGCACACATTACAAACGCGTCATAGTCGCCAAACTTGATTTGTAAAAATGCCACATGTCTAAATAAATTGAAGTATTTTGAGATTTAATGTACTTGGAATAAGGTATACATTTGAACGATAGTTGCTTGAATGTTGTTTATTTACCACCACGCATTGCTAAAATGATTTTAGAAGAAATTAGACCTTACGATACTGTTATCTGGTTCTAAAACCCGTTGTCAATAAAAAAGCTATTATTGAGCATAGATGACGCTCTCTCGGGGCGGTTGTTCATTCGTGCATAATGGGCTTGACTGGGGCGACTTGCCTGACGCCTGACACGGAATATTTCAACTTTCACTCTCATTTTCCATAGTTTATAAACTGGTTTAGCTAAATTTCTTTGAATGCTATTATTTTAAGAAAGCAAAAAAGCACGTTATATTTAATCAATATTCGTCCAATAAAGTTGTTAACATTTAGCAAATATAAATTTCTATTCAACCTAAAGGTACCGAACGAAATATATACCTTGTTTATAACTTAATACAGGTACACCCTGTACCCAGATCCTAGGTTTATTGATTCTATAATACATATTTCAAGAATTACCTTATAAAAGGATGAATAAGTATCACGTACCTCTAATAGAATTAAGTGAATTGAAATTGGTACTTTTTAAATATAATAAGCTCTGCGATACGTTCGTACGAAGGATTTCTAAAGTGATAAAAAAAACTCTGTAATCATACGGCAGTTAATATATAAAATCTCAATAGAATGATCCAAATTCGAAGAAACAATGCAACCAAGCGACATGTGTTCAATTTTCACCCGCCCAAGGAGGCCGCGGGCACGAGGTTATACACCCATTATTACGTCCTTCCTACTTTCAATTATTATTATCGGGCGGCACGGTGTGCTCAGCACAGTTTATACCCGAACCCGGGGAGGAGGAGAGAGACGCAGCTGCTGCCTACCAATAATCAAGAATTATTTCTATTAGAGTGAGACAGAGTATATGCTATTCGGCGTAGATTTGTTAACTTTATCATTTAACTAGCTTAAAATGACGAAAAATATGGATTAAAAACATGAAAATGAAACTTCCAATCGTATACAATACCTTTCTAAACAAGCAAAATAAATAAATATGGCATAATAATAAAATAAAAGTTTGGACTGGAGGCGGAACTACGAAATCAGCCGAGCGGTTTCGTGGCCGTTCGTAAGTTAGTCAGTTCGCTCGCCGCAGTTTGGCGGCCGGTTGTGAGAATGGTGCGTTCCGTTAACGAACAAAGAGAAATATTAGTATTACAGTGTACAACGTATAATGTCGTCTGAGCCTAACAAAGTGCAAATTGAGTTTATAAACGAGGACTTAAGAAAACGAGCTAGTAAGGTACGTCCATAATGTTGTAAGCTAATCAGTTTAAGATTGTGAAATAGATTGGACGCCAAACGGGCAGCGGTCTCGTCTCTGTTGGCGCAGGGGGAGGGCGGGGCAATTGCAGCCCGGCCGTGTGGGGCCCGTCAGGCCACACGCAGGAGGTTGTGACCGTGTCGCAAGTAACTCCCTTGCCGAAATAGCTCCTCCAGTTTCCCACCCATTCTTAATTATCTATCAACTAACATTGTCGTCAATAATGTTAAAGCCACTCAGTTTCATATGCACAACAGGCTTCTTTATAGAAATAAACCATCTTACCTTGAAGTCGCCATTTTTAATTTCACTTCTTTCGACTAAACCTTATACTAATAAGCGATTAATTAAACAATTGATTACTGACATCTTACTCTAAATCTGATTTTACGCCAAAATACTTAAGCTCACTACAATAGCAACAACAACAAAAAAAACAGAATATCACGAGTGCGCTCTGAGATAGTGGGTGGACCAAAGGGCGGCAGCGACCTTGCGGGCGACAACTCCCGGCACTTGTTTGAAAAAGGCGTGTCAAAACAAAGTTATTACAAAACTTACTTTTTAATTATTTCAAACAAGAAATACCACAGGGTTTAATTTCTATAAATTTTTCTATTGATTTTTTTTTAAATATGTTTTTGTTTAACAACCAACATAGTTATTTGACGGCGTTCTTGATAAAATTGTCTATGTTACCTAAATTGTTTGATCCTAAAAAACCGTTCGATGCATTTAATTTTTTAACCCGCTATACATACATACTCTATGCGCCTTGTCAATAAGTTTTGATTTGAAAATTATTGTTTTGTTGTTATTATTTTTGTTTTTTATTTTTAATCGGAACACTAATTAATATTGCTGGAAATATGTTGGAAAACGAGAAGATGATATCGCTAACAGAGGAGGTTCGTAACGTAATACTATAAGAGATCGATCTTATTTTTATTTTATTTATCTGCTCTCCATAGTAAATTTAAGATTATTTATGTAAGCTTTTGATTTTCCAATTGAATACTGGCTATGGGGTGCATGATCCTTATTAATTGGTCCTTTGGAACCACCTAGTAATATTGTTTATTGGAAAAGGTTTAAACTATTTCTTAGGGGTATTTAAATTAACGAGTCAAGTCAATTCAGTAAGATTTATTTGCAAGCAAGCTATAAAAATAGAGTATCACTTGCATATTTTAGTGAGTGAAAGGTAGAAGATAATGGTCCCACTCATTACTCTGAGCCTGATTCAAACAAGTTTCAACAAAATAACAAGGTCTGGTGAAAAGTGGGTCAAACTTTACATTGGATTGTATTTACTAAATCAAATCAAATCATTTTATTGCCAAAATATGGTATTTACAAAAGGTGTAGTTATTAATAAGTTTATGGCCACATATTTACTGTTAGACAGCACGCAAAAATTTAAAATTATGAAAAAAATTGATACAATAATAAAATACATATAAAAATAGCATAATATAACATAATTGATGTCAAGATCTCATTTTTCATTTAAATATTCTTCTACTGAATAATATTTTTTTTTTATCAGGAGCTCCTAAACTACGCTTTAATTTATTTAATGGTAAACATTTCCACTTCTCACTTAACTTATAATAAATCTTAACAGCTATTGTCTGGCTTTTTCTTTTAGAGATATCTGTTTTTATATTTGGAAAGCACAATTTATTTGAAAACCTTGCGTTGAAGTTGGAAAAATTTTCTTTTTGTGGGATAAAGTTTTGGGTGCATTTTTACAAATATCAATTACGAGGTGTACAAGAACATAACAAATCAAATTATTATTTACTTAACAGTTAAGATATTCTGTATTTTTTGTAATAGCGAAGGAGTTTAAAGAAAGCAATCACTTTGCTTTACTCCAAATAAAATCAGTCATGGTAGTTCTTGTGTCAGCAACATCTATTTTATGAGTTGAGGACTTGGCATAGCTTATAAATATCACTTGTCAGGTTCGATATAACTTGCATGCAGCTAGTTTGTCACAAATACCATATAACTGGGTATTGCATTGTTGAATATGAAGTACGTCATTCACTTTTGTTATCAATGGATAAATTAAGAAAAGAGATGGCTTTTCATTTGCATGAAGCAAATTATTAAAATGTTGTATGAAGCATTGCAACAACAGTAAAATGATCCTTTGTTTGAAACAATATCTTTTAAGCTGCCAGTCTTTTTTCTGTAATAAGAATCTGAGTTGATGACACTTTAACATTAATATATGAAATATCAACTTTCTGAATAGATACCAATTCGGAAAACTACATAGCTTATGTTTTTTAAGATAACTCTCTAAATTTAAATTTAAGATAGCTATCTTCATCATTGTGATAGGAGTTGTCTAATATTTGGTATCTTTTACCAATTAATAAAAAAGAAAGAAAAAATGAACAATGTTCACTAAATACAATCACATACATATTGGTCGTTGAAAGAAATTTTTAAAACTAAGGAGCTGAGTCTACCAATAAAAAGAAAAGCTTTTGATACCTGTGTCCTTCCAGTTATCACTTATGGATGCAAAACATGGTCACTTACTAAACATCACAGAGCTAAATTAGAATGTTGCCAAAGAGCTATGGGGAGAAGCATATTAGGAGTAACAGGACAGGATCAAAAGCTCAGAAATAAGGGAAAATACTAGACTAAAAGACAAAGCCGAACGGATAGACGAGCAAAAATGGCGATGGACAGGCCACATGATAAGAGACTCTCAAAATAAATGGAGCAGGGCAGTATCAGAGTGGTACCCAAGGGATGGCAAACGCTGTAAAGGACGTCAACAGATGAGATGGGAGGATGACCTTAAACTAGCAGTCGGACACAACTGGAGAAGAGTGGCAAGAGACAGAGCTCAATGGAAGGGGTTGGAGGAGGTCTATGCCAAGAGGCACACAGACAAAGAGACATTCTGTAACATTATAAACTACTATGTTGTTCTGAATAAAAGGCTTTATAAAAAATATAAAAATAAAAAAAATACAATCACAAAAGTTTTAAGTTAACAAAAAGGAATATGATTAAGTATATATCCGCAACCATGAAAAGGAACTGACTGTACAACATTGTACAATATGCATGCAAGTTGTATGTGTGCGGGAGACTGGGTGGTAAACATAATCCTGATGCAGACTGTACATCTAGACTAGACAATCTACAACAATAATTTATAGTCAACATCTTAACCAAACCACTTCAGTCACATACCCTTTATAATATTTAGATTGTATATTTGTTTTACAGAGTTAAATTATTTCAGGAATCTGCTAACCAGTCTCCATTAGCTCTCTTGGCAGCCACGTGCAGCCGGCTCGGTGCCGGCACAATGCAGTCCGAACAGCAGGATAAGGAACAACAACAACATTTCAGTAAGTGCATTCTTCTTTTTCTTTGTTTTTTAAACACTAAGCCCGCATCTGAGCTCAATCTCACCTGATTTTAAGTTAAGATGAAAGCACATGGGGCTGGGAAAGAAGTGGCGCTTCATAAAATATTACCAGAAGATATCATTAATGGAGCGGTAATATTTGGTGGTAGGTTTTATATGAAAAGTGGTTTCTAGTCAGTAGGACCCCCAAGTGACCCTTAGATTAGTCACCTTTTAAAACACTCTTAGCCAGGTGCGGTAGGGCTATTTCATGCTGTCCTACACAAACACTTTTATTGTAATGGCAACCAGCCGTTGATACTAGGCCAGGGGCTAAGCCAGTATCACAATGAGATAGACATGGCATAAGAAGTGATATTTAAAATGAAATACATAGTACAAAAATGCTTAATTTATTGCTGATCTCAACAGTGGGAATTGATATAATGTAGCTTGTTACTCCATGATAAAGAAGCATTTTTATAGTGTGAGAATTGTAAAAACAGCCTATTAGTTAATAATGTTTTTAAGTTTTTGCATATAAAATGCTCAATTATTCCTAAATAAATGAAAAATGTGATAAATAAAAATTACCCGACCAGGATTCGAACCTGGGACCTCTCGTTTGCGAGACAATATCGTTTTTATTTTTTAAAATTTTTTTTATTTATCACATTTTTCATTTATTTAAGCCCATTAGTTTTTTAATGGTAAAGAAATTTAGAAGAGACACCTAGCTAACACCTAGGAGAGACAATAAAACATCTATTGTGTCTGGTTTGCAGCTTTTCTAAGTGATAAACTATTCTACTTATTGGGTATAGAGTAAGCTTATAGTATGTTTTTAAGGTACAGCAGAACTATGGGTTTTCTTAGTAAACACCCACTAGAAGCAGTTCAGGAATCGCTTATGGATCATTAAGCAGTTACCTGAAACTCACTCAACGCTCGGTTAAAACCATAACACATAATTTGTTAGGAATCTTAGATGGAATCTAAGATACCTAACAAATTATATAGTTACACAAAAATTATACATTCTCTTCAGATTTTTCAGTAGTCTATTGCTGAAAAAAAAACTTTCTATTTTGAATTACAACAGTAAAATTTAAAATTTTAACTTGTCTTTTTAAAGGAATATTTTTTTCTTCTGCTGGATTCTTATATAATTTTATTCCATCTTCTTCAATATTTATATGTCGTAAAGTATCAGGATGTGCAGAGACCATATCCTGAATTACTCTAGTATGTACTAAGATTCATATTGTATTGATTCATATTGCACTAATCTCCGAATCTACCAGAAAGATTGCAAAAGAAAATTGTATTTTATAGCACTATTATCTTTAAGAAATATTATTAGATATACTTTTTTCCAAGAAATTCCTACAGGATCAAAAATTACTTTCTAGTGAAAAACCCCTCGAAGTTGCTAATTTGTAATAAAGAAAAAATAACACACACTTCCGCGTTAAAACGAGACTACGTTGTTATTGCAGTAAATGCTACCTTTAAAGTGATTGTATGCAAATTGATGGTATGTAAAGACTATCAAACGAACTGTGTGTGTGAAAGGTAGACAGCAAATAATTTATGGAGTTTTTATTCAGAGAGTGTTATAAAATGTATGAATACGTGGTTGTTTCCTGAGAAGGCTTCAAGTATTGATATACAGGGTCCGCATATAATAAGTCAATTATATTTTAATAGCAGATTAGGAATGATGAGTGGACCTGAATTTAAAAAAAAAAAACGATATTTTTCATAAATTTAAATTTCAAAATTGTTCTCTGTGAGTAAAATTTAAGATGAATCTAGATTTTATGAATATACACAATTAGATGGACACGTTTTTATTACTTGTTGTGTAGTCATAAACAACAGACCAAACTTAAATTTTGATCACAAAGAAACATTTTGAAACTTTAATTTATGAAAAATATTAAAAAAAAAGCGTAATTATGACCTACTCATCAGTCTTAATCTGCTATTAAAATATTATTGACTATTATATAGCGATCCTATATTATTATTTCTCTATCTTGGTATTTTAATTATTATTATTATTCCTGCCTCTACCTAGTTTTGAGGAAATTGACGGATTTAAAACATGATGTCTCTGTATTCATTTAGCCAACGTTAAGAATTAAGTTTTTTAGTATCCAAGCGGTCTTAAGCCCCTATACTTCGAGTATTTCCGTTAGGGGTGCTCTTCAACTACCACTGGGTATAGGAATTTGAGCCATAAAACAATGCTTATAACTTTACATTTGCACATAATGTACAGGTGTTTCCTCTTCGCAAACCGAGTTTCTTATATGGATTGTCTTACGAGCTTGTATTTTACATGTTGTGCCTGCAGCAAAGCTTTGTAGAGTTTTTCATTTAAATCAGCTGTAGACTTATATCAAAATAAACGTAGGCAGTTACTTTATCAAGATTTAATTCAAACTTTTTGGTTGTATTTTTATCGACTCTAACTTTTTATGTCAATTATATCTAAAGACAGTAGCGATGATGATCGGGTGCTATAAAGTACTCTACATTAATAAGGAATCAATTATTAAGAAAAACTTGCCATTGAAACACACAGCCAAAGCCATGATAGTGAGGAGCAGATTTTGTATGTAAGGTACCCATCATCATCCACAGCCAGAAGACGTCCACTGCTGGACATAGGCCTCCCCCAAAGTTTTCCATGTCGCTCGGTCCCGCGCCGACCTCATACAGTATTTACCGATGACCTGGATGCTTACGTAAATGCAAGGCATCCCAAACACGATCAAGCCACAGTTAGTAACCGCCAATAACACGATTATAAACAATCAGTAAAAGGGTTTATTCTAAGTCAACCCTTCTCGATTATGCTACAAACCAAATTGAGGTTCTTACGTCAGCTGACATAGCAGGATAGAAATCAGTTCAGACTTCGACATTAATCACACTGCATTCTCTAATTGTATATAGAACGGGTTTGGTAGTATGAAATCATAATTTTATGTTTCCTTCGCTGCCTAGCCGCGCACTTGTTTACCATTGCGGTGGCGTAACGAAGTGACTCAACAAGCAATTAACGACTGTATTCGCTGTGTGAAGTGGCCTCAGATACTTGAAGTCTGTGAGCGATGTAAGGTTGAAATTCGTTTGCGTTAAGACCTTTGTTATTTGCCGTTGTTCGATCCAGAAGTTCTTTTTGATGTTAATCATGTTTCGATTAGTTGTTTTTTTGTATATTTTCTTTTATTTAATAGACATGATTTGTGTTGTTAAAGATAAGGTACGTAAAGTTTCTTATCAGGTTAAAATATAACTTAACAAAACTATTTTTTTACACGCTTTTAACTTTAAATTCTTCACTAATTGTATTTGACGCTTGTGAACTCTATATTTTGAGAGGAAAGCTCGTGTTCATACTAATGTGTCTAAAAAGGGAGTTGAGAATCTTATTACCTATGACAGCATTATTGAGCGTTGAGCATAGAGAGAGTCAAGCATAGAGTTGCTGTCGATTTTCTATAGTTAGGTACTAAAGTAGTTCAAGTGTGAGTAAGCTTTACATGGGCCTTAATTTCATAACTTTGGCAAATTAATTCAGACGTTGTAGCATCCGAAAACAAATTAACAAATAAATAATATTTTTAATATTAATCCTAAAATCTATGTCCTACTTTATTGGTCACCCATTTCTTGTCACCTGAATGAAGATGACGATGCAGCAAAAGAATTAGCAAATCGTAAACTATGAGTTAATCTGAACTACAACTTCTATATTACAGGTCCCCAACAACAACAGCAAGCGCAACAACAGGCTCAACAACAAGCGCAACAACAAGCGCAACAACAGGCCCAGCAACAGGCCCAGCAACAGGCCCAACAAGCGCAACAACAAGCGCAACAGCAAGCTCAGCAACAGGCGCAACAACAAGCTCAACAACAAGCGCAACAACAAGCCCAACAGCAGGCGCAGCAACAAGCGCAACAACAGGCGCAATTAATACAGCAACAAGTGCAAGGCGATGCAGCGACGTTGGCTGCTATTCAGCAACAATACTTGCAACAACAGCAGCAGCCACAACTTAGAGTTATCAGCTCTGCTGTCGTGCAGCAGCTTAGAGCGCAAGGATTAAGCGTAAGTTTGAGACTCATTTTTGTCGTTTAAAATAAAAAAAATACGAACTAATCCATTTATTATGCGTTAGGTAATAGATGGACCCCTGTCAGAATACCACCGGGATCCTACCAGGGTCCAGTACTTTTCTATATTGGCTAGTTATATTTTACCACATGTTTTATATAAAGAGTAACAACGACTTAGCCAAGCGGATCTTAAAGGATTCCTACGAACAAGCAAGGGTCAGATAAGTCGCAATTTATGTTCATCAATTTGGCAGGGCTTAACTGACTGACTATATGCAACCAAAGACTGCGAGTCATTTAGTTGGCTGTACTAATTTAGTCTCATTCGAAGAATTGCTGTTAATGATATAAACGTCCACCTTTATCGAAATCCCTATAGCCAGTGGACCATTTCTGAATATAAATCATTTATGTAATATAGGCTTGTTAAGCGATTAGAATGTCAAGTAGATTAAGCAGGCTCATTAAGTTTTAATGTCTTGTTTACCTACACGATGTCTATTGTATTTAGGTCGAAGCTTGGCGAGAATCAAGGCTCAGAAATGGTGCTTAGCGTCGGTTAAATTTGTAAACAATTCTTTAATAATTGACCGGTACTAACCTACTCATCACAGACATACATCTAAATAGACAACGCAAGTGGCACGATTTGTGTTGAAACCAAGCGTGCCGATTTTTTAACACCTTTTGTGATGTCATAGCTGATATTTATTGCTGGAAAATACTAACCGATTCAAAGACACCGATGCCACCGATTTCAATCGATTATTAAGAATGATATCGATATTATGAAATCGATTTTCTAACAGACATACTAAGCGTGCACTGAATCTAGCGGCGACCAACCTTGACGTTTGGTCGGGGTTCGGACACGCGAAGTATATGCATTTGCGTTGTCTATTTAGATGTAGGTATGTCTGTGTTACTCACCGTAGATTGTAAACCTAAAACTATAAGGATGTTTTTTTACGTATTATAGCTTTTTTACTATAAGAATGATAAGATGTTTCTTAGATATCACCTGATGAGAAGTGATCACGAATACTAAGGTGTTATACATACATCCATCTACGTGATGGTTATATTCACTCAACAATTAAAAGCACCACGACTATAAGTGTTCAGGAAAAAGAGGCGTAGACATTTCGTTCCAGCTTGGCGATCCGTCTCATTTCAGATTTGCGTTTCGTTTAACTTTTTGAACTATGTAGAGATGAAAGCACACTGTCTATGTATGTTCGTATTACATGGATTTTAAAAGGGCAATGGACAGGATTTGTTACACAATTTTATAGTACACATGATTTGGACATAGCACTTCATTTATCTATTAACCACGGTTTATCTAGTTCGCCGGTTTCTTTCTCTCTTGCCCTGATACCCGATCGACTGGTCCGATTGTCGGGTCTTTTCCTCCGAAAGGCGCGTTGTCATAAGTATGGATAATAATAATAAACTCTTTATTGTACACCAACAGCATAAAAATTAAGTAAAGAAAAAGGTACATTTTAATTTCATATTGGCACAAAGGCGGCCTTATCGCTGTAGAGCGATATCTTCCAGGCAACCGAGTCTTGACAGGATTAGGTAGTGGAGAATTAGGATGGGCGTTGGAACACAGGCTATAAAATAGACTTCATACAAATAATTACACAGACACACCTACATATCAATAATACATATATATATATATACACATATATACCTACATATGACAATATATACTTACTGATAGTCAAAATATATATACAATGAGAGAGCTAAGATGAACAATGTAGTAGGAACCTGATAGGCTATTTTAGAACTTCAAGCTGGCCGAGCGTGTATGCGGCAGCATGTATCTATACCTTAGTTAACTTAAGTTTTAAATTATTTGAACTGATGATATTAAACCAGTGATTAACACCTTATTAAGACAGTCATAGAAGCGGATTATAATTTAAATTGATTGCGGTTTTCCTTCTATTTAAAAGTTGTTTATATAGAAATGTGTAATGTAAATGGGAAAACCTGTGGGTTTATTCAACAGTTCATACTGACGTCTTGGAATAATAAATAATTAAGGTTACTATTTAATTCATGAAGCAATTTATACATACGCCTATAGTAGACTACTTTTTAACAATTTTGACAGCTCTGTTCTGGAATTACTGTAGAGAATGTAAAGTTGTAGTTACGCGCTTGTCATAATAAAGGAACGAAAAAGCAATGGGTAGTTCTTTATAGTATGGTAAACTCGACCTTCTGTTATTTAAAAATAAAGACTTTTAATACAACTATTATGGACTGTTGGAAATTCGTGTAAATAAGCAATACGTTTGTTTATTTGTCTGGTTGATTACGGCATCAATTCTTGATTTTATGGTTTTGAAATCATACAAAAAATTAACAAAACTATTATGATGCCTTAATATTAGTATATTCGCTTAATAAGAATCTATGAATACAAAAAAGAAAACAGATTTTGACTACCAATAAAATGTCCTTATTATTTAGGTATACTATAGAAATGATAAAGTCTATGGAGATATAGGTAATTATTGTTTTTTTCTTATTATTTTTCAGGGCAATGAGTTATCAGCAGCTATCGTTAATGCCGCGAATACAGTCCCAAATGGCATCCAAGTGGCGCAACAGCCTCAGGTAAGATCGTATCTTATACACTGATAGTAGTTATCTTAACACAAGTTGCACGATAAAGATATTTTTATAAAGATAACTTCATATTTATTCTAATAATCCGTTTTCTTCAAATTTGATTAATTTTGGCATCATCAATGTAAAAGCAAATGCTTTTTAGCTGGTCAGTTCCTTAATTGTACACTTTTTAAACCACACTTGAACAAATAGGAGAAAGTATTAGAAACTGGTTTAGAAGATTGCAAAATAAACATTTTCAATAGCAAAACATTTTACGTTATGAAAAAAATACAGAATACCTATTAAACTTTCGTTTTATTTATTTAAGAATAAATAACATATATGTATATTGAAAGATAACAAAGATAGGTACTTACTGCGTATTTCTGTAGAAGTTTCTTCCATTTTAATTACACAAATTTAGAGTTAAACATAATTCTTATTATTTATTTTGTATAAAATATTTGTCTTCATATAATTTTCAGGTTATATCCATGCAACAACTACAGACGTTGCTTGGGACCGGCGCGGTCTCTGCGGGAGAGGGCGCCACCTATCAAAACACACAACAGTTGTTACAACTCAACCCACATTTATTGCAGGTATATACTTATATAAAATACCTATACTTATATAAAGTATCAATAAAAAATTATGAGTTTTTATAAATCAGAGGATGGAGTTAGACATTAGAGAGAGACAATGGATTCTAAAAAATAGTATACAGTTTTATATTGATTTATATACAACGAGCATACAACCAGTGGAGAGTGCGTGCGGGGCTACCGCGGTCGCTCAATTTGACCTATATGTAGGGCATGCGACAGAATTTTGAGTCAGTCACAGCAACTGTAGGCTAACGTACGGACGTCCCGCGCTCCTGATTATAAGCAAATTAAAACTCGAAATAATGCCTAGTTGTGCAATTAAATGGTGTGGAAAGTCAACTACGACTTCAAGCTACACAAAAGATGGGCTATCATTTCATATTTAAGTGGATTTCTACTCTATTTATTCATTTTGATAAAAAAAATAAACAAAATAAAATATTTTCATTTCTGAAATGCTCGCGTTGATGCCTTTTTTGCTATCTCTTTCTGATACACTGTTTTGCATATTAGCAGTTGTCTCTTTTTATTTCGATAGTGCTGTTCGCAGGATTGCTACGTTTCATATAGATATTTTAAAATATAGATACTTACCTTATGTTTTTTACATTGTTATTGCTTTATGTATTTGCTCTTGGGTTTGAATGCAAATATACAGAAAAAGGATTAAGTTGAATACAAAATACTGGTATGAAATATAGATAAAAAATATATATTTCAAGCCTACAGTCCGAATAGCTTGATGGATTTTGACAAAGGTGGATTTTAATAATTATTGTAGTTGTTATCTTTTGGGGTGGTTGAAAAATAGTTTTATACAGGGTGTCCCAATAAATAGTGTCAACTGGAAATTGAGAGAGTTAGGGTACCCGAATCACGCCCATGTACCTTTCGCAATTTTTTAATAGTTTTCTATTTTTATTTTAATGCCTGAGAATTTCAACCGAAATGACATTCCACCTTCATGAATTGCCATTTAATGTTCAAAATAATCAAATCCATCATTTTAACGTAAAACTTTAATGAAAAATGAATAAATAATGTTCGGTTACAGATTTGGGTTATAGTAACCCCTTAGGGCTATAGTAACATACGCTAAAAAATCATTATACCTACTAATAATAAATCAAACCATAATTTATGTGATAAAATGTGATTTGTTTTTAATTCTAATAAAGGCATACGCGCGTACCTAAAAATAGTGAATCTATAAATGGCTGTTATAATAATTATTCCAGTTTTTATCGATATCGATATTTTTTTTTGGAATCCCTAGTGAATCTGATGTATTTTGGCTGTCGAGTCGTCGCCCAATGACAGCGGGGAAAGGATACCTCTGCCCCCGCCGCTTTTTGGTGACTTGGATATAGAACAAAGACGTGCCGATGCGCTCTCCACTGGTTTTATTCTCGTTGTTTATATAATATGTTTATGCGAAACCTAAACTGAATTTGATTGTAGACATGTGGGCCTATTATGTATCGCAAAACCATGCGATAATATCATGAAATGGTTTTGACGTAAAACATATCATGCGATCATTATTCGGTATTACTACTCGGCGAAATCTCTTAGCTAAGCTCTTGCCATATTATTGACTGAATACAATAATCTCAATATACAATTATATAGTATTTATTTATGAAAGCATTCGAAACGGAAAAACACAAATGAAATCAAGAAACAGACATATCATAGAGGTGTGTGCGATCTCACCTTTTTCAATTGGAAGTTTTTAAGTCAGATGATATCACTGAAACTGTCATTGCAAAAGGAAATGCCTCTTGCATGCAATGCAATATATGCATGTATATCTATTCGTTCGTTCGTTATATCATCATTGTATCATATAAATCTTAGAGAAAGAACAAAGTCACTTTAAGATAGAAATCTTGTTTATCATGTCATGTCATGAAAGAACCGTAATAGGCCCGCTGATTATTGAGTCAAAATATAACATGGTTGCAATCGATTCTATTACCGATTCCTTACAAACTGTTTTCAGGTTTCGTATAAACAAAAAATAACGTTGTTTACTGATTTTGCACTTCGTAGGAGATGTCCAATAATTTTGTGTTGACGTTGACATTATAATAACAATGAATGTAATGTTAGTCCTTACTCGACTGGGAGCGAAAAAAAACATAGTAAGTACCAGCCGCTTCTCTTCCAGGGCATACTGTAAAAGTCTGTAAGGGCCAGAGGTTTTATTGACGTTTTTATGGGGGGAAAGGAAACCTCTTGTCACTGAAATAGAGACTATACATCATTTTAATACCTCCAAATTTTGTCAAACGTGCCATCAGATGGTTTTATTTTTGGATGGCCTCTGGTGTTCTGCCTACCCCAAAAAGGACTCAGGCGTAAAGTTATTATGTTATGTCATAATTAATGTAATATTTGTTTCACAGCAGCAAGCGGGAGGCGGGGTATATGGTGGATGTCTAATGGGTGGCGTGGCGCCGATGCAAGCAGTTACAGTGGACGGCCATGATGCGCTTTTTATACCCGCTGCGCACGCGCAGGTATTGGCATTTTTTATAAAATAGAATAAATTATGAATAAATAAATATTTCTGACATTCACACATACTAGATTACGGATAATAAACTTAAGAAATGTGAAACATACATAATAAATATACTTATGCATATTTATTTATCAAAAACTTGATCATGAAACATCCACTGACTTCAAGGTAAATTTTGTGTTTTTTGACGACCGGCTGGTGTAGCGGTAACTTAAATTGCCTTCTATGCCAGAGGTCCTGGGTTCGAATCCCGGCGGCGGCGGATATTTTTGTGATGAACACAGATATTAGTCGTCAAGTCATGGATGTTTAATGTTTATTTAAGTTTATTCTAATAAAAAATATGTATTTATTCAATATGTATGTTTATATATTTCTTAAGTATATCAGATATCTAGTATCCATAACACAAGTTCTTTAAGAAACTTAATTTGGCCTAGATAATGTTGTGTGAGTGTCAGAAATATTTATTATTATTATTTATTATCACACAAATATACACCACCGCCGCGATTCAAACCCAGGCAATTTATGTTACCTCTATACCAGCCGGTCGTCTAATGAAGTATAAGTTGCCTGTCTTCAGCTAATGATCTCAAAGTCTCCAAACCTTTTACAAAATAATAATAATTTGTTTAATTTCTCCAATTAAATTGATAATTAGTAATTAAAAAAAAATAAGAAGTGCGCCTAAGAAATTTTAAGGCCCTAGTTTTCTAGTGCACTACGGAATTTGTGAGTATGACTGTGCTCACTGTGACTCATTTCATTCTGTTGTGTTTACGTGATGAAAGAATAAATAGGTACAGTAAATGTATGATGTAACGATAGCTTTGGAAACTGTCAACAAGACGTCTGAAACGCGTAATCTTTATAGACAACAAAATACATAATTTAGTTAACAATAATTCTAAATTATTAAGAAACGCGATAAAAATCTGTTGATATCGTAAAAAAATCCTGAAATTTTTGGAATATTTACGTTTTTTTTTATTATCGCACGTAGCCTATTTTGCAGCCTGCACTGGGTCATTGGCGAGACTTACCTTTAAAAATTTACCTACAAAAGATAAATGCGATATCAAATAACATACTTTTCTTTAATATCGTAATATATATTATCTATCTATCTACCTATATATGTATTATATTTTCCCCCCAAGTGAGCTACATGGTACCCCATATCACAAGCTCTGCTTTGTTTGGGTCCATGTTGTTGGTGTGATTGTCTGGGGATTTTATTATTTATTATTTCATCGTGAAAACTTGAGTTATTAAACTTCATATTACAATATTTAAAAATTTTGATTTTGTAATTTCAGAATTTCTCTGGCATGGGTCAAGTCAGTTTAGTGAACGGTCAACTAGTACGAACGCCAGTACTACCCGCGGGCTTCTTACAAAACGTCATGCATTTGCCAACGGCTGGTAAGAAAGAAAAACGACTATTGTAGATTTACAACGACTACTGTAGATTTACAATGACTATTGTAGACATCACAAGTCACTTCACTAATCATTCCTTAGCAAAAGCTTTCGGGATAGCTTGGAGACGAATTCATCAGCTTTGCTTCCCACAATGTTAATTTTCTTTTAATATTAATTTACATCATACGCTCTTTGTTTTAAGGTCCTATTTTAACTTGTTTTTTTCATTTTCAGTTTTGTATTTCATTGTTGTTTGCATGTTTATAATATGGTTCATTAATAGAATCCATTTCATTTTAGCTCATTAAAACTGTTACAAATTCATTCATTTTTCATTTTGAACATAGCAAATTTATGTTTTGATGTTTAGTTTGAATATTAGTTTATACAGGGTGGACTGAAACTGATCGACAAGTTGATACAGGGTCCTTATTTGGGATAAGTTATACATTAAATGCAAAAAATAGACCTTAAATAAATCACAGGTTTGCGTTTTACAAATTACCAAACTGGCATATTTGTGACTTAAAAATGTAGTCAAGGGTGTCGATTTAAATTGAACCACTTCCCAAGTATTATTAATTTTCCAAAACTGGTATGACTTATAGCCTCGTACTTACTTGACGTTGCGTTTTAAGTCACTCTGTACATCAGCTTTCTCATAACAAACTTAAAACGTGTCCATTTAATCAAATAACATAAATTTGCTAGGTCTCCTCACCGCATGGTTTAAACTTTCGCTTCTAACGTAACTTCTCATACTAATCTATGTTTTTCCGCCCCTCCCTAAATCGGCTAACAGAGCAACAGCCAACCATCACAATCCCGGGAACTAACATAACGATACCACTAAGCGCTCTCGGGAATCAAATGCTTATACCGGGATCGAATATTACCATACCGGGAATTCAGATCCCGACCAGTCAAGTTTCGACAGTGCAAGTGACAAATCAGCAAGTTAATCAAGTACAGAATGGGGGGGAGAACAAGAGTGGAAAGGATAGCAAGCAGGGGAACAGTCAGCAGAACGATCAAGGTTGGTGATTTATGCGCGCTTCGGATGTTATAGGAGGTTTTTGTAGTACTGTCGAGGTTGCGTATTGTTTTTATGTATGAAGTAATAATAATAGAAGAAATATCCTTATCATTCATTTAACCAAAAAAAAGTAAACTATAAAAACAAAACGACAATTTGGGCGCTTAAAGCGATTGCTCCCATTCCAAATACAAACAGTTTTTTTTTTTCATATGAAGTCGCGAAAGAGTTACTATACATCCCAACATTTGGTTCTTATAAAATCGTTCATTGCTATATTATACATATTGTACTTTATCTTGTTGCGTCTCGTTTATTGGAAGATATTTGCCTGAATCTGGATATAGTAGGATTTCTGAAGATACAGTACTCTTTCATAAAAAGTAGATATACAAAAAGGCGCTGAAAAGAAAATAAATATATTTTCCAAATTTTTTTCATTGTTGTGTTGTCATTAATTAATAATACGCGATGCGAATCCTCTGTTAAAAGCTTGTATTGTGTATTTTTTTATGTGAAACAGTAATCTTGCGTTTGTGATCAGTGACGGAATAAGAAAATTTTTTTTTGCCTATGAACTGAGTTCTTGGACACGCCTTTGCAAACTCATTAATCTCTTTCCATCGATTTATTTTTTTTGTATAACGATTGAATAGGTTTGATAAAATTTAGAGCCTTATCATTTAATAATTATCAATTTGACCAGAAGCGTATAGTTGTGAACAAAATCAAACAACTTCGACAAATGGAAAAATATGAACCATATGAAATAGTTTTAAAAGGTCCGAATAATAACATTTCAAACATTACACATAAATAAATAAATAAATAAAATCCCCAGACATTCACACCGACTACATGGCCTCAAAGTAAGCAAAGCTTGGTTATGAGATACCATGTAGCAAACTAGGGGGGGAACCTAGAAATAAAATACATATTATATAAATAAACGCCCGGACTCGGAACCTTTTTTTTTGTTCCGTGCGGGAGTCGAACCCGCAACCACTGGCGTCTGAGGCAGATAGGTTTATCCCATCGCCAAAGTGGTCGTCAACCATCGCCAAAATGGTCGTCATTTAACAATACAACTCTCAGAACATTCTCATAAATCATTTATATTCCCTTTTCTCTTACTTGACTTATTTGGTTAATAATATAAACATTATTTCTTCTAAAAACTCGTGTAATATCGTCAGGTGATGTTAAATGCGTTCAAATGCTGGCATTTTTTTTATCTAGTTGTAGAGTGATTTGAATTTCAAATTTTTTATAAACTGAATCAGCCAGTTAAAAAATTGGAGTATAAATCAACATCAGCGATTTCTTATTTTGCAGTTGTTGTTTATCAAATAAAACACTTTTTAACCGGATTTATCGCGTTTAATTTATGTTTTACATTTTAACTCGACGTTTCGGCGTCTTTGCAGACCCCGTGGTCACGAGCGAAGTCCGGTTAAAAAGTGTTTTATTTGATAGTGGTTGTTTACTTTCGCCTGTATATTATTTTACATGCACCATCATCACTTTCATCTTTTATTCATCTAGTTGTACAAATGCTTTCACATATTAACCTGTTATCTTGAGCTTTAAATGTCTTGTATAGATTTTAATTATTTTATATGATTTGTAAAGCTATTGAAGTACTTACATATATTCGATGTAGCGAAATAATTTGTTGTCGATTCATCACTATTCGCAGAAGAGCTAAATAAAATTTTACAAGTCAGCAAAAAAAGCTAAGTCGAAGCCTTTATACTATGGTACTTTTATGTTGTAAATATCACAGTAATTATTAAATTACAGAAACTTCCACAAGAATCCATTTGTGTATTCACGACACAAAAAAATACAGAAATATACAGTGTGTTAGGGATCGGTTTTCCAATACTTCACCTAGGAATAGTACGCTATTTTCATTGAACTCGCAGACATTCGAGATATTAAATTTTAAAATGGCTGTCATTCAGAGAGGTGAGTGATGCGACCCCCCTTTGTGTAGTACTGTATCGATAAAAAATAGCGTACTATTCGTGGGTCAAAAATCCGATCTCTAACACACTGTATTTCGAATGAATTTCGAGTCATGTGAAGTTTCATACGATTTAAAGATCCTAGTTATTTGATTATCTATACATATATGGCGGGTTTCAATATTCAACTGACTGATATGAGTAACCGATACAGGTACAAAACTGTTAGAAAAAATTGCGTTTCACAATATCTATTAGCTACGAGCTGTAAGTTCTCAAATTTGGTATGGGCCCTCTTTACATGACGTTCTTACAAGAAATTAGGTGATGCGTGATTTATAGAATATCACGCTTTCGCAAATTATTTGTATGATATATGAACTAAATAAATTTATAAACTTATTCAATTTATTCTTGATAGGTTTTGGTATTTGATAAATATATGATAGTATATTTTTAGAGGTTTTTGTTAATAATTGCGTTTAATTCCTTACGTAAAACGAAACGCCAATCCTTTGACTTATTTTACCATTTCACATTTTTATGACGTCAAAGTAAATATTTAAAAGATAAATTATGTCATTCAATAATACTCGTCCTTTTTTTCAAAAACTGTTATAGATAAGTTAGAAAGAGAAAACTGGATTATTGATATGTTGATAGATATTTGACAGGATATTAAGTTAAATTAATAAATTGTTACGTCGTTGGCTACATAAAATGACTTATCCTGTAATTGGTCATATGTAATGAAAACTTAACTCGCTATTGGCCGCAGCAGACCGCAATGCCACCTTTACCTCATTGGTTTAAATTAGTAACTTGTTACGTCGTCGTTGGCTAGATTTAATGACTTATTTTGTAAATAGTCAAATGTAACCTAGCATCCCATTACAGTCAAACAGCTCGTAAGCAGTGGTTTAGATGTCAAGATTTTTAATATAGAAAGGCATTTTGTTAGTGAATTAAATTGTTGGTAGGCAAAACGGATAGTTTTCATGATATTGAAACCCGGCATTAGATATTTACGTTAAAAAATCTCAGGATATTAACATAAAAAAGGAAGGTAGGATGTCACTATCTTACAAACTTAAATAGAAAATTTTTCGTAATTTATTAACAACGTATATCAACGGCAGGCTCTTGTAAAATAAAAATTATTATGATTATCAGGTGGTGGTGGCGTAGCGGTTCGGCCTGGCGTGAGCGTATTACCTGTTCAAGTCCCGGTGAGCGCCGCCAACGGACACACCGTCTACCAAACTATGCATCTACCGCTGCCGCATAACTTCCAGATCATTCCGCAGTTGCAACAGGTGAGCTTGGAAAGGAATAAATAATTTATTGGAAGTAATAAGACTACTATTACAATTATACTCCAAAAAAATATTCTGTATGGCTATTAGGATATACAACTATTATAGTGTATGTGAATTTTTATGTTGATTTATATTACACGTACATATATTATGGACCGTGTTGGCTTAAAGGAGCAACAAAAATCCATTCATCTATACAAATAATCTTATTTATATTTTTAGTAGGAACATAATGCAAGCAATGCTGTTTTTAAAGGCATTCAAAATATCCCTTATTATTCTAATAGGAATTCCCCCTTTTCATATTTTTGAACAACTTTGTGACTTTTTAAACTTGTTCATAGTTTCAAGTCTCGATTAGGTTAGTTAAGGTTTAATTTTTTGGTTTTTTCATTAACTTTTATTGTTTATTATTCACAGATGCAAGCTCAACCTCAAGTGGCGAACGTGCTCACTCCCAACGGTCAAATACAACAAATACAGATAGCGTCTCTCGCTAATGTACAGGTAAATACAAAAATCCTTTTGGTGCCAAAATTGAAAAATAAAACCCCGTGACGTTCACTTCTAAGTTTTGTATTTTGAATGGTCATTATCCACTTGTTTGCTTCGCGGTCCTGTAGTAGCGCGAAAAAAGGTCAGTATAGTGCGGCCGCTCAGAGAATGCGTTCCTGACACCTATCAGTTGGTCATGACTAGTGATGGGCACAACATAACACTGAGTTCGTTACCGTTCCTCCAAAATGAAACGCCGGGTTATTTTTAAGATTATTTTCGTTTTAAATTGGCGGAATCATTTAAAATTTGTATTTTAGTAATTTAAGTGCAAACCAAGAAAAGGTAATATTAATATAATAAAATTGTTTTATTTATTTTTTGTTACAAAGTTACAATCTGTATTTCTATGCAATAAAGTATATTGAATTGAATGTGCGTACAGAATATTAATCAGACTCCGATTCGCTTGAGGAGGTAGTTTCTTCATCATCATCTTCGCCTACATGTATAATTATTTTATTATCAATAACAGTTTCAATCCTAATATCTCGGTCAAAATGTTCCATAATCAGGTTTTTATTCTTTCAACAACCTTTGTCCAGTCATCTCTAGTGACTTCCCCGCAGGCTTCTTTTAATTAGGTCAAAATCTTTTTCGTGCTGAATGGCGGGGAAGTATTTTGGCGGGCGGCGTAACCTTTTATTTGAGCCCAGATTAGCTCAATCGCGTTATATTGGCAATGATACGATGGAATTCTTAGAACGCGATGACCGTACTCCAGAGCCAGTTCATCGATTTCGTATCGCACATTTGCCGCTTTATTTTCTTTAACTAATTTAATTAGCTCTGCTTTTAGCATCTGCATATATGCCTTTTGCTTGTAACCAACTTTTTTTCGCGCATTCAGTTTGGTTTTAGTTTTATTTTTTAATTTAATAAAGTCCATTATTTTCAAATTCTTAAAAAGAAAAACGAAACGTATTATTTCATAAAGTATACCTGTTTAAGAACAGATTACGATACTGTTATTATTAGCACAGCACTACAAATATAAAGCTTTGACATAACCTTGTAATAGCGCAGTATAGATTTTGAAAAATATTGTTTACCAAGTTATTGGACACTCAGTTTGGCACAAAGTTATAAAATTCATTAATTATTGATATAATAATGTTGTTTTAATGCTCATCAATTTTTAAAACGGTAAACAACCAGCAAAAATATTTTTTATCGTAACTGCAACGCCCTTACAAAGTTACGTCGTCAGTTCAATCGCGATGTGTCAGGAACGCATTCTCTGAACGGCCGAAGTATAGTTTTTCGCGCAGTGCTACAGGACCGGCCCGGACGTTCTCCGATTTCTACTATATACTTCGGCCGTTCAGAGAATGCGTTCCTGACACATCGCGATTGAACTGACGACGTAACTTTGTAAGGGCGTTGCAGTTACGATAAAAAATATTTTTGCTGGTTGTTTACCGTTTTAAAAATTGATGAGCATTAAAACAACATTATTATATCAATAATTAATGAATTTTATAATTTTGTGCCAAACTGAACTGTTATTGATAATAAAATAATTATACATGTAGGCGAAGATGATGATGAAGAAACTACCTCCTCAAGCGAATCGGAGTCTGAATAATATTCTGTACGCACATTCAATTCAATATACTTTATTGCATAGAAATACAGATTGTAACTTTGTAACAAAAAATAAATAAAACAATTTTATTATATTAATATTACCTTTTCTTGGTTTGCACTTAAATTACTAAAATACAAATTTTAAATGATTCCGCCAATTTAAAACGAAAATAATCTTAAAAATAACCCGGCGTTTCATTTTGGAGGAACGGTAACGAACTCAGTGTTATGTTGTGCCCATCACTAGTCATGACCAACTGATAGGTGTCAGGAACGCATTCTCTGAGCGGCCGCACTACAGACCGTTCACTATAAGATGTCCCCTGCCTGCTGATGTTGGCAGCATTGTGGCAGCAGTGTTACCAATAATATGTGTCCATTTTAACCCCGTAATCTAATTTTGTTTATACCTACCACGAATAAATATATGTTTAATTTTCTGATTTGTAAATGATAAACAACTATAAGACTAGGAAGGTTTTGAATGACGACACAATTTATATTATCCGAGGGCGAATCAAAAAATTCTTAGAATGAATACAAAAAAAAAATTAAACAAGAATATTTTATTTTTCTACGTAATCTCCTTCTAATCTAATACACTTAGAATACCTCATCTCCAACTTTCTTATTCCTTCCGCAAAAAAATCATTTTCTCGACTATTAAAAAACTCCTCTGCGGCAGTCATAACCGCGTCATCATCGTCAAATTTAGTTCCACGAATATGCTCCTTTAATTTTGGAAATAAGTGAAAATCACTCGGGGCTAAGTCAGGAAAATATGGTGCGTGATCAAGGACTTCGAAGCCAGCACTGCGGATTGCGGTGAGCGCAACTTCCGAACGATGAGGTGGAGCGTTATCCTGGAGAAACAACACGCCCAATGACAATTTCCAACGACGATTTTCTTTAATCGCTTCACGTAATTTCGGGATTAAGTTTGCATAATAGGATCCAGTTATCGTTTGCCCTTTTCGCAAGCAATCAATAAAAAGGATTAATTCACTATCCCAGATAACGAAAACAGCTTGACAAGCAATAGTGCCAACATAACTCCAGGGGACATCTTACGATGAACGGACAATATAGTTGAATTCTTTTCAAGTGGTTTTTGTGACAGTTTAAAATTGACAATCTTTGTGACGTTGCCGTAATGAAATTGTTCGATCTTCCATTCGATGGCTTTGACGTATCGAATCAGTTGGTGAAAAAACTGTATAATAACTTCCGATTACAAGATGGCCGCTCATATTCATCGATTCAATGTCGATTCAGTAGTGTCAATCACTATCAACTGAACGTTCCGTTTCTGTGAATCTGTCTATTTATGATGAATATTATTATGACATTTACTTAATTTATTTACAGTTAATAAAAACAATTACACTTTATTAATAGTTCAATTTATAATTTTAAAATAAACAACTTTATTGACATAGTTTTTATTTTCCTTACGCGCCAATTTATATTTTATTAGTTGTAAATAGTTTGCGCGTAATGGAAAATGAGAAATGTCACGAAAATCATTCGAAAACAATTCAACTATAAGTTGATAGTTTTTTTTTATTTAATGCGGATTTTACCGTTACCGCTACTCTATTTTTTTTAATTCTTAAAGCTTCATCCATAAGCTTTATGAAATATATCATTTGTTTGTATGCAAACGGGATCAGGCTATAAAAACGGTTTTAACGCAACGTTTCAAGTGCACTACGGCGGTGTTGCGACATTGCGTGACAAACAAGGAATTTTCCGATTTTGTTGATGCAGCTTGAATTTAACTTGTTGCTATTATTGTCTACGATATAACCACTAGGTATTATAATATACAGGGGTGAAACCGAGATTACATATTATTTGAACATTTTGAATTCACGCGCACTTAAGACTCGAGTCTCTTCAATTAAATTCAAACACTTTATTGCCATTTGAATAGAATGGTAAAATATTTAAAAACATACAGTAGTATAGAAACATGAAATGGTGCAATGTGGGCGGCCTTATCACTTCAAAGTGATCTCTTCCAGGCAACCTTAAGATTAGATATACCAAAATATACTATACATAAACACTTATTCTATATAATATGTGATAAGTGTGAGAGATAGAAGTTTTTCAAATGATATTTGAAGGAAGCTATTGTTTTGGCATGGTGGAGAGAAGATGGTAGTGAGTTCCAAAGATATATTGATTTCACCGTGAACGACTGCTGATAAAAGTGGGAACTGTGACGAGGTGTTGCCAGCAAGAAGTCTCTTCTCTGGGGGATGACTAATAGTAATAGCATTTTAATTACCTGTTGCAGCAAGCGGCGTCAAATCAACAGGCAGTTGCGAACGCGAATGGTGGTCCTCCTGGCACGATCACATTACAGGTACTTTAGTTACGTTTCATTCAGTTTCCTTTTATTTGCTCACTTAAAATAGCTGGACTGGGAGCGAAAGAAAAACATAGAATGTGCCAGCTGCTTCTCTTCCCGGGCAAACTGTAAAAGTCAGTTAAGGGAGGGAGGATTTATTGGCAATTTTGCGGGCGACAGTCTGTCACTGCTATAGTCTCGCTCCATCATAATAATACCTCCAAATATGTCAAATGTGACATCAGATTTTTGTAGCCTCTGATGTTCTGCCTATCCCATTAGGGACACAGGTGTGAAGTTATGTATGTATGTTAAAATTTTGTGTTCTTTGTGGTTAGTAAATGTTTTGGTGTCTTTGAATCGGTTCATATTAAATGACACAAATCGTGGCCGAGATTCGTACTTTATATTGAACACTAGCTGCTGCCCGCGACGTCGTCTGCGTGAACGCTATGCAGCACCAAACGCACCTACGATTATAACACTGCTAGCGTGATAATATGTAGCCTATATGTTGACCCGACTTCTTAACTATCTTCATGCCAAATTTGAAGTAAATCCATGCAGTACTTTTTGAGTTTATCCCGGAAAGACAAACAGACAAACAGACAAAAATTCTAAAAACTATATTTTTTGTTTCTGTTTCGATTGTAGATCATACCCCAAGTATTCTTTTAAAAAAATATTCAATGTACAGTTTTGACTTTCCTACCATTTTATTATATGTATAGATTATATTTTTTTATCTATTGTATAAAACAAATGCATGTTTATGTAAATCTGTTACTGAAATGTATCAAGGCCAACTGGTGTAACAAACTTTGCCTATTATTTACTGTCCTTGGTGTCGTATCTCGGTTTATGTCTGAAGTGTTATTAAAGTATTGAAAATCATTTGTTTTCGTTCAAGAAATATATTAAAAAACCCATATGAACATACAGCTTATTATGATTTTCATTTCAAACTTTTTTTTAACCTCACGCTTACATATATCTTGGGTGCTTGCTTATCTATCTAACAATTACTTACTACGCACGCTGCTCGGAAGGCCGTGACTAACCAACTTCAAGGCGACAACAGTCAGATGCAACAACAACAGCCGCAGACTATACTCACCAGTAATGGCCAGCAAGTGACCGTCATACCCGCTAATGTAAGGAATTTTTGTTGTGGAACTTTTAAATGTTGTTTTTTTTTTATAAACTATGGATGGGACGTTTGTCTGACACCTGATGTTAAGTGAACATGAAGACTAAGGTGGTATACGTCCATCCACGAGAAACCTATTCACTCGACGCTTAAAAGTACTAGGACTATACTGGTCAGGGAAAATAGCGCAGGCAGTTCATTCCAAACCTTGGCGACCCGTATCAAAAAGGAACTGTCAAAGCGCTTAGTTATTACATACCATCACGATGTTTCTGTTTGGTTTTCAGTTTGAGTCCCAGTTTGGTTAGATTGGGACGTGTTGGTTTCGATTTGTGATCTCCATGCGAAAATTTTATTGTCATTTTATTTTAATTTATTGGTTTTTATAGCGCTAGTAGCTATCACACGCAGTTGGTGTGAAACTTATTGGATATTGTATTACACAGATGTATAAATTAATTGAGGCCAAACAAAACGAAAAAAAAACAAATAGTGAAAATAACAATTTTAAAAGAAAATCCCAAAACTAACACAGATATACAGTTTTAATTTTAATAAGCGCATTACCTCTTGCGGGCAGCCTCTCCACATCAATCCAAACAACATTTGTTCTACAACTTTTTAAAATTAATACTTTTAAAAATTTTTGTTTTCCTATACAAAAAATATTTATAGCCTCTGTATAGAGGCATAACTCTATTTACTTTTAAGCGTAGGTATGCCACGCACCTTGCGCAGTAAAATATCGCTTCAAAATAATAAAAGGTACTTCTTACAAAATGTAGAGTAAGGAGCAAATTTTTTATTTTTTTAAATTTTTTGTGCTATTAAGATTTGTATAAAGTCGTAGAATAATTAATGTTGTGATTGATGTGAAGAGGCTGCCCTCAAGAGGTGATGCTTATTTTCACCTATTATTCCATTACTAAATGTCAACAGGATAATTCAGCTCTACTAGTCCTTAAATAAAAGCTATTTTTGAAGTGTTATTCTGGATATACATATGTAAAGGTGTATATTTACAGATATTGTTCTATACGTTACATACTTATTTTATTTCACAACGTTAATGAAAAATTATGTATTATTCATTAAATACGAACTCAAACCATCTCTCATTATTGCCATTAAAATGAACCTGGTTTGGGGCAGTTCCATTGAATGGTTTCAAAGCCTATAAAGAACATAACGGGACTTCTTGGCAGGTGACGTCGATGTTTTCACATATTTTGTTGAAAAAAACCAAATAATTCCTTTCGTAGGTTATGTATCGTGATGTTTAATGCCTTAAGTAAGCCCCGATCACTGGTGAACATTAACCTGTGCAAACCAGATCGAAATCTATTCAGTAGTTCCAAGATTACTCTCAAAATTTAGACATACAATTCCTTTTATAAGATGTAAAGATTAACAAGATTTGACCACATTTCTAATCTTTATTTGCCAGTACATGCGTAGTCATGAGTTACAAAATAAATATATCATAGTGCGTTCACATACTGTTGTCATTTCAGCGTGTAAATTTAGAGGAAGTAGTACAACATCTTCATTTTTAGAATTTAAAATATCATTACTATGTCATTCAACAAAGAAAATATAATACAATAAATCAAACACGAAATAAAAAGTCAAATCAATATTTAAATAAGTCAAAGAGTATAATTTACTACAGCGGTAATTTACATTATAGATGCCAACCCTCGGCGTGGGCGGTCTAGGCGGCGCGGTACAATTGGTGCCAACGCTAGGACTGCCCGCGGGAGTGCAAATAGCGCAGTTACAACAACAAGCGCAGCCGCAGCCGCACGTTATTAGTAAGTATTTACTCATATTTACTTATTTAACGTTAGTTTTTGTTAATGCGAAACATGAAAAGAGTTCTTCCATGCTGGACTGGGAGCTAAAGAAAAACATAGTATGTGCCAGCTGCTTCTCTTCCCGGGCATACTGTTAAAGTCAGTTAAGGGACAGGATGGCCCTCTGTCACTGCAATAGTCTCTCCACTACTATAACGCCTCCAAATTTGTCAAACTGTGACATTAGATGGTTTTATTACCTCTGGTATTCTGCCTACCCCATAAGGGTTACAGGCGTGAAGTTAAGTATGTATGTATGCATGAAAACAGTTTGTTCAAAATCGGTATTCTTTCTTTTTTTAAGAATCAATTGCTTTTTTGTAACGTGTTATATTTTAACTCAATAATCTCGTAAAGAACCTTAAATAATGTTCACACTCACTACGTCGCATGAAGCGGAAGCCACTCGCGCGACCAAACCGAGGCAACAAAAGAGGCTTGAAACTTGTTAGGTTTATTCTATTTTTTTGTATATCGATTCTTTGAACGTGAATAGTCGACCCGTGTAGAAAGTTTCCCAAAAACAAAAAATAACGTTATACACATAGCTGAGTTGTAACAGCATGTTATTAGAAAGTAATAATGTTTAGTTTCAGGATGTTTGCTACCTCAAAACGTTTGAATGAGTGAACTGATTTTGATGATTCTTATTTCATATGATAGAGGATACTTCTCATTTGGTCCCATGTAAATTTCATCGAAATCGATCGAGTGCTTCATGTTTTTTTTTTAAATGTATAGGTATGAATTCGGAGATCGTTTACTATGACGACCTTGTACTTCAGCCAAAGTTTTGACGTGAAGTCGGTTTTTTAATGCTCTGAATTCGTTGATTATTTATATAATCAAAGAATTCATCAACGATAAATAGAACGTGGAATTCATCGCTAATGTAGATCCGAGATAATAATAATAATAATAAATTTATTCAGATCAACAACAACAACAAATCAATTTCAACATCAACTTATGACTAATATACAATCAGATTTAATTAATTAATTTGTAATTTTAACAATGATTATACCTGTGTCTAAACTAGGCTCAGCCTAGTTTAGGGATGTTACGTTGAAATGATTGAATTTTTTGTCAGTTGGCATTCTAGTTATAACTAAATAAAAAAATTGTCAAATACGGCTAGGAGCTTCTGAGATAAGCGCGTTCAAACGAAAACTTGCTTCATTATAATAGCTGTACTATTAAAATTCCTGTTCCTGTCAAATTTCCTCAACCAATTTTTAACTTTATGTTGATTGCACAGAGTTCAGATTCAATTATTAATTTTTGACAGATTTGTAACACTTGATCTGCTGCCTTCTATACATATAGATGATGTCCACGTTCTTTATTGTTATTTTGGAAACAATAAATAATTTCTATCTTTATCCATACTACTTTTTACCATCGGTTGACTCTAACTAAGACTCCCTCGTAACTCCATAGCGCAACAACAAATCCAACAAGACCCAAACGACTCGAGCAAATGGCAAGTCGTGGTTACCAACCCGGGGAGCAACCAATCGGGCAACCAGTCGGGCAACGAGTGTGAGGCCAGTAAACGAGCGACGAGTCCCGGCGCTAAGAGATTGTTGAAGAGAATGGCTTGTACCTGTCCGAATTGTGATCAGGGAGAGAAGTGAGTTGCGTTTTATTTATTATAATAACAGCTTAACAAGATTCAAGTAGTAAATTAGGAGAATTTGTAGAGACGTCAACTAGTTAACTTTAATTTTCAACCAAAAAAGGACGAGGTTCTCAATTCGTCTGTATTTTTTCTGTTACACGATATTTCAGACAACTATGAATCGATTTTGAAAATTCTTGTTTCATTCTTCATAGTTCGTTGGTCCCATATAAATTTCAAATTTTTGACACAATATGTAGGATTTTGGAGAATGTTTACATAGATGACACTCTAAGTCGGACAAAGTTTTGACGTGAAGTCGGTTTTTTTAATGCTCTGCATTCGTTGATTATTTAATTAGTAAATGTGTGGTTAAATAATCAACTTTTTTATTGACTTTGACTTCAATTTTACCTGATGGTAAGTAAAGATGATAAAATATTCGTATATGATTTCTTAGGAGTTCCTTAATATTAGGAGTCATAATATATTGCTGGAACACATCACCGCCAGAGTGTTGATTTTTGGCGACAGATTTTATATGAAGGGTGATCGTTAAGGCGGCACTTCGAAATGTTTTTTGTTGTAATGTTAGCACCTTAAAACCAGGGACTGCATATCGGTATAAATTTTTTAAATAGTACTAGTAAAATTTCAGTACCCTTATTAGTGTACTGCTTCATCATACACAATAGCTGTACAGGTTATTAAAATCTAAATTAATTATATCAGTACCCAAATAATGTATACCGGATTAATTTCTGTAGATGTTTTAAGTACAAACATATTTTAACTTATTTAATTTCTGTACCGAAATCTATAGGTCAGCATATGTACCTACGCTTCATAGGCTTCAACTATCGAACATTCTACAGTTATTTAAAAATAAAATTTTAATATCAATATTAATATTAATACCGGAAAATTCAGTTAACTGAAAAAAAAAATCAGTTATGCTACAATAATAAAAAAGGTACACGAATTATTTCAGTATGAATTCCTGTACTGTTATTTTTAAATACACTTAATTTAACGGTATGACGTCATACAGAATTTTTTTTTTACAGAAATTCATACCGGTATACAGTACTTGCTTAAAACGCCGACATAAGGTCGCGTATTGCATAGAAATCGCTACCATCGACACCGCTGAGATACTGAAATCGTTTCAAAAATCGATAAAAAAATAATGGCAAATACTATGTAAATTTTGAGGAACCAAAGTTCGAACAATAATGTGAAGATTGTATTTAAGTTATTTCTAGGCATATGGATTTCATACCTACGTGGTAATTTAAGAAAAAGTATTTTTTTAGACGTGTTTTTGAAAAAAACCTATCGAGTCAAAACCATTAAATTATGTTTTTGAGCAAGCAAAGTTTAGATAAAGATATGAATTTACAAATATCAAAATTTCAGATCCGCTCGTCTTGTCATATTCTCATAGTTTGCGATGAAAGTCAATGCATTTTTTCAATATGTCGCCTTAACCAGAAGTGCTTCTACTATTAAATACCAACTCATCCAGAGGCAGTAGGGTTCTTTTAAATCGAATCTACGGGGCCCATGTTTGTACGCAGCCTCTGACTCCAATTGGCTGTCGTTCAGATGATGATTAAAGCCCAACTCGGGATTTCTCAGCAAAGGGAGTGTTTAGCGGGTAGCGCTGGGTTCGGTGAGTCCCGCACTGTTAGGGATTGGCGGGGTAGTCCCGCAAAGGTCCCCTCTCGCCCTCTCGTGCATCAAACATTCACCTCCTCTCCTTCTGAGACTTCTGAGGGGGGTCTAGTAGGTAGTCCAACGTTTCTTTGGCGGAAATAAGGCTCATATTTACCACATGTAAAACATAAATATGACTTTAATCGAGTAAAATAAAATGTGTTTTAACTAAATATTAATTCATCTACATATTCCTTATAGCCGACAAGACCGCAAGAAACAACATGTATGCCACATAGCGGGCTGCAACAAAGTATACGGAAAGACATCGCATTTACGAGCTCACCTGCGCTGGCACTCCGGAGAACGGCCCTTCCAGTGCAACTGGCTGTTCTGTGGCAAGAGGTAACTATACAGGGTCCGCATATAATAGTCAATTATATTTTAATAGCAGATTAAGAAGGATGAGTGGGTGTGAATTACGAAAAAAAAATTAAATATATTTTTCATAAATTAAAATTAAAAAATGTCAGTGAGTAAAATTTAAGTTTATTCTTCATTTTATGACTACATACAATAAGATGGAATCGTTTTTAATACTTGCTATGTAGTCATAAGCTACAGATTAAACTTAAATTTTGATCACTTGGAAGAATTTTGAAATTTTAATTTATGAAAAATGTTTAACAATTTTTTTTAAATTATATTATGTGGCAACCCTATATACACTAGTATACAGCTGTATACAGTCAATAGGTGTAGAGAGAACATCGCACTGCGCTGGCATTCCAGCTGGCTGTTCTTTTGGAAAAGGTACAAGTTAATCTCTCAATATATACAGGGCGTCCCAAGCCTGGGTTATCAAGGGAAAGTACCTTAAATATCGTAGATAAGGTATTTTGTTTAAAATAATATTTTATACGATATTTAAGGTACTTCCTATTGATGTCCCATAGACGCCCTGTATATACCAATACCAATGATTTGATGATCGTTGGAGCGACCGGTTTACAGTCGCCAGTCCCATAACACAGGCTTATGAGCTTACTTTAGAGCAAATGACAACATAGAGGTTTTATGAACTACACATTCCTACGAACAGAAACTATAATATAACCATGTTAAATCCTTAAAAGCTAAGTTAAGTACTTTTAGCCATGCTGTCGATTTAACAGTGTAGCGACATCTATCGCCACTCATGGCATGTACAATTTTATTTATTTCCGTTATTATTTTTATTAATTATGTTGATGAATTACGACAATGACGCCATGACGAATTTCCTACATCTTCCCGACAACTACCGCCGGGCTATTGCCTTCCTCATTAACTAACTTAACCAAAAACATTTTCATCCAATGTAGCTGAATAATAAATAAATATTTCGGACACTCGCACAACATTATCTAGCCCAAATTAAGTTTCTTGAAGACCTTGTGTTATGGATACTAGATAACTGATATACTTAAGAAATATATAAACATTCATATTGAATAAATTCATATTTTTTATTAGAATAAACTTAAATAAACATATATACATCCATGACTTGACGGCTAATATCTGTGTTCATCACACAAATATCCGCCGCCGCCGGGATTCGAACCCAGGACCTCTGGCATAGAAGGCAATGTATGTTACCACTACACCGTCCGGTAGTCAAATATTTAATGATATTGCTAATATTCACAGATTCACTCGTTCTGACGAGCTACAAAGGCACAGACGCACCCACACGGGAGAGAAACGCTTCGAATGTCCGGAGTGCAGCAAACGGTTCATGCGGTCTGATCATCTGGCGAAACACGTGCGAATACATACCAAAAATAGGATAACGGTAAGTAAATAAATAAATAAAATCCCCAGACAATTACACCAGCAACAGGGCCCCAAACTAAGCAGAGCTTGTGATATGGGATACTATGACAACTAGGGAAAAAAAAAGCGCCTTGGTTACTGTGTGTATCATACGATATCACAGGTTAAGCAACGTTCGGCGCGGGCGGTACTTGGATGGGTGACCGCGGACCATTCATGTTTCACGACGACTATTTATTTATTTAATAATTTATGTACACACAAGGAAACTTAAATAGACAAACAATTTAATTGACTCTCGTGCTACGGAGGGCACGTTAAGCAGTCGGTCTCGGGTGCTGTATACATACTTGTATACAGTAGTCGTTAGGGTTTGTCAGAAGCCATTTCGGCGCCCTGAAAATTCTGACATCCACCAATTAGCACTTGGCCAGCTTGGTGGATTATGTTGGATCTCTTCGAAACAAATCCAGTATGTCTTCTTCTTCATCGGGAGGTAAAACATGCGGTCTGCCTGCGTCTCTTCTTCTGGCTCCAATACTGCCGGATTCTCGCAAACGTTGAAATGTTCCGCCAAATACTCTAACGTTTGGTATACGCCTATTAGGAAAGCGTTGTATGTACTCTCTCCGGGCCGCTGCAGCGTCACCGTTGCAAAAGCCGTACACAAACAAAATATCTGCGTATTCTTCATTACTAAATGAAGCCATTGCAAGTTGATAAAATACGTATGTCTGAACTCAAGGAGGGATCAGTACTAACTACCTAGATAATTTAGTTAACCCGATAAAGTAAACTTGCCTGTTATTACCTGCCGATAATCCCTACTGTCACACCATTGTGTCCCAAGCAATGCGGCGATATCAAAGAACAATTAGCGCACACGTGCCACTGCGGTAAGTCAATGTAGAGCAATTCCAGGAAATGGATTGTTTACTTTTAAAATTATTGTTAATTAGCATTGTAGTGTTTTGCTGACATGTTATACCTTTTTGCATAGCTCATAAATTAGGCTACTAAATTCAATAATTTTTACGCAACATTCCGTACATTTTTTTTAAATAAATGAGGTTTTTGTACTGAAAACATGACTTTTTTCATAAAACAATGATTGTTTTTGTGTCGTAATCTAAAGATTAGTGATGTTATCTACCAAAAAAATATTCTGTATGATTTATTGTTTATTTATGTGTCAGAAAATAAAAAAATAATAAGAATAACTCTACGTGTTTTACCACAGCAGCAAGTTTTATCTAAAATACGGGGGTTTTTCAAAAATAGTTTAAAATCTTGATTATCTCAGAAATGGCTAATTTTCGGACCCGGTATCCCGGGGCTAAAATGGCTGCAAATGGGCTATATTTTCATCTCCTGCAAGGAATGTATCTTATTTCCGGACACCCTGTATAAGTACATTTGTATTATAACACGACCACTTTGGCGAGGGGGTAAACCTGTCTGCCTCAGACGCCAGTGGTTGCGGGTTCGATTCCCGCTCGGAACAAGAAAAAAAAACCGTGTCTGGGTGTTTATCTATTTATGTATTTATATTCTAGGTTCCCCCTACTTCGCTACATGGTATCCCATAACACAAGCTATGCTTACTTTGGGGCCATGTAGTTGGTGTGATTGTCTGGGGATTTTATTCTTATTTATTATCTAACAATTATGTTAAACACTTCTAATGGTCACACAGTTTTATAAAGAACAATTTAAAAATTAATGAGTAAGACTTCTGGTAAAGAGGGCAGCATTGTCAACGCTACAGTAAGAATTAAAAGATGGTCATCAACTTCAAGTTTTACATACTTAAAAACAAAAATATCATTAATTTCAGGAGGTAGCAACATCAACGCAATCCATGTACTCAGACGACTCAAACGACAGCTGCGATGAGAAGCTAATGCTTTCAATCGAAAGCATCCACAACGATGGTGATGATGACAAAATGATGATCATCCGCCCCGGGCCGAAGCTAGAACAAGAGCATGGAGACACCTAGAACGATATTACACCGGGTATTTATTACGTGGTGGAAGAAACTGACAAGTGAAGTGATAGTGACTCAGTGGTGCTCAGTGTTGCTAGGATATTGACAAATACGGCAAATACTGAAAAAAAACTGGTGTTAGTGTTGTGCTAAAGTATAGTTAAAAAGATATGGATAGAAAGAGAAAAGATGAATGAAATTTATTTTAACTATGGAAAGTAAGTGAAATCAATATTGAACTTCATTCACCCATCCCGTCAAAAGCAGTTTTGTATTAATTGGATAAAATAGCAACACAGATAGTGTTGAAAGAGATAAAAATTGATGTAAATAGTTTCATAGACAATTTAGTGTAGTTGTATCGAAAAAGACTAAATGTGTTGGTTTTGGCCAGTACTGAATAGTCAAACTGTATTTTATTAATGAACTCACACAAATGAATACCATAAACAATTGCAGCTATTATGATGTATTTTGAATGAAGAAATAAGATAGGTTAGGGGCTCTTTAGTATAGACAATGTCTATTTAAGTATTATACATATTGATTATGTATAAACTACTTCTAAGAAATCATTGTGTGTGTAAAACAACCTAAATGTGGAGTCCGTAAGTCAATTGCATTGATGAAATTGTTGTAATTACCATAAGTATATACATCAAAGCTTAGGATTCATAGGGGATGCTAGGACTTAGATTTATTTTCAACAATTACATATGTCAGTTAACTCCACAATTACATAAAGAGTAACATCTAGTTCTAACATTCATATTCATATAATAAAATAATATTTTTATATAAGAATTTCAGTCATTGTAGATATGAAAATGTTTTTATATTATGATATAACATTGTCAAGAATTTTAATCTTACTGGGCCTTGTATTAAATAACTTATACAACATTAAAAATAATACAACTCATAGTTACAATAAAACAAATTGGGTTAAATGATTAAAATTATGTGTAAAATTGAGGTTCCTCTAGTTGTGTTACTACAAAACAAAAAAATACTTCAATAAGACATAACAGTAAAGAAAAAAGGAGTATTTGTATTTAGTCTAAGTACAAGAATTTGTCAACGCTGGCAGCTTATGATTAGATGACTGAGAAGTAAATTTTTATATAAATGATGAATTAGGCCATATTATAAATTAAATTGATATATTAACATAATTAACAATAAGTTTTTACACCATGACTTTAATAGTTTGTGAATGTCATTTTGTATGTAGATCACAGTAGTGTGTCAACACTAGGAGAGTAGCATTTTTAAATAAAATAATGTAGCTAATATATTAAAATGTTTTTATTTAATGTGATTAGGTACATATCTAGATAACAAGTCATAATTTTTACTTTTATCATTGTAGAATTATATTTTGTATATTTGCAATAATTGTGAATGTTGTGAATGTGTCTCGTTTAGTAATATTAATTGCCGCCTAGTTTTTGTTTTAATTTATTTATAATTTTAATCAGAGTCACTAAAATTGTTTTGTTGTGTTGTAATTTGATTTTTGTATGAATCTATCATAATTTTACACTATATGGTTTTAATTATTTTTTTCCATTTTATAAATCTTACCGAGGTGTTTTGTCAATTTGAATCATATACAGTTTACAGTAAAGGTCTAAAAATGTACAAGATATGGTCAACGAAAATCAAAACTGGGTCCAAAGTAGGCAAGCTACTTATCCTTAATCTGTAAATAACTGTAAATTATATTTGTATTATACAGTGTGGTTGTAATATTATGTATAAATGTAGGTTGTACCTTTTGTAAATAATTGTATTGTTGAACAAGTTAATAAAATATTTTTAAATTTATTTTTGTATTTTATTGCTGGGTAGATGTTCCCTTGCGCCGGTTGCCTTGGTAAATCTGTATTCCTGCAGGTACATTTTAGCATAATCGTAGCCTTTTTTACTAAGCAGACAAACTATTTCTTAACTATTAAGTGTAAAAAAAATCCCAGACAAGCACACCAACTGTGCCAGCATGCATTACGGCTTGCATTCTTGCATGAGTTCAACTGACGCCCGCCAGTTAAAGAAGTTTGTAGTGACTGTGGTTTTCGAAATCTGTAATCTGTAATCGAATCGGAAAACCATTGTTTCTTGAATAAACCCTCAATAAGGTCTCCAATGCAAGGACTGTATACCGGTATGAATTTCTGTACAATTTTTTTCTGTATGACGTCATACCGTTAAATTAGGTGTATTTAAAAATAACAGTACAGGAATTCATACTGAAATAATTCTTGTACCTTTTTTATTATTGTAGCATAACTGTTTTCTTTCAGTTAACTGAAATTTTTCGGTATTAATATTAATATTAAAATTTTATTTTTAAATAACTGTAGAATGTTCGATAGTTTAGTTGAAGCCTATGAAGCGCAGGTACATATGCTGACATTAGGTACAGAAATTAAATAAGTTAAAATATTTCTGTACTTAAAATATCTACAGAAATTAATCCGTTATACATTATTTGGGTACTGATATAATTAATTTAGATTTTAATAACTTGTACAGTTATTGTGTTTGATGAAGCAGTACACTAATAAGGTTACTGAAATTTTACTAGTACTATTTAAAAAATTTATACCGATATGCAGTCCCTGCTCCAATGTGCTTCATTTTGGATTTCATAGTAACATGCTATCAAGTTCGTCGGTAGTTCTGATGGTACCTCTTACTTTCATAGGAGCAATTGCAGCACGGACTTTCGACACGAGCTTTCTCTATGCATGTTCATTTCACGATGAGGTCATAGAGCATTTTTCGCAAGTCCTGCCGACTCTCAGCCATGTCTATGTTGCATCTACGAATCGAGGCGAGTGTGTACTCGCCGTTGATGTTGATGCCCAGTTCCGAAGCTTCAAGATATCTTCCCCCGCACTGGTGAACAGCTTAAGACTCTCGTGACCACGGGGTCTGCAAAAACACTGAAACGTCGAGTTAAAAGTTAATATACGGTTAAAAAGTGTTTTATTTCATAGTATGAGTCGCGAAAACTTAACACAATATTAATATTACGTATGCTTAGGCGATTGACGGCTCGCTGCAGTTGGGTAGGCTTTGAATTCTGGTCCCGTAATCGGATTGACATGGTGGCGTTTTTGTACAATCGCTTTAAGGTTTTGATGTATCGATAGTCAATTTGATAGCGCTCCAAAGACTGGAGTACAGACGAGCTCTCGATCGAATCGAAGGCTTCTCAAATCAAATCAAATCATTTTATTGCTTTTTGTATGGTACAAATAAGGTGTTACAATAGTAGAGGTTCACATAGAAAACTGTAATCAGCATGCAATTAGTCATATAGGTACATAATATAATTTAACAAATTTCAATAATATAAATGTTAAAACAATAATGTCATTATATCTAGCCATGTCATTATCTACATAATTCTAATATTTAAAAACTCTGATATGGAATAAAAACAGTTTTCCTTCAGCCAATGAGATAATTCTGTTTTAAGTTTATTTGCTGTTAACAGCTTAAAATATTTGGGTAGAGAATTAAAAATTTTTACACATCTTGCATAGCATTGATTATGATATAGTTGTAGGCGAGGCAAATCACCATAAAGTAACCTGTCTCCATGGCGAGTTCCTCTCGAGACATCTCTTGCATGAACAAAATAGTTGTCATTGCATTTAACAAACATGGCCGCTTCTAAAATGTTCATTCAAGGCAATGGCAATATATTTAATAATTTGAACAAAGGTTTGCACGTTTCACCCGGTTCCTTTCCTAACATTGCTCGGATACATTTTTTTTGCGCAACGAAACTCCTGTTAATTTTCGTAGAACCTCCCCAAATTAATAATCCATACCGTAGAGTGGAAGCCACATAGCCGTGGTTTTGATAGTATCTTGCTTGTATTAAATCTAACATAATTTGTTTTATCCAAATTTACTTTTAAATTGTTATCAGATAACCATTTAATTATCAATTTAATGGTATTATTAATGTCATATTCAAAGGTTTTATTGTCATTATTACTATTCGTCTATTCTCGTAGACCACCAACGCCAAGCAATGTCGCTGGTTATACTCTTCCTTTATGTAACCTGCCGCAGCGTGTGGATGTGTGTCTGTGGTGCTATAGCCTTTCGGAAACCAGCTTGTTCGGTAGGCCGCAAGTCGTTTCACCTGTCGCGAGACGATTCCTAATAACTTGAATTTTTCAAAGGGTTTTGTTACTGTTTTTGAATTTTTTGAAGAACATCGAGCTGTTGCTTGCAGCGTTTTGTCCTTGAGAATGATGGAATTGAACCGTCCGAGCTAGCTGTGCCATCGAAATGAAATGGTTTTAGTCAGAACTAAAGCAATAATAAAAACTACTTAGAAAGTTAAGCAAAATAATGTGCAGCTTTGTGCCATCAAAAAAAACCTAACTTAGAACTGCGGTAAAGTAAACAAAACACTTAACCTAAAATACAGAGGCTTCATACCCACCCACCGTGACTACATTTTTGTTAATAACATACATTAGTTTTACTGTTTTTAACAGACTGAGCCAGAAGTCAGATGACGTAGCCTAGGTAATGTATTTTTTTGGCTCACTACAGAATTTACGGCATTAAAGATTTTAACTCTAGTTTTCGAGACCGACCACGCTGGCTCTACATAGGAAAATATGTCAAAGGGTCGTAAGTTCTAGTTGCAACCAATGGGCCTTCAGTATAAGCCGCCATGACGCGATAATAAAATTCAGGAAGTTTAAGAACTAGAGAATTTATTCTTGACCCCTTTCCACACACTTCAAAATTATAGTCTTAATATAAAAAATAAATCTTTATTTGCTTGGAAATTGGTACATTGGAGGTCTTATTGTATACATAAAAGTTTAACAATATCCTACGGACAAGTTATCTAGAATTAAAGTAAGAAAAGCTAACAATAAGAACAAAATTGTATAATTTAGTAAAAATATGTAGAAATAATCACTTGAACGGTCGCAGAAACCTATGATTCATAATTATACCTCAGATAACTAAAAGACAGAAAACTAACAGAACATTCTAGCAACTTCAAATAAAATATCGCCTCTATAATCACCGTATCCCTGCACGTGTACAATAAACATGCAAATCTCCGTTTATACAAACAAGGGCTATGAATCAAGAAGAAACTGCAGTATTTTGTATAACCGAGCAATAAAATCCCCTTCAATAGTGCACCTCGTACTAGAAGCCTCAATTAGTCCAGCAAGTCGCAGTGGTCCGTAACAATCTATAGGTAATTACTATAGTAACGTCGCTAGGTAATTCTGTTAACAATCTGGGCACACACCATGCAAACTGTATCTTGATGTTTTTTGTGGCCGGACTGTTTTGTTTACTGTTCCGTATTATCTTTCCCCTTGGAGGAGCATGGACGTTCTTTCTTGCAATTTGCAAGATAAATTGTGCGCGTTGGACTGCCTCTCCGAACTACGTTAGATAGTGATGTATCTTTTTGTATCTTTGCATCTAAATTGTAGAAAATGGTAATGAATAATTTGCGAGTTAGCGGTACTATTGTTTTGATAGTTTGTTTTTAGTAGGCTTCGTTAATTGTGTGCTACGATTTTTGCTCGTTATATTGTGGGTTTTATATTTATGTCTATATTTATGAGTAAGCATATAATTATAGGTGTGTTATTTAAGCTAAATTATTTTTGTAACATAATTCCGATAAAGCCGACTTCCATGCTGGGCTGGAAGCGAAAGAAAAACGTAGAATGTGCCAGCTGCTTCTCTTCCCGGGCATACTGTAAAAGTCAGTTAAGGGACAGAGGTTTCAAAGGCGTTTTTGTGAGCGATAGGCTGACCCCCTGTCACTACAATAGTCTCTTTCCATCTTTATAATACCTCCAAATTTGTCACACGTGACATCAGATGGTCTTGTAACCTTTGGTGTTCTGCCTACCCCATAAGGGATACAGGCGTGACGTTATGTACGTATGTAATTCCGATAAAGCAAATGCCAAATGCCAGCACAAATGTGCTTATTTGTTTTTAGCCAGGGTGACAAATGAGCATTGAGCACTTGAAGATAATTTTTCCACAGTGTGTTGAAACATTTTCCCTCCACTGCTCCACTAATCATTTACGAGACATTGGCACGACAACTCGTATTTTAATGTGTAAAATTAAAAACAGGTATTCGTTCCTTAGATTTTTTATCATACATATCTATTTATATACATATATTTTTTATCTTAGAATGTGTTCTTGCAATGTTTTATTAAGAGCCAAACTCTTTGATCCTCCCTGCTACACGGGTGCTTCTTCAACTCAACTAAACTTCAACCGCTTATTTCCTTAACAACGGGTAGAATTGAGGCTAAAAGCAGGAATATCACCGCAAAATTTAGTCATCGTAAAAAAAATCATACTTTGTTACACTCCAAGTCATTCTTATAGCAACAGTTCTTCATAGACATATCGTTTTAGCTTGTTACCCGCGTTGAAAGGCTTTGATTCGCTCTAATCCATAGCACGATCTATTTCATCGCATACCTACTATGACCGCAATAAGGCGTAATAGGTTTAAATGCCATTTAGAAAGCAATGCCCCTAAGTTGGACGCCTTACCGCAGTAAATCGGCGGTGTGCGTCCGATTTTCGTGTCATTCAACTAATGGTCCATTACCGGGACCGTGAAATCGTCATAGCTGCATGGTACCCACAAAACGCGATCAACAACCATTTGAAGTTAAAGATGGTTTGAACGTTTAAAAATTGTAGCGGTTTCTAAAATTAAGAGCGCTGGTAGCGGGAAACTTTTCTGGCATAACTTAATGCTTTGGTAAAATGCCTTTAATTTTTTTTTTATGTAGATTTGATAGGTATGAATATATTTTTTGGACATACATTTATCAAGGGCTACCTAAAGTAAGTACAAGTAGATGTATGTCAGTGTACGGCAATCGAACCCGCGACCTAAGTAGTAGTGTTCCCATCGCCAAAACGCCAAAACGCAGCAGTCGTCAAAATGAAAATCGAAATATTGCACAACCAAAGACAAAAAGGTCACAGACATACATCTACACAGACAACGCAAATGCATGTACTTCCCGTGTCCGAACCCTGACCAAGCGTCAAGGTTGGTCGCTGCTAAATTCAGTCGCACGTATGTTTGTCTGTTATAAAATCCATATCACAATATAGATCGTTCTTAATAATCGATTTTATTGGCGGCTTCAGTGTCTTTGAATCGGTTTGCATTTTATAATACAAATTTTTAGTATTCCTTTAATAATAGATTTGCTTAAAATGTTAAATGTAAAACATTAAACGCTATAAAATCAGGATAGAAGCCATAATTTTACCATAATTTTAAGTATGCAGAACTCGGTATAAAACTGGTATTTAATATTATTTCCGAGTGTGTTTCCTTCATTTTCAAAGATACTTAAAAGCCTAGATAAATCTTTAGAAAATAAATAACGGGACTTCGTCCAGAGGAAGATGTCCCGTTTCCGCCTAGAGAAAATTATAATTTGAAATTATGATTGATACTTATCTGCCTCTGCCGGGCTAGCAGGAAGTATATTACGATTATGTTTGTTTGTAGCAAAATTACTTTTTACTATATGTTAGAACTTGTGTACTTACACAAGCCCTAGAAAAGTAAAATCTCTACGGCTAAGTTAAAAAAGGTAAGTCAGAAAAGTTATAGTATTAAATTTTCATCTTTTCTACATACCCGATTGAGCAATTTGAAAAAAAGCCAAAATCTTGCTAGCTATAGATATTTTACGTTATATTTTCAAACCCTTTTTTTATCATTGCGAATACCAATAAAAAGACAGACACACATACTTATGTTTACATTTACTGTATATGAATAAATTTACCACTATTTTTTGGTAAATTTATAATAACCCAAAGTAGATCCTGAGCGAAGTCAGATCAAAATTTTGCTTCTGTTCAATCGTCAATTGAATTCTAGAACGTTTATCTTGAAATAAGAGACAGGTGTAGTGCTTACTAAACATCGTTTTAAATCGATGGAGTTTATCGCTATGAAGGTTCCAGAATTGTATGCTTTAACTGTCTGTTACAGCAAATATAAATCCATAAACTCTGATATTTGGTTTGAGGAGTACCTATTATTGTAAGGGGGACAATAGTAAGAAATGGAACCTATTAATTATCGCCCACGATTGTAGCTTTGGTGTTGGTGCTATTTTGCCATTTGATGCTCTCTCATGCGAATCAGGTATTTGTTATATTTCAGTATTGTCAATAGATTTTATTGTATCATAGTTATCATTGGTTTACTGAGTGGGTTTCGTTTTATGGGAAAGTCATGTACTTACTTTTCTATATGAGGAAAATATATTTTTAGCATTGGATTCGGAACTAATATTTGAGTTAAATGATATGTTTCTATTTTAATCATTGACTTGGAAAGGCGTATGACAGTGTGATGAGGAATGAACTGTGGTCAAATCTATCTGAGTTTGGAGTGGACAGGGACTTGATACGGGCACTTAAATCCTTATATAAGGACTCGAGTGCCTGTGTCAGGTTGAATGATGACTACACAGCAGTGCGATCACAGAACTTTATCGAATCGTTTGTTAACGAATGTTGGTATAGTATGGAGACGGTTTTTAAGAAAAAATTGAAATCTATCCATTGCCGCACGGCCAGTTTTAATAAATGTGTGTTTGTAAACATGTTGTACTCAAAAATAAAGATATGTAAAATTAAAAAATACAATGTTACTCAAAACTTGCAACCGACTCCATACTATAGAACCATTCGTAAACATTCGTTAATATACGATTCGATAAAGTTCTGTGATCGCACTGCAGAATAGTTAAGCATCGATCGCGGTGAGGGCTTTGTAGCGTCTCCATGGCTGTTCAACCTATTCATGGATAGCTGTTTGAAAAATCTGGAAGAATCTGATTCGGGTTTAAAAGTGAATAATAAAGTGATCAAAACTCTGCTTACTCGTTAGCGTCACTTTTTAGACTAGCTTATATAGAGCATATTACTAGTTTTGTAATTTTTCACCGAGCAGAGGCCACAACGGCGCCTGCGCACAACTGTGGCCTGGAAAGGCCATTATTACACAAATTAGACAAACCGTAGATAGTGAATGTAAAAGCGAAGCAAGAAAGCAAAACAGAGCTTTTCGCTCCGGTGCCCGTATGGCCACCAACCGGAGTAATGGTACACCACGTAATGAAAGATATACGATAAATTTAATTACATCTGCCTGAGTAATTACTCAGTTATTGTAAAATGTGATTGAAGCACTCAGTCGGCATAAGGCACTGACTGGTGAGCTCAGTTTTATATCTATTCAAATTTACTTATGTTGTAAATGCGAAAATCTGCTGTTTGTCGGTTACGCTTTCACGACTAAGCCGCTGCGCCGGTTTGGATGAAATTTAGAATGAAAATGGCCTTTTTTGTTTTTTTTTTTGAAACGGTTGAAACATAGGATGAATGTTTGTTTGAGAAATTGAACAGCTTAACGAACTTTGATAATTTGGTACAAATATAGTTGATCATCGAGGATTAAATATAAAGTATTTTTTTTAATTCAATCCTTTGGACGTGCCTATATGGGATGAATGTAAATCGCTTAATCTTATACCAAGCGAACAAAGTCACGGGTAGAAGCTAGTTATTTATATGCGCAGGCGCATTCTAATAGGAATAAAGGTAATTGTGGCGCATCCAGCTGTAGCATACTTATTTTATTTAATCGACTGTGGCGGGGGTAATTGTTTTTTCAGAAGAACTATGGAAAATAATATGCATAGAGCGAACTTGCTCTGCCTGAGGCTAGGGGAGGGATTCATCCTTTCCCCGTTAAATTGAATTTATTAATTGATTTGCTTAAGTTCATAAGATTTTGTAATGAATTGATAAATAATAAAAGTTTTAATATTGTGTTATGACATAAGATTCAGGTCCAAGATAAGGCCAATTTAAAATCTGAAAATTTAATGTCGCAGAATAGTAATCTTACTTATATTATAAATGTGAATGTTTGGATGTATGGATGTTTGTTCCTCAATCACGGCAAACGGATTTATTCCGAAATTCCCGTGGGAATCGAAATTGCGCGGGTAAAACCGCGCCCAACAGCTAATGACTCTATAGTTTTAGATCACAAATATATGCATTATTTCTTAAAATTTCCTAGTTATGATGGGAAGAAAACCTTTAAATACCACTTTAAGAAACCGACAGTCCAATAGAGCAAGCTGAACTATTCCCACAAGCTGATTAGTTCAACTATGAAACCACTAGAAAAAACACTGTACCGAAATGGATGAAATTATTCCAAGCAGTCGTACACCACCGACGAAGCGGGACGGCAGCTGCGTGTAATCGACTTCCTCCTGACACCTGTCATCGTTAGAATACCAAAGGAATAGATGTCAAAATGTCATAGGACAACGCACTCTTGAGGAATGGCAAAAGGTGTAGGAAATTCTCATCCAACAAGGATACAAATGATTGGTCAATGTAACATTGGGTTACATATAGGGTAGTTATGTACTTATAAACGATTATGTCGCACGTTTAACGTACATTAAATACAAAGTGTTATTTTATTGCATAAATAGGCAATAGTTATTTCGAATTGTGAAGGCAATTTTGTCCAACTCGATTTGTCATGGTAGAGCTACTTACTTTGATACATGTTAACTATTATCTACAAAAAGTTTCTGTTTATGGATAAAGCATCGGTTACTTTTATATTCATTTTATACGAATAACATAAATATACAAATATATAAAAAATTGTATATCGTAATCATTGAGGAGAATTAATAATTTTTGAAGAAAAAAGGGAGGCCTTTGCCCAATTTTGGGACACCCAGGGCTAGTAATAATAACAGTTGTTTCCTGCTACAAATATCAACCCGAAATCATATTAGAGAATTCAACTTACAAATTATATTATGATAGAGCCATTTTGACTGACACATTTCAATAGACCCGATATAACAATAGTAGATAAAACATACAATACAGCTCAATTAATATGATATACCTTCCATGCTGGACTGGGAATGAAAGAAAAACATAGAATATGCCGGCTCCTTCTCTTCCCGGGCATACTGTAAAAGTCAGTTAAGGGACGGAGGTTTTATTGACGTTTTCGTGGGCGATAGGCGTCAGCCTATCACTGCAAGTCTCTCTCCATCATCATATTTCCTCCAAATTTGTCAAACGTGACATCAGATGGTTTTATAGCGTCTGGTGTTCTGCCTAAACCATTGGGGATACAGGCGTGACATTATGTATGTATGTATGTAATAGATATAGCAATTCCGAACACGCATAATTTACAAAACACACTTTCAGAAAAACTAGCAAAATACGTTTCACTTAAAGATGAGATAACTAGAATGTGACGATTAAAAACGTAATCATAATACCAGTTGTTATTTTCACAACAGGTATTATCCCAAAGCAGATACATAGATCACTTAAAGAGTTAGATTTACCAGCCCAATCTACCGAAAAGATGCAAAAGTCTGTAATTCTCAACACCTGCAGACTGGTCCGAAAATTTTTGAGCACTGCCGAAAATTTCTCATATAACAATACCCCTTTTAGTACCTAGCTACCCAAGGTGCACACTTGGTTTAGGCCCGTGTAAACTTTTATTCCGGTGCTTACCTAGTACCGAGTACATTTAATGTTTTAAAAAAAGAAATAATATCCTTTAAGTTTGTCCTCCAGTAAGCTCTCTTTGTTCCTGAGCATTAACATTTATAAAGAGCATCAGACAGAGGATATATTCTATTTTAGTTTAATAATGTCCATACTACACAAGGTTCTAAATAATTTTTAAGCTATTGCATAGCTTCTATCGCGGGCCTTGAGCGTGGGGACCGAATCCAGAAATTCCGTAAAACCTAACACCCCCCCACTCCGACCGGCACAGCGGTGATACTTTTTTTTTTTAATCTTTATTTAGAAAGCTATACACCTATAAGGTTAAGACAGCTTTTTAAAAAAATTGACAATAGAACAAAATTAGGTAGACATCATTTGTTTCCTTAACTCTAGAGATTGTATATAAAAATAAATAACGCGTTGGCTATTCTCATTCGTGAATTTGGAACTAAATATACAGTGAAACATAAACATAATATCTTGTTTATGACATTGTGTATCTACTAACAATTTATTTCGTAATGACTCATTATTTTTGCATTCTATTAAAACATGGAAAAGATCCTCTTTTGTATGACAAAAAGCACAATTGGGACTTTCAGTTTTGCGCATTAGGTAACAAGGGCCTATTAATATTATGAAGCGATATTTTACTGCGCAAGGTGCTAGGCATCCTACGCTCAGAGTAAATAGAGTTACGCCTGTATTCATAAATTATCCCTGTATTTATATCTTCACAAGTTTTTGAAAGTCAAATTAGTAAGGTTAGTAAACTGCATGTTAATTAACACTAAGCGAATTATTTTATGTGAAAATTATAATTAGAACCTATATCTTGTATGTAAAGTGACTGGCTTAAAATATCTAAAAAACCCAAGTAATTATACATCCAAAATAGCTGTAACGAAACTTTCTAGACTAAGACTATAAATATTCATATGGTTTATTTTAAATGCTTACGAGTTTTCGGTTTCATTTCAATAAATATTAAGTTATAGGTAATTAAATTCATTACTTGACGACCGGCTGGTGTAGCGGTAACAAACATTGCCTTCTATGCCAGAGGTCCTGGGTTCGAATCCCGGCGGCGGCGGATATTTGTGTGATGAACTAGATATATCAGATATTAGTCGTCAAGTCATGGATGGTTTATATGTTTATTTAAGTTTATTCTAGTAAAAAATATGTATTTATTCAATATTTATGTTTATATATTTCTTATCAGTTATCTAGTATCCATAACACAAGTTCTTTAAGAAACTTAATTTGGGCTAGATAATGTTGTGTGAGTGTCAGAAATATTTATTTATTTTATTTATTCATATTTTGCCATGTACAGTCTAATTATTATTAATATTAAATTATATTATACATATTTATAAACGTGAAAGTTATGAAGATGTATGGCTGTATGCACTATTTTACACAATAACTGTTAAATGGTCCAAGATTAGATTATGGCCTGGATCATAGTAGAATGATTTCGAAATTTCAAGGGAACGAAATCACGGGAAACAATATGAAGAGAACTACATTACATTCAATTAAAGTATAAGCTTATACTATGAGTTCCATTATTATTTGAGATTGATATCTTATACATAATTTTCTAAATGCAAGTTTTATCTAAGCATCAAGTTTTCAAGTCCTTCATCAAGTTATGCTCAGTAGATGTAAGCAAGCTCGTGAAGCCAGTGGGTCACGCTTCGTTGCCTGGCCGTAGACCTTTCGAGACACTTTTTTCAACAGCTCAACCGAAGAAAAACTAACCAGAACAAAAACTACCGGCTTACGAAATCACGAAAACTCGTGTCAACGAAATTACTTTGATAAACTACATCACAAGCCGAAAATGAGCTTTAACGTTAAGGTCGCAAAGTTTGTAATCGAATACTTTAAGGGACAGTTTTCTTAGTCGTATTCCGTTTTCAAAGGTTTTGTACAAAGGCTCATCAAGATATCGTAAAGTTGACGCTAGGAGCTGTATTTTTTAAAACTCTGTCATAAGAGTATATAATTTGTAGTTCTTTATACGATAGAAAGTGTGTCATTGTAATTTGACTTGAAAGTTTCGTATGCATTGTAGAGAACCATTATGTGTACGAATGATGGTTGCCTAAATTAGATAATTGCGCTGGGATATATTTAAATATAGGTACCTATAGTGAGCTACGTAAGAAATTGTTAGGTGCGTGGTTTTATTGTTATCGTCTATTTCAATTTTAGTTTTGTAATCACTTCTGCGGTACAAAAGTTTTAAACTCACATTCACAACTCCATCTATTTTATATGTAAATTATCTTTTGCAACAGGCATCTTGCTAGTTTTGAGACTTAAAAGCAGTTGTGATGTAGGATTTCTGTGCATTGGTGCACCGCCCTCCTTCCCACAAGAAGTAAGCAGTGCAACAATCACACATTCGGAAAATTACAACCCGCATCACAAACCACCACTGACACGTGTCTCGCTTTAATGTTTTTTGGTGGTCGTTGCACCCTGAGGATGTTTTTAGCTGTGATGGATTTCCGCAAAAGTAAAGAAAAAAATTAAGACGTTTAATCTAGTGATTTGTTAATTTTCAACACCGTTACGTATTGTTGACGTTGTTGTCGTAAATTATACCATAAAAAGTACAGTAGCGTTCAAGATCCTTTGCGGCATTTTCATTAAAGCAGGCATATTTTTCAAATTACCAAACCGATTTAAATCATTGTCGACAAATTAATTTAAAATGGAATTGTCACGGTGGTTAAAAGAAAAATGTTTTTATTCACTTAATGAATACTTTAAAAGTAAAATATGAATTTGTTTAGAATAAAACGAAATGTAACCTATTTTAATCTAAAAAAATATGATTTTTCTTATTTAATTTAAATTGTTAGACATGTACCGACATAATTAAAATGACATTTATATTTAATGACAGTGTAACTACCTTTTTATCTGATTAAAATAATATTGTAATATTGCATGCTGTTGACCAGTTTTGTATGTAGGACATTAAGTATTAATTGTAAACATCTATTTATACCATACATTGAGCAATAAATGAATTTAAATTAGAAATAAATAAATAATAATAATAAATAAAATCCCCAGACAATCACTCCAATTACATGGCCCCAAAGTAAGCATAGCTTGTGTTATGGGATACCATGTAGCGAACAAGGGGGAACCTATAATATAAAAATACATAAATAGATAAACACCCAGACACGGTAAAAATTTTTTTCTTGTTCCGTGCGGGAATTGAACCCGCAACCACTGGCGTCTGAGACAGACAGGTTTACCCCATCGCCAAAGTGGTCGTCAAATGACTAAACTATTTAAGAATAAAGGTACCTACTTATTAGTCGCTGGCTAGGGAGAGCTACCTCCAAGTTACTCGAGATTGTCGCCTTTTACGATACGCTGATCTAATAGATTTGATAGGGGAATCTTAGACGAACTATCGCAGATACTAACATGAACTCATGATTTAAATTTTATGGTCTAATGTAAAGCTTTCGATTGCAGTACTTTATACGAGTGGATGTGCGAGGTTTCACCTGCGAAACTTTTGATCTCATAGGAAATATAACATCGCTATCAAATACAATAAAAAATGTCAAATGAGGTTGGTAGTTTCCGATATGAGCACGTTCAAACACACAAACTAATAAACCCTTGAGCTTCAGTACTTTATGTAGTAGGTTAAAAGAGAGATTTTTCCCTTTATCAGGACCATCGTGCGCTACCATTGAAACAGGCTTCTTTTTTAAAAGAGTTACAATGGAAACGAATTTCGTTCAATAAAATACAGTATTGGTTATGCAAAAAAGAAAAGAAATTAATTAAACCTTCATTTTAAACCGAAAAACCACTTTAAAATAAAATTTAAAATATTTTAGGTTTTTACGTATAAAATATTTACAGCTCAAAAAATTATAAGAGCGCGTCGGTTTTATCAAAATACTGGCAATAATTAATCGTACAATAAGTCTTTTAAGATTTCGGTTGACCGTGAGGTCGTTTACCCGTCGCCGTCACGGGCTGATGGTTGCCATTCTTACCATCATACTGTTGAAGAATAACGCCTTTATAATTACTCCGGTTTTATAGAAAATAAAGATCAGGACACACTTTAAGTTCGGGTTTAGTAAAACATAACTGACGACCACTTTGGCAATGGATGGGGTAACACTGTCTGACTCAGACGCCAGTGGTCGCGGGTTCGATTCCCGCACGGAACAAGAAAAATAAATCCATTTCTGGGCCTTTATCTACATATGTATTTATATTCTAGGTACCCCCCTAGTTCACTACATGGTATCCCATATCACAAGCTCTGCTTAGTTTGGGACCATGTAGTTGGTGTGAGTGCCTGGGGATTTTACTTATTTATTATTTATAAATATCTCATTTTTGAAATGGATGTTTGAAAACTTATTAATCGAATGAAAGATTTAGGTAAAGTTTTAGCTGCACAATTATTGTACTTTACATTCGAACTCCTTTCAATCGTGGTGATGATTGATCAGAATCAGTTTAAAAAAGTCTTATAATGAAATAATGAATCGTAAATCACACAATATTATAGAGCAATAGGTCGTTTATAAAACATATTATTTTAAATGTAAAGTAATAAATAACTATATGTTGGAGAAGATTCTTGGTGGTTTTTTATACCCTGCTTGATGATAGGATCTGCCTTTATCAGAATCCTAGTTGATTCCTGAATGTAAGTAAAAGTAAGGATTTTATGTCTTCAGTCAAACTTCTTTTGGGTGCACTTTGGGATTTCTGTGTTTTAAAGTATGAATCACCCTATAATATGAAAGTTGCCGATGTATGTATAAAGGATTTCTTCCTGTTTCGGGCCGGTTTATTTTTCATTCTTGTTTCGGGTCGAATTTGACTTTGAAGTTGATTTTGAAGTTGACTTTGTAGAGACAGAAAAAAAGTAAACTGTAACAATCTTATTAACAGTCGTACCTGCTTCATAATAATTTAATTGAATCTACGTTCACGCATCAACATTATGGTATGGGGTAACGAAACAAAAATTTAGGATTTGATGCATTAATAAAATTCTAACATCATCATTTCATTACATTATTAGTTTTTATTAATAAATCACAGTCACAAAATATTGGAAGGCATGTTAATAGAGATTTTTTACATTATTGTAATAATGACTAACCATCGCAACATTGACGCTGTTACACAGTAAAAAATATGAGCTCTTAAACAAAACCCTATTAAAATAATAAAAAAATAAACTTCTATACAGATAGCAATTAAAAGCCTATAAAAAGTTCGTTGTAATTGTAATTTTCACAATTTAAAATCACACATTAGTTACATTAAGTTTCATTTATAAAACTCCGTTTAATTATGCTTACAATTACGTATTAAAAAAATTAAGATTAAAGAAAAAAAATTTATTACTTTGTTATCTACATAAATATTAATCTGATAATAACATTAAAAAACAAAGGGACATTTTTTTTCTAGACAATGCCCAAGACTAATTCTTCCTTCTATAATGGCTTTTATAGAATTTCTCATATAACTTTATCCTATGCAATGTATTCAGGACGACGGGCATTACCTTGACGACAAATGAATGCAACTTACTGCAACTCAAATTAATGCAACCAAAATCAACATCATGTTTAATTACTTTTAAAAAACTTTACACTTAAACATTTTTATGAGATAATTAGAAAGATAACTAATGTATAATAGTATTTAACAGCTACTTTAAAGTTAAGTTAGGTTAAAGGAGTTTTCTGTTGTGTACGACTTTTTAGCACAACTATTTACAATTATGTTAGGTTAAATAATTCTATTTATTCTGATTTTTATTCTGCCTGTACAAAAAGTGTGATAGAGTACATGAATTACTATTCGACTCGAAACAGCATGAACATTCGAGCCGAAACATGCATAAAATAATAAATTATTGTATGTTGAGCCAAAACAGGCATAGAATCCAGCCCGAAATAAGAATGTTGATTCGAGCCGAAACCTTGTAGGACGAAACAGGAAGTAATCGTATAAAGTGTGTTATTTTTGTAGGTAGTTGCCCGTTGTAAGTAAACTTTTGCTTCTACCGAATTTAATAAAGGTCTTTATGAATGCCAAAACATAGAGTAAATAGAGTTACGCCAGTTTAGAGGCTATAAATTGGGATTTATGTGGAGAGGCTGCCTGCAAGAGATATGCGCTAATTTTAATCAACCGCGTATACGTTGGTGACGTTACACTTCAGAAAAAGTTTTGACATGGATTTAAAAATGTTAGTGAAGTCATTTTTTAATGCTCTGCATTCATTATAAGCAGTACCATTTGATTTGGAAAATAACACAAAGTTCATTTCACAGAATACGAAATAACATTAAAAAAAACTTTCCTACTACACACATTATTTTGTTCATAACATACCCATTTGCTATGTGAGGCGATCCATGAAGTATGTAACCAGTTATTCTATAAGTACATAAGAACTATGACATAAATAAAGGGAAATGCCAGTGAACCACTTGATATCCTGCCCGTTACAACCTGCAATATCATTATGCACCCTCCAATTATACGTAACCTTTAAAAATCTTTAATTAAAAAACAACAGCCACTTTATAAATACGTATTTGTTATGTAATTGATTTCAATTTTATTCTAGTTCATATTTATAGTTAACAATTCAATTCTGTTATTGTTTCTAAAATGTCTCTAGGTAATTTTTTATCGCTGTTTAAAGTTTCTTGTGTTGTGAGCTCACGCGAATTAGTACGATCATCCTATTTTAACAGCGCCATTTTAAGCACGTGTACAACGAAATCACATTGCCACTAAACTTATCACTTTTCAACCGACTTCCAAATAAGGAGGTTCTCAATTCGTCTGTATGTTTTTTTTGTGTACTTATTACACGATATTTCGATCAATTATGAATTGATTTTGAACATTGTTGTTTCATATGATAGAGGATACTTCATACTTGGTCCCATTTAAATTTCATCGAAATCGGTTGAGTAATTCATTGAAAATTTCAAACTTTTGAAAAAATATGTGTGATTTCGGAGAATGTTTATGTTGATGACACTCTCAACTCAGCCAAAGTTTTGACGTGAAGTTGGTTTTTTTATTGCTTTGCATTCGTTGATTATAGTTCAACACTTTTGTTGAAGTCAGTAGAATTTCGCAAAATTACCTCTTAATTACTCTCTTAAATTAGAGACAAAATATCGCAGTAACATAGGTTTAAACGGTAGTAACCTTTCTTATTAAGTCTGCGGAATAACTTTTAGTTTTGAAGTTTTCTGATTGTGTTTAAAAAGAGCCTCTTATTTCCTAAACCGTTTCTAAGGGTGATGAAACCCCACTTATCCCTAGTTGAGACAGTTGATTAAATAAGATATTTACTTATAATATTGTTTAGACGAAGTAGTCGTGGCGTAGTGGCCCTAGTGCAGATTAGTCGATATGCTCTAGAGAATTGTAATTATTGTTTTTATGCCCGTATTGAAGTTTCGAATATTAATTGTATATGTTAAGGGTAATTACATTGTAGCTTTTTAGTTTGGGATACAAACCTCTTCGAAGCTGTTCCTAATCAACTTATTTTGGTTGTTCATATATTTTTTTAATAACCTCTCCATGATATACAGGGTGACTGGTTATCACACTTTAGATACAGAAGGAGAGCACTCTGAACTCGATTCTGATTATGATTAAGTACCTATAAAAATAGGTATTCAATTTTTCACCAGAAATCCCTATGAATAAATAAAGTGACCTTTTTACACTTTTTCCGACGCTGCCTCAGTCACACCGTGTGACAGAGGCAGCGGCGTGCGCGCGTATGACGCTGAACATCAGTCGCCGTGCTGCCGCGCACAAATGAAACCGTATGACAGTCGCAGTCGCAAAATCTCGATAATCTCGATCAATATTGTCGAAATCTCGATCGATATCATATATATCGAGATTACAGATTGTCGAGATTGAATATCGAAAAAAAGGTCGAGATCTCGTGAGATTCGAGATCTCGCGAGATCGAGATTGCATTCCCTAGTCACACGCCGCACGCACACCACCAACCGCTAAATATATATTGCATTACGCTTATGCGTTGCGTAATGAATTATTTTTCTTCGGTTAAGTTTACTCAGTAAATAATTAATATTTATTTTTTATTTTGTATTTTTCTCTTCATGTATGATCTCAAACTATCATGTCCTGGAATTCCGAAAGTGACCCACCAGTCACCCTGTATAGGATGATGAACAAATAAAGAAAACTAAAGTTTAGAACGGAACAGAAAACACACGGTTACTTTTGAGTTTATTAACCACTAGCCACCATGCGCGGTTTTACCCGCGTGACTTTTGATTCCGTAGGAATTTCGGGATAAAATATAGCTTATAACCTTCCTCAAGAGTTAGGCTATCAAATGCAAAAAGAATTTTTCAAATCCCACTTGTAGTTTCTGCGATTAGCGCGTTCAAACAAAAAAACAAACTCTTCAGCTTTATATATTAAAGTATAGACATGAGTTCGGTTGTAGTTGTTAAAAACACTTACTCGCTGGTTTACGTTAGGGAAGCAGTAATGAGATAGCAACTTTAACATAAGCGTCGGTAAGTAATGGTTTTAAAATAATTAAGGAGAACTAGTGCGAAATATGTTTCCCTGTAAACAGGAAAGTTATGAGGCTATCCATAGGTACAAGGACCTAAATCGTACCTTTATAAAGAACTAGCCATGAGTTTTATGGCGATTCTGTTACCTCGAGTACTACAATGTAAGGTTTATTCGCCGCCTGCGCATCTATTTTCCATTTTAATTGGCCGCTTCCATTTAATGTGCACCCGTGTTTTACTTGGGCACTTTTTACTGGTAATTTCTGTCAAGTTGTAAATTAATGAGAAAATTTTTACCAGTTTTTAGCTTATTCAATGACGTACTATGTAAGTCTTTGATGTAAATTTTATTTTTTAGATGTTTGTTACTGGTTTACTATGTAAGATATTACTAATTGAGATAAGAGCACTGAATTAATACATTTGTTGATTTGGGTAAATTGTTCATATCCGACTTCTCATAACCTTCTTTTATCAATCCAATCTTCAATCATTCTCACAGCAGCTTTTAAATGAAGATTAGGTAAGTATAGAAAAGTCACCTCTAATATCCACGCTGGACTGGGAGCGAAAGAAAGCGTCTCTTCCCTGGCATACTGTTAAAGTCAGCTAAGAGACAGAGATTTTATTGACGTTTGTGTGTAGCCTCCCTCAAAGTCAAAGTCAAAAGAATCTTTATTTCGTAAGTATTTCAATACATTTGAAATAAGTCACACAATTTACAAATTGAACTGAATCTACCACCATTTCGGAAAGTCGATTTGTTGAGAAGAAATGGCCAGAAACTCAACAGCAATCATCTTTTAGACCTCCATCATTATAATATCTCCAAATTTGTCAAACGTGACACCAGATGGTTTTATAGCCTCTGATGTACGGCCAACCCCGAAAGGGATACAGGCGTGAAGTTATGTGTGTATGTATGTAATATCACCCTTGAGTTCTACAGTTATAAGTCAGTTGTAGAGCGAAGAAACGCAAACGTTCGCGATATTGTTCACGACTCCTTTGGTCAGTTGTTTTTATACACAACCTAATTTAAGTTAAAATTATTGAAATTCTTCACCTATTGGTAGTGAGTCACTTTAATTAAAGTTTTTTTAAATCAAATTGTTATTGTTTTAAGAGGTTACATAAATAAATCAATTTTTTTTTTATGTTTAAAAATTATGTTTATTTTGTAGAAGTCGTCGTTGCGTATTGCGATTAAGCACTGGTGACTGGTGACAAATTTTAGATACTGAAGGAGAGTAGTCTGTACTCGATTCTGATCATAATTATGTAATGAAAATAGGTACTTAATTTTTTACCAGAATGCCCTATAATTAAATAAAGAGACCTAGCCATATTATATTATACTACACTTTTCCCGACGCGCTGCCTCAGTCACACGCACACCACCACCCGATAAGTATCTATTGCATAACGCTTGTGTGTGGTGTATGGTTGAGTAATGAATTCTTTAACTTTCGGTCAAGTTTACTTAGTAAATAATTAAAATATAATTTTTATTTTATATTTTCTCTTCATTCATGATCTCAAACTATCACGTCCTTGAATTTCGGAAGTGACCCACCAGTCACCCTGTATGTATAAGCCTATAATTTATTTATCACGACGACTCCCGTGCTTCGGAGGGCAGCCAGGCTGCAGGTGGGGTCCCGGTTGGTCTGAATCACATACATTCATCTACATAGACAACGCAAATGCATGTACTTTGCGTGTCTGAACCCCGACCAAGCGTCAAGGTTGGTCGCCGCTAGATTCAGTCTCGCTTATGTATGTCTGTTAATGTAGATATCGTCCTTAATAATCGATTTTATCAACGGCATCGGTGTATTGAAACAGTTTGTATTTTATATCACAAAATATCAGCTGTAACGTCACAGTAGGTGTTAAAAAGTCGGCACGCTTGTTCTTAATACAGATCATGACACTTGCGTCATCTATGTTGATGTTTATCAGTGGTCTGAATCCATTTTAGCGCCTCATTATATTCGGACATCCACCAAACAGCATTGGGCCGGCTATGTAGTTTATGGCCCAAACCCCAGGGGAGAGACTCATGAGATTTTAATTATGAAATTATATTAAAAATCTCTTCAAAGAACCTATTGTATCAAGTTAACATAGTTATGAGTTAGTTACCGATCGTAATATTGTCTTAGTTTTTGCAATTCATAATATTGAATAAAACACTTTTTAGCCGGATTTATCGCGTATAATTTACATTTTAAACTCGACGTTTCGGTGTCTTTGCCGCCAGTGACTGGCGTGTCAGGCGTCTTGACAGTGGAAAAAGTTATGCATCATCACCTCCATCTGTTTCTCAGTCTTCGAGCGTAGCGTTATGGATTGAAACAAAACGAGCTGACTGTATCTTGAGTTTTAGGTAGTGCAGCTTGCTGAATGTTAGATATAATGTTTTTCAGGATAGGGTCCCATGTCGGTGATAGTTTCCAACCATCTTTTCTTGAAGCTCAACTGAAGCTTATTGTTATCTCATATTCTACGATTGGGCCACCATGAATATTTGAAATGAAATCACAAATTTTAAGTTGCACAAAATAATACATACAGCCTTTTCGTAAAAAACCTGTTATAATGAAAAATTTTGATCTCGCTAGCGATAACTTCAAATAAACTTATAAAATCTTATTTAAAAACTTTAAAATATAATGGAATGTCATAACGACGAGCACATTCTTAACTTTATAACTTTCAGTTATGATATTTTTGTGTTCTCTTCGTAATCGGATAGCCGTCAAACAATATCCTTCATTTGTTTTTATTGTTCTCTCGCCGGCGTCCGCGCAGCTCGTTGACAGTACGCGGTAATAAGTACATACTGATTGTTATCATATTTGGTTTAGAGGCTTTCGGAGATGTTATTTTGAATAGGGGTCAAAGATTTCTTTATTTATACTGTGATTAGTACTTCTACTTAAGTGGATTTTGCGTAGATAAGGTTCAGCTAGTTTACCAACTTAAATTCCTATTGTTTCATGGTGCCTTGTATAAGGATATAGCATTAAGTATAAACTTACATGAGTCTTATTTTATTTCAAGATTTACCGCATTTTCTTATATTAAGCATTGTAGTCATTACTTACTCGAATCAAAATTAGTAATGGAATTCTTATTGTAAAAAAGTCCTTAGGTACACAAGAGTTCAGTTTTGAATTTAACAGATAGGGTTAAATTCGAAATGTGCCACATTTAGCGTTCGCCAAGTATAACATTCTAAGGTACTTATCACGACTTTTCATACGAAACAGTTACGGAGTGTAGGCTTGCATATTATTTTTTAAGGTATCTAAGGAGTTGCGGTAGACGTTTTGTCGAGTTGTAGAGCGCAAAGAAACGATTGATCGAGGTTGTCGCGTAGTTAACAAAAAATAATCTAACGATCGAGTTTAGTTAGGTGATAGATAAGTTTTAGTTTCTTGAGTCTTTGAGTGTATAATGCAAAATTATAATTTTTCCAGTGAGTTGCTTACAGGAGCAAAGTCAAAGTCAAAAGAATCTTTATTTCGTAAGTATTTGAATACATTTGAAATAAGTCACAAAATTTACAAATTGAACTGAATCTACCGCCACTTCGGAAAGTCGATCTGTTGAGAAGAAGTGGCAAGAAACTCAACAGCAATCATCTTTTAAAAATACACAATAACAATTAACAATCTTCTTGCATCCGGCAATAGGCTTTTTCAGCTTAAGCTTTCCTATTAATCCTATTTTCTATGATTATTTATCTCCTAAGACCTTTGTTATAAGGACCTGATGGTAAGTGATAAGGTGGATCCAGTTATTACTTTTTTATATATTTTTAATTTGCTCACGACTTTATACAGATAGGTATACTTTTATTAGACAAAAACCTCTGGGTGTATCTTGATTACTCTACCGTTCAAAGTGTACAGAATTTGACAATGCTAAAGTTGTAATATAAATTATAATTATTTAACCGAGTTGAATTGAATGTAGTTATTCATATTCATATAACCTTCAAACTCATAAGTTGGAATACTTGGGTGACTATACTCACCGGCGCGGAAACTTGGCCGCCTATAAAATTCTTGGTAACTTAAATTTTCTTTATTAAACCTTACATGTCTTGGTTCATTCCGATTAGATATCGTCAAATTTGTGTTTTTAAGCAGTTTTTTACTTAGTAGGTATCTCAAAAGATCATCAAAAAGGTAAGCGCACTTAATTCTACTTTTTTGTACATCTGTAGCCTCAATTTAAAGGATAGCTCAGCTCCAATTTTTTAATAAAACTTTAGATCGTTTAAGGTCCAAAAAAAAGGTTAGCTCTAGAATGAGTCACGAAAACGCGGGAAGCAAAAACCTAGTCCGACCGAAGTTCATCGGCCGCTGCGCGAGCGCACCGACCGACACTTTGAAACGAATCGATTCTAGGACCGAATCCTATTCTATTCGGCACGAATCGAATTATTGATTTGGAAATAAAACGCGTTTTTGGACTGAAAAATTACTGTATATCATGAATACTTGTATGTAAATTAATCAGTTTGAATTTTTAGTATGTAAAAGGTGTATGATCTCAAATCTTGATATTTTTTTGTGTGGCAGTGTTTTCAGATTGAGTATCTTAGCATGTTAACAATAAATAATATTTTAACATTCACACCACCCTATCCATCCCACATTGAGTTTCTTAAAGAACTTGTGTTGTGTTTTCTAGATATTGGATAAATAAAATTAAATGAACATGTAAACATCCACTGACTCGAATTAACATACATTGGTTTGACCGGGATCTCTGGCATAGAAGGAAATATTTTTCGCGCTGACTACCTGGCTGTCAAATGGCAATGGCTAATGGCACTCTAAAGGATACGAGCTTTGACTTAAGTTCATCTCAAGTTCCCTAACTTCGGTGTGTGCTTCCGTGAATGGCCAGCAAGAAACTCACCATATCTAAGTACATCTTGGAGCACGTCATTGTTGTAAATTAAATTCAGAGTTCTGCGAATTTTGGAGTCAATTTTACGTGTAGTGGATCGATAGGAAATCATTGGACACCTTCTGGCGCTACTAAGATTTTTCAGGAATATAAGTAAAAATAGACACATACTATGTAGCTTGGTATAACAGTTTAAAATTTAATTAAACAGATTAACGAATAGATACATACAATGTTTAAGAGTTAAAATAGGTAAAGGTTTTACGACCTACGTTTTGTAACTTTATAAATCATAGCACTTATCAGGTAAAATCGCAAGTCGCACTCATCGGCAGCCTAAGTATTATAACCAAAATAATACCAAAATATGCTTTTAACTAATAAATAGATGCACAACAACAGTTCACTACAGCTTGCTTATCATTGTGTTACTATATGTTGACAAAATATATTTTAGGGAATTTATCGCATTTAATTATAACCTACATCACGAGTGAATAAAAAGCTTTAGAATTTGGTATTTATAATACAAAACGTATTTATTTCATATCGTGAGTCTTGACAACATCAGGTGACATGAAAGACACACGTCCCATGCTATTTTACATACAAAAAAATTAACAATATGCTCGACTTCATTACCCGATCACTATAGAGTTGTTCGCGCGTCGTGCCACAAATGATGCGTCGCGGGCTGCGCGCGCGCCGCCGCCGTCGCTTTGATCTTCGATTCGCAGCTATGCGCTGATGGCCGCGGCCGCCGGTGACCACTTCCCGCCGTGGAAACCACTTTGATATGGCATCTCGGCTGTTGCTATAGAGGTAGATGTCATTTGGTAATATTAAGAGTAAAACAGTTTATCGCCCCATGAAAAGAAGGGAAGCGTATTTAAAATAAATATAAATAAATTTTTCTTACACTCACACAACATTATCCAGCCCAAATTAAGTTTCTTAAAGAACTTGTGCTATAGATACTAGATAACTGATAAACTTAAGAAATATATAAACATACATATTGAATAAATACAAATTTTTTATTAGATTAAACTTAAATAAACATATAATCATCCATGACTTGACGGCGAATATCTGTGTTCATCACACCGATATCCGCCGCCGCCGGGATTCGAACCCAGGAGCTCTGGCATAGAAGGCAATGTATGTTACCACTACACCAGCCGGTCGTCAAATCATATTTGTTTCATTCATAGTTTTTTGACTTCATTTATTCACAAAAGTCTTTTATTTTGTCCTTGTTTATTTGGAGTTCTGAATTAAAACGTGATGTGTTTATTTTCTTAATGCTTTTCTGTGTCGTATTGTCGAGCAGTTTTGAAAGGAAACCGTATAAGAATATTTGACCACTTTGTGGTTACTATCTATCATGAATTTCTCACGACGACATTCACTTCTACCGTCACGTTAAGCAGTAAATAAAAATAAAAAATAAATAAAATCCCTATACAATCACATCAACTACATGGCCCCAAAGTAAGCATAGCTTGTGTTATGGGATACCATGAAGTGAATAATAATAATAATAATAATAATCCTTTATTGTACACCAACATAAAGTACAAATTTAAAAATAAAATACATTTTAATTTAACATTAGCACAAAGGCGGCCTTATCGCTGTAGAGCGATTTCTACCAGGCAACCGAGTCTTGACAGGATAAGGTAGTGGAAATGAGGATGGGCGTTGGGATACAGGTTATAAAATAGACTACGTACGAATAATTACATGCACATACTTACTAATAATACATACATACACATATTAATATATACACATAGGTACATTCTAATAATACACATGACATACACGTGACATTAATACATAATGATAATCAATAAAATATAATATACAATGAGAGCATTAAGGTAAACAATGTTTCACAAGGTAATGTTGTTTAAGCATTCGTTTAAACGTGTAAGGACTGCGAGCTAGGCGGATCTCCATCGGTAGCTCGTTCCACAATGATACTGATCGGACAAAAAACGATTTTCCCAGAAAGGTGGTGGTATGTGATGGTGTCGCTAGGAGGAGATTAGAAGAAGACCGCAAGTTGCGATCGTTATTTGTAAACCGATACTTAATGCGATTTTTCAAATAATCGGGTACAGCTTTATCATACAGAATACGGTAAACTACAGATAGGATGTGAGTATTCCGGCGAAAGCGAATCGGAAGCCACTTGAGATTAGATCGAAATTCAGAAATGTGGTCGTATTTGCGTAATCCAAATACAAATCTTATGCAGAGATTTTGGAGCCGCTCAAGCTTATTAAGAAGTTCTTCTGTTAGGTCAAGATAGCTGGCATCAGCATAGTCGAGAATAGGAAGTAGGAGAGATTGTGCTAGCGCAATTTTAGTGGCAACGGGGAGGAAATTGCGAAGACGCTTGAGCGAATTCACCGCGGCAAACATCTTCCTACTTACTTCAGTGATCTGTGGTATCCAGGAAAGTGTGCGATCAAATATGATTCCCAAATTCTTTACAGTTTCACTAAAAGGAATTGAAATGCCATTAAATTCTACTTGAGGTAGTGTGTTAAAGTTGACTCGAGGAATCATTTTGTTGCTGCCGATGATGATCGTTTGCGTCTTGAGAGGGTTGACAGTTAGCCCGTGGTCATGACTCCAATCCGATATAAATTTCAAGTCCGCATTGTGTAGCACTACAGCATTTGACAGCTCTTCAAGACTGCTTTGTGTATAGATTTGAAGATCGTCCGCATACAGATGGTAGGAAGAAGATATATCAAGAGTAATCGAATTGATGAATAAAGCGAAGAGGAGTGGAGACAACACGCCACCTTGTGGTACACCGGCATTAATATCACACCAGTCAGAAACATCCAACTCAGTAGATATACGTTGCCGGCGTCCATGCAGGTAAGTATGAAACCAGTCAATAGTCGATGGAGATATGTTAAGAGAACGAAGCATTTGCAGAAGGATGTCGAAATCTACTGTATTAAAGGCATTACTGAAATCCAGCAGTGTCAGAATAGTAAGTTTCTTCTGCTCCATGCCCATGCGAATATCTTCCGTAATTTTAAGTAAGGCCGTAGTTGTACTATGCCCTGGACGGAAACCAGATTGGAAAGGGTTGAGAAGTTTATGGTCTAAAAGGAAAGTGCTGAGCTGTTGATGAACTAGTCCCTCGAGTACTTTAGAAAGGAAAGGTACCTAGAACTAGGTACCTTTCCTTTCTATTATTTCCTTTCTATTATGAACTAGGGGGGAACCTAGAATATAAATACATAAACAGATAAACACCCAGACACGAAACTTTTTTTTTCTTGTGTTCAAAGTGGCGTTAAGCTGTCAGTCCCGGGTGCTGTATGCAGTAGTCCTTAGGGTTTGGAAGAAGCCACGGTTGAACACTACGACAGCTGCTGAACTGCTTGGTAGTTTTTGGCCTAATCTCCCTTTTCAACCAGAGTCTCATGAAAGAATTGTGGTGATGATGATTATAATATGCAATTCCAGATTATTATTGTCCTAGTTATTAAAAAGCTAAATAATTATAGCTATAAGCAGACATAGAAAAGTCCATTCATTTAATGAAATAAATATTATAAAAAATAGAAATTAATCTAACATTAAAAAATAACTCAACAGGAACAACCTAAAGAATGCGCCCGCGCCGCGTGGTGTATGCGCGGCAATGACGGCCATCATCTATTATCGCGCCTCTGTCGTCTAATGACGACAAATCAATCGCTAACACTCGTGCGACATGTATGGACGTATGGTCGTATTAAGGAATGTGCGCAGTGACACATAATAGAGTAAGTATTATAGAAATTGTTAGATTACCGCTCTTGTATACGCGTGTCTTGAAAGGTGACCAATCATGTGATACGCGCTTGCGTTGAGGAAGCGTTGGAAGGCGTTAGAATTACGCGCTTGTTTAATTCATTTCGTCCATTCATAAATAAGATTACAGACTATTACAAGTGTGCTTGTGTTATGAAGTTACATATTTATCATCATATATTAAAACTGCAACCAGAGCAGTGTGATCTCAGAATTTTCTCGATTCATAAATTTACGAATGTTCGTACAGTATCGAATCTAGCTGGCGCTGAGTAAATAAATGTCCAACAATTATTTATATCATTTTATAATCTGACCCACTGATGACGCAGGTAGCAGATATGGGACCAGGCAGAAACTAGTGTTTCTTAATAATGAAATGTGTATCTAAGCTTGCCGTAATTCTGTCACCAAATGGCGCACATTCGAAATCTAATATATAAAATTCTCGTGTCACAGTTTTCGTTGCCATACTCCTCCGAAACGGCTTGACCGATTTTAATGAAATTTTTTGTGCTTATCCGGTATCTATGAGAATCGGCCAACATCTATTTTTTTTTTATTTATATGGCAAAACAACGTTGGCCGGGTCAGCTAGTTATCGTTATAAGATTCATCTCTTAAACGTCCTTATTTTATGCTACAGCATCTTATACAATTTAATTAGTATCACAGAACACCGTGATGAAAAGCACAAAAAACTAAAAGGGGTTATATTTAAATACAACTTCATGAACAATTACACTGTTTAGACATAAACATATGGAATAAATTATAAACAAAAACTATGCAAATTGAGCGGCCTTATCACTTAGGTTTATATGGTATGCTTGTGTATACCTCGGTCCAGTACTTACTACAAAGTAAGCTAATACTTTTTATTTGATCGAGCTAACCCATTATTAAAGTAACGGCTTATCTCCGCGTGGAGATTAGATAGGTATTCGTGGTACCTACCGTGTACCAATTGAATACCATTTCAATACGAAGATAGTTTGATGGAATACGTGCCCCGGCGTGGGAGAGAAATGTGATCTGCTTTCGAGATTCATACATACTATACATAGATTTACTAAGTAGGTCAGGTGAAATATGAAAAGGCAATTATTTCATTATTTAGAAATTATATCTCCATCTGTTATAACGGATAAGATTATCAACAAATTACTTATTATTATGTTAAGTGAATTTTATTGCTTTTAATTGCATTATAATTTTTATTCGACGGCTTCGTGTACTTTTAGACAATGTTGCCATAATATGTGATTCAGTCACAATTAAAAACGTAGTTTTTCAATAGGAAACTTGTTCATTAAAGAGTTTGCTGCTTAAGAAAATTAACAAAAAAGAATAAAGCAATCTTAGGTCACAAAAGGCAGAATGGCACTAAGCCTTTAGCCGCTGTAAGTATACACAATAGACCACTGGTTTTGTTACTCTGCCTTGCAGGATCACTCTCAGAGTCAATACGGATCTTCCGGTGGGCAGATTCTAGAAAGAATGACTTTGTGGAAGTGATTCTAGAAAGAATGACTTTGTGGAAGTGACTGGAGAGCAAGTTAATTTATACCCACCGGCGCGAAACATCTATGGTGTCAACGGCATTCCTCATTGTCATTTGTTATTGAAATCAAACTTGTATTCAATCGCATTTTACATAATCAACGAATACAGAGCATTAAAAAACCGACTACACGTCAGAACTTTGGCGGACTTAAAATGTCATCAACGTAAACCTTCTCCGAAATCATAAATATCTTTTCAAAAATTTGAAATTTTCAATGAAGTACTCAACTGATTTCGATGAAATTTATATGGGACCAACTATGAAGTATCCTCTATCATATGAAACATCAATTTTCAAAATCTGTTCACAATTTTCCGAATTATCGTGTAACAAAGACACAAAAAAAACATACAGACGAATTAAGAACCTCCTCCTTTTTTGGAAGTCACTTGAAAAGTAAACTTAAAATTAATTTTGTACTACACAAGTGACGCAATATTTGTGTAAAATTCTAAATACTAGGTTTAAACTAAATTAATTTTAAACGAAATTACCCCTAATTGAATCAAATAAACTTATACTGAGAATTCCCGCAAATCTATGATCATAATTAGATCACTATACCCTATTTCTGTATTTTTTAATTTGGAAAGCAATAAAGAATTGATTGATTGATATTTCGAACCGACATCCAAAAAAAGAAGGAGGTTCTCAATTCATCTGTATGTTTTTTTTTGTGTCTTTGTTACACGATATTTCGGACAATTATGAATTGATTTTGTAAATTGTTATTTCATATGATAGAGGGTACTTCATAGTAGGTCCCATTTAAATTTTATCGAAATCGGTTGACTACTTCATTAAAAATTTCAAACTTTTGAAAAAATATGAAAAAATATGTATGATTTCGGAAAATGTTTACATTGATTACATTATCAACTCAGCCAAAGTTTTGACGTGACGTCGGTTTTTTTAATGCTCTGCATTCGTTGCTTATTGGTAAGTATGTAAAATTAATAGCACCTGTTCTCAAACCTTCTTTTCTGTTGTCAGGTGAAATAGGCTCAGCTGTCAAGTGTACCTATGTAAGTCCATCGGCCTATCACCGGCGGCGCAGGCGCAGAGAGACACGTAAATGACATTCCTGAGCGGTTTTTTGGTTACACCTCGAGCGGAACGGATTCTCGCTATTCCCATCTAGAGCGTCAAAGCGAGGCGAACAATCTAATGAACTACGGAGGCAAGAATCTCAGCCATTCATGGTCATTTACCAGGTTCTTCCGCTGAGCAGAGGAATTTTAATATGTTCATGAAAAGCTGGAGTATTGACGGGTGGTAATGAGGTGTAGCGTGTTGTGATCAGCCATTTGTCAACAATGTTAGTATTTTTAAATTATTGGAGACGAGAAGCTTCGAGCAATTTGATGCTTTTGATGTCGTTGCAAGATTTCGAATCATGGGCTATTTACGAGATCGTTACTTACAAACAATTCCTTTAGCTTTATTTAATAAGTATAGACTTTACCTACTACATTTCAATGTGGGCTGATGGTGAGTGATGATGCAGTTTATGTTAATTAAAAAACTTATTCGTAGTAAAAGAAGCTTTTCGAAATATTAGAATTTAATCCAACTATTTTGTCTACAATATCAGCAGGTTGATCATATTGTTGAATGTAAATCTCGAATCCGTACAAATGCTTATTCTTCATTTAATGAGTAAGATAGCTGTTGATCCTTAAGAAGGTATCAAAATTATAAATAAATATTTCTGACCCAAATCTAGCCCAAATTAAGTTTCTTAAAGAACTTGTGCTATGGATACTATACAACTGATATTCTTAAGAAATATATAAACACACATTTTGAATAAATACATATTTTTTTATTAGAATAAACTTAAATAAACATATAAACCATCCATGACTTGACGGCTAATATCTGTGTTCATCACACCAACATCCGCCGCCGCCGGGATTCGAACCCAGGACCTCTGGCATAGAAGGCAATGTATGTTACCGCTACACCAGCCGGTCGTCGAAATATACTAACAACAACCAAGCTGGAACGACTATTAACAGCTACTTGAAATTGACTTATGAAATTGACGATGTTTACTTTAATCTTTACCATCATTTAGTGATGTGTTTCAGTTTGGCAATAAGAGACAGTCCCTTCTGGTCCCGTGTGCCCAGAAAGTGTCATCTTCGACCTCATCTGCACTTACGATCAGGTGACATTGAGGCCAAATGCGGGTTCAGTCACTAATAAAAAGAATTCTTATAAAAAATCTATACATATAATAAAATGGTAGGAAAGTCAAAACTGTACATTGAATATTTTTTTAAAAGAATACTTGGGGTATGATCTACAATCGAAACAGAAACAAAAAATATAGTTTTTAGAATTTTTGTCTGTCTGTTTGTCTGTTTGTCTTTCCGGGATAAACTCAAAAAGTACTGCATGGATTTACTTCAAATTTGGCATGAAGATAGTTAAGAAGTCGGGTCAACATATAGGCTACATATTATCACGCTAGCAGTGTTATAATCGTAGGTGCGTTTGGTGCTGCATAGCGTTCACGCAGACGACGTCGCGGGCAGCAGCTAGTATATAGTAAAATTGTTACACACATACATAACCTCACGCCTGTATCCTTTAGTTATGGGGTCAAAAACATCGTAGGCTTTTCAGGTAGACAGAAACCATCTCATATCATGTTTGACACGTTCGGAGGAAATATAACGATGGAGAGAGACTATTGTAGTGACAGGGGGTCAGCTCACAAAAACGCCCATAAAACCTCCGTCCCGCAACTGACTTTTACAGTATGCCCGGGAAGAGAAGCCGCTGATACATTCTATGTTGTTCTTTCGCTCCCAGTCCACCTAAACCGATATACCATATAACAAATAAAGCTTGTGTTATGGAGATCAAACAACGAAACTAAATGTATCCTAATTTAAAAGTCGGTTTCCCAAACAGGCTTCATTGAGGCTCAAACTAAGGAACTGGAATACTGCTAGCGAAGAAGACCGAACAAGGTTCTTCTCAGATAATTTTGTCTTAAGTTTTCACGATTCATAATTTAAATATAACTACTTTTTACTATTCGTGCCACGTTAAGCAGTCGGTCCCGGGTGCTGTATAATTTTATACAGTAGTTGTTAGGGTTTGTCAGAAGTTATCTTAGCGCCCTGAAAATTCCGGCATCCACCACCCAGCACTGGGCCAGCTTGGTGGATTATGGCCTATACCTCCTCTTCACCCAGGGGAGAGACTCATGCCCTGCAGTGGGCTCATTACAAAGAGTTGTGATGAAAAAAACTTTTTAACCGGATTGACTGTTCAGTCGCTCGTGACCACGGGGTCTGCAAAGACACCAAAACGTCGAGTTAAAATATAAATTATACGCGACTAATCCGGTTAAAAAGTAGTTTCATTCTTCTCAAATTTTATTAAGTTTAATTACATCATTCATTATAATCCATCTTTTTGTAGGCAATAAAATGAATTGCGTCCTGCACAAGTGATGTCACAATTTCAAAATTGTCACGAATTCTGTGATAATTATAACCATTTTAAGTATAACTACTCTTCATAACCCGAATTAGTTTTCCAAAAACTTTATCCGCATCGAGCGTGAGAATGTCTTTTCGTCGCATGCGCATTAATCCATGTTCTCAGGTCAACGTGTTTATTTCCTACGAGTGTGCAGCGGTCCTTCACTAAATTACCTCGCTTGACCCGTTTGTAGTTGATCCGCTGCCATAATGTATGATTCAGTGGCTACCGAGAAGGGTTGGGTAATTATAATGAAACAAAAATGTATAGTCACACGATTCATAAAGTAATGAATGCAGAAGGTCGCGAATATGCCTTTTTAAATCATCCAGCCTTTGTACATTATCACTGTTCTGTTGACATTATGTCTGTAATTTGTATAATAAGCTAAACGAGTACACAGTGGCAGGGTTTAATTTGTCTTTTAAAGAAGCATGAGTCAACAAACCAAAGTGGAAGCATTTGTAATAGAGCCTGGCTGGTGTTAGGAGTAACTCTTTAAGTTTTACAATAATTATATTTTTTTCCGCCTAAATGAACGAACAGTTTTATTTATATTTAATTAATGCATCGTTTCTAATGGCAAAGCAGTTGCTTCGTCATATAAAATATAGGTATGTTATCTTAACTGTATTTAAGGAAATAAATACAACGTAAAATGTGTTCTTCTTTATAAATAATGGACTTATGATAAGGTGTATTCATAGATTTTTCCCCCTTAAAGGATTATAGCTCTTATGCTCGGAGATGTTTGGATCAGTGCGACTATTAATTTCATTTGAATATCAAAAATAAGAATGTTTAATCTTAATATATCACATGACCCTAATAAGGCGTTCGACAGTTAAGAATCGTATTTTTCAACATACTTGCTCGTAAAGTGAGCTTTATTGTATTGAATTTAGAACTATAAACTGGGCTATAATCACGCGTGCATAATATATTATACCCTAGTGCATAATATAATGAATCCTACAAAGTTGAATTGTACCTTTGTGCAAATTAAATGCGAGTAAACAGAGCATATTTTATTGATCCGGGTTATACATTAATTTTTTTCAGAAACAACAAAGAGGTTTTATACCACTTCAAATCCATATACATTTTTAAATGTTTACGCCTTATATTAGTTAAACAAAATTGTATATCAAACAAATTATTCACAATTTACAATAATTTGTAACAAAATATTAAAATATTTGGATTTACCACTCCAAATTAAATATTTTCATGTAAAATAGGCTGTATATACTATACAGCCATTGACACATTTGGCGGAAAAAAAAACCTACGCGCATGCGCGAACTTCGGCGCCATTTTTCAATCACAATTCACAGCTTTGTTATCAAGTGTGTTTGTTATTTTATGACCACGTATGTCTGTCTTTTACTCACAAGTGTGTTGAAAAACGTCGTATATAACTCGTGAGCGTTGCTAATTACAGTCTCGGCTCATTATTAAGCCTCGACTGTGATTAGCAACTTCGCTCACTTGTTACATAATATACTATTTATTATTGGAATATAGCATTGGAACGTAAAGGGTAGGATAAACTGATAAAATTTAAGAATCTTAATTTTATGTATACAATCTAGATATCAGCCGCATACTCAGAGCAATAAATACATACATACATAACTTCACGCCTGTATCCCTTATGGGGTAGGCAGAACATCAGTGGTTATAAGACCATCTGATGTCACGTTTGAAAAATGAGGTATTATAATGATGGAGAGAGGCTATTGCAGTGACAGGGGGTCAGCCTATCGCCCACAAAAAGGTCAATAAAACCTCTGTCACATTCATTCAGCTGGCACATTCTATGTTTTTCTTTCGCTCCCAGTCCAGCATGGAAGCATGATAATCACTAAATATTATGTATCCTTTAGAAAGTATATGTTCGGTTTAATAATGACCTTCTACATAATAATATTTTTGGCGCGGCGAGATGACAGTACATTGCAGCTTAGCTCTAATTTTGCCGGCTAATTACACTTATTTGATAATTTACAGAAATCGGGCGTTTCTTAGTAAGTCTTAATAGCGTCAGTTTAATATTATAAAACCTATGTTAAATATACCGTTTGACATATGAACGTTATTCGCTTTTACCATTGGTAGAAGCGCAAAAGTCTACGGCGGTAAGAACAAACACGCTTGTATTATTGGATTTTCTTTGCAGCTATTTTTTGTTTAATCTACAAATTACATAATTTGAATATAGATCGTATTTTTTTATGGAGTCAAGCTATTTTTCAGAAAACAGACGGCAAAACTAAGGATTATAATACATCTAGAGCTAGACTCAAGCAAACAAGGCTTTAAAATATATATTTGTTTTAAGTAAACAGATGCTTCTATGCTGGACTGGGAGCGAAAGAAAAACATAGAATGTGCCAGCTGCTTCTCTTCCCGGGCATACTGTAAAAGTCAGTTAAGGGACTGAGGTGTTATGGGAGGTTATTTGTGGGCGATAGGCTGACCCCCTGTCACTGCAATATCTCCACTATTATAATGCCTCCAAATTTGTCAAACGTGACATCAGATGGTTTTTATTACCTCTGGTGTTCTGCCTACCCCATACGGGATACAGACGTGAAGTTATGTATGTATGTATGTAAACAGATATCACTTTTTTATATCCATTCCTCAATCCGACTAATATTAAAGCTGAACAGTTTGTATGTTTGGTTACCATTTTTAGTATAAAGTTCCAAAGTTACGCATAAAAAACATGATATTTTAATTATTTCAAAATTTATTAAATTAAAGTGGTTTAAATTAAATCGGATGATGTATTTTAATAACAAATTAATTCAAGATAATTAAAATAAAATGTAACAATAAAAAAACACTGAAGCAAACATAAATAAGATTAAACGATGAACTCGTATTTTACTTATACCAATTTTATTTCCCAAATAAGAAATCTAAGCAGACTTTTTATGATATCTGAAAAGTGCATCGACCTTCTTTTTTATGTTTTACGCTACATTTTGATGGCTACAGTTGGTTTCGGCACGGACACTGAATCTTAATCCCGGTCTGAACGAGCCGTGACATCGTTTGATCGCTCGTTGCCTGCGATTTACGATGAACCTTAATTGGTCAAATTCAATTTTTCATTTTATCTCCGTATTTGACAGTTAAAAGTTTTATTGTCTGTGGATCAGTCAGATTTACGACAGTTTCGGACGTATCGATCGTTTTGGACGGTGATAAGAGTTTATTTGAAGCTTTGTGGATATTGTTAATAAGCTAAGCTTTGTAGTGAAGTCGGTTAGGGATATTAAACTGTGACTTGCATGTTTAAATTGTATTTTTATATTGTAAATATATTTAAGACGAAGAGGAGACTTTCCAAGAGAGGTTTTCACTTATGATAGGGACAACATCAGAGACTCTATATTCCTTTTACGTACTATTTACTTTTAAAAAAAGGAGATTTTGTTTTTCCAAGACACACCAAGAAGTAATCACAAGTTTGACGTTTTGGAATATCAACTTTGTAGAGCTGGAAGTTCTGATGTTAAAGATAAGCGCCCCAAACTAACTCTTCAACTTTATAAAACTAGAATATATTATAATCAACGAATGCAGAGCATTAAAGAAACCGACTTCACGTCAAAACTTTAGTTGAATTATAATGTCGTCAATGTAAACATTCTCCGAATTCATACACATTTTTAAAAAAATTTGAAACTATCCATGAACTGTAGTAATCGATTTTGATGAAATATATACGGGACCAACTCTGAAGTATCTTCTATAATATGAAACAAGAATTTTTCAAAATCGATTTATAATTGTCCGAAATATCGTGTAACAAAGACACAAAATAAAAACATACACACTAATTGAGATCCTCCTCCTTTTTCGGAAGTCAGTTGAAAATATGAAAGTTCGAACAAAACAATATCTTTAATCTTGGTAGGGAATATAAGTAACAATAAGATCTTATTTATTTTGTATCACTCACTCAGAACAAGTTGATATTTCATGCAATATTATTCAGAGGATAGTGACCTTTTACGTCCATTGTTAATTTATTGCTAACTGCATCATTTTATTTATATTTGACAAAGGCTTCATTGTTATTGCTCCCAGCAAGCAAAAATCAAATAATTCCATATCAAATAATTTAAAAAAATGTCGAAAACATCAAAACTTGAAGAAAAAGATACACTTCGTTAGTATTTTTTAAGAGTAACTTAAAAAATAGAGAGGTATGACTGGTATAGTTTCCTATTTTACGGCCATCAGGCATTCATACAAACATACACACCCACCAAAAGCGGCCCTTTTTTGTCCAGGGCTAAATACACCAGAAAAAGAATCGTTATATTGGTCTTTTACCGGTTAAAGTCCTCTCGTCATATCCTCAGTAATTTTGCTAGGGTCTACAGTACCACCCTTAACATGGCCCTAGCTCAGTCTCCCTTAACGCTAAGTTATGACAAAGTTACAAATGAACCTCTCTGGCTCTTTTACTCTACCTTTTGACACAACTCACTTATGAACTATGTTCAATTGAACTGATTCAATGGTCAAAGTCACCAGAAGATCACCAACTCGTTCATGGGTCAATGTGTACGCTTTTATAAGAAAATTCCAAAATATTAAAGATTAACCCTTCGAATTTAAGGATAAGTGTTATATAAAAAGTTTTACTATAAGATATCCGGATGCAAGAAGATGGGATTCTCTGGTTGTTAATTGTTCTCAACAGATCGACACAACTCACTTATGAACTATGTTCAATTGAACTGCTTCAATGGTCAAAGTCACCAGAAGATCACAAACTCGTTCATGGGTCAATGTGTACGCTTTTATAATAAAATTTCAAAATATTTAAGATTAACCCTTCAAATTTAAGGATAAGTGTCACATAAAAAGTTTTACTATAAGATATCCGGATGCAAGAAGATGGGATTCTCTGGTTGTTAATTGTTCTCAACAGATCGACTTTCCGAAGTGGTGGTAGATTCAGTTCAATTTGTAATAAAAAAAAAATATGGATTGACTTCGTCGTTTGTCTTCCATGACACCTGATGTTAAGTGAACATCAGGTGTGACTAAGGTGGTACACGTCCACCCACGAGAAACCTATTCACTCGACGCTTAAAAGTACTAGGACTATACTGGTCAGGGAAAATAAAGAATAATACTTACGAAATAAAGATTCTTAGCATAGTGAAATGTGAAGAAGTCTCTGTCCACCTTTACGAGTCACTCCTATTAGTCGACTCCTAGTCGTCCCTCAAAGAAAGGAATCAGAAATCAGGCCCTATTCGTTAGAGTTAGGCGGACGGTAATTTTACTATGTTCTTTCCCCCCATTCGCAGTAAAACCATAAGCTTGATAAAAATATAGATATATTCCCGTTATATTGAGAGGTTTTACATGCGCACCGCAATTAAAGTTGCTCAGAGTGCGTGAAAAGCTAAGATCATTCACGGCAGGCGCGCGCGCACTGCTTAATGCACGATGCCGCTTGTCAGATGCTATCACTCAGCTCTGATTGATGCTGGCAAATTATAATAGGTCTGTTAGAAATTGTGCGAAACTAGGCGTTAACGTCATTTTGATTTTTATTCATAAGCCAGTAGCTAAGTATGTACAATCAAAGTTTTATAAGTGCGGAAGTGCTTTTTTGTAACTTATTAACTTTTATTATTAGACCTTCTGTTTTGTCATTAATTCTTAAGTCAATCAATATATATAAAACTGTTCCGTTACTGACTGAGTGACTGACAGACAACTTACAGCCGTAGAGCGTAAAGTATTGAGCGTAACTACTGGGCGTAGAGCGCTGAAATTTGGAACATACATTCTTTAGGGGATGTAGAGGTGCACTAAGGAAGGAATTCCCAAAATTCCGGGGAACGGCAATTAATAGACTTTTTAATTATTATGAAAAACCTTATTCATTTAGTGCACGGATATGATACTGGGCATAAAGGTTCTTAAAAAATTGACTGGTTGTGATATGAAAGGAATTCCCGATATTCCCACGGGAATGGGAAATATACTTAGGACTTTTTAGTTTATGCGCGTACAATGTCGCGGGAATAGGCTCGTCAGTGATAAAACTTTTGAAAACTTAGATTTTTAATCAATTACATTGTAATGTAGGTAAGATCTTACATAAAGTGCACTAGTGTTGAAATTCACAAACTACAGACCTAGCTCATGTATAGTCCCCAATCGGCGATTATAAGTATCTAAAAAAGTCTTTAAACACTGTGAAGCAGTAAATTACTGAGAGGTATTTGAGGAACATTTCAGTAATCCACGGTATAAGAATATCATAATTATGATAAAAACACAGTCAAACTTGACACTACAACTATGTTGAGCTCAATAAAGTAAGCTTAAATTACTGTGTGTTATGAAGACCACGACGCAGAACGAAGGGTCCATGTCATCGAACCATGTCGTTCTCATTGTTGAAATCCTGTTACTAACAAACTAACTATATCTATGCCTTAAAAACTGAACTAAATCTACTTAAAAGAAGTTTGTCACCATTGAATGACATTTCTCAAAGCACAGTTAAACGCTACGGGGTTTAACAGTCAACAACAGTCAGAAAATATACATACATACATAACTTCATGTCTGTATCCCTTATGGGGTAGGCAGAACACAAAAGGCTATCAAATCATCTAATGTCACGTTTGACGAATTTGGAGGTTTTATAATGATGGATAGAGACTATTACAGTGACAGGGGGTCAGCCTATCGCCCGTAAAAACGCTCACAAAACCTCTGTCCCTTAACTGACTTTTACAGTATGCCCGGGAAGAGAAGCAGCTGGCACATTCTATGTTTTTCTTTCGCTCCCAGTCCAGCATGGAAGATATATAATTTTCATTAATGACTTTAACTAAAATTCTGTAATTATTAACACACTACAGTATTACTAAACCTAACATTTTACGCATTGTTTACTTTACACTTGAAACAACAATAGCCATGATGATCTTTTTTATCGTTTTACAAGGCATTGTCATTTCGACACTTACCTTAATGTGAATTTAATTTAGAGAAATCAAAATGATAGGTACAGTTTTAGAAGAGATTAGAACGTGAAAGTCGCTGTATAATACTTTAAGAATTGGTTTATAAAAGTGCACTTATCTATCTTTGTGGTTTAGAATAGTATCATAAAGTTTATTGAATTAGAAATACATATAATTACGACGAAGCGACGGAGTTTCTCATTGCCATCTAACGTTTTTGTGAAAACTTAGAAAATTAGTGTTGTTACATTTTATTTTTATGTCTATGCTCAGGTTTACAAGTTATAATCAGACGATAAGTTCTACGGTAGCGAAACGTTTTTACAATCAAATCTAAATTGTCTTATTTGAACGAGCTAAAATATCACTTACTAGCTGCTGCCCGCGACGTCGTCTGCGTGAACGCTATGCGGCACCAAACGCACCTACGATTATAACACTGCTAGCGTGATAATATGTAGCCCATATGTTGACCCGACTTCTTAACTATCTTCATGCCAAATTTGAAGTAAATCCATGCAGTACTTTTTGAGTTTATCCCGGAAAGACAAACAGACAAACAGACAAAAATTCTAAAAACTATATTTTTTGTTTCAGTTTCGATTGTAGATCATACCCCAAGTATTCTTTTAAAAAAATATTCAATGTACAGTTTTGACTTTCCTACCATTTTATTATATGTATAGATTAGCCGAGAGGCGCACACTGCTGGACAGAGGCCTTACCCAAGACTCTCCACATCGCGCAGCCCTCATCTATCGTTTGACGTTCATTAAGAGTTTTTTTTGTAAACCTATAATGAATAAAACTTTTTCGACTCGAACCTGGGGCCTCTCGTTTTCAGGACGAGTGCTCTCCCACTGCGCTAACGGGGCCTGGCGGTACGCCTCGAAATTACTTAACACTTTTTGTTTTCACGTTATATGTATTGCTAACGTAGCCCCATCTAATGGTAAAGCTTTGCAGCTAAGACCACCCGAGATCAATTTCTTGACAGAAATTGTGAATCTCAGTTAAAGTGTAGCATTGCAATGTTTAAAAATGTTTTTCAGTTATTTAAGAGTACTTAAGCATTTTAAATGCAAAAACTTTAAAACATTATTAAAACTTTTTGAATTTTGAATTTCAGTTTTTTTTTTTGAAGCCGGGATAGATCGCAATATGAAAAATTCTATACTGAATTGAGAGTAAAAGACTGGGCGTTAAATGAAACTCAGCTTAGAAATTCTCTTTGAGTATACATCATAGCCCAAGCTTATGTAGGATTATTTCAGGGCTTCAAAGCTGGTATTTCAGTTGGGGCACTTATCATAATTATTTTTCTATTTCAGTACCATGTTTTTGATATCAAAAATGATAAAAGTCTACGCGTTTAAATAGTTTTGTTATTAAAAACAAAATATTGCTGAATAGTGAATGCTTCTCAAAAGACGGACGGACAAGACCTTCTAAACTCATAATATACTTTTAGTTTTTTTGTTTAATCTTTTAATTTCAACTAAAGGTAAACATCTAAATAAAAGGCGGGCTCAGTTAGTAACTGGCCTTTTATAAATTACTACCGTAACATATAATTGCTGGAGCAATGGTATTTGGCGGTAGAATTTATATGAAGATAGTCTAACCCTGACAATGTTCTATTATCGACCGACCGCGACACGGTATGAAATTAGAAAGTTACCTTCTACGATAATCTCAAGCAGAGGTCGGAGGAATATTCTTAGTCAACATGAAGTATCATGACCACAGACATACATCTACATAGACAACGCAAGTGCATGTACTTCGCGTGTCCAAACCCCGACCAAGCGTCAAGGTTGGTCGCCGCTAGATTCAGTACCCGCGTAGTATGTCTGTTAGAAAATCGATTTCACAATATCGATATCGCTCTTAATAATTGATTTCAATCGGCGGCATTGATGTCTTTGAATCGGTTTGTATTTCCCAGCGATAAATATCAGCTGTGACGTCACAAAAGGTGTTAAAAAGTCGGCACGGTTGGTTTCAATACAAGTCATGACACTTGCGTTGTCTATTTAGATGTACATATGTCATGACATATCTGTAGGTCATGGCATATCTGTGATATCATAACTCTCTGAGAGACTTCGCTGTAGTCAATTAAAAAGTCCTAAGGCTATTCACATTTAATTCCTCCGCAAAACTAATTCTTACGACGTTCATAAAAGGCTTAAAGTACTAGCATGATAATATTTAACAATAACCTAGCAAGTAATTGAAAGAGACCATTCTGCGCAGTCGCAGCGACACCGGCCCGTGCGCGTGCGCATACAGCTGTTCTGGCAGATGCGCAGTGGCCCTTTGGAAGAACATGAACGTTTTTATAAGTCTTATAAACATCTTCTTTGTTACATGCAATACTACCTTTATCCCGGTCTATATTTTGTAATAACATCTTCATGTAGACGTAACTGATATTAAGTAAATGATTTTGCAAAAATAATTCAATCATATACTGTAAATATAGAGAAATAATAATTAAATTAACACAAAATATGTAGCCTTAAGTACTCTTAAAGTAGAGTACAACCTTCGCTAGTAGGAGAGGCACATTAAGAAGAAGATGGCGGGGAATACCAAAACATAAAGCATAAAAACATAATCAAATAGCAACAAAATCTGTTTATCATTTTGCATACTGGATAAACATGTATGCACATTAATAAAAGATAATATTTTTATGTTTTTGCATTTAATAATGCTCAATTATTCTTAAATAAAGCGTGTCACCAGGGCGCGGTAGTTGGAAGAATAATTAAATAAATAAAATAAAATCCCCAGACAATCACACCAACTTCATGGCCCCAAAACAAGCATAGCTTGTGTTATGGGATACCATTTAGCGAACTAGGGGGGAACCTAGAATATAAATACATAAATAGATACTCTAGAATACTCTTCCGGTAAGCAAGAGATTAATAAAAATATCAAATTTTCATACAAACATTTTTTATGCGGAAGTCGAATCCACAATCTCTTTTAACATCCACTGAGCCATTGAGACTAAATATTATTTTGTAAAAGTTTTATTTCAAAAAACGTATAATGCTTGTTGTTCGTTGCATTACATACATAACCTGCACTTTAGTGTATAAAAAATATACTATAGGTTAGAAGCAAATTGTACATAGCGTATAGTACATTGACACAACTTCTGAACAGTTGATTAAGGTATCTCTAAAGCACGTGTCCTTATTCCCTTTTAAAAAAGGGCCTGTTGTGCCTTTGAAACAACTAGTCCCTATTAAAACGAGAATGCAAACACCTGGAGACAACTTGAACAGATGCACATAGACTGGAAGATTAAATTTAGATAAAACGTTGGACACCTTTTAGAAATAATTATATGAATATCATCATCCCAACTTTTTATTATTTGAATACTGAAGGGTAATGAGTCTTCCCTAGTTTGCACTGTTTACCACTAAGCAGAATCAGTGCTAGCGGGTGAATCTCAGAAGTCAGTGCCTTTAATTGCTTCTGACAAACCCTTATGACTACTATGATATACAAGTACCAACACAGCCCCCAGGACCTATTGCTTAGCGTGCCCTCCGAAGAACGGAAATCGTCGTGATAAATTATTGTAACTCTCGCCCTACCGACCGGGGCAAATATTTATTAAACTGCATCATCTAATTAACTACTTCTATACAAAGACGTCTATGAAGTTGTCGTGGCACCATGGTTAATGTGTGTATCATACGATATCACATGTTAAGCAACGTTCGGCGCGGTCGGTACTTAGATGGGTGACCGCCGACCATTCATTTCTCTCGACGACGTTCGTGCTTCGGAGGGCACGTTAAGCAGTCGGTCCCGGGTGCTGTATACTTGTATGCAGTAGTCGTTAGGGTTTGTCAGATTTCGGCGCCATTTCGGCGCCCTGAAAATTCTGGCATCCACCACGCAGCACTGGGCCAGCTTGGTGGATTATGGCCTATAACTTCCTCGTCACCCAGGGGAGAGACTCATGCCCTGCTGTGGGCTCATTACAAAGAGTTGTGATGATGATGATAATGATACAATGACATTTGACATTGCCATTATTTTACATTGTAAGAGTACTGTTACACACGCTCTAAAAAGCTTAGTATGTTCAGTTTACTCTTCTAGCAATAAGCATACTACTTTTAAGTATGCTTAGAGATTTAAGTATGAACAACTGATCGATCTTAGCATGCTCAATAAGCAAACCTGTTTAAAAAAGCTTAAAGCACACCCTTTCCACCCTTGCCGCTGGTAGCATGCTTGAAAATCGCAAGCCTGTCGATTCACGAGCGTGCTCGAAATGAGCATGCTTATTTTGAGCAACATTCTCACACACATGCTCAATTGAAGCAAGTGTTCAATTGAAGCATGCTTTCGTGCTTGAAATGAGCATGTGTAACAGTAGCATAACGTCTGTGATATAGTAAAAAAAGACAAAATATTTTTCTTAAACAAATATTTACCAATAAGTTCTGCAAAGGGAAAATTGCTATATCTGGCTAGCACTAACTTAAAATTATCTTCTTTATAAATAAATTATGACTGCAATTTTCTTCGCTTCACCAAGAATGTGTTCCAGCTAGGTTTAACGTAGCGAGTGTGGAAAGGAGTTAATTGCCGTTTTGATTTTTTTTGTTATGTTATCTTATTTATTAAAAATGCTAAAGACCCAAGGCATGACCTGGAAAAACCTGTGATTTCACTAGCTGACCGACTCCATATTCAGAAGATAGTCTTGTGAGGGCGAGGAGATATAGGAGGAGATAAAACCACTAAGCTAACAGAGCTGGTTGGCGGATATCAGAATTTTTAGTTCCAAACGAGTTTCCGACACACCTATAACGACTACTGAATGCAAGTATACAGCACCCGGGACCAACTACTTAGTGTGCCCTCCGAAGCACGGAAGACATCGTAAGAAATAAAACAAAAGTGGTCACCCATCCTTTTATAAATCGGGCCGAACATTACATGATAATTATGCACCGTAGATACTGCTTTCAGTTCCTTTTGGTGGCAGCCGTCAGGATGCCGCTCGCTGCGCAGCTTCTATCTACCGATAGGCTGTCGCTCCGATAATGATCAGTGGCCTACATCAAGGCGGGTCATAAAAGGGGGATGTTTAGTGGGTATACTCAGCTGGCTGAGGAGTCTCGTGGCCGGAACTTTCAGTCCCCACACTGTCTGGGCACTCTATATCTGTTCTATATCTGTTAGCCACTGGGGTTAATAGATTATAGAATACCCATTCGACCGTAACAGGATTCATCCTCCTCCTGCTAGAGCTTGCTTTAGTGGGTGCCAAAGATTTTCATTGGCGGAAAAACAAAAAAAAAACAAAAAAAAAACGTAGCTACTTCACTATGACGATAGCTGATAGTGCAACTCGGGACTACTACCGGTAAATAATTGTTCACCAATAAACATGCATCGTTCATTAGTATTTTGTCATTACTATAATTGACAACGTACCGTTGTGGGAAAGCGTTACTAAAGGTCATCAAAAAACCTTCCTCAGTTCATTCACATATCTTCTTCCACCCTTCTTTAAGTTATGTAATTTATTTACTTTAAAGGTCAAAGCTGGCCAGGACTTTGTTAACTTGCTGTTTTTTGTTTAAAAGCTACCGTAAATTAAGTTAAATGTTAAACTCTATGTTTGTTTTTTGTATATTAAGTAAGTCAAAGTATTATTTTTTGCTTTAATAAGGCAAAGAAGATAAAATTTTAAATTTAATGCAGATCTTTTAGGTTTTCCGGTTCTGTACGAGAATTATTAAATTAATCATGTTCATAATTACGTTTTGCTGCAAAAGCAGGTTGTGATAAAAATGTCTGGACAGATATAAGTACAACAGTTTAACAGGGAGCGATTAGATGTTTCCTGGTTTATATGTTAAACACAGTGTTTAATGAGACCGACAGCGAATTAATTATATCTCCTGTATTATCTACAAAATTAAGTACTTTGTAATTAAATTAATTAATTTTAAATAATAAACTGTAACGTTAGTGATTTTCGGAGTAGTACCCTTCGTGTGTGGCCTTCTTGCTATAGAAGTAAGTTGCGCTATCTTCTTTTTCAAGGGTCCTAGGACCGAATTTTGGTAGAGATAAAAAAAAGTAAAAAAGTTTACGGGACGATGAGACTTAAGATTAACTAGAGTTACATATTATAAGGCATTGCCAGTGCACACCTACTTTCCAGTACATATTTACCATTGAAAGTAGTTTATTGGTATTCAATTACTTAATATTTTAGTTGTTCTTTTAGGTTACCGTCTTCGTTGTACTAAATTAATAATGAACACTGAAACTATGATTTTTTAAGGCCATACATGATAAGTTTTCCAATTGGCGTTTCGTAGTCTCTGCCTACCCAAAAGTATGTGTACGTATGTATTTTGATCGTTTGAATTTCCATGATAAATTGAAAACATAAAAAGATATTGCTTTCTTGCGATGCCAAGGTACGTTTCAGAGTCTTATAGAGTATTCAAATATGGCAATGGTGTAGACATCACATTAGCACATACATCAAATATGAAATTTAATTTAGTACTGGGAAATATTGTCTATAATACAATTCAAGAAAACTACGACTTTCAATGTAAACAATAGACTTTTCCTGTCGGTCGCACGAAGCGAGAAAATGATAAAATTTCTTAGTAAAGCTTAGAAAACATGTACTGTATTGATATGATCTACGGCTTAATCAATCATTTTAAGTGATAACAAGTACCTGTTGGACATATATTCACACAGTGCCATCTAACCCTAAAGTAAGCAAAAAGTTTGTGTTATGGGTCCTAGACAACGGATATACATGCTTTATTTTCTTCCATGCTGGACTGGGAGCGAAAGAAAAACATAGAATGCGCCAGCTCCTCTTCCCAGGTAAAAGTCAGTTAAGGGACGGAGGTTTTATTGGCATTTTGCGGGCGATAGGCTGACCCCCTGTCACTGATAGTCTCTTTCCACCTCTAAATGTGACATCAGAAGGTTTTATAGCCCCTGGTGTTCTGCATACCCCATTAGATATGCAGGTGTGAAGTTATGTATTTATGTATGTACAATATTTTTTTCGTAAATTGATACGTGTCATTGTTTCAGAAATAATACACCCTGGCCCATTCAAACGCAACTGGCCTTTGCTACAAAAAAGGTGTGTAGCTTTAAGTATACGAAATAATAATAAACTTTTAAAGCTTTAACTCTCGGAAAAACTTTTTAGTGTCTTGGGTATTGAAGTACATATATTTGTTTCAGTTAATTCCTTATGCTAGTAACAAGGACGAAGGAGTGGGTATTAGCAACAGTGGCAAAGTCACAAACTTAGGTATAATTTTTGATAAAACTTTATCTCTTTATCTCTATTAAGTAAAGATAGATATGAACTATTACCAATTATTAAATAAAATTGTAAACGCAGCATTAGAAAAATATTTAATAAGTTATAACTAAGTATGTTAACATTGGTGTACAGTTCCAATTCAATTGTTTGTTTTTTTATTTTGTTTTATTTTATGTATAATGTATAGAGTCAACTGTTTTGTGTCCAAATTAAATTTGTTTTCCTAGGTAATTAAGGGTAAGAATGAAAACCAGCGCTGTCACGTGTTTTTTTTTCACTTGTCAGCATATTGAAAAAAAGAGTCTTGTCCAGTTCCCAAAATAAATGTTTTTTTTTGTGTATGTTATTTGTATGTTTGTGTAAATAAATAATTTTATTATTATTATTAGAGCAGGAAGATGTTTCCCTTAAACGCTTGCGCAATCTTTTGCCTATATCAACCAAAATTTCTTTAGCACATTCTCTATTCCTCTCCGTTCTCGATAATGCCGCTGCCAGCTACCTTGACCCAACAGAAGAACTTTTAAATAAACTTGAGTAAACTTGAGTCCAAAATCTTTGTATACGTTTCATATTCGGCTTACGTAAATGTGATCATATCTCCGAATTCCGCACTAAACTCAAGTGGGTCTCTATTCGCCATATTCTTTCTTTACTGTACCGCGAGCTGTTTAGTCCTGTGGTTCCAAGCTATCTCGGAGATCTATTTTGTTTCCGACATGAAAATCACAAGAGACAATTACGGTCCATAAAAAAATTGATGTTGAGCACTCCAATACATAAATCGCACTGCTTTAATCAATCCTTTTCTGTAAGAGCAGTATTCTTGTGGAATAAACTACCATACGAAGTAAAATCAGCCCCTGCACTAAATTTATTTAAATTTAAATTATGAAAATATTAACTCTCTTTGCTCGAACATTAGAATAAGTATTCTTATATGTGTATTATTATTAGCTTGCAGGATTACGATTTGTATTTAAACTTAGTTATTTATTTAGGTATATATTTTATGTATAATATATTAGAATATTTGTAGTATGCTATTGTTAAATGTGTTTGAACGTGTGCTTTATAACCTAGAGATGTATCTATAGTTTTTTCTTTTAATCAAATACAAAGTTGTCTGGTAGAGATCGCTTATAAGGCCGCCTTTTGTGCCTATCTGTATGGTTTATTTATTGTATATATTTTTCCTTTTGTAATTGTGTGCAATAAAGTATAAATAAATAAGTAAGATTTATCCCTAGGCGGTAGAGAGCTTTGCAAATTATTTCCACTGTTTTACCTTCATAACACTCGCTGTAATAAGCTCACTTAAATGCCACATAGTTCAATACTCTTAATAATAAACTTAAATATTTTTCTCATAACCTTTAATACTTAGAAAATAAAGGTCAGGATGCATTTTAAATTCTTTGGTATATACAATGTGAGTATAATAAAATCGTCATTTCCACTTATTTTCCATTGCACCGTATGAGGCACGTGATTCACTGGCGCCTGCGTTGATTCATCGCCCACCGATGTGGATTTACTTCGGAAATCGATCGATTGCTGATAATCGATGATGACCACCGCTAGAATACTCGCCGCTACGGGTTCAAAGCCCATAACTCCAACTAGCCTCATGTATCATATCATCTCATATCATATTATAAGCATATCAGTGCACAGTTTCTAAAAAAAATGTTGTTGATATTTGGTATGTGTTTGCTTTTTTAAAATAACACGAAACCCATGGCAAATGCTATGCAGAAGTCATATTTGTGAAAAAAGGTTATTGCTAGCCTTAATAGGCCGTACCAATACGCTGGACAGCAATCATTCTGAATCACAAAATTCTGACTTGCAGTTTATTTTTATTATCGTTTTCCCGATCAATCAAATTACTCATGTTAAGGATTTTATCGGGTTGTGTTAAACTTTAAATTTCAATGAACGTTTTAGTGTCTCTATAAACAATCCTAACTTGAGACCAACAGCTATACAATCGGGTTAAAAACTTCTTTATTTTAATACTGAAAGAGGAACCTACTCAAACTAGCAATAAAAACAAGTAAAACTCACTCGAATACAACACACAGTCATTGTATAAATAGTGTTTAAATTTAGATTTAATTGAAGATAAAATCCGATAACAACTATCAATCATACTTATAGACAAAAAACCTACTCAAACCACTTCTTACTTCATAGCGAATTTACTATAAACCTCCCAGGATCAGTTCAAGGAATCATTGCATTCAATTTATTATCGATTCATGACAATCTGGAGGCTTCGCGGCGAGCGGCGATCAGGTTTTTGTGGCAAATCTCAGGATGTGCCTTCATCCTGTTGTGGGCTCGTTCCAGTTCCTGAACAAAAACTACATTGAAACCTAAAGACAATTTATTGAAGTATTCGTTTTAAGGGCTTAACACGTTTATAAGAGGGTTGTTCGTGGCTTTTAACATGTGTTTTTCAAGTAAATCTCGATTCTGTGTTTAGTTTTTCTTGACTATTTGTGTTTAGTTTAATCTATTATGCAATATCCATCTAAGATAGATAAACTGTTACTTTTATAATACTACTAGCTGACCCGGCAAACGTTGTTTTGCCATATAAATAAAAAAAAAATAGATGTTGGCCGATTCTCATAGATACCGGATAAACACAAAAAAATTCATCAAAATCGGTCAAGCCGTTTCGGAGGAGTATGGCAACGAAAACTGTGACACGAGAATTTTATATATTAGATTGCTAGTAAGCATGATTCTTTTTAAATCAATTGAAGGAACAGGGTCTTAAAAGGTTGTTATACCTTTTTACTTGTTTTTTTTAATTGATACCAACGTAAAATATCGTTGTTTTCATAGAATAACATTATAGCATTATAAATTTACTTTAAATAAAATACAAAAATTAGGAACAAGTCACATCTAAAAGTAAAAGGTTCTATCCATTCGTATACCTACTATTTAATTTTGATATAATATTACCGGATACATTATAACTGTACCAATTTATAAAAGTAGCGGATATTGCACGAATCAAAGTATTTATACTATTTCGAAATGTATAACAAATTATCTTGCGACAAAGACTGCGATTTGATCTTGTGTTAAATGTGCTTTAAAAATATTTTTTTTACGTTTGAAGATACTAAAAGATTATTAATTAATTATTAAGATTTATTATATTAATATTATATAAGGACTACATGGTCGCTTTCGTGTACCAAGTCCATTAATAAAGATTAAAAAAAAAAAGATATTCAAAGTCCATCAGCTTAAAATGATTACTAATTTTTCAACATAAGAAAGAAGAAAATAAGTTTTTTGAGTCACAATAGTTTTGTAATTCTTATTTGAAAATTAATTCGTTTATCCCATTTATCTATAAGCTTCCATCTTCCAACTCCTTCAATTATAATTGCAAATAAATTTACAGAGTTGCTACACAGAGACAGTCACAGGAGAATCTATTTTATTATGAGTGTTTTAAACGAATATATTTTTCCTTGGAGACTGTCAAGATGAAACCCTCTTAAGTTATCTAAAAAGAGTTTCATCTAGTTTCAGTATTTTTTTTACGGAACAGATATCTAAACAATTTATAGAGTATTATTATTATTAATAGCCTGCGTTTGACCGGTGTGAAGTTGGCAGCCTATTTCTAGCAGCCGGTATAAACCGACCAAATTGAGATGTCAAAATTTTAAAACTGTTAAAATAGCGAAATAAACTGCAAATTAAAAAATACATTAAAAATAACATCATAAAAACCAAATCCCATTAAGTTGTGACACGTTTCAGCCAGTAGCCGATTTTTTGTACTCATTCTAAAAATTCAAAACTTTGCTGCACCCACCACAATTAAGATCCCACCTAGAAACTTTCACAGCTGGTACTGCTGCTCAAGACCTTTCTATTGAAACCATATTCAATCTGGTTGATAGGGTCCATGACACTTAAATAGCAAGCGGCCGGTTTTTTTAGTCTCTCTACCAAATTTCAAAGCTTAGCTGCACCTACAACAATTAAAATCCCACCTTGTTATATTCAAAGCTGGTACTTCTCTTTAAGACCTTTCTAATGAGACCATATTCAATCTGGTTAATAGGGTCCTTGACACCAAAAATAGCCAGCAGCCGGTTTATTTTTGTCATTCTACGAAATTTCAAAGCTTAGCTGCACCTACCACAATTAAGATCCCACCTTGAAACTTTCACAACTGGTACTGCTGCTCAAGACCTTTCTAATGAGACCATACACAATCTGGTTGATAGGGTCCATGACACTAAAATAGCAAGCGGCCGGTTTTTTTAGTCACTCTACCAAATTTCAAAGCTTAGCTGCACCTACCACAATTAAGATCCCACCTCGAAACTTTTGCAGCTGGTACTGCTGCTCAAGGCCTCTCTAATAAAACCATACTCAATCTGGTTGATAGGGTCCATGGCACTTAAATAGCAAGCAACCGGTTTTTTTAGTCACTCTACCAAATTTCAAAGCTTAGCTGCACCTACCACAATTAAGATCCCACCTTGAAACTTTCGCAGCTGGTACTGCTGCTCAAGACCTTTCTAATGAGACCAAACACAATCTGGTTGATAGGGTCCATGACACTAAAATAGCAAGCAGCCGGTTTTTTTAGTCACTCTACCAAATTTCGAAGCTTAGCTGCACCTACCACAATTAAGATCCCACCTTTAATTGTTTGCAGCTGGTACTTCTGCTCAAGACCTTTCTAATGAGACCATATGCAATCTGGTTGATAGGGTCCTTGACACCAAAAATAGCCAGCAGCCGGTTTATTTTTGTCATTCTACCAAATTTCGAAGCTTAGCTGCACCTACCACAATTAAGATCCCACCTTGAAACTTTCAAAACTGGTACTGCTACTCAAGACCTTTCTAATGAGACCATATTCAATCTGGTTGATAGGGTCCATGACACTAAAATAGCAAGCAGCCGGTTTTTTTAGTCACTCCACCAAATTTCGAAGCTTAGCTGCACCTACCACAATTAAGATCCCACCTTGACTTGTTTGCAGCTGGTACTTTTGCTCAAGACCTTTCTAATGAGACCATACTCAATCTGGTTGATAGGGTCCTTGACACCAAAAATAGCCAGCAGCCGGTTTATTTTTGTCATTCTACCAAATTTCGAAGCTTAGCTGCACCTACCACAATTAAGATCCCACCTTGAAACTTTCACAACTGGTACTGCTCTTTGAGACCTTTCTAATGAGACCATATTCAATCTGGTTGATAGGGTCCTTGACACCAAAAATAGCCAGCAGCCGGTTTATTTTTGTCATTCTACCAAATTTCAAAGCTTAGCTGCACCTACAACAATTAAGATCCCACCTTTAAACTTTCACAACTGGTACTGCTGCTCAAGACCTTTCTACTGAGATCACATTCAATCTGGTTGATAGGGTCCATGACACTAAAATAGCAAGCTGACGGTTTTTTTGTCACTCTACCAAATTTCGAAGCTTAGCTGCACCTACCACAATTAAGATCCCACCTTGAAACTTTCACAACTGGTACTGCTCTTTGAGACCTTTCTAATGAGACCATATTCAATCTGGTTGATAGGGTCCTTGACACCAAAAATAGCCAGCAGCCGGTTTATTTTTGTCATTCTACCAAATTTCGAAGCTTAGCTGCACCTACCACAATTAAGATCCCACCTTGAAACTTTCGCAGCTGGTACTTCTGCTCAAGACCTTTCTAATGAGACCATACTCAATCTGGTTGATAGGGTCCATGACACTAAAATAGCAAGCAGCCGGTTTTTTTAGTCACTCTACCAAATTTCGAAGCTTAGCTGCACCTACCACAATTAAGATCCCACCTTTAATTGTTTGCAGCTGGTACTTCTGCTCAAGACCTTTCTAATGAGACCATATTCAATCTGGTTGATAGGGTCCTTGACACCAAAAATAGCCAGCAGCCGGTTTATTTTTGTCATTCTACCAAATTTCGAAGCTTAGCTGCACCTACCACAATTAAGATCCCACCTTGAAACTTTCACAACTGGTACTGCTCTTTGAGACCTTTCTGATGAGGCCATATTCAATCTGGTTGATAGGGTCCTTGACACCAAAAATAGCCAGCAGCCGGTTTATTTTTGTCATTCTACCAAATTTCGAAGCTTAGCTGCACCTACCACAATTAAGATCCCACCTTGAAACTTTCAAAACTGGTACTGCTACTCAAGACCTTTCTAATGAGACCATATTCAATCTGGTTGATAGGGTCCATGACACTAAAATAGCAAGCAGCCGGTTTTTTTAGTCACTCTACCAAATTTTGAAGCTTAGCTGCACCTACCACAATTAAGATCCCACCTTGAAACTTTCGCAGCTGGTACTTCTGCTCAAGACCATTCTAATGAGACCATACTCAATCTGGTTGATAGGGTCCATGACACTAAAATAGCAAGCAGCCGGTTTTTTTAGTCACTCTACCAAATTTCGAAGCTTAGCTGCACCTACCACAATTAAGATCCCACCTTGAAACTTTTGCAGCTGGTACTGCTGCTCAAAACCTTTCGAATGAGACCATATTCAATCTGGTTGATAGGGTTCATGACACTAAAATAGCAAGCTGCCGGTTTATTTTTGTCATTCTACCAAATTTCGAAGCTTAGCTGCACCTACCACAATTAAGATCCCACCTTGAAACTTTCACAACTGGTACTGCTCTTTGAGACCTTTCTAATGAGACCATATTCAATCTGGTTGATAGGGTCCTTGACACCAAAAATAGCCAGCAGCCGGTTTATTTTTGTCATTCTACCAAATTTCGAAGCTTAGCTGCACCTATCACAATTAAGATCCCACCTTGAAACTTTCAAAACTGGTACTGCTACTCAAGACCTTTCTAATGAGACCATATTCAATCTGGTTGATAGGGTCCATGACACTAAAATAGCAAGCAGCCGGTTTTTTTAGTCACTCTACCAAATTTTGAAGCTTAGCTGCACCTACCACAATTAAGATCCCACCTTGACTTGTTTGCAGCTGGTACTTCTGCTCAAGACCTTTTTCAACCAGATTGAATATGGTCTCATTAGAAAGGTCTTGAGTAGCAGTATCAGTTGTGAAAGTTTCAAGGTGGGATCTTAATTGTTGTAGGTGCAGCTAAGCTTTGAAATTTGGTAGAATGACAAAAATAAACCGTCTGCTGGCTATTTTTGGTGTCAAGGACCCTATCAACCAGATTGAATATGGTCTCATTAGGAAGGTCTCAAAGAGCAGTACCAGCTGCAAAAGTTTCGAGGTGGGATCTTAATAGTGGTAGGTGCAGCTAAGCTTCGAAATTTGGTAGAATGACAAAAATAAACCGGCTGCTGGCTATTTTTGGTGTCAAGGACCCTATCAACCAGATTGAGTATGGTCTCATTAGAAAGGTCTTGAGCAGAAGTACCAGCTGCAAACAAGTTAAGGTGGGATCTTAATTGTGGTAGGTGCAGCTAAGCTTCGAAATTTGGTAGAGTGACTAAAAAAACCGGCTGCTTGCTATTTTAGTATCATGGACCCAATCAACCAGGTTGAATGTGGTCTCATTAGAAAGGTCTTGAGCAGCAGTACCAGTTGTGAAAGTTTCAAGGTGGGATCTTAATTGTTGTAGGTGCAGCTAAGCTTTGAAATTTGGTAGAATGACAAAAATAAACCGGCTGCTGGCTATTTTTGGTGTCAAGGACCCTATCAACCAGATTGAGTATGGTCTCATTAGAAAGGTCTTGAGCAGAAGTACCAGCTGCAAACAATTCAAGGTGGAATCTTAATTGTGGTAGGTGTAGCTAAGCTTCGAAATTTGGTAGAGTGACTAAAAAAACCGGCTGCTTGCTATTTTAGTGTCATGGACCCTATCAACCAGATTGAATGTGGTCTCATTAGAAAGGTCTTCAGCAGCAGTATCAGTTGTGAAAGTTTCAAGGTGGGATCTCAATTGTTGAAGGTGCAGCTAAGCTTTGAAATTTGGTAGAATGACAAAAATAAACCGGCTGTTGGCTATTTTTGGTGTCAAGGACCCTATCAACCAAATTGAGTATGGTCTCATTAGAAAGGTCTTGAGCAGAAGTACCAGCTGCAAACAAGTTAAGGTGGGATCTTAATTGTGGTAGGTGCAGCTAAGCTTCGAAATTTGGTAGAGTGACAAAAAAACCGTCAGCTTGCTATTTTAGTGTCATGGACCCTATCAACCAGATTGAATGTGATCTCAGTAGAAAGGTCTTGAGCAGCAGTACCAGTTGTGAAAGTTTAAAGGTGGGATCTTAATTGTTGTAGGTGCAGCTAAGCTTTGAAATTTGGTAGAATGACAAAAATAAACCGGCTGCTGGCTATTTTTGGTGTCAAGGACCCTATCAACCAGATTGAATATGGTCTCATTAGAAAGGTCTCAAAGAGCAGTACCAGCTTTGAAAGTAACAAGGTGGGATCTTAATTGTGGTAGGTGCAGCTAAGCTTCGAAATTTGGTAGAATGACAAAAATAAACCGGCTGCTGGCTATTTTTGGTGTCAAGGACCCTATCAACCAGATTGAGTATGGTCTCATTAGAAAGGTCTTGAGCAGAAGTACCAGCTGCGAAAGTTTCAAGGTGGGATCTTAATTGTGGTAGGTGCAGCTAAGCTTCGAAATTTGGTAGAGTGACTAAAAAAACCGGCTGCTTGCTATTTTAGTATCATGGACCCAATCAACCAGGTTGAATGTGGTCTCATTAGAAAGGTCTTGAGCAGCAGTACCAGTTGTGAAAGTTTCAAGGTGGGATCTTTATTGTTGTAGGTGCAGCTAAGCTTTGAAATTTGGTAGAAAGACAAAAATAAACCGGCTGCTGGCTATTTTTGGTGTCAAGGACCCTATCAACCAGATTGAGTATGGTCTCATTAGAAAGGTCTTGAGCAGAAGTACCAGCTGCAAACAATTCAAGGTGGGATCTTATTTGTGGTAGGTGCAGCTTAGCTTCGAAATTTGGTAGAGTGACTAAAAAAACCGGCAGCTTGCTATTTTAGTGTCATGGACCCTATCAACCAGATTGAATGTGGTCTCATTAGAAAGGTCTTCAGCAGCAGTATCAGTTGTGAAAGTTTCAAGGTGGGATCTCAATTGTTGAAGGTGCAGCTAAGCTTTGAAATTTGGTAGAATGACAAAAATAAACCGGCTGTTGGCTATTTTTGGTGTCAAGGACCCTATCAACCAAATTGAGTATGGTCTCATTAGAAAGGTCTTGAGCAGAAGTACCAGCTGCAAACAAGTTAAGGTGGGATCTTAATTGTGGTAGGTGCAGCTAAGCTTCGAAATTTGGTAGAGTGACAAAAAAACCGTCAGCTTGCTATTTTAGTGTCATGGACCCTATCAACCAGATTGAATGTGATCTCAGTAGAAAGGTCTTGAGCAGCAGTACCAGTTGTGAAAGTTTAAAGGTGGGATCTTAATTGTTGTAGGTGCAGCTAAGCTTTGAAATTTGGTAGAATGACAAAAATAAACCGGCTGCTGGCTATTTTTGGTGTCAAGGACCCTATCAACCAGATTGAATATGGTCTCATTAGAAAGGTCTCAAAGAGCAGTACCAGCTTTGAAAGTAACAAGGTGGGATCTTAATTGTGGTAGGTGCAGCTAAGCTTCGAAATTTGGTAGAATGACAAAAATAAACCGGCTGCTGGCTATTTTTGGTGTCAAGGACCCTATCAACCAGATTGAGTATGGTCTCATTAGAAAGGTCTTGAGCAGAAGTACCAGCTGCAAACAAGTTAAGGTGGGATCTTAATTGTTGTAGGTGCAGCTAAGCTTTGAAATTTGGTAGAATGACAAAAATAAACCGGCTGCTGGCTATTTTTGGTGTCAAGGACCCTATCAACCAGATTGAATATGGTCTCATTAGAAAGGTCTCAAAGAGCAGTACCAGCTTTGAAAGTAACAAGGTGGGATCTTAATTGTGGTAGGTGCAGCTAAGCTTCGTAATTTGGTAGAATGACAAAAATAAACCGGCTGCTGGCTATTTTTGGTGTCAAGGACCCTATCAACCAGATTGAGTATGATCTCATTAGAAAGGTCTTGAGCAGAAGTACCAGCTGCAAACAAGTTAAGGTGGGATCTTAATTGTGGTAGGTGCAGCTAAGCTTCGAAATTTGGTAGAGTGACAAAAAAACCGGCTGCTTGCTATTTTAGTGTCATGGACCCTATCAACCAGATTGAATATGGTCTCATTAGAAAGGTGTTGAGTAGCAGTACCAGTTGTGAAAGTTTCAAGGTGGGATCTTAATTGTGGTAGGTGCAGCTAAGCTTCGAAATTTGGTAGAATGACAAAAATAAACCGGCTGCTGGCTTTTTTTGGTGTCAAGGACCCTATCAACCAGATTGAATATGGTCTCATTAGAAAGGTCTTGAGCAGAAGTACCAGCTGCAAACAATTCAAGGTGGGATCTTATTTGTGGTAGGTGCAGCTTAGCTTCGAAATTTGGTAGAGTGACCAAAAAAAACCGGCTGCTTGCTATTTTAGTGTCATAGACCCTATCAACCAGATTGAGTATGATCTCATTAGAAAGGTCTTGAGCAGAAGTACCAGCTGCGAAAGTTTCAAGGTGGGATCTTAATTGTGGTAGGTGCAGCTAAGCTTCGAAATTTGGTAGAGTGACTAAAAATACCGGCTGCTTGCTATTTTAGTGTCATGGACCCTATCAACCAGATTGAGTATGGTCTCATTAGAAAGGTCTTGAGCAGAAGTACCAGCTTTGAAAGTAACAAGGTGGGATCTTAATTGTGGTAGGTGCAGCTAAGCTTCGAAATTTGGTAGAATGACAAAAATAAACCGGCTGCTGGCTATTTTTGGTGTCAAGGACCCTATCAACCAGATTGAGTATGGTCTCATTAGAAAGGTCTTGAGCAGAAGTACCAGCTGCAAACAAGTTAAGGTGGGATCTTAATTGTGGTAGGTGCAGCTAAGCTTCGAAATTTGGTAGAGTGACTAAAAAAACCGGCTGCTTGCTATTTTAGTGTCATGGACCCTATCAACCAGATTGAATATGGTCTCATTGGAAAGGTGTTGAGTAGCAGTACCAGTTGTGAAAGTTTCAAGGTGGGATCTTAATTGTGGTAGGTGCAGCTAAGCTTCGAAATTTGGTAGAGTGACTAAAAATACCGGCTGCTTGCTATTTTAGTGTCATGGACCCTATCAACCAGATTGCATATGGTCTCATTAGAAAGGTCTTGAGCAGCAGTACCAGCTGCGAAAGTTTCAAGGTGGGATCTTAATTGTGGTAGGTGCAGCTAAGCTTTGAAATTTCGTAGAATGACAAAAATAAACCGGCTGCTGGCTATTTTTGGTGTCAAGGACCCTATTAACCAGATTGAATATGGTCTCATTAGAAAGGTCTTAAAGGGCAGTACCAGCTTTGAATATAACAAGGTGGGATTTTAATTGTTGTAGGTGCAGCTAAGCTTTGAAATTTGGTAGAGTGACTAAAAAAACCGGCCGCTTGCTATTTAAGTGTCATGGACCCTATCAACCAGATTGAATATGGTTTCATCAGAAAGGTCTTGAGCAGCAGTACCAGCTGTGAAAGTTTCAAGGTGGGATCTTAATTGTGGTGGGTGCAGCAAAGTTTTGAATTTTTAGAATGAGTACAAAAAATCGGCTACTGGCTTAAACGTGTCACAACTTAATGTGATTTGGTTTTTATAATGTTATTTTTAAATTATTTTTTAATTTGCAGTTCATTTCGCTATTTTAACAGTTTTAAAATTTTGACATCTCAATTTGGTCGGTTTATACCGGCTGCTAGAAATAGGCTGCCAACTTCACACCGGTCTGCGTTTGACCAATCGAAAGTCGTCGCACTGGATTACTTTGTTTATTTAGGAATTTTGACGCTACTCGAGTTTGAAGTACTTCTTTTGAGAACAGGAATTCCTAGTTTTATGGGCTTGTCACTGATAGTATTATCAGTTCTTCTAAATGTAAATACTGGCAACATATACCATTTTATTTTACGAAATAAAAAGTAAGAAAAATATTGTTATGCACAATTTATTTATCTAGAATAAAGTGGCATGGAATGCGTCATGTGGTCATACAGCTGATTCCGGTTGAAATTCGATAAGATAACGAGAATCGCTTGTTTGCATAGTTGGTTGTTAGACTTCACGTAGCCGTGGTACTAGAGCAGTGATAAACAATACACCGGCAACAGCCGACGCCCGCGCCGCTGCCGTCAGTGCGTGCGCTCGCCGCACTCGCACCTTCGCGCCAAACTACCCAGGAAATTCAGTGAAAACTATCTGCAAACTAAATTCAAAGATAAGCACTTTGGTGTGTGAAATCATCACGAGATCAAAACTCGCATTGTATGCCAATGTTAAAAGACAATGCACTGGACAAAACCTAAAATGTAGCGCACATTGTCAGCAAAAATCGCTCTCCATTCCAACGAAATCCCTTTGTTGTTTTGTTACCCCGATCGCAACTTCATCGCTTTTAATGCCGAAGTCATCGTTTAAATTGTTATTAATCACATCCAAATTGAATGGCGATTGAATCGAAAACACCGTTGGGTCATCACGATGGTTGTAAATAAAGCATGTTTTCTCCGCGTGAGTCAGGTGTCTCGAGTAAACAGAGCCGGGGTAGCGCAGCCCTCGGCGAGCCCTCGCCGCCGGCGTGGCCGGTGGCGGCGTGAACATTCGCGGCACGTCCTTTGTTGGCCGTTTTGTTTTGGAGTACCATCCGGTTCCTGGAGGCGGGGGGGGGGGGGACAGGTGGCCGCAGGTAGAGCGCGCGGACACACTCAGTACACCTCGGCGCGTCGGCCTGCGCGGGCGCCTGCGCATATAAAAACACACAAATATGGAAATGGCAAGTCAGTCCGCGACAGGTGCGCGGCTGCGGCGTTCGTGCACGTGTGCTATTTGTGACTGTGCCAGCGCTGCCGCCTGCCGCCTTATCAGCGCCTTCTTCATTTAGGTAAGTTTAAAAAGAAATCATTTGCACAATTTATAGCGTGGCCGGTTGCCTCATTTTTGTAATTTTCTTTCTTACGTTCAATTGCTCGCGCGCATCTGCCGTTTCGTTCGGGAGCAGCTGCGAGGAGTCGTATTGAATGGGTAGGTACGAGTTTTATAAAATTCTTTTATTTCTTATATCGTTATTCGCTTTCTTGGAGTTTCCCCTCGGTGTAGAGTCGGGGTTCTAACACAATTAGTGTGGTTTAGCATAGTTCGCGCGGCAGTGTTACCTCGGCTAGGCACAGCGATAAGGCGCGCGGGCGCAGCTAGTGCGTGCGTGTATATACCAACTGTTATCGATTCCACACATGCGTCACTTGCGATGGTTATCTCTGTTGGATCTGGGTCATTGTTCCTTTGTATTTCGTATATTGCAGTAGAGCAGAAGTAATTTCCTTAAAACTGAATTAGGACGAAAGTTCACATGATTCGCAGATTGTCTGAAGTTAAGTGCTAAAGTAACGTTAAATTGGTGGTGAAGGCAAATGCTGATTGAGTTGTACATGGACGCAGAAGTTGTTTGTCTGCCTACTTAAGTATAGGTAGGTAATGTGTTTAAACGCCGGTTATATAAAAAATAAGCACTAGGTAGCTTGTTATTGTTCTGTGCTGAATCAAAACTTAATTCTATTCTGTTTCATTGTTGTTGGAAACATTTGAACAGTCATCGCCGGTATCGAGGCTAGCTTCGTATCGTAGCTAATCAATTTGAAACTCTGAAGGGTTCCCAAAAATGTTTAATCTACAAAAAACGGTTCTCAGCCATGATTCAAGTTGATGCTTAGTTCTATTATCTATGACCGATATGAAATTGGTTTTAATCAAAATTTCAGAGTCACAAAAAATATCACAGAATTTATATCTTTTGTGATTGTTGAATTACCTATTTCTTACTTTAGATATGTTATCAGTTTTATATTCGACCGGATATTTTATATACAATTTAATGGATGAGAAAAGTTGTCTACGCTAGAGCATATTTTCTGCCCAAGGAAGGTCCAATATGCTAGAAATTTCAATTATTAGTTGTTACATAGAAAATAACACAATTTCTGTTTTACAAGTACCATTCAATAAATAATAAAACAACACTCTTAATAAATAAATAAATATTTCTGACACTTACACATCATTATCTAACCCAAATTAAGTTTCTTAAAGAACTTGTGTTATGGGTACTAGATAACTGAAGTACTTAAGAAATATATAAACATACATATTGAATAAATACATATTTTTTTAAATTAGAATAAACTTAAATAAACGTATAAACATCCATGACTTGACGACTAATATCTGTGTTCATCACACAAATATCCGCCGCCGCCGGGATTCGAACCCAGGACCTCTGGCATAGAAGGCAATGTATGTTACCGCTACACCAGCCGGTCGTCAAAATACATAGTATTGCAAGTTTTAGGCTTAAACTAAAAGTATTTTAAAATCCCCTTTAAATCGAATTCAATAAACCAAGAATGATTCTTTTAAAACCGCAATTAATTTTATTTTTATTAATAACATAACTATCAAGATGATCAAACCGAGTTCGTCCACGAAGATAGATGCGTGAGAGGTGAAGTTTCTAATGTAGCTGCGTTCCGGAACAAATTGCGATTTTATCGATATCGACAGACGGACACGAACATCACTGCATCTTACTTAGGGCTGCTTCATTAAAAAGTAATTTATAACGCGAACACTTCATTGAACTTTAACATTTCCTGACATTAAATACTTTACCATCGTCCATTACAACTATGAACAACTCGTGTAGATAGATAAGTAAATCTTGCAAATGTACCTCGATATGAATAGTTTTGTAATTCTAATTAATAATCTTCCTATTTCAAATGCAAATAGTAAAATGGTCTAGAAATAAAAACCCGTGTAAAAGTTGATAATTTGCATTTATTATTTTTGTTTTTATTGCCAGTGCTCCAAACTAGGCAATTAGAGTTGAAATTATTCATTATTACTCGTATTCTTTGGCACGTGTTTTCAAATTTAAAGTTCCGTGATGTTTTATGCATGTTTCATATCTTCATATCTTCATTAATAAGTTTTTTATGAGTCACACAGCGATTTGACTCTACAAAAATAGAGTGCCCTCAGTAGCACTTAAACTTAATTATTGATAAGGATTAAGTAACCACTGAAGAAATACCAGGAAACGGTTTTCATTAAAAAAAACAGAACATATCTTCGCTGGAAGAATGACCTCTACTCTTTTGATACAACTTTGATTCTTGACCAGGTAGGCTCCTAAGGGGTTCTTCCAGTAATAGAAATACTTATATTAATCTCCTTCTAAGACACGATTTTCTAAGGGATGAAGAGTTAAATCAATTTAACCTTACGCAGATATAAGCTTCAATGTTTCCAATGTCAAAAAGATAATGTATATTCTTTCGATTCTGTAGTAATATGAACGTAACAACTCTACATGTCTAACGGCGAATATTTTTTTAAAAATAATCTCTTCTGAAATGAAATTAACTCTTATTCTTGACCACGGAGCAGGTGAATAAAATTTACATTCTACTTGTAATATCACATACCAAGATTATATGAGATACTTTTCTCTCTATTATAAACTTCCTAAGAATGCAAGCAATTTAAAAATCAAAAAAGGTTCAACTCATAATTTTTATGAAGATTTTTTTAACTGTATACCTACACAAAATCATTACTTTGAGTCCCACTTTATCTCAAGTCATTAATTACTGCAAGCTTGATTAATATTCGTGACAGAAATTAGATCAACGCAATAAAGAAGCTAATTAGTTATAAATCGCACATTAAGTTTCTTCTCCTTTAATTAGCTCAAATAGCTCTAAATTAAATTATTCCTTTTTTTATCCGACTATTAAACACTCAAATTTCTAGTTCTGTCTAAGTTATGACGAATCTAAACTATTTTCGAAGGCATGAAATTGTGTTCACAAAGCGGATCGGTAATTTGCGTTAGTTTTTTTTTATTGGAGTCACGACAACTGGCCGGATTCCTGTCGGCTATTCGCCGGCTAGACGTGTAATTGGGAGAAACTAGCCCACGGATGTATAGAGTAAACCCGATCCAAGTAATAGGGACCTTCTAGAAGCGTCCAGAGCTCTACACTCAAACATTTTGGCTAGCACGAGAGGTCAATTTCAAATTTGCTTTGTCAATTCTAATAATACGGTTTCTTTTTCTATGTCTTTGTCACCAGTTACATTTGTCGGATTGTGTCACTAAAGTTTGCGTATATTTTTTTGTATCAAGTTTCTTACTTCAGGTAACAATAAGCACCTTATAAAAGACATGATTAGACATGCTTTAATTTTGCATTAACATTGCATTGTATGTAGGTAATCCGTTCTCGAAAGTTTTTCTACGATTTTTGTTATGGGGTCCAAGAATGAAGTTGTTGGTCAAAACAACTGCATTCTTGATATCATAAAAATATTGTAATGTCGTGAGAATGAAGCATTTATTGTTATTGCATGTGATGTCATCGTTACTTACCATCAAATGAGGTAATTCTGAAGCTGACTACAGTTGCGAATAAAAATCACTACAGTTATGTATAAACAGCTTGTATTAATATTTATTTATTTACACTTTATTGTTAACCTTATATAATAACAGTTAAAAATACAAACAAAATTGACTTAGATGACACAATTGGCGATCTTAGCGCTGGGCAGCGATTTCTACCAGACAACCATGGACATAGGATAATCGTAAAAAGGAGCTTAGGGTTAAGGCATACTAGTTAATCTATAAAACATAGACTACATATCATATGACTATTATATATAAATATATACATAGTGTAATACACAACTTAATGATTAGCTTACTTCAAACACTGACAAGTAGTAGGATTTAAGTAGTTTTTTAAAACATAGATGTGATTTTGCGGATTTAATGTTTAGAGGAAGTTCGTTCCACAAGCTTACTGCTCGAACCATCAATTATTTGTGTAGGTAATCCGTAGAGTGTAGAGGTATACTGAGCATAAGGTTGTCTATTGATCGTAGAATACGCTCCTGTTGGGAGTGAAGAAATTTAAAATACTCATGAAAGTAGTGCGGTGCAGTAGGAATGAACAGTAGACGATACAGTAGACAGAAAACATAGATATTCCGGCGAAAGCGAATAGGTCGCCACTTGAGTTTAGCGCGATATTGAGACACGTGAACATATTGGCGTAGTCCAAATATAAATCTTATACAGAGATTTTGGAGGCGCTCAAGTCTCGCTCAAGTCGTTGGTCTTCGGTGACATCCAGATAGCATATGTCTGCGTAGTCGAGAATAGGTAAAATGGCATGTGCAATCGATATTTTGGTGGAAAAAGGAAGGAGATTGCGTAAGCGCTTCAGCGAGTAAGAGGCTGCAAACATCTTTCTGCTTAACTCGTCTATCTGAGGTTTCCACGATAAATAAGCTGTATACGTGTTAAAAATATCTAATGATGGGTTTCCCTTATATTTTCATCATACTTAGCAAAACCTAGAAGACAACACAAACATTGATTTTATATTTAATATTTCTATGTGGATTCTTTTATAAGGAATCTTGTATAAGGAAAATATAAGGAAATATACAACTAAACTTAAGTAATCTAGATTATAAAGTAATTTAAAGAATTTTGGTAGTTTAGTAAATTTATAAATTGCTAAGCAGACACACGAATGCCACTATTATCATAAATAAGTATGTAGATAAGTTTGTTCAACTTTTAATTACCTTAAATCCTTTAAATAAACTCTAATACAAAATAATATTTGTAAATTATACATTTATCTTAAAATGAAATGAAATTATTTGTAATCAAAACTTTTTTCGCATTCCGAATCTAAATTGAATTAAATCAGCAATTTACTAATTATGAACTTCTTAACTTGTTCCCAATTCAATACCATGAATTTGAATTTCGAAAATGGATTTGCATAACTTTTTAAATAGCGAATCAGCTACTTAAATTCTATTACCAACAAAATAACCCGTCCAAATAACAAGCACAGCATATACACGGAGCATGCTTCTAAATAATACACATCCCAATTACCGGCGTTAAGTCAACCTTGACTCTGCCCTGTCTTATGATGTTATTACACAGCGAGTTACTTCAAACAGGTTTCGTTTACTTCAAATAGTTTTATAGAAGCCAATGTTTCTTTTATTCTTGAAATTTTGATAAGATTTTTAATTAAAATGAAGTTAAGGGGGATGTACGGGTAGCTTGGTTTTGGTTCAAACGTTAAATATACTGAAACTGTGCTTTGATATTAATTAATAAATGAAGAAATTTAGTTGAAAGAGATGCAAAAATGAGAGTGCAATCAATTATGCTTTTATTTTTATTTTTGGGAAGATTATTTTAAAAGTTACGAGTTACTATTTCTTAATACTTATTGTCGTGTACTTATTCTTTTAATATTAAAGGGGTAATAATTTGTTATTTCTTTTCTATAGTTTTCTACACCTCCTATTAGTTTTTTTATACGAACTAAATGCAGGTCTTTAAGAAAAAAACTTCCATCCGCCTTAAAAGTCAGTTGCACACCGAAAACTCCTCTATTGCAGATGGTCATCACCAGTGGTGACGACTTAGCATGAAGTGAGACACCCACATACACCTTGTTTGTTAAAAACGGTGTAGGCACCTGGCAATGCAAGCTGTACATTTCTTTAGAATCATTTTTGTTTGTTTGTTCGGGGATTTTTATCCAACTGGTTATACGAATCTCGCTTAATTTACCCTTAAAAAACAAATGTTCAGAATGTTATCTGTGCGATGCGATAACCATGGCATAAACTAACTCCGAACCAGCAGTGTTCGATTTGGGCTCCAACGAAATACTTTGAAACAATCCAACAGCCAGCAATAACATTTTCTTCGTACCCAGCATGTCTTTTTATAACAGTAACTAAACCAGCTTCTGACCTCAACCTCATTTTATTACACGTTTCAAATTTAGAAGATTCAGTATTTCTACTACTGATTTTCATGGATCTTGAAAGAGATGACCATACTACGGTCGCTAACCTGTTCTTTTGTTACAGCAGATCTCTAAACTGACGTGATTAATGTGATAACACATGTTATCACTGCATAGTCTCTACTTTTAGCATTATTACAAAATAATTTTTTGAACGAAATTGAACTCTACGATAACGCGTTTTGATTCACCAAATGATTTAGTGTAAATAGATGTCCCTTACTGTAAATAAAGCGTGGTATATTGTGTATTGTGACTCTGCAGCGTCCAAAAACATACCTGTTTTGCTATGTTTGTTTCGGTCATGACTAATATACATTTAAAAACTTATATTACTAAGTCCTCCTGGCCTACTACGGTATATAATCCATCCATCCTTCCAAACTTTGGAAAGATGGATGGGTGTTTTTCCTCTTTTACCCTGAAAATATTAAATAAATCTTAATAATTTACTACATTACTCCGTCTAAACCTCATATAATAAAGTCATTGGTTTGCCAACAACCACTAGTTGTTTAACTGCACATATTTTTATTTATTTACATGTCCATATTTGGTCATGCCCCTTAGTGAGATAAAGACCTCAGAACATCTGTAGATTCCCTCTAAATCTTAAGCGGAATGCGCGAGCGCATGTAAAACAGTCCTTTCTGGTGCGAATAGTGGCCTGTAATATAGGCGCGTGGTGTTACCCGTATATAACATTGTGTCTTTTTTTTGTTGGCCTTTTACGCAATTATTAAGGAATACTGAAGGAATAGCGTAGGTTTATTTTATTCTGGTAATTTTAGACTTTAGTCAACGAGTTTAAAGTATAGTTTTGTTTATGCATTTCGTGGAACTATAAATTCTAGCTTTTAAGAGAACTTTGCGCTTTATCATGTACTTCACACAACCTTTTTATGTAGCACTAAAATCAAAAATCTGATCATTACCTGTCATTACTATTCCTATTTCAAAAACATTAGCCGTTAGTTAAAATACCATTCATTGCATAAGTAATGGTTACATTTATTAGCTATGTACATTCGATCGTTCTATTTTAAAGTTCGAACGCGGTGTAGTGAAGTCAATTATAATGGATTCATGCCTAGTCACTTGTGCATTTTGTGTACCGTTACCGCAAAGACAGCGGACGTGGAGGTTTGTAAAGCAATCTTTTTGATTGTATTTGATTACTCTTCAAATGTTTACAAATTATGGCTTGAAATATTTTTCTTTATTCATTTGTTAGTTTTTATATGAATGAATAATATCCGTTTCTGCGTGGTTGCGAAACAAATATTGGAGCATGAAAACATCGACAAAGGTTTTCGTATTTTTCGTACTAGGAAAATTTTGTGACAACGCAAAATTTATTAGAGATAGAAAACCATTTAAAGAATGCGATACAAATTTTGGAGAGTGATATTATTAAAGACTTAATCTTTTACTATGAGGTCTACATTTTTATAAACTTTTTGTTTTCCGTAGATTGGAGAATTCAAAAACAACCACTTTTAAAACACATTTATTAATTTATTTCTTTCGCGCAAAAGTATAAATGTCTAAAGTCTCCAATATCTCTGTTCAGTAATGGAATAACAAAGGCGCACTTTATGTGCGGTCACTAAATATTTCCATGCAATTAAATATTCATTACGGCCATGCCTGTTGAAATATTCTATGTTATTAGAAACGCACGAAAACCTTTTTGGACATTATAGAGTCGTGCTTAAGGCACATATCTACGGCTTCAGGCTACGAAACGATTTACGATACGAACAAACAATGCATTCCCAAATAGAGTAACAGTATTTCCATATTGCCATTAACGGAGGCACCGAAACGAAATCAAACTGTGTACAGTGGATAACGTTTTCCCACGGAAGGTTTCGCTGAGATATGACGCTCCTTGCTAATTGCTTTTGACAATGGCATCGCTTATAATTGCGGTAATAAGCGCCGTATAATCATAATCATAGAGAATTATAAGCGGCTTGCAGTAGTCTCTATTGGAGCATTGTCCAGCTCCGCGGCATGATTGCCCGACGAACGCCTAATATTGGCCACTGCACGCCGGCCCCGGCAGCACAATAGATGCGTAATTGTTTTCTAAAGGAAATTGCTTCGTGTGAAATAGAGATTGAAGGTTTTTTGTTGTCTGTAAGACCGGTTGCGTATTTCAATCCGTGACGACATCTAGAGATGGATGGACGCAGCGGAGGGTTATCGACCTGCCCCCACCACAACCCCTAATTATTCCCCTTCCTCGGCTCTGTGAGCAAGCGCCTAGTTTGTGGTTTCATGAAAAAGGTTACTAGGATTTGATTGCGGCATAATTTGCGTTTACCTTTCGTTAATATTTTTTAAACACATTCAAATGCAGAAACTAATTTAAAAGCGGTCGGTTTAGTGTAATTTCTCATCGTTAGGAGGAATTAAAGGTCGTTTAATTCGAAGTCCGGATTACGAGGAGCATTTCGTCCCTCTTCCCATGGTTGCTGGCGTGAGAAAGATTTCTATCCTCAAACGCCATTCATTTTTGTGCAAAAACTCGAATGCGTTCGGAAGCGCGGCGGAAAGGTCACACGAGAAATTGCATTCTTTTTTTAAATAAAAAAGAAATGGCGCGAATTCATTTGATGCAACACTGCGTTAGCTGGTTAAAAGGGTATTTGAGAGAGAATATAAACATAATTGTGATGAATTCCATTAGAGAACAATTTGAAGGTATGAGTGTAGACAGCGGAGTTTCGAAACGGAAAGAGCATTAGCGGATGATTGATATAAGCGATGAAATTTATTGAAGGCATTTGTTGAAGCAATGGTACAGTTATTCTTTTATATGGAGTACAATACAGTATCAGCGGAAGGCATCACGCGCGCGCCCGGGGCACGCTTTCGAAGTCAAGAATTTACTGCGAACTCGGCTCTGGCGCTGAGGGCCCTTCCTTTTACAACCTTCAACAATAAACTTATTTTTGGGGAACTCTCAATTATGATTAAGTTGATCTGTTGTATTAGATATATTAAAAATATAATCTCTCTTTAGTTTTGAAAGATTTACATCTATTGTCAGCTTGGACTAACTTTGAAGATTTTTCTTTTCGTCAGATCGATACAGAACAGATTAACTTAACATTTATAATCTTATCGATGTAAAATCTTCATTGTAATTTAAATGAAAAATATAATTTTCATGTCAGAAAACATTAGTTCATACTAGAAACAGGCCGGCGCCAGCGCTACAACTAAATAGCGCAGACGTTCCAAACTCTCATAATACTGACTGTTCTGTACTCACAGCAACCATTGTTTCACATTTGAAGACATAATTGCATTGTATATAACTATAACAAGATTTCTCTAATCAGACAAACTTTATCTGCCTGTAAATCGTTGTGTACTGTACAGTGGAACAGATCAAATGTTAGGATTTTGATTGGTAACCTTGAATTTTCCTCACTATTGTACGTGGGCAGTACGGACACGTAATTTATTCTACAAATTGAAGATTGGCCGGTCACTGACCCGTCAGGTATATTTTCGGATAAACTACCTAGCAATTTCTTGCATCCTGGTACGTGCAGGCTTAGATCGAGATACAAAGGAGTTGCAATTCAAATTGTAGTGGCGATTGTTCCACACTTGAGTAACTGATAGTGCCGTCGGCGCGAGCGCATCATAATGGACCAATAAATTTGAATTTCGAATAAATGACAATATTATAGATATTGCCACGAGGAAGCCTGAATATTCTATTACAGGGATCTAAATAAGTTGTAGCGCTTAAAGTTTAATTAGAATTATAATTGTTATTTACCTGTATTGAGTCTTATAAATGGTATTACGGTTGTGATCTTCATACTATTAAGTCCCTAAACGATGGAAAGTAATAAAAATAAATCTCTACATAAAAACTAACGAGTCGTTTTCTTTTTTTGCAGATATATCCGAAGAAGAATGAGACTACTATATCATGTAAGTTATTTTTGTACATTTAAACTTTACGTTGTTCTACAAAATTCTTAATTGAACCAACCACAATTTGAAAACCATTAAGAAACTAACGTGCATGTGAAATCGGTTTAACGATATTTTTATTAAATCTCACAACTTGAGTTTGTTGGAGGTTAAAAATTGAGGTGTATGATAACGACCGTGACGTCGTGGCGAGCTCGTCACGCACCGGTGGCTTCCCCTACCAAGGCACCGAGTGCCCCACGTACCCTCCTACCATGACGCAGTCCATTGCCACTCTCAGTCTAACCAAGTCTCCCGGCCTGCGAACATCGCACGCAGTCGTACGCGAACCAAACCGAACTTGTAGTTTTTATTGGTGTGTGACTCAATGTGCACGGTGTAAATAATTTTCCGAAGTCCAAGGCCTTTATGTTTAGGTAAGCGACTGAAACCATTTTATTTTTACCTTTCAAATATAAATTTGCTGATTTATTTTAGTTTTTGAGTTTAATATTACATTGTATTTAGTTGTGTTCGTGTATTAGATTTCAACGCGTGTTTCTATGGAACTGCATAGGCAGATCAATTTATTGTTAATAAATTAAATTAAAAATAGTTCTGTGTTTGAAATTTGATAGATTATTTCTACAAAAAACGAATCGTTCTTTGTAATATCGACTTGTGAGTTCATCGTATTGACTAATGACTGTAATTTAAATAATAAGTTTTGATAGGATTTTCCCTTTCTTAAACAATTATGTATCAGTGTAAACTAGGAGTTTCTGAAAGTATATAAAAAATAATTCTACTCTTACAAATTAATACTCTTTACAAATTTATACGGACTTTCCTACAAACCTGTTTATCAATTAATCTCAATTATGATACAAATATGACCAAGCTTTAGAATCGATCGAAAATCGATTTTTCAATGTCAGCGAATGAAAATGTCATTTAAAAAATGAATTCCCTATAGGCAAGGTAGGCAAAGGCACGTGTGGCTATACAGCCGGCGGCATGTGTGCTCGCAGGTGCGCGTCTTCCGCTCGCCAACTGACATTTCGCGCCTTTTCTTTATTTTTTTAATAGCTTTTATTGCTGGCCAGTGTTCTATATTTTGAAATTTAAAAAAAGGAATATGCGTTTATTTTCTTTTTAATTTGTGAAAGTAATTAATTAAGTTTATATATTGTTGGTTTAAAAAAATGGAATAAAATAATTCAGATACTCGTAAGATATGTTTTTATATTTTAAATAGAAAAAAGTTTTACAAAATAATTATGAAATCATTGCGGTTTCTCTTAGCTCCTATTTACTTGTTCTAGTGACTTGATATAATGTCTACGCTACTTACAAAAATAATCTCTATGTAGCCATATGGCTTTTCTCTAAAGATTTCTACTCAAATTACTAGAATAATATTTTATAGCAGTGAAGAAATAATATTAAGCTATCGTTGAGTTAATTAACGTCAAAGTGGTGTCAATTAACGTGGTGCGAACTGTTTGTTTTGAGGCATGCATACATATTGATTTCATCGTATGATCAATTTTAGATGACGAAAAAACTAGTCAATAAAACGAAATCATAAAACTAATGAAATTATATCTCTGAATGCTCATATCGTAGAAAAGGTCATCCTGATAATCGCTACAACACGATCGATATTTGCGATAATATCAATAAAAATCGGGTTAAACCGATCGCTTATCATCATCATCATCACAACTCCGTGTAATGAGCCCATTGCAGGGCTATGAGTCTCTCTTCTGGGTGAAGAGGAGGTTTAGGCCATGATCCACCAAGCTGGCTCGGTGCACCAGCAGCAGATATTTCAGGGTGCCGAAATGGCTTCTGACAAACCCTAGAGACTACTGTATACAAGTAGAAAGCACCCGGGACTGACTGCTTAACGTGCCCTCCGAAGCACGGAAGTCGTCGTGAGAAATGAATGTTCGGCGGTCACCCATCCTAATATCGGCCGCACCGAGCGCGTTTAACCTGCGATATCGTTTGATATGCACAGTAAGCACGGCACCACGACGACTTAACGACGATCGCTACTCGTTAATTATCAAAGAAAATTGCAGACACGTTTAAAAATCATAAATAAAACGAAATTGGAGCTAGTTTTCTCATTTACACGTCGCGTGGGAAGTCGGAGACAATGGACGAGGGAGAGAAATGCATTCTGTCTGTTAAACACTCGGCGGCGCGGTGCGATGAAATACGATGATTATTAAAATAGAGTTAAAGATGAGAATCGTATGTGCAGTGTGTGCTTAGTGTTAGGGTTACTGTACTAGCTGAGAAATCGTGAGACCCGTGGGACGGCGCGCGGCGCTCTCCGCATCTCGTCGACGGGACGGAGCCCGGGCGTGATGGCATTTGTACCGTTCTGAACTATTTGTGTTTCATTTGCAACTGTAACGTAAATTTAATAAGACTGTCACCTATTTGTATTCATATGTTGAAGCTAGTCAACGAACGACCTGTTTTTCGTTGTTCTAGTGAACTAGGAATGCATTAAGTTTGATACGATGTAGAGCATTGTAAATACTCTGAACTTGTCTTTTAATATTCCTAAAAACTTACAAATGAACTACAGTATAACCTTCTCTGTGTCGTGCACCTCAAATGACGCAATAAATCTTTATGCAGTTTTTTCATCATTCAGATAATTTTTGGGAGATTAATCTGGAAGTTTTACCAAATTCATATTTCATGAAATCGCTGGATTCGCTGTTCGAATTAGTGTTAGTAATAATTTATAAACTTAAAAGTAACTTAACTTACTTGATTTATTTAAGCACAAAAAACAGGCTGCTTTTTTATACATTGTGTAAAAAAAAACAACAATTTTAAAACCTTCAAACATTACGCTGAAATAAGATTTTCCCCGCCAATTCCAATAAAAAAATTAAGTGCTCCGGCATTGTATTTAGCATTTTATTTCAAAGGTAGTCAGACTTAGATCGTCCGTGAACTTAGAGGTGTGAATGAACTCATTTAGAAGTCGATGTTGGCTCTCAATCCGCGCTCGGCGTAAAGACGTGACCGTCGGAGATTCGTGTCTCTAGTACTTCTCTTTACCGAAGAGTTATGATCTCTTTACCTCTCACCTTTTAGATACATAAATACCTAAGCTATTAGTTTATGCTGGAAAAGCAACAGGCTTCATTATTTTGCTTACAAATGGACTGCAAGAACGTTTTTCCTTGTGACCTTGTTGACTGAAATCCGTCGTTTGCTTTTTACTTCAGCATATAGTGCTTGTTAACTTATTACATTCGATATTTTATAAATTTTGTTTTGCACAGTATGTATAATTTAATAAACAATATTTTAGGTTCGATTATCATACCAGCTCGGAGAATATTTTAAGTACCTAAATTCGATAAATACGATTCTTTAACCTTCTATGTTACTAGGGACTTTTGGTATCTCGTGTTTGATCAAGTAACCAATAAAAATAAAATAGTATACCGTGACGTTAACATCTATTATTTTTCAATAATAAGTAATCACGTGAATTCGTGCTACAAACATTATCGTGACAAGTATTTTTACCGTTTCTAGATTTAACCTCGGTATCACTGTCAAATAGAATTCTACGCGGTTTGACAAATCACTTCTAAATTGCCAAGAAAACGTTCGAAGAAACCACGGTTTGCAAATCGATTTGTGGCGTAACAATGATGCCTCAGTACCAGGCTCGCATAGACGCAAACAATTTGGCTGTTAAGTTTTAAGCAGTGAGGCGTTTTGACCGCGTTCACACGGTGCCTTCAACTGTTTGATTGATCGGTTTTACTACTTTCTTCAACAGTGCACACCGTCTTTTGTTTAATCCATTTCATTCAACTAATAAATAATAATAAAGACAAAGGTACACAATTAGGTTTTTTCATTAAATCATTTCGTGAGTAATGTAATAATTATCGTCTATTCAACATTACACAGAGTCGGAATAGAATAATTATTACAAAGTATCCATAATTACGTTCGAAGTTCCGCCCACATGTAGATAATTTGGTACAAAGAGTGACGCAACGGCAAATGACACAAAAGGAGCTGAAAAAAATTGGGCATTTGTGTTTTTTGTACACTTTGTTGGTCGGTACAGGTTTTTAATGTGTTCATGTAATGGTTCTGTTTATATTCCTTACGAATGTTTTCTGAGTATATTTCGTAATAAAGTTAAAATTAAAAAGTGGGATACAAAAATGAAAGACCAAGAATTCATATATTTTTGAACTATCAATTTTAAAATAACATAATAAAATATGTCCTAATTGCCCTAACAAAGGTTTTCATAGACTCAACATTTGTAAACGCCTGCACTAAACTCTCACTGAACTCAAACACGTAGTTAAAAAGCATAAAGTCGTACAGTATTTTTTTATCTGGTTTAAACTGTCCATGATAATACTTACGTCATCATTACAACCATTAATTAATGAGTCCACTACCCACTGGTGACTGGGAGATTTAGGCCGCAAGCCATCTGCAACTTATCACGACTTATTTCATTTTTTATTTTTTGTGTCATGGGTATTGTTTAGCCATATTTAAACTAGATTCAATGTTTATTTGCTGACCTGATAAATAGACAACTTTTTCTTACAAAGATTGGAAAGGCTGAGAAGGAAAACTCTCTCATTACCTAAGTTCTAAATAAAAGAAAATGGGAACTTATGAATGAATAATACCTTAAACTATTCATAAATCTCAATCCGAAATCCTTGAGATAAGGATGTCAATACGTATTGATGAATAACTTTATTTTTCAATTGAACTAATCAATGAATGAAATTGCATACCGACGGTACGGACGTGACGTAGTGGACGTGCCCTGGCTGTTGATGTTTTGCAGGTTCCTTCCGGAATCACTTTTTGCGAATAGTTTCTCATGCTGTTGTGATATAAGACTGCATCGAAGTGTAGGAGCGGATATGGTCGGTTTAAACCGGTTTGATGTAAAATTTATAGAATCGGAAGGTCAGATTTGCATACGAAAGTAATGTTAGTGCTGAACCAATGCGTTTTCAAAATTGATTTAGATGTCGAGATTCGCGGGTTAGTCGCCTCTGGGTTTTTGCTTTTACGTATCTTTTTTTAGTCTATATCTGAGCACCAACTAGACTGCTAGATTAATTTAAACGTGAATTAAAATAAATGTTTAATTTGTTAAAATTATAAATATTTAAAAATCAATATAATTCAAATATTACGTAAGTTAATATAGTTATCTCTTTTACCATAAGTATCCTCTATACGGTAAAAGAGTATAGTAGAGTGTTGGAAAGATTTCTATTAATTATTTTTAACTTAAGTCTAAGTATAATTTAAATATTTATTCATATCGCATTGTTTTTAGTTAACCTAAGCAGTGTGAACTAATTTATTCTGCTAATTTACTCCATCATTTATTAACAGCATAAACGCATTGAAAATGTCGTTCGAATTTAAATTCAAAATTGGAACTAGACGACGTAATTTGTAATACAAGCCAACATTAAAAATCAAGTTTGTTAAAGATAGTTCACACGACGATTTTAAGATTAATTCGTAGTCCGGTGTCAATAGGAAATTGCAATCGACTGAGTTCCTGTGTTTAGTAACCACTAGTTCTTTATTGATCCACATATTTTAAATGTTTTGCTTTAAGTCTTTGTGAAAATGACATTTACTCGTACATGGCGTTTTTAGTCTGTGCTGGTTCATCGTTGCAGCCATTTTGAATAAGCTCACTGTAGGGGCTAGAATATTTTCCCTGTACAAAGAAAGGTTTGGGTCTTGAATCATTATGGGTAATTTTTTTATAGTTTGTTTGTAGCTTAGTATTTGTATAGTTGGATTACTCTATTTTTGTTACTAGTGATAAGGACCACCTGCTACAAAAAACTTCACATGCGTAATAGGTAAGCCTGGCCTGGTACAATTAGTTAAAGTAAATTAACTATTTTGATTTTATTTGAGGCCGAAACATCTAATGTCATGTAGTTTTATGACTTTTGCCGACACTTATCTCCTATTAAATGCATTTGTGGGTAAAAACAAAGGATTTAGTTTCAGCAAAAAATCTGCTTTTATTTTAAAATATTATTTAATACGGTTGAACCTTTACACGTGAATGCATGTATCAAGTTTCCGATAACAGGACAAAGTGAAGCGGAAACAATGATAGATCAAACAGATGTTTAAAACTACTCTTTGATAATATTACATTTTAAATGTTTTGGCAGCTTTTCTTGCATATGTCGTAGAATATAAGTATCAAAAGCATCCTCTTGTGTTAATTTCCAGTTAAAAAACGAAATTAGGACAAACATATTAGGATAAAAATATTATATTTAATACCCTTATAAAATTTACCTGTTATAATAATGAGCTGTTAACTAGTTTTCTAATTAACTAAACTAATTTTCACATTAATTAAGCCGTGTTTTTTTCAACAATACTTATTTAGGAACTAGGCATTTTTAGTCTATGGAATAAATCGATATTGCATAAGTAACTCGAGCCGTTATGCGTTTTGCAGATGTGCGTTTTGAGTATTTTAAAAAGTATTGAAAATATAAGTTGGTAGTTCTCCGTGTTATTACGTTATATAAATTTACCTCGAAGTTTCTACTAAGTTATTACAGTCGTGGTGACGAGAAGACTCCCAACTGTAGTACGTGACTCCGCTGCAGTTTGGCTTTGAATATTTAGAGTCTTTTAAAATCAATAAAGTATGTTGAGCAGATCCGAAACTTACTCCTAACAAACGGGCGCACAGGTGCGCGATATGTGTTTAAATCGCTATAGTAAACAAAAGTATTATAAATAGTTGGGCAGACTAATAGGTATTTAAAATTATTCAAAGTATCTGGCTTCTGCCTTAAGCTTGGTTCACCTGTAACTTAGTCACCTCGTGTAGTATTCATACGCATGTCAGTATTTCTTTTCCGAAACCGGCTCCATCGCAAATATTATGACCTTCCACTACCCGTTCAAGCCATAAAGACAGAACATAACATATAATATGAATGGAGTGTAGATAATTCATAATATGAGCTTGATTCCCACGAGCGTATGAAGAAACCATTTTCTCCGTAATATATTTAGGAATATGTATGCCGGGTTCATGCGCTAGCGCATTAGACTATGAACATTTATGGAAATTAAGTGTGAAAAGTTCAATATTTTGTTCTCTTTGAATAAAACTGTGAGTATTATTTAAAGTTCTTATCTGTTTGATATCTATGGATATTTGAACGCGATCCAGTAGTAGCATTGTTATGCTAAAGTCACTGTTACCATGACAACCAAAACTACATTGTTATTTACGATGCAGCGATTTTCGAATCTGTTAGATTAAATATTGAAACTCATTTCAATTGTATTTATACTTCATCAAAAGGGAAGGCTATAACTTAAATGAACAAGCCTTTTGAGCTAATTGGCTAAATTCCATAGCAGGATAAAGGATACAGCCAGTAGCTCTAACAAAACACGGTTTTCATGTTATGACAGCTGGCAAATGAAGCTCGATTCACCTGATGGTGGCTTCCGGGCCCGTGGAGCTACATTATTATAGATGGTAGCTTGATGGTAGGTTTAACGATGTAGCTCCTGTAATTTCATTGGGTGATCTTTGCGTTTATCCAGAACTTAAGATATGAAGTATAGTACCACCCAGTGGCCTGTGAACAGAAGAGGTTTATTATTAAAACTACAATATATGTTTTGTAATGACCTGCCCTTGTCTATATTTTTATAACAGTTGTAAGGCTGTCTGTACAAATTGCTTTCAAGCGATAAGGACGCCTGTTGTGTCTTTCACACCTGTTGTATTTTTTACTTTTGTTATTATGTTATTAAGCATAAATAAAAACATAAGAGTGTGTCATACATACCTCCAAATATGTCAAACGTGACTTCAGATGGTTTTATAACCTCTGGTGTTCTGCCTACCCCATTAGGGATACAGGCGTGAAGTTATGTATGTAAGTATGTAATTATAGTAGTACTTATAGATAAAGATGCTAAACCTTCATCATCATCATCATCATCAGGAGAAGCCCACTGCTGGACATAGGCCTCCACCAAAGTCCTTCACATAGATCGGTCCTACGCTGCCCTCATCGAGCGCAACTTAAATAACAGCGCTTTACTCGACGACGAATTCGTCAACGAGATGGTAAAGATTTCATGGTCGAGCTCACAGATGATTTAGCAGAATACCAAAACCTAAAGAAGTTTGTGTTTGACAAGTCGACTAATAAGGGAGTTATATTACTCACGCCTTCATTAGAGCGCTGGTGTCGTGTTATGATAATATGTTTACCAAACGACGACTTTGGCGAACACAGATATTATTTATTTATTTACACTTTATTGTACAGTAACAAAAATGGGAAATACAAAACATGGAACAAAAGGTACAAAAGGCGGTCTTATCGCTCTAGAGCGATCTCTACCAGACAACCTTTACAAAAATTATACAAAAATATTTAGCAATTAACAATAAAACACAAAACAAAAAAAAAGCAAAAAGAGAAACATTATAAAATAGGTCAGTATGTGAACTTTAGGTAACAGTATATCGTATCGACCCATAATATAAAAATAAGTAAGACATAATGAAATAACGATATAAAACATAATATACCTACATATGATAACATATATAAACATATACATAATATTAGTCGTCAAGTTATGGATGTTTATATGTTTATTTAAGTTTATTGTAATAAAAATATGCATTTATTCAGTATGTATGTTTATATATTTCTTAAGAATATCAGTTATCTAGTGTCCATAACACAAGTTCTTTGAGAAACTTAATTTGGGCTAGATAATGTTGTGTGAGTGTCAGAAATATTTGTTTATTTGTTTGTTTATTATTTACGGTGTCGATGTCGACTGTTCGGTTCGTCCATTGATCGATCGACGTTCGATAGATTAGTGTTGTTACACCGTTAGGCTACCTTTATTTTCACGGATCAGGGATATACTCAGTCAAAAATCAAAAAGTTTTATTCATCTGAGGAATTTCGCAAAACACTTGATGAAGTCAGTCATCACCTACTTCGGCTGTAACTAGTTGTTGATAGTTGTTGAATAAGATATTACAGAGACAAAAAAAGCCGGCGGAAAAAAACTCTTGGCACTCTTTTTCTTTTTGACCAGAGTATTTGAACAAGAATGGAATAAAATAGTCTTAGTATCATTAGTAAATATAATTAAATAGAATGTCGTCGTGTAGTAAACTTAAGTTTTAACCATCTGATTCTTGTTCAAGATTACATATCTACATTTAAAGCTATGTTCGGTCCAGTTTAAAGCTATTGAATTATCTAGTGGGCGTCTGAACAACGTTAAAATCATTTAATACGATATGAATAAGATAGGCTGTTTAAAAACAGTAGTAAAATTTTCAAATCTGTTTCATCTCTGCCTCTTTATTAATTAATGAAGGCATTAATTAATACACATTAGTTTATGTTGATTTTTAGTATCGGTTACTCAACCCATTTGGAGGCTGGTTTCCTATGAAGTATCGTTGCTAAGGACTTTAAGATTACCTGCTTAACAGGGTTATTAGATTTAGTCGCTATCTAAGACATCCGTGTCAAATATAACACTATACCTAGACTATAGATAGGTTTATTCTAAACCGAGCTCGCGAGGAAAAATCAGAAAAACCTATGCAATATAGGTTCGGCTAAGGAAAGACTATCTGCTAAGGACTATATTGGATTTATTGTTCCGTTAAAGAAAATCTAATATATAAAATTCTCGTGTCACAGTTTTCGTTGCCATACTCCTCCGAAACGGCTTGACCGATTTTGATGAAATTTTTTGTGCTTATCCGGTATCTATGAGAATCGGCCAACATCTTTTTCTTTTTTTTTATTTATATGGCAAAACAACGTTTGCCGGGTCAGCTAGTTTACTATAAAAGTTTTGTTAGATTTATTTATTAAATTTTTTTTTCTCATCACAAAAATTTTTACATAATAGATTATTAGCTGTGATATTACTAATAAATAAAAAAAAATTAATAATAGCAACTAATAGCTTAACTTATAAAAAGCTTGCTTTCTGTAGTACAAGTTATTAAAATTAAAACGTTAAATTAATTAATTATCAAAGTAGAAAAGTAAGTAATTAATGTTTAAAATGTATGTTTTCCTTTCAAGATAACTCTGCTTAATTTGTCTCAGAATTGATATTCGATACTTGTCTTTTTGCTATTAAGGTTTCGTAATGACATAAATTGATAACGAATTAATTAAAATCGATTTACATTTGGGCAACACCAATTATCCGGTAACACTGATATATGAATGGTGGCGCTAATGAAGAAATTTGTATTTAATGTTTGTAACTGGAAAGCTTAAAGGGGATTTGAATTTTAGTCTAATAATAATGATTTGAAAGAGCACTAAAAACGTAATGCTGAAGATGCTTTATATAAAAAAGCTTTGATCAAGTGTGGCAAGTTTATGTAACGACTTAATCAAACACTAGACCACTTTATTTCATCTTTGAGGAATAATATTAACTTGAATAATTAAACTATCAAAACTTCTAATTTATGACATGAATACAATTATTCAAAAATCGATATCAATCAACTTATATTCATTATCTTTTTGTCTTTTCAGGTATTAAAGAAGCGTTCTAGACCAGATGTTATCCGTATGATTGCTCAGGTATTTAATACATTTTATTCATAAATAAAAAACACCTGCATTAATAATTAAGTTTGAGACCCAAAGTTTTGTGTCGACTATACATATAGCGTAACCACCCCCTCGTTACTTTACCGGTACCAACCTAACAATAATATTTATTTTCGAAATTTATCTTGTTTTCAATTACACTAAAAAAATTAGGGTTATTTGGTTAACACCTAATACGCCAAGGAATATTATTTAGATTATTTTATGCAGATTACTAATAAAGGTGTGTTTTTAAGATTTAATAAATATCCGACCTGTGTACAATATTCTTATAAAGCCTACAATTCAATAAATTCCTGACGAACGAACTGCTAATTAATTGGACTTATTTACTCATACTGTTCACTAGAAACTTAAATACTAGTATCAGCTTCTACTACTAAAATAGTATTCCTGATCACATAAGTATTCAGGTAATTGCATACAAGTGATTACACCTTGCCCCGTTCGGAGTGATCTACTACAACTAGTATCTACATGTACTAGGAGAAAATAAAGCTGTAAGAGTTCTGTAGGTTTCAGATATTTATGAATTTATTTACTTTTACGAAGTGTTGAGAAATGCCAGCAATTTGTATTAACAGGTTTGACTGGATATGAAATATTAGCGGATACTTGATAAATATAGGTTTTATTCCAAGTTAATAGTCAATATTTTATTTGAAATTTAATAGGTGTTATTAGAATAAATTATAGCGATCTTCGTGTTGTATTCCTAACTTTATTGACTTGCATCGTAAGTCTTTAACACCAATTAATATTGAAGTTTACATATCTTTTTCAAAGACTTATTTCATCATAAAAATATAATTTTATATTTTTCGATGAATGCAGAAAAAAAAGCAGTGGCATTATTTTAATATAAGTTCTTACATGCTGAACCCTTAAATTATGAATCGTGTCTGCAAGAAAATAACCTGCTTAACCTGTCCATAATATTTCCACCAAGACACCATATCCTCATGACGGCTGTCGTCCATCCAATTGACGAGGAGAGAATAAGACAGCGCTCTACAATCTTCTTACATTCTCTCACTTCCTCGAACGCCTCTGAACGGTATTTGTATGGGTTTGGCAGGTCGTCTGTTATGGTTGATCGAGTTTTTGACAAGTAGGGTAAATGATGTCGTGTGTGTATGTCTTTATAATGTGGTCGGTAGTCTGGTTTCGTAATGGGAAGCAACGTGTTTGCTATTTTAGGTTATGTTCGAAACACATGCGTGAATTTATGTAATGGATGACAACTTCGAAGTGATTTAGAAAAGATTAAAGTTAGTTAAACTAGTTGATTCAAATCGCTTATAAATTAGACGGTTGTCTATGGAATTTTTTTTACTATGATGACAGAGTGGATAATTTTGAATATTTTCGCAATATATACCTATACAGTGTTATGTAAGAAACCAAACCAAATAACTTAGTAAGTACTAGCTGATGAAGTATAAGAAATAACGTATACTTTGCTTTATGTCGCCTGCCAACTCTTACGGTTCTGAGAAAATACTGCTTTAGGATTTTTTGAAGTTCGTTGGTCGTGTTGTATCTTAAAAACAATCTCTCTTCCTTGGCCATCGTTTTTTTAATCAGATTATTTAGTTCTCTTGCACGTTAATATTTTTACCCGTCCGCGGCACGTAAAGGAGGGTTATGCTTTCAGCACGTACGTATGTATGTATGTATGTCCGTTTCTTGTTCCCTGATTTCTACTGAACTGCGAGACGGATTTAAACAAATGAGGTATCAAAAGATTCGTATTAACTGCACGAGTAATATTGGAATCATGAAATTTCTTAAAATTTATTTGGCATAAAAACAAATAATTTCTGATTTCAACAATATAGATATCAAATGAAAGCTAATGGTCAGCCTATTCTAATTATATATAAAGCAAAAGCACGAGTGTGTAATAGCCCACTTCCCCAACGCTATACGACCCTGCAATACGTCACTTTTTGAGAGCAACTGTATTAAAAAATATTTTTCAAATGCGACTGGTTTCGGAGGCTGTAACAATAATACTATATCTTCAGCTTTATTATATCATCAGCACATATAGGTATAAATATATATACAAAGCTAAGGTATATTTACCTGTACAAACAATCCTAGACTACGTTTTCCCACAGTTATTAGCCAAGTAGTAATTCAGCGGCGACGGAAGATCAGCTTCCCATGCCACTGCGCAAGCGCCGTTACACTTACATCAGGAAGACTGCACTATTAATGTATAACAAACTTAATGTAATGTAATCAAGGTTTAAATTAGAAAAAATCCATTTTGAATGTTAAAGCTGTTTCCGGCATTTAGAATTGTAGATAGTAAATGGTTGTAGACTAAACTCTACGCAGAGTATTGAGGGCCGTATTTTATTCGTGAAACTTTTTATGTTATTAGTTTTTATTCGGGTATGTTGATTTATTTTATAATCTGGGATAACAGTAACATATACCTACTCACTTTTTTCATAAGTTAATTTTTAATACTCTATGAATATATATCGTCTAAAACGACGAATTTGTCTATCGCATAGGTGCTGTCGTCGTGGAGCCGCGTTTACTGTGTATATCAAACGATATCACAGGTTAAGCAACGTTCGGCGCGGTCGGTACTTGGATGGGTGACCGCCGACCATTCATTTCTCACGGCGACTTCCGTGCTTCAGAGGGCATGTTAAGCGGTCGGTCCCAGGTGCTGTATTCTTGTACACAGTAGTTGTTATGGTTTGTCAGAAGCCATTTTCGGCAGCGCCTTGAAAATTCTGACATCCACCACCCAGCACTTGGACAGCTTGGTAGATTATGGCCTATACCTCCTCGTCACCCAGGGGAGAGACTCACAGCCCTGCAGTGGGCTCATTCTAAAGAGTCGTGATGATGATGATAGGTGCTTTTCAATTACAAGTTAAAATTAATATAAAATTTTTAATTAAAAATTAATAGTTGAAATTGAAAATAAAGTATATATCAATCAATAACTGTAAACTTCATAGCTCACAACTAAAGAAACTCCCATTGTCACTAACCATCAAGTAAAGATTGACCGTGGAACCAATAAAACATCTAACAACCAATAAAAAAAGCATAACCCAAAGCTAGTTAATATTATATAGCTGCCAATATATCGAAAAGTTCATCGTCCATTCGACATATCCAATCAAGAAACAGACGTTTCTACCACGTGCCTATATACTTTGTCACTATCGTAATAGAAATCATGTCCAAAATTTGTAGCGTAGGCCTTGCGGGTGACTCAATGCGCCTGCGCCGCTTCGAGGTATAATATGGTGAAACCGGTTGTTAAGCTACACGATGTATATGTTTTGTTGAAAAATATTGTTGTTTAGAGGTTAAAAATAGACATGTAATGGAGCTTGTGGGAGCAAAGTGGGAGTGACCGCTGTCTGAGTGCTGTCCCGACGAAATCTCTTGCGATGCTTTATTGGACTTGATGCTTTGTACACTTCTTTAGATAAAAAAGTAGGATTTCATGGATAAGCAGTAGATTTATTAATTTGTCTTATTTTAATGTTTTTGATAGATGTAGATTTGCTTAGACTAGAACTATTTCCGTAGGATATAAGTAAGTCCCATAGCAGGGTAATATTTGATAAGTCTCTATTTATAAAAAACTCTCTAGGATCGGGGTGATCTTAGATGAGTAAATAACGTACTGCAGGGTTGCCTAAATTGATGAGAATGTTTAATTTAACCATTGTATACCAAAGCTTGACACCCTCAATGCACAACTTCCACTTAAAAATTTAAACTTTAATATAAACAAGATACACCCACGTTTTATCAACTTTAGCCAAATATTCACTTAACCTCAGCTTAAAAAGGTTAAAGCGGGGTTATTAATTTATAATAAATACGCCTATAAATGGTATCTATGTAATTATGAATTACTAATTATATCAAAAGAGGAGAGTATTATATTGACCTCAAATCAAATAAGTCCGGAACAGGTATATCTGAGAATTTCTGAGTAGGTAATCTTGTTAAAGTAATAAGCATTTTTTTATGATGAGCTCCATCGTAAATGAAGGTATATGCTCCATTTCTGACCGTAGCATCATTTACAAGTTACAACTTGAAGTCCAAAGCGGGCTTACGTACTAAGAAAAAATATCCATGTTTGTAAATAAATTATAGTGAAATGTATGAGGATGCAATCATTTTCCATTTCTATCCACGTAAAAAAGTATCCTTATCATTATCCATTACTGTTTTGCTATCTCAAAGCTTCAAGTTTTTATTTGAATGTGTTTGCAAATAAATCTGCACGTGTAAGATACGTTTAAATAGCACTTAAACTGTATTCATCACCATCCAGAGCGCACTTAATAGACATATAATAAAAAAATCGATAAATCACTCATACTCCTCTCGTTATCACACATTTCCACCGATCGAAATCATTAACCATCCATATATCGATTCGCTATAAATTGACATAAGTCTATTATGTCATACGCATAGTGGCTCGGCCGTTGCCACAAGCACACTATGAATATTCTAACCCGTTTCAAAACTCGTTTCGACGTATGCGCATCCTATACATTGAATAGTCATCTTCGTGATGTATTTGATGTTATTGAAGGCTTGTTTAGGCTGCGAAGATGTTAGATAAATGTATAAGGAAGTTTAGAAAGCATTGTGGTGTTTGGAAGTGGTTAAAGGTTTTGCAATTAATCTCTGTGGTCTGAAGATGGGGTTTTAAAGTAGAGGGTCAATCTGGTTACATTAAAGGCTTGTAAGTGATATTTAACGTCAAAAATACGTTGAAATGTTCAGTGACACCGTTTTTTTCAATCAAAAGATGCTGTACCCTCTATTATCTCATATGCCCTTTTGAAATTTAAGGAAATTTTTAGAAAAGATGATGTTATTTTATATGAATTCTTATGTGTATATTGTTAATCTTGTTTGTAACAATGATAATTATTTTTATGCATTTAAATACTATTATCAAATTTTATTTTAATGAAATTTATTTTTTACAATAGCTTTTTATCACTGTTTTGTATAATTTGGTAATAGGTGTTTGTAGGTGATATGTTTATTTTACAAAAATAATATCAATCGGAAATATCTATCATGTGACGTCTTTTTAATTCAATTTTTTTTTTTTAATTTTTTGTAAAATTTTATTCTATATATTCACTAGTTTTTAAATTATTTCAATATTTTTTAGCAATTGCTTTTTTTTCTGTATTACATATTAATAATTCCTTTTTTAATATTGTGATTCTTAATTATTATTTGGAGCTTTAGCTATTCGTATTTGTGTTTGCACATATGTTTGAGTTGCAACCCAGCTTTATACCTAAGTAAATAAATGAAATCAATTTTAATTGCTGATCCCAATTACCTAACTTATTGAGATCATCATTTTATAAACTGAGTGTCTTGTTCTATAAGAAGAAAACACCGATTGCTAAAAGCGAAGTCCTTTTAAGCCTCGAAAAGCTTGTACTACTTAACGATCTTTCACTAAACAATTCAAATATTCTCTAAAATTTCTCTAAACCGAGCCCTATTTTGCAAACACCAAGTCCCTTGTTTCTAAGCTACTCTGCATAAGCTTTTAGCGTAACAAGAGAACCTTCTAGACCCCTGAAATCTGTGCTAAGGATTCAGTAGGTACAAGCAAAGTCACGTTGTGCACCGAAATGCCACCTAGAGTCCATGGGAAAACAGTATTTCATCCTAGTTGCAATTTGAGGTAATTTGCATATTGAGTTATTAGGTGGTTCAGCTTATTGGTTTTCGTACCAGTCGTGAGCTGGTTTGGTCGGCTTTTGAGTTAACCTCCATATTTAGTAGTCTTTTAGAGACTGTTTTGAAATTTATATGGAAGGAATTTTACAGTATAATGGCAAAAAAACTAAAAAAAAGTGTTACAAAATTATAAAATTCGGTGTCTGAAGTTTTTACCGGATTTTATCACTTTTCATTGTATTTTAAATTGACGTTTCATTGCAATCATAGTCTGTGGCCACAAGTGACTGAGGTGACAGGCATCGGTTTGCTTTCAAACTGATGACACGTACTGTTCCTCAGACTGCTAGTGTAGCGTTACGAATTAAAACAAAAAATGCTAATAGTGTCATTCTTGTTTACTTGGTGATTAAGTTGGTGATTAAATTTTCTTTACGTAATAGTTAATAGGTAAGTTGTAAGTTAACTCCATGTAAGTTGGCTGATTTTCAATTTATCAAACGATATTTTGTCCATAATCACTAAAATAAAAGTTTGGTTAGTAATAATTTTTTTTACAATTACACTAAAGTTACCTACAATGATAGTTACACGAGCCCAACAAAGATGGCCGATGTATTTTCATTTATTTCATCCTAAGACTCAATTTAGACACACATAGTCTCATAATAACATATAGTCTGTATAATATAAGGTTAAATAATTATCCCGACTGGTCTCTCAGTCGGGAAAGGTAATAAATGGAAAGGTGGAGCTGCATCATATTTTTCAATCAGCCTGCATAAGTGCATGTTGTTGGACGTAAACAAACATAGAAATAAATAATGTTTAGTTGCTGCCGGCGAGTTCAAATGTTTTATTATAGTGCGTGTTAATTTGGCGGGGAATATTTAAAATATTGTTTACCTTGTTCAAAGATAAGCTAAAAATATTATATTTTTGATACTTAATAAGTTCGTGTTCTGTGATTAATTTTTGTGTATCTTTGAAGCGTCAGCAGTTAATTAATGTAAACAACGTTAAGTAAAAATATATTAATGTAGTCAATACGATAATCCTAGAAATATTTTTATCATGTGATACCTAGTTCAGGACTATATTTTAGACAAATTCTTACTGGTATTAAATTCATGCGGGTAACACCGGACGTGGGTGTATATATATATGTGTCTTATATATTTTTATCAGAATATTCGAAATAATTTGAAATACTGCGTATTCAAAACTTAACCTTGTAAACACTTACCATAAAAACCTTATCACCGAATATTAAGAACCCGCATCCGACCTTTTAGTAATAAATTGACAACCGGGCTATTTAGGCATATAACCCTCATAACACCATGTACACACGTTATACTTCAACGTTTCTTGTCAAAGTATTAAAATATACTGTGGAATCCGTTTATAATGACATCGAAGGGAAATAAGAAACAAGTCATACTAAACGGACGTCATACAAAACATAGGTACTGCAAGAATAAATAAACTGTTTAAGTTAGTATGTGATTTATTTTAATAGAGATAAATCAAAGTAGATATTAATAAGTAGACTCAATAAGTAAATCTACGCTCTAAGACTCAAATCAAAAAAGCCTTTCACGCGCCGAAAGTCTTTGGGTATAACGTGACTCTCCCGAACACTGCCAAAGGTTTAAGAAATCGGTCGGTCACTATAAGCGGACAAAATTTGATAAAAAAGGGTTTCAATAAGCGATATTTCACTATAGGCGAAGTCATTATATCCGACTTAAACTTGACTGTGTAAACACGTCATAATAAGCGGTTGGTCAATATAAGCGGAGTCATAATAAACGAATTCTACTGTACCTTATATAGAGATTTGAATAACTATAATTCTATTTGATTGTAGTCATCAACTTTGAGGAAAAGAGAATTATATGTGCATCTGTTACGACTTTAATTTTACTCAAAGACTCTTATCAAGATTTAAGTACGCTAAGCTTTAAGTTTTCTTGTGCGCTTAGACACCCACTCTTCTGTCATAGATTGTAACAAAACGCTTATTAATGCTAATTTAAGTTAAGTTATTTTCTTGTCTTGTAACATGACTTAAGTAAATACTCAATTGCAAGTGGCTTAGCATTTGTATGTTTCTTTGACTTGTGCTTACGGTTAGAACACAATAACTTAAGTTACCAATATTGAGGCTCGTGGTATGAAAAGTTACTCAGATTTTATTTAAGTATAGATATTTTGACAATGCTCTTTCTAAGCCCGCTTGCTGTCATCTTCGACCTCATCTTCACTTACCATCAGGTGAGATTGAGGTCAAAAGTCTTTAAAAAAATGGATACCGAATCCATTTTTAAGTCATGACCAAAGCTTAAGATAAGTTTTCATAGCAGGGACTTGAATACCAATCCTTGATCTTATGTATAAGCGTTACAACAACCAACACGCACGTTTAATAATATTTTAAAGTTTCACCCGACCAGGACTCGAACCTGGGACCTCTCGTTTGCCGGACGAGTGTTCTCCCACGGGGCCTGGCGGTACGCCTCGAAATTACTCAACACATTTTTGATTTTACGTTATATTGCTGACGTAGCTCCATTTAATTTTTCATTTATTTAACACGCAAGTTGTTACATACTAATATATTCTACGATTGTTTGAGTTTAAATAGTGAAATATTTTTATTGACAAAGTTTCACATAATGCCAATTTAAAATACGGTAATCGTGTCATGTAAACTATTACAAACATGTGTTTTCCTGCAATTTGAAATAATATATTAGAAATGACCTTTGTGATTTGTCATTATGTTTTTACAAAATTTATTCGGTGTAAAAGATTAGAGATTGATTTTAAATCGAATGATATTCGGTCCGTTAACTATCAGCACTAATAAAACCTTTTTTCTTACAGGTAAAATAAACGGTAAAGAAGCTTCGGTCCGCATGTGTAAGTAAACAATTTCGCATAGTTATAAAAAGGTAATAAAACCCAATTATTTAATTTCTACTCCAAGCACAGATATTGTAAACTTGGCAAATTAAGATAACAGTGATACTTAAATTGGATAATTGTGGTTCTTAAACTATCCTAGAATTTTAGCGGCGATAAAAAGACGATACAGTTTTACTTGCTATAAAACAAATGTCTTAAGAAACACGACGAAACGCTTGGAAATAAAAGGAATATGAGTTAAGAATTATTATAATTATCTAGGTATTCACAAGTTATAATTTCCTGGCTCATGCTATTTACATGATTTCCCTATCTTTTATAGTCATTTTACCGTTTAAGTCTTAGAAATACTTTAAGTTAAAGGAAGTTGACTCTAAAACTAATATATCATTCGGTTCACACTATTTAAGTTCTCGTGTATACTACCATGAGTTACTTTGGATAGTAACCATATAAATACGCTATATCAATGTTATTTGAGGTTATTTTTAATCTGAAAAATATGTACGAAACAAACAAAAAAAAATTTAAATAATTGAAAAGCTTAGCGTAATTTCAAGTGTGATTTATGCAAAATTTTCGTATTAAAGCTTTGAATTTTACACAGAGAGTATTGTTATCTTATTTGACAACTTCATAATAATAATTATTATTGTGATGCATAAGCTGATACTTAAAATTCAATTTACAAAATTGGCAATAAAATAATACTAGATCAAATAGACATTGCTCTAATACATTAATCGCTCCTTTTAAACACTAAGTCATAAATTAATGTCTTTTATACCATTGCCTAACCAATAAACATAAATTGATTAAGTTATTAAATCACTAAAACCCTATGCAATACGTTGAAACCATCCAACAATCAATAACTCAAGTGATTTAATTGGTGGTATTCCACACTCGCACACTCGCACAGTGGCACTTTATAGCTGCACATAAATTAGTATTGGGTTTGAAGCCCGGTAGCGACAGGCCGTGACTAAAGGACCCATGCACAGGCCATTCAACATTCCAGACGTAACATTATTCATCATAATGTAGTGTACTAAAGTGCAGTAGCACAACTGCATTTATTAAACTCTAACCATTAATTTAACTAACTCGATAGTCGAGTTAATAATTTAAAAACCAATATAGAACTAACTTAATTGAGCATAAATTTCAGATACATTATTCAAAAGTTAGTATCGAACTATGAAATACATTATAGCTCGCAATATTTAGTCATAAAGATCTGCGTTTATACCAGTTATGGACTTTTTATATGATAATAACGATTGCTTTTTATATGGCATAAAAGTTTCAGTGGTTTCATTATTACTATTCATTAAGTCTCAACGAGATCATACAAGTTTAACAACTGTCGTTTTCTTACTCTACACCGGCGGGCGCTCCTTTGCCCACCTGCGGGCTGCCGATTTACGTTTAGCCACGGAATAAGCTTCCAATTATTATTTCTGCATGCTGTTGACAAGTTCAATAAAAATAATAAACGAGTAACATAACAAAAATGTTCAATAATAAATTGTGCGAGTTTAATATTAAATACTTGGCCGACGCTGTACAATCGTATGCTTGCGCTTTGATATAACGTCTAATAAATCAGACACTCCTGTGAATAGAAAATAGCAACATAAACGCCTTTTCATTCGAGTTTAAATTTGAATTAAGCTTTTTAGCGTGAAAGGCGATAATTCTAAATTCAAATGTGGCTAACGATGTTTGGCCTGCGCGCGCGCACCCACCCGCGGCGCGTGAGCACTTCTCCTAAACTTTATTGTCGTACTTTGTGTATAATTTAACTGACATATCAGGAAACAAGCTTGTATACACGTTTTAGATATTTTATACCCGTGACAACTGCTGTCCTAAGCCGTTATATTCAAGATGTGATATAAACGAATAGATCGAAAACTATTACAAACAAGCGTACACTCGAAACGACAAGTCCTTAAGTAAATGTGCAAAACTTAGTATAATCTACGTTAACTGATGGAAATGACAAGATTTTATGATAATCAGCTGTCCCTTTTCTGTAAGTAAGTCTTAAGAGAATCAAGTTTAAGCGCGGCGCTTATCTTTATTAGTATATAGGTGTTAATGGCATTATGCAAATGAAATGGTTTCAATTACAATATTAATATTATATTCGTTAGATATATCGATAGTTTAATGCGTTTCTTTTATCAGATAGCACAGTGATTTATCGTTGTTGATCGATAAGATACACTGCATTTGTTATTCTTGTGCAGGGTTATAATGTAAATTATACGACAGTCGGAAACTGTTTAGAAACAAAAATTTGCATTTATAATTGTTTTGTGCTTAGGATTTATACAGGGTGACAAATTTTAGATACTGAAGTCTGTACTCGAAACTAATAATTTTTTTTAAATCTTTATTTCAAAAGCTATACAACTATACCTAAGGTTAAGACAGCTGAGTCTAATCATAATTATGTAATAAAAGTAGGCACTTAATTTTTCACTTAAATTCCCTATAAATAAATACTACTATGTTACTATTTACTTTACATACAACTGAGTCAGTCGTAGCACGTGACCTGACCCTAGCTAGCGTAACCATGCCTTGCGTAATCAATTCTTTAACTTTCGGTTAAGTTTACTCAGTGAAGAATTAATATTTATTTTTAAGCTATTGCATAGCTTTTATCGCGGGCCTTGAGCGTGGGGACCGAATCCAGAAATTCCGTAACGAAAAAACCTAACACCTAAACCCAACACCCCCCACTCCGACCGGCACAGCGGTGATACTTTGATTTCATAACTTGACATGCGGGCTTTAATAAACAAACAGCGCCATCTACTAGGAACTTGTGGAACTTCATATTAGATCAAACATTACTGCATTAATAAAATAAATAAATGATTATAATTGCATAAGTTGATAAAAAATGCTATGCAATAGCTTTACCGCGGCAGCCTCCGAGTGCCACACGTCTTTTTATTATATTTTTTTCTCTTCATACATGAAGAATCTCAAACTATCATTCCTTGAATTTAAAAAGTGACCCACCAGTCATGTACTGGGTCCCTGGTCCCTGGTCCCTATATATGTTCTGGGTGGCACTAGAAACCTTTTAGATTTACTGTATTTTGATTCTTTAATCGAATCACGTGGGTACATTTTTTGGATGCAAAATATCTGGCTGAAAATACTTCATCGTACTGCAGTACGAAGTACAATAAAGGTCTTAAACATCAATAAAAATATTATTGAATAGTTTAAAAATCGAATGTAAATAAAATCCTTTTCGGTTGTCTTTGTTCGAGTCGTTATTCATGTCGCCGAGAATGCAATCGATTTCAATTATCGAGTTTGTAGGTTCGTGATGCTGCGTCTCGGATCGCGGCATTAAATCTCATCTCGTTGGGAAGCTGGGAACTAATCCGATGGGAACTGAATCTAGTTGCAATCGATATATTCGATAATTTATCGAACAAATAGAACGTTGAACTGTTTAAGATATACTAGCTTAAACTTAGAGGCTAGGCTATTGAGGTTATTTTCCGAATATCATTATACTTTTCCGACTAAATCATTTATACTGTTATTCAAAAAGCGCCTTAAAGATAATGCGAGTAAAGATAAAACATAAACAGGATTGATAACAGTCGAATAAGAAGTAGTAAGTATTTAAGATATATTTCAGAAAATCCAGATGGCAAAAGCATGATATGCGACAGAAACGGTGTATTCAGGGTCCATCTTTCCAAAACCTGGTTACCCCATAGATTTACAATAATAAATAAATAAAAATAAATAAAATCCCCAGACAATCACACCAACTACGTGGTACCAAAGTAGTCATAGCTTATGTTATAGGGAACCATGTAGCGAACTAGGGGAACCTAGAATATAAATAAATAAATAGATAAACTCCCAGACACGGAAAAAAAATTTTTCTTTGCGCCTGAGGCAGACAGGTTTACCACTTCGCCAAAGTGGTTGTATAATCCTTTTGCACAGATAAATGTAGCAGATAATTAATTATGAACTAATAACAGACATATTTAAAGGCCTTTCATTAAATAATGATACAAAATACAAAACCTTTTTTTTATTATTTTATTTCAGTTTCGAGAGTAAAAACAGATTTCTATATGCACAGTGCCTATTCCTTTGTCGGATCAGTCGTAAGATGTTGTCAGCGGAAACCGTAGTATGTTATTAAATAAAGAAATAGTAGCGTATACGCAGAAGCGAAACCCAATTACAGGGCAGAGATGCGAATTGTCAGATAGTTCCAGAGCTGCCGGGGAGATTGTAAATCTAAAAATATGGTGATAGTTCTATTGAATATTTTAATGTGGAAATGTTGATCGTAAATATAGATCTAGGGTAGTTTATTAACGTCCAAGTAGAGACTGCTTGTGCCGGTTAAGTGGTGTCTCTTTTCTAAGCTATGGTGTTTATATTATGCAGATTTGATTGTAGAATCTAAAATTTAGATACCTTTTATAAATATTCAATTTTTTTTTGTTACGAGTAACAAGACATATCCTGAGAGTAAGAGAAAAACATGTCATATTGTCTTAAACTTTCACGATTCATAATTTAAATAAAACTACTTTTTAACCGAATTTATATTTTACATTTTAACTCGACGTTTCAGTGTCTTTGCAGACCCCGTGGTCACGAGCGACTGAACGTCGAGTCAAAATGTAAAATATAAATTATACGCGATTAATCCGGTTAAAAAGTAGTTTTATTTAGAAAAACATGTCTTTTAATTTTTAATTAACGAAGTTAAAACATCTTTACTAAAATTTAAAACAGACCTTAAGTCCTAAGATTATATAAAACTATTAATAAATTTTATATTTATTTAATAAGAAATGATAACGGCAAACATTTACCCTTATTTGTGAAAATCTGAGAAATAATTATCTATATTTTATAACTTACAAAGTGATCCTTTTTACAAAATAATCTCAATCCAAACCTATTACTAAAAAAAAAAAAACTCAACACAAAAATGTAAGCCGCATGGTTTTTCAAATCGCGTTGGTCACGGAGTTTTACAGTTTTATCTCTCCAATTTCCTACACGACTTCTAAATTAACTGCTCACCAATATTAACTATTAGTAGTTGAACATAGCTGTGTACATATTGAAACGTAGTGAAGTGCTTACTATATAGTATAACTTGTATAGGATTGTTTGTGGGCTGGCGTTCATTAATTTTAATTGCGCAGCGTTGGCAGATAACATCGTCGAGGCAGGTGACTGTTGAGCTGCTGCTTTCTATGAATTTGTAGCTCTGTAGTGCTGTAGAGTTTATTAATTTGCTAGTCCTTGTAATGTTTAGTGGTAGGACTGGCTAATGACCAGATTGAATGTTAGAGGTTCCCCAAATATGGACGGTTGGGAGTTGATGTGGCCCGCTAGGATTAGCGAAGAGCTTAGATAATTTGTTGTTGTGTGTGAGTAGCCTTATGTTGGTTTGAAATTATTATTCACGTAATCTTTTTTAATTTGCATTTGCTTGTCGATGATATGTCTCCTTTTTCAAATTTTAAATTATTATCGCATACTACATCTGTGGTGCCTTTTTATTTATAATTTGACATTGTTAAATTAGGTTACAATTTTTTTTTAAATGATTATTCTAAAATATTGTACATTAAGGAATGTTGTGTTGTGTGGTCGAGTTTTCTGCAGCAGTGGATTGAGTTTGATTGTCAACTACATAATGGTCTTCATAATATAAGGTACAAACTTATTATGCACCTATAAAGTTAATATCCTTAGAAATGTAATTTAAGTTCCGTACCTATATTTCGTAGCCGGATATTGTTAAATTTATATTAACTAGACCTAGATGTCGAACTAAATTCCGAACGTAAAAATAAAAATTGATATTCTATTGTGCCAATCCATATTTAAGTTAACAATCTAGGTTAACTAGTGAAAATTACAATCTCTTACTAATATACTCTAAAGATAACTATTTTGTAGAAATTGAGCATACCTTGTTAACTCTGAATCCGTGTATGATTTTATCATAAGCAATATTTATCATTAAATAAAATACATTTAAACCGGACTTTATTGACTTGACGTTCCGGCGTTTTTACAGTCACTTACGACACAGAATCCGGTTACATAGTATCTTATTTAATATTATAAAACGTGATAGTTTAAGACAATCAGGAATAAGCAAACAAAACAAACTCAAGCGCAAGAAGGCAAGAAGCAAAGAAAAGAAAGACATGAAGGTTCCAGAAGATAGACACGAAGGTTTTAGAAGAAAGAAGATCTCGCACCATGCACAGGCAATGGCACTGGAAGAATTCACGGGTCATTATACCAACCCCGTGGTCTCTTAGTGGCATCACTAGTGCTGGGCGATTCTACAATTTGAAAATGGAACAAAATATACAGCTAGCAACATTTTGAGATTAAATTATCGTAGGATCAAACAATTAGCAACATTCTAAATTTAAATTGTCGTTATATCATCGTAGATATACACAAGAAAAACACATATAAAGGCTGAAATTTTTAAATGCCCTCTGGAGGGAAAGTACTCTAAATAATAGAGATAGCAAATTTTACTCCAACGAAACATTCCTTTATTTTGGAAAAGAAATATAACTGCATTCAAATATTTTCGAAAATTCGCTCGCTTCACCCGGGAATCGAACCGACTAAAATCTGTAAAAATGATACCCTGCAATTGTATTGCATCGATCGTTAGGGTTAATCACAAGGATTAAATCTATCTAACATACTAGGGTAATTTAATGAAAAAAAAAACATGATATCGTCATTTTTAGGTTTTAGTCGGTTCGATTTCTTGGTGAGGCAACCAAATTCTCGAAAAATCTTTTAATGCAGTTTTATGTCTTTTCCAAAATAAAGGAATGTTTCTTTGGAGTAAAATTTGCTATCTCTATTATTTAGAGTACTTTCCCTCCAGGGGCATTCAAAAATTCCACCATGTATACGTAAAATGTGACGGTTGCGTTGTAGCGCTTATTATGTCAGGTATTTTATATTCCAATCCTGGCTGGCCTGGATTTGTCTACCTACTACCAAAAAGAGGAAGTTCTCAATTCATGTGTATGTTTTTTTTTGTATCTTTGTTACACTATTTTTGGATTGATGTTAAATATTCTTATTTCATATGATAGAGCATACTTCAGAGGTGTTCCCATATAAATGTTCTTCATATTGGATGGAGCACTTTTCGAAAAAAAATTTTTGGAAAAACTATCTATAACTTAGAGCACTTTTATACATTGACGACCTTACAGTCCGTTCACACATGGTCGGTTTTACTGGATACGTTTTTTTTTCATCGATGGCGCATGAAGTTGTATGAGCGACTTCACATATGGCACAGTATTCGGTATACGTATTTACGATACAAAAAAGGTATCCAGTAAAACGGATCATGTGTGAACGGGCTGTAATACTTTAGTTAAAGTTTTGTCGTGAAGTCAGTTTTTTAATGCTCTGCATTCGTTGATTATGTCTAATGTACACTGCTCAAAGTTATCGATGGTTGGATGATTTTTTTCTAATATTTATAGATTATTTATAATTAGTTCTTAGGCTGTTACCACACTAATGGACCGTCGATCGACGGACGTAACGAACAGTCGATGTCGATCGAGTAGTGTGGGACACCCTTACAGCCCGTTCACACAGGGTTCGTTTTACTGGATACGTTTTTTTTTTCATCGATGGCGCATGGAGTTGTATGAGCGACTTAACATATGGCACAGTATTCAGTATACGTATTAACGATACAAAAAAGGTATCCAGTAAAACGTATCATGTGTGAACGGGCTGTTACTTAGTTTTACGTTTATTAGTGTTGATTAGTGTCTGACATCTATACAACTTGTGACTAATTTGTAAACCAATAATTGTGAAATGATCATTATTATTATTTATATCAGAAGTTCCGCAATAGACAAAACAATGTGAAATCACTGGATTATAATGAACATTTTTATGGTTACGTATAAGATATCAGTAATATTCTTTATTTCATTATTATATGAACAAACATATATTGTAAATAATCTAATATAATATTATTTATCTCCCTATGAACGTTCCTTGGCTATAGTAGAATTATCCGTGATTTGTTCGCAGGAGCAATACTTCTCACTGAGCCATGGCCTTTTTGTACTGCCGCAACACACACTTTTCATATGCCTCAGTATAGTAAAAAAGAAAAAGAATTGGTGTACTTTTTACCAATTGTTTTTTAATATAGTTTTTCTCTCTTTCTCCTTTTTATTAATTTATTTATTGTAATGTGTGTGTTTCTTTAAGTACAAATAAATTAATATTATTATTATTAATAATTTTTTTAAACTATCGCGGTTATTTTCACTTTGATTTAATGTATTTACGGGATTCTTACCAGGATTTTCGCGGACAGTCCGCGATCATGGTGCTTGTAACAGCATCGAAATATCGGACGTGCGAAAATAAAATCGAAAATCGTGGTAAGAATCCCGTAAATACATTAAATCATTATTATTATTATTATGCATTTCTACAATTGCACGCACTTCGGCGGAAAAGACCCGACAATTGTACCAGTCGGTCGGGTATCAGGGCAAGAGAGACAGAAACCGGCGAACGATTCGGGCACCGCTATTATTAAACACAGTAAATTATAACATGAATTTCTCATTTTTGTGAACTGAGTTGACTTCGTTTGTATTTTTAATTTTCTTCTAAGCTTGCAATTTTAGACGTAACTAGCTGACCCGACAAACGTTGTTTTGCCATATAAAAAAAAAAAAATAGATGTTGGCCGATTCTCATAGATACCGGATAAGCACAAAAATTTCATCAAAATCGGTCAAGCCGTTTCGGAGGAGTATGGCAACGAAAACTGTGACACGAGAATTTTATATATTAGATTAGTATATCTTTAAACTTTTTTACTAAACTACTTACCTACACAAATATTTTTTGCAGGTACAGATGGCAGCACATCGAGCGTTCCAAACTTGTAAAAAAAATTTAATTGAACCTCTATGCTCTCGTCATTACGTTTAAAAATTGGGGAAATTTGATAGGTTTCTCACGCTTGATCTGCTGCCTTCTGTACCTTACCATTCTTGAAATACGAAAAAAAAAACATTTCCGTCCAAAATTTACCGTGAAATGAAGCTGCCAAACGAAGTGGTTTTTTGTGAAATTGTCAACTTTTTTTGTATCCAAGTCAATGTGTCTTCGGATTAGTTTTTACTTTTATAGAAACTAGCCAAGTATTTTGGTTCTATTCATGTTTTAATAGTAAATTGTAATAGTTCTGGGGGCTGTTACATGATTATAATATAACAAATTTATGGTTACTAGATTTATAGTAATTTTTCTACTTATTGTTAAAAAAATACTAGACTTTTCACCCGGATTTCCCACGAGCGAGCACGGGGTCTGCAAAGACACCGAAACGTACGTCAAGTTAAAATGTAATGATGTGTACAGATTGCTGTAATGGAACTAGTTATATGACATTCTGCGCACGTTGCGTATTTGGTGCATGTAGTGCGCTGAATGTTACATTACTAGTTCCATGCCAGCAATCTGTACGCACCATAATATATAAATTATACGTGATTAATCCGGTTAAAAAATAGTTTTTTTTTTTTATAAGTGACTAAACCCGCGTTTGACCTCAATCTCACCTGATGGTAAGTGACGATGAGGTCGAAGATGAAAGCAAACGGGTTTAGGAAGGAACTGGCTCTTTATACAATATTGCCGGAACACATTACCGCCGGAGCGGTAACATTTGGCGGCAGACTTTATATAAAGGGTGGTCGCTAGCCAGGCGGACCCAGAAGGGATCCTACCACCAAGCACAATAAATTTATTAATTTAAATCATGAATCGCGAGAACTTAAGACAATATTAAGTAAAAATATTTTTCTGTCTGTATCTGTTATGTTAGATAGATAGATGTTATTTTAGACAGATAAATGATAGATGAAACGTTTATTGTTATTGAAATCACACACTTATAAAATAAAACATTATAATCATAAAAAATAATAAATTTAGGTCACTGTATGTTATAGTTATGGTTAGTTAGACACACCCCTTAGACACATTATTTTTTTATTCTTATTTCTAATTTTGGGTACATTACATGTTAATTATACACAGATATAAAATTGCTTCCATGCTGGACTGGGAGCGAAAGAAAAACATAGAATGTGCCAGCTGCTTCTCTGCCCAGGTATACTGTAAAAGTCAGTTAAGGGACAGAGGTTTTATTTGCGTTTTTGCAGGCGATAGGTTGCTAATAGGTAGAGCGAGCGGTAAATAGCGCAGTAGTTAATCCATTTATTAATCTTTGTTCACTCATAGCCCACTTCAGGGCTATAAGTGTCTCCTTTGGGTGACGAGGAGGTTTAGGCCGTAATCCACCAAGTTGGACAGGTGCTGGTTGGTGGATGTCAGAATTGTCAGGGCGCCGAAATGGCTTATAACAAACCCTAACGACTTCTGTATACAAGTATACAGCACTCCGGACCGACTGCTTGCCCTTGGAAGCACGGAAGTCGCCGTGAGAAATTAATGGTTGGCGGTCACCCATCCAAGTACCGACATATTGAGCGTTGCTTGACCTGAGATATCGATTGATATCTATACACTATGGTTGAGTATGAATCTAGAAAACAATGACTGTGTAAATTTTGTTCAGGCGTTTTACGATACCTAAACTTGACCGTTAGTCTAGACACGCATTTTTTTGCCGTTACGTATGAGAAGAACATAGAGGTGAACTCAATAATGCCAGTTTCTTGCACATTGCATGTGCCTCGTATTTTTTCTGTGAATTGGTCAACTTGATGTGTGGCCGACTTTTATGCGAACTTGGTTACAAAAAATATTTGCTGAATGAGATTCCTACGAATGCTATTGTGTTTTTGTCAATTACATATACATTTTAAGTAATTACGTACTAATTAACACTAGAGCACAGATGCTATAACTGATTTTGGAAGAAACATAACCTTGTTAGGAGAGCTTCTGGCGAAGTGAACTAACAAAGTACTTTTAAAAGATATAAATGTGCTGCCACTGGCTGCTCTTAACTGATTTGAATGTTGTTGCTAATTAACACTGCATCAGGGATGCATTACTGAATTTGGAACAAAACATAACCATGATCTACTAAGTACCTACTACCCAAATAAGTCAACATGCCACTTTTAAAAGATATGAATGTGCTTAAACTGACTTTTCTCTATAACGGATATTAATGTGTTTCACCAAAAGTAGAGATTAAGAAAACAGATTAAATTCTGCGTCTGCGCAGATATTGGATATCGAGTAAATTTCACACCTGCCCAACATTACATTACGAGGTGTTATTGTGGTGAGCATTAGTGCTACACTTGTGTGGCCCAAGTCACAAAAGATTTATCGAAGAAGTTACACAGTTTTGATGTGTTGATAATTTCTTATTATTTATTGCATCCCGATTCAAATATTAAAATTTTTAATCATGTTTCTACACAGCGGTGGGTTAATGGTTAATTTTTGTGAATATTTTTTTCAGACTCACTATCTCTAATTTCAAAACAGCCCATTATGTTCATACAGTTATATTGCGAGGATGAGGCGTTACACTTATTTTTAACGATAATATACCCAGTGATGTGTACATGTTGTGTCTGAAAAAAATATTCACAAAAATTAACCATATAACTCACCGCTGTGTAAAGGTAGAAACACGATTTATGTAAATTGACTCGATTAAAAAAGTCACAAACATAACAATAATTTACTTTTTAAAACTGATATTGCTACGAAATGCCATAATATATTCATGGAAAAGTTGCATAAAAAACATAAAACTGACTTCCCTTAACCGATAGGTAAAACAAAAATTTAAAATAATTATATTTTTTTTAAAAATAAACCAGTTCAGTTCCAGTTCATAATTTTCAACCGACTTCGAAAAAAGGAGGAGGTTCTCAATTAGTCTGTATGTTTTTTTTTCTGTTTTTTTTAGTGTCTTTGTTACACGATATTTCAGACAATTATGAATTGATTTTGAAAATTAAGGCTCTAAGGTCACTTTTAGTGCTTCAAAATTTGACATAAAATTAGCGCATCGAATGTCGAAAATCGAGCCTAAACCATCGAGCTATTTAACTTGGACCAGCGGCTATCGCTGATTACTGTGGTCTGGTCGCGAGATTTCTTCAATTACACGCTGCCCGCGCACAACAATTTCTTGCGAGAAAGTAGAAGAAACGCTGTTTTCGAACATTTTGATATACGTATTTGAAATCGAAATTATAGACACATTCTGTATTGCTACTTAGTTGTATTTTTATTGTAAAGTTTGTAACTAGGTGGTAGCTTTCGATTTTGATAATAACCTTAGTGTATATTTAGAATCATATATTTTTAATATAACTGTGGCTCAAAGTGGAACTTGTTATTCGCTAATTGTAAACTCAATTCTGTTGTAATTAATTAAAATAAAAATTTTGATAATAAACTTAGTGTTCATTTAGAATCATTTATCTATATACTAATATATAAAGCTGAAGAGTTTGTTTGTTTGAACGCGCTAACCTCAGAAACTACAAGTGGGATTTGAAAAATTCTTTTTGCATTTGATAGCCCAACTCTTGAGGAAGGTTATAGGATATATTTTATTCTGAAATTCCCACGGGATCAAAAGTAACGCGAGTTAAATCGCACGCGGTGGCTAGTTTTTTATATAACTGTGGCTCAAAGTGGTGGCTCAAAGTGGAACTTGTTATTCGCTAATTGTAAACTCAATTCTGTTGTAAATAAATTAAAATTTAAAGTTTTGGTAGGAATATAAAGGGTGGTTGAAAGCTTATTTAACTATTTTAGATACAGTTTCATATACAGGATTACTTTTTATTGTACCCGCATCTGTTGAGGGGTTATAGAGTGGGAGTACTAACCTTGTTACTATGGAACCACCCCTCCTAAAATTTACTGTTTTTGAGTTATTTCATAAATCATTAATCATTTACATGATAATGTCAAAAAAAGCAGTTCGATAGTGAAGATTTTTTTCATTTCTTACATAAACTAGTGAAAAAGACGTGTGGCACTCGGAGACTGCCGCGGTAAAGCTATTGCATAGCATTTTTTATCAACTTATGCAATGAGAGGCTTTCTGATAGCTCATTAAAAAAACAAAACTGTACAAAATTGGTAAAAAGCTTCGATAGATGGCGCTTTACAAAAGGCGAAGGCGAAGAATTTATTCCACACTGCGTTTTTAAAAGTAAAATAAATTAATTGACGTCTGTATCAGAAATTGAACGTATAAATAACCATAGATGGTAGATACCACTTACCTACATTATAGTATACAGACTTAACGCCTTCGGCTTTTTAAAAGTGCCACTTATAGAGGTTTTTTGAACTAATTTTTATGAGCTGTCAGAAAACTCCCCATTATAATTATTTGTTTATTTTATTAATGCAGTAATGTTTGATTTAATATGAAGTTCCACAAGTTCCTAGTAGACGGCGCTAATTGTTTATTAAAGCCCGCATGTAAAGTATCACCGCTGTGCCGGTCGGAGTGGGGGGTGTTAGGTTTTTTTCGGTACGGAATTTCTGGATTCGGTCCCCACGCTCAAGGCCCGCGATAGAAGCTATGCAATAGCTTAAAAATGGGTGTTTACAGTAAACGCCTAAATAACTCAAAAACGGTAAATTTTAAGAGGGGTCGTTCCTTAGTAAAAATGGTTCGTTTTGACCCACTCTATATCCCCTCAACAGATGCGGGTCCAATAAAAAGTTACCCTGTATATGAAGGTTGCTTTGTCAATATACGTGTGCCTTGCGTTTTACAAAACGCCTCAAGTTTCGCCATACCAAAACGTGCCAATTTATTTTATATCACATATTTTTCATCAAATAAAGGCCGTTTGGAATTTACTTTTATAGTAATACTATTACCCTATTTTTAAATTTGTTCCATAAACTACATACCTATAAAGCAAAACGTAACGTAGAGAAAAAAAAATAAACAAAAACATACATAAAAAGGACCAGGATACCCTCCGAGAAGTCTTTAAACTCTTAATTTAAACTGGGAAGTTAATAAAATATCAACTAACTAACAACTTAGCTCATAAACCTTATGAACATCAGTATCTCTAAAAAGCCCGGTACGAATTAGTTGAATTTAGCGATGTTATGGTATTATTCCCATGAACTACCCTCATCCGAATGTAATATACGAAATAAAGAATATTTTCTTATACAACGAACATTTTAATAAAGTAACAATATGGAATTTAAACTTCGAAATAGGCATTCTAATATTCCAAATCGATCAATTTGTTTTTAATCCAAAACCTTTAGACTTTAAACGACACACTTAAAAAAACTGCTCACTCGAAAAAACAACTGAATTCCAGTTATTTCTTATTATCACGAAAAAATTGAATAGGCTTTCGCAGAGGCAGCAGTTGCATCTGCTCCGATTTCACTGACCTCGATTATTTTCGAATTGTCTCTGTCAAAGCGTTTTTCTAGCCAGTTATCGGAATCGATTTAGTTTTTATGCGAGTGAAATCCATGCAGAAAGAAATTATCGTTTTTTCTTTCTCCAATGAATACAATGATGCTGTACAGAATAACTGTTACTTTGATGCTTTTTAAACGGTTTTCTATTTATGATCATGGTTAGTAACGTTTTATTCGAGTTTTTCGTTTTAAAAATCGAAGACTAAACTAAATCTTTGCTTGGTTTGGTGATTTTATATTTTTTTGACCGTTTGCATATTTGAGCAATTGATAATTTTTGGTTGCGCTAAGTTGTTTTTGTTGTAAGAAAATGAAACATGCCTTTATAAACACTAGTTGCGCAAAAATATTAAGCTTTATTATTTTAATACTAATAGAAAATCTATGCATCACAAAAATGTTAAGGACTCAATTCATAAAAACTAATAAAAGGAAGGAACCACAAACACAACCTAAGGAATGTGCGCAAATACTCCCTTTGAACAGATAGATTTTTCACCATTGGACTTCTTGATGTTCGTCGGCTTCTATTATTATTGATATTTCCACGGAGGAAATATATTTCCATTTTGGGATAGTCTGTAATATTTTTATCAGACCAATAAAGTCTTAATTTAGCGTCATTTGACCACCAGGTTAAGGCTTCATTGCATCGACCTAGACGCAGATTTGCTTCTGGCTTGCACCAAGCCTGCTGAAATTCACAAGGTCATAAATTTGTTATCTGTACGAGTTCATCGTTTGAAACTGCATTGCAGTTTTAGTTCATTCAATAGCCAAAAAAATACACACCTCGTTAGAAGATAAGTGATACCTTAATCACCATTTTTACTTTCTATCAGGTGATATGAAAGACTTTCTTTTTCTTCAAATTCCTATCCATTTTCTTTTATTGGCTAACCTTTTTCCGCGACTTCCTTTGCATTGAAATTCTGATTAGTATAGTGTAATCTCAAATGTTGAAGAGTAACAGCGTAAACAACGTTACCTGGGCGATTAAAAAACTTATTGCGCCATCTTGTGTCAAGGAGTGAATATCTTTGACAAAACATCAAAAAAATCTATCCCGTAACAAAGCCTATGCTTTATTCCAGAATATACTGTATGCAAAATTTCTTCAAGATCCGTGTAGCTGTTTCACCGTATATACAGCAAACATCCAGACATCCATTCAAACTTTCACATTTATAATATAGGATCTTTCAATAAGGACGGGTCGATTTCAAGATGGAATAAAACAGGCTACGTCTGAGATATTAATGAAATTATTATTTTATTTGAAACGCCCATTCATGCCATTTTGTTTTGAATATAATTCAAACGTCCGCCGCAGTTTCGCACGGATCCGGGAAGTCAAATTTTCAATGACTCCGCTGCATTAATTCTACGGACACTGAGTAATGGCCTAGGTTATGTCGACTTTCAGGGTATCAGTTTATTGCGGCTTATTAGTCATTTCAATTGGTCATTGGAGACTTCGAAAACCTTCACATAAAAATAATTTAGGCTTAAAAAATTGGATTAAAATGGATCTGCCTGTTGATTGTTGTCTGTTGAAAATTGAACCTCCCAGATTTGTGGGGAAGAGAATACTGCAAGAGCAGTAGTTAAACCTAGAAAGATTTAATGTTGCTTAAGTGATGTGTACTTGAGTGTAAGCTCAGGATGTTTAAGTTACCTAATATAGTATAGTCTCCTGAGTTTGATATAAAACGATATCGCAAGGTATGCAACGCTCGGCGCGGTCGGTAAAATGATGGGTGACTGCCGCCGACCGCGCGCCGACCATTCATTTCTCACGACGACTTCCATCCTTTGGAAAGCACGCTAAGCAGTCGCTCCCGCGTGTTGCATACTCGTATACAGTAGTCGTTAGGGTTTGTTAGAAGTCATTTTGGCGCCCTGAAAATTCTGACAGACATCAAACAGCACTGCGTCGATCTAAACCTAAGCTTCTCGTCATCTAGGAGAGAGACTCACAGCACTGCAGTCTCCCTCCTAGATGATAAAGAAAGAGTCCTCATTACAAAGAGTTGTGATTAAGACAGTACAAAACTCCCAACGCAACAGCGAAGTGATATAAAAGAGACGTTTTTTTTTTGCCTACATTCTGGTACTGAAATTCTAAGACTTTTATCTCAAAGATAAAATTTTTTACCAAAAATTTTATATCACAACAGTTTTACTATTAAAAAATAAAATATGATAGTGATTTTTTATGTTCAATCTAATAAGTTGATTATCAACAATAGGTACTGAAGTTCTTAACGTTTAACGATCCATTTGATGACGTTTGACAATTTCAAATACACCGTAGCATTTTACAGTGACAAGGTTTCAATCATCAGATTTTGGTGTTCAGTGTCAAAGTAGGTTGTTTATGAACATATAGTAAGTATTTACGAATAAATAAAAACTAGTTGTCGTATTATTTGATTATTTTCGTCAAACCACTATTTAAAAACATTTTTTTTAATAATCTTATTTGAAATAATAACCTAAGTTATGTCATTGACACATTTGGCTTGAATGTCATCTAAAAATGGCGAAATCTGATCAAATAAAAATATTTTTCCCACGTTTTTTTAAATTTTCGTATCTTTTTATCAGGGGTGAAATAAATTCCTAATAAATAATATTTAGAACTTAATTTTTATTCTTTTTATATGTATAGTACTAGTAGGTAAGTTAGTGCTCTGAGACCACAAAAACTTGTCTCTTTTGGCGTGTAGGAATCTACGTGTCTATCTATAGCAACTAGGCTCCCAGGCGTTTGACTCACAAGCGAACAGTCTCCAAGTTAGTACAACTAGTGACAAGATCTTTATCCAATATTGAAATTTCAAAATTTTGTTCGTATAGGTAATTTGTTATAGTATTAGCTTCAAAATAAGTAATTATATCTGGGGTTTTCTAAATCTGTACTAATACAGGGTTAATTTTAATTAGCGCATCATAAAGCAAAAAAGTTTGTTTGTTTGGTTGGATTTGCTTATCTCTGTAACTACCGGTCTGGTTGGCAAAAAAATACAATACTTTCATGTGTAATGCAAGCCTAATTTTTGAGGCTATATTTTATCCAGAAATTTCCACAGGATCAAAACTTCTGGATAAAATATAGCCTCAAAAATTTTCTAAAACCCTTTTCTAAAACCTTTAGTGATAACCAATGAATAATGCAGGTAAGTAGTTTCAATAAATTATTACAATTCCATTAAAATTAAACTGACTCTAAAAATAAGTACAATATTAATTTGGCTTACGATAGTAGTGCCAACGCTGCGTTACGCGTTCGAACGCGCGTATCGTACGTCCGTATCTTCAAATGGGCACACCTACCCATAGATTTATATCATCATGATGACTTTTTGTAAAGAGCCCACTGCAGGGCTATTAGTCTGTCCCCTGGGTGACGAGGAGGTATATGCCATAATCCTCCAAGCTGGCCCAGTGCTGGGTGGTCGATATCAGAATTTTCAGCTAAATGGCTTCTGACAAACCCTCACGACTACTGTATACAAGTATACAGCACCCGGGACCAACGTGCCCTCTGAAGCACGGAAGGCGCCGTGAGAAATGAATGTTCGGCGGTCTCCCACCCAAGTACCGGCCGCGCCGAACGTTTCTTGATCTGTGATATCGTTTGATACACACAGTAACTACGGCGCCACGACGACTTCAAGATTAGATTTATATAACACCTACTAATAGAGATTCAAACATACAAACTGTCATAACGTTTTCCGTACCGTACGTGCGTATCATACGCGGCGCTTGGCGCATTCTGAACGTCCGTATCGAACGCGCGTATGGTACGGATGTTGGAGTTCTGTATGAAAAGCGCGTTCGAACGCGTGACGCAGCGTTGGCCCTTGTTTATTAGAAGTCATCTTAGTTTAATAGATTAAAGATAATTTATACTAGATTAGAGTTCAGCAAAGACATGACAACAGTTTCATAAACTTTTTATGATGTAAGTCAGAATAGTAGCTTTCTTTTTATTTTTTCATAGCTACCTATACAGGGTGTAATCTAATTGCCCTATAAGGACGAAACATGTATGTGCTAACACATGCAAGTAAATATCTTGGTGAAGTCAGAATTTTAATATCGTGATTTTTTAAATTTTTCACTTTCAAACAAACTAAATCAATATTATTTAAAAGCAATTTCACGTACATAGAAAAAAAAAAAAATATCGTGATATTCAAATTCTGACTTCACCATAGTATTTACATGCATGTGTTAGGACATACGTGGTTTGGCTCTATAGGGCAATTAGATTACACCCTGTATATTGAAATTTTGTACGGCGGGTGGTAATAAATAGAGATTCTTATAAAGATAAAAAAAGTAAGTTATCTTATTAATATTATAAATGTGAAAGTTTGGTTGTCTGGATTTGGATTAAATTCAGCATAGTGATAGTGTACAGTCTGGAATAGCGCATAAGCTTTTTTTATCCCGAAATTCCAGCGGGATTCGAAATTGCGCGTGTAAAACCCGTTACAATTTTAATTTTCACTGTAAAATTTTCACTTTCACGATGTTGAAGTCCTGTTAGGTTTCTTTTAATGCAATATTTGATGGAATCCATGTACTCTATCAAACATTTTTATTGATGGCTAAACATGCGTTTGACGTCAGTCTCTCTTGTTCATAACTTATGTTGACGTCGGAATTGAAGCTAGAATTAAAGGTTTTTATCTAGGTTGTATAAATGTAAACAAGTGGATGAAGAATGTGAATATACTAAGTGTGCCTGTCTGTGGAAAAATTAATTAACCTTCATCATCTTTATCAGCCAGTAGACGTCCACTGCTGGACATAGGCCTCCCCCAAGGTTTTCCACATCGCGCGGTCCCGCGCCGCCCTCATCCAGCGTTTACCGGCGACTTTGACCAGATCGTCGGTCCTTCTTGCGGGAGGCCTGCGCCTCCCAGTACGTGGCCGCCACTCGAGAACTTTTCTGCCTCAACGGCCATCTGTTCTGCAAGCTATGCGCACTGCCCATTGCCACTTTAGCTTTGCAATCCTTCTGGCTATGTAGGTGACTTTGGTTCGCCTGCGAATCTCCTCATTCCTGATTCAATCCCGCAGGGAAACTCCGAGCATAGCCCTTTCCATTGCCCGCTGAGCGTTTAAGCTCATATATTACCTATATTTATAAAATAAAATCCCCACATAATCACACCAACTTCATGGCCTCAAAGTAAGCAAAGCTTGTGTTATGAGATACCATGTTGCGAACTAGGGGGGAATCTAGAATATAAAAACATAAATAGATAAACGCCCAGACTCGGATTCTTTTTTCGTTCCGTACGGAAATCGAACGCGCGATCTCACGATTGGCGTAGTAGCTTCTAGATCACTGACAAATATTATTATTATAATACAATCCTTTTATTATTATACGCCTTTTCGATTTGATCTGTAGTTGACATCCAGTGACATCGAGCTAATATGCGTGTTCCTTCAATGAAAATTTGTTTCATTTGAATGTAAAACACGTTTACTAATTCAGATCGAATAGAAAATTATAGTGCTTCAAGGCTCTTTTGGCGCTAGCATAACATCGTTAAGGGGTCGTGAGAGTGAAATAAGGGTTACCATCTTTATAATTCGCGAGGCAAAGTTGACTTTGATATAAGCTTTGGATCATCCTCTTTTACATACCTGAAAACTGATCTGAAAACTTCTCATTTCATTTAAAAAATTTCAGACTGATGTTTCTACATTCATACATAACTCACACCTGTCTCCCTTTGGGGTAGGCAGAGACTAAGGAACGCCAGCTGCTCCGATCTAGACATACCTCTTTCGCTTCCTCCACGTTCATTAATCGTTTCATACATGATCGCTTGTTACGGGTACTTTTAACTAGGCCCTTTTTAAGTATGTTGCCAATTTGGTCGGCATACGTTCGCCTGGGACGGCCCCTTCCGACATGACCATCCAATCGTGCTTTGGCATCTTTCGTAAATCTACTTACACTCATCGACTCTAAATGTCCTAACCACCTTAGCATACCCTCTTCAATCTTACTTACTATGTCTTCTTTGTACTTTTTTGTACTGATGTTTCTGAATTCATGAAACGAATAAATGAATTTCAATGAATAAAAGCGCGCGTGGAATGGAAACCCACGAGCAACGAGTTACGTTTCGCTCTATATTTAACATAGGTATAGTTTATGCGTAATGCATTATAGGGTAATGTCATGTAAGTAGTCGTTGGTGTAATAAACTGATGCACCTAAGTACGCAGCAATAATAATAAACCTGGGAAACGACAATACGATCTACTTACATGTGAATAATTTCAAATGAAGTTTCTTTGTGCTGAAATTAATATTTGAGTTACGTGTTAGAATTTACTGGTTCTAAGAGCTGTGGTCGTAAATTTTATTTTTAATGAAATGAAAATCCATTTTGCAAATTAGACTTTGAGAATGTTTTCTTGTAAAATTACTTTAAACCTTTTTAAAATACAGTCTCTACAAGGCATGGTATAGCATCGCGTAGCTCAATATTTTCTTCATATACCTAGAGTAAGTTAAAGTCCACATGACTGCAATTGATGTTTTTGTTTTTAAATTGACGGTTAAGGATGAAAACGCACTTAGTTTTTTAAGTATTTTCGGAGCTACCCCTAAAACCTACATCTCTTATCACTTACCCTGTTTAGTTGGCGATATTTGTGTGTCGTTTTAACAAAATGAGGCTTTTAAAGATAATTTTTATTTGACAAAGGTATTAATCTTATTTTATTTATTCCGTTTGCGTGCATACTCGCTAAATTATATAACTAGATTTTTTGTTGAATTGGCTAATGTAAAAAATCATTATATTATCTCAGAATTTTTTGAGCTCGTCGCCATTATTCAAACCGTCAAAATTACGTCAAAACTGCACGCCTTTATTGGCGGAAAGGACTTAACAATCTGGCAAGTCGGTCGGGGATCAGGGCAAGAGACACAGGAACCGGTAAACGATTCGACCAGTTTCGAGCAAAATCGCTTTTTGCATGCGTGCTGGAAGCGAACCATCGATGAATCCCAGCATTTCAAGGTATTTAACCAGTGTGGCTGGGGTCAATCCGTTTGCGGATATTACAACCGGGACGATTTCGGTGAACATAACTTCGCACATTTCGGTCACTTCGTGTGTAAGGTCCAAGTACTTGCGCTGCTTTTCGGTCTCGGCCTCTACGAAGTTCTTGTCATGCGGGATTGTTACGTCCACCAAAAACATATCAAGTTGATTCGCTAGAATAGTCCTGTCCGTGATAATGGGCCAAACCCAGTAGAGCTTGGCGCTGCCGTTTTCGAGAACGAGCTCTGGCGTGTACTGATATTAAGGCTGTTTCCGATCAATGAAACCGCATTTGAGAGCGAGCTCTTGGTGGAGAATCTTGGCTGCAGCTTATGTCTATGCAGATACTCAGTATTAGCAAGAACCGAACAACCCGAAACTACATATCTGAGGGACTCGCCATGTTGGCCACGCCCGACTATGCCTACTGTGCCGTCCCTCATAATGTATTTCCGACATTTGTTCGTCCTGATAACCTGATTATATATAGCAAAGATATACCCTTCGGTTTCCCCAAAGAGGACCCCGAAGCACAGCCAATGCACGTAGGGCCTTGTAAAACCTTCCGTGCAGTTATTAATATTTTTTTACAAATACAAATATGTGTAAACTTGAAGAGATCGCTTTACATAAGACCGCCCTTTGCACCATTTTGAAATCTGTGTTATTGTTGTATTTTTTCTTTTTTTAATGTGTGCAATAAAGGGTAAATATGTAAAGTAAAAAATAAAAATTCTTCGTACTGAATTAATTCTACGCTTTAGTGTCTCTCACCGTGGACGCGCGTGGCTGTGGTCAGCTGGGATGTTATAAAAGCAATTAATAATTTCTATCTGTTTCTCAACCACGGTCGTAGTGTTCAGGATCAGCAGAAAACGACCTAACACCGTCAATAACTGTAAGCCTAGGTCTTGCGCCTTATTGGCCTCGCCTTATTGGCCTCGCCTTATTGGAGTAACTATTTTTAAACCCATTTCGAGAAAAACTTCCAATGCTTTTTTCTCTTCTTAAATTCGGGTAATTTTAATCGCAATGGCCTGTCTGACCATCCTAGGTAATAATTTTTTTTCCTAATAGGATATTCACAAAGCTCAATCTTAAATAATTAATGAGTCGATTATGGAATGCTCACAAACTGTCAAAGAAAGCTTTATTTAACGGAAAATGTCAAAATATTTTGGCTGTCATCTTTTGAGGAACCTGAACTAGTTCATATCACCTTTCTCCAGGTAATCAACGGTCGACTGTCTAAGGCTGAAAGGGATCTTTACGGTGGCCCACTTCGTCCGTTGTTATAAACTACTTTGACAACATCTTAATCCTCATTGCGCATTATACAGGGTGACTTTCGAAATTCGAGGACATGATAGTTTGAGATCATACACGAAGAAAAAATAAAAATTAATTATTTACTGAGTAAACTTAACCGAAAGTCAAAGAATTCATCACGCAACGCATGGTTACAATACCCGCGGCGACTTACAGAGTTGTGGGTGCCGCGAAAATAACAATTTATTTATTCAATTCAATTCAAACACTTTATTGCCATTTGCATAGAATGGTGAAATAATTAAAATACAGTATAAATACATTAAATGTGCAATATGCAAAATGTGCACTTCAAGTGATCTCTTCCAGGTAACCTTAAAATATATCTTAAAATAAATACTATAAAAAAACATAAGCATGTATAGGGAATTCTAGTAAAAAAAAAAATTTGTTTAATTTTATTTATTTATTTAAGAAACCAACAGCGTTACAAATATGTTATCTTAAGACTCATTTATTTCAAGTAAAGCTAATTACAGGATTCTCTTAATATTATAATAATTAAACTGCGAGGGTCGAACCGGGAGAAGAAGACATTTAAACTTACTAGGAAGGTATATACCCTATTAACTTAATGATAAATTGTAACAATAATCACACTGTTATATTTCTATGTAAATGATAAAAAAAGAACCATTTCACAGAAAAAATATACACAAACATTAAACATTACATTAAAGAAAATAAATATTTAAAAAAAAATGCAAATTAACCCTACTTAAACTTTTTTATGGCTAGGTATTTAAATGTTTCTTTACTGCTGCTAAATATGTCCAATTCTTTGAAATGATTATTGTAAACTTGCGGCAAACGGGAAAAGGGAGCATTTCGGGAGTAAGTCGATCTTGTCAGAGGGACGTTGAAGAGAACAGGAGATCGGCGTTGGGATCGGCGACCTGGTACATTTAGCGATATGCTTTCTAATAGTTCAGAGCAATCAACTCGACTTTGTATTATATCGAATAGCAAGCATAAGCTTTGCGCCTATCTTCTAATATTAGTAAATTAAAATGATGGCAGCTGTCTTTATATGTCAGGGAACCAGAACTACGAAAACGATAACTAAGGTGTTTTACGAATTTCTTCTGTATATTCTTTATACAATCTATATACATATGTACCTACTATTAAGTACCTACTTTTATAATTATATCATAGTTATGATCAGAATCGAGTACAGAGTGCTCTCCTTCAATATATAAAAATTGTCACCAGGCACTCTGTATAATAGTGTTGGTCTATTTATTAAAGGCAGATTGCACTTGCTCTCTGAAACAATGACGTCCATACGGCAGATAAAAGGTGGGATTTTAGGTTCTTCAATATTGGTCATTAGAATTTCCTATTGCATTGTTACTGTTTGACATGATACTAAATTCATACTATTTTCGTTAGTGTTTCAGAGAAATTTATTAAACTTAAGCTACGAAATTTTCATGAACCTTCAATAAGTTTATATAATAAGATATGACTTTCATTATAAATGTAATACAGAAGACTTGCCCAAAAGCACTTTAGTAGAAACCATCAAAAATAACAGATCTCTTTCTTCTTTAAACTTTCGCGTCTTCAATGCGTCTACTTTAAAAGCCGTTTATCACAAAAACCGCAATACCGAAACATCTTATCATACAAGGCACGAGCATTTCTCCATATAATCCACTAACCATATGTTACTCGGATCGCCTCGAAAGTCCCGCCCAAAACCTTGACTTTCGCACTTCATTCACCTCAATCGATCTACGGTTATCGATCGACACAACACGTGTTAACTAGTGGGACCATGTTTACGATAAGCTGTAATTTATTACCGCTTGTCGGCTAAACCCTGAGTCGGCTATTTATTAGGCTTCGTCAGGAGCGAGGCAAAGATCAATGCATTTGTTTCGATATCGACAGCTGTCGTTGTGAATTAGCAGCGAGGTAAGGTTATGATTGAATAGTCGGGTGTTTTGATTTAATGACTTTGTTGTTTGGTTTTTTTATTCATACTTAAGTAACTGATTGACTAAACTAGTCTATTGCGACACAAAAGCAGTCGTATTTTGCGTATTTACGATTTTAAAAACAGTTCAATCTTTCTTGCCAAGATGTAGGCGGTTAACTTTTATTTAAAAAAAAATAACAATAAAAAGAATTAACATAATTGTGTTTCAAATAAAGAATGAAAAGACTATGAAATGACCAGAACCACAGAATTTTTCAGCTTTGGCTTTGAACCACAACAAATTATTAAGTTTATGTGTTTTGGGTACCCTTTAATTTTCCAGATTTTCTTAAGTTCATTTAGGAAGAAACTCACTCATATTTTTCAGAGCTCTAAGAATACTCATATTGAAATATTTTATTTATAAATAAGTAGTAGACTACTAGATCATGTAGGTCATTCGATTAGTGAAACCTCAGTTACTTTACTGTTATATTTATTTATATAGATAAGTTGCTAGTCACTTCCACTTCCAACTTCCATGCTGGACTGGGAGCGAAAGAAAAACTGAGAATGTGCCAGCTGCTTCTCTTCCCGGGCATACTGTAAAAGTCAGTTAGGGGACAGAGGTTTTAAAGGCATTTTTTTGGGCTGATACAATAGTCTCTTTCCATTTTTATAATACCTCCAAATTTGTCAAACGTGACATCAGATGGTCTTGTAACCTCTGGTGTTCTGCCTACCCCACAAGGGATACAGGCGTGACGTTGCTAGTCAACAAAATCGAAATAACTGATTTCGATGCAGCAGTTCAGTTTGCTCAATCTGTTCTACTTTTTTCTGGAAATTAACATACAGAATTGAATCACAACGGAATCTTATTGTATCTAGGTACTCTACAACATATCACAGTGAGGTTCTTCTCACATCGTAGCAATTTGAAGTAAGAAGAAAATTTAGAAAATTCCTTTTTGAGCCTCACATACCTCGGGGTCATTCGGTCTGTCTAACGCATTAGCACACACTCGTAGCTCCTTGCGCATATATTTCTATCAGTCTTGACATAAATACATATTTAGAAAGAGTATAGGTTGAATCCCGTATTTTCGAGATCCACTTCGATTTACATATCGAAAAAGACTGCACAACACTGGCTTATTATACAAATGCACAGAAGTATTAAAAACAAAAATAATAACAGTAAATATAAACATCGCATAGCAACGAAACGGGCGCAAACAAAACAAAATGCAGGAATTTCTGATAAACAAATTTGTAACCTCGAAAATATTTAATTTCATCCTGCCAAATTAAAGATGGTTTTGCACAACTATGGTTTTGGCTCCGACTAAACTTCCTTACAATTGGCATTGGAACTTACTTATTACAGACAAAACTACAGTTAAACGTACAGTTACCGCTTAGTTAATATATTTTTAAGTGTTACATAAACTTACATTATTTTACAGGGTTAATCACCTCTTGCGAGCCCTCTCCACATCAATCCAAAAACATTTTTTCTACGGCTTTTCACAAATCTTGATAAATAATACAAAACATAAAAACAAAAAAAAATATCTCCTCACTCTACATTTTGCGAGGAGTACCTATTATTATTATTAAGCGATATTTTACTACGCTAGGTGTGTGGCATACATATGCTCAGAGCTATATATACTTTTTGTATGAAAATTTTTAAAAACTATTAATTTGAAAAAGTTGTAGAACAAATGTTGTTGGGATTGATGTGGAGAGCCTGCAGGCAAGAGGTAATGCGCTTATTAAAATTTACCCAGTATAAACGACGCATAGGTTTCAGAACACTTGAAAATTCTGTGTTAACGCTATATAGCATACATGCTTATCTGAACTAGATTCTAAAATTTTCTAAAAATATCGAGATGCTCCAAAGTTTACGATCAGAGCCTTAATTTTAATAATCACATAATTTTCTCTCAATTTATGTACTCAAGTGTATCGCATATTACTTTTACTATGTACGGAACCAAATTACAGTGTGGTCTGCACTAAAAGTGTCATATTACCCATAGATTTATGGATGAAAATGAAGCTTTCTTATCGAAAAAGGACAGCGTATGTATAGTTTCCTTATAAACCAAATGTGTGTATTATCCCTTAGGACATACTTGGTCCTAGGGGAGCCCTAATATGGTTAACAATGACGACGTGCAGACAGAAAGTAGCTGGGTAACATACACAGTACAGATATCTACAGTAATTCAATTTCATACAAACGGACGAAACGCGAGCTATACCTACGCGGCTCGGTCTCGGCATGCGGCCAGTCACGAGTGTCTACATACCGAAACAATTGTTGATTGATCTTTACGTTAATATACGGATTTTTTATACTTTAAAATTTAATAATTCAGCTTTTGGTGCGTCTCAGTCGAGGCGCATGTATTTATAAATATAATTATAAATTAGCTACGGATGAGTTTACGTTCATCCGTAGCTAATTTATAAGACCGATTTGTTATTCAAACGTAAACATGGCTTTTTGACACAAAATGTATTTTTGTTGAACACTTCCTATTCAATTTACAAAGTATTTTATTTGTTTATATAATAAATGTATATTTGCAGTCACAAAACTAAATAGAAGTAAACACAAAGTCGGCAAATATAATTTAAACGCTGAAGGCAGGCAGCCCGATAGGCCCGATCAAACAGCCCGATAAAATAACATGTGAACAGACCGCGGCGCTGTAGGCATTTATTTCAAAGATGCGGCCGAGTTGAATAACTGTAGATATCTGTACTGTGACATAACACTTCGAAATGTAGTTTAAATGTTGCCTTAATCTTACTGTGAGTGAAGATGTGATTGAAAGTGAACACTTGCGTTAAGATGAAGCTGGTTGATTCAATTTGACTCACTACGAAGGCTAGCTGGTTTAGACCAGGCTCAAGTGCGGCCTAAGGCAAATATCCTTATGATTAACGACAAACAAAAATTTTTTTTTGACCGGATTTATTTTGTATAATTATATTTTAGGTACATTTTAACATTTAACTCGATCTTTCGGAGTTTCCGCAAACTCTGTGAGTCGAGTGAGGCCTAAGATTGTTAGTGTTGAAAGTTATACATCATCACCTCCATCTGTTTCTCAGTCTTAAAACGCAGCGTTCTGGATTGACACGAAACGAGCTGGCAGTTTAGTAAGTAAAATTTAATGTTTCTTTTAATAAGGTCCCATGTATCAAACTAAAGATAATTTCATATAGAATTCGTAAAACAATTTATTCGTATTCAAAGGTGGGAAAGAAACAATTTAGTGATATGAGCTTAGGAATGGAGTTTTATAATGCATTGTTGAAACACATGATTTGCGTGGCTATACGTTGGCAGTAGACTCCACCGTAGTATTCACATTTTGTGGCAGTCTTGGTATAAAAAGTAGCTAGCAAAGTTTCCACTAATCAGGTTTTCATTGAATACGACGACAACGCGGTGTGGGTGATGATTGAATAAAAAAAACATATTATGCGACGGCTACGGGTCTGAAAGGGCATTGTTTTTTTTTTATATATTAAGGATAGGACGTTTGTCTTCCATGCCACCTGATGGAAAGTGCGCATGAAGACTATGGTATTACACGTCCATCCACGGGAAACACGTTTAATCATTATTTATTGTAATGTAAATAATGATTAAACGTGATAACGTCCAGTGAAAAAAGTAATATATAAGGCACATTACATTTGTACAAAATCGGCCTCGTAAAAACTAGCGGTTTTAAGCCAACCTTAAAAAGTAATACAGGCACCAAGTTTAATCTGCACACCGAAATGTACTTTACTATAAAGTATGACCAAAACTTTGCCACCTTTATTGCGTCCATTAAGTATTAGTTCTTCCATACTGGACTGGGAGTAAAAGAAAAACATAGAATGTGCCAGCTGCTTCTCATCCCGAGCATACTGTAAAAGTCGGTTAAGGGACGGAGGTTTTATTGACGTTTTTGGGGGTGATAGGCTGACCCCCTGTCCTGCAAGTCTCTCTCCATCATTATAATACCTCCAAGTTTGTCAAATGTGGCATCCGATGGTTTTTTAGCCTCTGGTGATCTGCCTACCCTATGAGGGATACCGGCGTGACGTTATGTAGGTATGTAAGTATTAGTCGCTTAACAATGGTAGGAATTTTTGTGAAAGTCATTAAAACACAAACATATCAGTCATACTTAAAAATACTATACAAGTTATATATCATTACATGACAGAGAAATATAGGTACAGTCACCTACAAAAATAACATAAAATATCAACATTTTACGACATGAGTTTTTGTAGATACACATATCACAGTAGTATGAGTATTTAGGAACAAGGTGTTCGTTCCCAATCCCCAGAAAAGGGATGGTAGGCCGCGGCCCACGGCCCGACGGTTGATGTCGGGATGTTGTATATATCGTTAGTCGCTATATAAACTTTAATAGCGCGATGTAGAAATTTCGTCGTGTCGTCGTCGTTCTATGGCACGTCGCTAGATGTCGCTACAAGTATTAATAAATATATTTCTTAACTATTCACTCAAGAAGTAGTCGTGGCGTAATGCATCCTTTGTATATTTGAAGTTTAAGCAACGTTTGACCTTGTTGATATAAGGATGGTAGACTGTCATCGTTGTCGTGGTCGCCGTCAGCCTGGTGACGCCCACTGCTGGACTCAGGACCAAGGTTCAAATGTCGCTAGGTCCCGCGCCAACCTCATCATACCTAGGTGACTTTCGACCATTACTTCTTTGATCACGTCTTTTTATAACATTAACTGAAAACGATTACAGTATTCGCAAGGTTTTATCAAAAAGCAAGCAAGAATCATTCAACTCAACATCCTCCATGCAGCATTGACTAAACCTCCTCTTCACTCAGAGGAGGAAGTTATGGCTCCTCATTGCTATAATGATTTTTTTTTATTTTCTTTATTAGGATATCCAACAGCAGTACAATTAAAGAAATACGTTAACAAAACATGAGTAACTTATAGAAGCTAATAACGGGATATCACATCATGGTTAAATTATATACATACAAATTCTTCGAATTAAGTAAGTACTTAGAGTTGAATTGCTGAACTACGTCTTTATAGTAGCATCATGTATAAAAGTCTGTATATACGTACATATTTATTTATTCTAAGATATTATAACTAAAACAAAAGTGTTATTAATTGATTTAGAGTGTTAGGATAATTTTAAATACTTTACGTAAATTATGATTAGTAACGTGATAATAATAAATAAAAATAAAATAAATTAAATTAAATAAAAGAACTTCCTACGTAAAATTCCTACACCGGACCTATAACTTTCGTAAAAAGCTACACCGGCTAAACATAGTATTAAATAGATAAACTATAATAGTTTACATTCATCCATACACGTGTGTATCTCTTTGGGGTAGACAGAGATATAATAATGAACAGGTTAAACATAATTTGCCATTAGATGAGCACCAGTTCAAAAGCTGGTTTTGTCTATTTTGAATAAAGTATTTGAACTATGATTCGAGCATATTTATATACGTAGACGACTGTACCTAGATACAATTATTTTGTCGTTAGTTTCATACTATGTAGGTTCTTCAAGATTTCAATTGTTTCTTATATTTCGCATTATTTAAAAAGAAGTAAATTACACTTCAAAAAGCTTAAAAAAATACTCTTGTTGCTACATTATTACTGCCTAATTTGCCAAATCTTTAAATTATCTGCAATCTGTAAGATCAATTAGATCTGCAACGGTTACAGATTCTGTTTCTTTTTCGTGCCTGTGGAGGTAAACTTTATCGTATGCTTGTAAATGTCAATTTATTTTTATTTCTATGTTTTTGTTTGAATATATTTTTGTTATTTCGTTATCCGTGATGCTTAGCTAATATGTGAATAAAATTATTTCTTTAGACTTTTGGTTTTTGAAATATCTTGTGAGTTAAATATGCAAACCTGACCCTGTGATTTTCGTAGCGCAGATTTTAATTTTTTTTCGATATCGGTCTAGTTGCGTCGCAACAAGGGTTTGTACTCGCCTGTTACCCAGCCCAGGTGCGATCGTGCATGGAGAATACTGAAGCGACCTTTGGGTTATGCTGCTGACTACCAACTACAAATAAAACTAGATATTAGAGTGTGTTGAGTGAAAGTAGCTATTTACCTTACTATATAAATAAACGACGATGAGGTTGTTATGTCTTATTTATGGGTTTCTGGGTAACTAATATTTTCCTTTCGAATTGAACTGCTATAATTACCCGATTTAAGATACTGATATTCTTTATTGTACACATAACTCAACAGGATATAGGACACAGAGTAAAAATGGCGATCTTAACATCAAAAGAATGATCTCTTCCAGGCAACAATTTAAAGGTTTTATAATAAAATATTACAGAAATATGCTTTTCTATGAGTATCATAGCATTTGTAACACATTATTAACCGTACCGAAGTTCGACGGCCTTCATGAAGCAAAGTGATAAGCTGCATGGTTTCCATAAAACTAGCTTTCTTTGAAGCCACAGTTATTGAAGAAGAGAGTGTTACCTAGTTGGTTTTGCTTGTACAATCCAGCTAGATTGCATGTCTTTACGCTAAGCGGATCCTTCATCAACGGTAGCCAGTTTGCAATTGCTAGCATTCTTAACTTCTAAAACTCTAAATATCCAATCTTGGACCTTACGATTATTGCGATGAATATGACGGCTGTCTTGAGCGTCCCTAAAAAGGATCCTCCGTAAAGAAATAATAAACGATAACAAAATCTTTTAAACTGTTTTTTTTTTTAAACAAACCAATGTTCATTATGAGGTTATTATAATACTAGAATAACACTTATGTAAGTAGTTCAGTTGTATGTTCTTTATAATTGAAACTTATCGCAGCTTTCTATTCGAGTACACAATCAGTGTGAAAATTCGGGTAATGGGTTTAAAATTTAGTTTATGGTAATGTAATACCCAAAAAACGTTTTTCTTTTCAAATGTAATGTAAGAGATGTCAGTGTAAATTTTATTCCTTCATTAGGCAGGCACGCGCTGGTTTCAGCAACGCTTAATCTAAAAAAACAAAAATCGCCTCCAACACGCATTATTTACCGTCCATTAAAGGATATAGATCGATCACTTTTTGAAAAAGATCTGTGTTTGATCGATTGGGAGAGTATTATTTATCTCACTTCTATTGATATGATGATAGAGAAATTTAATGAACTTGTAAATGCTTTATTTAATGCTCATGCCCCTATTAAATATTCAACCATTAAACATCAATCTCTGCCTTGGATTACCCCTAATATTAAATTTATGATGTCCCTACGAGACCAAGCTTACTCAGAATATGTCAAGACCAAACAAGAATCAAAACTAAAATATAACCAGAGTCTAAAAAATCTTGTAAGCAGTTCCATCGAAAAAGAAAAAAAATGTTATTTTGAGCATAAAATAAATGCCAATATAAACAACTCGAAGGTTTTATGGAACAATCTGAAAAGTTCAGTTTTAAAGGCTCATGAGAGTAAAAATACTAGCATACCGTCACACTTGAATAATCCCGAATTAATAAATAAGCATTTTATTAGCGTCCCTGGTGATACCAACGTACCTATTTCATCTCTTACTCGTTTTGAATTTGACAGATATTGTGACAAAAAATTTTCATTCAAACCAGTAAACGAAGCTACAGTCAGTAAAATTTTAATGGCGATCAAATCTAATGCAAAAGGCATAGATGGTATCAACATGGACATGATTTTGCTCACCTTGCCTAGAACACTCAGTGTAATCACTTTCATGATAAACGAATCATTAAGAACGTCATCTTTTCCCAAAGCCTGGAAAATCGCTGTAATCAAACCTATTCCAAAAGTTTCAGATCCTGACGAAATCAAAGATTTACGCCCCATTAGCTTGCTTCCCTATCTCTCAAAACTTTTAGAAAAGGTAGTTTATGAACAACTTGTTAGTTACTTGGAAAATAACCGTATTCTTCCACAATTTCAGTCAGGTTTTCGAAAAGCACATAGCACCACTACAGCTCTCGCTGATGTAGTTGATAATATTCTGGACTCTCAAGATAAAGGTTTTGGCACGTTTTTAACCCTTTTAGATTTTTCACGAGCATTTGATTCCATAAATATCCCATTATTACTATCTAAGTTGTCGTACTATGGTCTTAGTATAGACACAGTGAAGTGGTTTGATAATTATCTGACCAAACGTTATCAAATGGTTGAAATCACAGCTGACGATGGTTTACCGAATAAATCAAGTCTTAGTGCCGTCACTAGAGGCGTACCCCAGGGATCAATTCTAGGACCGCTGCTCTTTGTGTTTTATGGTGCTGACTTAGCCAGAGTTATTAAAAAATGCAAATTTCATCTTTATGCAGATGACCTGCAAGTATACATTCCTGTGAACAAAAACAATGTGATCGCTGCTTTGAAGGATTTAAATGAGGATCTAGAAATGATAAATAAATTGGAGCATGGAAAACACACTAGTGTTGAATCCTGCTAAATCAAAATTCATGATAATTGGCTCGGCCAAACTGATACGTTGCATTGGTGATCAAAATCCATGTCCAAATATTAATGGAATACAGATTGAAAGAGTTCTGGAGGCTCGCAACCTCGGAATTTTAATGGATGAACGCCTTAGATTCAGTACACATATTACAGAGATAGTAAGAAACTGTTTCTATAGACTTAGCCTCCTATACAGGGTTCGTCATCTTTTAAATGTCGGTCTGAGAATTCGACTTTGCGAGTCTCTGGTACTTTCGAAGCTTAATTATTGCGATGTAGTATATGGGCCTTGTATTCTAAAATGTACTGAACGTCTTCTTCAACGCGTACAAAATGCATGCATTCGGTTCTGCTACAATATACCTCGCAGAAGTCATGTCACCCCGTTCATAAATAAAGCGAATATGTTGAAGTTATCTACTCGGCGTGAACTTCATATGTCAGTCCTAACCTATTCTGTCATCAAAACCAAAAAACCCGTATACCTATACGAAAAGTTAGTTTGGCCTAAACATGTCTATCCTACCAGAGCGTCTGGATTTATGTTAATGAATCAAAAACATAGCACAAGAGCCTTCAGGGGAAGTTTTAAGTATATGGCGACAAAATGTTGGAATAATCTCCCACCACCATTGCGTTCATCAAATTCGGTCAACTCTTTTAAATTTAATTTAACTAAATATCTATCAAAAAAATGCTTCCACAAATATAATGAGTTTTAATTTATTTTTATTACTGATGTAGGCATATACCTTTTAATGAAATTAATCTTTTAATATTATTATTTTATGTAGTTTATTATTTTCAAACTCTATTTATGTTACATAGTTTTATATATTATTCTATTAAAATGTCACCCACCATCAGGCGCTAGCTGAAAACCAGCGCTGGGCACAGGTATAGTACCTGAGCACAGCATTAAGCTGAGCTAGAGCCTTTTGACACTGCAGCACTACCAATAATTTAATACGTATAAACGTGGTTTTATTTTTATTTTTTTATTTTTTGTATTTTCTTTTTCACTTTTATTTTCTTATTTTGTTTGTAATTTTATTAAATTTTCTTTGGTGTATTGTTAATTCTATTGTGTGCTGTGTCAAATAAATTATTTTTTATTTTATTTTTATTTTTATTTTTTATTCTCAGTATATCCCCATTTAACTTTATCGTCGAGTTTGTTGTGAACTGCGTGATATCAGCAGGAAGGCTTCCCACCGGGTGTTATCTTGCAATTTGCATAAAGTATAACGCGTATATGCCACGTTTTACTCTACAGATTAGGAAATGGAAATAACTTTTGAAGGGTACAGGGAAACGTATAAAGAAACCTTCGAGTGTATGTTAAGGTATAGCTGCAAGACAACATTAAAAAACAATTAAAAAAGATAAAACTAATGAATGGATTGTTGAAAATTTTATGCCACTTATTCTCAGTAGATCGTCTTTCTCGAGTTTTGGTACATTCATTTAAATTAGCAATTAAAATTAAATAGGTAGCAAGTAGCAATGGAACTTTTAAGTGTCGAGTGAATAGGTTTCTCGTGGATGGACGTGTAACACCATAGTCTTCATGCGCACTTTCCATCAGGTGGCATGGAAGACAAACGTCCTATCCTTACAATATTAAAAAAAAATTAAATAGGTAAAGCATTTTGGCGTTATTTTTGCGGAAATCCATGACAACTACTATAGCTAAGTTCCCTTGCTAATTCCGCGACTCGCACTTGCACTAGTGATGCAGGATTGTTGTACGTTGGTTCACCGCCCTCCCTTCCTCAAGGAATGCAATGAATACACACTCGGAACACGTCAACCTACACTACAAGCTACTACCTCTTCCTCTATCTTCAGGGTGCAAAGACCAGTTCAGCGATGGTCGTTGCATTCCTTGCTTCTTGAGGCGGAGGGCAGTGAACAAAAGCACGACCATCCAGAATTTGGAATTATGTTCTTTAAAATTTTAACTTTCAATGATACTTAAACCAGCCAGATACAAATACTATAGCCAAAGAGATTTTATTACAAGTTCATACATATTATAATGCGAAAAGACTTTTTCCCCAACCTATTATTATAAATGCAGGAGAATGCTCCCAGCAAAAGAAAAACATAGACTGTACCAGCTGCTCCTCTTCCCGGGCATAGGTACTATAACTAAACTTATCTGATTTTTGTTGTGTAGCCTGATAATGACACACATAACATATATGGTTTAATTTATGCCTCTCACTTGTATAGACGTTGTATGTATTTAAATTCTAGCTCATAACGCAAGCTTTGCTTACTTTGAGGTCATGTAGGTGGTATGATTGTCTGAGGATTACAAAAAAAAATCAAATGATCTAACAAACAAGAATTGTGTAATAAAGATTATTATAAAATATCTGAATATATGGTTGATAAAAATCCTTGATTGTAAATGTTTTTCTAGTGGTTATAATTAAAACATAAATATAATTTCAATAAATAATCCATTCACTACTAATATTTCCATTACTAATTTTTATTTATAATTAAATAATACATTAATCCATTTCTTGATACGAGGAGCACATAATTTATGTCCCAAATAAAAGTATTCCATCAGTAAAACAGGAACCTTCAGTACCTACCTACTTCAGTTCAGTTCCTACGCTTCACTTATGTCAAATACCTTTATTTGTTTGTGTATTGTTTTTCAAAACATCCGCTGGTTTTGCCTGAAAATCATTAATAATTGGTGTAATCATAATGTACTCTATCCTTTTAAGCAAATAAGGGGAAAAAATATAGAGGTGTATAAACTTATACAAGTTATCCAACTAGGATAAATAATAGTATTTTAACTTTCTAGTTTTTGGTCAACTTATACAGGGTGTCCAAAAAAGTACTTTGGAGAAAAATATCCTAGATAGGGCTAGTCTATCTGTACACCATTCGAGTACAAAAAAGAGTTTTTTATTTGGAATTATAGTTTTCCCTTTAAAAAATCTAAACGTTTCAAGAACAGCACGCTCGCTCGACCTTTCACCTATCCAGATAACTCGCGCATACCTCCCTATTGATCGTGAGGTATTTATAAACAATATGCTACATTATTTTAAATAGTATTGAGTTTATCAATGAATTAGTGGAAACACCCATGTAATTAAAGACTGTACAAATAGCAGACGTTTCTTGCTGAAATGGTTGTAATGTAGAAATAATTTCAATGATTTCATTAAAAAAGAATTATGGTTAGGAATATTCATCTCTTGTCCAACAAGACTAGACTAGAACCAATTGGAAATGTTAATGATATTGAAATAAGTACTTACCTGCTTATGATATTATCTTGTACTAGCGTTTGCCCGCGACTTCGTACACGCGTAAACTCAAAAGTCCTATTTTCCATTCCCGAGGGAATTCCGGGAATTCCTTCCATTATACAAACAGACACTTATTGAGGAACCTTTATACCAAGTATCACATCCGTGCACTCAAAGAATAAGATTTTATCATACAAACTAAAACATCATATATTTCCCATTCCCGTGGGAATTTAGGAAATTCCTTTCATAACACAACCAGTCTCTTTTTGAAGAACTTTTATGCCAAGTATCATATCCGTGCATTCAAGGAATAAGATTTTTCATACAAACTAAAAAGTCCAATAATGCCCGTTCCCGTGGGAATTTCGCGAATTCCTTCCTTAGTGCACCCCTACATCCCCTAAAAAATGTATGTTCCAAACAGCTCTCTACGCCCCGTAGTTAAGGCTGTACGTTGTCTGTCAGTCACTCAGTAACTCAGTCAGTAACGGAACAGTTTTGTATATATTGATTGATTGTGAGTGCACTTTTGTTTTTGAGAAAAAAATATTTATTAATTGTGCGCGATAAATAGGTGAAATGTCACGCACGCACGCTTTCTAAATGTTTCTATATATTTATAATTTTTTTATTTTTTATTGAGTCCAAATTAAAAATGGGTTTTTTATAGTCGGATGGGAAAGACTAGCCCTATCTAGGATATTTTTCTCCAAAGTACTTTGGACACCTTGTATAAATCGAGTTGCCAGAAGTTGTCTGACAAATGGTAAAAAGATGAATGGTTATCCGCGCAAAGCGTGCACATATAAAAAAATTATAAGCGCGTTTGAATGCTAAGATGACTTGTCACTTAAATGTAATCATAAGATTTATATAGCATTTGGGAAAAATAAGTTGTAAAATAAAATCTCAACTAAGAACCACGCAAATGTCAGCGACATATAAACGAAATCTGTCCAATGGTGAGACGATGTCACTTAGAAATTACGCCTCTTTCATCCTTTAGCTAAAATTTTTACAGCGTAAAAACAGTATAAAAACTTCGTTCATAAATAACCCTTTTTAATTAACAGGAATAATTTGATTTCGTTAAATTTGAGGCATTCCCAACATCTATCACTAAGCTTGAGCTATGAAAATATGTGTCTATTAATATATAGATATAGCCCAGTTTTGATACATTTACAATTTTTTAATATAAAGCGGTACCCAGACAACCAATCGCCTTTATACTTTGAATGATATGGAAATTATGGCATATCTTGATGCGTCCAGGTACACCATGTTCAGCCCAGTTGAACAATTGGCCTACGACATGTTGAACTCATAAAGTCTTGTGTCGTTGGTGTGTGAGCGACAAGGTAACGACGACGGAACTTGGTGTAGAATGCAATTTTTTTATCGTTATCTCAAACCCTCTTTATCACCATTGCTATATTTTCAATTCAAATGCATGTTGCTCGATGTTATGCGTTTTTGTTTAGTTACTTTTAATGTCCATGTTGTTATTAAACTTAAATAAAACAAACTTTTACTGAGTTTCTTTTCAACATCCAGAGATTTATATATCTGAACTTACTGAAACCGCCTATAACCTCAATCACAACTGATTGAAAGTGAAGATTAGGTCAAGATGGTGGCAGCCTAGTGAAGAAAGCACTGGCTGTTCATAAAATATAGCCGGAACAAATCACCACCGGAGCAGTGATTTTTGCGGCAGATTTTATATGAAGGGTGGTGGCTAGCCAGGTGAACAGAAGCGGTCTTACCACCAAGCGGGGAGCACTTGAATTAGTCCTCTTTTACGAGACTTTTTAATAATCAGCCCACATGTTTAAACTACTGTAAAACCGCCAAACAAATATTTCTGGTTACGACTTACGCTACACCCTGTATATCTCACAGTCTATACCTTGCAGTAAAGTTTTTTGCTTTCTGCTGCAATCCAATCTATGAACTCGGATGTATTTGTATAGACAGCTAATCCTTTTGAACGATGAGGATCACGGTAAGACACTATACCAACTTGTATGAATCCTCTTATGAGGAGCCCACTGCCAGAATCTCCCCTGGAAATATAATAAATTAATTGTGTTAGCAAGATTAACAAAATTACACTCACTTGACGTCTTTAGTACCTCTAACTTCTTACCTTAGAACTCTGAATAAGGTTGTCAAATACTAACTGTATTTTTTATTTTATTTGTTGTTGTTTAAACTGTTTGCACTTAAAAATAAATAAAGTAACAATACTTACGATGCCACATAGTCTTTGTTTTTTATATCTCCAGCACACAGTGTTTTAGGAGGCAGGTCTTGTAAAATTGCAAGGCACTCTATGTGCGGCAACAATTTTTGTTTAGCCGTCTTTAGAACATTTGTTTTTGAATTTTTTTCCTGAAACAAACAAAATGAGCTTCCCTTTTTTCCTTACAGCTTATTAACACCGAATTTACTTCCGTGACATTAAGGTAGATGGACCTAAGGCCTATCAAATAATATTAAAATGGGTTTAGTAAATGTTCTATTTTTTTCAAGATATTGCCACTTTTGTAATTTTTTGAGATATTTCCACTTTTGGTCTTTTTTGCCTACATCATCATCATTCAGCCTAGAGACACCCAGTGCTGCACAAATGCCTTCCCTAAGGTTCATCACACCGATCGGTCTTGCGCTGCCCGCATCTAGCGTTTACCAGCGACTTATAGCAGATCGTCGCTCCAACTTGCGGGGGACCTGCCCACACTGCGTCTCCTAGTGCATGGTCGCTCCAGTAACTTACTGCCTCAACGGCCATCTGTTCTGCGAGCTATGTGTCCTGCCCATTGCCACTTCAGCTTTGCAATTCTTCTTGCTATAACTGAATCGGTAACTTTGGTTCGCTGACGAATCTCCTCATGGCTGATCTGATTCCGCAGGGAATCTCATATATTTTCGAGTCATTCCCTGTAGATCCGGTGGGTTGACACATCTACTTTTAATTTTTATTCCCTGTTGTCCCATGATATAAGAGATTGCTTCCTTGACTTCTGGCTTTATCGATAAACATGAAAACCATCAATTTCCTTATTCAAATACAATGTTTCTGTCCAAGAACAAAAATATACTCATACTCATGACAACAATCTTAACGGAAATATTTTAACATTTCTAAGACGTATCCAACTAATATTTCACTAGTACTTAATTCTATTAGTGTACCGGTGATAAATTCATCATTTATAATTACTATTCTTATTCTGGACTATATTTTTAAATTTTTGATAATTTTATCAAAACGTTCAGAGGACCCAGTACATCCGTACATTTTTTTAAATTACGTTTTCTATTAAGGGGGGAAGTCAGGGTATGGTTTTGGTGGGAATCGATGCACGTGAGAATATTACCATTTCCAACAAAGTGCCAAGAAACCATCGGCTGTGTTAGTTGCCGCGCGTCCGCCAACTCGAGTTGCAGCTGAGCTGAGGGTGCAGGGCGAAAGGCGAATCTTCTGCGCCTCAAAACAGAATTTCTCTCAATAGGGAGGAAACCCGACACAGAATTGAGCACTTCCACAGGCTTTGATGTGGCAGCCCCACCAGTGGAATAGGGTTTAGTGGGCTAATCACTTAGTTACTCGAAACACAATTGATTAAAGAAATCGAAACAGTGCAAAACCGGACCGACCACAACACAACGACCTTATGCATGTAAACACGGACACGAATTGCTTGCTGGAATGTGCGAACGCTGACCGAGGACAGCTGACTTGCCCAAGCAGAAGCAAAAATGCTCAGATACAAACTGCAAATTCTCGGTCTCAGTGAAGTGCGCAGACACTTCTTGGAGCCCCTTCATATATTTTTTTTTTCGTTTTTTAATATTTTTTTTAATTGCGGCAATAGAAATATAATCATCTGTGATTTTAAACTAAAGTGAGGCAATTTAGACGAGATAAAAAACGTAAACAAACTTTCAGGGGTATACGAACATTTTTATTTGTTTTATTTTGTTTTTTAAAGTTTTATTTTTACTTTATTATCTGCATTTATTACAAAACCATCTATAATTTTATCAATAAGATTATCAAATTTGCTATAAGTATAGTTTCTACTATACACAATTTTGCAATCTTTATGCAGATACATTTTAGTTCCTTCTTTTTGCAATTGTTTAACCTCTTTAAATTTAAATAAGGTATTATTGCGAGCTACGTGTCCTTTCATATGACACACAAGTTAAATGAACTTTAGCTCGTATTGATGAAGTGGAAGTCTTAGGATTGCCACCTTATATTTTTATGCAAGATCATTCACAGTGTAGCTTTGGTAGATCCCCTTTAACTTCTTTAAAGTTTAAAAAGTTCTGTCTATGTTTTATTATCATGGCTTTTTGCTTTATTATGCAGCATTGTAAGGGTACTTCTTTTTATCCATGCAGTGGTAAATCTCAAGGCGTTGTTGATAAGGAGCAGTTTTTAAAACTATTACCACATTTTTGCAAAATTTCGGTAAAATATTCACAATTTTCTTTACTTATAAGCTTAGTGTAGACTCGAAATAATCCATCTCATATAAACGTTTACTTGAGATTATTAAATAGTGTGTCTTTATTATTATTATCAGTCACCATTTTACAAATTAACATAATGAGATTGAAAAAATAAAAAATAAAATAACTTACATCTATTCTGCCCCACCCTGCTATCTGAGCTATTTCAAATTCAAGAGGATTCTTCATCAAAACAACTCTCTGCACCGTAGGGCCGAATTTGATGGCATCTTTTAACGCAATAAGTCCTATATCATTGGGAATTTTAATTGGGTCATAGTCTTTATGATGCGTAAAAGCCTTTGCTATGTATGGAATGCCCTGTTTCCTGTGTTCCTGACCGACGCGCGCTAATATAGTGGACTGCTCTAAGCAATTTTCAAGGCAGTGAGCTGCTGTCAAGATGGTCACCTGGTTTACAATGGAGCCACCACATATCCAATATCTAGGTTTTTTTTCATCTTTCAATACACAGGAAATGGCTAAAAACGATGCGTGTGGGTGCTGACTTATAACCGCCAGCGCACCGCCAACGATAAACCCCTCCATCTTACAGAAAACATTTTTGACTGAAGCGACTAGCAACAATACGAAAACAACTTGCATACTGTACTTATAGTTAATCGGATCAATTACGTTGCCTAAATGTAATTAGTGTTTTATCAGATTATTCTTGTAACGGTTGTTAAGTCTTAAATTTCAATTACGGACGTAACTTTTAGCAGCAGCACGTGTTCTGTAAGGTTTTACGAGTTTTTAGGGTTGTCGTCGTCAAACAAGAAATGTTTTTTTGCAAAACGTATTTGTTACAGTCATTGTGATTAAATACGTATTTATACATAATGACTGATATGGATTTGGTGTAAAGATATAAATTGGCTCATCACCTTTTTCAGGCAGCATCTCCACACCAATACCAAATAATATTTGTGCTACGTCTTTTTAAAATTTAAGTTTTCAATGATCAACGAGCAAGAAAAACCGACTTCACGTCAAAACTGGCTGAGTTGAGAATGTCATCAACGTAAACATTCTCCGGAATCACACATATTTTTTTTAAATTTTGAAATTTTCAATGAAGCACTCAACCGATTTCGATGAAATTTATATGGGACCAACTATGAAGAAACCTCTATCATATGTAACAATTTTCAAAATCAATTCATAATTGACCGAAATATCGTGTAACAAAGGCACAAAAAAACATACAGACGAATTGAGAACCTTCTCCTTTTTTTGGAAGGCGGTTGAAAATGATTTATAACCTCTAAGCTGGCGTAAATCTTTAACTCTAAGTGTATCAAGATTTGTAAATAGGGGCTGCCTGAGAAAGGTGATGCGTTGATTTAAATCAACCCTGTATGATACTAAAATTGAGTAGACAATAGTGATAAATTAATCGCTTGATCCGGATATTATTCATAAAATCGGTTCAAAGTTAACCAAAGTAATAACTACATCTTACTCTAAGGCATAAGGATTATAGATACATAGATAATAATATTGTCAACATTATAGTATTCATATAGAATAACATAATGTTGACTATAGCTGTAACACGAAGTATGCGTAAATATCTGAATACAGTGTTAATTTTATTCAGGCAGGCCTCTCCACATCAATCCCAAACAACTTTTGTTTCACGACTTTTTTTATTATATTTTAAATTAATATTTAAAATAATATTTTTTTAAATTTAAGTTTAAGATTTATTAATATTAAAAAATCTTAAATATTTAAAAATTTAAGTTTATCATACTTATAAAAAATATTTATTGTCTTTAAATTGCCGTTACTCTACTTACACTGATGCCACGAAACTTGCGTCACGCCGCGTGCAGCGGAGCGCGTGTTGACTTACAAAATACAGAGTAATAAATAACAGAGGGAGCAAAAAATTTTAGTTTTTATTTTTATGTGTTATTTATTCAGATTTGTAAAAAGTCGTAGAACAAATGTTGCTGGAATTAATTTGGAGAGGCTGTCTGCAGATGCCTGATGCGCTAATTAAAATTAGCCCTGTATATGGACGATAAAAGCCCTTGGTAGTAAATGTTTTTTCTTGTGGTTTTAATAAAAATATATCTATAAATGAATTACATTAGTCCATTACTCGATACGAGAAATATATAATTTATGTCACAAATAAAAGTATTCCATCAATTAAACAGAAACCTTCAGTATTACATACGGTATACAACGCATCACTTGAATCAGATATTTTTATTTGTTTCTCAAATAATTCGATTGTATTATCTGAAAATAATTAATTATTGGTGTACATTGATATTGCACTGTATCCTTTTAAATGATGAGAAAAAATCCGAGGTGCTTAAGCTGATATGCGAGCGAATACTCAATAGTTAAACAAGGATAAATTATAGTATATTAACTTCCTATTTCTTTGGTCAGCTCATCAATCGAGTTGCCCAAATGTTTTCGGGCAAAATGTAAAAATTGATGTTTTGAACGATATGGAGTTTTGTTTCACTTCTTTCAATTTCTATGTTTAGTCTGAAATAAAACAAATATTTACTGAGTTAGTTTTCAATATCCAGAGATTTATTATACCTGAACGCTCTTTATTTGAGACTACCACTTTGGCGATGGTGTAAACCCGTCTGCCTCAGACGCCAGTGGTTGCTAGTTCGATTCCCGCACGGAACATAAAAAACAAAATATTCCGTGTCTGGGTGTTTATTTATTTATGTATGTATACAAGGTGTTCCGCTTGATTTCCCATAACTCTAGGGTATCAATGGGACCATATAATAGAATCAAATAACATGAGATTTTTTTTTTTTGTTTTATTTTTCATACGAAATAATTCAATTAAGTCAAGACATCTTATGTAAAGCACCTTTAAGCGAAGTATGACAACGTGGCATTTCCTATCTCTTTTTTTAATCGCTATGCATAGGTACAGTTCGCAACGTTTTGCGCTGTGCATTGTATGCAACATTTCTCAACGTTTTAAATGTTTTTGTGGTTTATTGTATGACTTCAGTGACACGCGTTTATTGAATGAATTTTACAAGCGATTTTACAAGGGTGATAATTTATGAACTCATTATATTAAGATTGATGATATCTTGGAAAGTATGCAATTTTGAACCACATATTCTATGGCAAAATGTATTATTTTTTAGTAAGGAACAAAACCTCAAAGTTATGGGATATCAAAAAGAACACTTTGTATAAATTCTAGGTTGCCCCTTAGTTCGCAACATGGTATACCGTAACACAAGCTATGCTTAATTTAAGGCCATGCAGTTGGTGTGATTGTCTGGGGATTTTATTTATTATTTTATTCCTTTTTTGTTGGTGACTGAACCCGAGTATTATCCCAATCTCACCTTATTTCAAGTAAAGTTTAGGTCGAAGATGGCACATGGTATTTGGATATTACTGGCTCGTCATAAAATATTTCCGGAACACATCAGCGCCGCAGCGGTGATATTTGGCGGCAGATTTTATATGCAGGGTGGCCTTTCGCCAAGTGAACTTTAAAGGCGGGATCACTTAGATTATGAGACGCGATAGGACTATTTTAAGCCGATCCTATATCATAGTAGTATTTATTTATAGAGATTTCTCGTGAAAAATTAAGTTCCTAATTTTATTACATAATCATGATCAGAATCGAGTACAGAGTGCTCTCCTTTAATATCTAAAATTTGTTACCAGTCACCCTGTATAGATTCTATGTATCATCATTTAAAGACGAATTAGTTATTCCTAGAAGCAAAGGATGTAACATTTTAAATAGCAAAAACATCAAAGTTATGGTAAGGTTGAATGATTAATTTCGCGAATCACGTCCACGGGACTATACTAAAATAAACATTCGAAAACAAATATTTCTGATTAAGACTTATGCTACACCCTGTATATCTCACTATACCTTGCAGTAAAGTTTTTTGCTTTCTGCTGCAATCCAATCTATGAATTGGGATGTGTTTGTATAGACAGCTATTCCTTTTGCACGTTGAGGATCACGGTAGGACACTATACCAACATTTATGTATCCTTTTATGATGAGCCCACTGCCAGAATCTCCCCTGGAAATATAAAGAAATATTTGTGTACTTGCTTTAGAAATATTTATATGAAATACAGTCTATGTGCATAAAGAAATTGCATTTTGGGTTGGGGAAAAAGTTTCTTCGCATTTTTTAAGAAAATTCAAAACATATTTTATTATAGTTTATTGACATTTAACTAAAGTATGTATGTACCATTTTGTTCGATAACCTTTTGCCATCTTGTAGGTAGGGAAATGATCCCATTGCTATAAAAATTTTGGGACCTCTCATCAAAATACCGCGACAAGTGGATTTGGCAGTCCTCTCGTGATGTTAACCTAACACTGCCTAAAGAATTCTGAAGAGACCGAAAAAGGTGGAAATCTGAAGGTGCAAGGTCAGGACTATACGGCGCATGCATTAACACCTCCCAGCCAAACTCTCTTAATTTTTGCTGGGTGGCTATAGGTGTGTGAGGTCTAACGTTATCATGATGAAACACCACACCCCTTCTGTTGATCAATTCCGGCCGCTTTCTCTCAACTTCTTGTTTTAATCTCATAAGTTGTTGGCAGAAGAGTTCAGAATCGATAGTCCTGCCTGGCGGTACAGCTCATAATGAATAATGCCCTTTCAATCCCACCACACACACAACATCACCTTATTGCGAGTTGACCCGGGTTTCGCCACAGTCTGTGAAGCGTGACCGGCCTTTGACCACGACCTTTTTCGCACGTTCTTGTCGTACGTGATCCACTTTTCATCACCAGTTATCAGCTTCTTCAAAAATGATTCGGTTTAGTTACGTCGTAATAAAGAATCACAAATGAGTACACGGTTCATTAGGTTTCTTTCAGTGAGCTCGTGAGGTACCCAAATATCGAGCTTTTTTGTGTACCCAGCTTTTTTCAAATGCGCCAAAACTGTGTTGTGGTCGATTCCCAGTTCTTCAGCTACGTCGTAACAACTGATATGTCAATCTTGCTCCACTTTTTCAAAAATGGTATCCATTTTATCCGTAATAGGGCGAGGATAAGATTGATGAAATATGCGGAAAATGAGGAAAATTGATGAGTCAGATGAGGCGTGAGTCAAAAGTGAAAGATTTTGGGACGTCCTCGCAAGGCCGACTATCTGTTTACTCAACGGGAGTAAAAGAGTTTGAGAGAGGAAGTGGGCGTCCTTTTGTCAGGAAGAATGAGTGAGTGTGTGAAAGATTATGTATGAGTATGTGAGTCCCTGGCTCCTGTGGCTGAGACTAAAAATTTTTTACTATGTCTGTATGCGCCGGATATGTCCAAGCCACAGTCAGTCAGAGAAGAGTTTTGGGATAATGTCAGAGATGTGCTTGGGAGGGGTGAAGAAAATTAAAGCATTATATACATTATTCATTAAATAAATAGGCGATTTTAATGGCTGGGTGGGGTTAAAGCGTGACTGGTATGAAAGGGTGTTAGGTAATTTTTGTGATGAAAGGGTAAATGATAATGGGACTAGTCTATTAGATGTATGTTTTGGAGAGAAAGCTTGTGATCACGAACACTACGTTTATATAGTGGATGAACGGATAAGAACGAAAGTCAAGGATACGAGAGTGTACCATGGAGTAAATGTCGGAAACGATTATTTTCTTGAGGTGTCACAAATAACAGGTCAACTTGAAAATGGTGACATCGCTCACGGGTACGTATGTCTGGAAAGAAAAGAGCGAAAGTCAAAAATTTGCAAGAAAAGACTGTCAGTAAGAAATCTAAGTTAGAAAAGAAAAGTCCCAACTATTGCTATTGAAGACGCAGACTGCGGAAAAGAGGAATATTATGTGAAATGGCGACACAAATATGTGGATTAAGTGTGAAGAAGAATTTGAGAAGGGATAAGAACGAGTGGTGGGATGATGAAGTGAAAGGTTATGTACTAGAAAAGAAGAACGCGTGGCTAGACCTACTAGCTGTGAGAGACAGAAAGAGAATACGAGATGACTTGAATGATGACAAACGTGTAGCAAAAGACAAGTACGATACATTATGAAAGACTGTGAAAGATATGGTGAGCAAAAAGAAATAAGAATGTAATCAATAATAAATAAGAGGAACAAGCTAGATAGGAAATTCTCAGAAAACTTTCGAACAATTGGCAACTGTTCTGGCACTTAGTCAGAAATCGAGGGCAGGTTGAAGACTCGTAAGTGATCGTGTTAAGATATCAGGATGGAAATTTTGATAGTGAGCATGAAGATATAATGTATCACTAGAAGAAAGATTTCGAGAATATACTTGAGCGAAACTCGAGTGATATTTTGGAAAGTACGTCCCCACCGTCGAGTACTGTAACCAATGGTGAAAGTGAGATACGTATAGAAGAAGTAATGGAAGCACTGGAAGGTTTGAAATTGGGTTAAGTGGCAGGATTGACTCCAAAATGCTCAAGACAGGTTAAGGTGTCACTGCAAACCGTATTGTAGGCAAAATGTACGCAAAGAGTGATGAATGAAACAGAAAGCAAAATTTGGGATGTGCAAGCGGTAGTACGAAAGGGGATGGGATGTATGGATCAAGTTTTAGACTTAAGATCAGTAGCCTAGAAGGATCTGGCTAAACATCAAAAGGTTTTCTGCTGCTTCGACGACTTGGAAAAGGCTTATGACAGTATGGTAAAAAATGCGCTTGGCATCGGAATTGCAACAAATTGTCATTGTGATGTACGAGTATGAGTCATTTAAAAGAGAAGGCGTGAGAGTGAATGTTGGAAAGACTAAAGTCATGGTTATGGACAGGAATGAAGATATGACGAAAATTTGGAGTGAGTGAAAGAGTTTGTATACTTGGGGTCCTTGTTTGCATGAGATGGGAAGTATAACGGTGATAATTTAAGAGAGTAGGAAATTGTGTTAATGGCAACTTGTACTCGATTATGGCAACCAAAATTATAACGACTAAGGCTCGTCTTACCGTACTTTAGGGAGTTTTGGCGGCCGCCCGCCACTTATGTATGGTAGTGAATCATTAATGCTGTGGAGATGAGAGCTTTGACGAGCACGTGTGGGGTAAAATTAAGTGATAGGGTGCGCAACAGTGAAATAAGAAAGAGATGCAGATTGAAAGGAGATGTAGTGACTAGATTGAAAAGGGTACGCTATGGTGGTTTGGACATTTAGAAAGGAGTGAAACTAGACTCAAGAAAAAAACGTACAGAGCAAGAATGGATGTTGTTGTCGGAAGGGGCCACCCTAGGTGAACGTATGCCGATCAAATTGACGACATTTTCAAAAAGGGCCAAGTTAAACAGCTTTTACTTAATTATTAGATGATAAGGCCGGCTATTGTGCACTGTACTTGTAATATTGTTCGCAGCATTATTGCTAACAGTATTATAACTTAATGTGTACAAAAATAATAAAATAATAAATATACATATGTATATGTCTGGATCGGAGACAGGCGTAAGATTATATACCTATGTATGTATCAAAAACTTAAATTTTGTAATATATAGGTACAAAATGGAAAAGAGATGACCCAAGATTGTATGGAGTCTTGGCTAGGGCTATGTACACCAAGCGAAAGTATAGCCATAAGCGAGAAGAACAGTTTTTAACACAATTTTCTACCGAATTACTTTGTATTTTGGTTCAAACAAAAAATAACCAGTATTATTGCACCACAAAAAAACATGACCATAATAATATGAAAATAACGTAAGTAATATGGATTTGTTTTTATTTTTGAACCATATTGCTCTACTGTTGCTTTGTTGTACAGACAAATGTCACTCCCCGGGCGTCATTACTACCTTTTCTTGGCTTAATCTTAGAACTTACTTACTCCTTCTGGTGATCGTCTTGTTACAAGTGTCTGTGCAGACGCCATCGCACACTTTTTGCAGATTTATTGACAGTCTTAAATTGTGGTCACATACTGTTCACGAGTTCAAAAAAAAATTCAATATCTCTCTCGGCCTTATATCTTCAAGAGTCAGGATACATAGGGGCTTAGGAAATAAAGAAACTCTTTGTTTAGCTGGAATAAGATATAAAAAGTCTGAAATAAACAACACTTACGATGCCACATAGTTTTTGTTTTTCAAATCTCCAGCACAATATGTTTTGGGAGGCAGGTTTTGTAGAATTGCAAGGCAATGTGAGTACTTCAACAATTTTTGTTTAGCCGCCTTTAGAACATTTGTCTTTGTTTTTTTTTCCTGAAACAACCAAGATGAGTTTTCTTCTTTCCTTCAGCTTATGAACATCAAAGTTAAGTACTCTATCTATGTAACAAAGTCCTTCGCAGCCTATTGGTCTCACTGCAATAGATTCAAAAACTACTGGAGGTATTTTATATTATGGTGTTTTAGAGGACCTTTGTATGGGCAATATATTCAATGTAAAATAAATGAGTTGATGCCCACGATTCAGATTTACGAGGTTTTGTGAGATCTCAGATAATTTGCATAACTTGCAGATAATTTGATCAACAACTGCTGTAAGCATTGTGTAGGAAAAAAATTATACTGTAGCAGCTGTCGAAATAATAACCACCCTCTAGCATTAACACATATAGACCAGAAATGTTGTAGTGCGAGTGTTGGACACGACTCAGCAGTGTTAGCACGGATCTTTTGTCGATCGTAAGTTTACGAATGCTCGTATAGTATGGAGACGGTTTTGCAAGCAATAATTGAAATCTATCCATTGCCGCACGGTCAGCTTAAATAAACGTGTTCCTTGTTAATTTTAAATGTTTGTTAACAGGTTCTACTCTTAAATAACGGTAAAATAAAAAATTACATTGTTACTAAAAACTTGCAACCGACTCCATACTATACGAGCATTCGTAAACTTACGATCGACAAAAGATCCGTGCTAGCACTGCAGGCCTCCTGTCACTAAAAAGGATGGAAACAACGTTGTTAAGCTAACGTTAACAAGTATATATATATAGATAGAAACCGTACAGCCCGACTTGCCACGTTATTCACAGGTTCGTAGGTAACCTTTTAAGAAGCATGATCCTTTTCCCTTCATATTTATTTATTTATTTATTGTGACGACCACTTTGGCGATGGGGTAAACCTGCCTGCCTCAGACACCAGTGGTTGCGGTTCAAGTCCCGCACGGAACAAGAAAAAAATATGTTCCGTATCTGGTTGTTTATCTATTTGTGTATTTATATTCTAGGTTCCCCCCTAGTTCGCTACATGGTATCCCATAAACAGGCTATGCTTTCTTTGGGGCCATGTGGTTGGTGTGATTGTCTGGGGATTTCATTTCTATTTATTCTATATTGTACACATAGTTAAGAGATAATTACAAAAATATATAGTTAACAGAGCACTAATTGTGGCCTTGTTATCAAAAGATACATTAAATTAAAGGACATGTTTGTTGGATAATTTAAGTACTTTTTTTCTTGTTAAAGCGAAACTTAAGTGTGTATTATGTATTATGCTGTTGAACTTTTTGTCCTCTTACCTATAGCTTAAAATAAAGTACTTAATTTGTTTTTTTTTTTATTATGTGAAAGTGATTGGATCAAATTGTGAACTTTAAAGTGGAAATAAAGTTAAGTTAAGTTAAGATGATCTCTTCCAGGCAACCATATTCATACCTAAATACTGGTTTAGTAGAGTCAAAAATACCTATGTAGGTAATTCAATTACACACTCAGTAATTTGATATTTTGTTTGTGTGTATTTGAGACGAACTTTAGTAGAAATGCAAACATAAAAAATAATTTGAAAAATACAGGTTTGATTTGTAGTTACCAGCCAAATTTAAATGTTAGTTTCTTTGATACGATATAAACATACCTGCATATTTATTTTAGCGTCACTCAGTACAAAAAAGTAGAAATATGGAACAACAAACTTTAAAAAAAATAGTCGCTGTTGATGAACATAGCTACTACGAAGCGGCATTTCATTGATAATACTACGACGTAGTACTACAAGATGTTTTTTAGTAGCGCGTAGTTGCCTTTATTTTAATGGTAATTTAGAGTGACCATGGTTTGCTTAATATGTTAGCGGATATATTTATTTCTTTGTAAAAAAAATACCTTTTTTTTCGCAAAAAAAAGTTTTGTTTCTATAAATGATACTTATTGTGTAAAAAAAAATTGGCTGGTGACTACAAATCAACCCTGTACAATGCAATGGTTAGGGAAAAACATAATTTGATGATTAATCTAAATAGGATTTAATTAAAATACATACATACATAACTTCACACCTGTATCCCTTAACACCAGAGGCTGTAAACCATCTAACTAATGTCACATTTCACTTTGGAGGTATTATTATGATGGAAAGAGGCTTACACTGACAAGAGGTCAGCCTTTTGCCCACAAAACGCCAATAAAATTTCTGTCCCTTTTACAGTACAGGGAAGAAAAGCAGCTGCAAAATTCTATGTTTTTCTTTCTCTCCCAGTACAGCATGGAAAAACTCATATTATTATAATACACAAAACTACATGGTCTAGGGATATACAAAACTGTTTTAAATAACTTAAAAAAAGTACAGGCCTTACAATAAAACTATCGACGACAGATTATAAAAACATTATTATGTTCCTTTCTTAAATTCAAATTTGTATATAAAAGGTTTTGTTTTAAAATGATATTCGTTATCATTGAATTTCTTCCAAAGAAGTAAATCTTCACGAACTCCATAAAAACTCCATAAATTTCTATAAATCTTTGTTTAACGCATCTCCGGTGTTCATTTAATCATGCCACGTAGACACTTGACCAGGAACGAAATGTTAAGAGCAGGGGGCATGATTCAAGCTGGCGCTATCTAAATTGCGGTTCCTGTTGCCATGAGGACCAGTCAGAGCGTTATATCCAGGCTTTGGTCACGTTATCTAAGCTAAGATCAATAAGACCTCCTCTTAGTGTCCAGCATCACCGAACTGTGTCTTTTTCTGGCAGTTTCCGCCACAGCGCGACCAAGTGCTGGAACAATATTCCACCGCCAATAAGGAGGATAAAATATAAAGAAACATTTAAAAACAAGTTGAAAATATTATTTTTAGATAATCAACGAATGCAGAGCATTAAAAAAACCGACTTCACGTCAACCCTTTGGCCGACTAATAGTGTCATCCACGTGAACATTCTCCGAAATCATAAATATTGTTTCGAAAAATTGAAATTTTCCACCCAACCGATTTTGATGAAATGTATATGGGAAAAACTGTGAAGTTTCCTCTATCATTTGAATTAAGAATTTTTTAAATCGATTCTGAAATATCGTGTAACAAAGACACAAAAAAAAACATACAGACGAATTGAAAACCTCGTCCTTTTTTTGGTAGTCGTTTGAAAAGCAAAAACTGCCGTCACTTTGATGCTTCATTGGCAGCGATAATTTCTATTATAATCTAGATTTTTATTCTATTATATTTATTTGTATTATTATCTATGGTCTAAATTAAAATTAACATTACAAATAATTATTAAACATATTACTATTTTTTTCCTTTCACTATCTATTTTAAATGTTATGATGAGTATTGTTGAATCTTTATTTGGAGAAACATTTTCGAAGTTGATGTTTGTTATTCGTTTAAGTTAGGTGCCGTACGTCTCTCCTCAAGGCAGTAGCTGAAAACCAGCGATTTACTCTCCGAGAAAATAATTACGCTGAGCTATGGCCGATTGCAATGCTACAGCACATTACATTAATATTATTGTTTACTTTTTTGTTCTATTTTACTTTGTTTTTTTTTATTAATGTGTGTGCATGTAGTACCTCAATAAACGTCCATCTATCTATCTATCTTATCGTGTCACGGGAGAAGTGGTGAAACGGCACCGAGGACCTCAACGCATTACAACACATGTACAGGTTCGATTCATAGTAAATGCTGCACGAACTCAACCAAATGTAACGGCGATGCAATTGGTTCAAAGGCTACAGAGAGAAGCGGTTTTGCTGGTAATTGGTCAAACTTTGAGAAGATGACTGTATAAAGTCAACCTACGTGCTTCTAGGCCACTTCGGATACCAGCGCTATGAAGAGGCAATCGAAGAAGAAGATTACAATGGGCTATTACACACGAAAACTGGAACCATTCTCAATAGTCACTTGTGCTTTTCACTGATGAATCCAGGTTTGGATTTCATCCTGATTCGCGAAGAGTACGTGTTTGAATCCACTGCAGGACCCACAACATGTTCATGCATATCAAGGTGGCACGATAATGGTTTGGGTAGGAATTCGTCTCGGGGGTAGAATGGACCTCGTTTGGATACAAGGCAATATGACTGCTCTAAATACCGTGATGAGGTGCTAGAGCCTATAATCTTGCCCCACAGATAGCAAAATGGACAAAATTTCCAGCTTATGCAATATGGCGCGTATCGTTACAAGTTGGTTACAACAGCATGATATCCAAGATTTCGAGTGGCCTGCACAATCCCCTGACTTAAATCCTATTGAGCATGCCTGGGATATGCTTCTGTTTTTCTTGTATCTCAGCAGCACTTGGGACAGTAATATACAACAGGATATTGAGACCCTTGTTCTGAGTATGCATAACCGCTGCAGATGTGTCAGGAGAGTCTAAGGTAGATCCACGGATTATAAATTTTAAGTTTTCAATAATTACACAATTTATTTACTGTTTTAAACTATCGCAGTTATTTTCAATATAAATATAATGAATTTAAATAAAATTATTATAATTTCAGCTGATAATTATAATAAAATCATTTTTTTCAGACCATTAAAATCCATTCTTTTTTTAGTTGCACTTTTACTTATACCTACCCAGTTTTAAGTTACAAGAACTTTTTTAAAAACAACACACAAAATTCGAGATTTAGTTAAAATTAAAATTCAAAAGAAATGAATTCTCACAATATAATTTGAAAATTAAAATCGAAATTTAAATTAAAGTCAAAGCCAACGTAATATTTAACAATCCAAATTAAAGTCACAACTTAAAATAAATAAAATAAAATATATTGCAATAATTGGTTGTTACAATTAAATTAAAATATTGGAATCACACATTAGATGGAATTACATCTATTAAATCAGGTTTAAGTTGTCTGTTACTTAGTACATGTATCCTGCAACAATGGTTCATGTACTGCAAGTCGAACCTCTCAGCAAACTGGCCCGCACCCGCCGCACCAGTGATATGCACCGCTTGCGCATGGTTGCATAAAAGATATCCGGCAAACATTCCCGACGCACTACAGAAGCCATCACAGAACCCTAAAGGTATAATCAACTTGGACGCCCAGGGCACTGTTCTGTTATAAAGTCTATCCACAGGCTGCTAGTGTAGAATGAGGTGCAAAACGCTTTAAACAAAGCAATTTTGACCCCAAGCGTACAGCGAGCAAACCTGTGAGCAAACAATGTCTGTATCATCCTTTAAATCAGATGTGAGGAAGTGTCCAAGGTATTGAAACATGGGTATTACTGAGTTCATCTACAAGAGAGTTTAGCGAGGTCAAACCTCCTTCTCTCACCCCGCTCTCCAACCTGTCTGGAATCGTAAAATGACCTTCCCATCGAACTACGTTGACTTGGTCTAAGTACCAATATTGAAAAAGTGTTACTAGTTCAGGTTACATAAAAACAGCTTAAATTTTCTTGACGCCACTACGTGCCACCATGAAGTTTTGTTTATTTATTAGCTTCGTGTAGACTCGAAATAATCCGTCTCATTTAAACGTTTTATTGAGATTATTAACTGCTGTGCCTTCAATGTAAATATCAGTCACAACTTTACGAATTTACATGACGAGTTCAAATAAAAAAAAAAAAACAACTTACGTCCGTTTCGCCCCACCCAGCAATGTGAGCTGTTTTAACTTCGGGAGGATCCTTCAGTAAAGCAACCCTCTGCACTTTAGGGCCAAATTTGATGGGAGCCTTTAACGCAACAAGTCCTATATCATTGTGAATTCTTATTGAATCATATCCTTTATGATACGTAAAAGTCTTTGCCATGTGTGGAAATCCCTTTTTCCTGTGTTCTTGACCGACGTGCACTAATATAGTGGATTGCTCTAAGCAATGTTCAAGGCAGTGTGCTGCTGTCAAGATGATCACCTGGTTCAAAATGGATCCACCGCACATCCAATGTTTAATTTTATTCCTATCTTTCACTACACACGTAACGGCTATAAACGCTGCATGTGGATATTCACTCATAACCGCCAGCGCACCGCCAACGATAAACCCCTCCATCTTACAGAAAACATTTTTGACTGAAGCGACTAGCAACAAAACGAAAAAAACTTGCATACTGTACTTATAGATAATCGTATCAATTACGTTGGCCAAATGTAATTAGTGTTTTATGAGATTATTCTTGTAACGGTTGTTAAGTCTCTAATTTTCAATTACAGACGATACTTTTAGGAGAAGCACATGTTCTGTAAGATTTTAAGAGTTCTTGGGTTTCTCGTTGTTTAGTAAAAAACGTATTTGTCAAAAGGTATTATGTTACAGTCAGAAATTTCTATGAATAAATAAAGAGACCTTACTACACTTTTCCCGACGGGCTGCCTCAGTTAACACGCACACAGCAGTGTCCCCGCCAAACGTACAACCAAACTATGGACGATAGAAGTCTTTCGTTATGAATGTGTTTCTAGTGTTTAAAATTAAAATATAATGAATTACATTAATCCAATTCTTGACTAGAGGAGTATTTAATTTATGGTCACAAATAAAAGTATACCATCAGTAAAGCAGAAACCTTCAGTACTTGGTATTCAACGCATCAATTACATCAAATATCTTTTTTTGTTTGTGTATTGTTTTTCAAAACATCCGTTGGTATTGTGTGAAAATCATTAATATTTGTTGGACTCATAATGCACTGTTTCCTTTGAAATAAACCTGAGGTACATGAGCTGATGAATAAGTCCCATTTTACGAGATGATTATTGGTGATAGAAGATTCTAGTCGATCCTATGCTTGGAAAAGCCCTAACGCCTCTGGATAAAAGAAAATAAATAATTTCTTGGTATGGAGAACATGTCAACGCAGGACTTTGAACCTTTTGTCCACTAACAGTGTAGCTAGTTCAGCCTTTCCGATTCAGGGGCACTTTGATGGGTACTTCAACTATAGCTTAACCGTTTTAATAATAATAATTGAGGTTGACATTGGGTTTTTCCAGCATAAATAAGTCGGCACCACAGCTTTGGTCTTACTATTTGTAAAAAATATTTTAAAAATAAGGATGTCACTGCGACATACTTAAGAAACAGCGTGAAACACTAGACCTCAGTGGACCGTCGTCGCTCACATTAGATTAGATTCGCGATATGATAAAAAGGCAAGAACACTATATTAGTAAGCTAGAAAATGGAATCACGTGTGAAAAATGTCACAATTTTTTTTTTTACAAGAGGTAACAAGTGCAATATTGCCGAAGTTTAATATATATCACAAAAAATGAAAATATAACTCTTTAGTGATAATCTAGTAGATATTTTTGCACACCTATAGTCCTACTGTTCCATATATGGTACGCCCTTTCCTTGCTCCCCTTCTATTTTTGGAGATTTTTTTCAATATTATTTCAGTGTTAATAAGTGCCTCTTAGTAAATTAAAAAAGTTTTTGTTAAAAGAGCACATCTTTAAAATCAAAAAAATAATTATCAGTCTAAATGGGTTAAAATAGCAAAAAAAATAATATGGTTCCGTTGCATTCCTGGCCGCAACTTGAGAGATCGTGGAAATTCAAGAAAAAATCACACAAAAATGCCTCATTTAAAATTGAATCACATACTTTGGAGTACAAATGCGTTATTGCCATGAATCTCCACAGTTATACACAAAAATTGCACTAAGTAATTACTTTATGTATAAGAAATAAAATAGACTTGAGAAATACATTATTACTTCGAAGCATACGAGTTTTTAAATTGGACTGGGAGCGAAAGAAAAACATAGAATGTGCCAGCTGCTTCTCTTCCCGGGCAAACTGTAAAAGTCAGTCAAGAGACGGAGGATTTATGGCGATTTTGTGGGCGACAGACTGACCCCCTGTCACTGCTATAGTCTCTCTCCATCATAATAATACCTGCAAATTTTGTCAAACGTGACATCAGATGGTTTTTATAGTCTCTGGTGTTCTGTCAACCCCATTAGAGATACAGGCGTGAAGTTATGTATGTATGTATGTACTTATAAACGGTTTGTGCTAAACGGTCAACAAAATAACAAAAATTACATTTCCTGACCTTTTTTATTTTTACGTTTGACTGACATTGCACAAATCATCTTTTAAGGCCAGGCAGAAATCAAAAATAAAGGAGGGTCTTTTTTTATATTGTAAGGATAGGACGTTTGTCTTCCAAGCCACCTGATGGAAAGTGCGCATGAAGACTATGGTTGAACAGGTCTATCTACTAGAAACCTATTCACTCGACACTTAAAAGTTTTAAAACAGACAGGTTAAAGTTCAAGAAAATCTTGTCTTTAAATTTTGGTTCAGATAAAGAAATGAACATCACAGGGTGTTGACTTGTTAGTATTTTTTTAAATACCTACTTAAATATTCAGTACCATAAAGCCAAAAAAAAATTTTTTTTCCGGTAACTGTATTTACTTGTTGTATCTCCTGCTTTCGGTATATCGTCGACTTTTCGGACATATAGGGATGGAAGTTCTACCTGCGTCTGGTAGTTACTGAAAATATGACACAAACATGGCATCGTTTCAGTCGCCTGTGGTCATTGTCGATTCAAGTTGTTTTTTTAAGTACGCGAAAAGTAAGTTACAATATAATTAACAGTTATTTTAACTGGTTTCATAATGGTATTCCACAACTATTTTATTTGGCACAGGTGCTAGCCAAACGTCCATTCTACAATGAAACATGTTATTTATGGTTACATTAAGGTTGAATGATTAATTGTAGCAGTCACGTTCACGTGATTAAACTAAAGTAAAACAGTCAGAAACAATTATAAAAACAATATATTAATATTTTTATTTTAATTAAGACGTACGCTACACCCTGTATATCTCACAGTCTATACCTTGCAGTAAAGTTCTTTGCTTTCTGTTGCAATCCAATCTATGAACTCGGATGTATTTGTATAGATAGCTAATCCTTTTGAACGATGAGGATCACGGTAAGACACTATACCAACATGGATGTATCCGCTTATAATGAGCCCACTGCCAGAATCTCCCCTGGAAATATAAAAATAATTGTTTTAACAAAATTATACTCGCTTTAGAAACATTTATATGAGTCTTTATGCGTACTGAAATTGCATTAAATTTGGTTGCAGAGTTTTTTAGTTATCAACATTTCTTTCAAACTTTTAAGATACCATAGTCAATAGTGCAATAGTCAGACTAGAAATTTTAAAGTTTAAAATAAAAAATTAAAAAAAAAAACCGAAGACAATCACACCAACTACATGACCTCAAAGAAATCAAAGCTTGTGTTATGAAATACCATGTAGCGAAATAGGGGGGAACCTAGAATAGAAAATACATATATGTATAGATAAACTTTTTCCTTTCTTTTTTTGTTCGAATATCTAATCTGTTCTGTCAAATTTGGTGTAATTACTATATTTTAATAAATTTCATTCTCATTATGTCAATTTAATCAATCAATAATTAGTTGTCACTTTTTAACAATGTACTGTAGTCCACTTCAAGCATTATTCTATTATGTAATTTATCTGAAAGTTGTGAACCTGTAAGTGGCAGTAGGAATTGTATTTTTAAGATTATTTTATAAGGTGAAAGTGCTGTTGGTTCTGTATAAATACACAAAATAAACGCCCAGACCCAGAACATTTTTTTTTCTAATTCTGTGTGGGAATCGTACCCGCAAGCACTGGCGTCTGAGGCAGATAGGTCTACCCCATCGCAAATGGCGACCCGTTTGGCAATTAAAGGCGCAAGATGTTAAAGATAACTTTAATAAATATTGTTCTACGGTTGCTTTGCTGTATAGATACTATTTAGATACTGTCACCTGCTCTACGTCATTAGTACAAATTCCTGACTTTTCACTTTAGAAAATACTTACTCCTTATAGGTGTTTGTCTTGTTGCATGCGTCTCTGCACACACCGTCGCACACTTTTTGCAGTTTTTATATCTCTGGCGGCCTTATATCTTCAAAGGTAAGGGGCATACATAGGGGCTTGGAATTATAAAGAAACTCTTTGTATGTCCGGACTAAGATACTGTAAATTCTGTGAGTAACAACACTTACGATGCCACATAATTTTTGTCTTTTAAATCTCCAGCACAAAATGTTTTGGGAGGCAGGCTTTGTAAAATTGCAAGGCAATGTGTGAACTTCAACAATTTTTGTTTAGCAGTCTTAAGAAAATGTGTTTTTGATTTTTTTTCCTGAAACAACCAAAATGAGTTTCCTTTTTTCCTTACAGCTTATGAACATCAAAGTTAACTACTCCCTCTATGTAACGAAGTCCTTCGCAGCCTATTTGTCTGACTGTATTAAATTCAAAACTACTGAAGGTCTTTCATAATATCGTGTTTTGGCATCTTTGGATGGGTAAAATAAATTTGAAATAAATGAGTGTATGCCAACGATTCAGATTCACGAGGTGTTGTGAGACCTCAGATAATTTGCACAATTTGCAGATAAGTTGATTGATCAGTATTGTTGTAAGCATTGTATAGCAATAATGTAATGCTGTAACAGATATCGCAATAATTACCAATTGCATAAAAACACATAAACCTGAAATGTTGTAGTGCGAGTGTTGGACAAGGTTCAGTACTACTAATAAGGGTGGAAAAAAATTTGTAAAGCTTACGTAAACAAGTAATAGATAGGAAGCGTGCAGCCCGACTGTATCTAAATAAATTGTTCATACAAGATTTTACCTTGCCACGTTACTAACGAGTTCGTAGGTAACCTTTCAAGAAGCATAATCCTTTTCCCTGCACATTATTATTTATTCTTTATTGTACACATCGTTAAGAGATTATTGAAAATGTAAACTTTTTATTCGTAGTAGGTAATTTTATACACTTTACGAACGTCAAACGCTGGATGAGGTCGGCGCGGGTTCGGACGACATGACGAATCCTCGGGGAGGCCTCCGTCGAGAAGTGTGCATCTCTCGGCTCATGAAGATAATGATCGCCCATTATCCACCAATGTCTTAGTGTTGTCTACTACTACTTCTTCTTAATACTTATTCATAAGATACAGTTAACAGAGCACAAATGGTGGCAATATCATCAAAAGGTGATCTCTTCCAGGCAACCATATTACAACCTTAAATACTGGTTAAAAACAGGCAAAAATACCAACGTGATTAAATTACTTACTAAAGCGCCATTAACCCTAGAGCTTTGTGATTAAATAATGTTTTTGAGTCGCTGTTTCATTGATTTCTCGTTACTTGCAGTCTGTCGCTCACTTAATTAAAATAGTAAGCCAAATTCATTATTTTTGTCACCTAAAATTTTAATGTACAGTAAATCGATTAAATACTACCCTTTAGTAAAGGGAATCATACTCGAGAATGGCTTCATGGAATGTCACAAGGTATGCTGTTCCATTTTGGATGCAGATACATTTCGGAATCCTTCTTGTGGCCATTTTAAAACATCTTAAAATTTAAAAGAGGTATTATAGCGAACTACGTGTCACTTCATACACACACTGCCTACACAAGTTAAAGTGGATTGAGCTAGCAACGATAGAGTGGAAATCTTTGAATTGCCACCTTATATTTTTTTGTATAGTGTAGAAATGGTAGATTGCCTTCACTTTCTTTAAAAGTTCAGCCGTTATGTTTTTGTCATCATAGCTTATTACTTTATTACGGGGCCATGTAAGGGTACTTGTTTTTATCCATGCAGTGATAAGACATATTCTCTAGGCGTTTTGAATGGTAAATTTTGGTAAAATATTCACAAACTGCCACTCAAAGCGGATAACGTGCATTAAATCTTGGTAATCAGCTGTAGTTTTTGATTCCAATACATCATCAGGACCTTCAATGAAACCATTTTCATTTTCCATATACACCATAACAGTCGCTTATCTTCCGATGTAGGTTATTTGGTCTGATTACACTCGTAATCAGCCTCTCTATAAAAGCCTGCTGTTTAGAAGTTAACTTAGAATCAACGTAAAGTAAAACCTTACGAGATTCGTGGAAATACGAGAATCATTTGGTATAATTTTGCTTGCCATACTCGAGTACAAGGTGCCATGAACACAATTTCCTGCTTTTATCCTCCTTTCAATATCACAAGTGAACGATGAGCATGGAAGAGACTTCAAACAACATCTCTTTAAAAAGCAGCACACGACCTTTGTTTTCATTGAACACCTAGTTTTTTCCTTTAAAAATGGTAGCTAATTGGCTAGACAACACACAGTAACAGTAACTATAACATCATTCAGGTTGTTGCCATCATTGGCAACAACCTGAAAGAGTCGTCATAGTGGAAGATTCATGTAGAAGGTAGCAATGAAAGGAATTAATAATTTTACTTTGAATATTTCTATAGTTTAATAGTTTCTAACTAAACACGGAACCACCCGAATCAATTGAATAAAACTGAATTTTCGTTGATCCATTTTAGAGCGCTAGTTACTCTTCTATGCGTTTTCCGATAACTGAATATCACCATCATTACTTCCCTCCCATATCTTGTAAACAATAAGACTATTGAACTCTAAAGAATAAATTGACATAATTAGGTACTTCATCATCGATGGAATATCTACTACTAGCGCCATCTGTGTTTAGGCCGTCATCCACCAAGCTGGCCCGGTGCTGGTTGGTGGATGTCAGAATTTATAGGGTGCCGAAATGGCTTCTGACAAACCCAAACGACTAAATTATGTGTAGAGAATTTCATTTTGGAACGATCCATGAAAATTTCCAAAGTCAGGAATGTACGTATTATTTCGAACGAAATTGAAACAGGAATGATAACGATAATTTAAATGATTATAGCTTCTGCACCACGGAGGAAATATATAGAGGAGTAGCCCTATCCAGTTTTCTCTAGGGACTCCAGTGAAGGCTACGCGCGGGGTGCGGGAGGGGTAAGCGGTTGGTTATGGCCAATCATAGCCAAACAGGCGATGGCATTAGTCACCTAGTAGCGAGTAGTAAAAACCGGTTGAAACATAAGGTTAAAATATTCCAATGATCTTCAAAAAAGTTCAGCTATACTTTAAAAGGTGGGTCTAGTTTTTTAACGAAATTTCATACGTTAAAAATATTTCTACCTGACGCTAGATAGCGCATTTTTCGCGGTATAAAAATCATCTAGGCAACAAATAACAATCTGGAATTTTGGACATAAATAATTGTAAAACAAACAATTTGTGAAAAATAATATGAATAAAATTATCTTCGTTGTTAGTTAATTTGATTTGGATTGTCAATGTGATTCCTTTACAAAAGTAGAGAAAACTTAATTTCACATCGAGAAACAATGTAGGACTTTTTTTTAAATTTCTACGCGTGTACATACTTCACAGAGGCAAGTGTCGACCTGACGCCAGTGCCTTTAGTATGGAGTTGCTTGACAACCGAAATTGAAGCTGTGCATCTTTGCTTACAGCAGCTCTACTATATATCTGCTTTGTAGTAGCATGAAACAAGCGTCGACAGCCAAGTAGTCGCCAAAGTAGTCAAGTAGTCGAACACAGAACGTAACAAATGCAAATGAGAGATAAGTGCAGAAATACTTTTCGTATGCCATCACAGTGCAACTTGGCAATGGTCGGATTATAACATTTTTGTCTTTTCTCAGTGGTTTTCCTGTAGACATCATAATTTTGTTTCATAATATCTCAGTTATTTTTATAAAATTATCATAATTTCGGCTAAGAAATATTTTAACTAATGTAGATAAACGATCTGAAAATTTTCATGACACCACTGCGTCGCTGCCACCGTGTAGTTTTGTTTATGTATTAGCTTCGTGTAGATTCGACATAATTACACGTTTTCTTGAGATTATTAGCTGCTGTGTTTTTGATGATTTACAATGATCTGTCACCACTTTACGCATTTACATTAAGAGTTAAAAAAAAATAGAAAATAACTTACGTCTGTTCCGCCCCACCCTGCAATTTGAGCTGTTTTAACTTTGGGAGGATTCTTCATTAAAGCAATCCTCTGCACTTTAGGGCCAAAGTTGATGGCGGTCTTCAACGCAATAAGTCCTATATCATTTTGAAGTTTGATGAGATCAAATCCTTTATGATACGTAAAAGTCTTTGCTATGTGTGGAAAGCCCTTTTTTCTGTGCTCTTGACCGACGCGCGCTAATATAGTGGACTGCTCTAAGCAATTTTGAATACAGTGACCTGCCGTCAAGATGGTCACTTGGTTTACAATGGATCCACCGCATATCCAATGTTTAGGGTTTTCCCTTTCTTTCACAACACAGGTAACGGCTATTAATGTTGCGTGTGGGTGCTCATTTATAACCGCCAGCGCACCGCCAACGATAAAACCCTCCATCTCACAGAAAACATTTTTGACTGAAGCGACTAGCAATAAGACGAAAACAGCTTGCATAATGTAATTATAGTGAATCGGATCATTTACGTTGCCTAAATGTAATTAGTATTTTATGAGATTATTCTAGTAACGGTTGTTAAGTCTTTAATTTTCAATTACAAGCGTAACTTTTAGCAGACGTGTTCTGTAAGATTTTACGAGCTCTTGGGGTTTTCGATCATAAATAAGAAACGGTTTTCTCAAAATGTATATGTACAGTCAGTCATATCAGTCATGTCAGTCAGTGTACATATACAGTACAGTCATAGTGATTAAATAGCTGTTATACATAATTCTGGTCACTATACAACGTGTAACAAAATGGAGAGATAAAACTTAAGGGTTAGCTTCTATACCATACGCAAAATATACAGTAAAAGAATTAGCATGATTAGTGCTGGTATAGACTTTCATACAAATTTATTTAATTATTTTACAACAAAATATTTTGACAACCCTAGTCAATCTAATAATCTAAAACAACACTTGTGCTGCATTCAGTGACCTTACCTTTTCTTCACCGGCTGAACTTTATAGTATCTGTCAGTTATCCGTAACTTTATTTTTACGCCATCTGTTATCGAATAGATTTCATCAAAAGCTAACAGCTGTTTTTAGGGTTGACACATAGATATTTTGATCTAAACGTTGAACTTGTTTTTTGCCCGAAACGTAAGGATAACAAATTTATGTTACTGTTACTTATAAACTACATCACCAAACATACAATCCCCTTAAGTATTATCTCTTCATTATGTTACACGTTGTATACAGGGCTACTTTATAATCACCGGCCTTTTTTACCCAATAAGTATTATTTATAGAATCGATTTTCTAATAAAAAGGTATGTATTTGTTTTGCACATAAATTAATATACTCTCTTACCTATTGAGCAAAGCATGGTCACTCTTAATTATTAATAAATAGGTTCAGTCAGCTACAAAGGTTGATTAACACATTGAAATTTTCAAAGTAGCTTTTCACCAAATTGTGCCTAAATAACTACTATTATTGACTAACTTCTATGTTTTATTATTACTACTATACATAGAAGTGTATCTATATAAGTCGTATCGTATCAACATTTCATTCATTTTCATTTCATTTCATTTTCATTTTAAACGTGTTAATCAACTTTTGTAGTAGACTGTGCCAATATGAATAAAGACGCGTTAATACAAAACATCTTTAGTACTATCGTACCATGCGTAGGGTGTTCGTCAATAGCGACTATTTGTTAAAAAAGTTTGTGGTGTTTTTTTTTTGTACTGAGCGATAATAAAATGAATGTGCATTTACGTTTATATTGTGACAAAGAATATAATATTTATATTTGGAAATGTAATTATATTTAAAAAAAGCCCTGTTAAATACAAAAATTGACGAGACAATGGTGATAAATGAATCACTTTATCTGGTTAGCTAAAGTTATAACTACATACATCTTACTCTAAGGTATAGAGAATACAAGCCATATAGAATAACATAATGTTGACTATACTTATAACACCAAGTGCGCGTAAATATCTGAATATTATGTGGACGATAAAAGTCCTTGGATGTAAATAAAAAAAATAAAATCCCCAAAATCACACCTGGCCCCAAAGTAAGCAGAGCTTGTGATATGGGATACCATGTAGCGAACTAGGGGGGAACCTAGAATATAAATACATAAATAGATAAACACCCAGACACGGAACTTTTTTTTTTCTTGTTCCGTGCGGGAATCGAACCCGCAACCACTGGCGTCTGAGGCAGATAGGTTTACCCGATAGCCAATAGCAACTAATCCTAGTTGTTATTATCTACATAGTTGTTATTATTGAGACACACATATCATTACAATGAATTAAATTAATCCATTCGTTGATACGAAGAGTATATTATTTATGTCACAAATAGAAGTATTCCATAAGTAAATCAAGAACCTTCAGTATACGGCATCACTTATATCACATATCTTTATTTGTTGTTCTGTGTTTACTCATAATGCACTACATCTTTTACTTTTAAATAAGTGATAAAAATCTGAGGTGTATTAGCTAATTACAAGTCGTCACTCAATTGTTAAACAAGGATTTTTAATAACATATTAACAAGGTATTTTAACTTCCTAGTTTCTAGTTTTTTGGTCAACTTAATAATCGAGTTGCCCAAAAGTTGCCGGCAACAGTAGTCGTAAGGGGTTTGTCGGCGCCTCGAAAAATTTTGAAATCTGCCACCCGGCAATGGGCCAGCTTGGTGGATTATGGCAAATACTCCTCGTCACCCAGGGGAGAGACTCATAGCCCTTCAGTGGGCTCATTACAGAGTTGTGATGATAATGATGATGAAAAGTTGCCGGGCAAATTGTCAAAATTTATGCTTTGAACTATATGGAGGGTAAGATATTGGCAAATCAAGAAATGGCAAAATATCTTGATGCGCCGAGCTATACCACGATCGACCCGGTTGGAGAACTGGCCTACAATATGTTGAATTCATAAATTCTTGTGTCGTTGGTGCCTGAGCGACAAAAAAAATAATAGAGGGATCGTCAGGAATCGTAAGAAGGCAAAAAACATATATATTTATAAAAAATCCCTCTTTATCACCAATGTTATATGGTTAAATTTCCATTATAAATGCTGCTTAGTATTATTTGTTTTGCTTTGCTAATTTCATTTCCCATGTTTCATCTGAAATAAAACAAACTGAGTTAGTTTTCAACATCCAGAGATTTATTTATCTGAACATTTTTTTCTTCTTTTTTATTCTACTAATTCAGCGGCCACCTGGGAGAGTCAATAAGTCCGTGATTTTTTGAATTTCTGACCTCTTCACTGAAAAATCAACAGTTGACTCCTGGCAAAATTTGACCTTGGTCAGTTAGTTTCTGTTTGACAGCTATCGTTATCAGACTAAGGAAAAAATGGAAAAAGCGAATTTCGTGTGCTTTTCCATCACATGATACTGGCAGTAATAGCTAGTCGCTTAGTATCGACAGCTGGTTGCCAAAACTACAAGATTTGAATTGAATTCGTGTGCTTATTAAGCATTATTTTTTGCGAAAAAAAAACAATAACCGAGACTAAGGCAGCTTGATAAATACTATGGGGACTTTGCACCATCGATTTCAATGGTAAAAAAGTGGTTTACTGAATTTCGTTGTGGCTCTACACCCGAAACAATCGAAAAAATTCACGATATGGTGTTGGCTGATCGAAGATTGAAAGTGCGAGAGATTGTGGAAGCCGTAGGGCTTTCGCGTGGCTCAGTGCTTTCAATTTTGAAGGATTACTTGGGCATGAGAAAGCTTTCCGCAAGATGGGTGCCGCGTTTGCTCACAGTCGACCACAAACGCAATCGTGTAACAACTTCACAGGAAGGTTTGGCGTTGTTTAATCGCAATATGGAAGAGTTTTTTCGCCGTTTTGTAACCGTGAACAAAACATGAATCCATCACAATACACCAGAGACCAAACAACAGTCAAAACAGTGGGTTTCTAAGGGAATCGGCGCCAAAGAAGGCCAAGGTGGGTTTGTCAGCCAATAAAGTTATGGCGACTGTTTTTTGGGATGCACACAGGATAATCCACATTGACTACCTTCATAAGGGAAGAACAATCAATAGGAAATATTATGCCAACTTATTGGCCCGCTTCAATGACGATTTGAAAAAAAAAACCGACCTGATTTGGCCAAGAAAAATGTTCTTTTCCACCAAGACTATGCAAGAGTGCACACGTGTGCAGTTGCCATGGCACAAATCCATGAATTGGGCTATGAACTGCTCCCTTATCCGCCCTATTCTCCAGATTTGGCTCCGAGTGACTACTTCTTGTTCCCAAACCTGAAGAAATGGCTTGATGGAAAAAGATTTGACACCAATGATGAAGTCATCTCGCAAACAAAGGCCTATTTTGAGGACCTCGACAAATCATATTTTTTGGAAGGGATAAAAAATTGGAGAAGCGTTGGACAAAGTGTATAGAGCTCAAGAGAGGCTAAATTGAAAAATTAAATGATTTATTTATCAAAAAATCTGTGTTTTATTCCAAAAGTCACGGACTTATTGACCCTCCCTTGTTATCTCAGTTCACATGATTGGAAGTGAAGATTTGGTTGAAGATGGAAGCATGGTATTAGGAAATTACCGGCTCATCATAAAGTATAGTAAAGTATAGCTGCGCCTGTGCGGTGATATTTGGCGCCAGATTAAACTTGAAGGCTGGACGGCAGCGACAGCGGCGCGGGCAGCGATTTCCGCGACACGATACAAAGTATTGAGTTTTTATGAAGCCGAGACAAATCGCTCGAGTACCCGCTGGCGTCGAGAACGGCCCAGATTCTTCGCGTCGCTAACCTATTATACCTATTAGGTTACCTAACTGGTAACCCTGTAAATCATTACTTAGTCTAATTATATCAATATTTTAAGCCAATTAAATAATTGAACTATTTTAGTAATTATTTTAAATAGCAAAAACATCAAATTTATGGTCACCCTCAGATTGAATGATTTATCCTTAGTAGTCACGTCCACGTGATTGACATAAAGTAAAACAGTCTGAAAAAAATATTTAGGGTTGCAACGTGTGCACCCTGTATATCTCGCAGTCTATACCTTGCAGTGAAGTTTTTTGCTTTCTTTTGTAATCCAATCTATGAACTCGGATGTATTGGTATAGACAGCTATGCCTTTTTTAAGTTGAGGATCACGGTAAGACACTAGACCAACATGTATGAGGCTTCTTATGATGAGCCCACTGCCAGAATCTCCACTGGAAAGATAAAAAAATAATTGCGTTAACAAAATTGAACTCGCTTTAAAAAAATAGTTATATGAGATACAGGCTAGGAATTGTATTCATTACCTATGTAAAGTATGTAATGGACGATAATATTCATAATACATCATACATTACCTGAACGACCCAGGTATTGTATATATTACCTAGGTATTGTATAGAATACCTGAATTATATAGATTGCCGGTAACATATACATTTGCATTGAAATTTGAACCATATCACAACCCGAATAAGTTGCGATGTGCACCTACACATCTTATTACACGCAAACTTTATAATATTATAATCAACGAGAATGCAGAGCAATAAAAAAACCGACTTCACGTCAAAACTTTGGCTGAGTTGAGAATGTCATCAACGTAAACATTCTCCGAAAACATACATATTTTTTTTGTTTGAAATTTTCAATGATGTACTAAACTGATTTCGATGAAATTTAAATGGAACCAACTATGATGTATCCTCTATCATATGAAACATCAATTTTCAAAATCAATTTATAATTGTCCGAAATATCGTGTAACAAAGACACAAAACAAAATAAAAACAAAAAAACATACAAACGAATTGAGAACCTTCTCCTTTTTTGGAAGTCGGTTGAAAGTATTTTTTATCAAAAACTTTTAAGATACCTTTAGTACAATAGTCAGAATAGAAATGTTAAAGTTAAAGGCCCAAGATGTTACAGATTTTTTTGATGAATATTACTGTACGGTGGCTTTGCTGCATAGAGAAATGTCACTCACTTGACATCATAAGTACTTGTTCCTGACTTTTCACCTTAGAACTTAATAATTCCCTATTGGTGTTTGTCTTTATCATTTTATCTCAAGCGTTTCTGTACACGCAGTCGTCGCACGGTTTTTCAGTTTTATTGACAGTCTTTAGTTGTTATCACGTACGATACTGTTTACGAGATCTAAATTTCAAAATCTCTGGCGACCTTATATCTTCAAGGAAAAGGATACATAGGGGTTTGAAAATATAAAAAATACTCTTTTTATAGCCTGACTAAGATATAAAATCTGAAAGTAACAACACTTACGATGCCACATAGTTTTTTTCTTTTAAATCTCCAGCACAAAATGTTTTAGGCGGCAGCTCATGTAAAATTGCAAGGCAATGTGTGTGCGGCAACAATTTTTGGTAAGCGGTCTTAAGAACATTCGTTTTTGAATTTTTTTCCTGAAACAAATAAGATGAGCTTCCTCATTTCCTTACAGCTTATGAACAAAGAACTGGTCTTGGCGCCGTGGTTACTGTGCATATCGGTACTTGGATGGGTGACCGCTGGCCATTCATTTCTCACGGCAACTTCCGTGCTTCGGCAGGCACATTAAGCAGTCGGTCCCGGGTGCTTTATACTTGTATACAGTAGTCGTTAGGGTTTGTCAGAAGTCATTTTGACGCCCTGAAAATTCTCGCATAAACCAACCAGCACTGGGTCAGCTTGATGGATTATGGTCTATATCTCCTCGTCACCTAGGGGAAAGACTCATAGACCTGCAGTGGGCTCATAATAAAGAGTTTTGATAGGATATGATATTATGAACACAAATTTACAAATTTACTAACTCTATGAAGTTCTTCGCGGCGTATTTTTCTGACCGCAATAAATTCAAAAAACTACTGAAGGTCTTTCGGTGTTTTGGCACCTTTGGATAGGTTATATAAATTTAAAATAAATAAGTGTATGCCCACAATTCAGATTCACGAGGTTTTATGAGAATTTGTTGAAATACATACCGAGTGAAACAAAAGTTGTAAGCAGAAATTTTTGCTTCTATACAGGATGACTGGTGACAAATTTTATATATTGAAGGAGAGCACTCTGTGCTCGATTCTGATCATAATCATGTAATAAAAGTAGGTACTTAACTGTTCACCAGAATTCACCCTATAAATAAATAAAGAGAAATTACTACACTATTCCCGACGCACCACCTCAGTCAACACGCACACAGTGGTGTTCTTGCAATACACGCCACCACCCGCTCAGACATAACTATTGCATTACGCTTATGTAACCATGCGTTGCGTAATGAATTCTTCAAGTTTCGGTTAAGTTTACTTAGTAAATATATTTTTATTTTACTTTTTCTCTTCATGTATGATCTCAAACTATCATGTCCTCGAATTTCGAAAGTGACCCACCAGTCACGGACCTCCTAAAATAGCGAATCATCTAATTTAAGTACTCCATAATTGTAAATGTTGTTGGGATTGATGTGGAGAGGCTGCCCGCAAGAGGTGATTTGTTAATTAAAATTAACCCTGTATATTTTTTGAAGCTTTCTTCTGTATAAGAAGAAAATGATTCATCGGAGAATTCTGAATTAGAAGTATTTACTACAAAACGATTGTAAACAATCAGATTGTCATGTTAGCTACAAAAATGGTTTTCCACTTTTATGATGTGATACACAGCTTCGCCATTTTTATGCAGATTCAGATCCCCTTCACATTCTTAGAAATTTCTGCCGAAACGTTTTTATCATCACAGATTAGTGCTTTATTACACAACCTTGTTGGGGTGGGTGCTTGCTTTTATCTATGAAGTGGTTAAAAAAATCTAGGCGTTTTAAGTGATAAGGAGACCACTACCACATTTTTTGCTTTGAAGCAACGCCTGAATACAATATTACACACTATGAAATGTAGGCATAGTGATAAATTCCATATGATAGATATTAGCATTATAGTTAGTAAACCTTTTTACTTTAAGAATGATAAGTACGACTTGTACAATTATTAAACGACAAATGGCAATTTCGCTATCGTATATTACGATTTACCAGTCTTTTTGACTCAAACTTCTGAGGCAATGATTTATATCAAGATTGATATATGTATTGATTGAGCACCGATATCTTTGTGCTGCAGAAAAAGGCTATTCACGCAATCTACAAACTTAATTCCAGAATGAAAATAAGAAATAAGTTTTACGAAAGAAATATTCTTACTTTTGCGTAACAATATATCTTTGAAAATTTTATGTTTATAATAAAAAACTTAAACACGTTCCGTAGAAAATGTGAAAATGTATACTAGTAAACTAACTAACTAATAAGTATGAAGGAAAATATTATATGCCAACATATTTTGTCTTTACAAATCAGGCCTGACCTTTGCCAATATATCTTTGGCAGCTATTGCTGAGGTCTATCCCATTTTTTTAATACAGTTGCTCAAAAAGTGGCGTATTCCAGGGACGTATAGTGTTCGGGATGTGGGCTATTATACACTCGTGCGTTTTCTTTATCTTTTCCGAACTCGTGCGTTCTCTTTCCCAATTGTCAAAATGATGTCTATAAAAAGAAAAAACCAACCACGAAATTTTTACCAAAAAAAATTCATAGAAGTTTTTTAGATTCATGCAAATATTTCTACAAAGAAGGTACTAATTTGTTTCAATATCAGATTTAATGATTTGATTCAATGAGTTAGGTTAGGTTTCATCTCATTACAGTTCATTTTCATTTCATATCAATAAAAAAAATCTACCGAAGACTTGGCTGTATGGGTATAGTTCCCTTGCTGCTTATATTCTTTTACGGTTGGCGCCATTTTGTTTAATGTTGAGTTTATTGTGTTGTTATTATTTTATTAAATTGCTTCTTTTTTTCGCAACTGCATTAAAAATAGTTAAATGACATGTGGAACCGTCATTGCAACTTGTTTTGGCTGTCAACCCTCACCTTCTTATGCTGCGATGGGAAGCGATAAGTATTTCTATCCTTATCTCTTATATGCATTACGCAAAATCGTTCACGCTAAACATTTTCATTTGTATGCGGGATCGCACATTTTGAAGAGCAGTTGCGTAAAAAAAGGTTACTGGGTAATTAACAATAACAAACGCCATCTAATGTCAGAGTGGGTAATAAAAATCTTGAAATAAATCTACTCGTAGTATAAGAGGGCTATTCACAAAGTAGGTTACGTTTTGGAATTAAGAGAAAACTATGTACAGGAAAATATTTTTATTATATACATTTGAAAGAGCCCGTGGAAAGAGCAACTAAAATACTATGTTTCTACATAATCGCCAAAAAGATTGAGACATTTATCGTAGCGATAAATGAGCTTCGAAATTCCTTCCTCATAGAAATCCGCCGCCTGAGTGTCGAGCCTGTCAGTCACGGCCTTCTGGGACAGAAAAGGTGTGATTCTTGTCGATTTTCTGGAACGTGGTGAAATAATAAACGCTGATAGGTATTGCCAAACATTGCGAAACCTAAGAAGGGCAATTCAAAACAAGCGAAGAGGGAAACTCAGCTCAAAAGTGTTGTTTTCGCACGACAATGCGCGACCTCACACGGCAAATGTCACACAGAATCTCCTTCAGACCTTCAAGTGGGAGGTTTTTCCTCATCCACCGTATAGCCCAGATCTTGAACCAAGTGACTTCCACTTGTTTCCAAAGATGAAGACCTGGCTTGCAACGCAGCGTTTGGATGACGACGACGATCTCATCGCGGCCTTGACTGACTGGCTCGACACTCAGGCGGCGGATTTCTATGAGGAAGGAATTTCGAAGCTCATTCATCGCTACGATAAATATCTCAACCTTTTTGGTGATTATATAGAAAAATAGTTGCTCTTTCAAATGTATATACTAAAAATATTTTCCTGTACATAGTTTTGTCTTAATTCCAAAACGTAACCTACTTTGTGAATAGCCCTCGTACGATTTCTATGATTCTAATCTAGTATATGTCTTATTCCCGACTTTAAGCTACATCTGTGCAAAACGACCGGCTGGTGTAGGGGTAACGTACTTTGCCTCCTAAGCCAGAGGTCCTGGGTTCAAATCCCGGCGGCGACGGATATGTGTGTGATGAACACAGATATTACTCGTCAAGTCATGGACGTTTATATATTTATTTAAGTTTATTTTCTAATAAAATATGTATTTATTCAATATGCATGTTTATATATTTCTTAAGTATATCAGTTAACTAGTATCCATAACACAAGTTCTTTAAGAAACTTAATTTGGGATAGATAATGTTATGTGAGTGTCAGAAATATTTATTAATTAGTTATATTTATTTTATTCTATCTATTCTCTCTCACCTCTATCGTTACGTCTATCTCTACTTCTATATTTACCTCTTTGTCTATATCTACGATTATATCTAGTACCTTTTTACCGAATGTATAATCTAGCTAGCTAGTAGACTCCACAAAGTCACTAACTCGTTCATGGGTCAACGTGTATGCTTTTATAATAAAATTCCAAAAATAATTAAGATTTACCCTTCGATAGATTTAAGGATACGGTAAAACAAGTGTTTTGTTAAAAGGACTACTATAAGATATCCGGATGCAAGAAGATGGGATTTTCAGGCTGTAAACTGTTATTGTGTATATTGTTTGTTGAGTTTCTTGCCAATTCTTCTCAGCAGATTGTCTTTCCTAAGTGGTGGTAGATTTAGTTCAATTTGTAAATAGTTTGACTTGTTTCAAGTTTATTTAAATACCTACGAAATAATTTATTTTTTGACTTGAACTTTTTGAAAGGTTATTTGGTCATCAAAACAGACAGGAATAAAAAAACAACGTTGTATTATAAAATTATAACAAAGTCTTATTTCAGTTAAGAGATAAAAGGTTAAGGTGTATTGTATGGCAAAATCTTACTAATATTGTAATAGTGAAAGTTTGGATAGATACATGGATATTCGGTCCTCAATTACGGCAGAATGGCTCGACGGATTTTGAAGAAATGTTGCACTAGATTTGTTTCAAGATTTTTATTGCCCACTCTGACATTAGATGGCACTATGTGCTTTTTTATTGTTAATTACCAAGTAACCTTTCTTTACGCAACTGCTCTTCAAAATATGCGATCCCGCATACTAATGAAAATTTTTAGCGTGAACGAATTCGCGGGCAACAGCTGGTAACTAATACATGAAATGACAAAGCCACGTAATTGTTTACCTCTTTTCTTCTATTATTTTTAAGTAGGTAGGCACTTACTTATCTGCCTAGAAATACTATAATTATGTAAGACATATGCGGATTGAAAGAGGATGTAGTGACTAAGATTGAAAAGGGTATGCTACGGTGGTTTGGGCATGTTGAAAGGATGAGTGAAAGTAGATTTACGAAAGAGGTGTACAGAACAAGAATGGATGGTGTTGTTGGAAGGGGCCGGCCTAGGCGAACGTATGCCGATCAAATTGGCGACATTTTGAAAAAAGGCCTAGTCAAAAGTACCCGTAACCGGCGAGCATGTATGAAAATATTGATGAACGTGGAAGAAGCGAAAGAGGTATGTCTGGATCACAGCAGTTGGTGTTCCCTTGTCTCTGCCTACCCCAAAGGGAGACAGGCGTGAGGTTATGTATGTATGTATGTAAGACATAAAGGTTCGTAGTATCTAGTGTTCAAAATGTCTGCCACTGGCTCTTGTACATAATCTAGATCAGAAAGGGGATAGACTAATGTGGATTTGCCATTTTAGTGATTTGCTACTAAAAATAATAATAAAGAGAGACAGAGGTAGATAACTATATGGTTCTGTCATTGATATTTTTTACTTATTTTGCAACTAAAGGTATCCGGAAAATATCTTGATTTTAACCAAAATAGGACCAGTTGTAATTCCCAGGTAGAACGCTTTGCATGACGAAAATAGATTTTTCTAAGATTTGGTTTGGGAAAAGGGCTAGTGTTGTACAATTTCCAAAAGAGCATTAATTAAGCATATTTTTTAAGATTATGTGCACTTTTTTTATTTGAAAATAAACTAAAATAAATATAAAAATACCTATGACTTGACGACTAATATCTGTCCAGATGTGTACATGTATTATTTCGATTGAACGAATCCTGATCAGGAATAAAAATTACCCATCAAAGGTTTATAGCTTCTGCACTGACAAAAACTCCTGTATCATGAAACATGCGTCGACAGCCGTAGTCGAACATAGAACGACATTAACGCATATGAGAGATAAGGATAGAAATACTTATCGCTTGCCATCGCAGCATAACTTGGTCATGGTCGAATTATAACATTTTTGTGTAGTCTCTGTGGCCTTACTTTAGAGGTTACCGTTTCGTAACTGTTTTAAACTATCGCGTTTATTTTCAGCATAAAAATTAATTTAAATGAAATTGACATATTTTCGTTAATAAAGCTACAGATAAACGAGCTGAAACATTATTTCTTGATACCACTGCACCACCGCCGTGTTGTTTTATTTATTTATTAGCTTTGTGTTGACTCAAAATAATTCGTCTCTTACAGAAGTTTTATTGAGATTATTAACTACTGTATCTTCAATGTTAACAGTCACCACTTTGCAAATTTACATGATTAAAAAAATAAATAGAAAATAACTTACATCTATTCTGCCCCATCCTGCAACCTGAGCTGTTTTAAATTTGGGAGGATGCTTCATCAAAGCAATCCTCTGTACTTTTGGGCCGAACTTTATGGCCTCTTTCAACGCAATAAGTCCTATATCATTGAAAACATTTTCTTGATCAAAATCTTTATGATACGTAAAAGCCTTTGATATGTGTGGAGTGCCCTTATTTCTATTTACTTCACCGACGCGTACTAATATAATGGACTGCTCTAAGCAACTATGAAGGCAATGAGCTGCCGTCAGGATAGTCACTTGGTTTATAATGGAGCCACCGCATATCCAATTTTTAGGCTTTGTCTTATCTTCCATTAAACAGGAAACGGCTAAATACGCTGCGTGTGGATGCTGCTTTATTGCCGCCAGCGCACCGCCAACGATAAACCCCTCCATCTCACAGAAGACATTTTTGACTGAAACGACTAGCAACAAGAAGAAAACAGTTGGCATACTGTACTTATCGTTAATCGGATCAATTACGTTGCCTAAATGTAATTACTGTTTCATGAGATTATTCTGGTAACGGTTGTTAAGTCTTTAATTTTCAATTACGGACGTAAGTTTTAGCAGAAGCACGTGTTCTGTAAGAGTTCTTATACGAGTTCTTGGTGTTATCGTGGTTAAGTAAAAAACGGTTTTATCTAAATATATATGTTACAGTCATAGTGATTAAATAGCTGGTTAAAGTTAGCCAAAGTAACAACTACATCTTACTCTCACGCATAAAGATAAAAGACTTATCGAATAATATAATGTTGACTGTGTTATTTTAAATAAATAAAACAAGAGGTTATCTAGCCAGAGCCAACCAAACTAGAAGGAAGGCGTGCTTTTATTATCTGTCAAAGTGACAGTCATTCCTTGACATAACCATATACATCACTCACTTATGTCACATCTCCATCCTTTACATATAAGGAGGTTTAACTTATTTTTAATTTCTAACATAATCATTTAGAGGATGCGTTTGTCTGTTTGATCGTCTAACTATTGGAATGACTGGTTCTGAAGTTTGGGAGCTATCTGCTTGTTGATCATCATTATGAATTAATTGACTTCTATCTGACCAGTAGTTTTGATTGCTTACATTGTAATAGTTTGATGGAGCATGATGGTCGACTTCTCTCTTATTGTAGGTCTTAATAAATCTCGAATTTCTAGTTTTTGATCAATTATTACAACTGAACGGGGATTGTCCAAAACTTTATAAATCTGAGCAGGTTTCCAAACTTTAGAACCCTCATCCTCCTTGTAATAGACACTTTGTCCTATATTAAATTTATTAGTTCTAGGTTTGGATCCAATGTCATAATAGTATTTATGTTTATTTGTATTCTCTAGCAATATTGGTTTGAAATTTGGTACCAACTCTGACTTAAGCAAATCCTTTTTTATGGGAAGTGTGGTGCGACATAGTCTATTAAAAAGCAATTGTGAAGGTGAAAATTTTGTATTACATACAGGAGTATTCCTGTATTCTAATAAAGAGTTTGATAAGTCAGAATTTGTTTCATTACATTTTTTTACCATGTTTTTACATATTTCTACAGCTTTTTCTGCAGCCCCATTACTCTGATGGTAATGCGGACTGGAGAATATGGGTCTGAACTGCCATTCTCTACTGAATTGGAGAAAAGAGGTCGAGTTAAACGGCATGTTATCACAATATAAAAGTTCAGGAATTCCATGTGAAGAGAATATGGATTTTAAAACATGTATGGTGGCATCTGCAGTTTTGTTTTTTATCTTGTTGCATTCTATCCATTTTGAATAATGATCAACCAAAACAAGATAATCATCCCTTCCATATTGCATAATGTCAACAGAAACATGTTGAAATGGCAGTTCAGGTTGAATCCTTACATACATGGGTTCTTTTATGTTATTTTTTGAATATTTTTTACATACTGCACAACTTTCTATATAATTACTAATGTCAGTATCCATTCCAATCCAGTAAAATAATATCTTTGCTCTAGCCCTAGTCTTAGTAATGCCAAAATGAGATTCATGAATCTTTTTAATTATGCTTTCTCTCATTGATGATGGTATATATAATCTGTTTTCGATATAAATTAACCCGTCTTCATAGTATGCAACATTTTTAAATTTATAGTAGTGTTTTATTTTATCTGGGACCTTGGAAATGGATGCTGGCCAGCCATATTTAATAAATTCAACTAGTTTTAATGATATATCATCTTCAGTGACTTTTTCTTTTATTTGAGATAGTATATTATAAGACACATTAACAGAGTGTACAATTTCACTTAGTTCTGTGTCACAGTCTTTACTAGCTTTAGAACAGGCACGACTTAATGCATCAGCAATATGCATGTTTTTCCCTGGGACATGAATCAATTTTAAATCATACATACTGAGTTTCAATTTTATTCTCTGTAACCTTGTGGATGGAATTTTACAAATTTCTTTTTTCATAATTGCTATTAAAGGGAGATGATCGGTTTGAACAGTTACTATCTTACCATATAAAAAGGTGTGAAATTTTTTGCATGCAAACAACACAGCCAAGAATTCCTTTTCTATTTGTCCATAGTTGATTTCAGCAGTAGTGAGTGATTTTGAAGCATACGAAACTGGTTTATTGTCCTGTAACATGACACATCCAATACCTGTTTTACTAGCATCAGTTTGAATGATTATATCTTTGTCAGGATCATACAGATTTAGTAAGGGTTGACTAGTTAAAATAGATTTAATTTTATTAAAGGAATCAGTGTGTACCTTTTGCCAATTAAAACTATTGTCTTTTTTAATTAATTCTCGTAGTGAAGCAGTTAATTCTGAGAGATTTGGGATAAAGGATCTTAAGTAATTTACTAAGCCTAATAATCTCTGAACATCAAGTTTATTTTTAGGTATGTCATAGTCTTGAATAGCCTTAATAGTGTCTGGGTCAGGGCTTACAGTTCCATTTTCGAAAATGTGGCCCAAGTATTTAGCCCGTTCCAGCATGTACTGAAATTTATTTTCATTGAATTTTAAATTGTGTTCTTTGGCACGTACAAATACTTTTTTTAATCTTGTGTCCATGTCTTTTTTAGTATTAGCATAGACTAAAATATCATCAATATAATTTACTACTCCCTCCAGGTCACTGAATATTTCACAAAGGTATTTTTGAAATACCTCAGAGGCTACAGCAATACCAAAAGGCAATCTATTAAATTTGTAAGTTCCAAATATTGTAGAAAAGGTACAATATTCAGAACTTTCTTTTGACAGTAAAATATGCCAAAACGAATCCTTTAAATCTAAAACTGAATAGTATTTCGAACTTTGAATGTTAACTGACAGTTCTGAGACAGTAGGAATTGAACAATAGTCTTTTACTATGGAATTATTTAAATCTTTAGGGTCTAGATATAAACGTATTGTTCCATTAGGTTTTTCAACAATTACCAATCTATTTACCCAGTCAGATGGACCATCAACTTTTGAGATTATACCTAACTCTGTCAATCTATTCAATTCTTTTTTTAATTTAGGTCTAATATTTAAAGGGACTCTATAAGGAGGTTTTGAAGTGGGAATAGTATCTTTCTTAAGTTTAATATCATAAGGTTTGTTTATCATACCTATGCCAGTAAATAAATCCTTATTGTCTTTTATAAGTGTTTCCTTGGTATTATTATTTTGTATGTCACAAGATTCAACTCTTTTCACTAGGTTTAACTTCACACATGCATCTCGGGATAATATGGGGATTGACATTTCTCCTCCGGCAACACAAAAAAGTTCTTCGAATGTCTCCAAATTTATTTTAAAACTTAATTTTATGGTACCTTCTATTGGAGTCTTGAAACCATTCCAACTTTCTAATACAGCAGATGTCTTACACAGTTGTAATGGAAATGAAGAGTTTGCTGATATTTGTTGAAAAATTTTGATGGGAAGGATGCTAACATCTGATCCTGGGTCAAGTTTAAACTTAATTTTTATATTTTCTATGATTATGTTTTGATACCATGCTAACGAGTGTGTCCGGAATGCTTTTGTGGTAATGGCACCACAATAGTAGTCTGGATCAGAGTAACATTGACTTCATTTACAACTTTTTTAGGATGATTGCGGCACATCTTCGCAAAATGGTTTCTTGCTTGACACTTTGCACAAGTTTTATTGAAAGCAGGACACTGGGCAGGTTTATGTTTATATCCACATTTCATACAGATTTTTTGATTTGTTTTTGTGGAATAGTCTTGTTTAGATACTGCATTCACCTCGGAGTTTCTTATGTCACGAATCTGACTTTGACTTAACCCGGACAATCTTAACGTTCTAATCACGTCTTCTATTGAGGGATCCCCTATCTTGATCAGCTTGTCCTGAGAGTCATTGTCGACCGTTCCTAAGACAAGTCTGTCCCGTATGATAGTATCTTTACAAGTCGTACAAAATTGACAGTCATTCGCCAATATTTTAATGTCTGTTAAAAAGCTCTCAAATTGTTCACCCTCTTGTTGGTTACGATTGTAGAATTTAAAACGACAATGCAACACGTTTTGCTTAGGGTTCCAGTACTCTTGAAATTTATCAAGCACGTGTTTCAATTTGGGTGTTTTATCCTCAAATTCAAAAGTGTTATACACGGAAAGTGCCTCTTCACCGATTAAATTTAGTAATATGGCTAGTTTCCTGGATTCCGGTACATTAGTAAGACCGCCAGCTTCCATGTAAATGTCAAACGCTTGTGAAAACTTACGCCAATTTTCTCTCAAATTCCCTGAGAGGGATAGTTGCGAAGGCACGTTAAAGGCACTTGAAGCCATATTCACAGATTTTATATCAGAATTTCGACTGCGCCATGTGTTATTTTAAATAAATAAAATAAGAGGTTATCTAGCCAGAGCCAACCAAACTAGAAGGAAGGCGTGCTTTTATTATCTGTCAAAGTGACAGTCATTCCTTGACATAACCATATACATCACTCACTTATGTCACATTGACTACAGTATAATACCAGGGATGCGTAGGTATATTTTGGTCGATCTGAAGAAACCTATTTACAAATTCTGTGTTACTGTGAAACTATTTTTTCAGTCATAGGTTTGTTCATACATATAAAAAAAAATGTTTTAACGTGTATATTATTTCAACTAAAGAACTATAAAGTTCGATTCTCAATTACGGACCTGCTTAGAAAAATAATGTCATTTAGATAAGAACATGCCTTAAAGACATAGTTTCTTCTGTTAAGATTTTATAAGAAAGGGTGTAATAGAAAGCTAGTCTGTCGAATGAAGATTTTTCTAGATGTCTCGGAAGCGGATTTTCATAAATTAATATTTTGATAAAATCTTAAGTTAAGTTAGACTTTGAGCATTGTGTATAAAATAGAGGGCATTGGTTAAGACAGTTAGTTGAAAATATGCATTAGGAAGGGCAGAAACTGTCGTTGGTACTCGAGATATAATTATCTTTATCGTATTCTTATAGTTTCTTTCAGATTTTATGTCTTTGAATTCAAACTTTTCAATTTCTACCAAATGTTTAAGCTGCCATTTACAAAACATATGTCTGATTAAAGATATTTTTGACCGGATCACTGTGTTTTTAATACAATCCTGTTTATACCTCAAGACTTGCTTGCATATTGGACACGTATTGCCAAATAGCAAGTATTATAATACAACAGTATTGCCAACAGTAACTCATTCTTTATAATCAAACAATACTCTACTTTAGAACTTAAATAAAATTATTTTTTTGTGGAGGCACAGGAGGGAGAGAATGATTTGATAATGGAACCAACCAACTTGTCAGGAATAACCTACCAATATCATAACATATACGCTTGGAGACTGCAGAGACGCTATTGGTTCTTCTCCACCCAGTCGCAACTGAAATTATGGTGCTTCCCGCGATATTTCGGAATCCCCAGACAATTACAACAACTACATGGCCTCAAAGTCACCAAAGTCACAAAGTGGTGTGTCTTATGAGAAACCATGTAGTGAACTAAGAGGGAACCTAGAATATAAATACATTTACATATAGATAAACACCCAGACCCAGACAGGAGATACGCTCACCTTCTCCCTCCCGATAGCCAGCCGTAGCGGGTGAGGGGACCTGCTGCGGCTATTAGGGCTATGTGAGGGGAAATGGTCGCGTGTACTGGACCATTTCCTACAGGCTGAGTGCAATCCGCCGGGCCTCGCGGGTAATGCCAATGGAAGTACCGTGAGCTCCATCTATGGCGGATGAAGTACACCTGGAGGTTTTTAGGATCACCGTTTCTGTTGAGTTTCTTGCCACTTGTTCTCAACAGATCGATTTTCTGAAGTGGTGGTAGATTCAGTTTTTGTAAATAATTTGACTTATTTCAAGTATATTTATTTAGCTACGCAATAAAGAATTTTTGACTTTGACTTTAACTTATCTACCCTTTTCACTTAACATCATGCCGGAATGCGACTAGGTCAATTGTTATATGATATCTAACACCCCGGTAGGTGTAAAATAAACATCCCGTGAAAAAGATAAAACGATTATTACAGCCTTTCTCCGCTAGATAAACTTACTATTTAATAATAATTAGGCCCGTGTATGCCTTAAAAAAACCGGCGCAAGCCGAGATGAGAAATCTTAAAAAAATAATAATAATAAACACTTTATTGTACACCAACATGGTTACAGAGGAAAAAAATTACATTAAATTATGACATTAAAATACATTTGTACAAAGGCGACCTTATCGCTCAAGAGCGATTTCTGCCAGGTAACCTAGAAGTTAAAGGAAATTGAGGTGGATGGGAGCACAGCTTGTAAAAATAAATAAATAAACTAAATACTAATAATTACATAAATACATAATGAACATAAATACCATATATACATATATATTAAATATTGTAATACATATATGAATAGTTAAGATTAACAGTTTTTCGCCTGGTAGTGTCGTCTAATCATTCGTTTAAAAATCCGTGGTGTGCGAGCTAAACGGATTTCAATCGGCAACTCATTCCAAAGTGACACCGCACGAATAAAAAATGACTTATTTAAAAATGTGGAGGTATGCAATGGCGTCGCAAGGAATAAATTGGATGAAGAGCGCAAGTTACGATCGTGATTGGTAAACCGATACGTAAAGCGGTCTTTTAGATACACTGGTATCGCTTTGTCGTACAGAATACGGTAGACTAGTGAAAGTATTTATTCATATATTTTTATATATCCTTATTTAGTTGTTAATATAATCACCTGTAAATATTACTAAGTATTAGTTTCTCAAGCCACAGATACCTTAAGCCTAGTTTTAGAATCCCTGGCAATTTCGTGCACAATATATGAATACTTGAACTTTTTTTACATCTTATATTTGAATTTTTGTGTATTTCTTGTGTACAAATATGAAATTGTTTATTTTCAATAAAGATTATTTATTATATTATTATTATCTATAAAATGGTACATAGTTTAACTTTAAAAAAATATATTTGTTTGATTTGCAATGTTTCATCTGAACTGAGATATATAAATTTCTGTTAAGTTTTATCTCGGGTGATAAAAAGCTGCAAAGCATTAACAAGATGGAGCTATGATAGCATATAACGGAAAAAATATAGCATATAATTTCAATGGCTAGCAGCCAGAAGCCGGTAGCTCAGTTGGTAGAGTGCCCGCCCGGAATGCGGGAGATCTGGGTTTGATTTTATTTAGTATGTTTATGTAAAAAATGGTATCAAAAGACATGTTTCCATTTCTTTGTACCTGGGGTTAGAACGTGACGACAACGGTACTATGAAGAGAATATACGTACAAACAAAGATAGATCACTTAATTTTAGATAGACATCAAAAGCACAAGATTTATTAAAAATTGCTTCTACCTACATAGCCATTCCATTCCTCCTAACTTCAAATGACAGATTTATACCAAATGCCGAGGCAGATGACACGACAATAACAGTTTTAACAGAAATGAAACTATCAAAAATGGCGAAATGTAAGACGACCTAGCATGGCGGCTCCCATTTACATTAAACGATTACATTTTTGTGTGCCATTCATTAAGTTTATTGTAATTTTTGGATAATTTTATCGAGAACAGCGTAATTTTAGCTACACTGTGATCAAGGGTTAATCTTATATTCCAATTTTGAAACATGACCTTTGTCTTTCTCTAGAACTATAACGCAAAAAAGCCTGCCACATCAGCACATATTCAAAATATGCTCATCACTTGTTTCTCTTTTACTAATTCCAGAAAATAAGTCATAAACAACGCTGTATAAAGTATCTGATAATAGGCCTGGCTTATAACGGGTGCGTTCAATGCTGTTCTCATAAAAGATATTACGATATTAAGATGATTTATTACTCGGCAATGTATCAGGGCACCTCGAGCAAACATACCACAGATCATGTTAAGCTCGGCAAGGCGATTACTGACTAATAACTTAATATTATACAGAACCCTGTTTTGTAATATTGCTGTTGTATCTGCTAGTTTTATCTTTGGAAATGTTAGGAGATTGTAAAGTTGGAGTCGTTGTAGAAAGTTAATCTAATATCCATAAGTTATAGGTGCTACTGTTTCTTAAGGCGTTTAACCTAATACTTGGTGGTAGAACTTATTTTAAGCCCAGCTAGCCTGATAACGTCTTTTCTTAGACACCATTGCTATAAGATGTAGTTAGCTGTGTCATCTTGTTAATACAGGGTGTCCCGTTTACCCTATATATATATCTCCGAGGTATTCTAGTACCCATAAGGATAATAGAAAAAATATAAAAAAAGAAAAATTAAAATTTTCGAAATTCGAAATTTGTTGCTGACATACAAAAATTGAAAAAAATTTGAATTTTTCTTTTTTTATATTTTTTCTGTAATACTTAGGGGTAATAGAATACCTCCGAGAAGGTATTATATAGGGTAAGTGGAACACCCTGTATAATAAATATTATTCGAAAAAAATATGTTTTTCCAACGTAAGATTTCAACACGTTATGTTATGTTTTTGCTTGGTGGTAGGATCCCTTCTGGGTCCGCCTGGCTAGCGACCACCCTTTATATAAAGTCTGCCGCCAAATGTTACCGCTCCGGCGGTAATGTGTTCCGGCAATATTGTATAAAGAGCCAGTTCCTTCCTAAACCCGTGTGCTTTCATCTTCGACCTCATCGTCACTTACCATCATGTGAGATTGAGGTCAAACGCGGGTTTAGTCACTTATAAAAAAAAAAAAAAGACTGAATAGTAAACATCTATAAAACTTTTTTTGAAACGGTGCGTCAAAGTTCTATCAAATCGACTGGGTTTTGGTTATTTTAATGTTGTGGAAACCTTAGAGATTGGCGTGTCACGCCCTCTTAGGATGTTACACCCTCACATCAATCGATCGACTGTCGATCTACGGATGAATCGAACAGTCTACAGTCTTTTTTATTCCATTCTTGTTCAAATACTCTGGTCCCAGTTTGTCATGTTCGTATTGTGCATCCATAGCTCATTGCACCTACTATGTAAGCAATTTGGTTGTGGCATGACATTGGCTCTCACAATTAGCTGTCTTGTGTTTGTTTTTTTTCATGTCACGGTCAATATGTACTGTACATATTTGTATTAATTTGATAATTCTGACTGAAAAAGAGTGCCAAGAGTATTTTTTCCGTTTTTTTTGTCTCTTGCTCTACTGTAATATCTTATTTAACAACTATCAACAACTAGTTAAAGCCGAAGTATGTGATGACTGACTTCATCAAGTGTTTTGTGAAATTCCTAAGATGAATATTTTTTTTTTTTGTTTTTTTTTTTTTTACTTCGATCGATAGTTTTTACTATGCCAAAAAATCCGGTCGACGTCGATCGACGTCAATCGATTGTTGTGGTAAAAACCTTATACATCTTTATTTTCAATCAGATAACATGAAAGACAAAGCCTTCTTTGAACTCTTTACTTCACTAACGAAATTGCCTGAACAGAACAAGTATGGAGCCGAAATATTCTCTCGTCTCTGTCCATCAATTCTGGTCTCGTAAATTTTTCAGGAGCTAGCTAAGATTCTTAAAACATTCCTACAACAACTTACGAAAATGAGGCAAATACATAAATACATAACTTCAGGCCTGTATCCCTTATAGGGCAGGCAGAACGCCAGATGTTATAAAATGATCTGATGTCACCTTTGACTAATTTGGAGGCATTATAATGGTGGAGAGAGACTATTGTAGTGATAGGGGGTCAGCCTACCGCTCACAAAAAAACTCCAATAAAACCTTTGCCCCTTAGCTGACTTTTACAGTATGGCCGAGAAGAGAAACAGCTGTCACATTCTATGTTTTTCCTTTGCTCCCATTTCAGCATGGAATGGAATTTGTGTTGATGCAAATAATAAACATATATTTGCTGACCATTAGATCAGAAAATATAAAGCATGAACGCCCAACCCCGAGGAAGTTTGAAAATGTTCAAATCGTTTTCCTAGCCTAGCTGTGAATCAGCCCAGGACCACGCTAGGATTAACAATAATACTAGCGTGGACTTTTTTATTCTCATAGTTTAATTAAAATTATCAACTCACTAAAAATGTCTTATGCGTATTGTCCTACCTAGCATTGAAAGTGTACTAAATATATTAAATATTAACTTATAAAAACGAAATTTTGAAAACGTCTGACGAAACATAACTGACCGTTATCATGAAAACAATGTTATTTACAAAATGGCTGCGATATCGATGTTATTATTTATTATGTGTTACAAGCTAAGTCTCTAATAAGATCACGACAGATATATCAGAATATCGTTTAGAGAATATCGTTTTGAATTTAAAACTTAAACTTTCACTCCTAAAATACTTTTAATTATAAATTAATTTTGTAAATTCATAGATTTTCTTAACACATTTGCTATTTTGGTCACTCTAGTGCATATTGTGCTCTTTTTAAAAATAAATAAAATAATGGCATCTATTCTATTTCAGTGTACCAATATGCCTATTGATAAAGAGTCAATCACAATAAATAAATAAAATCTTCTAGTGAATTGAACAAACTCAATGAGAAAACGGTCAAGATTGGAATGGTAATTCAAAACCTATCTCCGCGTAATTTGTTTCAACTTAAGTGCAGACTGAACTACATATACATTAGATACAGCTTCCAATATGACTTCGCATAAAGAAAAAGTACAGCAATAGTGAATCCCGTTAGAGAGGAGCAAGTAACTGTTCCGTTCCGGTTCCGCTGCGCCCGCGCGCGCCCGGTGCATTCTCACTGGCGTTGGCGCAGAATAGATCGCTAGATGAAGATGATATTTTAAAAGGTGACGGCCTCGAATAGAGCTATTTTGATGTTGTACTGGTTGTGCACGCCAAGTTATAAAAATATTTCCAAGATCAATAATGATGACGTAGCTGCGTATTTTGGTTATTAAATTTTACTTTTTAAATTTTATAATAGTTTGTTTAAATACTTTACAGTTTTTCTACTGTGAAAGAAGTATCAGTGAGTCTAAACAGTCATGTGAGTCAAAATCATGGTACCTTAAACATAATAAATACATTTTGTCCAGTTTTTTATTGCTTTTAAAGATATTTTTACAACACTGGTTGGTTTCTTGTGTGATGAAAAAAGATATTAGAAGCCATGTTATGGAGCTGTAATTATATATCCGATATCTATTATTTCACACCCACACTATTATCATATTTTAACCAAACTATCTAAGTAGTCTTGAAGAAATTGATTTAGAAATGCTTTTGAAACTAACTTCATGTTCAAATCATTTATCAATTATATTCAACTTGACAAAAATATATTAACTTGACGTATTAACAAAGCCGCGGCCATATCTACGTCTCAAACATATTTGCATACAACTTAAAGCCTGTATATTGTCATGAATATATCACACTCGTTAAGATAAGTCATGCATTTGCACTCCAATTCGATCATATTCGTTCGAAATAGGTCAATACCAGTCACAACTTTCGAGATACAAGATAGATTTATGTTCTTGGTATTGTTTTCTCACGTCGCCTGTCGATATTTCGAGTTCTCAGTATAAATCTGTTCTATTCCAGCCTTCACTGGTTTTAGATTGTATTCCTTATGATTATTTACAATGCTATTACATAAACGCAAAAGTAATAAGTCAATAATCAATAATCAATAAATTTATTTATTTTCCAGAAAGAGATATACAAAGATCATTTCGAAGACTCTGACTCCTAAACTAGAATACTCTGTGTCTTAGGAGTCAGGAATAAATATAAAAAAATTAAAAAAATTAAAAAAAATTTGGGCATACCAGTTAGATGACCTCCGTAGCGCACTCGCCTAAGTAGTAAATCGTGAGGTCGCGAGTTCGATCCCCGCACTGGGTGTTTATAGTCTGGCTAATGAAAGTAGACTGGAAAAAAATAGCATCATGGTAACCCCGACAATAGTAGGAAATACATGGATTAAACAAACATGACACTTAATTTTTTTTATAATAGTAACGTAAAAAATGATAATATTGGTAGATACTGTTCTATTTTTTGATTATTAAAATGATAGGCAACTAGTATTAATTAGGTTTAAAAATAAAACAACAAAATACAATAATTATTTTTATCCATTGTAATCAACATCTGAATCCAGCAATTCTATATGGAATGAATCGTCAGAGTCACTGGTATCGCTGTTTCCTACATTGATTATGAAACTATCGAAGTTTTCTTTTTTTTTTATTCATTTTCGAGTACAAAAATTCCAAATTCCCAATTACCAATCCCACCAATAGCCGTTCGATTGACAACAGTGACACCAGAAAAACGACCTAGTACTGCCATATAAAAAGTTTGCAAAAATCCCCAGTGTCTACTTCCGTTAGCCAGACTCTAATCTATATTCTAGGTTTCGGGGGTTTCTTTATGGGTATGATAATATATTTCTTCCTGATCCGCGTCTTCTAACAACACTACCAGTCTCCTGGTAGTGAGCGCAAACATTTTGGATAGCTGGCCGCGATACACCTAGGCGTAGAGCTACTGGTCTTCGAGATTTTCCCTCTTGCAGCAATACTAGTGCTCTAAAAGCTATTTTTATGCTCATATGGTGCCAAATACGTAGCATTGTAACGAGTTCTAATGATAGAACTCAAAAAAGTAGTGAAACAAATCGAGAAACGATAGTCTAAACACAGGTGAATAAGAAATTGTGAATAGGGTAATTTTAACTTGATTTGTTTATGTGAAACTTTGTTCAGAATATTTTTTAGAATACATAAATATATCAATTTTATGAAAAGACACTTAAAGTAGCTTAAAATTAAGTTTATAGTGCCATACAATCGTTTTTTGTGAAAAAAAACAAGGTGGCCCCTTTTTTTTTTTTTTTCGAGCCACAGAAGACTACTACTCAGAACACCCGTAGGCCTATTGACCGTACAAGTGATCAAAGAGGAGAGGAGGAGAATACTCAGAAGTACGAAGGGGCACTTGCCAGGGGGATTAGACCCCGGCCAGATGACACCAACAGTGTGAGACTTTTACTCACTAAACTCCCCCTGTATGGTCTTTTGTCTTTCTACCGACAATCGACCGAAGAACTGAGCGACAGCCAGTTGGGAAAAAGGCTGCGCGTGTAGATATAGGAAGCACTTCGTGCTGAATCGACTACAGTAACCAGCTAGGGGCTGGCAGATAGGAGGTTATCCAGATCTCGAGAGAGCTGGTTAGGAGGATCAGAAAGAACATCCTTAGGTCTGCGGATAGAGCGCTTAAATGACTTGGGATTGAGTTTGTAGGAGACAGTGTTTCGCACCAGCCCGTTCGGGTGGGTTTCGCAGCGTTTGTGGTGAGATAGGGACAGGGCCTTAAGGGTCTGTTGGATGGTGGGAAGTTTGAGATCCCTGTGTAAATCCGCGTTGCGAACGTAGTACGGCGTTAGTGGCTCTACGACAGAAGTTGTTTTGAATTATTTGGAGTTTATCGATTAACCGAGGTTTGGCGTGGGCGAATACGGGCGCGGCGTAAGTCATGACTGGCCTAATGCAGACCTTATATAACGTGCATTTGTTCCGTAGTGACATTTTGCTTAGACGACCTATCATGCTGTTGAGTCGGCCGAGATAGAATTTGGCTAGTTTGGTTACCCTGTTGATGTGGGGTTCGAAAGAGAGCGTTTTGTCAAGAGTGACACCGAGATATTTGACCGTGTTTTGCCACGGTATAGGGACTCCACGCATGCGGACGCACGGGGCGTGGTCGTCTAAGCGTTTGCGTTTGCGTATGAAGCAGATCGCCGAGCTTTTGTCGGGATTTACTTCAATGCGCCACTTAGAGAACCAGGCGCTGAGGTTGTAAGGTGGCCCCTATTTTGTTTTGAGTAGTATATACGTCGTCTGGTATAGATCGTTCCAATTGTACCCTTGTTACAAGGCGTGTCGCACAAGGTGTTGTATCTCATAACACAAGCTTTGCTTAGTTTGGACCCATGTAGTTGGTTGGTATTATTCTTGTTTAGAGATTTTATTTTTATACTCACAGTTTCATTTTAAAAAAAGCTCATATTCTAACATTCTGACAACCGGCTGGTGTAGTGGTAACATACATTGCCTTCTATGCCAGAAGTCCTGGGCTCGAATCCCGGTGGCGGCGGATGTCGGTGTGATGAACACAGATATTAGTCGTCAAGTCATGGATGTTTATATGTTTATTTAAGTTTATTCTAAGAAAAATGTGTATTTATTCAATATGTATGTTTATATATTTCAGTTATCTAGTATCCATAACACAAGTTCTTTAAGAAACTTAATTTGGGCTAGATAATGTTGTGTAAGTGTCAGAAATATATATTTATATATTTACAGATCACAAATATAAATATTAAATAAAATTACCGCAAAATAAATAAAACTAACTATTAATCACAGATTTTCCAAAGTTTCAAGATTGATTTTTGCTGCTATCTCAAGTTGAAATGTCTGGACGATAGGATGAAATTAGGTAAAAAGAAGATTTTGTATTTTTATTTGTGTTTTTAAGTATTAGACTTTTATCCTTACTTTGACCCAGAATCGGGTGTTATAGACTGGTTGAACAAACCCTACGTAAGTACCACTGCTACTGCAGGCCGACTTAGCGGTCATTCGATTTATGCCCTAAAACCTATGTAGTTAACTTTCTCTTACCATTTGGAGTAAAGTGTATGTTTTCGATATGATTTAGTAGTGGAAAGGTGTAGGTATATCGAAGCTCCCTTTTAAACTAATTTTAAGGTGTCATAAGCTCCGTGGCGGATTTGGTTAACAATCAAAATAATTGGCACTATTTTCATAATAAATATTCATATAACTGTTAGTTCTTTTACGCTTTTAAAGAAAGTGAAACTTCGGGTAAGTCGTTATAAAATATCATTATAAATATCGGTGTGCTTTTTAAGTTTGCCAATGCTTAACTTACTTATCATCCATCATCATCCACAGCCTGTAGACGTCCACTGATGGACATAGGCCTCCCCCAAGGTCTTCCACGTCACTCGGTCCCGCGCCGCCCTCATCCAGTGTTTACCGGCGACTTTGACCAGGTCGTCGGTCCATCGTGCGGGGGGCCTGCCTAAGCTGCTTTTAACTTGCTTATAACCTACTTATATGATGCATATATAGCCCGGAAGTTATGCTAAGCATTTTTATGTTTTAAGGGGCAAGTGATAGAATGGATTACTTGATATTTGATGACATCTCCCCACTAATAGTCGAGATTCTCATTACACTGGCTATCCAAACCCCTTCCATATGTCAGCTATTTTTGATAAAGTTTGGTAAACTATAACGTTCAAAAATAAAACAGTCCATGTAAGTACCTGATGCTGCAAGGCGATAAATACGTGAGATACCTACTAACTGACATGAGGATCCACTGCCATTGTGAAAAAACGATGGTTGAGGGCTCCTGAGCCAAGATATTCTTCATTGTAATCATCTGAAATTGAGTTTATTCGTAGCTTTAGTCATCCATAAAAATGCAGTGCAAAACACTCGAGGAAAACCAACAGACATAGTGTCATTTGGTAAGCTTTTGAATTCAAATTGACAGCTAACACGACAGTATAAAACATTGCTCGAGTTTCGACGCAGGTCAAATATAACGTTTCACTGCGTCGGCGCGGGCGCAAGACAGCCGGGCGCCCGTCGCGATACGATTTATACACCTGTCTCAGATCTGTGACACCTCTGAGACATGGAATAGACTAAGATTGGATTTTGTTTATTTAATTTAGACTTCCCATGTCTCATGGCTTTGGATTTTTGGTTTTTTTTTGGATTAAATATGTTCATCAATTGATAACACGATTTGAACTTGAAAGTATTCTTATAGTCAGATTTTTCTTGTAATTTACGTGGATCAAACTTCGTATTAATATTCGTGAAGTTTTATTGATCATTTCGTCCCTTTATTGGTAAAACCGATTATCTACACTTTTTTTCAAAAATGAGTTATTTACACCAAGCTACTCAACTTTTTGAGCTCTATCTACAGATAAAACCGATTTTCCGATGCGATGCATAGTTTCCGAGATAGATACGCAAAAAACCAATTATAATACAAGCTTTTAGGTAACATCTGCGTTAAATAACAGCTAAACTCTTATACCTGTACGATATTTTTGTAGCCTTGCAATCAAAAACACAGTCCGTTTCATATCTTATTTTAGTTGCAATTTGCTTACACTCTGAACATACTGTAGCATTGTTTTAATACAAATTAAAATACTTTAAATGGTTCTGGTTTTGCTGAATTATTGGAAAGTACTTAGAAACTTACATTAAAAAGAAAGTAAGTAGTTCTACTTGCTTTTAACAGAACATACTCCTTCGCACTTGTGCAGATTTTAATTCAATTAAAAGAGATTAACGCAGCTTTATTTGTTTTTCCACAACATCAGAAATCGTATCGTTTAGAACACAAATTCTTAGAGTCAGGTCACAGTTACATGGAAGCTGACTCAATGCACAGTGCGATTGAGTCTGCCAAGAAAAATGTTGATCTTTTTTGTATGACTGAATGGATTAACATTTTCAAACGTGCTAGATCAAAAAAAAAATACAGGAAAGACACAAAGACAATAACAAAAAATTGTTATCAAGTCAAGGAATTTAAATACAATGAGTTTAAAGACTTGAAAAAATTGGCTAATACAATAATTTTGAATAGAACCAAAAACACAGATGGGCAGCAAGTGAAATGGTTAAAAATAAAACGGATGAAGTACATAAAAGGAGACAAAAAAATATACTATAACTATGACATGTCAAATTCATTTATGGCAATGGATGTAACTGTTTCAGACACACAAAATAAGATTAATATAAATTCAGCTTCGACATCTTCAGCAAATGTACACCACAGCTATGCAACAAGAAAAAAAGCAAAGCGATTGGCAGCAGAACAGGTAATTAAACTACCAACTACCTCGGAACTCCAGTTCCCACCGCTAGAACAATTGTATGATGGACCCCTTCCAATAACTGAAGCGAAGAAAAAGGATAAATATATCTAAATCTCATAAATCTTTGTGAGAAGGGGGTTATACCAGAGGAGTGCCATGGATGGTACAGAAGTTTACTCGCAGATAGGGATCGCATTGAACGCGTCCCTGATGTGACCGCCTCTGAAGGGTCACAATCAGCTGAGTCATCTGTGGACTCATCAGCTGATGAATGATTAGTTTTTCTTTTTTAATTTTTTCATTAGTTTTTCTATCTAAGTATACTAAACAATTTGTTAAACCATGAATTAATTTCATGGTTTCACAAATTGTTTTGTGTAAGTAATTGAAAATCTAAATTAATTCATTTTTTCACAAAGTTTTGTATTCTTAGATAAAAATAAAAAGTTCCTAATAAAGTTAATTATTTCCTAATATAATTATCATTCGTATTATTTTCCTACTTTATTCAGTTGTTACTTTCATGTAAATAATGTTTTTTTGGTATTTTTGTAATTATAAAAATACACCACTCTTGCTGTAGTTCATTGTATGAACATTTCACATATCACAATACATAATTTTACTCAAGCAAAACCAATTATATTTTTTTAAATTTCATTTTGTAGTATGTTTCAGAGTGTTATTTTTACAGTTGTTTTTGGTACCTTATTACTTTCTTCGAAATATTACGGCGAAGCTATTAGATAAGCTCCAAGTGATTTAATTAATGATATAAATGCTTATGTCGTTATTCAGTAAAAACCAACTAAATGACCTCCCTGAAGAAGTGTTTGGCGTTTTTTCAAGCATTATCAATGAAATACTTCTATTTTTATGATTTACAAACATACTTTATTAATTTATTCATTATAATTACATGATTGCAGGTAAGGTATATGTAGTTTAGTTACATAATTATTCTGTCAAACTTTCAAATCATTATTGCCACAAGTTTAGTTTTCGGTAGATAATCGGTTTTACCAATAAAGGGACGATTTGGACCTTTTTAATTGCCTTAAAAATAAGTCCAACTGTCTTTTTGAAAATCGAATTAAATTAAAATTACTTAAAAATATATTTCACAGCTACTCAAATTACTTTCCAATCCAAAATCTTGGTATTTATAAAATGCATGTTCCAACAAATTGATTAACGAGAAACACCAATTCCAGATTAAATGCCGAATAAAAATTCCATCGCTCAATTATAGTACGTGTGTTAATTGACAAGTTGTATCTCTCTTCGGGCAAGCGATTTACGATGGTTAATTTTATAATTTTATTAGCTTTTCCCGCGGTTTTACCCGCGCGATAATAAGTTAAGATATAAAGAAAGTAAACTGTTCGCAGTTTTTCAGCTCGTTAATTTCTGTGCCCATCTTGCACGAAAGATAATTTCATGACAAATAAGTAAAAAAACTACTGTCAAATAAGAGAAAAAAAATCCAAACGTCAAATATAATTAAAAGAATTTTTCAATAAACATTACTCAGCTCAACACCTTCATATCGAAAATGTTATTCAAGACCCGAAAAAGGGACAACTAATTATTATAATTTTAACTTGGTAAGTATTAGTACGATATTATGACACCATACGAAATATTGTTCCTTAAAATTAAGTTTGAGAGGGTGACTAACTAATAGCACTTTAATAAAAAATGTTTTAAGATTAATTTTAAAAACATGACATTTAAAATGTTTCCAACATCCAAGTTGATATTACAAACGCAAGAGTCTGAAAGTTGTTTGAAATAATGCAATGGGTCATTCTGATATGCCTTCATGGATCGCATATGGAAGAAGGCCGAAAAATAAAACGAATTATTTATCTTGATTTTTTTTATAATCAAGACATCATCGAGCGACGCCGCATAAAACAGTTTGTGAGTTCTTAAAAACATGGTTGATGGATCTGAATGTCCCCACTAGAGAGAGACTCTCAAATGTATGACAGGAGAATCTCTGGAATAAAAACACTTTGATACAAATTGCGGCATATACTCTTGCGCTGAATAAAAGTAGAGGTGATTGCGCAAATAATAGTTCTCTCAGGGGGAACTACAGGGACGAATGACTACAGACTAACGTGGAGGGGATATGCGCAAATATGCCCTCCACGTTTCAGTCAGCTCTAAAGTTATGTGCCGCAATCTATAATCCTCCAGGATCTAGGTTCCCCCGAGTGAGGCCACAAGCAAAGTCTAGTCGGTTATTAATTTCTTCTAATAAAAAGTGCTACTATTTAAACTATTAAACTAATTAGTTCAACTAGTGTACGAGTCGGAGCGACTAACTTCCACTTTAGTCCAATTACTTGTACAATTACAAAGTACATTTTTACAATTATAAAAGAAATATGCCAATGGATGTAGCCGTCATATAAGGGCTTGTTTATGACAAATTAACAGTCCTTTCCTTTTAAAGTACTTTAAGAGCTGTGTAGTGGTCTTTCGAATAAAGGTGGATAATACTTTTATCGTTAATTAACCGAAAGAAAGTATAGTATGTCTCGTGAAAAGTTTTCGTAATTACAAACACTTATAAGCGATAAAAAATATATGTATAGGATCCCATTAAACAATGCTTGGTAGGTTAAGAAGGGATTGTTTGTTTGAATGAACAAGCTAATCTCGGAAACGATCCGTCGGATTTGAAGGAATATTTGCATTTGATAGCCCAGCGCTTGGGCAAGGCTATATTATGTCAATTTATCATTATACTGGCTGTTGCGCGCGGTTATACCTGCGCAATTTTGATTCCCGCTAGAACTTCGGGTTTGAAAGTAGCCTATGTGCTATTCCAGATTGTACTCTATTACTATGCTAAATTTCATTAAAATCCGTTGAGCCGTTTTGCCGTGATTGAGGAACAAACATCCATACATCCAAACATTGACATTTATATATTAGTAATAAACGACAAATAATTAAGGATTCAAAAATTATTCAGATTCGGAATAATAAAACGAAGCAACATTCAGATACTCATAAATACGTGTAGGTAACCTATATTGCAATATGGCTTTAAAGAGGGCTTCCACTTATTGAAAAATAATGATATTACGCACGAACAGCCTTAAAGAACATTGTAAAATAATTTACTCGTACACAATAAGGGTTGGTAGCTCTACAAACCTATCTGACCCATTAAATATAATGAAAATGTTGTATAGAGAGGGATATTCCATCCCAAGTTGCGATTGAAAATTGCCTTTTTTGTTAAAACTTAATTACTTCTACCGAAAATGTAACCTGTGCGCAATATTGTCAACAAGATATAGGGGAGTTGGCTGCAGAAATCTCGAAAATCTCTGGACATAATCGCTAATAACGTTCCAAACTAAATATTCAGGAGGCCAAAATTTTTATTTTCAAGTTTCAAAAAAGTCCTAAATTTCTGCGAAGTTACTCAAGTCGACATGGCCAACAAATCAAATTGAATGAAAAAAACATGAACCCCTTCTACAGATAAGAATACTAATTGGCATGGAGAGAAGAAAGAGAATTGGAAATGACATAAGAATTTATTAAAGACTGGCCATTTATCTACAGGGTGGAATTTTTGAATGCCCCCTGGAGGGAAAGTACTCTAAATAATAGAGATAGCAAATTTTACCCCAAAGAAACATTCCTTTATTTTGGAAAAGAAATAAAATTGCATTCAAAGATTTTCGAAAATTCGCTCACTTCACCCGGGAATTGAACCGACTAAAATCAGTAAAAATGAAACCTGTATATTGCATCGATCGCTAGGGTCAATCACAAGAATGAAATCTCTCTAAAATACTACTTAGGTTAATTTAATGAAAGAAAAACCATGAAATCTTCATTTTTAGATTTTAGTCAGTTCGAAATCTGGGTGAAGCAAGCAAATTTTCGAAAAATATTTGAATGTAGTTTTATTTCTTTTTCAAAATAAAGGAATGTTTTTGTGGAGTAAGCTATAGATCCCTATTATTTAGAGTACTTTCCCTCCAGGGGGCATTCAAAAATTCCACCCTGTATACTAATTCAAAGTAAAACGAACTCCTATAGGTAAGTTCAGAAAGAAAGAAAGAAAGAAGAAAGAAATCATTTATTTGCTGAATATGGTCGGTATTTACATGGTAAGTTAACATTATAGTGCAGCATACTCAACCGTGCAACGGTGTGCAAATTTTTCTATGTCCTAAATCAATTACATAATACCTACCTATCAACATTAATATTGAAAAAAGAAAAACATAAATATCATTCAAAATTTTAAATTATAAGGTCATAACAAACATAACAAATATAAAAAATTATTCAGTAATTATACACGATAATGCTTCTCGCAATACGCAAATCAAGATCAAAATAATCGTTATTTCTTAAATTGGATGATACTTAAATACACTTTTGACTTTTTAATTAAGATATAAAACACATTGAAAAACACGAATAATTTACTACTACTTTAGTAGGTCGATCTGTTGAGAAAAAGTCAACTCAATCAACTCAAGAAATATCAATTAAATGGTTTCAGATGATGATTTGGAATTTATCTGTTTTTTTCAGACAGCCTCAAATATTGTTTTCCTAAAGCGCAGAGTAAGACGTCCTTATTGCAAACTAAAGAAGAGAAACATGTGAGCCTCGTTGTGAGCCAAGATTTTAACTAACATCTCTTTTCCCTTTCATGAAAGAAAAAGAGACAGCATACCAATAAAACAAAAAGGCGTGTCTTTATTTATGTGTTCTATCCGCTTCCAATAATCACTCATTACCTCGGCAAATACGAGGACAAGAGGCAAACAAGCTGATTCTGTAAATTATTCGTAGATATATCGAGCTCTGAGCAGCATTAGGTGGCCTCATAAATATAAACGCTCATTACGGAACCCGTAACGAGCAAGTGGTCTGCCTAGGTTGCAGTACTTGTAAGATATATTTGAGTGGGTGTATGTTACACCGGATAGGTGCCCCTTAAAAGTTTTTTTATTTGCTAAACTATTAACGGTAATTTGAGGCATTTTCGAATGGATTAAATAACTTATAAACGAATACCTGGCGTTGGGTCTCACCGTATGCTACACTGGCAGATTGTAAGTTGTTGGTAAAAGAGGTATCATTTAATCAGTTATTTTCAAATTAAAAGTTTTAGTTAATGCTGGACTGGAAGCGAAAGACAAAAACATAGAATATACCAGCTGCTTCTCTTCTCTGGCATACTGTAAAAATCAGTTAAGGGACAGAGGTTTATATGACGTTTTTGTGGGCGATAGGCTTACCCTCTGTCACTGCAATAGTCTCTCCATCATTATAATTCCTCCAAATTTTGTTCTGCCTCATTCATAAAGGATACAGCTGTGAAGTTATGTGTACGAGTATTTAAAAAAAAATTGGCAATACTATAAACCAAATTAAATACTTTTAAACGATTAAATTCGGTATAAAATGTTTTATACTCAATTACTAGGTCTTAGAAAATATAACATGTGCGCTTAGATCTATTTCGCAACAGATTAATGTGTAATGCGTCGATAAAAATAGGTTTTTGTTTTTGGTTCTGTATTTTATAGTTAGTATAGTTAGCTTTTTTATGAGTTCGTAATAAGAATGACAGGAAAGACAAAAACGTTCAAAAACACTGTGCGGTGTGATAGAAACTCATTTAGGTATGTAATCTGTTTTGAGATTTATAGGTATAGGACATGTAATTAATACTTAGGCATTTATAAGTTTGTAATATAAGAAAAGCTAAATTATCCAACAAACTAATACTAGTAGGAGTAAATGATTTTAATTAAATTTTATTATTTCCCTTTCTTATTTGCTCGGTTTCATTAGAGATATCAGTTTTAAATACGGGGAGTTCCAAAAATGACACTTTGCCGTGACACTGGAGTAGATGGCCTAAAACCGAATAAAAATAAAACTTGCGTAAACAAATATTTGTTGCAACTGTAGGCAAACAAATATAAACAAGTGGAAATTTCTTTAAAAAATCACAAATGTGGCAATATCTCGAAACCAGATAACTTTAACTAAACCAATGTTGATGTTATCTGATAGGCCTAAGTATCTACCTTCAGTGGCTAATGCTTAGTGGTTAATGCGTAGTTTTTGGTACACCCTATATATTTTATACTCAGGCCAAAGTCAACGTCGCGTCAGGAGATTATAAAATACTGTTGGAACAATATACAGGACTGGTGACAAATTTTAGATACTGAAGAAGAGCAGTCTGTACTCGATTCTGGTCACAATTATGTCATAAAAGTAGGTACTTAATTTTTCACTAGAATTCCCTATAAATAAATAAAGTTTTCTTACTACTTAATTTACTTACCCCTGAGTCACTCGCGGCACGTGACCTAGCACGTCTATCGCTGCCAACGCTAGTGTAACAATGCGTTGCGTAATCAATCTTTCGGTTAAGTTTAGTCAGTACCTATATAATTAATATATATTTTATTATAGTTTCTCTTAATGTATGATCTCAAACTAAGTGTGTAATTTCAGAAAGTGACCCACCAGTCACCCTGTGTAACCGTCGCTATTATATTTGATCAATCTCTGTGTAGAGCATGGGCACTAATCAGTTTTTCTCCATGTTTGGTCGACTATGAAATAGCTTTACCACCTCTGCATAAGGCATCGTAAAAGGTGACTTATTAGAAGCTGGATGAGTTCAGAATCACGTTGACTAAATTTTAAATAATTTATCATATTATAATATCTTGACTTCCCGGGTTTTAGGAGTTACCTGCACCGTAAACGTGTGGGTTAGATTTTCGTTGCATTTGCTATAATTAGGCTCAATTCCGTATAATTAATTGATTAATTTTCCTTGCTGAAGTATGACGTTTAAATCAGGTTTAAAAAAATATAAAAGTAACTAGCTTTATCCCGCAACTTCGTATGCGCTTAACTACGTTTCTCGTGGAAATGCCAGAAACTATACAACCAGACACCCACTGAAAGAACCTTTATACCAAGTATCACACCCATGCACTCAAGGAATAAGTTTTTTTCATAAAAACTAAAAATTATATATTTCCCGTGCCCGTGGGAATTTTGGGAATTTTTTTCGTAGCACAACCAGTCACTCTTTGAAGAACCTTCATGCCAAGTATCACATCCGTACACTCAAGGAATAAGATTTTTCATACAAACTAAAAATTCCAACCCCTTCCCGTGGGAATTTCGGGAATTCCTTCTGTATAGTTTTCTTAGAGTTTTTGTAGATGTTGGAGCTTGAGTTAAACGCCACAGATAGTTAGATTGAGTTTATTGTTTTAAGTTACAGTTAAGTTAAGAAGGATGCTCGTCTACCCTGTGGCTGGTAAGATAATGCACACTGAGTATGTTAAACGTATAGTATTTATTATGTTAGGGCAACGTGACGCGTGTCCGCAGCATGTGACCAAATTAGGACAGCATTGCGCGATAGACTGTACGGTTAATGAACCGTACATGTTCCCGAGGGAAAAGGTAAGGCTCAGGGAAGATAAGCATCCTTTACAAATAAATAAAAAGTATTAAAATCATTAATCAAAACTAAATCTTTTCTTGGAATGTGATCCTGTGTTTTCTATAACTCGTAGCTCGATGCCATGTTGGTTTTCTTGCTCAGGCTTGCATTTAATTTTCGCTACTGGGCTTCTTCTTTGTTGACAGCGCCTCTTGACGTAGACATAGATAACCACCGCTAACGCTCCTGCCACCAGCAAAATAGAGATGGAGTAGTGGGTCATATCATGGGCAGACAAAGTCCATGAGCTGGTCGGTAAGTTCTCGCGCCTCTTTTGGTATTCTATTGATTTTTCTATTCTGTCGATTTCTGTGGCCGTTCGCTCTGCTGTGAAGTTAAGTTGCGAATTATGCCAATTTGTATGAACTACGCTATTGATGGTTGAGTTAAGAGATGGAATCTCAATATTAACCTGTAATTCCATTTTGCTTCCAAAGTGATTATAACTGTAAATAGTCGAACTGTCTCTTTGTATCATGCATCCCGGCTGTAGTGAGATAAGTCCGTTTCCTTGAAGCGTTATTGCACTCACTATAGCTCCACACATAAGTCGTATTAGGTACTTATCACAGGCAACGTAGAGCCATAAGTTAGGCCTTTGCAGTTTGACCCAGTTATCTTGACAATAACCTTCATTCACGGCGCACGATAGTGAAGACTGCTGACTGAACATTTTTGCTTCGCACGGCGCATTGTTATCGTTTAAGTTATATACAGGCTGTTGCCAAGTACACAGGTAATTTTCATTGCCATAAAATATACAATTTTGTATGTCATGCTCGTCGATAATTAAAAAAATATTTTTGACGAGATCGATTGCAATGTGTGATATTTCAGATTTAATTGTTTTCAGTTCCTCTTTGTTTATGAATGGCAGTGGTATCACGTGATAGATTGTGTAGTCTTCATCTCGAATTAACGGTATACTCAATTTAAATAAGAAATATTTTTCTGTGACTCTAACCTTTGTATATACCATCTTGTAGATATCTAGAACATCTTCTTGTATGTTTTTAATTGGTAGAGATAGGCCATTAGGGAGTCTCCCGGATATTATGTGAAGTTGTTCTATAAGTTGAGCTTTTGAGAGCAAATGAATGTCCAAATGCCCCCTGTATACGTCTGATAAGATGTTTAATAACATATCTTGAATTTTATGTAAATTGTTTAATAACAAACTTGCTGTCAATGACACAGAATTAACATCATTTGAAGCAAACAAGGCTTGTACTCGGGTTTCGATCTTTGTTAGTTCAGCGTTTTTTTCTTTTAAGTATTGATGCATGATTTCGAACTGTCTTTGTGTTATGTTTTCATTTTTCTTTATGATGTTATTTTCTGATTCAATAATGAGAGTTTGATTTTTTATTAACTCCAATAAATAATTTTCATTCGAATGGAGTGATTCGATTTCATTTTCGTATTTTTGTGCAAATTCGTCATCCAGAACGCCGAACAGTGTCCTTGCAAGGTTTCCAATACCATTTATATATCCTCTTTTTCGTCGAGACAGATGTTTAGAAAGTAGAAGGTCGTTGTATTCCGATAAGTGAAGCAACTCGTGACGTAATTGATTGACCGTCGACTCGCATGGTAGATGAGTCATGCGCTTGCACAGCCCTTCTATATAGTTTATGTATGTGTTTAAGTTGGATGTAGCTTGCCAATATAGAGTTAAATTATAATAAATTAGTAATGTCCATTCATCATGTACTATATGCATGTTTCCGACTTTATCATAGTATATAGGGTGATCCTTTTCTATAGGAGTAATTTTGTAGTTATGTGATTGTTCAGTCAACACGCCCCCAAAGAGCGTAAGGACTGTAATTATAGTAAACGTAAATAAGCTGAATATTGATTGTTTTCGTGTTCGTCGGGTATGTTTCAACTGTGGCTGCTGTACTGTTTCCTTTCTGTTGCTTGGTTTTTCAAATTCGTCTATAGGTTCGTAGGCAATGGGTAGTGGAGTTAATTTTGTTACAGGTCGCTTGAGCTCTCCTGACTTTGTTTTTAGGGTTACGACACGGACATAACCATCTAATCCAGGGTGTGTTTCGAGAATTCTTCCCAAGGCCCATTTACCTGGAGGTAAATTGTTTTCTTTTATTAAAACGAGTTCTCCTTTTGACAAGTTTCTAGTAGATAGTTGCCATTTGCTACGTGTTTGCAGCTGATTTAAGTATTCACTTGACCATTTCTTCCAGAAGTGAAGGTTCATTTGTTCTATGAGCCGCCATCGATTTCGCAGATCATATTGATTAAAGTTTTGGTCTTCACTTGGAGGTAATGACAGTAACGGCCCGCCGACTAGGAAGTGCCCCGGCGTGAGAACTTCCAGGTCATCTTTATCTTCGGTTAGTGGAGTTAAAGGTCTTGAATTTAAACAGCTTTCTACTTGTGTCAGTAATGTTGTAAATTGTTCAAAAGTTAATTTTTGTTCACCAAGGACCCTTTTCAGATGATATTTCATAGATTTAACTGCAGTCTCCCATAATCCGCCAGAAGTGGGCCATGATGGGCAGGTGAAGTGCCATTCGATCTGGGAGTTTGTCATTTCATCTTGAAATTCATATGATATAAAGGTTTTATATTTTTGAAAGTCTAATTGTAATTGCTTAGCTGCGCCGATGAAGTTTGTTCCATTATCTGTATACACGTGTTTCGGTTTTCCACGACGAGAACACATCCTTTTGAAGGCCGCTAGGAAGGTTTCAGTGCTGAGATCAGACACTAACTCGATATGGACGGCTTTAGTTACCATGCATATGAAGATTGCTATGTATCCCTTACAAGTGGACACGCCCTTTCCTTTATTTGTTTTCACCTGAACGTGCCCTGTAAAGTCTATTCCAGTATTCGTAAAAGGCCTGGATTGCGTTACTCTGACCTTCGGAAGGTCAGCCATTATTTGTTCATTTTTATGTGTTTTAAAACGGTGACATTTTACGCACTGACGCAATTGTTTCTTTATAGTGTTATTTCCCCCTAAAATCCAATACTGTAAACGGGTCTGAGCTAAGGTTAAGCGAGCTCCCCCATGCAGCGTTTTCAGGTGGGTCTCATCAATTATGAGTTTTGTTAAGTGGTCAGAGCTGGGTAGAATTATAGGGTGTTTAGTTTCTTCGTCTAGTAAAGAGTGTTCTAGGCGCCCCTTCACACGCAGTATTCCCTCTTGATCCAAGTAAGGTGTTAATTTTAAAAGTTTGCTCTTTGTCGATACTGTTCCATTTTTCCTTAAGTGTTTTATATCTTCGATGAAGTGTTTTTTCTGCACATCCTTTATTATAAATTTAGTTGCTATCTTCATCTCGATTGTAGAGAGATTTTTATGTAAGTTGTGAGTTGTTTGTTTATGACGTAAATTATTAATAAAACGAAATATCCAGCCAATTACTCGTATTGCACGTTGAAACGAGCTATATTTATGTAAAATGATACTTAAAAGGCTGACCTCGCTCGATTGCGTAACTAGGCAGTTCATTAACTTTTCTGTTTCAGTTTTATAATTATGTTTCATTTTTTCGTTGATTTCTATTTTCTTAGATTTTAACCAACAAGGTCCTTCCCACCACAAGTTGAAAGTCAGGATCTGAGTAGGGGATAGGCCTCGGGTTGCACAGTCTGCTGGATTTTCTTGAGATTTTACGTAGTACCACTTGTCTGGCGCTACTATATTAGTTATTTGAGTAACTCTATTACTTATGAACTTTTCCCATTTATGAGGGTTGCTTTGAAGCCAAGCTAGCACAACTTGGGAGTCAGTCCAGCAGTAGACGTTTAGGCTCTTTTCACCGAGACTAGAAATAATCTTTTGAATAAGTTTTGCAAGTAATAGGGCACCACATAATTCCAGCCGAGGTATTGTTTGTTTTTTATTTATAGGCGCGACCTTTGTTTTTGCCGTTATTAAAGTTATCGTAATATTGCCGCTTTTATCTTGCGTGCGACTGTATACAGCGCATGCGTAAGCTTTTTCACTTGCATCGCAAAAGCCATGTATTTCTAATTGTTTATCAGAACATTGTAGCCATCTTCTTAATGATAGTTGCGTTATATTAGGTAGGTCTTCGCGTAGCTTTTGCCACTCGGCAAGCAATGAACCTATTATCCTAGAAGACTTACCTGAAGATATGAAATGTCACAAACAAGTAATTAACTTAGACTCCGAGTCATCGATGAGCATAAAAACCTTGGGCTTAAGCTGGAACCCTGTGCGAGATGTCTTTGTATTTAATTGGAATCTGCCAGAAAATAAAAAACAAGCTACTAAACGCAGCCTACTCTCAGATATCAGCAAACTTTATGATCCCATTGGATGGATGGCACCAGTCGTGTTAAAAGCTAAACTACTATTTCAAAGGCTATGGACTTGTAAAACCGACTGGGACGAAGAACTACCCCTAGACAGAGCGTTAGCGGTGGTTATCTATGTCTACGTCAAGAGGCGCTGTCAACAAAGAAGAAGCCCAGTAGCGAAAATTAAATGCAAGCCTGAGCAAGAAAACCAACATGGCATCGAGCTACGAGTTATAGAAAACACAGGATCACATTCCAAGAAAAGATTTAGTTTTGATTAATGATTTTAATACTTTTTATTTATTTGTAAAGGATGCTTATCTTCCCTGAGCCTTACCTTTTCCCTCGGGAACATGTACGGTTCATTAACCGTACAGTCTATCGCGCAATGCTGTCCTAATTTGGTCACATGCTGCGGACACGCGTCACGTTGCCCTAACATAATAAATACTATACGTTTAACATACTCAGTGTGCATTATCTTACCAGCCACAGGGTAGACGAGCATCCTTCTTAACTTAACTGTAACTTAAAACAATAAACTCAATCTAACTATCTGTGGCGTTTAACTCAAGCTCCAACATCTACAAAAACTCTAAGAAAACTATACATCTTTTTGCCATAGTTCTTCTTCAAATGTGTGCTCTTGACGGTTGATGAGTTCTTCGGCGTTAGTTGCCATTGTAGTAAGTTAATAAGTTGTTGATTGTAGTTTTCGTAGATGATAGGTAATCCAAAAAAAAATTAAGTGTTATCGCTGGTTCGTGACACTGGGCCTGCTAGTCCTGACACTCAATATATCACGCAGCCGCCACTGCAAAATACACGTCTTCTCAATTAGCCTGGGGGATCCCGCTGGTGGGAAGCCAGGTAACCGATACGCTATCACAGCTTAAGCTACAAAATATACCAAGTGTTAATTGTGAAGGACTAGCCGGTCATAGACAGTCTTCTCAGATCCGCACGTCGTCTTCTGGCACAGTAGTAAGTCCCAAAATTCTTCAATTGGATGTGATCTGATGTCTTCTTATTCAGTTTCTTCGCTCGAAGGACCAAAAGATGTATAGTTTTCTTAGAGTTTTTGTAGATGTTGGAGCTTGAGTTAAACGCCACAGATAGTTAGATTGAGTTTATTGTTTTAAGTTACAGTTAAGTTAAGAAGGATGCTCGTCTACCCTGTGGCTGGTAAGATAATGCACACTGAGTATGTTAAACGTATAGTATTTATTATGTTAGGGCAACGTGACGCGTGTCCGCAGCATGTGACCAAATTAGGACAGCATTGCGCGATAGACTGTACGGTTAATGAACCGTACACCTTCCATAATACAAACAGACACTTATTGAGAAACCTTTATATCAAGTATCACATCCGTGCACTTAAGGGATGGGATTTTTTCATACAAACTAAAACATCATATATTTCTCGTTCCCGTGGGAATTTCGGGAATTCCTTTCATGACACAACCAGACACACATTGAAAAACCTTCACACTAAGTTTCACATCGGTGCACTCAAGGAATAAGATTTTTCATACAAACTAAAAAGTCCTATATTTCCCGTTCCCGTGGGAATTTCGGGAATTCCTTCCTTAGTGCACCCCTACATCCCCTAGAGAATATATGTTACAAATTTCAGCTCTCTACGCCCAGTAGTTACGGCTGTACGTTGTCTGTCAGTCACTCAGTCACTCAGTATCTCAGTCACTCAGTCAGTAACGGAACAGTTTTATATATATTGATGTTATCGTCCTCGCATAATATTAAGTGAAGAATGATCGCGGGAAAATTCTTCATACGATTAACAAGAGATTGTTTTTAGTACAAAAAAAAAAATCTATATTAATTGACTTTGAACAGCCAAGGGACAGTAAAGGTGGTGAAGACACTCAAACTCTACGTACGTAAATAACAATCCATGTGAAAAATAAAATACCCATTTTTAATTTGAATTCATAGCATTTCATGGCACGTGGTCGTGCGTCACCCCTGGGTCGTTACAGAGAAAACGTCCAGTTAAAATAAAAAATATTAATAGTTAATAAAAATTCTAAAAACCTTGGAAAAGTGTTTTATTTAGGCAACGTATATTAAAAACTTAAGACAAAAGATTTGTAAAAACAAAAGCTGCAAACTGGACGGCAGCGCAGGCGAGAGCGACAGCGGCGCAGAAATTGACGCTGTTCTCGACGTTAGCGGGCAGCGGAGCGATTTAAATAAATAAATAAATATTTCTGACACTCACACAACATTATCTAGCCCAAATTAATTTTCTTAAAGAACTTGTGTTATGGCTAGATAACTGATATACTTAAGAAATATACATATAAACATACATATTGGATAAATACATATTTTTTATTATAATAAACTTAAATAAACATATAAACATCCATGACTTGACGGCTAATATCTGTGTTCGTCACACAAATATCCGCCGCCGCCGGGATTCGAACCCAGGACCTCTGGCATAGAAGGCAATGTATGTTACCGCTACACCAGCCGATTTGTCGCGGAACAAACGGAAATGTCGATATGGCGGCATGAATACTTTCACAATTCATTTCATCATCATCATCACACCTCCGTGTAATGAGCCCACTACAGGGCTATGAGTCTCTCCCCTGGGTGAGGTGGAGGCTTAGGCCATGATCCACCAAGTTGGCCCGGTGCTGGTTGGTGGATGTCAGAATTTTCAGGGCGCCGAAATGACTTCTGACAAACCCTTACGACTACTGTATACAAGTATACAGCACCCGGCACCGACTGCTTAACGTGCCCTCCGAAACATGGAAGTCGTCGTGAGAAATGAATGGTCGGCGGTCACCCATCCTAATACCGGCTGCACCGAGCGCGCTTAACCTGCGATATCGTTTGATATGCACAGTAACCACGGCGCCACGACGACTGCAATTCATTTATACGATATGATTTACATGCAATTCATTTATACGATATTTTATCGACAAAAGAAAACGTAATATTGTTTTGTGATATTTTGATTCTGATAAGTTGATTTGTTTTGTATCGAGACGTTGTCACTAATTTGAATTACCGTATAATTATTACTTAACTCTTATCTTAAAATGTTATTGTTGTCCACTTCGAATTCACCTTTTACTATTATTATTGGGCACTGTTGGTCTTTTAATGTAAACCTTTTTTTTATATATTACTTTTCTCTGTAAATGACTGTTTGTTGCCAAAATAGAAATAAATAAAATAAATAAAAGTAATTCCGTACTTTAAACAAAGGAAGCAAAGAGGCGAGTTTCATCGTAAAACCAAAGAAGAAATTCAATTAAATTCTTTGATAACACTAGAATGTTTGTGAAAACATTTTACATGTCCTGGACAATATTAAATAATAATAAGGATCGGATTAAAGTTACGACCGTTTAATATCTCCAGCAGAAAAATCGCATAATTTATTATTTATTCTCCGATTTTTGTGGTTAAAATTTGGTCTGTTTTATTTTTTTATTTATTAACTGTTCTATATCGGTGGTCTTTCTAAAACAGCTGAAATAATTTCTTCCAATGACATTTTACGAGGCTAGTTATCGATATCGGTGGGCAACAGACTACACTATAACCGCTCGATCCGTCCAAAACCGTCCAGAACGCTTCATACAAGCTAAATACTTGCTATCGAGTCGCGCGACGCTGTCGCTCTCGCTGTTGCTGTCGCTGTTATCCAGTTTGCAGCCTAAATGTTATGGTACCAGCTAGGCGTGATTCAAGAATAAGACAATCGTGGCTCGTTCAGCCTAGCCTTCTTCCTTTCTTCGTTTAAATAATGTAGATGAATTAAGCGGTAGAGCGGAAAAGAAAAGCAGATGCCTCTGCACCTGTCCTTCGCTTTAAACGGATTGTAGAGAGTAGGAAAAGATCTTTTCTTCCTCAACTAAAGCCAGTTGCGAGAAAAGTATTAAGGCGATAAGAAGAAAATAAAGTTTGTGTGACCAGACCTCCTTGAACCACAGTAAAAATTGTTAGAAAATATCACGTACTGCAGGGACACCGTAGGTCTATCCAAAAAGAAGTGAATATACTCATAGCTTGTTATAATCACTGCAGTATCCTGCATAAAATGATGGCACTGCATTTGCTAAATATGCATGATACAACACTCTTACAAATAAGCAATTTATATTATTTACAAAATAAATATCCGTTGAAATCGATACAAAAAGCATTAACTGAATCAGCATCAGATCAAATGGCAGATAAAACAAAATTGCCCGACGCTCCGCTTAACAATACAAAGAATGCCTCAGAAACATAATTAATCACTACTCTGAAACACATAGCGGGAGTGCTCAAATACAAGAATTCAATTTTTATTCGTCATTTAGCTCGTTGAAATGTTCAAGTTCGCTGCCACAGCGTTAAAACTACCCAATAATTTAAACAAAAACTTCCTTTAGATATGATTTTATCCAATTATGAAGAAGTAAGGTAGGTATTGCACCTGTTTTACGTATGTGAGAGCGCCATGCTTGGCGGAGCGCGACGCGTGCGCAGCGAGCCGCGCCGGCCGACGAGAAGGCGTTGAAAATAATTTGAAATTGCTTCCAATGGTTTGTGGATTGATTTTCATTGAATGAATGGGGACTGTTTAGCTTGAAATACTTTACTTCACATTGATTTAGCCTGGAAGAGCAAAAGGTTGAGTATTCGGCTGGTTTTTAGAATTTGTAGATTGAATTATAAGCTGGTAAACACGAACTCTTTGGCATAATAGAACAATCACCAGAAGCCTTCGTGGCATTTCTAAAACATACTTTACGCATTACCTGCCTACTTAAACATTATCAGCAATGTTGTGGCCGTTTGGGATGTTAATCTAGGAGCAACTCTCCTTGGAAATTTATTGTTATTGTAATTTATTAGCGATTACTGACTGATTAGCTAAACAAACAAAATCCGCATTTGGCTCTCAGTATTTAAAATATATTCCTTAATTTTTATAATTATCTTAATTGTTAAAAGATAATGAGATATTTTTTTTATTCTAGGTCATTATATTATCACAGCTGCCTAAGTTATCGCTGATGTAGATCTGTCTTAATATAATTCAGTAAGAAATATGATCAGCGGCCCTAACGTTCATATAGTGAAATTTTGTTTTTACGTTTATTCTTATTCAAAAAATCAGAACAATTGTAAGAAAGTTGCACAAAATCATTTATCTACACTTCCGTTGACCGAAAACCTGCCATTTATTTAGTAATGTATATTTAGGTTACTATTGGAAGACAAATAGCACATTTGAATAAACATACAAAAAAATCTATCTGATCTATAAAATCATGGCTCTTTTGATCATCATGGAATCATGATCTTCACGGATCACGGAGTCAAAAATGGGGCATTCGGGTTCAGAGGAGAACCTAGCTCTACATAAAGGAAGTCTTTGTGTAAATAATCTACAGATACCTACAAATTCGAGAATCTTTGCAACTATTGAAGATAAAAGTTGAAAAATGGAAACTCTGGAGTTTCACTGTTTTTCTATTTTATCGTATTAATCTTTAAATAGTGCTCATCAGAAGCAGAGTCTTGCCTTTCTGACTGACATAAGAATTACGCATTGGTTTGTTACCAGGGTTACATGCTAGCGGGTTTTTTTTCTGATATTAGGGTAATTCAATCTTATGCTTAACAGGAGCAACGCATATTTTATCATAATCATAACTCGCTTCCATGCTAGACTGGGAGCGAAAGAAAAACATAGAATGTGCCAGCTGCTTCTCTTCCCGGGCATACTGTAAAAGTCAGTTAAGGGATAGAGGTTTTATTAGCGTTTTTGCGGGCGATAGGCTGACTCCCATTCACTGCAATAATCTCTCTCCATCATTATAATACCTCGAAATTTGTCAAACGTGACATCAGATGGTTTGATGGCCTCTGATGTTCTGCCTACCCCATAAGGGATACAGGCGTGAAGTTATGTATGTATATCATAAGTCATTCTATCTAATGGATTTTAATGGACTTATAATGCTTAAAACTACCATATATCTTAAATATTCTTTTAATGTGTAAATGAAACAAAAGAGTAATTTTGTTTCCAGTTGTTTTTGCTAGGTATGACCATTAGTTGTCTACCTCAGAAGCTGAGTCAAGAATACATTGCCTTGAACTTTTGCAGGAATTTTTAGAAACGTGTGATGACAAGCGTTGCAAACAACTAAATAGGTACATTTTGATGACAATCACATTGCCGTATTTCAATTGTCTTAGTATTTCCAAAGTACCTATAACATTTTTTTTTTCGGAGAACATTACCCATACTTACTCTATCCAAAGAAAAGAGAGTTTGAATTAATGTAAATAATTAGGGTAGGTAGGTACCGTTTTCAATTTGTTTTCTTTGAGAGTTTTGGTTTATACTCGTATAAGTAAAAAGATATGTCCTAGTGTCGACAAGGAACTTGTACAACATCTCAAAAAATTGAGAGAATATTATTCTTTCTACGAAAAAAATTACTGTGGTTCAAAAATAAAAACAAATCCATATTTACTTACGTTATTTTTATATAATTATCCGTCATGTTTTTTTGTGTTGCAATATTTATCTTTTTGTTTGAACCAAAATACAAATTAGTTCTGTAGTAATTTGTGTGTTAAAAACTGTTCTTCACGTTTATGGCTATAATTTCGCTTGGTGTACATAGTCCTAGCCAAGGCTCCCTACAATCTTGGGACATCTCTTTTCCTGAACTTATTTGTTGGCCTTTGATAAACACAAGTAATATTATTAATCTGATCAAGGATTTTAAGTTAAAACTGCATTTTACCTATGTGTTTTAATTATATGGAGTGAGTTTTAGAAATAGTTATTTAATAATTTATCAACTTTAAAATGGTCAAAAGCTATTTTCTAAAAAGTCAAATCCTTCAAAAGTACCAGGAGCTCAGAACGCCAGAACAACTTCACGCTAACCTGCTTGCTATCACAGCAGCAATCACTCGTCTTCAGGGTTGGTGACCGGAGCGGCAGAGCGGAGTGAGGGCTCACGCTTCGCTGCCTCCGATGTTAATGACTCTGACTTCTTGGGCCATCATATCTCACTGGCTGTTCACTTGTAAGTCGCTACAGTAATAACTTTGAGGACCAGGTGTATAAGAAGTTTATGATAGGGATATATCCGGTCAAATAAAAGGTTTCGAAGGATACTTAAGGTCGTGTTTCATTTTTATGTATTTTATTCTTGAATGTTTAAACATTACTACGTTGGTTTGATACGGTTCTTTGCACGAGATTTTCCTTGAATATTTTTGTTGCATAGAATACCCATTTAGATAAATATGCAACAAGCTTCTAAATCTCAAAATTAATTCAAAGGGATTGAATTCGATTTCACCTTCTTCAATCTCAATTTAAAATCTTAACCGTTTAGAAGGAAACTCAATAATTCTCACTCAAATTAAATGCAAAATGGTACCTAAATTGTATAAATAAATATACAACAGTTCATATTTGGTATTTTATATACTCTAGTTAAAAATGGAAGCACGGTTAAAGGAGACCCATCGCAACTTCTTATTAGATCTTTTCTAAAAGGCCTTTTAAATAAAATAATTAGGATTGATGACTTGGCGTTTCACGTTAGACCCTCATGCGGAAGTCGGAGTCGACTTAAATATACTTTCTTACAATTTATAGCTGTATGACATTGTTTTCCCCTGAACATAAACTAGAGATTTTAGATTAAGTGGAAAACCTATGGGGGTAAACATAAAAATAATTTAATCTCGATCACCAGCCACAAGGGATTTATTTGGGTAACATTTTTTTTAAACACTTTGCGTAAACACTTAAGTTATTTGGTTTAAGAAAATTTCCATCACATTTAGCCGCAAGACTCTGAATTTACTTTCAAATCACGTCAAGTCTAGTATATCTACTAGACGGGGTGATTTTTAATATTTTTATACTGGTACTTTTAGTCTAATTTCAATAACTCATTTATTTGAAAAAGCTAGAAGTTTACGAGGAGCGACTAATCAGAGTGAATCCAGCGTACTAATAACAACTCTTTGTTCACTATACACTTTTCAAAATCAAAATCTCTAACTAAGTATGCTCATGATATGTTGTGATGCTTTTGTTTCCATTCTGAAGTCACTTGCTTTATCTTCTCAGTTTCACAAACAAGGTGACTTTTAGGTACCTAAAGCAAAATGAATCTTACTAATATTATTATATTATATTATTATTATTATAAATATAAATGTGAAAGTTTCGATGAATGAATTTTTGGATGTATGGATGTTTGTTCCTCAATCACGGCAGAAGAGCTTAACGGATTTGGATAAAATTTGACATAGTGATAGTGTACAGTTTGGAATATATAAGCTGGAATAGCATATATTTCACCAACTCGTTCATGTGTACGCTTTATTTTATAATAAAATTCCAAAATATTCAAGATTCGGGTAATTCAATAAATACCTACTTCGATAGATTTAGGGATAAGTGTTATGTGAAAAGGTTTACTATACGATATCCGGATGCAAGAAGATGGAATTCCCTGGCTGTAAATTGTTATTGTGTATTTTTTTTTCTTATTTTCAAAAGATGATTGCTGTTGAGTTTCTTGCCACTTCTTCTCAACAGATCGACTTTCCGAAGTGGTGGTAGATTCAGTTCAATTTGTAAATTGTTTGACTTATTTAAATACTTACGAAATAAAGAATATTTGAGTTTGCGTTTGGTACTTTTTTTCCGATATTCCTGCGGAATTCAAAATTGCGCGGCTAAAACTGCGCGAAACAGTTACGTTACTAATATTCCAAAAATAATTATAGATACACAAAGAGCAATCCTGATTTAACAGTGCAGCACAAATAATTTACACCTGTCTTATTAGACCTGTCAGAAAATGATACCAATTATAAACATAATCATGACAGTGTGATCTTTACCAAAAACCACTCTTTAAATAGATGCTTCTGTCATGAGCAGGTAACAGACCGGAACTAGAGGGACCACGGTCTACTGCTCTCGAACATGACTTGATTTCAAAAATGATATATCTATATTTGTAACTTTAACTTACTTGTGTTGTCTTTGAGGCATATAACATGGCAATAAATTGTGAATCAGTTGCAAGTAGGGATGCCAAACATACTGTTTTTAACAGTACTGTACTGTTTTTCCCTACGTTATACTATTTACTGTTGCACAAAAATAAAGTATAGTAAAGCCACCAAAGAGTGCGCGCTACCAAAGAGTACGCAGTGCATTTAGTTGTTTTATTTTTTCTTAATATGGTAACACTTCTGTCATCTGTCAATGGCATTCGTTATGTCAAAGTGCTGGACAACAACTCGCTACACATAGGTATTTATTTTTAATTTTATAGCAAAAAATTAAAACTACATTAGTTTGATCTTAATTTTCAACCATTTTAATCATATTTTACTAGATTTGCAATTAATTTTCGTCTAGCGACTGTTATTATACTTAAAACTTATATTCCAAACTTTGCTTTTCATGAGAGGTTATGCCGCCATGACACGTGCTTTCGAAAATTTTATGGTTTATATCAAAAATTTGGGTATTTGCTAAGAGTACGCACCCAAAGAGTGCGCACGCGTGCTCTTAGCTTGTATGAAGCTAAAATATATAGCAAACGTGTTTTTTGAGATTTTAACCAGCACACCGTATAAAAATCAGTTGGAAGAAGAAAAACAGAGAACAGAAAGAACTAAAAGTAAGAAGGCAACAGATAAGATAAATAAAATAAACAAGGCTTCTAGAAAAAATCAACAATTATTGAATACGACTGCTCCAGATCAAATAAGTAATAAGATGTCCCCTTTGTATGGAAATCTACGTGGAACCGCCGCCAGAAGACTGGATCCAGTGTAACAGGTGTGAAGCTTGGTGGCACGAAGAATGCACTGACTACTTAGGTTTTGGCACCTTCACTTGTGATAATTGCCTAGGATAACTGACTTTTTTTTTGCGCACTCTTAGCTTGTATAAATGATTGTGGCTGCGTAGGTACTCTTTGCAACAAAGCATCCTAAGAGTGCGCATGAGATAAGTTTTTAGTCTAAGAATCTAAAAGAAGAAGTTTTTAGTTTCAATTTGAGATTGTTACATAAGATTTATGTTTAAATTTATGTTCCTAAATGACCAAAGTCTAACTTAGATGTAAATTACAAAGTGAATGAATAAAGTTGATTTAAAAATAATAAAAAGTTTATAAAATGCGTACTCTTTGGTGGCCTATACAAAATATACTGTTTTCAGCATAAAAAGCTAAACACTTTATATGCTAGACTTTAATTAATAATTTGTGCAAGAAGCTCTAAAAATATGTGTTTAAAACATTAAATAAATTGAATACTGTTTACATACATAACTTCAGGCCTGTATCCCGTATGGGGTAGGCAGAACACCAGAGGCAATTAAACCATCTGATGTCACGTTTGACAAATTTGGAGGCATTATAATAGTGGAGAGAGACTATTGCAGTGACAGGGGGTCAGCCTATTGCCCACAAAAAAGCCTCCCATAACACCTCGGTCCCTTAACTGACTTTTACAGTATGCCCGGGAAGAGAAGCAGCTGGAATATACTGTTTATTTTTCCAAAATACTATTTGATATTGTTTTCAGACTCAAATTTAGTGTTTTTTTTAGAAAAAATAGTTGGCAACCCTAGTTACAAGTAGCAATTTTATAAAAAACCTTCTTGATGTAAAAATAAAAACTCTACAAACGTTTGTTTGTTTGTATCTCAAAGCGTTACTCTCCGAAACTGTCCGTCGGATTTGATAAATTAGTTTTTTATTTAATATATATAATATCTATATATCTTGAATCGCTATAATATCTTGAAATGCAAGAGATACACAAGTTGCTTAGGTTAAACCGCGCAAAACTGCTTATCGGTATAACTATAATAATTTAACATGCTGGACTGGGAGCAAAGGAAAATCATTTTCCAGCTGCTTTTCTTCCCGGGCATACTGTGCATACTGTAAAAGTCATTTAAGGGACACGGGATTCATTAGAGGTTTTTTTGCAGCGATAGGCTTTCACTGCTTTAGTCTCTCTCCACCATTATAATACCTCCGAATTTTTCAAACGTGCATCAGATGGTTTATAGCCTCTGGTGCCTTCCTACCCCGTATGGGATACAGGCGTTAAGTTATGTATGTAATTATATATCTAAAATAATTACTTATAATATTATTTTATCCCACCAATATAAATAAGAAAGTCTCTGTATATGTATTTTATTTTATCTCTGTATATGTATTAACCGTATTAGGGGAAAAAAGTAATTACATTTATGACTGTTATTAAATCTTTAGTAAAACTATTTTGGAATATGGCAGTTAGATATTCACGTGTATATATTTTATACAACTACATCCTTAAAAACTGTCAGGCTTGATGGCCCAACGCAAATGGCGTCAAGGGCAAGTATTTATGCTAATGACACTTGTTTAATTAGCATGAATTCTAAAAGTACTTCCGGGCAGGCAGATAGAACTGAACTACTTACGACATCCTGGAGAAATAATTTTAGTTACCTACATTCTAATATCAAAAAATTTTGATTGATTTTTTGTTTACATTGCCTGACTTATTATGCTGAGCAATTCAGCAAGAATGTACTTTAGTGTAAGGATAGAACTTTTGTAGGGGTTAGAAGTAAAAAATCTCGAAAACTGAGTTATTCTATTAATGCTCGATTTTTCAATGGCCAGATGAGAGTTATCTAATGAATAAAATATTACTCGACACTTTTAAGGTCGTCTGAAGTTTATTATCATTATATGTCATTGTCATACAATTATAAAAAATCGTAAGACAACATTATTTCGCCGAGATATACTTTATTCGTCAGATAACTTAATAAGTGTACTTTGTTGGAATCCCGTTTGTATAAAGGAATAGTCTCATTTAACTGAGTAAATTGTCTGGAATCAAAGTGACTCGAAGACTCTGGACTGCAGTGCGAGCACAGAACTTTATCGACTCGTATATTTACGAATGTTCGTATAGTATGGAGACGGTTTGTAAGCAATAATTGAAAACTATCTATTGCCGCACGGCCAGCTTGTTAAATCTGTGCCTTGTTAATTTTGAATGTTTATAAACATGTTGTTATGCTTAAATAACTGTAAAATAAAAAATTACAATGTTACTAAAAACTTGCAACCGACTCCATACTAAACGAACATTTGTAAACATACGAGTCGATAAAGTTCTGTGCTCGCACCGCGGGTCTGGAAGTGTCTTGGACTGAAAACAGATGAAAACTTTTTTTGGCAGTCTCAAAAAAAAAGTATTTGTTTAGGTGAATTTTATTATCTAAGTTTTAAAGTGTAGGAAACACCTAAATGTTATATTTGTCATTGATAGGATTATAATATATGTAATTATAAGACCATTTAACAGTCATGGACTAGCATTTTATTGGTAATTGCATAAAATTGAATTATTACAAATAAGATTACTTAAACATTAAAAATTGTTTGTTAATGTTTGAAAAAATACAAAAAAAATGTTTTTTTTTTAAATTTTCATATACCTCCACAAAGCCTGAAATATAAATGTACCAAATACTTGTAAATAGCTCTAACAAGACTTACCTTAGCTTAATAGAACACGAGTTTCCAGTATCAGTATCAGCAAGCAAGATGATTCCCAGATTAACTAATTAATACGGAGACAACATGCCAGCCAAAAAAATTCCCTTTCTACTCAATGGATTAATTGCAAGTATAAATCAGTAACTGAGACTTGAGTGCTAACTATGGGCAGAAAGAAGAAGATAAGAGGAGATTCGCAGGCATAACAAGTTACCACCGTCATAGGGAGAAAAGTTGCAAAGTTGAAGCGGCAATGGGCAGGGCACATAGCTCGCAGAACGGATAGCAGTTGGGGCAGCAAGGTTCTCGAATGATAGGCTAGGAAGGAACAAAGGTAGCCTCGATGATCTCCAAAGTCAAAGTCCCCGGTAAACGCTAGATGTGGGCAGCGCAGGATCGATCAATGAGTAGAAACTTGTGGTGACCTTTGACCAGGGGTGGGCATCTCCTGGCTAAATATGCCCACTAAAATGAAAATGATGAAATACGAAAGAGCAAACAACATTTTCAATTTTTTAAACAATATTTGAATAGGCCGTATACAGAAAGAAAGCTGGAAACTTATATAAGCGCTTACATGTGCTTGACAGCGCTGGTGCGTTCTACACAAAGGAAGCAGGTTGAGGCAGACCAAGCAAAATGTCGGACTCATCGGACGATGATTTCCCAGCGCTGACCAGCGCGTGTTGAAGCTTGTCGGAACTTGTCGGCACCGTTCAGTGCTTATCGGCGCGCGTTCATATATTTTCCCGCGCGGTCACCAGCGCTGTCAAACGCTGGTAAGCGCTTATAAGTTAAGTACCTAAGCTTTCATTCTGTATACGGCTGACACTATTATAAAACTATGATTGATTTATCTTTTTGTACTGAAAAGAACATATTCTTACACTTAAATTATTAAATTATTCAAGTAGGTAAAGAAATATGATTTACGACGTAGTAGCTCATAATATCAAAATCAATTATAATCATAAGTTTCATGTTAAATCACCCAAGCCGTTGAAGCATGAATCCACTTTTTATTATAATATTGATTAATGTATTTAATATTTTTTTTCTTGTAAACATAAAGATAATTTATATAGGTTCAGTGAACCAGCTGCTCTAATTAATTCATTTGAACTATGAAGATGAAATGTCTTAGAATTTCAAAGAGTCACGCGGTATTAACTGGCTAATAGAATCAGGAAGCGACAATTGAATTAGTAATCAGAGGGACCAAGATGTCTATGTGTAGGGCTGACAAACTCATATTTTAACTTTAATGGTTAAAAAGCAATACTTTACATACTTTTTACCTCTAGAATCAATTATTTAAGTAACTCTGCGGTATTTCAAGTAAAGCAGCGCCATCTAGGGCAGTTCCCTATAAATGAATTAAGATTACTTTTAAACGCTTTGTTTATTATTATTCCGTGTGTTTGTGTATGCAATAAGTGTATTGTTTTTTATGATATGCATTTGTACGTTAAACTATGAAATAGAATATAAGTTTTCGTCTGAATTTCGTAATTTAAATATGTAAAATGTCAAATACGTAATTTTCGTAACAATTCTAATCGCTTTATTTTATGTATCTAATACCTACCTAAAGAGCTCCACTCAAACAAATGCTAAGTGTTTCCCAATTTTTTTTTTTAAGAAAATGATAGGAAAATGTAACATAGTGCAGTAATTTAAATCTCATCGATCGTTTCTGTCGTTGCGATTTACAATGTCATTGCACAGTTGCTTTGCTACTATCCATAAGGACAGATTTGCAACCGCCTTATTTGAAATAAGAATAATTGTTTCTTAAAAATTTCCCATAATGATAAAATGATAACGTAAATGGTTCCTAATATGTAATATTTAACAAATAAAAACATAGAATATAAAACAAACAGAAGTAGGTATAGAAAAATGGTCAATGTCAATCACCTGAGTCATTATTACAGCTCAACAAAGCGATGACCCTAAGCTTTTATAATTTTATCTTTGTTAATAGAACAATAAGTGTGTCATACAGAGCGCGGGTCGCGTAATCTCTACCGCGGCGGTACCACCGACACACGACTCTGAAGTGCTATGCATACGAGTGTAACCAACCGCGATCGAAATTTAAAATTGTGAAAAAAAAAGTAAAGGCTGAATAGGCTTGAATGCCTTTGCCATTTTAAAAGTTTATTGACGTGCGTTTGAGCGGGAAATGCTCGGCTAGATGTTTCGGTTTTTGGTGAAAAATAAACAAGTTTCGGCCATGATTGGCTTGTTACTCGTAGCGGCTTTGGTGGTCATTTTCTTGGCTTCTAAAGGCGCTACTTACCACGATCATAATGACCCACTGCATGAACCGGACGATATAAGTTTGGATGCACATATTTTTTCTGCGTACAAGTAAGTTTTTTATTTAGTTTGAAATGCAATCAACTTATCATTAGCTTGTTCATCTTTGATTCAGTATTTTAATGCTTTTTATATTTATCACTTTTAATTATTATTATATTATTCACGAGCCCCTGATATGAATTTTTACTATATTTAAGTGCTGTGATCAAAGTTTCGGGGTTCGTTTGATCTCAATTTCTATGTATGCAGATGTTATTTCAAATCTAGTTGCAAGCAGTTCTGAAAATCTATGCTGAAAAGTATATTTATTTGAACGAGCTTATCTGTGAAACAACGGGGTTTGAAAAAATATTATTTTTTGGTAACCCAACTCTTGAGGAAGGTTAAACAAGAAATCGTCAAGCAATTAAAAAATAAAATACTTAAGTACAGTAAAAACATGATTAAGTGTTTAATTCGATTGATGACGACTTTCGTGGCGTAATGGTAGGTCCGGTGGTCGACTAAGGCATGAGGTCCTGGGATCAAGTCCCAGCCAGGCCAGTTGATTAGACGAGCGTTTCTAAACTAGCTCGGGTTTAATTCGATTGATGACGACTTTCGTGGCGTAGTGGTAGGTCCGGTAGTCGAATAAGGCATGAGGTCCTGGGATCGAGTCCCAGCCAGTTTATTAGACGAGCGTTTCTTAACTAGCTCGGGTCTGGGTGTGCACTAGGTTACTCCAAAATTTCCTAGAGGTCAACAACGTAACAAAAAGAAAACTCATATAAAAAATTACTAACCACAAACACATGGTTGGTGTATCTGCTTGGGTAAATAATTATAATCAGTCACATATCTCATAGCCTCCCTTCACAATTATAATGCCTCCAAATTTGTCAAACATGTGACATCAGATGATTTTATAACCTCTGGTGTTCTTCAAACCCCATAAGGGATACAGGCGTGAAGTTATGTATATATGTATCTCATAGTAAATATAAAATTGTATGGAAATTAAAAGGAAATATAATAGTTAATATTCGCGTGCAATAGTTAAGTGAACATGTAAGCTGTAATATTTCTTGATTAAAATTCCGGCTGATGTTCTCCAAATCTGTGTTAGTGTGTAATCTCAAACTCAAATATTCTTTATTTCGTAAGTATTTAAATACATTTGAAATAAGTCAAACAATTTACAAATTGAACTGAATCTAACACCACTTCGGAAAGTCGATCTGTTGAAAAGAAGTGGCAAGAAACTCAACAGCAATCATCTTTTAAAAATAAGAGATCTATCGATTATAGCTCTAGTTACAGCTAATAGTAAATTTTTCAGCTATTTTTATATTTCCTTTCAGTCTTCCAAACGACGATCGTTTCATGGCATCTATAGGCAATGGCCACATCGCTACCAACGTTTTCTCAGACACAGTTTACATGAACGGTCTCTACAGTGGGCGAAAAGGTGAAAGCCATCGAGCCCGTATACCAGGATGGGCAAATATACGCCTGAACTCGACTCTAACGCACCATCCCTTTAAACCTGTATACAGTCTGGATACAAGAGAAGCTGCGTTTAAAGTAAGAGTTGATAGAGATAGATCGGTGGTTACGCAAAGGATATTTGCGCATAGATATTACACTCGGACGATTGTGAATCAGATTCAAGTGGTAGCGAAACCTCTTGGTGAGTACGTTCTCCTTATTAAAAAGTTAGAGCAAATTCTTTTTGCTGTAAGTTGCTCAGTTTTACTATGATATTTTTTTTCTATAATGGATATCGATACTGCTGAAGTATTGTAAAAATAAGTTAACTAATTTACAATAGTGACCTATAAAGAAAGCAATGGTTTTAGTTTCCGATAACTTAATATGTTTGTAGCGTACAATCCTTTCAAAATTTTACTGGGTTTGGATATGGCCGAAGCTTTCCTTGCTGATTACCAAAATAGTATATTTCATTACGAGTGCGGAAAGCCTGTCATTGCAAAGAGTTCCGACAAATGTCTACACGAGCCGAGGCGCAGCCGAAGGCGAGGGTTGACAGTCGGAACGAGTTGCAATGACGGTTCCGCACGTGTACTGAACGACTATTTTTAATACAGTTGCGAAAAAATTAAGCAATTTTATAAAATATACAAAATGGCGCCAGCCGTGAAAGATTATAAACAGAGATTTTTTTTGTTTACCCATTCTGGGTAGGCAAAGGGAACTATGCCCATGCAGCCAAGTCTTTAGTAGATTTTTTGTATTGACATGAAATGAAAATGAATTTAATGAGATAAAATGAAATGAAACCTAACCTAACTCATTGCATCAAATCATTATATCTGATATTGAAACAAATTAGTTGCTTCTTTTCAGAAATATTTGCATGAATCGTAAAAACTTCTATGATTTTTTTTTTTAGTAAAAACTTCGTGGTTGATTTTTTCTTTTTAATAGACATTATTTTGACATTTGGGAAAGAGAACGCACGAGTGCAGAAAAGGTAAAGAAAAAGCACAAGTGTGTAATAGCCCACATCCCGAACGCTAAACGTCCCTGCAATACGCCACTTTTTGAGCAACTGTATTAAAAAAGATGTTTAGTCTCTTAGCTAACTTTCCTTGTTGATTCCACTAAAATATGTTTATTTATTCTCAACCCTGGTTGAATAAACTTTCTCAATATAACCGAATTTACAGATCCAAACTTCATACACCGAGAAATTTGGATAGCCATAAAACTTATGCCTGGACCTGAAAGCAAAGATATCGCTTTCGATACTCCAGAACCAGAAATAATAGAGGATCGAACAATTTGGCATTCCTGTGGACAAACCCTGGAGTCTGAAGACCCTGCGTTTCAACCCCTTCCTGTGCAAGTTTGTGCTTATTGGACTTCAGTTCCAGACCATGTAGTGGTTCCACAACATGGGTCCAGAGTAATCACCTTTCTGATGACTGTTGATAAGAATAAAACGATTGCTAGAGACGAGATGAAGAAAGGTAAGATTGGGACAATTTTATACCTGAGCTTAGCAAAAATTAGTATCTGGAGTTTGTAAGAAAGGCAGACTCTGAAGAGGATTAGCGGGGGTCTTCAAGGATACCAAGATGACTTTTATGACTTGGGCTATTTAATGGGCAATGATATGGCCTTAGGGCTATTTAAGCCAAAAAAATTGTTTGTTATTGTGTAAATGAATATGCCCAAAACATAGTGTTAAATTTAATTTTGTTATAATTTGCTTACTATTACTATTTTCTTTTAAATAAAAATTAAAAAATCTTTATTTGTGACAAAATAAAATGGATAAAATTTACTAAATTAAAAAATAGACGAAAATATTGCCACAAAATGGTTACAATTCAGCAACATGCTAGCTTAGTACTAGCGCTGGTCTTCCATAGACCAAAACAAAAAAAAACTTAATCAAAGAAATCCTGTACCTTGTAGAGTAGTTTCACATAAAACAAGACTAAAATAAAGTTATAGCTGTTAGAAACAAAAGAAAATTAAATGCAACAAAATATGATGAGACTCGCTAAAATTTAACATAAGAGACTTAAAAATAAAGAACAAAGTTATATAATAAAATAAAGTTTGGTTCTTAAATGGCGCTGGTCTCATGCAGCTGGTTTTCCTCAAAATTCTGATGTAAAGATAACATTTGTTTTATTTTTTTCCTAAAATTAGCTACTGTGAGAAGCTTCCATAACGGCGGTGGGATATTATTCCTGCTTTTCTCTTTTCTATAAAATATAAAAGCCTCTCTAACTGACTGTTTGGGATATTCTTCGAACCAACTGAACAGAATTTGATCTAGTTTGCGCCAGTCTAGTTGTCGGAGCTCAATATAAACCATTAAATATCATGACACATCACCGCTTGTAGCCGAGTTGCTATGGTTTTCGTCAACAAAAAAATAAAAAAGAAAGAAATCGGAGAAAAAGTCGACCTAGTAGGTACTAGGACGTGCAAAGTTAAGCTAGAAATTGAGTGCATAGGTATCTCGTCCACGGCTGTATAGCCTATAACACATTTGTCGACGTTCGCTGCGCAGTGGTCTAAGGCTGCAAAATGGACGGCAGCGGGCGCTCCAGCGATTTGTCGCGGTTTCATACAAACTCAATATGTACTTTCTATCGTGTCGCGGAAACCGCTGCCCGCGCCGCTGTCGCTGCCGTCCAGTTTGCTGCTTAAGACGCAACTAAGCAAATCGCGGGATCAATTCCCGCAAGGAACAAGAAAAAAAATGTTTCGGTCATGGGTGTTTATCTTCTTATTTATTTTTATTCTAGGTTTTCCCTTAGTTTGCTCTTTTTTCCAAGCAAGCCAAGTTTGGGCATGTAGTTAGTGTGATTGTCTAGCGATTTGATTTCATTTTGATTTCGTGTTTACTGTTACATTATCATGTAGGAATATGTATTTAAAGTCAGACATTGTTTTTATTTATAAGTCCATCACTACACGTCATTTTATTTTTTATTTTAGTGCTGCAACTGGATGGGGAAGAATTGTATCAAAAGCACGTGCAAGAGTGGCAAAAACTTTATGGACAAGCTAACCTTGAAGTTGAAGGGAACTTAAAGCTGGTAGGATATTTTATACTATTTCTTAAATTCATGATCCTTATTCCATTTCAAATGTAGGTATTAAAAGAATTGAGAAGAAAAAAGCTGGTGGAAACTCTCTCGGCACTCTTGTAAAAAGTGACTATTGCACCAAGTGGTAGAGTCCAAATTGACGAGGACATGAAAAAAACAAAAACACAACAGCTGTATTGATGATATGTTGCAAAATGTGAAGTCGTGGTACAGACAAGCTGTTATCATAGAGATTTAAATGTAGTTTAATTGTAAATTTTCAAGAAATAGTAAGTGTGTAGACACATCAGTGTCTTGCTCTCGTATCATCCAGACAATCATTTCTTTCATAAAATACTTTTTACGTTACCCTTTTTAGTAGCTATTTATTATAAGGCTACAACTGTAATGACTTCAGCTTTTTAATTTAAACATTTGTCTATGTATTGACATTTCGAAAAAAGATTTGAACATCAAGCAATATCAAACGCTCAACAGGAAACAATTATGAAACTAAACGCTTACTGCAAAGTCATTCACTGTTGAAGTTGTCTGAAAACTGTACAACATATTGATTTTCAATGTTGTACTATTGCATTAAGTTGTTTACTTTAGTATAGAATTCAAAATGTCTGCCTATGCTTATATTTTGTAGGCAAAAACAGTCAATGGAATATGGTATTATTACCTCAGCTCACTACCCTCCGAGTCTTCATACCATCCACTTTCAAAGTTCTACGGGTTGAGCCCTACTGGCTTGGCCAGAGGCGGGACCTTTGATGATTATGAAGGTAAGCTATGAATGAATAAAAGTTATGAATAAGTTATGATATAAGGAATGGGGTATAAGTCTCTTTCAAAGTTACGTACTAAAGTTGCTCAGCTTATCTGGTCCAAAATTATCCAAGATACTTACTATTGATTATGTATAAATATAACATTATTTTTCCAGTCGGATTGTTAGCAAATTCCCAAAATAGGTATGCAAGTAGTATGGCTAGAATTTAAAATATTTTGGAGAGCAGAACCCTTTTGTTTTACCGTTATTTGTCTATTTTATTTACTATCAATATTATTAAATAAATGTATATAAAATGTGTATTTAAAGGGTAGTAACTATATTGTTAAATTCAATTGGAAAATATATTTTTTATTAACTTATTTTTTTTTATAACGCCTGCTAAATAATTCTTAGCAACGTATTTTTACAACGGAATAAAGACTCTTATAGTGCAGTAGCAGTGTTTTTTTACATTGATAACAAAAACAGATTCATTTTGAAAGTTATCTTGAGATGCTTTCATTTATTACATTTACTTTTTTCCAAACTACCTCATCATGTTTTTTAAATCAGAATCAATGCAACCGTCGTCCGTTAGAGAATCAAAATATATGGTACTATGAATTGATGCATACAAATATGATATGTTGTATGAGATATATGAATTTATAATGAAACACACTGAGTATTTATCTGGTGAAATAAAATCAGCCCAGTTTACTTATTTTTCCGGTAGATAAAATAGACAAATAACGGTAAAACAAAAGGGTTCTGCTGGAGAGTATGCTCTTTGGCAGGACCCCAAAATATTTTAAATTATAGCCAATCTACTTGCATACATATTTTGGGAATTTGCTAGAAATATATACACTTATACATATTAAATCGTAAATATTATTAATTATATGTGACTGAGTTCTGCCAGGTAGCATTACACCATCCATCGTTACATTGTAACTCGACGTTTCTTTTTATAATAGGTATCCCGTAATCACAAGTGACAATCACTATAAAATGTGGTTAAAAAGTTAGTTTAGTTTAGTACATTTTTTGGAAAGACCAAAAAGTACTTTTCATGTTTTCAGGTCACAACTTTTGGGATACAGAAATGTGGATGTTTCCTCCGATACTGCTGCTTTATCCGAAATACGCCAGGACCTTACTACAATATCGCCTAGACAGAGCGTATGTCGCCGAAAAACTAGCCAAGTATACCGGGAATAAGGGATATAGGTAAGAAAGATATTTACATAGATTAAAACAACTTTCAATACTTAGTCATCGCGAAGCGCCACCAATAAATATATTTTTTTTTAAGTTTTTGAATTTACACCAGGACTCCAACCTGGGGCCTCTCGTATGCCGGACGAGTGCTCTTCCACTGACCTACCGGAGCCTGGCGGTACGCCTCGAAATTACTTAGCACACTTTTGTTTTTACGTTATATTGCTAACGTAGCTCCGTCTAATGGTATAGCTTTGCAGCTAAGACAGTCCAGTTTTTAACCCCCGACGCAAAACGAGAGGGGTGTTATAAGTTTAACGTGTCTGTGTATCTGTGTATCTGTCTGTGGTATCGTAGCTCCCAAACGGATGAACCGATTTTCGTTTAGTTTTTTTTGTGTTATAGATAATTATATCCCGAGTGTTCTTAGCCATGTTTCATGAAAATCTGTTCAGCCGTTTGAAGATCATCAGCTCTTTTCTAGTTGATGACGGGATCTGACTACCTTCCATATGTCCTATCGATGCGAAATTTGGTACCGTATTGCTTCAATTATATTGAAAGTATATGGTAAGGTAACCATGACCTGATCAGCCGTTTGAAGGTCATCAGGTCTCTAACAGTTGATGAGGGTATCTGACTAAATTCCAAATGTCGTATCGATTCGAAATTTGGTGCCGTATTACAACAATGATATTGATAGTATATGGTAAGGTAACCATGACCTGATCAGCCGTTTGAAGGTCATCAGGTCTCTAACAGTTGATGAGGGTATCTGACTAAATTCCAAATGTCGTATCGATTCGAAATTTGGTGCCGTATTACAACAATGATATTGATAGTATATGGTAAGGTAACCATGATCTGATCAGCCAATTGAAGATCATCAGCTCTCTAATAGTTGATAAGGGGATCTGATTAGCTTCCATATGTCGTATTGATTCGAAATTTGGTGCCTCTAATAGTTGATGAGAGGATCTGACTACCTTCCATATATCCTATCGATTTGAAATTTGGTACCGTATTACTTCAATGAAATTGAAAGTGTATGGTAAGGTTACAATGACCTGATCAGCCGTTTGAAGATCATCAGTTCTCTTATTGTTGATGAGTAATTACTTTAAATTACTTTAAATACCTAACCTTACTTTAAATAAAAGCTAACTAATTACTTTAAATACCTTCCTAATATTAAAACCTACTTTAGAAAGTACAAAATAAAAGTAAAATTAAAAATTTTAAAAACCCCCCGACACAAAAAAAGACCTTAAAAACTAACAAATAATATTTTAAACCTATTCTAATTATTATCGTCCCATATATAATTGACTGTAAGACTTGTACTTTAAAATATTTTTATTTTCCGAGCTTCGTCGCCGCGTCGGGGGACCGCTAAGTGAGAAAAACAGTTGTCAGTTGCAGGTTGCATCAAAGGAATTCACTCCGAAAAATTCATAAAATCGACACAAGATCGCTCATACCTAAATGTAATAATAAATTAGCTGTTGTTGGCTTAATACTTTATATACTTGAGCGGTCCCTGACGCGGCGACGAAGCTCGGAAAATAAAAATATTTTAAAGTACAAGTCTTACAGTCAATTATATATGGGACGATAATAATTAGAATAGGTTTAAAATATTATTTGTTAGTTTTTAAGGTCTTTTTTTGTGTCGGGGGGTTTTTAAAATTTTTAATTTTACTTTTATTCAGTTATTTAAGAATAATTGAGCATTTTAAATGCAAAAACTAAAACTATTATCAAAAATTGCAATGCTTCACTTTAACTGGGATTTCTTTTAATTTCTTTATTTTTTCGATTTAATTTCTTTTCAGAAATTGGTCTCGGGTGGTCTTAGCTGCAAAGCTATACCATTAGATGCCAGGCCCCGGTAGCTCAGTGGAAGAGCACTTGTCCGACACTGGTCGGGTTATTCTTATTTAGCACATTTTTTCAGTTATTTAAAAATAAATATTGTTGAAAGAGAAAATTTTCCTCACAATGTGTCAATAAGTAGCAGTTGTTTATGTAGGTGCAGAGAATAAGCATACTATAGCTTGTCTTAAGAATGGATTGTGAAACTCACTAACTTTTTATACGTTGATAGTACTTTATAATAAGGTTCCCAAACATATTCCACAACCTTCCGATCTTGTTTGACTGTATAAAATGATAAATAACTTATTTTAATATTGAATTTTTTTAAAGACAAAATAACTTATATCACCATAATAAAAATAGGAAGTTCATAGTTTTTCATAGTTACCCATTTAGGTATAAGAATTCCTCATTTATTTAAGACTTTTCACGCTTCCGAATAAGAAATAATTTGAAAGCACAATCCATAATTTTCTTTTTATCCCAGGTTCCCCTGGGAAAGCGCGTTCACAGGAACAGAAGTAACGCAGCCATGTTGTCCAGAAGTGGCGGAATTCGAGCAGCATATCACTGCCTGCATAGCTTTCGCGGCTAGACAGTATTTAGCTGTTACTAGAGATGAGGACTGGCTGAAGGTATAACTCAATTGAATAACAATAAAAACTCTTTTTTTATTGTCATCATAAAATATAATTTTGTTGCACAAATATTCCAATACAAAAATTTAGAAGTAGGTGGTCTTATCATTGTAAAGTCTAATGTCACTAAGGTCCGTATTATGGAAGGTTTCTTAATCATTGAACATTGCTCATGCATATAGATTCTTTATCAGAAACTTGTAGTTGAAATCTGAGTCACATTTCAAAGTATGTACCAACGCGCCTTAAACTGCATTTGAGTCTCATCCTATGTAAATCAATTGGTGAAAACTAGACGTCTTCGTCCACAATGGCAATCCACTCCGCACTTGGTGTTAACAATAATAGATTTATTTTCTGTGGCTTTAGAGCTCCGTGTGCGTTATGAACGCCATTGCTTACACTTATAATGAGGGATTAATTTATTGCATTAAAATATTAATTTGGCCACATCTTCTTCGGCACGATCATCATTTACCACACCTGAGACTAATGGAAACAGAACACTCATTTATACAAAAAAGTAGAGAGGAGTTGAAAAATACTTATAAGTAAATTGAATTTCGCAACACTATATTGAACACCATAAAACTAGTAACACTTATCTACCAATTGCCAGGTAGGTCTCCAGGTAATCTCAGTTTTAATAAAACTTGTACGGCTAACTAAGGTGCAGCGCAGACGGCACACTTTTTGTTTTTCACACAAAGATTTTTGAAAATCGGTGGTTAACTATTTTTCTTTTTATTCTCAAATTTTGTAACTTGATGTCAATTTGCACCCGAAAGGAGCTGGATACTAGTGCTAATTATTTAGTTTGTAAAACTTTTATACAAACGTTTGTCAAATTATTGTGCGCCGGACTTTTTGCGCGTCGTGTGCGTTACTGCATATAATTGCTAGGTTCTATTTTCACAGACTAAAAAGTGCGTCACGGATAGTCTGTCGTCTGCGCTGCGCCTCATCTTAGGCGTCTGCGCTGCACCTGATAAGTCCTATTTTTTGCTTACAATATTTTGTATTTTCTTTATATCTTACTAATATTATAGATGTGAAAGTTTGGATGAAGTTTGTTCCTCAATCACGGGAGATATGCTCAACGAATTTGGATGAAGTTTGGCATAGTAATAGTGTACAGTCCGGAAATGCACATAATTCAGCATTGTAAAATGAAAGAACAGTGGGGCTAGCATGCTACCGTTGACAACGATAAATCGGGCCTTTTGTCGATATTTTCTTAGAATATGGTATTAAGTGTATGTAATTTATTAAGATTATGACATACTAGCTTTTGCCCGCGACTTCGTACGCGCATAAACATTGTATAAATTTAACACAACCACTCATTCTAGTACCTTTATGCCAAGTATCCGTGCACTCAAGGAATAAGATTTTTCTACAAACTAAAAAGTTCAACCTCTTCCCGTGGGTATTTCGGGAATTCAATCCATAATACAAACATACACTTATTGAAGAACCTTTATACCAAGTATCACATCCATGCACTCAAGGAATAAGTTTTCACATACAAACTAAAAAAATCATATAATTCCCGTTCACGTGGGAATTTCGGGAATTCCTTTCATAACCAGATTTTTCATAAAAACTAAAAAGTCCAACCAATTCCCGTGGGAATTTCGGGAATTCCTTCCATAACACAACCAGTCATTTTTTGAAGAACCTTTATGCCAAGTATCATATCCGTGCACTCAAGGAATAAGATTTTTCATACAAACTAAAAAGTTCAATAATTCCCGTTCCCGTGGGAATTTCGGTAATTCCTTCTTTAGTGCACCCCTACATCCCCTAAAAATGTATGTTCTAAATTTCAGCTCTCTACGCCCAGTAGTTACGGCTGTACGTTGTCTGTCAGTCACTCAGTAACTCAGTCAGTAACGGAACAGTTTTATATAATAAATATTTTATATACAGGGTGTCCCAAAACTCGATGTCAACCCGGAACCGGATGACAAGGCAAGTCATGCTGGTTATCAGAAAAATGTTTAAAAAAATCAAAGTCACGTGTTCTCAAAATTATTGGCATTTTAAAAAAACACGCAAAATTTCACACCCTGTGACAGTGTTTTTGCTGCTGTTGCCACAAATGTTAACTTTTGGAAACTTTTTTTTTTGATATGTAACCCTGAATAATGCTTCTCTAAACTGTTATCAACATTTCAAATCTAGCTCCTCGCGCTTGCATAAAAATAGGACTTATTTCCAAGAAAAAAATTAAAAATTAAAAATGGCCTAGTTTTAACTGTCTGCATTGAAAAAAAATTGTACTACGCGAGTTTGGCAAGTTGTGACAAAAGTTGGCGCATTTAGTAAGGATTCCAAAATGGTATGACACTTGGCAAATTATAGCTGCTATCATGAACAAAAAAAAATATTTCCATGAAAACCCATTTTTAACTTTTTTTCTTACTTGGTTAAAATTGCAAAGCTTATCGTTGGTTACATTGGAGCCGAATCCAATGTACACACTGATTAAATTTAACTGAATTGTACATTGTACTGATGTACTCGTCTATCTTAATTGAATGAACAGATTGTTCACTTTTAATTTATTTTTTTAGTGTGTGCATTGGAATAGGCATTTATTGTTAAAGGTTTCAATTTTAAATAAAACAAAATTTTAATACCAATGTTTATTAATAAAATTTACAATAATTCTTAAAATCTATTCTATCTATCTATACTTATAATAAATCTGTAGAGAGGTCAATTCTGTACATGAAATATTTTTTCAAAATAACTATCAGGGGGTGATTAGTGATCGATACTGATGCCAAAAATGCAATCAGTAAAATTTTTGTCTGTCTGTCTGTCTGTATGTTCCTTATAGAAACAAAAACTACTCGACGGATTTTAACGAAACTTAGTAAAATTATTCTTCATACTCCTGGGCAGGTTATAGTATACTTATTATCACGCTACAATCAATAAGAGCAGAGCAGTGAAGGGAAATGTTGGAAAAACGGGAGAAGTTACTTCATTTTTTAAGCTTCCGTCGCGTGTGCAGCCTTAATGGTTAAAGCTACATAGAAATCATGTATGACAGAAATATTCTTCATAAAATTATATGAAAAATATCCCACAACAGTAATATCTATATTTTATGGTTGACTCACAATAACACGTGTAAATCCCGATAGCTTAACAGTTCGGAGCTTTCTGATTATATTTGTTTACTTTTACGTTTATAATACTCTCACTCATCCCTAATTAAAAAAAATTAACATTATTACCTATTCAATAAAAAAAAAATCATAGAAATCGGTATAGAAACACCAAACCTATACATGAAATACGCTAATAACCCATCGCGCGTGAATACTGAATGATATACAAATGATATAGGGATTATTTTTGCGTAACGGTTGCTGCGCTCGACGCGACTCGATAAAAAGGCGGGAGGCGAGCGCAAGCTTTTGCGCGATTTAATATAGGTAGGTACAGAAGGAACAAGCATTACATTACCTGTCAAATTTCCCCAACCAATTTTAACTTATTATCGAGGGCATAGAGTTCAAATTCAAGTAAAAAAATTTGACAGATTTGTAACGCTTGATGTACTGCCTTCTGTACATACAGAGATAAAATGGAAATCAAGGTTTTGTTTATTTCATGATCGTTTCTGCCTCTTGGAAGTCAGAAACCGTAGATTTCTTCGGAATAAAAAGTAACGTATGTGTTAACTACTATACCAAATTACATTAATATTGGCTTAGCCGTTTGGCAGTGAAAAGCAGCCATACATAACTATAGGTAGTATTGTATGTGCACTGACAATGGCTGGATGGATGGATTTTTGCTATTCATTCACGCAAAAACTACTTAGCTTTACCTAGAATAAGAATAAGCTAAGTATAATTAATGAAGATATTGCATGAATTAAGTAAAATTGAAGGCAATAAAATAAAACACTTTTTAACCAGATTAATGGCGTATAATTTATATTTTACATTTTAACTCGACGTTTCGGTGGTCACGAGCGACTGTTAAAATTTAAAATGTAAATATACGCGATAAATCCGGGTAAAAAGTGTTTTATTTAATAGTCATACATAATAGTTATCGCGAAAACTTAAGACAATATTAAAATTTAAGGCACTTTGGCACCCGATTTGTTTATAACGCTATGTGCCTTTGTAATGTACCTAATAGATAGTTACCTACCTATGTTTGTGGTAAGGAGTTATACATATTATATGGGCGAAGATTCTTCATTTTTATTTTTGTTATTAGAGATAGTTAGGACCTTGGAAAAGAAAATAACCTACTCGAAATACTAATTCAATACAGATGAAGTCGCGGGCATCATCTATGTAATATACCTACCTACCTATACATTTTCACAAAACCTAGGTGAACTGCGGATCACTGCTTTGTTCTAACAGTTTTTGAAGTAATTCTGTCTGTTTATCTATCAATAACGCTTTCACAGCTAACTACTGAGTCGATTTTGACGAAATTTAGAATAAGGTAACTTTTAACTTCAAGGAGGATATAATAATAGTATTTATCCAACTCTAATAAACGGTATCCACGCGGACGAAGTCGCGGGTCACAGCTAGTGTTATAATAAGTGTTCGAAATGCCTTCCTTCGGCGGCAATACAAGCGCGACATCTTTTTAAAAAAGATCGAGCTTTCTTTCTAGCGTATCGTCCATTATTTACAAATTGAGCTGCTTCAGCTATTCTCTGCCGTAATTCATGTTCACTCCCAATGGGCTTCTCGTAAACATTTTCTTTAAGTTTTTCTGGGGAGCAGTAAAAAAGTCTAAAGGATTCAAGTCCGGTGAACGGGCCGGCCACGAGATTGGTCCAGCCCGCCCGATCCATCTCCCAGGAAGCTCTGCATCGAGGTACTCTCTTACGGGGCGAGCAAAGTGCGCTGGGCACCCATCTTGTTGGAACCACATTTCTCTGTAAATGCTTAGCGGCACGTCTTCTAATAAATTTGGAAGATGGTTTTGAAGAAAGTCTAAGTAAACCTCGCCAGTTAATGCATCAGGCAACTCAAAAGGACCAATTATTTTGCCATTCAAAATTCCGGTCCACATGTTAACTTTGAATTGGTACTGGGACCGATCCTGTCTCGTAAAATGAGCGTTTTCAACACGCCATTCATGCAGGTTGTGCATGTTCACGTAGCCGTCCTTTTTAAAAGTTGATTCGTCCGACCATAAATTTTTTGTTAGAAAAAGTAGGTCATCTCTGTACCTCTCCAATATCGTCCGGCAAAAATTCACCCTATTTTGGTAGTCACCGGGTAATAATGTCTGTACTCGCTGTACGTGGTATGGGTGTAGGTCATTTCTTTTTAAAATACGGTGGGCTGAACTTTTGGGCACTCCGGTGTTCGTTTCAATAGCTCTTACTGAAGTACTTGGGTCTTCTTCGACAGCCTGTAGAACTTCTTCTTCCATAGGGTTGGTGGGTCTGCCTCCACCATGCGATTGATTTGGGAGGCGGCCTTCTGAGAAGAGCAACCGATGCACATTCGTAAACACCCGATGATCGGGGTAACGAGCAGCGTTTGGGTACCTTTCGCGGTAAAGTCTGGCAGCAGCACTGGCATTACACCTGCACTCACCATAAATAAGGTGCATATTAGCGTATTCGCGGGTGGTATACGAAAACATCTCGGCACTTGTCACACACTCACACAATAGTCCAGAGGAAAGCAAAGGTCGTCGTTAAGAGAAAACAAACAGTCCGAATCTAAATCGCAAGCAATCACAAGTCCATAAACATAGCCAAAAGTAAACAGTACGAAATCAACACAAACGAATACGAAAACAAGCGCAGTAAACGAAGGAACGTAACGTACTGACTGGTTTGTAATGTGTATCTACAATAGCGAATACCTGGCGTCACTCTCTGTCTCTCTCGCACTTGGTAAAATGACTCTCTCCATCTCAGTCACTTTAGCGTCCATACCTGTCTCGCTCGCACTTGAGAAGGTGACTCTCTCCGTCTCACTCAATCACTTTAGCACAAATACTATCTCGCTTACACTTCCTAGAAAGACTCCTTTGTCACAACTTACAATTAACGACTCTTTGGAAAACCTTGGGCCCATTAGAATATTTTTTAACCAGGTAAGAAAAAATTGTTGAACACTGGATTTTTACGAATTTTTTTTTGTTCATGATAGCAACTACAATTTACCACGTGTCATACCATTTTGGGATCCTTACTAAATGCGCCAACTTTTGACACAACTTGCCAAACTCACGTAATACAATTTTTTTTCAATGCAGACAGTTAAAACTAGGCCATTTTTAATTTTTAATTTTTTTCTTGGAAATAAGTCCTATTTTTATGCAAGCTCGAGGAGCTGGATTTGAAATGTTGATAACAGTTTAGAGAAGCATTATTCAGGGTTACATATCAAAAAAAAAAGTTTCCAAAAGTTAACATTTGTGGCAACAGCAGCAAAAACACTGTCACAGGGTGTGAAATTTTGCGTGTTTTTTTAAAATGCCAATAATTTTGAGAACACGTGACTTAGATTTTTTTAAACATTTTTCTGATAACCAGCATGACTTGCCTTGTCACCCGGTTCCGGGTTGACGTCGAGTGTTGGGACACCCTGTATATTGATTTGGTTCTGTTGTCTTAATCATGGTACCTATCAAATCGAGTAATTCTATCTATTATGGTGCGCATATTAGCTTACATAATAGGATAAAATAACAAAATAGTATATTATGTAACAAGTGAGCGAAGTTGCTAATTACAGTCGAGGCTGTGATTTGAGCCCGAGCTGCAGGCGAGGGCTTAATAATGTGCCGAGACTGTAAGTAGCAACGCTCACGAGTTATATACGACGTTTTTCAACACACTTGTGAGTAAAAGACAGACATACGTGGTCATAAAATAACAAACACACTTGATAACAAAGCTGTGAATTGTGATTGAAAAATGGCGCCGAACTTCGCGCATGCGCGTAGGTTTTTTTTTCCGCCAAATGTGTCAATGGCTGTATAGCATATACAGCCTATTTTACATGAAAATATTTAATTTGGAGTGGTAAATCCAAATATTTTAATATTTTGTAACAAATTATTGTAAATTGTGAATAATTTGTTTGATATACAATTTTGTTTAACTAATATAAGGCGTAAACATTTAAAAATGTATATGGATTTGAAGTGGTATAAAACCTCTTTGTTGTTTCTGAAAAAAATTAATGTATAACCCGGATCAATAAAATATGCTCTGTTTACTCGCATTTAATTTGCACAAAGGTACAATTCAACTTTGTAGGATTCATTATATTATGCACTAGGGCATAATATATTATGCACGCGTGACTTATAGCCCAGTTTATAGTTCAAAATTCAATAGAATAAGGCTTACTTTACGAGCAAGTGTGTTGAAAAAATATTTATCTTGTCGATTCGACTATTTATCGATGGTTGCATGCTAGCCCTGGTGTTAATAAGGCGTTGCTTGTTCATGTTTCAGCAAGGAGGTTGTTCTATCGTGACACACATAGCTGACTTTTGGGCGTCTCGAGCGGTGATTAACTACACTGTTGGACTTTACGATATTGGGAGTAAGTATTAGAAGCATTTCATAAAAAAAATATAGGTAAAATATTGTCTTAAGTTTTCGCGATTTATATTGTTAAATAAAACACTTTTAAACAGATTTACTTTTAAACCGAATTCCATTTAAAATTTTAACTCGTCGTTTCGGTGTCTTTGCAGAACCCAAATATACATATGTGCAGTTTAATTTAAAAAATGCAGACCCTATATTATTTTCTTATTCAAGTTATAAAGGTATACCTACACGTATAACGTGTAGGTACTTGCATACGATGAAGTAGTAGGTGGTAGTAGATTTATGACAGTCACATTATTGTTATATTTCCTATATTATATCAGCCTGCTCTGTTCTACTGCTGGGCAAAGACCTCCATCGAATTCTTCCATTCCTCTCTATTTTTGGCTGTTTCTATCCATGAAGGCTTAAAGCGGGTAATCTCGTCTTGCTATCTACGTTTAGGTCTGCCGAGTTTTACGAAGTGTTTTGAAGTTTTGCTCGTAAGCCAGCCACATTCCATTGAGACAGCTTTGAAATCTTCGTTTGGTTTGTTTTATTACCTGTGAGTAAAGTATTCCTTCTTTTTCAGACGTGATGGGCCCTGATGAAGATCACAGCAACGTCACAAACTCCGCGTTTACGAATGTCGTAGCTGGATATTCACTTTATTTGGCGCAGTGAGTAAACATGTTTACTTTTCAAGCAGAACTCATAGTAACCTAATTCAATTACCATGCCATGAATTACCATACCATGAACCATAACAATTGGTAGCTGAAACAGACGTCACCTACATTGCTTGACAGTCCACTACAAGGCAGTGAAAAAATAAATTGGCGGCAGTAAGGTGATTTTTTTTGTGTTTATAACCGTAGAAAAATCTCTAAGCATCCATATATTCTATATGGGTGACACGCTAAAAAACAGTTGTTTTTATCAATAAACTTGTAGGAAAGGAAGTTTGTTACTACACCCCAGAAAAGGGACGTAAGGTCTGTATCTCAGATCATACAAACAACATTAGTTTTTATGATCTTAGGTCTGTATATATCTAGGGTCAAACACAGAGTCATCATCGTCGTTATTTGCTGTTGCTATGTAGCATCGCTAGAGGTCGTTACAAACCTATAAGCATTACCTTTTAATTTATGTGATTTTTTATGTTACTTGAGATATGTCCTCCACCGGTATAACCTTATGAAATGCGGCCATCCATAAATTGACAATACTTACCACTGTGAAGTATAATGTAATAAGCCCGAAAACTTTTCAGGTACGTATCCTGCCTTTGCAAGTCGTACTACTTAGCAAAGGACCCCGACCACTGGGCCGATATCGCCTGGAGTCTGTCGCTTCCTTACGACGCTGACTTAGATTACCACCCGCAATTTGAAGGGTATAAGCGAGGAGAGGGGATCAAACAAGCTGATGTGGTACTGTTGGGATTCCCGCTGCAGTATCCGATGAATTTGTAAGTATTTGTTAACTATTCTAAATATGTATTGTATTTTGATATATGGTTGAGTGGGATTAACACCACAGTTGGCACTATTTAAAACTAATTCAAGTCGGAAATATCAATATTCTTGAATGAATGTGGTTAAAAGGTACGCTCACACTATTGCGTGACTGAGTTTAACCTGACAGTGTTCCTTGGTTTAAACTCATTGAGCTTGGTGGAAAGATTTAGTCATTAAAAACAACTAGAGCATACCTGTATACTTACGTACCTGTGTATAGTCTAGGTTCCCACTACGTCGCGTAGCTGTTCAATAGGAGCTATAAACTACATCAGGGAACTCTTCCAGGTAACATAAGAAGGGCACATTCACCTTGGTTATTGGGAACTATGCGGAAATCTTTCCATTTGTTACCTACTAGCAGAAGAAGGATGGGTCACCTACAGCAGTTCTATTAATTATGAATTGAATATGAATTCTTTGTTTTGACGTTGTTCTTTTGTTCTAATTGATTTGGTTTACAATGCCACTGTAACTGAAAAATTGTTGACGGACATGCGAAAACAGGTTTCGTACATGGTGTCCCATATAACAAGATTTGCTTAGTTTGGGGCCATGTTGTTGATGTAATTGTGGGGATTATTAATTACTAGTTGTTTCACGCGTTTCTACTCCCACTATTTTTAATTCCTTGGGAATATCAGGATAAATGTATCCTATTTATTATTCCGAACCATAATCTATGTCTGTGCCAAATTTTATCCAGATCCGTCAACCCGTTTTTGTGTGAAAGAGGGACAAAAAAGTACCAATAGGTACCCACAAACTTTGGTAAGGTGAGTGGGGGGAAGATGAAAAACGGGGTAAGACAGAAAGTCAACAATAACGCCACATCTAGCAGAGATTTTTTAAATGTTTGTAGCACTGTTTAAGCCGCCATTTAATTTTCTCCTATGCCATGGTCAATGCTTGAAGGTTATTGCAAAGAAACATGTTTTTTTTTACAAAATTATACAATCTGACTTTTTGCGTGTTTCTTCAAGTATTTTTATCTTACCCCGCATCGTGTAACTTTCATTAAAAGCTAGGTACAACTGATTCTTTTGGATACTTAATAATTACTTTTTATTTACGTTTGAGTTATTAAATAGATTTTTCGCCATTACTCGTATTGTAGGAATTGACACAATTTTCTATCTTTACCCATTACATTTTGATGGGGTAAGATGAACATATCAATTTTCGAGTAAGATATTTGGAAAAATATTATGTAACCAAATATGACAAATGTAACATAATCAGATTTTTTGTTTGTGGCTGATTTTGCCTTAAACTTTTATCATCAATTTTACTATAAACAATCGCTCAGCAGTGTTTGAGAACATCCACTTCGATCATCCCCCGGTGGGGTAAGATTGAAATACAAGAATCAAAATATTTGTCTTGTCTTTGCTTCCTTAGGCGTTTTGACGCTTGAGCTGTTATTTTGTTTTCAGGGTATTACTTTCCATAGACTAGTATTGACCAAGAATGTATGTCATTCTCTAATGGCGGGTTTCAATATTATGAAAACTGTTCGTTTTGCCTACGAACAATAGAAATCACTACCAAAATGACTTTCTATATTCAAAATCTTGACATCTAAACCACTGCTTACGAACTGTTTGACTGTAATGGGTTGCTAGGTTACAATTGACCATTTACAAAATAAGTCATTATATCTAGCCAACGACGACGTAACAAGTTATTAATTTAAACCAATGAGGTAAAGGTAGCATGGCAGTGTGCTGCGGCCAATAAGAGTTATTTTTTCATTACGTATGACCAATTAAAGAATAGGTCATTTTATCCAGCCAACGACGTAACAATTTATTCATTTAATGAAATATCCTATCAAATATCTGTCAACATATCAATAATCCAGTTTTCTCTTTCTAACTTATCTATAACTGTTTTTGAAAAAAGGGACGAATATTATTGAATGACATAATTTTTCTTTTAAATATTTACTTTGACGTCGTAAAAATGTGATTCAACCAATGGCAAAATTTGTCGAAGGTTTGGCGTTTCGTTTTACGTAAGCAGTTAAACGCAATTATTAATAAAAAGCTCTAAAAACATACTATAATATATTTATCGAATACTAAAACATAGCAAACATAAATTGAATAAGTTTATATATTTCTTTAGTTCAAATATCATACAAATAATTTGCGAATGCGTGATATTCTATAAATCACATATCACCTATTTTCTTGGAAGAACGTCACGCAAGGAGGGCCCATGCCAAATTTGAGAACTTACAGCCCGTAGCTAGTAGATATTGTGAAACGCTACTTTTTTCCTACCAATTTTGTACCTGTACCGGTTACGCATAGTAGTCAGTTGAATATTGAAACCCGCCATTAAACAATTTTAGAAAATACTTTGATCTTTCCCCGTCACTTTCCCGTCTTTCCCCTGTTTTATTTTTGTCCATTGCAAATGATGCTTGGTGTGGTATTCATTACTTTATAGATTTAAATGAAATTTAACAAACTAGTTGAAAAATATACTCTCTGGTCGTCATCCACAAGTCATCAAGTTTAAATTTTGATTAATAATAATAATAATAATAAAAACTCTTTATTGCCATGAAACTTAAAAATAATGATAACAAAAAAATAATAATAAGAGAGATGACAATTTCGGCGGCCTTATCGCTTTAAGCGATTTCTTCCAGGCAACCAAAAACAATTATAAAAGAAATCACAAACTTAAACTAGGGCAGAGCATTTAACTTGTAAGAATAAACATAATAACTATAAATTACTAAAATTACAAACTATTAGACACAATATGTTACAAATATTAATAATTACAGATATATAGATTAATTATTTTAGATAAATAGATATTAATATTAAATCCGAAAGCAAGTTACTGATTTGTGTAAAAAAAATATACATATATATATATATATATATAGACACATGTGATTACAAGATACTTCCGATAGCAACCTTACAGGGACAAATATAAATTTTTCAGTTCTTTTTTAAAGGAAGTTATGGTTTTCGCATTGTGAATATGGAATGGTACTGTATTCCATAAGGTTGCTGCATGCACTGTAAACGATTTATGAAAGAAATTAGAGGAATGCAAAGGCGTCGCTAAGAGCATGTTGTTTGACGATCGTAGATTCCTTTCGTGTGTTTCATGTCGAAAATTGAAACAATTATTTAAATACGTAGGTGTGGAAGGATTGAACAGTATCCCATAAAGCAGAGAAAGAACATGAGTATTCCTGCGAAGGCGAATTGGGAGCCACTTAAGCTTATTGCGGAAATCTGATACATGGTCATACTTACGTAAAGAAAATATAAACCTTATACATATATTTTGGAGGCGCTCAAGCTTGTCTAATTGCTCCTCGGTCAAATCGAGATAAGTTACATCTGCGTAATCCAGTATGGGTAATAGGAGGGACTGTGCGAGCGCAATTTTTGTAGGTATTGGCAAGAAGTTTCGTAGGCGTCTCAGAGAGCCTACTGCAGCAAACATCTTCTTTCGGACGGCGTCAATTTGATGCTTCCACGATAGAGTGCAGTCCATGAGAACACCGAGGTTTTTTACTACTGAACAGTAATTAATTATTTCACCCTCAAACGTGACAGGAGGAAGGGCTTTTGCGTCAACTCTTGATAATAACTTAGAACTTCCGAACATAATGAGTTGAGTTTTGGAAGGATTAACTTTTAGACCAAAACGCTTGCACCATTCTGATATATGGTTTAGGTCATTGTTTATTATGTTAATAGCAGAATTAATATTGCTGATAGGTGCTTGGGTGTATATTTGTAAATCATCTGCATACAGGTGGTAGGAAGAAGATAAAGAAATAGTTATTGAATTAACGAAAATTGAAAACAAAAGAGGAGATAGCACGCCACCTTGAGGGACGCCGGCAGTTGTGTTACACCAGTCTGAAACAGTGTTTTCCACCGAAATACGCTGCCGACGGCCATGCAGATAACTACGAAACCAGTCAATCACCGTTGGAGATATGTTGAGTGTACTTAAAACACCAAGAAGTATATCAAAATCCACTGTGTTGAAGGCATTACTGAAGTCGAGTAAAGTCAATAGTGTAAGTTGTCTATCTTCCATGTTTCGACGTATGTCGTCAGTAATTTTGACGAGAGCCGTAACCGTACTATGGCCGGGCCGAAAACCAGATTGAAGAGGATTCATTAAGTTATTTTGGTTAAGGAATGTTAGGATCTGTTGGTGGACAAGGCGTTCAAGTACTTTAGAAAGGAAGGGGACGATAGAAATTGGACGGTATTCGGAGTAGGAGATAGGATTTGCTTTTTTAGGCAAGGGAGTTATACTAGCTGATTTCCAAGCTTCTGGAAAGGTGTTTGTGGATATAGAGTAATTAAAGATTTTTGTAATGATAGGAGTAAGGATATCTAGTAAAGGTATGACCATATTACGGCTAATGCAATCGCTACCTACAGCGTTAGAAGAAATCGATAAAATATGCTTCTTGACATCACAATCGGTAAATGGACGAAAATTAAAAGAAGGTATATCTGGGTACGACAAAGATGAAAGATTTTTTAGGGTTTGGTCTTTTAAAGATCCATCCATTGAAGAAGTATAGGAAAAGTGCTTATTTAAAAGATTTAAGTCAATTGATGAGGAGTTATTGTCATATTTGGTTTTGCCAATACCCAATGATTTTAAGAATTTCCAAACTTTGGCTGGATTTTCATTTTCTACAGACTTATGAACGTGGCGGCGTTGTGCATCCCTACACACCCTGTTGCAGTGATTTCTCAATGTTTTGTAACGTTCCAAGTTTTGTTCAGTAGGGTTTGTCTTGTATTTACAGCGGGCTGAGTTCTTTTTCGCTAGGAGTGTTTTGATTTCCGTCGTTAGCCAAGGAGCAGGAAGTTGTTTCATTTTTACTGGCCGAATCGGTGCATGACAATCATACAGGTCAGTTAATAAAGAATTAAAAACATTAATTTGTTCGTCTACACTAGTTGCTTGATCTATTACAGACCAATCAACTTTTGCTGCATCTATGCAAATTTTTTCTTGGTTCATACCTGCAAAGTTACGGCGCATCAGGATTTTTGGCTTTACTTTAGGGAAACGAATCTTATAAGATAGAAACAATAGATCGTGATAGGAAAAAGCATCAGCACTGCACTGGCCATGTTTGGCGATGCAGTTTTCTGATGAGACAATTATTAAGTCTAGAAGAGAGGGGTCACAATTTGGAAAAAAATGTGTAGCATTAAGTTTAGCTAAATGTAAATTACTGGACTTAATAGTTGACAGAAGTTTGGCTGATCGGTAGTCATTTTTCTGAAGGCAGGTGTTAAAGTCGCCCATAATCACTGTGTGTCGATACAGCGGTGTCAAGTCTTCTAGGAGTTTCTCAAATTCAGAAAAGTAGTTGATTTGGAGCGATGGACTGTAACATACTCCTAAAAGAACTTTAACGTGCGACAAAGTGACTTCTATGAAGAGGTATTCCAGTGCGTTGCCGGATAACTCTGTGGATTTTCGTACAATGTTATAGGAAACACCTAATCTGAGGTAGATGGCCACGCCACCACCTGTTCTAGAACACCTGTCGTTGCGTATCAACTGATACCCAGGTAAAGAATACGAGGACGATGGCAAACATGGTTTGAGCCATGTCTCGGACACAAGTATAGCATGGAGGTCTTTGTTGTCAAAACTATTAAGCATATCTACATAATGAGCAGGAATACTCTGGGCATTTATATGTACAATGTTGAAATTACGGGGAACATCAGAAAACTGAGAGTGTAAAACTTCGTTAAGAGGAGGAGAGGTGCTTTGAAAGCTGAGATTACTGTTCGAATCGTTGGGTGAGCATGACCCATTGTGCAGAGAACCATCACTGTTATAAACCGCCGACATCAAATATAATATTATTCAACACTACAACAGTTTACAATAGATATGACAATAAATAAAAATATATATAGTAAGAGAATATACCTAAATAAACTTACTTTACCTTCTCCCAATAACCTTATCAAGTTAAACACCTGCATGCTTTAAAATTATGTAAAAATAATGTTATTTAAGTTACAACTATAACACTTTATACAATACTACAAATAAAATAATAGAACAAAAGAATCAAACTAAAACAAATAAGGGCATAATTTATAAAAAAGAACTACAGGCTGTATAGCAATAATTTTTGCCATCTTTAACAAAAAAAAAAAAAGTAAGTGCTTGATTGAGTTTGATTGATTGAGTGAGTGACTGGACTGGACTGACAAATATTACAATTTATTTACAACCAAAATAGAAAAACATTAGGTACTTTAACCAAATCGTTTTGCAAATCTAAAATAAAAATATTGAATCAACACAAAAATATATCGTTACTTTTCACATTAAGTACCTGTAGATAATATTTACAATCGAAGACGAATAATGATACTAATAAGAAACAATGAATGAAACATAGAAGGTGCCCAATTATTATTGAAAAGTCACAATTTGATTCACTTTTTAGATGGCAGGCGTCTAGATTTAGGAGCACCAACCTTAGTCTCCTTTACTTCTGCTACTGAAGATGAAGATGTAGATGGATCAGGAATCGTTTTGAGATCGGCGATAGTCACAACCCGATGACGCAGTCCATTCTGGCCAGCTACAAAGATGTCTCCATCCCTAGTCCAACAGTTTTTGACGCTGAAACGTTGCCTGGCAGCCATGAAAGTTGTGTGTCGAAGTTTCGTTAGGAACTCGGAGAGCGTTATACCGGAGCCCTTCAAAGCAGTCTTGGACATCCAAACTTTATCACGGAGAGAAGCATTACAGAACTTAATAATGATGGGCCTACTTTTACCATCCTTTTGTATTCCGAGACGATGGCAGTAACTTATGTCTGCATTCGAAAGTGCAGGCAACTTAAGGTGGTTACTAATTACCTTCATCACGGCAACAACTATGTCCTCCTTCCTTTCTTCAGCCACACCGTGAAGAAGAAGTATTTTGCGGCGACGGCACATTTCGAGTCTGTCAGTCTCGAGCAGTAAATGGTTTATTTGCTTCTGAAGGTTGGCCATTGCGGTGTGAATAAAAGTTTTAAATTCAATAAAATCTGAAGCCAGTGTTGCAGTTGTGTATGAGGAGGCACTTGTTTTATCCAGGCTCTGCTGGAATTGGTCCATCCGGGTATTGAACATCTCCATCATACTTTGCATACTATCCTGTACAGTATCCATTGTGTTTTTTATGAACTTTTCTTTGTTCTCAAAAGTGTTTTGACAGTGAAGTTATAATCTTAATTGGAGAGATTTTAATTAAGCTAGCAGGTATCTAGTATTACTCACTATTATTGAACATAAGTTTAGTTTAAATATACAAAATAAGCTATTTAATTTAATTAAAAAGTGCAGAGCAATCAAATCAGCTGTTTCTTTATTGTAGTCTACCCCCAAAAAAAAAAAAAAATACATAATACATAGTGTTTCACAAGGACTCAAAAACAACACTACTCATCTCATTAAAAAACCGTTCGATCTTGCCCCCACTCACCTTACTTATTATTATCAGTATGATTTATTTTAAAATAAAACACTTTTTAACCTGATTTATGGATTTATCGTGTACATTTTAACTCGAAGTTTCGGTGTCTTTGCGACTAACTTTTATTTTAGATTATAAATCGTAAAATTTCAAGACAATACAGTTTACGCTATCCCATATCCAAAAATCATTTAATAAATTAGGTACCTATCAAATAAATGTAGTGTTGAACTTTTTAATAAACATTGAATATCGTACTAAATACAAAAGTGCAACTATATTATTAAAAAATACCGGAAAAGGTTGCTTCGATATAGGCTATGGCCTAGTGATGCAGCCACTAGATATTTAAGTGTTTTTTTGTGTTTTATGTTTCTGGCAAATAAATATTTTTAATTTTTTTTTTCATTTCTCATTTTCACTGTTTACCAGATCGACCCGCTACAACGACCTTCTCTACTACGAGTCGGTGACCCGCGGCTCGGGCCCCGCTATGTCGTGGAGCATGCACGCTGTCGGTCACTTACAACTGGGGGACAATCTACCCGCTGCGCAGTTGTTTAATAGAAGCTTCGAGAATTACGCCCGGGAGCCTTTCAAGGTAGGTAAAGGGGGCTTTGCAAGATCACTTTTCATATAGGTTATCTCTCAATTTGTGATAAACACAGAATTACTTTTAATTCATTATGAGGGTAAGATAATGACGGCCCTGCCTGAGAAACTAAAGCTACGTCGCGCAGCTGTACAATAGGAGCTATAAAGTACACCAGGGAACTCTTCCAGGTAGGGAAGTTAAGGACACTTTCGACTAGGTTATTGGGAACTATGCGGGAATCTTTCAATTTGGTACCTACAAGCAGAAGAAGTATGGGTCACCTACAGCAATTCTATTCATTATGAATTGAATATGAATTGTATGTATTCTTTGTTGTTCTTTTGTTCTAATTGCTTTGTTTTACAATGCCACTGTAACTGATAAATTGTTGACGGACATGCAAAAATAGATTTCGTTGCAAGTATAGCCCGAGTATGCCCATCTTTAAGTTCCTCATCATCATCATCCTCGAATTTATAATTCTAGCGTTTTTTAGAAGCCAAAGGCATCATAGACCTCTGCAAAACCATTTTCGCACCTTCAACTCAAACTAACTTCAAACTACTTAGCTACAGAATCCGCGAACTGGGTTAAGCTGAGCAGAATTTTATAGTCCTATAGTCCTAATCCAATCCGTATCACACGCCAATCTTACTTTCTACTGTCAACCAGCTCCGTTCGCTCAGTTATACAAAACTACCTTTAGTTTTTTATTTGCCAATATTTTTTTCTGTGACATTGCTATTTTAATTTAGAAGGTTCAATAATAACTACTACGAACATCGATAAGTATGGGCTTCTTGTCTAAGATGTTACCTACGTAATGTTACGTAAAATAATTACTCATAGTTTTACGAAATTATAAAGAACTCTTTATTGTAAAGCACATACAATATTTGTATGAATTTACCTAAATATAGACAGTAAGCTAGGGTAAGGAGGTATAATATTATGGTCGTAGGTTATATTTTTTATGAGTCAAGTTAATTTATATATACTTATTTCAAAGAAAATGCTACCTCCACAAATTTTTCTGATGAAATGTAAAGACAAAAGCACTTCCACGAGACACCTTTCCTCGAGACTTAGCTAGAATTACATACCTTCTATACCTACAGTGTATCCCCGCATATAGGTAGTAATAGGACTTTAAGGCTGCGTCCCCAGTAACAGTCCATTCACACATAGTCCGTTTTACTGGATAGGTTTTTGTACCGTAAATACGTATACTGAATTTTGTGCCATATGTGAAGTCGCTAATACAACTCCATGCGCCATCGTGGAAAAAAAAGCGGATACGGTAAAACGGACCATGTGTAAACTGTGTAAGCACACAGTTAGCGGCTCATTGAACGCAGTTTGCAAGAGTTTGCAGCGTTACGCGCGCTGACTATCTCAGTGAGCGGCCGACTCCCACGTGACGTTCAAAAATTGATCAGAGTTTGCCCTAAGACTCTTGAATAATCTACAAGTTCTTCGGTTAACTGAGCTCAGGGCTCTTCATATTACCTACTATTTCGATATACGGTCTCCTTCTAAATATCTTCTTCTTACCAGGTATGGAGTGAACTAAGCCGTCCAAACGTCGGCGCTGTGAACTTCCTAACTGGCATGGGCGGGTTCCTACAAGCTCTAATGTTTGGATACGCAGGAATCAGCATTCGGTTAGATCGACTCGAGCTCAACCAACCTCAACTGCCTCCTGAAGCTACCAGTTTTAAGTTAAAAGGTACAATACAATACAAATATATGCTTTATTGACATTAACATACCTACATAAAAAAATATATATATATTTATTAGTTAGGTATGGGGTGAATGGTGATAATAGTATAATCTTTATACAGAGTGTTATGTGGAGGAGTTTGTAAGGAAGAAGGTACATTACAGGATAGGGGTAGACCATGCATTTTTTTTAGTTTGGGAACCTTGATCCGATTGGGAATAGTTTTGAAATTAAAAGAACAGACCTGATTTTAAAAAAATACTCGTTTCAAGGTATTTTCTAATAAAAATATAATTTATGATTATTATACTATTATTATTTATGGCTATACTGGTTGGGTGAGGCCTATTTTAATTTTAAATTTGCTTGGTTTTAATTTTATGTAATTTAATTTTATTTGTTTTAGTGTAATTTGACTTAGTTTAATTTGATTTGATTTAACTTCATTTAATTTAATTTGATCTAATTTAATTTAATTTGACTTGATTTAATGTAATTTGATTTGATTTATTTTGATTCGTTCTAGTTTAATATGATTTTTTAAATTTAATTATTGCATTATTTCTTATTTTATTTTTAGAGTTTAAATTGTTATATTAGTAATATTTCTTTTGACATTCATTATTATTATTTTTTTTGTTTACAGTTATTTAACTTATGATATTTTAACTTTAGTTTTATACCTAAGTATGTGTGAAATTCTCTAATCTATGGAACCTTTGTTTTCTGAAATAAATAAATATTATTATTATTATTATGTATGCTTACAGCTACACGCCTTTCGGCGGAAAGACCCGACAATTTGACCAGTCGGTCGGGGATCAGGGCAAGAGGGACAGAAACCGGCGAACTATTCGGGCAGTATCCAGCAAAACCGCTCTTTGCATGCATGCTGGAAGCGAACCACCGCCGAATCCCAGCCTTTCAAGGTTTCTGCCCAAAGTGGCTGGGGTCAAACCGTTTGCGGATATTACAACCGGGATGATTTCGGTGGACACAAGTTCCCACATTTCGGTCACCTCGTGTGCAAGGTCCAAGTACTTGCGGTGCTTTTCGGTCTCGGCCTTCACGAGGTTCTCGTCATGTGGTATAGTTATGTCCACCAAAAACACCTTAGACGACGATCGGTCCATTAACACGATATCAGGTTTATTCGCTAGAATAGTCCTGTCCGTGATAATGGGCCGATCCCAGTAGAGCTTGGCGCTGCCGTTTTCGAGAACTGGCTCCGGCGTGTACTGGTAATAAGGCAGTTTCTGATTGATGAGACCGTATTTCAGAGCGAGCTCTTGGTGGAGAATCTTGGCTGCTTGGTTGTGTCTATGCAGATACTCAGTGTTAGCAAGAACCGAACAACCCGAAACTATATGTCTGAGGGACTCGGCAGGTTGGCGGCACGCCCGACATACGTCCACTGTGCCGTCCCTCATAATGTACTTCCGGTAGTTGTTCGTCTTGATAACCTGATCCTGTATCGCAAAGACAAACCCTTCGGTTTCCCCAAAGAGGTCCCCGAAGCGCAGCCAATGCACGGAGGCTTTACGGTCCACGTGTGGCTCGTGTAGAGCTTTGTAAAACCTTCCGTGCAGCTCTTTCTCTTTCCATACGGTCTCACGATCAGAAATGCTCAGTACCGCCGGTGTCTGCCATGTCTCGAGGCCCAGATTGAGAGGGGTGAGTCCTTTGTCACACGCTACAACCTCTCTATGCATACCCACGTCCGCCTTCGCCATAAAATAGGCTCGGAGGCTATATATCTCCCGATTGTGCAAGGTTTTGGCGCTAATTAGGCCTCTTTCTCCACACTTTCGGGAGATATACAGCCTCATTACTGACGACCGAGGATGATGCATTACTTAGACCGGTCTGGTCATAGTAGTGCGGACCTTCCGATCCAGGGCTTCTAATTCGGTCTGAGTCCATCTGAGTACGCCAAAGGTGTACGAAAGAACGGGCATAACCCATCCGTTAAACGCTCGGACTTTGTTGAGACCCGACAGAGAACTAGTTAGTACCTTTGTCAGGCGCTCAAAAAAGACTTCGCGTACAGACTGTTTTACGCTCGCTTCTTCGACACCGATGTTCTGTGACATACCCAGATACCGGTATGTTTCATTTTCGGAGAGAGCTCTCAGGTTAACGGGACCTAGGTCAACCCTCTGAGAACGAGTAATCCTTCCCCTCTCCACATGAACAACCGCACACTTGTCCACTCCAAACTCCATTTTGATGGAGCTGCTAAAATCTGTCACGATTTTTAGCAGTTCCCCCAATCGTGGAGCCGTTGGAGCTAACAGCATGAGGTCATCCATGTAGAAAAGATGGGATAACCGCATGCCCCCTCTTCGAAACTGAAAGCCCGTCTCTGATCCCTCCAGCAATGTGCTAAGAAGATTCAGAGCCAGGCAAAACCAAAGTGGGCTCAGACAATCACCCTGGAATATTCCCCTACTAATCTGGATTCGGTCTTCCGCATCCGTCATTCGCCTGCCTTGGAGACTGAGCATTGTACTCCATTGTCTCATACATCGCTCGAGAAATATTCGAACTGTATCGTCGATTTTGTACAGTTCAAGAACTCTCAAGAGCCATGTATGAGGCTCGGAGTCAAATGCTTTTTTATAGTCAATCCAGGCTGCAGAGAAATTGCGACGGTTGCGTTTGACCAATTTGCCAACGACTGCGTCCACGAGAAGGAGTTCCTTTGATCCGCGGCTACCGGCCCTACATCCGTTCTGAGCATCAGATATAACGCGATTAGCATCTAAATGCTGGCGAATCTTGGTGCTCAGAACGGAGGTAAGTGTCTTGTAGGTGGTATATAGACACGTTATGGGCCGGTATTTCGATGGATCCGCGGTATCGTTGGACTTAGGAACTAAATGAGTGACCCCAGTAGTGAGGAAGTTCGGGAGAGCTCGGGAAGTTGAATGGCACAGAGAAAATCCCTTGAGCCAATAGTTCTGCAATCCGTCATGGCCCGGACTTTTCCAGTTCGGGCTCCGGCGGATTGCAGCACTTACGTCCTCCTCTGATATGAGGACTTGGCTCATAGGGATCACCCCCGCACACGCCTATCAATCCAGGGACCCTCTTCGTGCTCAACTGGGCGCTCCCACAGGCCGCGCCAGAAGTTAATAGCGTAGGCCTTATCCGGTATGCGGCCAGTCGAGCAGGGTTCGGAACTCTCCAAGGATTTATAGAACTTCCTCTGGTCACTCGAGAAGAGACGATTTTGGTTGTATCTCTCAACCCTTTGGGAGTATCTCCGAATACGCTTCGCCCATGCAGCGATCTTTTGCTTCAGCTAGTCGATGCGCTCTGTCAGTTTTCGGGTGAAGCCCGGTCTGGTCAATCTAGTGTCCATTCCGGGAAACTCCCTCCTGACAAAACGCACAATCCTTGGCTTGGTGTTGCCCGAGCTGAAGCAAGTTAGCTTGCCGATGAGGATCCTGGCTTGTTCGATACGACGCTCAATCCTCCTCTTCCAAGCTGGTACAGCGTTACTCCGAGGAGTAGCACGTCCAGCAGTTGGGCTTGGAGCAGCCATGGCGCCAGTAAACTAACATACCGCCATAGCCGCTCCAAAAAGGACTGAGTTCGTCTCGACAAGATCAGAGCTGCTCTCCAAATGTTGGGGCAACATCTGATTAACGGCCTCAACGACTTGCCTATTACGAGCGCTGCATGGTAGTCTGGAAAGCTTCGGCCTTCCTTCAAGGAGTATTACGTACTTCCTCGATCGCCTCCTCTAATAGCCTTCTCGTGTGCTGTAAATCCTGGGAAGACATCTCAGTGGTGCCAACCCCTTCCACCGGGTTATTCCGGTCGGCCTCACTTCCTGCACGCTGCTCTAAAGCAGGCTCTTGCACTGGAGAGGCGTCACTCGCAGTGATAGGGGGTGGCACCACAGCGAAGATGTTAGAAGATGTTAGCGAAGATGTTAGAACGCATAATCCACCGAGCTCTATCCGCAAGGTTTCGTTCGGCGACGGTTAAATCAGGCTCCAGCAGCATGAAAGCGCGGTGCATGCGTGCTCGATACCCTGTCCTACCCGTTTCCGTCTCTCTTGCTCCGTAATAAGCTCGCATGAGGTTGGCGTTTTGTGTTTTAGACCATCTCATGCGCCGTCCTTCAGGGGCGGGCACCGATTGCGGGGGCTGTGATGCCCCTGCCGGTGCCAAGCTCCCTGAAGGAGATGATGGTGGTGAGGACTGGGCTGGTGGTCGCCTCAGTCTCTGTGCGCTGGCGGATCGCATGCTGCCACGCCCAGCGCCAGCACCAGACGCGCCCCGGCGGCCCCCGGGTAGCGGCCCTATACGTGTATCTTTGTTCTGTTTGTCCATCATCATTATTTTCCAGAGCCACGTTAGCCACGCCAGTAATTTCGGAATCGTGTGTCCGCCTCCCACGTGATTAGTTGGTCAATCAGGACGTGTGGTTGTTTTGAGAGGCTATCTTATTATTAGCCTCTCAAAACAACCACACGTCCTGATTGACTGAAATATTATTATTATTATTATTTGCTCAATTACCCAGTCTTATTTCGAATTTTGCGTGTTTCAGTATGAGTTTGTTTCTCATATCATTTTCAAAATTTATTTAATCTAAAGCAAACTTCGGCCATACGGTGAACCGGAATTAATAATAACTCCTTAGTTGTCTTATTACAGGAATTAAATACCTTGGCGCGAACTTGACTCTACACATCCAAGTGGCAGTTACCACGTTATTCGTGGACAGTGTCGACGATGACACCCCGCTCATTCTATTTGATGGAAAATACAACGTCAGTCTTATACCGGAAATGAAAGGTAACTTTGAATCATATTTGCTCTAAAGTAAAACTTTTTTTGAGTATTTATTTTCAAGGTTCATATATGTATTTGATAAGTTTATTAATTCATTTTAACTCAATTTGAGATAGATAGGTTGGAGGTGATTAGAAATATACCTTCGACCTGAATATACCTATTACCTTTGGCTTTTAAATAATGTATTAACATTTGATAAGCCAGCTTTTGGGGAAGTTTAGAAGTAGGTACAGTCACGTGCATTAATATGTACACACTTCGCAACTTATTTGGTTGTGATAAGGTTAAAATTTCAATGAAAATGTATACATATTGTTAGACGTGATTGTACCTAACTTTTGTTATGCGGCTGTGGCTGATAGTATAATATAGTATCCTACTAGACAGGATGGACTATTAAGAGCGGTCAGTATGGAAAAGTTGTAACTTAAAGACATACGAAGATCTGTTCTTAGGAATCATGCCATCGATTTCAGTAAAATGAAAAATTACTTCACACATTTAAAAAATACTTAGGTAAATTAACCCAGAACTCTTGAAAAATAAAACTAACACTATTTCTATTTGTATATCGATTGTGTAGGTGTTAAGAAGTAAATTGCACTATGAAACTGACCGATCTTAATCGTCCACCCTGTATACTAAATAGTCAAGATAAAGTAATGTAATCGAAATGGGTCTCCTTATATTCAGAACCGACGACCGGTGCCTTTCGACACGAACACTTCAGACACGCCATTAAGTACCTATATTTACGGTTTTTATCAAGAAAACAGCAACATCTTCCTAATGATCTGAGTGTATAAAATTAAGAATATTACAGTTGTAATGAATAGTGTTAAGAAAGTTGTTCCAAGAAGAGAAACTGTACTGGGGAATCATAATTTGCTGCTCATACGTACCACGTATCCATACTTATAGGCACATGTATGTGTGCGGGAGACTGGGTGGCATACATAATTCTGTTGCAGACTGTACGAGTATAAATGGAAAAGTCTGTCCGTCTTTTACGGCTAAATCACAGCACCGATTTTGACGAAATTTGAAAACTTTAAGGTGGCGGAATGAGAACGTTATACTAACTATTTATACTAATCGGGTACCTACATGTGTTGTATCTAATGCTAGGTACCTACGTTTAAAATAGTTGCTGTAGTGGTGATAATTGGGTTGTACTAAGCAATGATTCCTTATATTTGTTTCTAGCAGCTGCGCGCAGTTTTAACCGCGTACATTTAAAATTCATTTGAATTTTAATTTAAATATAGCGTATAACATTCCTCGAAAGCAGGACCATCAAATTCAAAAACATTTTATAAATCCGACTGACATTTTATGTGATTAGCGTCTTCAAACAAAGAAACCAACTAGCTTTCTTACAAAAGTGAAATGGTTCTCGCTATCAATATAAAAAAATGCAAAACTCTGTATAATTTTGGTCTTAGACGGTATCAAGGGAAAATAAAAAATAAATTCATTTATTTCAGGCAATATTTACAATGAGTTCTTAACAATTTAAAACCCAGAGGCCCATAGAATAAATACCTTACAGTCTAACATATATAAGATAAACAGATACATACCTTAAACTAGAATATATAAAAATACTTAAAACTACGCTTGAAACTGTCGTAAAGTCGGCGACGTGTGACGCGAGTCATAAGACAGTCGTCCTCGAAATTTTCGGAAGACGACTCCCTGCGGCCAGAAATCCTCCTTTATGAAGGTTGGCAGATGTTGGGTCGGCACTCTCACCACAAAAGAGCTGAAGCTCACTTTATGGCGAGGTTCCAAACGCTCAACCCTCAGAGTAAAGGAGGTTTTCTTTCGTACGTAGTCTACGACCTCCTCGACCTTCGTAGACCAGTGTACTCTGGATACGTACAGCTGCATCGACGGTACTTCACCGCGCATCAGCTGGCCTAGTACGGGCAGTGCGGTGCCGCGGTAGTTGCGGACGATAGGCTTCTTCTTCCTCCTCTCAACTTTGATGAAGCCTTCTTCATCAAAGTTGAGATCAAAAAACATGCAAAATAGTGTTGCATGTTTTTTTCGAAGAAGTAATTAATTACAGAACGAATTTATGAATAGGAATCAGTTCGTTAAAAGATTCAAAAAACAACACCAGACGTCTGAGGGTCAAACAAGTTTTTTTAAACACCTAAATTATTCCGTGTTATTGCAAAAGCTAGAATGACATTAGACAAAAACAGAAATCTAGTAATTATTCAAAACCGATTAATCGTTTCAAAATTAGCGTTTACGTACAAAAGGCAGCATATCTTTCAAAAAAAAATTCTTGAATCTGAAATCTATGCCCTCGACATTAATTTGACGACCACTTTGTCGTTGGGGTAAACCTATCTGCCTCAGACGCCAGTGGTTGCGGGTTCGATCCCCGCACGGAACCAGAAAAAAAAATGTTCCGTGTCTGGGTGTTTATCTATTTATGTATTTATATTCTAGGTACCCCCCTAGTTCGCTATATGGGGGGTACCTAGAATATCCCATAACACAAGCTATGCTTACCTACTTTGGGGCCATGTAGTTGGTGTGATTGTCTGGGGATTTTATTTATTATTATTATTATTTATTAAGTTAAAATTGGTTGGCGAAATTTTACAGGTAATGTAACGCTTCATCTGCTGCCTTCTGTACAAACAAAATTTAACGTACCTATCAATATAAATATGATAAAATTATAACGGAAGCAAGTCATGCATGATTCCATCATTTTCAACTTTATCTTCTGTTTCATTTTTCAGTTACCTTATCTGGAAAAGGTCCGTTTACAATAAGGGCGAAACCTTGGAAGGATTGTAAAGTACCTGTTGATACAATCGGACACAATTCCTTACGACCCATGGGATTATAGAGATGAAATATTTGGAAGAGGAAACGAATAATAACTAGAAATGAAAGACTGCTTTTAAAGTTGTAAATAAATTCAATTTAATACAAGAACACCTTTTTTATTTTGTAACAAAAACTAATCTCTATTCATAAGAAATACACAGATTAACAATAAGTATAATAACGATTAACAAATTGATATTAATACCTGTATTATTCCTTAGTAAGTACTTATATTATTATCAACAATATAACATTTAGTATAAATATGATACACATAATTACTAAAATAGTGGTATGTACAGTCAACAACAATAAGATGTACCTAACGATTTTAAAAAGTTATGTTACAGTAAAATAAAATCTGTATTTTATAATTAAATGCGATATTATAACATACAAAACATCTTTATTACACAGAATAGTCAAAATTTCAGACAATATTACACCACAGTAATTCGCTATAGGCACTAATAACAACGTACATACTTCATTACCGGAGGCGTATACTTTATGTATGATCATAAAAATCTATCCATTCTCAGTAAGTTATAAAGTTAACAATGCACCGCCGACCTTCGGGCTACGGATCTTCAAGTTAATAATAATTCTCGTTTACAACGACTGTTAGTATCAGAAGTTGCTATACAGGGACATTCTAAAAATGGTTTCTAGTATAATCAACGAATGCAGAGCATTTACAAAACCGACTTCACGTCAGAACTAGACTAAATTGAAATAGGACCGTATGGGAAGCGACAGCTTTCTAATAAAAAAAGAATCATCAAAATCGGTTCACCCAGTCAAAAGTTATGAGGCAACAAACGTACAGACGAATTGAGAACCTCCTCCTTTTTTTGAAGTCGGTTGAAAATATGAAAGCCCATGTTTATTTACTTATTAGCTATATACGCTTGTGTAAGAGCGGTTAAACATCCCGTCTGGTCTTACAGCCCATTCACACATGATTCGTTTTACTGGATACCTTTTTTTGTATCGTAAATACGTATACTGAATACTGTGCCATATGTGAAGTCGTCCATACAACTCCATGCGCCATCGATGAACAAAAAACGTATCCGGTAAAACGGTATCCAGTAAAACGGGCCATGTGTGAACGGGCTGTTACATAACCGTGACGTCATGGGTAAATTATTCAAAGTTTTATTGAAATAAATGCGTCTAGCTAGCCCCAATTTCATATGATCTTAATGAGAAAGACAATTGATTCACGTGTAACATTTTATTTCTAGAATTTTCTACTTCACACTGTCAACATTTATAACAAAGGCCTTGTACCTACTCTTCGGCAAGAACCGACGCGCCGAAATGTGGTTTGGTAGATGTTTTGAACTCGGAATCGAACCCAGAAGCTCATACGTTCAGACATGAAAACATTGTACAAACATGGCTTCATACAAAATCAACTGTAATGTATCACACTACCTTCCACAAATAGTTTGCCTAAAAGAAATCGCTGCTACAAAGACAAGTCCCCCTTTATCCACTGTCATTTCAAGTATTTTTTTTATAATATTAATATTATTTAGATAGCTTTAATTTTAATTATTAAACCTTGAAGATATAAATAATATTTTAAGTAGGCATCTAAAAAACTGTCAACATTGTCAAAATAGCTAAAATGTACAAGTTCATGTATTTAAATGTGACTGACCTTAAATACTCCTACTAAGGTAATTCAAATTAGGATTACGTGTCTCTTTCCATTGAAAAATGCAATTCAAATAATAGCATTCGTGATAATTCTCTGCGAAATGAAACGTCAGCAGATTTAGGTGATCAAAGTTCGACAAATGATGAAAAAAATATTATTGATAAAGGAAATACTTCTAACCATAGCCTATTCAAAATAGAATCAAATCAACGAATACAGATCGTTAAAAAAACCGACTTCAAATTCAAAACTTTGAAGTATAAGGTCGTCAAGGTAAATATATTCCGTACTCATACATCTTTTTTTTTTTATTTAAATTTTTCTTGAAGTACTCAATTGATTTCGATGGAATTAATATGGGACCAAATCTGTAGTAGGTATTCTCTATCATATAAAGCAAGAATATTAAAATCGATTATTAATTGTCTAAAAAATCGTAAAACAAAGACACAAAAAAAACATACACATACAACATACAAAAACATAAATATGTATTTATTCAATATGTATGTTTATATATTTCTTAATTATAGGTATCAGTTATCTAGTATCCATAACACAAGTTCTTTAAGAAACTTAATTTGGGCTAGATAATGTTGTGTGAGTGTCAGAAATATTTATTATTATTATTTTACATAAAACCTCCTCCTTTTGAAGTCATTTGAAAACTAGTTGGAATATTAGCGAGAAACTTTTTTTTTCTTCCTTCTTTGCGTATGTGATTTCTGAGCTAGCGTCAATATTTAACTACCGCGGATTTACGTCAGTCGTCCGCCTCACAGCAAACTAGTAATTTCAACGTTTCTCAGATTAGACGTTGAAGACGGGTTTTTTTTCCATATTCAAAAACATGACATTGCGTCATTTGACATAATAATAATAAACGGTCGACGCAATTGAATTTTGTCAAGGTATTGAGATATACAATTTAAAATTCAATCAAGTGGTTTATCTTTCTAATGTTAATTGAGGCGAAGTTTTTACATAACATTATGTAAAAACTTCGCTATAAAGAAAAAAAACTCAAGATATTTTTAAAGTCTGTAAATTTATTTAATGTAAACATCAAATTTGTGATAATAAATTCATTTCATTTCATTTATAGGCATCTTAAATCGTTTGGGAAACAGGAAAATTCTAGAAAATAGTACTGATAACTTCTCGTATCTTCTATTTATATACTTCTTATGAATCCTTAGTGCATTTCAATACACGATTTGGAAGTTCGGCTTAGAATAATGTTACAAGTAACTAGGACTAATAACTATTTATAGAAGATATTTATAGATACTAAGAAAGACTCTCTGTACCTAAGTACTGAAGAATTTTACAAAAACCTAACAAAAAACCTCACGTTATTTACATAAGCAAGTAGATATTATAGTAAATAAAGTATTTTGTCACAAAATAAAAAAATATTGTATACACCTTTAAATAGTATAAAAATATTAACTGCTTTAAAACATTTCATAAGAATGGCGGCTGAACTCAAACTGAATTGAGTTGAGTTGAGATTCGTAACATTACCCTGTAACATACTTCTAAATCTTAATGTAGGTAAATACTTAAAAACATAAATTGCATCAAAATTATGTAACAGAGATATATAATATCACCACCATATTGGCCGCGCTGGGTAGATTTAGTATTGCCCTATTGCATATGGATAAGCAAGTAAAAGGCCACTGATCCTATTACCACTTGATGATACACACCACAGGTTACTCATAACTTATGCTTAGGCTACACTACCGTGATATGCCAATAATTATTGCCATAACTTAAACAACACCTAGGTGTAACCACGATTTACGGCCATAATTTTACAATGCCAATTAATATGGCAAATGGCGGTAGGCAATAGCTCCGGCGCGGCGGCGGTCTTTTTTCGCACATCAAAGAAGATTACTGCAGTAATTATTGCGTTTGTGGCCACACTACCGTTTTTTCAGTGTGCAACATGAGCTCACCGGTGACGCACATATCGACCGACTTGGAGTGATCAAATGAAAAAGCGCTCGAGTTTTTAGAATTATTCCAATCCGAACCGTCTCTTTGGGATACCCTTTTTTGTCTTCTGTTAGCTTTGTTGAAATTTAAAAGATTCATGTTAAGATAATTGGCACTCATAAAACACAACACCGCTGCAGCTTCGACCTCCATCTTGAAAAAGTGATATTTTCTGCCAAATTTATTGACATATCTAGGTAAACTCTAGTGTAACCACACCAGTTCATGCAGTAATTTAAACGGTAATTTAATGCCATAATTATTGCGGTAACAGCCCGGTAGACGGTAAGGTAGTGTGGCTTCGGTATAATGAACACCCTTTATATAAAATCTGCTGAAAAAACCACCGCTCGATGCTATGTTTCGGCCATGTTTATTAGAAGTCAGTCCCTTCCTAAACTTCTGTCTCATCTGAGCTCATCTTCACTTGCCATCGGGTTGAGGTCAATAAAAAAAATACACTCAAATACTTAGTAGTGATTAAATAATGTCTCAGATAACGCTGATCAACAATTATTAAAAATGAAAAATATTTTGTAGCTTTGTAGAAAATCAGCAAACGAGTTGTAGATCTGCTTGATCAACAAATTTCTTATACAGGGCGTCCCAAGGACGCCGTGTATATGACACTTCGACGCATGCAGGAAATATAAATAGAATCTATCGACAAAAATATCGTATCAAATAAATCATTCATTCATCGTCACTTATTGCCCGTGTACGACGACTTCTACGATAGATGAGTACTAAATACTTATAAGTATTTCTAATATAATCAATTGATAAGTTAATCTAATTAATGGATAGTATGGGATGTAATATCACAGCGTACTTTGGACTGTCATGGAAATTTTATAACGACTTATACTTACGTAATTAAACCTTCTTATGTACTCATATTTCGTACTTATATAATATTTTGTGCTAATATAGGACAAATAGGTACATTAAAAATAACAATTTCATAACAAGGAGTTTCATATTCTTAATCTTGATATAGCATTAGAAATGACGCAGTACAAACTAAAAAAGAAATGCTCGGTTTTCTTATGAAAAAGTACAAATAAAGATTTAAGTCTTTTTCTGTACTTTTTCTAACTTGTAAAGTACAGTAAATGAAATAGACAGTGAAAACAATGACCTACAATAATAAAACATTAAAACCTCTTTATAAGTAATTTGTTTATTTTATAAATCGTTCCTTCAATAAATAGACATGCAGAGATAAATTACTAAATGGGGCAAAACAATACTGACATTAAAATAGGTAAATAAGAGGATGATAGGCGTGTGCCTAATGCATACTTTTAGTCTGAAACCATCTTTGTAGTCTCTATTGCCTTTTTCATTTCACTTATTAGTTTTTTTTTTAACTTTGAAAACTTATAACGGACATGGTAAGACATACCTACCTATATTTGTGTTTTTTGTAGTAAATCAACTACAGTTGACCCATTACTAAAGTGAGAACGGAGAAATAAATCAAATTCCTTTTTCCTCCTTTTTACCTTAACATACAAGGGCGATCTGCCTAAAAATGGCCTATAAAAATATTTTACAACCCACCAAGTCTGTTATAACTCGAGAGAAATACCATATGCAACCATATACTTATGTATGTACCTACATATGTAATGTAATATACATATGTAATGGAAGCATATATCTGGGATACACATAGCAATATTGATTGTACCTTTCGTAGAAATATTGCAATGTGTATAGAATGTATGCACTGACTTTAGATCTTTTCTAATCATTTTTGTAAAAATATTGATACCTTCTTTTAATTAAAACCTAAAAGTGATTTGAGATGTTTGTGCTTAGCAATTTTATGCATGTTATGTGTACTATTAAGGTTCGCTTTCTAGATTAAGAAAAATTGTCATTAGAATAAGTTAGCTTTAAACTGATTGCAAACTGTTTGTACACTTAATAAATAAATGAATAAAAAGGGGGAAAACACCCACTCACTAGTTCTCGTGGTAAAGAGCAATACATTTATCTTTAGATACTTACTCGTTTACAACTTAAATAAGAAATTTATCTTCATGTTTGTAATTTCAAAAAAAAAATTCGCTAAACCTTATCCTAAATCAAATCCTACAATGTTATCTAAATGGTAGCCAAATATTCTGTAATCATACTTATAGAGTTTGTATAGTTTCTTGATAAGGGCCAGATCTAGCTGTGAATAGTAGCTATGCAGCTTCTCTTGAGTGCCTGAGGTCCGCGTCAACCTTGGAAATTGGACGTAAGAAGCGTTTATTGTATGCAACGCCAATGTTGAGTCGTCTAGAAGGGTTTCGTATTTACCTGTAAAATTATGCACGTTTAATAAAAGTTTTAGACAAATAGAAGGAAAAATTGGCCTGTATCGTGCCAACTGCTTAACTCTGCAATAGCACCATGGCTAATGGATTTACTATTGGTGAGGTTTCGGTCGTAGAGATCCTGACGACCACTTACGATCACTTTATTTTACAAGTCTTCTACACCTAGCAGCGATTATGTAACGTGCCCTTCGAAGCACGGATTTTTCGTACCATCATATTGTTTTCTACAACCTATGTCTACAAATTAGCGGGGGTTTTAAATACATGGACCTCCAGGGTTAATCCGGATAAATGAAGCGCCTTTGTCAAAAATTAGAGTATTTCTTTGTCAAAAAAAATGCAGCAGTCGAATTAACGGACTTAATTAAGATAAGTTTAATGATACTAAATTAGCTGTATTAAATGATTTACTTTACAACCTAAATGAGCATTCGAATAGGTCTTTGTTTCTCATATCATCGTAATTAGGTCACATATATTTAGTGCCATTTTGGGACTTTCATATTGATAATGGTGATTAAATGCTTACTAAGATCTTTGTCTCAACAGTTTGAGTCTTTTAGTCTCAAGCAAAATACATTATTGTATACAAAATATCTGCAATTCCCTCCATTTAAAATCCTTTCCCAGCAATGGCATTACGGTAAACTTACGCGAAGCAATAGCACTCAATTATACATCTTAAAGGTTATAAAATTTTCTATGCATTACCGAATAATACATGATTTATAACTGAGAAAATCCACTGTAATATTTTTTTATACATACATAAATAACGTCACGCCTGTATCCCTAATGGGGTAGGCAGAACACCAGACACTATAAAACCATGTGACGTTTGACAAATTTGGAGGTATTGTGATGATGGAGAGAGACTTGCAGTGATGGGGGTCAGCCTATCGCCCACGAAAACGTCAATAAAACCTCCGTCCCTTAACTGACGTTTATAGTATGCCCGGGAAGAGAAGCAGCTGGTACATTCCATGCTGGACTGGGAGCGAAAGAAAAACATTTTTTTTGGTGAATAAATAATAGAATCTATAGTGTAGTTTAGTACTGTACGGTACTGGACGTGTGGGGTCGCTGTGGAATAGCCGTACCGACCCTGGATAAGCAAGTTGTTAAAGGTGACAAATCCGAGTGGCTCTCGCTTGGTGGTAGGATCCCATCAGGGCCCGACTGGCTAGCGACCACCCTTCATATAAAATCTGCCGCCAAATATTACGGCTTCAGCGTTGATGAGTTCCGGCCATATTTTAAGAAGAGTCAGTTCTTTCCTAAGCCCATGAGCCTTCATTTCCAACCTCATCTTCATTACCATCAGGTGAGTAGGGTTGCCAACTTTTTTTTCTAGAAATAAAGTATATTCAAGTCTGAAAAGAATATCAAACAGTATTTTGGAAAAAAAAACAGTATATACATACATATATATTTTTAGAACTTCTTGCACAAATTATTAATTAAAGTCTAGCATATAAAGTGTTGAGCTTTTTATGCTGAAAACAGTATTTTGTATATTTTATTTTTGTTCAACAGTAAACATTTTAATGTTGTGAAAAACAGTATAGTTGACAACCCTAGGTGAGACTGAGGTTAGATGCGGGTCTAGTATAATAAAACAAAAAAATACTACTAAATATAAACTCACCGACTAATGTATACTTTATATGACACGGATGGCACAGGCTGGTGATCGGCTGCCAATGCTCATTATTGGCGACATCTGCCAGGTCTTCTGTGGCATTTGTAAGGAACAGGGCAAACTCCTTGAAGGTCACATCATGGCCGTTTTCAAGGGACTCGTTCGAGGGGTTTTCACGGAACATCTTAATTATTCGCTTTCCAACACGATTCTGTGAATACAAAAGATCAATATAAAACTGTTTCCGTTACTGACTGAGTGACTGACAGATCACGTGCAGTCATTTCTATTGGACGTAGAGAGCTGGAATTTGAAACATACATTTCTTATAGGGATGCACTAAGGAAGGAAATCCCGAAAATCGGGAAAGATAGGACTAAGTTGATATGAAAAATCTTAACCCTTGTGCAGACATAGTCACGGACAACAGCTAGTTCTACTTAAATAAAAATATTATTAATTAGTTTCTACGGGCGGCATACGTAAGTTGCCAGTAACCGATCGAGGTTCTGACCGTGGAGGTCATGGTAGAATTGCAGAATTAGAATTAATAATACATTGCCGAAACAAGCCTTACCGAAACTTGAAAAGCCACTTGTAACTACTTAGTAAGTAGTTATGCTTAAATAAATGAAAAATGTGATAAATAAAAAATAAAAATTACCCGACCAGGATTCGAACCTGGGACCTCTCGTTTGCCGGACGAGTGCTCTTCCACTGAGCTACCGGGGCCTGGCGGTAAGCCTCGAAATTATTTACCACATTTTTGTTTTTACGTTATATTGCTAACGTAGCTCCATCTTATGGTATAGCTTTGCAGCTAAGACCACCCGAGACCAATTTCTTTACAGAAATTTTGAATCCCAGTTAAAGTGAAGCATTACAATGATTTAATAATGTTTTTAAGTTTTTGCATTTAAAATGCTCAATTATCCTTAAATAAAAAAACAAAATAAAAATTTTGAAAAACCCACGACGCGAGACGGTTAAAAAGTAATTGAAAAAGAATAAAATAATTTAAAATTCCCCGACTGAAATGATTTATGTGACGAGAGATAATTAACGTGAAAAGCTTTTTTAAAAGTTCACTTAATCTCACACAAAGTCGGTCATATTATGAACAACATACTATTCGTTTTCATAGCACTTCCCTACGCTTACCTATTCGGTTCTCGAAGATGTAGATGTCGCAATAACATAGGTATTCAACTCCCTATGAACTTTATAAGAAGAGCAAGAAAATCCGTCGAGGGCTGCCATCAATATTTTAAATTTCAATATAAAACTACAAAACGAATTCATTCAATGGCAGCCCCAGACGAATTTTCTTGCTCTTCTTATAAAGTTCATAGGGAGTTGAATACCTATGTTATTGCGACATCTACATCTTCGAGAACCGAATAGGTAAGCGTAGGGAAGTGCTATGAAAACGAATAGTATGTTGTTCATAATATGACCGACTTTGTGTGAGATTAAGTGAACTTTTAAAAAAGCTTTTCACGTTAATTATCTCTCGTCACATAAATCATTTCAGTCGGGGAATTTTAAATTATTTTATTCTTTTTCAATTACTTTTTAACCGTCTCGCGTCGTGGGTTTTTCAAAATTTTTATTTTGTTTTTTATTTCAAACTTTTTAAAGAGCATATATAGGTACCATACATTACATTACACAATATCTCGTTCCTCATCAGCCCTCTAATGTCCCCACCACCGCTGGAAAACCCATGTTGTTTATTTAAATACATAGTGAAGTATTATAATAAGTATTTACAACTCAACTTTGCTGGGGCTTTGTTGTAATGTAACTCGATATCATATTACGTAGAATGGTTTGTGCAAACCAATGTTACCATTCTTCAAAACCACTGGTCCGATTTTAATGCGGTTTTCATCACTGCTTTATGTTTACTGCAGCGCCCCCTGATGAGTTGTTACCTGCATTAAAATCGGACCAGCGGTTTTAAAGATTAATGGTAACATGCAGCGCCCCCTGGCGAGTTGTTACAGTAACACCTATCTAAGAACATGCACCAATCAAACCCAAAGCGATCACTGAAAGCCACATTTAAATCGGACCAATGGTTTTGCAGAATCAATGGTTGTTATTACAAACAAATGTTTACTGCAGCGCCCCCTGATGAGTTGTTACCGTTAAACCTATTTAAGAACATTATACCAATCAAATCCAAAGCGATAATTGAAAACGGCATTCAAATCGGACCAATGGCTTGCAAACAAATATTTACTGCAGCGCCCCCTGGTGAGTTGTTACCGTAACACCTATCTCAGAACATGCGCTAATCAAATCCAAATCGATCACTGAAAACAGCATTTAAATCGGACCAATGGTTTTACAGATAAACGGTAACATTGGCTTTTACAAATAAATGTTTACTGCAGCGCCCCCTGGTGAGTTGTTACCGCGACACCTATCTAAGAACATGCACCAATCAAATCCACAGCGATTACTGAAAACCGCATTAAAATCGGACCAGTGGTTCTGGAGATAAATGGTAACATTGGCTTTTACAAACAAATGTTTACTGCAGCGCCCCCTGGTGAGTTGTTACCGCTACACCTATCTAAGAACATGCACCAAGCAAATCCAAAGCGATTACTGAAAACCGCATTAAAATCGGACCAGTGGTTCTGGAGATAAATGGTAAATTGGTTTGCACAAACACCCTCTCACCCCAAACGCATATACCGTCTCCGTTCCGTCGTGGGTAATGAAAGTTCGAATCCTGGTCGGTTAATTTTTATTTATCACATTTTTCATTTATTTAAGAATAATTGAGCATTTTAAATGCAAAAACTTAAAATTATTAAGTAGTTATGCTGTTTGAAATAGGAAGTAAAATCATATGTTGACTATCTTGTTGCTCCAAAGCTTATGAGACTGTGTAGTGAATCTGAACCTAGAATTTTCTTAACCGTTATGCCTAGCTTGGATTTTTAACAACCTCCATGGTACATTGCTCGAATGTGAAAAGTATTCATATCTATTCATATTCTTTATTTGCATACTACGACGGTATAAAAGATAACAATATAAAATAAGTTCCACATCATAGACCCTTTCGGGCCCAACAAAAAAGATACTGGAGAGAGAGGAGGAAGCTTTCATTTCCTTTTTTCAAATAACTCATTATGGTATTCATTAATGGATAGTAGCTTTTGTTTGTTAACCTATCTTACTTTCGAAACTTTTTTGTTCGAATTTCAAAAATTCGAAAACGTAATGACAAATTTTTAAATGCTAGATTGATTTGCTTACATCCTTTTATTATCAATATCCTATTTATTTTACATAAATTTTACTAGCCAGAAAAACATTATTCCGTTTATTACAATGTTTTTTTTCTTTTGACAGATATTTTATAATACACTATTTTCATAATTTGAAGTAATAAAGATCGAAGTATGTTTCTCACTATTATAATTTGCTACTTTTTGTCCTATATACATTATACCTACTATCGAAAACATTCATTTTGATTTCGTAATATCCCTGGCTGATCACATATTTTGGGACTTAAAGTAGGAAAGATGGTAGGACCTACGTCCCCGGATAAAAGATATTACTAAAAATAAAATAAGATGCGACGACGAGCGTAGCGAGGAGAAGTAGTTAGTGTGTATGTAGGAATTCATTTCATTCATTCATTTGAAGGGGGAATAAGGGGTGCTAAGGAGAGACTGTAACTTAACACAGAACCGAATTGGACAACCCCTGTTCATCAGAAAAGTACCATGCAGTACTTTTCTGTCCCACCCTAGAGTGTTTTTGTAAGGCAGGAGACGCGGATATATGTTTCGGCTAAACATTCGGTTGAATTATAAAACATGTGTAAATTAAAAAAAAAAAATTGAAAATCGTACATTCGAATTTCTGAAAAACGTATTTTCGGTGAAACGAACCTTTTTGATATAGGAAACAAAAATATGGGAAACGTTTTCGAACAATTAAAATTCGGGAAAAAGAATCGTATTCGTGATAGGTAACTCTTTTGTTTATTAGAATTTCTTTTAATCTTAATAACTATACAGTGTGTTAGGCTTCGGATTTCCGATACTTCAACCACGTATACTAGGTACGTTAAATTTTATCGACAAAATACTATACAAAGGGGGGTCGCACCCCTCACCCCTCTGAATGATTTTTAAAATTTTAAAATTTATCTCGTACTTCTACGAGTTCACTAAAACTCATTTTTTTTCACATTTTAATGTCACCCTGATACACAAAAGTGGTCTTATATGAAAGATTATGATATTTGCTAGCATTTACTTAAAGTAATTTTTGTTAAGATGAAATGCAAAATAGTTCATGAAATTCTTAAGTATAGCCAAAGAACTCATGTGTCCGTTACTTTAGTAACCAGCTCCTTAACATATCGTTTTTTCCACTTATTATATTAAAATTCGAGCTAATGTGGTCAAAATTACAACAAAATTCACGACTATTAAGTTGTACATATCAGGTAACATTCCATAAGCGTGCGAGTGTAAGCGTTATTTTTAAGGATAGTTCGGCGTGAGTGAGACAAAAACTACTTCTATTTCTATTGTTCTTCTTAAATTTTTACTTCTTTTCTTCTAAAATTTTAAAGTAATAGTTCACAGTGCCAATTATAGTCGGGGTTGCAGTCAACGTCGACCGACCGTCTATCGGTTGATAAATCGAACGGTATCCGTCGTTCGTTTAAAGCTACCAATCCAGTCGCTCGATTTCGGTTGGTCTGGTAACACCCAATAAATAAATAATTAAATGCCCAGACAATCACACCTCTAAGTAAGCAAAGCTTGTGTTATAAGATACCATGTAGCGAACTAGGGGGGGAACCTAGAATATAACATACATAATAGATAAACGCCCAGACACGGATTTTTTTTTTCTTGTTCCGTGCCACAATCGAACCCACAACCTCTGGCGTCTGAGGCAGATAGTTTTACCCTATCGCCAAAGTGGTCTTTTGGATACAAAATTTTTGTTAACAACCATTAAACTAAGCAGTTTACGTCCGCATCACTATTACTAGGTTATTTTGAGGTCATTAGGTTATACAACCTGTTTCACCACTTGTCGTTAAGCAATATCTTCTGCATGGATAATCGTAATTTGTTCGACAATTAGAGGGCTCAGCCCTAAGAGTAAAAAAAAAAATTGTATCTTCAGCGCGCCTTAGGTATGAAAGCCAAGAAGCTAGAGCTCCAGATAACTTGAGAGATCGACCAACAATTTTTTTGACAAATTGATTGGTTTTCCGATTTGTATCCGATTTACAGTGATTTGGTTTTATTGTTGGGTTAGAATCGCATCAATAATGACTATAAAGGATGGCCCAGTATTCGTTTACCGACTTTGTTAACATAAAAAAGGTAATATAGTTAGTAATTTTGTCGTCAAACTTTCTCTAAGAGACGGTCGGTACGAGCTACTGCATTAACTCAGGAGAAAATACACCAATTATGTTCTTTTAATCATAACAATTACCTACCTATTTAAAGCAGAGATGCTTTTGATAATAACGAATGTTTCTGTAACTGATAAGTGAGAGTGTTAGATATTTACGAAATGAGCGTTAGGTTTTTATAATACCTTAGTTTCGCTCAAAAAGCTAAGCATACTGCGAGCGCAAGCGCCTTTTGTACCGTGCCCCTATTTTACTCGTAAGTTTAAACCTAAACCTTTCCGGATAAGGCCACAAGGATTTTCAGAATTTACTTTACGGCCATACGGCGCAACTCTTTGGGCTAGTGTCATATAAACGTGTGGCGCACGCGCATACTGGCGACACAGTGACACAGTATGTGTGGCTGTTTCATCCGCCTCGTGGCTAAATGTACAGTGCATGAGTTTGTTTAGTTAAGAATGACCTGTTTGTACTGGCCATCGCGCGTATTCATGTTTAATATGTTAAGTACTTGCATTTTTCGGTTGTCAAATGCAGAATTCCTACTAACTATAGGTGCAGGGTGGAAAGTAATGTACTGACAGATTTTAACCATGGATTGTAGTGCTTATTTGGTCAAAAATTTAATATACAGTATAAGCATTAATATGTTTAACCGATAGTAAGCTGTGCCTTTGTAATATCTAAGTTATCACTTAAAGGTCATAAACTTAACTTTTTGGTAAATGCCTTAGTAACTAGTATAAGCACACAAGGTATTTTCTTCTTCATATACATATCATATAAAAAATGAGTTCAAAATATTTGATAAATTTCTTTGATGAAACTTTTTCAATTTTTCAATCTTATTTGACCCCAAGTGACTCTTTCACAAAAAATATACTATATTAATCAATACTTCTTCAGTAGATATTTGCAAAAATAGTCTTATTGCAGTATTATTTTACTATATTTGCATGAATGAGTCTCATACATTTAGTTGTTTTGTTACATAAATATGTATAATCAAATTTTATATGTCACTGGCATTTCCATGCCATTATTTGAACACTTCAATCTATGAATAAGATTAGAAGGCCTTATTCACAGTTAAGATAAATAAAGTAAGAAAACATAAGAATTAATGAAAACTATAGTTACCTGAAAATACTTAGCACTTTTAGCATCACCCTCCAATTTATTCCGGAAAGCTGATAATAAGCGCTCAAATGGGTTTCTTACAATTATCAGTTTATGGTATGTTTCTAACATCACATCTCTCTCTGATTTTGATATAGAACTAAGATTCCGGAACAGGCCAGGTGTGTGTGCTAAGCTGGCTGTTATTGAGAGCACATCTGTATTGTTCCATTTACCACTAATAATCATTAATATTCTTTTCCAGTTAGTGCAGGCCACCTGTATGATAAATAAAATTAAGATGTTTTATATCATAAATTACTTCGAGCTTCAACACATTAATCAAAGCTTGTCACCATCCCAGATGCAATGAATTAAATGAACTTGTTTACCTTGACACTCACCTTTGGCACATAGCAGTATAACAACTTATGTTCTTCATCTACAAGTATGTGTTCTAACTTATTTGGAGTTAATTCATCTAAAACTGATTTCGGTGGTAAGCGGTTACAGGCCTCTTGCATTTGTTCTTGTCTTGCTAAGTTCAAGGACTGGGTTAACTCTAACGAGTGCTCGTCGCTGTTAATTATGTAGCTATTGGCGCAAACTATCATCGGCAAAATTACAAAATAAACTATTTTATAAGGAGCATGCATTTTACCCCATTAGTAATCACAAAACAAGTCACACTTTCTTTCAAAACTTTTCGGAAAATGTAGGGCACGATAATAAAAACTCATACTTCCAAATCTAATCTAACAAATTTAACAAAATAACTTTGAATAATGTTAATCAACCAGTTAAAGTCAGCACTTCTCACAAATTGAATCACATTTTAAACTTAGAAATAAAACGTATTTCGCGATAATCTAGATAGAGATGGTAAGCACATACTATCTTCACAACATAAAATTGATCACTGAAAGAAAAATAAGATAAACAATCCGTTTGACATTGACATTAGCAGTTTTTTTTTAATTTATTTACGGCATGGTGCAAGTCCTAAACCTATCTTTTTTATAAAATAACATTAATTCAATTTTCTCAACACTGTTAACTATGAATTAATATAAACTTTTGAAAAACATTAGTTTAGCTAAAAGTTCTTGTATTTGTAGCGGCACTTGACATTAGCAGTGATACGATAAAGCTGCCATATCCTAAAACTGTATTTAAGCCAGCTGCCGAGGAATAAACTGTGTACATTTTAATGGGGAGTTTTCTGACAGCTAATAAAAATTAGTTCAAAAAACCTCTATAGATGGCACTTTTAAAAAGCCGAAGGCGTTAAGTCTGTAAACTATAATGTAGGTAAGTGGTATCTACTATCTATGGTTATTTATTTATACGTTCAATTTCTGATAAAAACGTCAATTAATTTATTTTACTTTTAAAAACGCAGTGTGGAACAAATTCTTCGCCTTCGCCTTTTATAAAGCGCCATCTATCGAAGCCTTTTGTACCAATTTTGTACAGTTTTGTTTTTTTAATGAGCTGTCAGAAAACTCCCCATTGAAAAAATCCCGAGTCTTGAGTAGAATAGAATAGAATTAATTGACGGAAATCCTGATATCGTAAGAGAGTTCTTTTTCTTTTATTTTAGTTCATCATCATCATCTCAGCCCGCGCTAGTCCACTGCTGGACGTAGGCCTCTCCCAACGCGCGCCACTGAATTCTGTTTATTTATTTATTTAGTACATTATTTTAGTTGTGTTGACCAAATTATACAACTTCTGCGAGAATTTGAAAACACAATGGACACTTTCAAGTTTCGATTAGGTTTTTACCCATAGGTACGACAATAAAAGCCTCAAAAAAATGTATAACGTTTTTAATAAGAATATACAAACGGTATTCCGAATAATAGGGTCAAGAAATCTTTGTTTAACAATTTCAATTTGTCACCGGATTATTGAATTCTTCAAACAACTTTATTTTCAAGTGTCGATGAAAGTTTTTCTGGAATATGGCTCTGGAAAAAAACAAAAACATAATCGCATACACTTATGCAATAATATGGCACATAAAGGCGTAGGTACTTAGTGGAATTAATGTTATTCAAAATATAGGTATTTGACATATTATGATAAAATTTAAAATGATGCGCAGAAGATTGGACTAAGTAAACAATTCTGCTCATACATAAGTTAACTCTAGTTAGGGAGGTTTGACACTACAACAAACTGTATTTCCGTGTCCCTCAAGCTGTAATCCTCACTTTTGAAATCTCAATGGAAAGGAATTTTGTCTATGCCAAAAAATAATGATGAAATAGTCATAAATAGTGCGCCATAGAAATGTAGGGAAAATAAAAAGAAGATAAATAAGTTTTCAAATGTTCAAGCTGTAATCCTCACCAGGGTACCTTTATATCTCTAGAGTCGTTAGCCTACTATTTATGAGATTTGGCATGTCGTTATCACTATTTCACGACTATTTTTTGGAACTTAAACCAAGTCGATAGACCTTACCGTTAAAGTACACGAGACGTGAGGGTTACAGCTTGACGTTCAAGCTGTAACCCTCACCAACTTATAACTATACCACCGAAACTATAATACGACTATTTTTTATATGCGTCACTATTTATGACTATTTCATCACTATTTTTTGGCATAGTCAAAACTCCTTTCCATTCAGATTTCAAAAGTAAGGATTACAGCTTGAAGGACACGTAATTCCTATTGTTAATAAAGTTGAATAAAATGTGTAGTACATTGTAACTTTACCCGCAAATGCTGAATATAGCAGACTTGGTGATATTGCTGTATCAGAGCAAAAGCTTCTTCAGCAACAGCCAGCTGATTATTTTGCCACGCCAACACTGCTAAACATGCCCATAATGTTTCATCTTCTACAGTGCGGCAAAGCTAGATCAAAACAAAAATAAATAAGTATATGTATTTAAAGATACGATATATTTTTGCTTTATGCTCTATTGTAACCTATTCTTTCGAGTATCATCAGAGTTTTCTTTGAAGTATTGATTTGTACATTTATACAAATATTCCGCTAATCTACAAAAAATGTTTCTCTGGTTCATCTTTTGCAAAATTTTAACATTGTTTCTATGGTGAGGATAAATCGTAGTGCTAATTAAAAGCAAGAGCTAAGTTTGATTATTAATAGAACGTTGTTGAATTACCTGTAAAGCGACTTGCCACATGTTAATGGCTACTTGCTTAAGAAGTTTCTCAGGAAACGCTGCAAGTGATATATGAACGACGGATCCATTTCCACGGCAAACTGTAACCACGCCATCTTCTATCGTCTTTATGGTTGGATTTCTGCCCAACTCACTAAAATGTTAACAAAATACATTTAATACCTTTTTAAATTGGTAATACTTACAAAAGTTTGCGTTAGAATATGAAAGCAAAATAATGCAGAATACAAACGCTATTTCCTTGCTGACTGTAGTCAACGACAGCCAGTCCGGCTGTGTAGCTGCTTTAGGGCAACACCATGCAACAACAGAATTAGCCCTCAATCCCACCAAAATTTCCGTTTCACAGCTCCACAAAATGCTTAAGACTTGGGAACCTATAAAATATTTTAAAAACTTGTAAGGATGTTATTGGTTTTCCAGATAGGTAAATTAAAAAATCTGTGGACCATACGAACCTAGTTTAACGAATTTAGGCTTGGCATCTTTAATTGTGGCTACATAAAGATCACGGTTATAATCCAAAAGTGCCAATTGCCTTTCATTTAATGGTCCTGTCTGGCTAAGAGCAATATTTGATACAGTCATTCTATGACTTATTTTCGTTACTGTATTTTCTACAGAACTTCGAACAATCAATCCCGTTGGAAGGTCAAAAATATGGATCACTACAACAAAGAGAAAGGATTTAACATATGTATCAAACATATGAGTATAATAATTGAACAAAGAATAAAAAAACAACATTTTCTATCAGTTTGATCAATAGCAGCTAAAGTATCAGGTCCTAAAGAAAGACCAGCACGACCCAAGGTTTCTGGGCGAGCTCCCCATCTTGGACTTGCAAGGAGTCTTCCCATATAACTATAAACAGATATTCCTGCCCGTTCTACAATACATATGCACCTGAAAAGCATAAACAACTTTGTTAAAGTGACAAATATGCAAAAATTCAAGTATGCTTTAATCTATTAAATCTAACCTTTCCGCTAATAGAATCATGCTTATAGTGCCATCTTTCAAATCAAAAGTGACAGGCGTATTCCAAGAGGTCAGCTTATGTATAAAACATTGTTTTACCGTAGCGGTTACTAAATGATTGAATCCGAGAGCAATTTGTATTACTCTATCTGGATAGTCTAGTTGATCACTTTGATCGGTAATCAGATCTTGGATGGTAATAACTTTCCTGCCACTTTGAGTGCATGTAAAATTCTTCCACGTGTATTCTCTGTAAAAAATGACAAATTTTAGAGTAACTAATTTAATAACCTGCAGTAAAATTTATAATAACTTTATTTGACTCTCTTAGATTGAATACGTACCTATCTATTATGTGAGTAAATAGAACATGGCCATTTGCACAAGCCGCAGCAAGTTGAGTGCCATCCGAAGACCAGGCAATGCTGTAAATACTACCTGTATTTGGTCTTTCGAGGCAGTGTGACCACTACAACAACAACGAAAACAAAATAACAAAAATTGTAGAGATGTGTAATTAATTTCAGCAAAATAACTATTCTGTAACAACTTTAACTTACGCCATTAGCGTTGCAGAGTCTTATCAAATTATAGCTGCCGATGACAAAAAGATCTCCAGCAGGCGACCAACTAACGCTGGTAATAGATTGGTCATGTCTTACGCTAACTGATATTTGTTGACCAAAAATATCCCAGATCTGAAATATTCAAAGACACCATTAACAGGCACTATAAGGACGGCACAATATATTTTAATACAAGTTATAGGTATTCTAAGCGAAATTCCTACTTTTGAAAATCCATCTTCACCTCCAGAAAGTATCAAGTTGTTGTTTGCATTCCAAGCCACACATAATATAAGTCCTTCGTGAGCCTTCCACTGTAAGAAGGATAACATTAGTTTAATAGTACTTTACAGATGATTAAAAGGAAATAAGAGAAACACTTACCTTCGTTACTTTTGAGCTGGAGTTTAATTGTTTTATCACTAAACAATTCCCTTTTGAATATAAGATAGCATTACAATCGGGACTCCAAACAGCAGTGTAACAGGGTACATCCGATTGAACGATAGTTGATCTTAAAAGGCCGTTTCGAGACCAAACCTTCACAAAGCCATCTTCCCCAGCTAAAAAGGTCATATTTATTTACACTTTATTGTTAACCTTATATAATAACACTTCAAAATACAAACAAAATGACTTAGATTACACAATTGGCGGTCTTATCGCTGGGCAGCGATTTCTACCAGACAACCATGGTCTACCAGACAATAATGTCATCAAAAAATTTATTTACAAAACCCGAGTTTGTAGTAAACATGGTAAAAGTCGTAAAAGGCGACTCATCCAAACAAACCTTCTTGGTCCATCATCGATACGTGTTCTGCCGCCAGACATCACAGCTCCAGTGGTTATTTATACCTTCTAACCTATATTTGTCGTCTTAATAATCTGCATTTAACACCAGGTTGGATAAAGGTCAAACACGGGTTTAGTTTCAATCGGATAATATTTCGATATATTTTTTTCGATTTATTTAGAGAAAATATTTATAACCATGGATCAGTTACAGATGAATAAAATTAGCATGACTTTTCGTCGTACCTGTAAGAAGACCAGCCCCATCAGGGCTCCACTGAGCAGTCATACAAGCTCCCTGGTGAGCATTTACACTCTTTTCTATTCGTCCATTGTGGTTTGCGATATAAAACCTTATTTAAGGGAAAGGCAATTATTAGATTCTAACCAACTCCAGCAGTTAAATTAAGCATCTACCAAAGTAAATAAATTATTTTTAACTATATATTTTATAGCGTATTTATATATAAAGAACATACTTTCCATCAGCACTTGCAATTAATATTACGTCGTGGTGGTGCTTGCTTCCTCCACCAATATTTATTTTTGGAAACAAATGCATAGCGGTGGGATAAAAATCATCTGCAAATGTTGTTACTTCCATACATTCATTATTGACAAGATTCCATTTCAGGAGTTTGTGGTCATCCCTGTAAAAATGGTTTAACAACTTTTAATAATCAAGGTGAAATTTTCTAAAAAAAACGTTCCTGCAGCCTGGTAGGGTTGTGGAACTCACCACAAATATGAGGTATTTTTATCAATGAAAAAGTCTAAAGTTACTGCTCTCACTATTACCTACTTCATGCCGTGACACACTGCAAAGAGAGAAATATGGAAGATTCTGTGAAATTAATATATCTGTGTTTTTCGCAACCCTCGTGTTTGAGAATAAAGATTTTGAAAGTTCGTGAGGACGAACGGGAGATTTTTAGAACGCATGCCATGGAGCCTGCACTTTGGGAACCGTTTTCAGTGGTCGTTAGCCCGCATGCTTAGAGCCACCGCATTGGGGCCTTATCGACCAGTGAAAATGCGCATTTTGGATGATTATAAATATTTGCGCAGGTGGTAGAGCATAGGTTAGTGTAGAATGAAATTCAGTGAGGCATACAATAGTTAGTTGAACTTTTATAAATGCTATAGTACTTATTAGGTACTCATAATCCAGTCCACATTTGTAATCTTGATTAAACTATTTGGCAATCAAGATTACATGATTATTTTTGACTTAGTTCATTTTATTCATTAATCATTTTATGATTCATTGGTATAAATAATATTTATTTGACTTATCCGTAGGCTGCGTTTCTCCGCCCAGCTCCGCGTAGACTGGCGCAGAGAAGAGCGTTGAAAAGTGGTTATGTTTCGATGAGCGGAGTGGAGCATACTTTTGGAATTGCACATTTTTGCGCTAAGTACGATGATAACTACTATGATGCACTGCGCGCCAGTCAAGTGCCATGGCGTCATACACCCACCCCCGTACCCCGGTTCGCACCTCGCCGCTCTACTCTCCCGTTCGTCTTAGTGGACGACTGAGCAGTTGCCATCTACACTGCACCGCACCGCTGTCCTCTGATACACGTCGCCTTGCTGTATTATTGTGAATATCCGTTCAGCTCTGCTTCACTCCGCTCAAGCTGTTTTCATTGAAGCGGAGCGGAGATTTCGAGCATAGTGATTGGTCTATTCAGGTCAATTCTTAAGCACCGCTTCGTCTAGCTACAAGTCAATGGAAACCCAGCCTAATGGTGTTAATTTGTTATATGGTACATAAAACGCGTAGTAAGGCGTGTGGACATCGGGCTTTCACCTCCTTCGCCTAGGGTGTCAAGAGTTTTATTTCCGCTAGCTCTTTTCCTCTCGGTTTAATTTCATTTCGTTTCTTAAAGCTGAAGTCCTAATTCTAATTTTAATGTTCATCATCATCGTCAGTCGAGAGACGCACACTGCTAGACAGAGACCTTCCCTAAGATTATCTACGTCGTCGCACGGTCACGCGCCGCCCACATCTAGCGTTTGACGTCACAAAGTGTATAATATTAACTATGGGTAGGTACCTTAACCTATACTTAATATAAGTACCTAAACTTTGTAAATAAAAGTTCTTTTTCATTTTGTTTAAAAGGGTACTATGGAGGTCTCATTTAATCCGCAAAGTATAAATAATATTACTACTGTGATTATCTAGTTGAATTTTTCTCAAAATATATTTACAAAAAAAGAAGCAAAATATGTGAGTAAGTAATCATGATTGAAGATTACCTACAAATCTCGTTATCTATAAATCATAATTGAGATAACGTTTTGTCCAACTCTCGTAGATAGTGTACTAATATTAGATATAAGCTTACCCGCATGAAAACACATCTTCTGTGTTATTCCATGTTGCACACACAACTACACCTACGTGTCTTGGCTCTTTGAAAGAAGAAATTTTTAATTTCATTTTGTTTATTTGCTTTCTAAAATGAAAACACGAAAAATAAAAGAAAGTAAAACGATATGTGCTATCAATGAACCGATGTTTACTATTACATGGTTGCTAAGGTTACAGCGACCATTATATTATAACACATAACAACCATAGATACCGTTCCTATTTGTGGTATAATAAAATGGAACGTATGTTTTCCACAAAATCAAATGTCATATTCATTTATGGCATTGTCAATCATTTTGTTGGTTGTCAAAGTCATTCTTGTAAGCCGCATGGGTTTCTCGTGTTCATATTTTTCTTACAAAATCACATTTTAATTTAAATCGAAGTGCAATTTACTCATAAACCCCTAAACTACTATGGCCGATGTCCCAGATCTAAGCAGCGACGAAGAACAGTTCGAAGAGGATGAGTGGCAAGAAATGGAATGCAACAATACATCTGTCCAATGTTTATTTTGTACACAGATTTCGGATTCAATGGAAGAGGTGTTAAAGCATTGTGAGAGTACTCATAATCTGTCATTAAAATCACTGAAGTTAAAACACAACATGGACTGCTACTCTTACATCAAAATGGTTAATTACATAAAAATTCACAAACCAAATCCAGCTGATGTAATTAATGCTAAACCAGGTCTTTGGGACGACGAAAAATACCTCAAACCGGTAGATGAAGATGAATGGTTAATGTTCGACTTCGATTCATTAGTAGACACGCCGAAAGTACCCCAAACTTATCATGCTAATGTTGAAAATGGACTGGTTACATTGTCTCAAGAACATTTTCATGAACTTCAGAACACCATTCAGAGTTTAAGTATGCAATTAAAAGAAAATCAAGCACACTTGCAGATGGCTAAAGAAGACATTAAAGCCATGCAAAATTCAATGACAAGTATAGTTGAGGGAAGTACAAAAAATGGTAAAGAATCTGAATCTGAGAATTCCTATGTAGTAGACTGCGTATCAAAAGTTCCATTGGAAAGTGATGAGGCTTACTTTAGTACATATGCACATTTTGGAATACACCTTGACATGTTATCTGATAAAGTCAGAACAGAGAGTTATAGAAATGCCATCTTGAACAATAAAGAAGTTATTAGCAACAAAGTGGTACTAGACCTTGGTTGTGGAACTGGAATTCTATCCATGTTTAGTGCCACAGCAGGTGCTAAGAAAGTATATGCTGTAGATCAATCAGAAGTAATCTACCATGCTATGGACATTATAAGAGAAAACAATTTACAGGACAAAATTAAAACAGTTAAAGGGCGATTAGAAAATACACCTTTGGAAGAAAAGGTGGATATAATTGTATCTGAATGGATGGGGTATTTTTTGTTATTTGAAGGAATGTTGGATAGTGTAATCTATGCTAGAGATCGCTACTTAAAACCAGGTGGTTTATTATTACCAAATAAATGTAACATTAGCTTAGTAGCCAATGGAGATATTGACACACATAAAAAACTTATAGACTTCTGGTCTGATGTGTATGGTTATAAAATGAACTGTATGAAGTCAGAGGTGATTCGAGAAGTAAGTGTAGATATTGTTCCCTCTAAATACTTGTTATCAGACCCATGTGTGGTCAAAGTGATTGACATAACCAAGTGTAACACTTCTGTAATGGATTTTAGTTGTACATTTAAATTGCCTGTTATAAAAGATGGTTATTTGACATCACTTGTTGGTTACTTTGACACATTTTTTGATTTGCCCAATAGCGTTTCATTCTCAACGGGACCATGTTCTACACCTACTCATTGGAAACAAACAGTGTTTTATTTTAAAGACTGTAAAGAAGTGAAAGAAGGCACTTTTATAGAAGGAACTATGATTTGTAGCCGACAAAAAACTGATGTAAGAGCATTGTCTGTACAGATAAACATATTCGGTAAAAGCCATAAATATATTTTAAGTTAAAAGTTACCTACTGATGTATATACTGTAATGAATACATGTAATGTATTGCTGTATTGTTTAGATGTAACTTGTGAAGTTAGATCTAACTGAAATGTAATAAAAATATTGAATAAAAATGCAATTTGCTATGAAATTTTTATTTATTTAACAGATAATTCACAATAATGTTTCTAAAAGGGTTATTTAACACCCAATCTCATAAAATAATAAGTAATAAGAATAACTTAAAAACAAATGTTATCTGTACATGGTATCACAAAATTAATAATATGAGTTGTTAATAAATTCCAAAAGAAATCAACATTTTCAGGAAACCAATATAAATTTGGGTAATCAAAAGTTAATGAAAATAATAATTAACTTTATTGGGAAACTTAGGCATTGTGATTTGCTTATCATTAATAAAAATAGGATGTAAAAGGTTAAATTCAAAAGAAGTCAAACAAAGAACTTTTGCTGCGGTATACATATTACTGTTATTTTTACACTTCAATAATAGGATAGATTTTGCTATGGGACATTTATATTACTACAGCTTGCTTATCGTACATGAGATGTTTATAAGGCTCAATATGATGCTATAACTACAATTCATAAAGCTATATACCCAATTAGAATGGCATTCCTCTACATTCTAAGTAAAATAAAAATAAAGTTAGTGTAATTTAGGTAGTACACTAAATGCATAATATACAGAATATAATATATTAGTTTAGATAAATATAATTTATAAAAAGATTTATAGATTTAAATGTCTACAGTAAGCGTCACCATTTGAATTTTCTTACCATCCCTGAAAGGTTAATACACTACTCTTTGATTATGGATCATTTTTTTCTTTTTGATATTTTTAATGAATGGTCCCATTTACCTACAAGGAATTTTAGGCTTTTGGTAATTTTGATAATTTCTTGGGAGTTTTTGTAAAATAGAGCTTTTAGACTGAATTTGGCACCTGTGAGTAAACACTTGGCCAAAAAGTTGATTTCAGTTTTGCTTCTTTTAATAGATATAAATGGAAGGACGGTTTCTGAGTAAGAGGGTCCTTAATTTTTTCTCTACATGTTTTACCTATACCACAATGTGTTCAAATTGTTTGATAATTTAATTACCAAACATTTGTAAGGTAATCTTTATAATGTGAGCATAACCTGTTCACTCCATTCAAAATGTCTGGATATCAAACAGTATCTAATAAGGAAGAAATATGCTAAGTAATTGTTGACATGAAATTTTAACTATCAATATAAGGTATTCAAATAGTTTATAATCAAAGATAAAATATGTCTACCTAAAAAAAGTTCAAAGTACTTTTAGGTAAGTATATAATTTTCATAATATTGAATAACATTTGGTCAGGAATATCAAGATTATTTAAATCAGACATTAAAATTAATAAGCGTATCATTCATATGGATTAATTCTAAACACTAAATAGCTAGCACTAAATAGTTATGTTTAAATATGAGGATAACTTTACAGAGGATAGGTAAATTTATTCTTATGAATATTAAAATATTCTAAACATAAAGTTTAATCATTACATTAAACTTTGATGACAAAATAAATGAGAATACTATGATTCTATCACATCTTACATTTAATTTATAATTTTATTATTTTTAAATTTTACCATCCATATAAGTTTTACTTTGTTTACTTGAAATATAGCTTAAAATTGTTCAATATTTACACATGACCACAAAAATATAGCAACAACACAGTAATTTTTTTAAATTTATACTTTTCTAACAATATTGGTGCTAATAAAACTTATAACTTATGCAAAACATCAGAAAGACTTAGGCCATTATAAAATAGCATATAGGTACACAGAAACAGGTTACAACAGCTAGTACTTATATACAAATTTACCAAAGCAATTCCTAAATTCAACAATAAAATTTAATTTGCAAATAATGTTTTTAAGTTTTTGCATTTATAATGCTCAATTATTCTTAAATATCTGAAAAAATGTGATCAATAAAAATTACCCAACCAGGACTCGAACCTGAGACCTCTCGTTTGCCGGACGAGTGCTCTTCCACTGAGCTACCGGGGCCTGGCAGTACGCCTCGAAATTACTTAACACATTTTGTTGTTATATTGCTATCTTTGCTCCATCTAATGGCATAGCTTTGCAGCTAAGACCACCCGAGACCAATTTCTTTTCAGAAATTGTGTATCTCAGTTAAAGTGAAGCATTGCAATGTTTAATAATGTTTTTAACCCATTAGGTACTAGCGTGACCATACGGTCACGTTAGATGCTATGTACATTTTTGTTGATTAAAAAAAAAGAAATCTTTTTTTTTCGATTACAACATTACGAACGCATAACCGAACGTATTATCTGTGGACTAATGACATTTGACAGTTTATTTTTTTTCATTTGGGCGGTAAACCTAAAGCTTTTTGACAGTGTTTGTTTTCACTACGGCAAAATGGCTGGTAAAAAAAAGTAAGTATCATTTAAATATTGTTTTATTGTAATACTACGTGTTTTTTTGAAAAATAATGATTTATAATAGTTTTCATTATACATATAATACATTGAATTTATTGAATTCTCGATATGTCTGTAGTTATATCGTAATTTATTGCGTGTTACCGTATGGTCACTCTAGTCCATTTTGAAGTACTTTTTTTCCAATATTTTCTGTTTTCTATTTTTAGCTTGTGCGTGACTGAGATTTTGGATGCATTGGAAAATGAAGAGGAGGGACTGACCCGCGACATATTTATTGAGCCTCCAGAAGTAGCTCAATATACTGATGAGGATTCTGCGGATGAAGATGACGGAGGTTTGATTGAGAATTTGAACGGCAGGCAACTCCAAGCTCCCGCCACTTTAGCGCGGTCTTTGGTTGCTGACCAAGAACTTTCCGAATCTTCTGATGATGAAAACCTATCAACCGAGCCTCCAAGAAAAAAACAGAAGGTAACGTACAAGTGGAAAAAAGATGATTTACCTGATTTTGAATCCGCTGAGTTTATTACTTCTTTGAGACGCGACTATACAGATTTTACATGCACCGACTTCTTTGAAATATTTATTGATGATGAATTACTTAACTTTTTTGTTCAGAAAAGTACAGAATATGCGTTATTTCGAAACTGTCCCGATCCAAAAATAAAAGTAGAAGAGATGAAATGTTTTTTTGCTATATTGATTGTGTCTGGGTATAATGTTTTGCCCAGTAAAAAATCTTATTGGGATTCGAGTGATGATATGCGAAACTTTCTCGTGTATAATGGTATGCGGCGAGACAGATTTATACAAATTATGCGATTTATACATGCAGCTGACAATAATAATTTAGATGTAAGAGATAAAATGTCAAAGTTGAGACCCTTGATGAATAATTTGAAAAGCAAATTTCTGAATCATATTCCTATGGAACAACATTTGAATTACGATGAGAGTATGATCGAATATTTCGGAAGGCATGGTTGCAAGCAATGTATTAGAAATAAACCGATCCGGTTTGGTTATAAATGCTGGTGTCTAAATACAAGTAGCGGTTATTTGGCTAACTTTGAGATTTACCAGGTTGCCATTCCGGGGAGCAACATTCAATATGAAAAAGATTTTGGCAAAGCAACTGCGCCCATGCTGGCCATGATAAAAGAATTGCCAAATAGCATCAAGTCTCAGAGGCTTCAATTTTATTTCGATAATTTGTTTACAGGAATACCACTTCTAGTACATTTAAAAAGCATAGGATATGGTGGTACTGGCACACTACGGCAAAATAGATTGCCAAAAGAATATCCAGTAGCGAAAGTTGAAATCATGAAGAAACGAGCCAGAGGCTCATACGAGTACGCGACCCAGGGCGATGTAGTCGTTGTTCGCTGGATGGATAATTCTGTGGTAACTGTGGCCTCTACAGATTACAAAGTAAACCCTGTTTCATCTGCTGACCGCTATTCTAGGATTCAAAAAAAGAAAATAAAAGTTCCAAGACCAAACTTGATTGGAAATTACAATCAGCACATGGGTGGAACCGACTTGATGGATGCATATGTAAATTGTTACCGGATTGGAATTAGAAGCAAAAAGTGGTGGTGGTCTATATTTACGTGGTTGATTGATGTCACCATCAGTAACGCATGGATTCTTATGCGAAAAAATGGAAGCCAAATACCACAGTTAGATTTTCGTCGAGAGATAGCTCAAACTTACCTAAAGAAGTATCAACGTCCACCAATGTCGGGGGGCCGCACATCTACCAGTAAGTCAGGGGGCAAGGTACTGAGAGGTGTTCGATTTGATGGTGTAGCCCATTTTCCAAGGTCACAAGAGAATAGGCGAAGGTGTGCAGGTGATGGGTGTAAGACAGTGGGCAGAGTAGTGTGCGTAAAATGTGACGTTGGTCTATGTCTAAACTGTTTTGAAAGTTACCACACAATTGTATAATTTTTGTTACTAAATATATATTTCATTTCTTTTTCTCATTTATTGTTTTATTCTCGAAAATTATACCTTGAATTATACATATTATGAATATTATCTTTCGAAATATTCAAATTTAACATTGATTCCTACATGGAATAGTACAAATAAAACACACAAACAACTTAAGGATTTTTTGTACTCTGTTTGGGCCTAGCGTAACCATATGGTCACAGTCAAAATCTAAAAAACTATAAAAGTAATATTTATAAAAATATTATTTTTATTATTGTTAATAACCCAACATAGCCCTTATTAAAGAAAATAAGCATTATCACGCAATAAAAAATTCCGTCCCTAATGGGTTAAGTTTTTGCATTTATAATGCTCTATTATTCTTAAATAACTGAAAAAAAAATTTTGCTCAGTGGAAGAGCACTCGTCCGCAATTTTTCAGTTATTTAATTTGCAAATCTCAGGAACATAACATACATTACCAATTTTTAATACCGACTCATGAAGCTAAAACAAAATAGTGCTTATTTTATAATTTTTACTAGCTGACCCGGCAAACGTTGTTTTGCCATATAAATAATAATAAAAAAAAATTATGTTGGCCGATTCTTATAGATACCGGATAAGCACAAAAAATTTCATCAAAATCGGTCAAGCCGTTTCGGAGGAGTATGGCAACGAAAACTGTGACACGAGAATTTTATATATTAGATTACACTGCGTTGAAAAGGAATTTACTGGTAAATATTAAAAACTGCTCACTATGTTGTCTTCCAAATAGACACTTATTTACATTAATTTAAAGGTGATCGACATCACTGTGCTTTACAAATTGTGCGTGTCGTCACCACTTATCATTAAGCTATTCGAGATGCAAAATATGCTTAGACCGGAATGAGGAATTCTCCAAGAGCTTTGTGTTCCAGGAACCATGTTTGTCTTCTGCCGGTTATTGTTATTAGCTTGACAACACCTGAGAAACTTCTGACTTGCAGAGTCTCAAAATAAAGTAACTTCATGTCTGCCATGATCAATTACAGTATTTACAGTTGACACAAGTACCTACATACCTAAGTATTCGTTAAATTTTCCACAAGTGAGCATTCTGCTCCTTGATTAAGACTTTTGTGTACACTGTTAAAAATTTTTAGTGAAAATTACATAAAAGCTTGGGCAACTCTCGTTGTCCAAACATTTATGTAATATTAAATGTTGATGTAGTTTTACATGAGATATGTAATTTTACATTACATAATTGTGTATTTTTTATATAATTTATGGAAATTCACGTAAGTATATTTCGGCAATTTTATACCTTTTTTAAGTATATTTACACATTTTTTATGTATTGCTTCTGTAATAATCCCAGCTCAAGTGTAAAAATACAAATTGTTCTGTCCATTATACACGTTTATGTATAATTACATAAAAATAATTAAAAATCTGTAAAATTACCGAAAATTATTATCTTTTCCACAGTTTATTAAAATTTACAGCTGTTTTCGGTACATTTTACAGGTTAATGTACTTTTTTTGCATGTAAAATCACATAATTTCTAACAGTGTAGGTACGTAATTGCGAAAGAAATATTTTTGATTCTTGACCTGTGGATGAATGTCATTGTAGCTTCTCAATTGTATGTCTGCTTTAGCCTGTGATTCAAGTTACAAATCATTTGAACTCTGGTGCATAAGTCAGAAATATTGATTTAGTTTATTTTTCATCTATTAAAGATTCCGCCACTCCTTATGCATGCTTATTACTAAAATCTTTAAGTAGGTACCTTATATCAGGTCTATACATGCCTAATTTACTAAGTTCCTATAGCTAAATATTTTGTGTGGAATGACATGGCTTAGATCTAGTATATCAATCGCTATGACATTTTTTCTTTTGTTAATCCTGTGAATTCTATAATTGTTTAAGAATACAGTGAAATCCTGCAACATTGGTGTTGGTTTACCTATAGCTATCTACACGTAGTCCATTAAATAACTTGCACTGTGCAGATTATGAAGAAAATCATTTCAATTATTAAGTTTCATTGGAATACCTCGGTTACCAACACAGTAAATCCAGTACTTCTGTATTTTTGTATCAAACTCATAAAACATGAAAAATTGTATCATTAACACTTCCACAACAATTATAGAATGGACTGTAATAACCACAACGTCCAGAAGCCCCTAGCGACCTGAGCGACCGGTTTGACGGTCACATTAGAATGGTCATAGGTTTATACAAAGGCATTTCTCATTCTGTGGCCTCAAATCAAGTCCAGTTTTACGATAACCCCAGAAAAATGTGTTTCCGTGCAAGTTTCATGCTCCTAACCAGTTTTGTTCATACTAGTACCATCAACGCGGCCACTGCCGCCTGATCACTTAAAAAAATTTTGCTTAAACATTGCTGCAGCGCCCGAACTGTTTTACTATCTATTTTATTTTTTGAGTGCAGGCAAAAATGAACTTAGTGGTGATCGATAGCACATAATCGTACTAATCTTTTGTTCTATATAGGCATATTTTTGTGGAACTTAACTAAAGAAGCGGTGTAGAAATTTTTTGACTGAAATTTTGGTAACGTGATTTATTGTGCAGTGTTGCGGGTATAATATCCAGGCTTTTTTCTTTATTAGGTATATTTACAGATTTCTCTTAATACCAAGGCCTTGTGCATAAGCAGTAGACATATCGAAACGCAGATACCTGCGTAAGTAGGTATGTTTTTAAATGTCTTTAGAAGCTACTTCTAAATTGTCACAATTTGCGCGTGCTTCTCTTTTAGCAGCTACCAATTCGATAACTTAAATATACTTTTGTACACTAATTAAGGTGCATTAAACTAGCTTTTTGTCATCAGCGAGCGAAACATACTGCAACAGGTAGTTTTAACGCTATTTACAAAGGTGGCTAAATATTATTCTTCTGTTGGAGGTTGCGGTGGACTGATCTCCTCCTCCAACTTTGCTCGGGCCTCGGCATCTAGAACAGAAAATTAAAAGAACGATTTAGAGTTATAGGTTTAACCGAGTGAATGCCAACTAACAGGTAGTGTATTCAAGATGCGATAGTGAAAACGCTACGTTACGCGTTCGAACGCGCGTACCGTACGTCCGTATCTTCAAATAGGCACATCAACCCATAGATTTACATAACACCTACTAAGATAGATTAAAACATACAAACTTTCATAACATTTTCCATACCGTACGCGCGTATCATACGTGCCGCTTGGCGTATTCCGTACGTCCGTATTGAACGCGCGTATGGTACCTACGGACGTTGCAGTTTTGTATGAAACGCGCGTTCGAACGCGTGACTCAGCGTTGGCACTTAGTTGTGTGACAATGAATTGCGTAAATATACGCACATATTATGGAATTCTTTACGTCACTTCTAACACTAGATGACATTGTAAGACCAAACATCGTAAGAAAAACTGCATCAATCAGCGCCGACCTGTGATAACTTCACATGCTGATAAATAGTGGGATTTTAGGAGTTTCTCAAATTAATGGAGTGATTTTGCTGATTTTATATTCATGGGAGTTCATAGGGAGTTCATTCCACAAAGTTACTGCTCGAACCATGAATGATTTGCTTAGATAATCCGTAGAGTGTGAAGGTGTGCTGTGCATGAGGTTGTCTAACGATCGTAGAGTACGCTCATTTTGGGAGTGACGGAACTTAAAAGAAGCGGGAAAAAAATTAGAGATTTAGAGTGTTACCACATCAATCGGTCGACGGTCGAAGTCGATCGGATTTTTTCACATAGTAAAAACCGTCCGTCGATCGATTGCTGTGGTAAAAGCAGATATTGGTAACTAAGATCGACAGGGGTAGGGATGCTACGGTGGTTTGGACATTTAGAAAAGATGACTGAAAGAGTTACAAAAGAGGTGTAGGTACAGAGCACGAATGGATGGTGATCTTAGAAGGGGTTGCCGAACGTAGGCCGACCAAATTGATGGCATACTTAAAAAGAGTCTAATTAAAAGTACCCGTAACCGGCAATCATGTATGTATGAAAAGATTAATGAACGTGAAGGTAGCGAAAAAGGTATATCTGGATCGTAGCAACTGGCGTTCTCTAGTGTCTGCCTACTCCAAGGAGAGACAGGCGTGAAGTTATGTAATGTCAGAATAATAAGTATTTACCAACCTTTAGTCGCTTGCTCCTTCCAGATCTTCTTATTGTCGCTAAGGCAGGCAATCCATGGCTTTCTTATTTTAAATTTGGTGCTCTCGGTCGCTGAAACAGAAAGTATCCTTTATTAGTAGAGAAGCATCCAGTTTTGTGCCATAAATTTCCCTTAATTTTGTCTGTTAGTTTAGTTATTTATACCTGTAATCAAAGTTGTTTAAAAAATATTTGTGTGTACTTAATATTAGTTTTTAAGCAGATGTATTGCCATGGAAGAGCGGTGTCTCCTGGCAAAGGATTTTTTAAGCTTAAAAGGAGGCACCAGCCTTGAACTTGTAACTAAATTGTGTTTTAATGAAATAAAGAATTATTTATTTATTATTTAAAACTCGTAAGTTGGTTTAATCACCACTTGAGAGTTCGAAAATCAAAGCGACTATTACTAAGAGGTTTGTTGCAAGCAGGAATAAATTGCATATTGCGAAATTTTCTCACGGATGTGATTGCAGTAAGCCGATAGTTTTAAGAATTAGGCATTGTTATGCCTACTTATCTACCCCTAAATAGTGAGTAACTTCTTATACATTGTAGGGGTATTATTACAATTGGAAAGTATGTTATTCTTTTAAAATATTATTAAAATGTATTACCTGCACCATCTTCATTAATCGGTTCTTGGCCACTCGTCCCACTTGCCCCTTTTGGACCGGAGTGCAACGGCCCAAGTATGCACTCCAGCATATCAGCACACACCCCCATACTAGGCTCTACTATGAATTCGATAAATCCTATCTGAGATTCTGCCACGAGAGTGTTGTTTCTGTCACATAACGGGCTGAAGGGCAAACCAAGGTCACGTTCTTTATCGCCTTGAAGAAAGAACTCGTCGAGCAGACTCATTGTCCATCTATGGTGTAGATCCCATCTCTGAAACATCACAGATTATTTATTTATTATGCTAGTTAATGGTTATTTCTCGATGTAGGTATGTACAATCGCGGCTACTGCCGCCTGATCACTTTAAAAAAAATGTCGCATAAACATTGTGCCTAACTGTTATACTATCTATTCTAATATTTTGAGTGCAAACTAAAATGAACTTAAAGGTGGTCAGGCGGAGTTGTCTTCGATGGTACCTAAATACTTATTAGTAGGTACCAGATATTACTAATGAAAAGTACCTAAGACTTTTCTGTTAATAATAATTAATTACTCGAAAGACTATGTAGCCCCTAAGTTAAGACGAGTCTGTGTTATGGAGACCATTCAGCAGAACAAGAAGGAATTCGTTATCAGGTTATCATTATTAGAACCATTGCATCTTTTAGAGCCATATAGCGTATATAATTTCTTGTCAATATCTAGGCAGGTAAGAACCCCCCTTTTCTTTATAACGATTTTAGTTAACAGGCTCTTATAAAGTGTGTCTTTGTTTCGTTAAGGTAACTAACCTTAGCAGGGTGAGAAATATCACAGCAGTGTAGAACCAGAGACATCGCTTTAGACTTGTCGACCGTTGGTTCAGCAAGCGTGAGTAGCGACCTCATATTCTTCAGTTGCTGGAAATGGAACGACATGTCAGTGGCCAGCACCATGTCGATCACAAGAGTTCGAAACTCTCGGAACTCATCCCTGGAGAGGTTTTGGAGTATGTTGCAATCTTCTTCGCGGATTAGCCTGAAAAAGTAAAGTTCTTTATGAAATACAGGCGGCTTCGCGTGAATCCTGATTCTGTAGGGACTAACTATCTATCTCGTCTATCAAGATAAAAAGTTTCCAGTTTTTTTTCCGCCTAAGATACGTTGGTACACCTACTAGACGCCCCTAAGGGAATCTCAGAAGGAGAGGAGGTGAATGCTTGATGCAATGGAGGGGACCGTCGGGGGACACATGCTCGTTAGAGACACATGACCCCACCAGCCAATCCCTAACAGTGCGGGACTCACCGAAACCAGTACTACCCGCTAAACACCCCCTTTGCTGGTCAATCCCGAGGTAGGCTTTGACCCTTATCTGAACGACAGCCAATTGGAGTCAGAGGCTGCGTGAAGTTTCCTTATTCCTATGAGTATTACATATGAAGCTGGGTCGGTCTTTCAAATACTATACTAGAATGTAGTGTAGCAGTAGTGGTAGATATTGAAAAATAATGTAAGTAGACCGAGATTGATGGTCCCGTCGGCTAGCGTACTCACTTTAAATTAACTCAGCGGCCAAATGTACAAATAGGTATAACTACCTAGTTCCTTTTTACATATTTCCGTTTTATATTCGACGAAGGTATAGTTTACCGTTAAAAAAAGTTATGTGTATGTTACTGATATGTCTAAATTGCAAAAATCGTCGTTTTAAAATCTAGTATACTTAATAGTAATTAGTACCTGCCCTTTTCTTAGGTAAGTATAACATATTCAGAATCGTATGGCCTTCAGTTAAAGGTTAATTTACAAAAACGATTATCGTGTATGTAAACCTATATAGATATATCTATTAGATAAGACCGAATCACGGTTTTGCGCTAATGGTCGGTAATTTGTTCCAAGTGGGTCAAAGTTCTCCGGTGATCAAGGATCATGTTGACTTGCTATTAATTGGCTCGACATTCAATTCAATAGTCCTGTATCAATATTAATTACATGCTTGAAACATTTGGATAGCGTTAATAATCTATAATCTAAGCTAATTATAGTAAAGCTGAAACGGTCGTTTGTTTGAACGTGGTATCTCTGAAACTAATAGTCGGAATGGAAAAAATATTTTTGCATTTGCTGGCCTGACTCTTAGGCCTTGGGCCAAGAGCTTTTTGTGTACATTTCCACCAAGAGATTTTTATACAGGATAGAAAATAACACGGGTAAAACCGCGTGAAGCTTGTAGTGCTTATTTACGTTCAGGATAAAACCCACGGATTTTTTTCGTGAAAGCCAAATTCTAAATAGGTACTTTTCTTATTCATAAAAAAATTAATAACGCCATAACCTATACCTAATATTTTTAACGCTGCCGTGTTATTTCTGTCGTTCACTGAGATTTCTTGAGATTTTCCTTAAAATATAGATAGGAACAATACATAATATAGATGTAATAGCAAAATTAAATATCCATATCGTCTTTTATGATGCTTTATAGGTACTTAAAAAAATAATTGTTAACTGGATCATATTGTGTTAATCAGAAATTCTATCTCGATCTCGATATTAATTAGAAGCGATAAAAACGTATTTTAGGTATAGTTATTGGGGATAAAGCAATGTTGATGTCATCATGACTGCTATTTTACTAATTGTAAATGTTTCAGGATGCGTGGATGTTTGTTATATTCACGATAGGTATAACGTCCCGGAAGAATGAATAGTCATTTCAAGAACTAGTAGGGTAAAGCATGATATAACAAATATGCTATTTTTATCATTGTATTCCCTAGTATAAAAAGTCATGAGAATAGCTAGTACATACATACATAACTTCACCCCTGTATCCATTATGGGGTAGGCAGAACACTAGAGGATATAAAATCATCTGATGTCGCGTTTGTCAAATTTAGATTATAATGATGGAGAGAGACTATTGCAGTGACAGGGGGTCAGCCTATCGCCCACAAAAAACCTCCAATAAAACCTCTGTCCCTTAACTGACTTTTAGAATATGCCCGGGAAGGGAAGCAGCTGGTACATTCTATGTTCTTTTTTCAATAAAACTGTTTCGTTACTGACTGAGTGACGGACAACGTAGGTACAGCCATACTTACTGGATGTAGAGAGATGAAATTTAAAACATACAATCCTTAGGGGGTGTAGGGGTGCACTAAGGATGGAATTCCCGAAATTCCCACGGGAAATATCGGACTTTTTAGTTCGTATGAAAAATCTTATTCCTTCAGTGCACCGATGTGAAATTTGGTGTAAATGTTCTTCATTGGTTGCATTATTGCATCATTCTGAACATCCCACAGGAACGGTATTTATAGCACCTTAAACAATAACACATAAACAACGTTTATGCGCGTACGGAGTCGCGGGCAAAAGCTCGTATATCATTGACAGTGTTCACAAGTTCATATGCCGAGTCAGGCCGAGTCCAACCCATTGAATCAGAAAATAGATTTCCTCTCCGCAATTAATTATTCCCAAGTAAACATTTAAAATTGAACTGCGATATTAATATCGTAATACAGTTGCCGATAAAATGCAATAATACTGTGTGCATTACACAAATTGCAATTTATACTAATCTATTTTATTCGTTCCAGCGGCAGTGATCGATGAGACAGTTTATAAAGTGAATGTGCCAATCTGTGTCACATGTGGGATCTACTTATGGAATGATGTGTTTTTCATGGAAAATATTGCTACATTGACCAGGCTCGCGTTACCGACCTTACGAAAAACTAGAAGGGTCATAGATTTAGAAAGCCTTTTTTTATTAATACATGCATGAACGACGTGATTAATATTTTTAAATTTATCGAATTTGACTGAAAACGTCAATTTTTGCAAGACGACATTGTCTTCAGTTGTAGTAATGTTTTATTATAATAAGTAAAGTATAGTTTGAAATCGCTTTTATAACTCAACGTTTTGGTGGCTAAAGAATGTGTATTAATTGAGAGTGACTACTACTCACTACTTAATGTTCTCTTATGATTTAACTTTGCAATATAATTTCCCAAATGTTATCGAAGGGAGAATTTATAGTTTCTTCTTGACACATCATCTTAGTCGCGCCCACTAGAAGTAGGTAGATACTATTTCTAGTAGTGCACGACTTAAAGATTATGACAACGCTGAGACACACACAACATTTAAAATCGCACCTTAAATAACTTCTTTACAAATTTCTCACTAAGGCAATAAAAATATTAGTAAATTTTACATACTCCGGTACCTAATAAACTTTGTATCAGAAAAACTTTTGCGTACAGCTTTATAAAGACGTTTTTAGAGGGTTAAGGCCCGTCTGCACTAAAATTTGATCCTAAGTTAATTCTTAATTCTGACGTGCAACGTCCAAATATATATTTCCCAAGTCTATTTTTTTTTTATAAAACATGGAACATCATCTCAAAAACGAAAATTCCTATCCCCTTCATTAGTTGGTATATTGACGAAATCTGAGCTACTCAAATACCCACAATACTTTATTTATAGTATTCTCATTACTTTTCGATCTTGTCAAATCAGCCGTCAGACAGGACAAATATCATTAAATTCTCGTTGCAAGTCAGAATACAGATTTAAGTATCAACTTAGAATCAAAGGGTTAATCCCAGGTGCATACATGACCTGGCTTTTATTCCCACCATATAAAGTTGATTCTTTTATTATTTTTGGATAGTATGATAAGTAATGTCACTATTGATTTCGTGTTAAGAAACACAAGTTGGAATTATCCACCATGTAAAAACAGAGCACCATGTAATCACAAAGGAATGAAAATCTTTCAGCCGACCGCTACTATTAATCAGTTGACTTGTCAATTTGACAGTTGGCATTGAATTGTGTCGTTGATTATAGGAAGAACGCAGTCTGTTATGTTAAAAAATGATAGAAAAATATTTATGCGCTTAAAAATATTGAGATTTCCTACTTTTTTATACTTATGGTTTAATATTTGCACTATTTTTACTTGTTCACAACGTTTTTGATGATGATGGTTCCGAACGCAACTTATTTATTTTGCTCTTTTTTGGTCGCAGTAGATAACTACATAATCAATACATTCTTTTATTTATTTGGATTCACCGATTACACAACAAAACTTACGCACTATTCATTAAATGAATTGACAATTATGTATTTGATCTTTTGATTATTTTTATAGTTTGGGCTTAAAAGCCAGGACAAAAATTAAGCCTTTAGTACAGACGGGCATAAGGCTTGGAAAGCCCTTTTACTTGAAACGAAAAAAATAACTGGTATAAGCCTTTATAAAGAACTTTACTCACAACATCTTTATCCTTAATCATAATATAAGAAGAAACCATTATTTTCAAAGGTTATTAGGATAAACGAGTATTTAGGTTACATTATGTAATGCTGGTTTAGCGGTAAAAGGAGAGTTCTCACAGAGAGGCTTCGAAACGTAAAGATATGCATAATATATATCTATATACAGGGTGACTGGTGAGTCACATTTGAAATTCAGACGTGATAGTGTGAGATCATGAACAGAAAGTGAACAGAAAAAATATAATAAAAAATAAATATTATGCGGGCTTTAATAAACAATCAGCGCCATCTACTAGGAACTTGTGGAACTTCATATTAAATCAAACATTACTGCATTAATAAAATAAATAAATAATTATTTTTGCATAAGTTGGTAAAAAAAATGCAATAGCTTTACCGCGGCAGTCGCCGAGTGCCACACGTCTTTTTTTCTTCACTTTAATGTTAACTAGTACACGCGAAAATTGAATATATTTATAGATAATCCTAAAAATCTGTAAAATCTGTAAAAAGCAGATTATTCACGACCAGTATTCAAAATTTCTCACACAATTTCATGTTTACAATACTATTTGTTACTCTTACGGCGCGTCCCCATAGTAAATCCTATGGGAATGTCAGGATAAAACCTACCTGTGTTAAAAATTTAAATTCAATCCGTCAAACCGGTGCAGCGTGTAACATTAACAAACATTCATTCATCCATCTTCTCAAACTTAAGGACTAAACAAGCCAAGTTACTTGTTCTCTGTAAAAAGTTCTTCAAATTGACGTATCCCTAAGGAAATCAAAAGGCCCTTATAATATTAGATATTACGAGTTGGAAGCCCTTTTACTGAGCTCCCTTTGTACTGAAAATTCGCAGATATCGCTGTAGGTACTTGTAGGTACTTATTGTTACTAGGATTTTCGTGGATTTTCCTTTGTTGAACATAAAGATTTCAGATAAGAATTATCATTTGTACCTACCGCCTGCCCTTTAAATGTATTGTTTGGAGCAACGTTTTGTGGAAATGAAAAATAAAACTGTAAATGTAGTCGCTCCTTTATACGGCTAATTTTATTTAATTGTGCTGGGTTAACATTGTCTGTCTCATATACAGGGAGTCATAATTGAATTCATGGTAATGCGATAATATTATATCTGCATAAACAATTTGTTTGCATAAGGGCGTATATAATATGTTCTGTTCTATACTTATAGCATACGCTATATGTTGTATTTGATTGGATCATAAAGTACTTTGTAATTTGTACTAAGAATCATTTTATAAGCCCAAAAATAAGCTTATTTAGAGAACTTCCCCGACTTAGTGATAGAGAAAATGCTATCTACTGAAATGTTCCAGGAAATAAGGTGCGGCGCAACGAGCTCCTTGCCGTTGCGTATTGGCACAGAGGATGTGGAGAGAGTCCACAAATTCCCATACCTCGGTAGTGTTGTATCGGAAACTGGAGGGACCGAAGAGGACATAACTTCCAGAATCGCCAAGGCAAGAGCAACCTTCGCACAGCTCCGCCCCATACGGCAATCGCGGCAACTGACCAGGAGAGTTAAGCTCAAGATATTCCGGTCCAACGTCAAAACCGTGTTGCTGTACGGATGCGAGACGTGGAAGGTTACCAAAGACATCTCGCACCGGCTACAGGTCGTCATCAACCGCTGTCTTCGTCGTATTCTCGGAGTTTACTGGCCCGAGAAAATCTCCAATATTGAACTGTGGGATCGCTGTGGTGAGACTCCGATTGACCACCAAATCAAACGCCGCAAGTGGAACTGGATCGGCCACACTCTGCGAAGGGACCCTGACCATATACCGAGGCAAGCCTTAGAATGGAATCCCCAAGGAAAGCGTAAGCGTGGCCACCCAAAACAGACCTGGAGGCGGACGATCATCACAGAGGCGACGAAGATAGGGAAGACCTGGAGCGAAATGAAGCGCGAAGCTCAAGACCGAGCGGGATGGCGGAGCACTGTGGAAGCCCTCTGCCCCAACTAGGGGACATAGGAACTTAAGTCAAGTAAGTCACTGAAATGTTTGATTGATGATAACTTAAATCTGGAATGCACAATGTTGAAACATTTGGGGACATCCTGCCATTAGGTAGTTCCAATGGCAGCTGAATATTTAGAAGACCATTATTTCCAGCAATCATAGCTAAAACTTAAAAACATAACGATAAGAAATTGGATTAAAAAAAACCACATCCAAATCGGCTCATCAGTTTGAAAGCTCATAGACAGACGCACAGATGCAGATAAAAAACTTACAACCTCTTTTGTGTCGGAAATTAAACAATTTGAATTTAAAAATCGGTTTCTAACGTTGTTAAGAATATAAAGCTGTGGTCTGCAGTACTTCTCGTTGTATAGGTTAAATATCTTTGGTTCGACATAAAGAGAGCGCCGGAGAAGGCAATTTGTGTTAAGCTCTTGCCGCACTTAAGTAAAGTAACGTTATAGTTTCTGAGACAACACGCTTGCGGGAGTGAACTTTTAGCTTGTTAGGAAGACGTTTTAACCTCTGTTATATAGTTCTTGTAATAAATGCCTCTGGAAACTAGACTATTCTTGTAATTAATATGTTTCTCATACTGCGATAGTTGTTTTAATAATAAATTGTTGATACGAGCATTTTTCTTCATCGCGGGTATAGTCGGATACGTGACCATTTGTTAATTAAAATACAGGGTTATTTATTCGTCACCGGCCAAATTTTTATTAACACAATGAGTTTCATTTATAGAAACGATTTTTGCAAAAAAATTATGTATTTATTTTACAAGGAAATTAATATATTCGCTAACATATTAAGCAAAGTATGGTCACTCTAATAAATAAAAACGACTACTCGCTACTACAAAACATCTTAGTATCTATTATTATCAATGAAATGCCGCTCTGTTTATCAACAGCTACTATTTAAAAAAAATGTTTACGGTGCTATATTTTTAACCCTTTTTTAGTGAGTTACATTAAAATACTATAATTTATATCGTATCAAAGAAAATAGCATTTAGATTTTGCTGGTGACTTAAAATCAACCCCGTATAGGCCACTATATTTCTTAATAATTATCTATGGTTTTATTGGTGAAGAGTTTTTAAAAATTATTCTTGTAGTTATTGGAATAAGTATGATAAAAATAAACTCTGTGACATAATTTTGGAAAGTGTAAAGTTTACATTTCCTATTATCGGCAACTGTACACAACATAAGCTTACATAATATTGTGTTATAGGAACTAAGCAGCTTGAAAGTACCCTACATATAGAAAACTGAGCCAGTTTCAATCAGTAATTTTTTTTTGACTCGTCTAGGGAAAATCTGACACCAAATAAAAAAGGTAAGACGGAGCGCTGCGAACAACCTAAGTGAAGCCAGCTTTTTATGCATGTGTTGCGTGGGCCAGTGTTGCCGTGTTATTCAAATTACTCCAAAATAAATCTAAAAGATTATTTAAATTACAAAAATAACTAATGTGATAACTAGTGTGTGTAAATAAATGTGCGTGTAAGTGTGTAAATACACAATAAGGCGTAGTTTTGACCGGCTTCCCTTTGTTGTTCGTAGCGCTCCGTCTTTACTTTTTCATTTGGTGTGAGGGGAAAAGAAACTGAATTTTAATTGAAACCTCCAGAATACTTATTTCGATATTATCTTTCAGTTCACTCTTCGTGCTGGTAAGTAAATGAGCTAGGTTGTGAACCTATATGTAAATAAGTGATATCTACATATAACTAAGTCTCGTTATTTTTAGGAATTTTATCGTAATTACAGTAATTGCACAAAATCTACCAGTTCATTTAGTTTGTTAAAAAGTAGTTCAAATCCAGCCCCGGTTTCTGAATAAATCTCATCAAAACAAAACTCAGAACGAACATGAAAGTGTGATACATAGATAAACAAGCCGAAAGAAAACAGAAAAGTAATTATTCATCATTATTTTGTTGTTTAGGGTTATACGGAACCATAAAAACGTAAATAGGGCAATACCTTAACGTAGAATGATGACATGTCTTTAGAATAACGACGAACAGGCTAGGACTATTGATTTTACGTCAGCATCATTCATGGCTGTACGAGAAATTCATGGCAGTCTTTTGCTATTCATTCATGAATTTAAATTTATTATTTTATTAGGTAAATCGATTGGTTATGGAGCTTTAAAGGGAAATTCATGATAAAATGTAAGCTTATGTTAAGCATGGATAGTATAGCTTGCTAATAGTGAAATAATTCGCAAACTTTAATAATTTTTGAAATTATTTTCTATAGGGTTGCCATATAATAGACAATAATATTTTGATAGCAGATTGAGAATGATGAGTGGGTCATAATTACGAAAAAAATAATATTTTTTTTAAATGTTTTTCATAAATTAAAGTTTTAAAATTCTTCTAAGTTTTAAAAATTTCAGTTTGATCTGTAGTTTATAACTACAAAACAAGTAATAATAACGTGTCCATCTAATTGTGTATAGGCAATCTAGATTTATCTAAAATTTTACTCACAGAGAACAATTTGAAAGTTTTAATTTACGAAAAATATTGAAAAAAATTTTTTTTTTTCGAAATTCTGACCCACTCATCATACCTAATCTGCTATTAAAATGTAATTGACTATTATATGCGGACCCTGTATAAACAAATAAAAGTAGATATGGAGTAAGATAGGTATGAACACTTTTTTTGAAGTTGATTAAAAATATCTATTACTTATCTAGTTAAGTAATTACAGATCGTTGATAACTTGCAACTCATTAATAAATCAATCTTCATGAAACTCAAAGTTAGAATTTTAATGAAGTTATTAACTTAAAATTCCAAGGGCGTTTTATGAAATGATATGCCTCTCGTAATTGATTCGGTTAGGAAAACTTTAATATCTTTAATAACACCATATTTTCATAAATAAATTCGATAAAAAATACCATTTGGTGTATTAAAGATTATCTCACTCAGCCAATCGAAAGGGTATATGAATAAAACATCTGTCTAGGGTTGCTAACTTTTTTTCTAGAGATAAAGTATATCTAAGGGTCTGAATATCAAACAGTATTTTGGAAAAATAATAGTATTTATTTAATGTTGTTTTTAAGCACACGTTTAAACGAATGCTTAAACAACATTACCTTCTGAAACATTGTTTACCTTAATGCTCTCATTGTATATTTTATTTTATTGATTATCATTATGTATTAATGTCACGTGTATGTCATGTGTATTATTAGAATGTACCTATTTGTATATATTAATATGTGTATGTATGTATTATTAGTAAGTATGTGCATGTAATTATTCGTACGTAGTCTATTTTATAGCCTGTATCCCAACGCCCATCCTCATTTCCACTACCTTATCCTGTCAAGACTCGGTTACCTGGTAGAAATCGCTCTACAGCGATAAGGCCGCCTTTGTGCTAATATTAAATTATAATCTATTTTTTTAATTTGTACTTTATGTTGGTGTACAATAAAGGATTATTATTATTATTATTTAATTGATGTCATGTTTTAAATACCTATTTTAAGAGCTTCTCGCGCAACTTATTAATTTAAGTCTAGCACATAAAGGTGTTAATTTTACGCTGAAAACAGTATTTCGTTTAACAATTAAAAATATAATGTAGTCAAAAACAGTTTAATACTGTTTTTAACAGTATAAATGGCAACCCTACAACTATCTGCTGCTGTCCAGAAACGCTGCTTTTCAGGATTCAGCTACAAAGGTTTGGAAAAACATATTAACCCACTTTAAGGGTTTTGTCCCATTCAATCTCTTAATAAATCGCTTAAAGAAAGTTTGTAGAGTAGAGTAGAACTGATATGCGTGCATATTTTACTTCCATTTTACTTCCATTTTACTTCCACTGGGAGCGAAAAAAATACATAGAATGTGCCAGCTGCTTCTCTTCCCGGGTATACTGTAAAAGTCAGTTAAGGGACGGAGGTTTTATTGGCGTTTTTGTGGGCGATAGGCTGACCACCTGTCACTGCAATAGCCTCTCTCCATCATAATAATACCTCCAAATTTGTCAAACGTGACATCAGATGGTTTCATAGTCTTTGGTGTTCTGCCTACCCCATTAGGGATACATGTTATGTATGTAGAGTAGAGTGCGTGTTGTTCTAGCATGCCAGTTTGTGGAGGGAGACCGAATATGGTGTGTTGCCTGTATTTTTTAAATGTCTTCCTTTTTTCTATTATACAGGGTGGAATTTTTTGGTGCCACCTGGAGGGATAGTGCTCTAAATAATAGAGATAGCAAATTTTACTCCAAAAAAACATTCCATTATTCTGGAAAAGAAAAAAACCACATTCAAAGATTTTCGCGAATTTTCGAAATTTTGTATACCACTTTTTGTAAATAATTAAAATAATTGAAGATTTTATGTGTTCTCTTTCATTATATTATCCAAGTATGTTATAGAGATTTCATCCTTGTGATTGACCCTAACGATCGATGTAATAAAATTACAGGGTGTCATTTTTACAGATTTTAGTCGGTTCAATTCCCGGGTGAAGCAAAGGAATTTTCAAAAATCTTTGAATGCGGTTTTATTTCTTTTCAAAAATAAAAGAATGTTTCCTAGGAGTAAAATTTGTTGTCTCTATTATTTAGGGCACTTTCCCTCCAGGTGGCATTCGAAATTTCCACCCTGTATATCATTCTATAAACTATTTTCTTCTATTTCAACTTTTTACAAAGCTAAAACGGTCAATCTATAGAACTGATATTTGTGCATATTTTACTTGTTTTATAAAATTCTTACCTGAAAGCAGAGCTAATATGATGATTCTCCAACACGGCTCTGTCATTGTACAGCAAGGCAGTGTCTGACCCTGACATCACGTGGAAGTTGTTAGTGGTGCCGGTGTGCTCGAAGTCGTGGATGATGGCCGCCACTAGTGTTGCGAAAATCTCCAAGTCTGATAACCAGTTCTGTGGGAAGAAATATTAATTAATAAATAAAATCCCTAGACAATCACAGCTTGTGATATGGGATACCATGTCTACTTTTCTGTCTAGTACTTGATTGCCTATTGTATAAATATAACAGTAGACTCCAGAAGATCACCAACTCGTTCATGAGTCAATGTGTACGCTTTATTTTATAATAAAATTCAAAAATATTTAAGATTAACCCTTCGATAGATTTAAGGATAAGTGTTATGTGAAAAGGTTTATTATAAGATATCCGGATGCAAGAAGATGGGATTCCCTGGCTGTAAATTGCATTGTGTATATTTTTTTTCTCTTATTTTTAAAACATGATTGCTGTTGAGTTTCTTGCCACTTCTTCTCAACAGATCGACTTTCCGAAGTGGTGGTAGATTCAGTTCAATTTGTAAATTGTTTGACTTATTTCAAATGTATTTAAATACTTACGAAATAAAGAATATTTGAGTTTTGAGTTTAAGCATGTAGCGAACTAGGGGGAACCTAGAATATAAATACATAAATAGACAAACACCCAGACACGGAACATGTGTTTTTTCTTGTTTCATGCGGGAAACGATCCCGCGACCACTGGCGTCTGAGGCAGCTAGCTAAACCCCATCGCCAAAGCTGTCCGTCATTACATCGTCAATTACATGGATTATACCTTTTCCGTTGTTGGTGTGAGATAATTTAAATTGCCTCATCTGATACATGAAGTACATGGCCCTAAAGTAGGTTAATATCATATTATAAAACAGAATTAGGGAATACACTCAGACTTGAGCCAGCTTAGAAAATAATTTTCATAAAATGGCTTGGTGAAGCAGATCCAAACTCGGTCAAATCCACTACGGAGCAGTGTTTGACACTTGAAATTTATTGTTGAAAATATAGGATTTTGAGGTTTGGTACATAATACATAGCTTCACGCCTGTATCCTTTATGGCGTAGGCAAAACACTAGAGGTTATAAAACCATCTGATGTCACGTTTGAGAATTTTGGAGGCATTATACTGGTGGAGAGAGACTATTGCAGTGCGAGAGGGTCAGCTTATCGCCCGCAAAAATACCTCCAGTAAAACCTTAACTGTAAAGGTCCCTTAACTGACTTTAACAGAATGCCAGGGAAGAGAAGCAGCTGGCTCATTCTATGTTTTTCCTTTGCTCCCAGTCCAGCATGGAAGAAAGGTTTGATCTACTGGCTATTTTATACCAGTAACAAAAAAGTGATTCAAATTAATTGGAAATTACTTACTTACATAAAAAAATTTCGTGATTAAATTAAAAAGAAATACACAGAAATTGTCTACATCTATTTTTAATTTAAAAACCTCTTTTTCATCCTTGTTACAGAGATCTAACATTTTTGTAGCTTTTTTATGTGATTACAGTAAAACGTACCCATTTCTCGAAATATATTTCGTTTTGTTTTGTACTCCTCACATTCTCCTTTGATCAGTTTACCTAAGCATTTTTTGTTCAGTTTTATATCAATAACCATAATTATGTGATGGAAAAAACTCATCCCGTCCTGAACAAGTTTAATAATTTTATTTTCAATTTATATTCTATCTTTTTAACAAAGTCTATCTTAATCTGTAACCCTTAATTTCATTTCATGAGTAGTGAAAATAACTCCGTACGCACTAATACCTATACATGCTAATTAAAAAGTGGTATAGCTACCGTTCCTGTGGGAATTTCGGAAATTCCTTTCATTTTGAAACTAGTCATTTATTGAATAATCTTTTACCAAGGTTCGCGTCTGTGCACTCAAGGAATAAGATTATTCATACAATCTAAAAGCCTTATTATTAACATTTTTATGATAATACAATGACGTCACCTTATGAAATGTATTAAATGAATCTGCGAAGCCCAACAAAAGTCATTGAATTCCTTTGATGTCTTCTGTGATTTGGGCAAAAGGTATATTTATTTACAGTCACAGTGCGACATGATGTGCTTGTACATCATATTATCCCATGTATTTATTAATGTTTATGCATAGAACTGTATTCAACTCGTCTTCTTATACTAATATTATCAAAAAACGAAGACCGACGACGGTTCCAACACCAACAGTAAAAACGGCATTTGTGTGTCGTTTTAAAATTTTTTGGCACCCTTAGCTTTTAATAATTTTTTAATGAAATACCCTACTTTAATACACTTAAATGCCAGAGCTTTTATCACAAAGATTTCTATTGACACTAAATTATACAGAAACGGAAAAATTATTAAGGGTTCTGTCATGAAAATATGATAAAGCATGATACACACACTCACACATCCACACATTATTATTATTATTTATATTCTATAGAATCTCATTTTTTTTTATTTGGTTACATTCAACTATCTGATGTAATTAAATTCGCTCTCACCATCAATCCAGTTTGACACAGCATGTAGTGCACCGTCTGCGCAACATCTGTAGCATGAAGATTATTGTGGTAGGGGTTGTGGTACTTGCAGTAGCCATCTTCTATCCTGCTGAGAAAGTTCTCTAAAGTCGTTGATGGCACCTGAAAATATAAATTATTTATTTAAAAATGAGATCTTTTTTATTTTTACCCAACTGCGGCGCTCAAAGGAGAGTTATGTTTTCAACGCGTATGTATGTATGTAAGTAAGTATGTCTGTTTCTTGTTCCCTGATTTATACTGAACTGCAGGACGGAATTAAACAAATGAGATGTCAAAAGATTTGTATTAATGGTGCGAGTAACATTGGATTCATGAAATTTTAAGATGGCGTCTTAAAATAAATATTTGGTGGGCATAAAAACAAATTATTTCTGATTTCAACAATATAGGTGTCAAATGAAAGCTGATGGTCAGCCTATTCATTATACTGCTTTAAATTTACCATATTCACAGAAACGCAAAAAAAATAAAAGTATTTTTATTGTGTTGACGGTAGTTATAAGTATACGACTGTTTATTTTTATTGGTAATCGGTTTCAGTCACCTTTCAGGCATTTACAATAAGTTTTATGACATTTAATTCTCATGTTACGCAGTTTTAGTCGATTCGCTTACATTTTGTGCACAATTTTTAGGCATAACTCTGTTATAACGTAGATTAACGAAAACGGGATTTTTAATATCCGTTATAGACCAATACAACTTTAAAAATTACTGAAAGTATTTAATATAACTCATAATCAAGAAGGGATATTCAGCAGGGATTAAATCTTGTTTGAGGAAACAATATTATTTGAAACTTCACATGTCTGAGACTTTTTACAGTTTTTTTACTTTTACAGTTTTAATATCAAGTTGGGTTTCACCATTTCTATGGTTGGCTTCACCATGGTTTCTGGTCACATAAATATAACGGTTTTATATTCCAACACAGCATAGGTACTTGAATATGATATTATGATAGGGATGATATTAACTATCTACATGTAAAATCATTATCTTTAATAAACGGACGAAAAATATTGAAAGAAAAGTATTTATTTGTAAGTACCTATAAAGACTGCCAATATCTGCTCAGGTGTTAATTGTACAATGCATGAAATGAAAAAGAGGGAAATAAAAAAGTAATTACAAAAACTAAAAACCCGACTGCGGAATACAGTAAGTTCAAACAAAAAAGCGCGAAACAAGCAGTTAACTAGAGCTTTTAAATTGTATTTGTAATAAAAAATAGTAGCAGCAGGTGGGGACAGTTCGCGGATTTGGGAAAGAACTAACGCTTGATAAAATATTGCCATAAAATATAACCACTAGGGTTGTTATATTCAGCGGCAGATTTAATAGCAAGGCGGACCATAAAGAGGTCCTATCATCAAGCGGAAACATCCGTTTAGTCACCTAATACGACACGCATATGCATATGCGTATGACGACCGGCTGGTGTAGCGGTAACATACATTGCCTTCTATGCCAGAGGTCCTGAGTTCGAATCCCGTCGGCGGCGGATATTTGTGTGATGAACACAGATATTAGTCGTCAAGTCATGGATGTTTATATGTTTATTTAAGTTTATTTAATAAAAAAATATGTATTTATTCAATATGTATGTTTATATAGGTATTTCTTAAGTATATCAGTTATCTAGTATCCATAACACAAGTTCTTTAAGAAACTTAATTTGGGCTAGATAATGTTGTGTGAGTGTAAGAAATATTTATTTATGCATATTTTCTAAACCGATCTTACGCGCCTGAAAATATTAATATCTCATAGGTATAAATCTTGTAATATCCATGTCGAATAACTTATTACAGTTAATAATTAAACCATTTATAAAGCAAAAAGTTATTTAATTTTCAAGGAAAAGTTTCAACGAATAGCCCATTACAGAGGAATCAAATATTAACATTTTGGAATAATGTAATAACAGTTATTTCTTCAACAACAGTTTCCGATGGAAGATTAATTAAATTTACAATAGGCGTTGAATTGAAATTGTAAATTAGAAGTACTATTTTCATAAATCCGTCTTTTGTTTTAACGGCTTTTTCGTTCCATTGTTTCAAACTATTGTTTTACTACAAAAGCACATTTTCGAGTTTCAGCGGGGATCTACTAAATTTTATATTTACTCGTTCATACAGAATGAGTAAACTAGTGAAGCAAAAGCACGAATACAGCTTATTGTAATATTTAAACTCATTTCAGAACGAACCCTTTCGTAAATTTCGTCCTAATTTTTATATACTAATCTTGACAAAGTATGTTTGTAAAGTGTTGCTTTTAATAAGATAAGCATAAAATGTAAGCCTCTTACTTTTGGAAAATTTGTATGGGCGGATAAGGGTTTGTAATCTAAAATCCATAAAATTGCAAATGAGGCGTTGGAGTTACGTCACATGTTAATCTTAGCACCCTACCAGTCGCGTACGGGTTTATTCGCGCTTATGATCCATTAAGAATTTCCCGATTTCATCAAAAAATTCCGTTCCCAAAAACCTTTCCGAAAAACTGGGCTATCAAGAAAATTGAGTTTTCAACCGACTTCAAAAAAAAGAAGGAGGTACTCAATTAGCCTGTATGTTTTTTATGTTTGTTGCATCATAACTTTTGACTATGTTAACCCATTTAGATGATTCTTGTTTCATATGATAGATAATACTTTCCATTTGGTCCCATATCAATTTCATCGAAATCAATTAAGTACTTCATTAATTTGGTAAGTACTTCAATTCGGAGATCGTTTACCTTGACGACCTTAAACTTCAGCCAAAGTTTTGACGTGAAGTCGGTTTTTTTAATGCTCTGCATTCGTTGATTATATGTATATCTGTTAGTTTCCAACATAAAGCGTCAAAACAAACAACTTCATTATATTAGTTTAGCCTACTTCAAGACTTTAATCCCTCATTTGCCTTATAAGGGTCGCCGGGCTATAGACTACGTTGTTAAATTTGCAGTAAAATATTATCCTTCTGTGTTTCGGCAGTGTGTTATCAAGAGTTTTTTCTTAAGCTCCGAGTGATTTTTGATTTTTAACATCATCGTACCTTTCTCGTTTTTGTAATTGAACTCGTTAGAACGATGAGGAAAATACGAAACGTGATCATACGGCAAAGATAAAGCACGCGTAGGCATTTAGGAATACAATTACATTTCGTACAAATGATGAATTGCTCTCGGCAGTCAATTTAATTGAGTGCTTTTTGTCTTTTTACGAATAAAAATTCCGATCTAAAATATCACAGCCCACTTAGTATTCAGAATAAATCATAATGTTAAGTCCCTTCATTCCATACTTCATAAAACTCAAATTAAATTATTCAATGAAACATCACTGGGGCTCCCTTTTAAAATGATTACAAAACCTACATACGTAACCCGGATTTTTGTTATCCATTTGTAATATTTATCAGGACACGAAAAAAATGGCCTTTTCCTACTTAATCATAGATCAATGGGTACGAATTTCTTAAATTATATGGATGGGATTGTCTTTCATGTTAAATTGTAACGAAAAGTGAACAATAGTAATGTCATGGAAAGTGAATATGAAGACTAACTTTACGTATTTTACTTGATAAATTGTTTGGGACACCCTTATTGAGTATTCTACACACTATCCGCTTTCTTTACTCGGTTCGACGTCCCCCCCCGGGTCGAATCCTTGTAGGACTGGCTTTTTATGTGATGCAAGCTAATATTTGCTCTCAACTAATGGATGTCTATTGAAGTCTTAAACTTATATTAAACCATGAGTCCTTAATAAAACTTAATTTGGGTGGGCGTGTACGTTAGAAATGTCTATATAAATGCTTCTGGAGAGAGGGATTCTACTGGAGGCTATTTTATTAATTAAAAAGATATTAAATTTATCTTTTGACTTATAACTTATTAACAAGAGGTTTACTAACAGATCACAGCGGAATTACTAGCCAAAGCTTGGTAAAAAATCATTAAGATTGAAAGATTTTAAATTTGAAAAAAATAATTTGAATTACAAAAAAGCTATGAACTCCTTTTTGATTTGAATCTCACATGATGGAAAGTGACACTAAAGAAATCGATATGAACGTTAATCCAGGGAGTTAACATTAAATCTATAACAGGCGTTTCTTCGGTAATTTAAGTAGCTGATTTTAATGGAGTAACAATTTTGTATTTATGTTTATTGATCATTTTTTGCTAAAAAACCCTGTGGTTCAGTAAAAAACATTAAAAGAATTTAAAAAAAAATTGAATCAACAATAAATACGAAAATTACAGACCAAAGAAGTTTCAGATTTATTATTATTAAGGTTCTAATACAAAAAAAAACGTAAAATCAGCATATTTTACTAGCAAGTCGTGAATATAATTGCATCTTGCAAATTATTCCCAGATGAAAACTGGTAATCTAGGAGTAACCCGCACAAAAACATGAACCTTTTTGCGGTCTACTTCCGTTTCACTCGTTATCTGCATGTAATGCTGACGTCACTGGATACCTCGTGATTTAGTAGGCTTAGCCTAAATTTATGTACTCTTACTTAGTAAGGAACGTAGAATAATAGTGCATTATATGACTATTATTGTAGGGAAAATTCTTAAGAGAGTTTAGTGACTATGTGGAGTGGCGGGAATAAATAAATAATAAATAAATATTTCTGACACTCAACATTATCTAGCCCAAATTAAGTTTCTTAAAGACTTTGTGTTATGGATACTAGATAACTGATATACTTAAGAAATATATAAACATACATATTGAATAAATACATATTCTTTATTAGAATAAACTTAAATAAACATATAAACATCCATGACTTGATGACTAATATCTGTGTTCATCACACAAATATCCGCCGCCGCCGGGATTCGAACCCAGGACCTCTGGCATAGACGGCAATGTATGTAACCGCTACACCAGCCAGTCGTCATAACTTTGTTTTCCTTGCTAGAGGCACTGAGTTTGAATTCCGGTTCATCACACTAAAATTTACCATATTTCTTTGATGAACACAGATATAAGGGGTACCTAGACCATTTAGATCGGTCAGTACGAAAGTCTGATAATAAAGGACATACAAAGATTTATTCTTAGGAACCATATCATCGATTGTAGTTAAATGAAAAACTGCACTCATACAGTAAAAAATAACTTGTGTTCAGCTCGGGAATCAAACCCGAAACTATTGAAAAAATGAAATTAACTCTATTTCTATTTAGGTATAGATTGCGTGTTAAACAGTAAATTTCACTATGAAACATGATATCTAAATCTGCTCTATTCTTGTTGTATATTGGCGTCCTTTTTTCGCTTTTTATCCTGCTTTACAAATACTGTGGTCAAAATTCAAAAAAAATATTTTCGTCCTCAGAAAGACCCACAGCATAACCATGTAATCAGCACTACATTATCGCTTAGGTATTACGTTGCTATATTCATCACGTACGAGTATCACGATATTATGTAGTAGTACGTGTAATACCACTGACTCAATAAATAAAATAAGTAAATAAATAAATATTTCTGACACTCACACAAAATTATCTAGCCCAAATTAAGTTTCTTAAAGAACTTGTGTTATGGATACTAGTTAACTGATATACTTAAGAAATATATAAACGTACACATTGAATTAATACATATTTTTTATTAGAAAATAAACTTAAATAAACATATAAACATCCATGACTTGACGACTAATATTTGTGTTTATCACACAAATATCCGTCGGGATTCGAACCCAGGACCTCTGGCATAGAAGGCAATGTACGTTACCCCTACACCAGCCGGTTACAGTGGCAAAAAGTAAAAATAGCCTTTATAACGTTAGCCGCAACAGTGGTTACCCCGACTAAAGTCACGCATGTGAAAAATTTTATAGGTAAATAATGGACATTAATTTTTTTCTGTAGACTGTATATGTTTACAGAATAAGCATCATTTTTAGAAACGATTTTTGCAACAAAATCAACATATTTTTTTACAAGAAAATTAATATATTCGTTAACATATTAACCAAAGCATGTTCACTCTAAATAAGTGATTCCCAAAGAGGACTATATCGACCCCTAGGGGTCTATGACAATGTGCAAGGGGTCTACGACTGCGAAAAAAATTTAGGGGGTCCATGAAATGAAAATGGAAATCCATGACAGTGGATCTCATCTTAAACTGATAGTGCCTATTTACTTAAATTACATTATCTTATAATATAACCTAACCTACCTAAAAAGTAAAATATGTTTATAAAAAATTATAAGTTTTAGGATGTGGCAGATATAAAAAAAAAAAACAAAAGTCAATATCAGGTAAGTAGGGGGTCTACCCAAAGCCATAAAACATAGCGAGGAGTCTACGACGCAAGAAGTTTGGGAACCTCTGCTCTAAATTATGAATGAATGCCATTAAAATGAACACGACTACGCGCTACTACAAAGCATTTTGTAGTACAACGTCGTAGTATAATCAATGAAATGCCGCGTCTCGTAGAAGCTATGGTCATCAACAGCGACAATTTGTAGAAAAGTTTGTGGTGCCATATTTTTATTTTTTTTACTCAGTGATACTAAAATAAATATACAGGTGCGTGTATATCTTCACAAAATATGTACCATACAGTTAAAATATCCAATTTTATTAATACTTTCCCGTTCAAAGGCTTACAAATAAGCTTAAAACTATACCTTACCTTGAATTTATGTATCATTCCGTATCTATTCAAGAGTTCATAGCCTAGATACTTGACAGGAGCGCCTCCCGCCGCATCGTGCAGCGCAAACACGTCGAACGACCACTCGTCCAAAGTCTGAAAAGAAGGCAATTTCATACAAGAAAAAGTAAAAGGTTGTACAGTCACGTCTAATAATATGTACACATTTCCATTGGAATTTGAATCTTATCACAACGGAATACGTTGCGAAGTGTGTAGGTACATATTAATTCACGTGACTGTACGGCCGTAAGAGGATTTCATAGTAAGAGTATTTGTATTGTATTTAAAAGTTCATAAACCTTTTTTTGCTTGGGAAGCGTCGGAAAGCTGTCGGTTTTGTTAAGATACGGTTGGTTGGTCATTGTTAATGGCGTTTTAGTGGTGGTATACTTAGGCCGTATACCAACACTAAAACGCCAGTTTGGTTAGTATTGGGTAGTGGCTGCGTAGTTTTAAGGGCTGGCATATATCATCCAATATATGATAAATACTATATTATCATATATTGGGATTATTTATCAGTCTACAAGGCAAGAGCTCAGCTATGAGATTTTGCCGAGGATTCATACCGAATAAAGATCGCATGATATCTTTTACGTCAAAACTATTTTATGATATCATCGAATGGTTTTGAGATCCACAATAGGCCTGCAGGTCAAAATCATAACCCTCCTTTTTGCTTCGTCGTAGTCGGGTGATAAAATACGATTAAAACGTCATGAGCATATGAGAGTTTTTGTAGTGAGCGTCAAATAAAAAAAAAATTGAATGAGTTGTTCTTATAAAAGCTTTTTTAACTGAAAGTGACTTAACAGGTCCTGGGCTGTTACCACATCAGTCGATCGACTCCGATTAATCCATTCTACCATCGATCGATTGTTGTGTTGACATACTTAAAGTCGCAACCACGATATGGTAATAAACATTTTTGAATTTCAATTACCTAACGATGTTTCTCAATTATGGTGAAAATTGCAAATTGAAAACTGCAACTAAGAGACATAAAGTGGTACCTATACGAGGAGTCACTATTTTTTTTAAGATCATCTGAATTTACCATCAAGAGGTCAGGGATGTGATGTAATGATTGGATAACCCAGTACCTATGGATAGAGGGAATTATGCCGATTCATTAAAACTAATGTTATGTTCAGTAAAAGTACTTCCGTTTACGAGATATTACACAATTTCGAAATCTAAAAAAAAAAATTGCACCCTTCGACATTCTTTTTGGCGCCAAGACTACAAATGAAGTTTTTTTTTATATCTGATTTTTGGGTAGTACTCTTGGATAGATGTGCTATCGAATGAAAACTTTTATAGTAATTAGCACAGCTCATTTTTAAAATAAGTTTTTACACAAACTTAGTGGTTTTTTAAATTTATTTCTGAACTTTTACTCTGGCGTGTTACCGGGTTATCCAGTCATTACGTCACACCCTATATACTACGTTCTTGGTTTTAGGCGTACCTTTTTTTTAGGTTAATACCATGTAAGTGATGATAATGTGGAAGTATAAGATAGTAGGTTTAGAAAAAGAACTGGCAAATCATAAACCATACCTTAATTGCTAAAGTACAGCGGCTTCAGACTATATAGGAAGTGTAGTATGAAATATAAAGATTTTAAATATCGGAAAGACTTTTTCAACACACTTGCTCGTAAAGTGAGCCTTATTCTATTGAATTTAGAACTATAAACTGGGCTATAAGTCACGCGTGCATAATATATTATACCCTAGTGCATAATATAACGAATCCTACAAAGTTGAATTGTACCTTAGTGCAAATTACATGCGAGTAAACAGAGCATATTTTATTGATCCGGGTTATACATTAAATATATGACCGCGCGCGTCCAGGCGGCGTGCAGATAGGCGGCACAGCAGGCACAGCGGCCAGGCGGCGCGCGTGCGGCAGCAGCGGCACGCGCGCCGCCTCCAAGCAACAATAGCGTGTGTACGTGTAATGGGATAGGGCTACTGACGCGCAGCAGCTAACAGCTGCTTCAAATAAATTTTATGACCACGTATGTCTGTCTTTTACTCACAAGTGTGTTGAAAAATGTCGTATGTAACTCGTGAGCGTTGCTAATTACAGTCTCGGCTCATTATTAAGCCCTCGCCTGCGGCTCGGGCTCAAATCACGGCCTCGACTGTAATTAGCAACTTAGCTCACTTGTTACATAATATACTATTATTATTTATGTTTTAATTTTTACTTTACTAATACAAATATCGTTTATCAGGTTGGTGGCAGAGGGGCATATCAGGATCTCGGGATCCTTCTACTTTCAGAGGAAAAACAATTGTGTAGAATCAAAATTTTCTGAAGGACAACCCGCGTCATTTTTTCATTATTATACTTTTAATCTTTCAAATGTAATTCTTACATCTGCCGTCAGGTTGGTTTGGGATTATAAACTCTTTATTTACAAAATGCAAGTCGCACACACACCTTACGGTACCTACCCCTAAGAGGCTGTAAGACGACGTGCTTATAATAATAAATTCATTTATTTCAGGCAATATTTACAATAAGATCTTAACAATTGAAAACAGAGGCCCATAGAATAAATAACTTACAGTGTAACATATATATATATATATTATAAGAGGTAGGTTCGCAGACAACTGTTACCTCAGTCAAAAGAACTAAAAGAGTAAAGTTTGTTATTAAAAAACGCGAAAAGCAGTAGTGTGGCAACGCCTTAACCCCGGAAAGTTGCACCACTTCCTGTGTTTTCAGCATGTCTTAAGAAATGCGCCCTTTTATATACAGCTAAGCAATGTCTCTCGTGATAGGTCATTCTTTGTTTATTAAAGTTGATAGCTCACTTTACAAACAAACCGAGCATAAAAACATAATGGCAGTAGGTAGGTATTATGTTTATATGAATATTTGTGTTAGTGTAATGTCTGTGGAACAACCATGATGTAGGTAGATGAAACATTAAACAATGCAGCTCTTGCAGTTGTCTAACATTTGATTTTAATTAAATAATATTTCTGACAATCATACAACATTATCTAGTTCAAATTAAGTTTCTTAAAGAACTTGTGTTATGGATATTAGATAACTAAAATACTTAAGAAATATAAAAAACATACATATTGAATAAATACATATTTTTTATTAGAAAATAAACTTAAACATATAAACTTCCATGACTTGACGACTAACATCTGTGTTCATCACACAAATATCCGCCGCCGCCGGGATTCGAACCCAGGACCTCTGGCATAGAAGCCGAAGACAGCCGAAGTACAAAATTGTGACTTTATTAAGCGGCCATTCACTTCATTTCAGAAGGCAATATATGTTACCGCTTCACCACCCGGTCGTCAATATAAACATTCTTAAATATACAGACTATAAAGTCACTTAAACGTTATAAATGTGAACTGTAATGTCTTTCATGCCTGATGGAAAGTGACAATAACGAGGGTGTTGCACATCTATACACCATATATATATATATATATCTTTTCACTTGATTCTAAAAGCCTTTCACTGAAAGTTTGGGTACAGTAGCCCGATAGTAAGAGGGTTCAAAAAGACCTTTTGGCACACTCTCCAAAATGTTTTCTTTAATATACAAGCCAAACAACATTATCTAAAATCAACAATATATTTCTTTGTATGTAAGAAAATAAAGATAGTATGAAATGCAGACCTTTTATTTTTATTCAGGACTGCAAATATTTGCTTTTGTTTGCTTTATTTGTGTTCTTATTGTCTTTTGGCTGCCAAGGCTACATACAAATTCGACATGACAAATGCTTTTATTAATATCGGCTTCGTCATTATTATGACGTCGGATTATGTTTTAATTGTGTTGTTTTAAGTTTTTACCGTTCATTATCTTACTAATATTATAAATCCTCAACCACAGCAAAACGGCTCAACGGATTTTAGTGCAATTCGGCATAGTAATAGAGTACAATCTGGAATAACACATAGGCTTTTTATCTCAAAATTCCAGCGGGAATCGGAATTGCGCGGCAAAGACCGCGCGCAGCAGCTAGTGTAAAATAAATCGTTGTCACGGTGTATCTAAAGATATCGACCCATTAAATGTTATTTTTGTTATGAAACATTGGAGTTTCAACGGAGACCTTACTAACCTAGACCTGTTGTGTGACTTAGATTAACCATAATATAGATAAGATTCGCAATTATAATACTTTGGTAAAAAAGAGCGCATTTGAGACGTGAGCTCTAATTTAGACTTATTATTTACTTTAATATTTTCGATAATTTCATACTTATTATTTTTAAACTTTTATCTTTTAATTTTTAAGCTATAGGAATAATATATCGTTTTGCTTATAAACAACATTCTAAAATGACTGTAGGTATATAATGTTTTGTTATTAGGCTTCAAGATATATTATACTCAATACGCATTTAGACCCGTTTTTATATAAATTTTATTGGATATAATATTTTCAAATTTATCTTGATAGATATTATGTGACAGTCCAGCAAAGGATAAATATGAAACATTTCAACCAGCCTGAAAGTAAGAAGGCAAACCGACGAAAGCCTAACTAAACAAAACCGGAACATCAGACGACATTATTGAGTAAATTTCCAAACTCTGCCTACACTCTGTTATATAAGACTTTATTTAAATTGATACCACAGAAGTATTAATAGTACTTATTTAAGCGATTCAATTTAAATTCTTATCTCTATCTTAACTTTAATAATAGCCAAATACATGTGTCAAAGGTTTTTGGTTGAAAACTTTGCGGTCCTTGTCATTTCCAACACCATCAATTCGTAAATAATACATACACTTACAGACATAACGTCACGCCTGTATCCCTTATGGGGTAGGCAGAAAACCAGAAGTTAATTGGTTAATAGGATTAATAGTCAGATAAATAGGTTAATATGATGTCACATTTGACAAATTTGGAGGTATCATAAACATGGAGACAGACTATTGTCACACTGTCAATCCTATCGCCACAAAAACGCCTTTAAAACCTCTGTCCCTTAACTGAGTTTTACAGTATGCCTGAGAAGAGATGCAGCTGGTACATTCTATGGTTTTCTTTCGCTCCCAGTACAGTATGGAATACGTAAATAAATGGATTATAATGTGACGTACTTCAGATAAATTTAAACCGGCCTTGATGTCATAGTAAATATATTTTAGAAAATTATTTTAATAAGTCAAATCGTAAACTATGAAATTGACAATTTCCTAAAATATGCCATTCTTACTTATCAAGTATGTTTGTAGATCCTCCGATGCAGACCTGATACCGCTGGAATATCACTACCAACATTTTCTGAGGCTAAAGATAAACCACGCTGGAAGCCGTGATGAGTTTTTATTTGTGTGTGTGTGTGTGTTTTTTTTTGTTATTCTTCTGAATGTTTATTGCTTGTTATTGTTTTCTATTTCTTCAGTGTTTATTGGTTGTGATTTTTTCTATATACATAATTATTTAATGTATTATTCTTACCTTATTTACCTTTAATAACTTTTTTTATATAATTTTTTTTCATAACAAATTTCTTTGTGTTATACATACATACATACATAACGTCACGCCTGTATCCCTTAAGGGGTAGGCAGACCACCAGAAGATATGAACCATCTGATGTCACATTTGACAAATTTGGAGGACTAATGATTGAGAGACTTGCAGTGGCTTGTGTTATAATTTTGTAAATTTTTTTTTTTTGTAAAATCTGTGCATGGTGAATACATGATTTATCTATCTAGGTATCTATCAAACTTCATTTGATATGCAAAGTTCACATATATCACAGATGCGATTAAGGGACAGTAAGACTATTTTCATACACTCCTACACGAACGATTGAAGGTCCTGTAAGTTTTATACGATGGTTGCCATCCGAGACTGGCTTTGACATAATCTTCCCTATTTGCCAGATGTCAGCTACAGTGAAACGCGACCTTTCTGAAGTCGAAGAATCGTAAGAATAAAGTTTTCTAAGAAAACTTTACGACCTAAAAAGAAGTTTATTTGTGGGATTCAATAAGAACTAAATTTGATTGTAATTTCGAAATAATAAATTTAAAACTTATTCTTTTATTATGGGTCATGCTTTTTGTCAATAGCTGTTATTTAAAAAGCCGAATTAAGAAAAGTTTTCTGAATTTAGTTAAGACTCTAAAAGAGAAAAATAATTTGTAGATTTATAAAATGTTTGTGGGAGTTTTAAGGTGTTTAAGGTAAAGCTTTAACCTCTTAATTAATTCAAGAGATTAGGTAAATTTAGATCCCTAAATTGAATGCTGTTATTTCAGTAAATTAATTATAAGTAGGTACACAGAGTTCGGGATTTTCCTTATTGATTTAACTAAAGCTGCTTCAGAATCGAATGGATTCATGTACTCGTAGACACAAGATTTGATTTTGATTCTACTGAAACTAATTTGGTGTCAAATACTGAATGAAGTTCTTTATACATCTAAGTATTTCTTTTATTTTATTTTTATAACCATAATACTAAAAGCCGAGAAATACTCGAACCAAAAAAAAATACTCGATTCCAACTAGGCTGGGAAGCGTCCGGGAAGCTCCATAAAATCTTCTCTTCACAAATACCGCAGTATCTGAAGACAAAGGTTTTTGACCAGTGGTCGCTAACTATGGGCCTTATAAACAAGCTAAGAGTCGCTCAGCGTGCAATGGAAAGGGCCATGCTCGGGGTTTCCCTGTGGGATTGAATCAGGAATGAGGACATTCGCACGCGAACCAAAGTCACCAACATAGCCAAAAGGATTGCAGAGCTGAAGTGGTAGCGAAGACGCAGCGTATGCAGGCCCCCCGCACGATGGACCGATGACCTGGTCAAAGTCACCGGTAAACGCTGGATGAGGGCGGCGCGGGACCGAGCGACGTGGAAGACCTTGGGGGAGGCCTACGTCTAGCAGTGAACGTCTACAAGCTGCGTGGATGATGATGATGATGAATACTAAAAGGTTTATTAGGATAATATTTGTCCGTATAGAGTCGGTTTAGAGTAGCTCTACCGCTCGTGAATAAATGCATCCTAAAAGATTGATCTTAGCTTGGTGGTAGGACTCTTTTAGGGTCAGCGTTCACCCTTTCTATTAAATCTGCAGCCAAATATCAGCAACCCGGTGATGATGATGTTTTATGAGGGTGTTCGGTGATTTTTTATGAAGAGCCAATAGTTTCTAAGCACGTTTGCTGTCTACGACCTATTATTTTATTATTTATTTATTTATTCTTCATTGTACACAAAAATAAGGAATATTTATACAGAAAAATTTTTAAGATACAGTGCACAATAGACGGCCTTATCATCGAAAGATGATCTCTTACAGGCAACCCTGGGTTGTTTGTGATACATGGTAATTTATAATAGTGATATACCTAATTTAAAAGATGCTAAGTCTTAACCTATATACATAACAATACTACATAAATACATGTACATAAAATACAGAAATAAATATTATATATTTATAATATTATAAAAATTATTTATATATATATATATATATATACACTACATATACTAAATACTCTGTACTATGAGATAGGTTTTCCGAGAAAGTGTGTCTTAACCTGTCTTTTGAATTGGTGAATTGTTTGAGCCTTTTTGATCTCAAGAGGCAGTTCGTTCCACAGTGACACGGCTACACAGACCTATTACCAAAAGCCGAGATGAAAGTTAAACGCGTAATTAGAAACCGACAAATAACCTTCCTTTGCATACTGCAGTCGAGTAAAAAAGAAAAAGCCATACCAAGTTAAATTTACATACAAAATCTTGAAGAACTACTCTCTACTTCACAGTAGTAGATTATACTTCAGAAAATCGAATTCAAGCGGATTCTCTTCGGAGAAGAGAATTGCGAGCATTTATTGAACAATGCAAATTCTTAAATACACGGAATGAAATGAAGTTACGGATTTACTCTTCAGGCTTCAGTTTAAAACGAAATGAAGCTGGCTCAAGTAGTATTATGTTGTTGATGCAAGGAATTTCTAGGTTATATGCTTTGAGGAGTCAATATTGCAGTTGGAAAGATTATTTAAATTTTGCAATTTAGACATGGTTACTTTATTCACTGGTTAACTGTTTTATTATTTATTTGACCCATAAACATTACTTCCTCAAATTAAAATAATTTCTGAGTAAATTAAAGCAAAATCGATCAAATATTTTATTAAGAATTGATAATAATTTACTATTGAACCAACTCAATCATGACCCAAACAAGTTCATTTTGGCAAATCGTCTAAGTGCTATTAGGTTGAAATTTGCTTGAAGATAGGTTTCCTTGGTGCCGAACTTGTTATTATTTCATTCGACACTGACATTTAATGAGTACAGAATTCGTAAATTATCTGAAAAGTATACGCGATGGATGGATGACGACCACTTTGGCGATGGGGTAATCCTATCTGCCTCAGACGCCAGTGGCTGCGGGTACGATTCCCGCACGGAACAAGAAAAAAAAAATGTTCCGTGTCTGGGAGTTTATCTATTTATGTATTTATATTCTAGGTTCCCCCCTAGTTCGCTACATGGTATCCCATAACACAAGCTATGCTTACTTTGGGGCCATGTAGTTGGTGTGATTGTCTGGGGATTTTATTTATTTATTATTTATCTTACAAGTTTGACAGTTTCAAACGAATTTTCAGCAAAATGTGTCATGAAACAGTTGGGTCGATGGTACATACGATTTTCCCTTTTGCTGTCATCTAAGGAATGGATAGATGTTTGTCATCCTGTGACTTTTAACAGTTTGACAGATTTCTCTGCAAATGCGCTCACAGGTATGCCTCCGTTTTTATTCTAATATTTCCAACGGATAGGTAAATTCATTAGTTCTGTTAAAACAGATAGTACAGAATGAACCAGTTGCGTGTTATTTGGTACTCATTAACTTTAACTTGACTTAGATTTATGCATGAGCAATTTGTTTGTACTACCATTAATTGCCATATCTTATCGCACTACCTACCAACAGAAGTAGTCTCCGGGGTAAACGTAACCCACTTCGAGAAATCGACAATAGGGTATTATTTACACAGCCTAGTTTCGTGCACCGTTCATCCTCTTAAGGCTCGATTTCGGGGGTTTTTGGGAAAGCATTTATATTGCAAAGCATCAAAAAATATTTTCACTGAACAAACCAAAACGTCATATGTTTAATTTTTTAATTTAAATATTTATTTTTGAAACTGAATTTGTAAGTTTTTAATCTGATTTTCAAATTAGCTTCAATACTAAAACTTTCGATTACTGTACGACTTTTTTTTTAAAAAGGTCTTTCTATAAATAATATATTTTTTATTTATTTATTTTTATTTATTTATCAGTCACAAAATCCACAGACCTTAAAATTAAAATTTTAACAAACAAATCTTCTAAAGAGTAGCTTACGTCTAATTACGGATTTACTTTTTATAATTTGTAACATTTAGAGAGCTATAATATACGAGTATTAATGAAAATAATTAATTTATTAAGTTAACCACAATGCTAAAAAAAAAAAAAAAAAAAAAGACCATAATTCTTAGTTTCTATTTATAAATTATTGTGGAATGAGAATCATGTTAAAACAAAAAAAAATGTAAAAATAGAAAGGGTAAATAAAAATATTCATATAATTATATTTGTCTATTTGTATGTAAAAAGGTTATGCATGTGTATGTGTTACTGTAGGTGTGTGAGTGTGAGTGTAAGTGTGAATGATTTCATGGGTTCCTATATTGTAAAGTAGTAGATATGTATTTGATACGTTGATCATTTTTCTGACAAAATAGATTCTAAAATTTGCTTCCTAAATTGAGGTTTGCTGTGATAAAAAATATCAATAGAGCCAGAGTATTTATTGTAGGTTTTAAGTATTCTATAAATGACTGAGTTCTGATAGAAGTTAGTACGTGCATGCGGAAGGTTGAATAAGGTTGTGTGTCTTGTACGGCGTGTAGGGACTCGAAACCTCAGGCACTGTTCCGTTAGATCAGAGCAGTCAGTTTTACCGTTAACTACAGCGTGTAAAAACAACAAATCAGTCAGAACTCTCCTATCTTCAAGGGAAAACATATTATGAATTCGACAGGACTCTCCATAGTCTCTTATCTTATACTGGCATCTATAATTTAATTGTTTAAAGAATTTTGATTGTATATTTTCAATACTTTGAGTATACTTTAGATACTGAGGGTTCCAAATACTGCTACAATAGTCAAGTACGCTTCTAACATAGGCATAGTATAATATTTTAAAACATTTGGTGTCATTAAAAGGTTTACTTACTCGAAGAATAAAACCTAAGTTCTTATAAGCTTTATTTACTATATGTGTAATGTGTTCGTTAAATGTTAACTTGTCATCTAGGATAATACCCAAGTCTTTGACCTGGTGTACTTTATTTATTTTTATGTCAGCAATTTTATAGTCGTAGTTAATAGGTATTTTCTTTCTTGTAAAACTCATCACCATACACTTACCTATATTTATATCTATTTTGTTATCTTTGTAATAATTATTTAAGCTCTCTAGATCATTTTGTAGATTAAAACAATCTGCGATTGAGTTAATTTTGATATAAATTTTTGTGTCGTCAGCGTACATTAAAAATTTTGAAAAATTAAAACATTTAGGTATATCGTATAAGTACGCGGCGTATAAAAGGGGAGAGAGCGTGGATCCTTGGGGCACACCAGAAGGAACATTGATGTAGTTCGAACGGTGCCCACCCACTACAACAGCTTGGCAACGATTTCGGAGATAGGACTCTAGCCATCGCAATAGGTTGCCGCATATACCCAGTTCCTGAAGTTTGCGAATTAGGATGGCATGGTCCACACGGTCAAAGGCTTTTTCAAAGTCTGTGTAGATGACATCGATCTGTGAACCAGCATCCATACTTTGTAGTACATCGTTGGTGAATACGGCAAGGTTTGTAGCAGTAGATCTTCCCTTTATAAAGCCATGTTGATTAGGTGGAATATTTCGATAAAGAAAAGCGTATAGGTGGTGATGAACTGTTATCTCCATAAATTTACCCAAAGTATTTAATCTAGAGATGGGGCGGTAGTTCTCAATGGCGGATTTTAAGCCTTTTTTATGGATCGGTATTATAAGTGCTGTTTTCCAGATTTGTGGAAAAAACCCTTCACGAAAACAACGATTAAATAATATAGTAATGGGCATAGTAAGAGATTCCGTACAGTTAATATAAAATATTGGCGGGATTCTATCGCTACCGGCACCCTTATGTGGGTTAGCTGATTTAAGTAACTTGAAAATAAAATCCGCTTCTATAGTAATTGAGTTTAAGGTATCTGAATTGATCACTTCGAGGGTTTGAGCTGTGTTATGCGGACTAGACGAGGACGAGCTAAAATTTTTTCCAAAACAATCATTGAATGAAGAACAGATTTCTTTAGGGTCCGTAATGGATTCACCATTATAAGTCATTAAGTTAGGAAAGCCAGAATGGTTCTTTTTTCTTGATTTAACATAAGACCACAGTAACTTTGGGTTAGATGTAATGTTTTGCTGGGAATATCCTATAAAGGTTTTAAAACAAGTATCCTGAAGTTTTTTAACCTGGACACGTAAATAGGAAAATAATTGGTAATCTTGTTTGTTTCCATACTTTTTCCAGTTGGAGTGAGCTTTGGATTTTTCTTTTATTAGTTTTATTAATTCCCGGCTGTACCAAACCGGATAGGCATGATTGTTTGATTTAGTAACTTGTGGTACGTATTTAATTATTGCATCATTTAATTTTGTATAAAAGTTATTCACAGCGGCCTCAACGTTACAAGAAACTAACAAATCTCTCCAAGGAAGGTTAATTAAATAATTATTAATTTCTGAGTAATTAGCTTTGTAAAATAAAAGTTTAGTTTGAGGTGGCTGTTTTAAAGGGGGTAACAAAAAGTCTGTTGCATCCATAGTTATTGTAGGATGATAGGTATCTTCTTTTACTAGTACTGAATTTGACCTTTGCAAACCTAACGAAAAGTTTGCAAAGATTAAGTCTAAAGTATTTTGATGAGAGTTAACGACTGTGTTGTATTGTTTTAAACCGATGTAACTAGTTAGGTTGATTAATTGAGAAGCACAATTTTGTATGTCGGTTGACCCTTTCTTTAAGATTATAGGGTGACCTAATGTCCATTGAATGCAAGGCAGATTAAAATCACCGCTTAAAATAATTTTATCGTGCGGATTTTCGTCCGTAATAATCGTTAATAATTCACTAAGTTGCTGTATGCGTTTAGGAATATTTCTATCGGGTGGCAGATAAACGACTCCGATATGCAAATCATAGTGAGCTGAGCGGGGGGTGCGAGGAACCGGCGAGGGGGCAGCGAGCGCCTGACGCGGCACAGTCACCCAGACACATTCGAGGTCGTCGCGTTGCCATTCGGGACGCGCGCGCGCACAAAGTTGCGCTGCACTTAGTATCATGACACCGCCGCCGCGCACATCGCCGCCGCCGCCGCCGCCTCCGCCTCCGCCCGTACCCACGCCACCCCGGTCTCGTCGGCAAACAACATACCGATTGCTACTGAGCTCAGCATCCAAAATACCGTCATGAAGCCACGTCTCTGTACAGAGAATAACCTCCGCATCACAAACCAGTGTGCTATTATGAAAGTCTATAGTTTTTGTACGCAGCCCGCGCACGTTCTGGTATATAAGTTTAAGTCCTGTTAACACTGTGGATGTATATAACAATAGCCCTTGTTAAAGTATGTCATATACGAAGATAGTGAACATATTGAACTCAATAAAATTACAATGTCAAGGAAAGAAGCTATAATAATGAAGTATTGCTGAACTAAATGTGAATATAAGTTATAACAATTAAATCTGTTCTTCAGTTTGCTGTTTATGATAATAAGACCTATGTTTAAAGTGTGTGTATTGTATAGTGAATATAATGAGAGGTGTGAAGAGTAGTTAATTTGTGATTGTGATTTATGAGTAACTAGTTTATAATGAGAGAATTTGTTTATGATGTGTGATGTTTGATGTAATCGAATTAGACAAATATAATTTAATAGAATACTTACAGGTAAATAGCCAGTGATGAGATTAAAAATTATAATGAAAAACGTTTGTATTATTTTAATTGTTCCAAATCCCTTAAATTTAAAATTGGAATGGGAGGCGAGGTGTCTGTTCTTCTCATATAAATTCGACAGTTTTTTGTCCATACGTGTTTAAAGTTATCCGCAGCGGCCTTTAACTTACACGACTTAAGTAATTGTTTATTTTGTTTGGTGAGATGTTCGTTGACATATATTTTTTTCACTTCGCCTCCCAACCCGAGATCCTTTGTGGTGATGTGTCGCTTCCGTGCTGCCGCGATGATGCTATCCTTGGTAGCGCGCTGCCTGAGGCGGGCTACGATGGCGCGGCTGGTGCTGGCGCTGGCTCGCTCGCTGCCGCTGGCCAGTCCCTGGCGGCGGCGCGGCTGTACTCGATGCGCGAACTCAATTTGGGTAGGTTCAAGTATGACTCCGATTTGAGCTGCAAGTTTCACCACAATTTCTGTTGTACATTCATTGATATGTTCAGGCATTCCCACTATCTCTATGTTTTGAGCGCGGGCCCATTGTTCGTTACGGGCATGTGTGTCCTCGAGTCCTTTTGTCCGTGATTTTAGGGCGTTAACCTCCTCCCGAAGCATTTTGTTTTCTTCACTAAGTTGCGCCATAGCTGCTTTTGTCTCCGAGTAATATTTGAAAAAATCATCACACTGCCCACTAAGATATTTGACTGATGTTTCGAGACCCATGATACGATCCCCAAGCGTACGGAATTGAATGTCCATTGCTTCCTTTAGTTCTTTGGCCAAATTTTTGTTGGTGTCAGCGGTACCTGGGCACGGTTCTTGATCCTCCTGGGGGGTTGAAACGGTCTGGGTGCCTCGTCTTGCGGTGACGTTATTGTGATCATTTTCGAGTGCCGGTACACTTGCCTTTACTGGTGTGTCTGAATTATCCCCATGTCTAGGCTGCTTGCTGGTACATAACGGGCATAACCAAAGTTGAGTCTTCCTGTAGGCTTCCGGCAATAAATTAACACATGCGAAGTGATATGTTCTGGCGCATGACTCACGCGAACAAACCGCTTTTTCGGCAACTTTAAGAGATTTTTTACATATTGTTGCCCTCAGCCTGTATCATGCAAACAGAACGATTGATGTGAAACATTCAAAAATATTTCTTCTCTAAATATTTCTTTTTGTTGATTTACAGCGTTTAAAATATTATATAGAAGATCTATAAGCAGAAGAATCTTTAAGCGGAAGAAGCAGAAGAGTTTTGTCTGGATCGTAGCAATTTCTGTCCTCTAGTCCGTGCTTTCCCCAAAGAAAAACAGGCGTGAAGTTATGTATGTAAAATATTAATTATGTCCACGATAAATAATAATAGTAAATATACTTTATTGCCATTAATTTTTACAATGACTATGTAAAGAATATTAAAAAAAATATATAGCACTTTCTTCCCAGCAAGATCCCAAAAAAAAATGGTTTTCCTCGAGTACGAATCTACGTACTTTGAACAATTTATGCAATAAATAACACAGCTGTGTACATACCCACTGACGAACGACACCCTTAGATAGGATTATACCAACTGTACCTCGGACTATAAACACAAGATAACCAACCAACCACCGAAACAATAACAAGAGCTATTTCGTAAAATAAAACAATTTGTTGAAACTACGGCGTGGTTTAATAATATGATTTTTAACCAAATAAAAATGGCTAACGACTGTTATTTCGCCAATAACTTTGTAGGCTTTGAAAATTACAGTTAACGATTTTTTCGTTGGCATAAAAAACAGTGTTTTAAAATAGTAGTTATGTTTACGATAGCAATAGCAACAGGATCAGTTTTTTTTTTGTATTGTAGACAGATTAAAGTGGAAAAAATGAAATAAAATTTGTTTATGCTAAAATCGAATACAATAATCAACGAATGCAGAGCATTAAAAATCGACTTCATGTCAAAACTTTGGCTGAAGTAAGTATAAGGTTGTTAAGTCAACATTCTCCGAATTCAAAAATTTTAATTTTTCCATGAAGTATTCAATCGATTGAAATTTATATAATACCAACTCTGAAGTGTCCTCTATCATATAAAATAAGAATATCGTGTAACAAAGACACAAAAAGACGTGTGGCACTCGGAGACTGCCACGGTAAAGCTATTGCATAGCATTTTTTTATCAACTTATGCAATTATAATTATTTATTCATTTTATTAATGCAGTAATGTTTGATCTAAAGTTCCACAAGTTCCTAGTAGATGGCGCTGATTGTTTATTAAAGCCCGCATGTAAAGTTATGAAATCAAAGTATCACCGCTGTGCCGGTCGGAGTGGGGGGTGTTAGGTTTTTTCGTTACGGAATTTCTGGATTCGGTCCCCACGCTCAAGGCCCGCGATAGAAGCTATGCAATAGCTTTAAGAAACATACACACGAATTGAAAACCTCCTCCTTTTGAAAATCGGTTGACAAAGCGGCTGCACCTCGCATTCTCCTTTTGAATATAGTGGAATAATAAATACTTTTCTCACTGATGTTCCCAGTACCGGGAATAACACGGAAGAAGCCTCATCGCTTGCAGCTTATCCGATTAGATGTTTAATTCGGATACTTGTCTGAACTATAATATGGAGCTGGCTGTGTATGTAATAACAATTTCACGTTAGTGGTTTCACTTGATTACTTGTTAAGCTAAGTCACTTTAATAATATTGTTGTTTGTTTGTAAAGTTTGATATGTATATTAAACGATAAATTTTACATCTTTTAAAAGTTGAAAGGTTGCTTTTGTTTCGTATTTATATCGTCGTAGAACTAATTACTTTGTTATTTAAGATTCATAATATCGTAACAGATTCAAAACGAAATTCGCCTTAACTATGTTGTGAGTGTGTGCGCATGACAACACGTAATGTGTGCGTACGACAGGTATAAGATTTTTAAAAACGATTATCTTATTTAGGCTGACCAAAGAGGCAATGAAATGGCGATTAGAAATTTTTATGTATTTATAATAATCTTCCACGCTTGACTGGGAGCGAAAGAAAAACATAGAATATACCAGCTGCTTCTCTTCTCAGGTATACTGTAAAAGTCAGTAAAAGGGCAGAGGTTTTATTGGCGTTTTTGTGGGCGATATTTTGACCCTCTGTCACCGCAATAGTCTCGATATGTGTTTACTGAAAAAGCAACACAACTCCTGTCAACAGGCATCTGTCAAAATTTGAACTTGCTGCGTCATTTAGTTTGTGTTTGACAGCTATCTTTATCAGACTACCCAGTAATTTGAGGAAAAAATGGAAAAAAAGTGAATTTCGTGTGCTTATTAAGCATTATTTTTTGCGAAAGAAAACCATTACCGGGACCAAGGCTAAGCTTGATAAATACTATGGGGACTTTTCACTATCGATTTCAATGGTAAAAAAGTGGTTTACTGAATTTCGTTGTGGCCGTACAAGCACTGAAGATGCCGAACGTCCTGAACGCCCAGTTGAGGTCTCTACACCCGAAAAAATAATCACGATATACCGACGATTGAAAGTGCAAGAGATTGTGGAAGCCGTAAAGATCTTGCATGGCTCAGTGGTTTCAATTTTGAAGCATCATTTGGGCATGAGAAAGCTTTCCGCGAGATGGGTGCCACGTTTGCTCTCAGTCAACGCAATCGTGTAACAATTTTACAGGAAGGTTTGGCGTTATTTAATCGCAATATGGACGACTTTTTGCGCCGTTTTGTAACCGTGGACGAAACATGTATTGATCACAATAGACCACAGACCAAACAACAGTCAAAACAATGAAGAAAGGCCTAAATGGGTTTGTCAGTCAATAAAGTTATGGCGACTCTTTTTTGGGATGCACGCGGAATAATCCACATTGACTATCTTCAAAAGGGAAGAACAATCAATGGGGAATATTATGCCAACTTATTGGACCGATTCAATGACAATTTGAAAAAAAAACCGACCTCAGTTGGCCAAAAAAAAATTCTTTTCCACCAAGACAATGCAAGGGTGCACACATGTGCAAGTCATGGCAAAAATCCATGAATTGGGCTATGAATTGCTCCCTCATCCGCCCTATTCTCCAGATTTGGCTCCGAGTGACTACTTCTTGTTCACAAACCTGAAGAAATGGCTGGAAAAAGATTTGACTCCAATGATGAAGTAATCTCGCAAACAAAGGCCTATTTTGAGGACCTCGACAAATCATATTTTTTGGAAGGATAAAAAAATTGGAGAAGCGGTGGACAAAGTGTATAGAGCTCAAGGGAGACTACGTTGAAAAATAAACTGATTTATTTATCAAAACATCTGTTTTTTATTCCAAAAGTCATGGACTTATTGACCCGCCCTCGTATGTATTCTAAATCTCAGTCACATTTGAAAAAATATTTTTTCATTTGTTATCTTGAGAATCTCTGAGCTCTTAGAGAATGTTAAATGTTAAGAAATTCCTGCGGGATTCAGAGTATCGCTGGTAAAAGATTATGGTTGACTTTTTACCTATACTAGTTATTTCCAGCAGTTTTACCCGCGCAATTTCCAATCCCGCAGAAATATCAGGATAAAAAGTAGTCTATGTGCTATTCCAGACTGTACACTATAACTATGCCAAATTTAATCTCAATCCGTTTTGTCATGATTGATGAACAAACATCCATTCAGACATCCAAACTTTCACATATTTAAAATTATGAGAATTACAAAAGGCTATTTTAAAATTTATCATACCTTTTTCTAACGAAAATACATTTAAATCACCAGCTATCTATGTTTCTATTTACAGGTAATTATTCGAAACCACAGTTCAGAAGACGAACGTTGTTAACAAACTGCACATTATTATACAAGTTTCATTGCCTCTAGATCGCATGTTAACCTTACCTTTTTAATGTTTTAAAGCAGAGCTGGCTGTGTAATCGTATCGTTTGTGGAATGAAAATGTAATTAAAATCTAGGTTTTCCTACTGACTGTCGGTTTTTAGTTATTTTTTGTCAGTTGGTTTATGTAAAAGTAACGAGTTTTTGGATTATGACTTTTGAAGCTTTCATATTCGGTTTTTTGATAATTTTGTCTGTGTATATTCTGATGTAAGTGCATAAAGTAAGTTTTTATTTTATGTGTAAATATTTTTAATAACTGGGGAAAGCTAGAGTCTTGCTCTAGGCCGCCTAAGTTAAAAGAAAACTTTTGCTTTTTTATTTATTTACAAATTTTAAGAAAATTTACAGTTAGATACATAATAAATAGAAATATAGGAAAATGATAGCCAGTTAAAAGTTTCGACATATGCACATTTTTCCACATTATGCTTATACTATGACAATACAGAGTATTGAATATACATATATAGACAAAATTTAATTGTATAATTTAATTAATTAAACGGCCCGATTACATTACCTTGTTCATTTCCATATTTCACAATAGGTTCTATGCATGTGAATGGTGGTCGCTAACATTTGGGACTCTGTGCGGGCATGGGTAGCCTTTTACAGAATGGGTCATATACCAATTAGCACAGGTCATTATGAAAATTCTTTGACTTTTACTCTAGAGATTTTAACTTCTTAGTTTTACGTCTTTATATTTTACATCATTACTGTTTTGATTAATAAAGCAATAAAATTAAAGTAATTTGTACTAATAAGAAACTCAATCTTAATCAACCCAAAGTAGAACACTCTTTAAATTAACAACCTACAAAATTACAACTCCACAATTACGTTTACAAGGCGACCGTAGTCTCTAATTTAAGCGCCCTTTCCTTACCGCGTAGCTCCGTAGCTTCGTAGTTACTACGTACGTGATCTTCGTAGGCACCTCTAATTGAACATTCCAGAACATTTTGATTTCCATAATAAAGCCCTCAGTATGCAGATAGATATTATTGTACGTCTAATTCTTGTTTATTTTGCTTGTAATTGTGAAATTTGTTACTAAAATCAAACTGTTATTTGCTTGAACTGAGAATGTTATATCAAGTTGTAGTCGTCTTGAGGATGTAAGCCTTATTATTAATGTCTTTGCACTATGTACGAGTATGTTGCGTAAGTACATAGTTTAACTAGATAAGCTTCCCCTGATTTTTTTATTAATTACTAAACCTGCGTCGACCTCAATCTCACCTCATGGTAGGTGAAGATGAGGTCGAGATGAAAGCACTCCGGCCTAGGGGAACACATCATCGCCGGAGCGGTAATAATTGGCGGCAGATTTTATATGAAGGGTGGTCGCTAGCCAGTCGAACCCTGAACTCGGTTCCGTGCCCTTTTATCTATATCACTCTTTGATATAGACGATTCTTTATTCGACAACCGATTACTAATTTCACGACAATTTCCGTGCTATTTTTAAGATTCATTATTTTAAATAAAACAATTTTAACTGAATTTTTATCACGGACTAGGTCTTTGTGAACTCTGAGTTCTAATAGGTCTATTTTCAACCGCAAGAACGCTTTCAAAAAGTCAATTCCTTCGTATACAAACCTTAAGAACTCTAACAACTTCTTGCGGGAACTGCATCAGCGCTGTACTAGTGACTCTCCTATAGATCCTATCCACAAAGATGCCAGCCCTGATGGCGTGCGCCACCGATCTGAACTTCGGCTTCTCATCCGACTTTCTCTTCGCCGTCGCCAGCTGCCGCGTGAACGTAGACGCGAGCCACTCGCGAACTTCAGGCGGCACCGCGTCAGGCTGAACCTCCGATAACTCATCGTCTTCGTCTGCCAATCGTCTGTTTGAAAAAAGAAGCTTTTAGAGATCTTCAATTGTTTCGTTTGAATTAAAATAGAATCTGTTCAGTTTGCAGATTCGAAAATCGAACTTATTTTCAATTGATGTCGAATGGTTTATTTGAAAAAAAAAATGGCTTTGAAATTGAATTCACGGTGTTCTTTCGGTTGAATTAGTGTGGTGATCAATATTATTATGTTCAATGTTCCGACGGGCGGCAGAGTAATGAAATTACGGCGCAGTTCGTGCTTTTTACGCGGAATCAGGTCTCTGTTGTTTGAACTCCGAAATAAAAAAATATATAAAGCTAGAATATTTTTTGACATACATACTTACGTTGCTGTTTAAATTTGAAATGTCATATGCTTTTTTAAACATGTCACTTTAAAAACATTATTTGTGAATCAATAAAATGCCATCTAATCTATTTTATTCGACCTACGATCTAAATGTCAAACCACTATTTTATAAATAATAGTTTACTATTTTCTTTTTTCTATTATAAGAATCTAATAAATCTATGTAGGTATGATTCTTAAGGTAAAATATAAAGAAAAGTGTTAAGAAATTGCATTAAAAAGTAATTTTGCAATATGATGAAAAAGAAATGTAAGATATTATTAGTAAAAAATAATCACGTTAGTGAAATGAAGCTGATTCAAACTGTGGTAAAGAAATATAATGAATTTCTAAAACAATTTATAAAGTTCCACTTTTCTTCGGAGTTGTTTAAATTTGTTAAATCTTCCCCGACACCGGAGACCTCTAAACGTTATTCAAGGTTTAAAATTGTTGTTCCAAGTGTTAGAAAGTGAAGTATTAAAGTAGAGACATGCTGTCTTGGTAAGCTGGTAAAGGGATGGGTAACATGCACCGTGCTCAAGGAAACCTAGCTTGTAATACAATGCTTTAAGTTGCTTTTTAGAGTAACTAATGATTTTCAAGATGCTTATGATTAACGATTTATTACCAAAAGTGAATATATTCTGTGTTAATTCTAATCTCCGTATTGTTTTGTGTGAGATTTTCAAACAACCGAAAGCAACGTATACAATAAGGCTAGGTACGTTAGACAAATCACAAACAATATTGAAAGCTATTTTGTATGCGTTAGTGTTGTTTTTTACTACTTGAACAAATTCCTTAGACTTTTCTGGATATAAAATGTTCAGATTGAGTTTGTTCAAGTAGTAAGTATGTAATATAAGTGATAACATCGACACACCTAAACACCAGGGTTGGGGCTGACTGCTGCCGGGCCACGCCAGGCCTAAAATAAAATATCACTTCATTGGGACACAAACAATACACACAGTCCATTCAATAGAAAACATATAACATTTATTTCGTTATAAAGACCAGATTTTAACAACATGCAATAATTTTTCTCTGAATTTATTCATACAAATATAAATTTTAATTCAAAGTGATAAAGACTTAATTTAATAAAAAAAAACGGTTGAATAGTGAAAGGTTTTGCAGATATGGAAGTGTGTAATAATATTGATAAAAAATAAAGTTATTTACGTTAAATAAAAACTTGTAAAAAGAAGTAAGGGTTATATTATTTACACAAAATAAGCTCACTCTAACAATATCTATAAACACATAAAATATAGTATTGATCTGTTGAAGGGCATGCCTCAAGGTTGAACAAATCATAGTTATATGAAACAGCAGGGATAGACGAATCACAAGGGACCAAAAAACACTTGACTAAAAAATAACTAGTCTAGAAGAATTACTACGCAAGAATAAGTCGCATTATTTGAAAAAAAAAGTATTCATAAATGCAACAAATTCCCGCTCTAAAATAGGTATTTTAGATTACACTGTAATCCACAAAGGCTATCATTTTGGTGTTTAATTAAAGTCAATATTAACAAACCAAATTGATGCATAGCAACACAAAGGGTAGAAGATCTAAGCTACCAGGAGAGGATAGATCTTAGAAGCTTCGACAGAACAGAAAGACCTAATCGCAGAGAGTGGACAAAAGGGAGTCGCGACTACTTGGCCAGGGCCGGCGATGTTGTATCGGTATTAACTTTGCTTCGTTTGTTTTCTCTATCGAGCATCGACTCCAGCAGGGCGTGCGAAGCCGGCGCCTGTGGAAGGTCGTGGGCGCTCCTCGAGGCAGCTCCGGGTCTCTTCTATCCCTGCGTTAGACATTATCAAATGGCAACACGACACCACGCGCAGCCTTGGTACTATTAGCGAAAATTCTAAAAGTTTTTCGTTTTTAGTAACAGTATTACTACGCTCCTTTGGATACGAAATCTGATTGTAACAAAAATAAATGAGAGTCGGTTAGTCTAAGTCTGCCAAGTTTGTTTTTGATTATTAAAGATTACAATTTATTAATAAATTTCAACAATTAAGCAAAAGGAATGTTGCAATGATATTCTTTCTTGTTGCAATCCTCTCATAACTCTTAATACTTTCGGTTATTTAAACACAAAAGTCCGTTCTCTTCTTCTCCGTCGTCTATGTGTGGTTTCAATTTTTGAAATGACATATCAAAAATAAACTGCGAAAATAAAGAATATCATTGCAAACGTACCATTTGTTTTTTGGTTTATATTTATATTATTTCAAAACAAGAATCAATAGTTCAAGTGGTATCAAGTAGAGCGTTCTGCTATCGTTGCATAACTTTATTAATTGGATCTTTGACTAATTAGAAGTGTAGTTTCAATTACCTGGTTTCTTCACAACCTTCACAGCTGCATAATTATCGAATCCTATAAAGGCTCAACTAGGAACCTTATTCACTAAAATGTTAAGTACTTATTTTAATATACATACAGTTATTTTTCAAGTAGCTCAATTCCATATTCCAAGTTAAGGTCTCCTTTATATCAATAGTTGCTAACAAAACTGATATTGATCAGTGTTAAACTTCAGATAGATTTAAAATTTGAGAATGTTTTGTTTTTGTACACTTGATTGAAATTTGTTTAATGAGCACAGTGTTACGTGGTGTCACAAACAATTTGAAATTCACGCAGTTTCATTTCAGAATGTGGTTCCAAAGATGAATTCAATCCAAATATGGAAGAGAAATACATACTTACTGTAGTAACATCTATGTTTAAAGCATATGATAACTGTTCTTTATCACTTTAATATACGAAAGAAATCAGTTTAGTGCTGCGTTCACATCACCAATAAAGCATTTTTCTTGATAGAACTTTTTCGAGCTGTTGAATATGTTTGGCCAACAATTTTAGGCGTTTCAAAAAGGCTGGGTAAGTATTTAAGATTTAAGAAGACAAACCTATATATGAAACTCTACATTGTATTTCAACTATAACAGTAATAAAAACTGTGTTACCTATTCACAACGCATAAAACTTGTCATAAGCCAAACTTTTGCAATTTAAAATACCTTCGCGTATTTTAAGTTAAAAGTAAATTTGAATCTAAAGTACCGTATATGCAAAATTCATATTCCGATGCTAATATTATGCACACACTACCTTAGGCAGTCCATCATACATTGTAGTGAATCGGCACAGAAAAAAAACGTTTGATTGAGTTGTCAACCAAAAACGTAAAACTCTTTTTACCTATAATTTTATTAGAATAGTAATGAGATCTAACAAAAGAACCTCATAGAGAAGGAAATAAAAATTAAGACATCGGAAATTTGGATGCATTATATTTTCTTTTTGAATATGTGTTTGTAATAATATGAATTATTACATCTTTCATACATAACCCAATAAAGGCTTACTGACATTTTATTGACGGTGCGGTGTGTATGGAGTCGGTCGGAAATCTACCAGGTCGAATAAATTGTTGCTTGGGGGAAGGCGTTACATGCAGAGAGCATTGAGTGATTTTTATAAATATAACTACAGCAGGTTTTTATATTGTAAATATTGAACCCGTACATTTTTATTTAAATTAGCAGTCCGCGCAATTTCAAAACCCGCGTTAATGTCGGGATAAAAAGTAGTATCACAATGCCAAATTTCATCTAAATTCATTTAGCCGTTCTGCCGTGATTGAGGAAATCAATCAACACGTCCAGACTTTCACATTTTTCATATTAGTGAGATTAGTAAGAAGTAATGATTAATACATGTTTATCCAAGAACAGGACTTTAAACATACCTTTGCTTTCCGAACTTAGCGTATTCAAACAAATAAAGAAACATATAGATTTATTATTTATTTATTAACACACACAGACAGAACTAGAACAAACAGACAGACATACAAAAAAAAATTTAATTACATTTTTGAGTTCGGTGTCGTTCTAGTAACACGAATGCCATTTTTTTTTTGATATTTTCAATGAACAGAATTTTTACTTCTACAGATTTATTATAAGTATAGATAATTTAGTACTCTTTTTTTATTAACTACATTAAATACATTTACTATTGACAGAACGATATAACTTGAGAAGCTTTGGAAAAATATCTAAAAAGGAAATTTACATAATACGTAGCCTTGATCAAAAAGTTAGGATAGTACAATTTAAGAGAATACAAGTTCTAAACATATATTTCTGGTTGTACCTACATAAATTAAACTATCCACGTCCAAAATTTTCTGCAAAGAAATACACGACACGAAACATTGAGCACAGAGGTGCTAGCTGATTTTATTTGCTCATTTTGCTACGAACAGATTTTTCCATGTCGAAACACAGACGGGCAATTTAGTTATTCCTATTTTATGTCACAATCTTTCTAGAGGGTCTTTTATTTGAAAAAACACTTGATTAAGACAACTTTTTTCTTTTGTTTAGGAATGAAGTAGTTTTTTGTCGATTCATTTTTGTTGGATATCTTCCATGCTGGACTGGGAGCGAAAGAGAATGTGAAAATAGAATGTGCCAGCTGCTTCTCTTATAGGGCATACTGTAAAAGTTAGTTAAGGGACAGAGGTTTTGTTGCCGTTTTTGCGGGCGGTAGGCTGACCTGTAACTGCAATACTCTCTCTCGACCATTATAATACTTCCAAATTTGTCAAACGTGACATCAGATGGTTTTATAGCCTCTGGAGTTTTGTCTATTTTTTATTTTGGGATGCAGGTGTGAAGTTATGTATTTAGGTTATGTGTAATAAAATTAAAGTCGTTTTTAACTGGAACACGGCCACGATAGCGGTGTCTGTAGAGACACCGATACGTCGAATCATAATCTAAAATAATATATCAATTTATAAATAATAATAAAATTCAAGTTATTGAAATCCGGTTACATACGCCTGTTACATACGGACTTTTATAAGACGTTTGTTTCTTATTTTAGTTACATTTCATAGTTAAAGTACTTTTTACAAGAATAGATAAAGGCCGGTTCTTTTATTGAAGATTTTGTTATATTCCTGAATTCAATTCAATGTAGCTATGGTATGTACCCAGAACCTCGAAAATGGAGATTGAAAATTTTCTGCTTATACAGGGTGTCCCGTAAATAATGGACTAAAGGAAAATTGGAGACACAAGGGGTTGTCTGGAATCCGAAACACCAATTTTTCTTTTCCTAGGCTAAATAGTTTTTTGGTATTGCGGAGACCAGCCCTTCTCCAGTTTTCCGTTGGTCCACTATTTACGGGACACCCTGTATTAGTTACTATAAAAGTATTTTGCTTGTGTTACTTATTACAGCATTAAAAAAATTCTGTTGTCAACTAGTACGAGGTTTGGGAAGTATAATCACCAGCAATTAAATAAATACAGTAATAAAATACAGAGCAGCATTCCGTTATAAATGTTTATTTATTATATAGTCAGTTTTAAAATTCTGCTTAGTCTCAGCTGTTTTCTAAGACAATAATTAAAATTGTTTCAAAAGTTGGAATCTCCAAAGTTAGAAATGTTTAGAGCTTACTGCTTTGAATACTTTCCGAAATATTATGAGGCATCTCAGCAATTTATTTGGGTCTTTGAGAAGTTATGAAACAAGATGATAAAAATAACAAACCATATTTTTACAGTTACATTACTTTTAAATATTTGTTTACTTATTCTTAGTCTGTAAAAATGGTAAAAAATATTTTATTTTATATTATTTGGGATAATAATTAGATACTGAAGATACTTAAATACATAATTATGATCAGAATCGAGTTCAGAGTGCTCTCCTTCACACACACACACACACACAACCTCACGCCTGTCTCCCCTTGGGGTAGGCAGAGACAAGGAAACACCAATTGTTGGATCGCAGGGGAGACAGGCGTGAGGTTGTGTGTGTGTGTGTGTGAAGGAGAGCACTCTGAACTCGATTCTGATCATAATTATGTATTTAAAGTATTTAATTTTTCATCAGAAATCCCTATGAATAAATAAAGAGATCTTACTACACTTTGCCCGACGCGCTGCCTCAGTCAACACGCACACAGCAGTGTTACCGCCACACCACCACCCGCTAAGTATCTTTTGCATTACGATTATGTAACCATGCGTTGGGTAATGAATTCTTTAACTTTCGGTTAATATTACTCAGTACATATTTATTTATTTAACAATTTATGTACACAAGTTACGATATAGAAAATTACAATAGATTTAGTACAAAGATACTGTTTATTCCTAAAGAAATTTCTTCCAGCAGACCTGAGACTGGAGAGTTTGATAAAAATGCAAAAGTAGTGTGTACGCAGAATAATTATATTTAATTACATATTATGTAAGCAATACATATATACCTAAATAAAATTGTCTTAAGTTTTCGCGATTCATACTTTTAAATAAAACACTTTTTAACCGGATTTATCGCGTATATTTACATTTTAAATTTTGACTCGACGTTTCGGTGTCTTTTCAGACCCCGTGGTCGCTCGTGAAAAAAGCCGGTTAAAAAGTGTTTTATTTAAAAATACCTAAATAAAGTTACTAAAATATACCAATACATACTAATAATACATACATGCAATATCTTATACTTACTAATATATATACTGATATATAAACTACTTTTAACATTGAGAAAAGTAGTGCTCTCTAACTTTTTTCTTGAAAACAGATATTGATTTTGATGAATTTGATCACGTATAATGTGAGGTAGTGAATTCCATAATCTGTGTGTTAATATTATTTTCAACACACTTGCTCGTAAAATGAGCCTAATTCTATTGAATTTAGAACTATAAACTGGGCTATAAGTCACGCGTGCATAATATATTATACCCTAGTGCATAATATAATGAATCCTACAAAGTTGAATTGTACCTTTGTGCAAATTAAATGCGAGTAAACAGAGCATATTTTATTGATCCGGGTTATACATTAATTTTTTTCAGAAACAACAAAGAGGTTTTATACCACTTCAAATCCATATACATTTTTAAATGTTTACGCCTTCTATTAGTTAAACAAAATTGTATATCAAGCAAATTATTCACAATTTACAATAATTTGTTACAAAATATTAAAATATTTGGATTTACCACTCCAAATTAAATATTTTCATGTAAAATAGGCTGTATATGCTATACAGCTATTGACACATTTGGCGGAAAAAAAAACCTACGCGCATGCGCGAAGTTCGGCGCCATTTTTCAATCATAATTCACAGCTTTGTTATCAAGTGTGTTTGTTATTTTATGACCACGTATGTCTGTCTTTTACTCACAAGTGTGTTGAAAAACGTCGTATATAACTCGTGAGCGTTGCTAATTACAGTCTCGGCTCATTATTAAGCCCTCGCCTGCGGCTCGGGCTCAAATCACAGCCTCGACTGTAATTAGCAACTTCGCTCACTTGTTACATAATATACTATTATGAAACATAATTAATATTCATTTTTTATTTTATTTTTTCTCTTCATGTATGATCTCAAACTATCACGTCCTGGAATTTCGAAAATGACCCACCAGTTACCCTGTAATGTCACTTATTTTGATAATTATGTTATTTCTTTTTCGTGCAGCTAAAATTGGCTTTCTGTTACTATTTTTTTAATTCTATAACTTGTATTTTTGAATTTTCATTCATTTTAATTTTCAATCAATTATAAAGACAATTAGTAATGTGTCAAGTTTTCAGGATTTCATTCATTGAACATTTAAACACATTTTTAATTATTATCACATCTATAGTAATCTTATAAAGAAATACTATAGTAGCCAGTTTTTTATCTACTACATTATATCACTAAAATGTTACTCTTCTTGTATAAGCCATAACATACAACTACTACCACCACATTGCTTCCACCATTATACGATACGTGTCCATATTATTGACATCTGTAATTAAATATCATTAGTTAAAACTGCACGCTTTTACGTACCTATACTTTTTAGTAAACTTAAAAAAAATCAAATAACAATTTCATTCAAAAGTCACTAAAAATATATGATATCACCGCCGACCACCCGTCGCGAAACAAAAGCTTAAATAAAACTTCCCTGGCAGTTGTGAAGAGTGATTTATTTTGTATATTACAGAATAATGTTTTGAAATGTCAAAACTAATAATGCGCTTTTATATAGCGCTGTCTATCAACAAACTAGATAAATATTGTTGTAATTCGAAAATGTACTCTATTTTATGCGTATTTGTTTATTTATTATAAAATATATCTAAATTTAAAACAATAGATATAAACTATCACATTTAATAGGAATAAGCAAATATTCCGATACATTTGCTGTACAAATAGAACATGTTATTCAATGATAACCGGCTATAATGGTATTTTTTTTGACACTAGCTCTTCTCGAAGCTTCCTATCAATATCCTTAAGGATTGACAGGAAAAAAAATACAACGTTATATGTCAATTCCATACATCTTCATAAAGCGTTCATAAGAAGATTATTTTGCCAAGGTTTGGAAGGAACTGCCTGCGTCTGTTTTTCCTGAACCATACATTCCTGATACTTTTAAGTATTGAGGGAATAGGTTACTCTTGGATGGACATGTACCATCTTAGTCTTTAAGCTGCGTTTCCATTCCATTACGAGAAGAGCGGTGAAAAGTGGTGAGTGTTTCCACTGAAGCGGAGTGGAGCATACTTTTAGAATTACGGTCTACACCGCTCCGCTGTACTCCGCTCCGGATCACCTAGCTGTATTTTTATGAAAATCCGTTCACCTCTGCTCCACTCTGCTCGAGCTGTTTCCATTGAGCGGTCAGCCCAGCCGGCTCAGCTCCGCGTCAATGGAAACCAATGGTTTTCTGACAGCTCATTAAAAAACAAAACGGTACAAAAAGGGTACAAAAGGCTTCGATAGATGGCGCTTTACAAAAGGCGAAGTCTTGTCTATCATATAGTCACTTATTCTAAACTGTGTTTTTAAAAGTAAAATATATTAATTGACGTCTGTATCGGAAATTGAACTTATAAATAACCATAGATGGTAGATACCACTTACCTGCATTATAGTATACTGACTTAACGCCTTCGGCGTTTTAAAAGTGCCATCTATAGAGGCTTTTTGGACTAATCTTTATGAGCTGTCAGAAAACTCCTCATTGGCAAGGTCAGATCTTTAATATTTTTAAAAGGTTGGAAAATTAATTGAAAACATAACACAATATTATTACAATAGTTTCATTGCTTCTCTAAATATTTCCGTCCTACTTTAAAGTTTGTTTTATGATGTTGTTTCTCAAAAACGCGTAACTTTTTTTGATTTACGCTTTTGTTTCCGTGGCTCAGGTGTTTTATGAGGAAGAACGAAGTAATTAATCATATGTCCATTTTATTATACGCTTTGTTACATTGTTTCCATTTGCTTAAACGAAGATTTATAGTTTTGTCTACTGTTGCTTTAATTTCAAAATGTAGAATACTCTTCTTTCCTTTAAAAAGTTTGTTAAAAAGTTTGCATACTTATGAGCAAGTGAAGCTATTTAATAGATATTTATATATTTCTGGTATATGGATTTATTGCCTTTATGTCTATCCTAATCATTTTAAAGTTATTAATTATTAAACAAGCATAATTAATACAAAAAATCGAAGTAGTCAAAAATCTCATGCAAAGTCTATAAATAACATTATATTTGTGATTTGATATCTCAGAAAACTTTAATTTGGTTTATAAAAATACATATACCTAACACAAGGTTTTAAAATATATTGAGCCCGAGTGATACACTCTACTTTTCATCATCCACTATGAGAAAATAAAAGGCGCCTCATATTTTAATGTAATATTATTATTTAATAAAACATAGAGTAACAACTAAATTGAAATGAAATAGTATCTAATAATAAAACAACTAAAAACTTATATTTACATTTGAGACATTTTCGCAATTATGAAAATTCATTGTTACAGTTTTATTAGGAATAGAGATTGTTGTAGATTTTTCATGTATTTCTCCCGGGATTTTGCGGGTAATAGATTATCTATCTCATTTCTTGCGTCAGTTCTAATACTTTCAGGAGTTAATTCTATACTTTCACTGTCACTTGAAGAATTCATTTTTCAAAACAAAACCATGAATTTCTAACAATCCGTGAAAATTTACGAAAACGCGGGCTGTAGTTCGCGCGTTTTTAATTTGATTTTTTTTTATTCAGCCGGCAGCGGCGGCGCGACTATGGGCCGTCGTACCTACCAGTCTTTATTCAAACAATATTTGCGTTCGATTTCTTTGGCGCTGAACACTAAGATTAGATGTTCCAAATTCAAAAAGTGCGCGGAAAAGATAATTGCGGCGCACTTATAAAGAGGATTAAAAACTCATTACTGCCCGCTAAATGTTTCTTAAAGAAAACATCACCTATGGGTGCACTTAAAGGTGAACCAAGTCGTCCTTTTCGAATAGATGGGATGAAAAATATATTGACTCCATAACTGTTTCGAGGCATTTCCCGAAAAAGTCTTTTTCACAAGAACAAACAAAAATATGCCAAATGGAGATAATTCGATTCGGAATCATTCGATGACCTTTGAACTATCGAATTGAAAAGATGATTAGTTTCAGTGTAAGCCTATTGAGTTTTCATTACAAAGCATTGAAATAAATATAATAGTACGTATGAGAAACCAGATCATCCTACTGAAAACTGTGTAATTAGTTTGCAATAATATCGGATTAACATCCTCTGTACAATATGTTCTTTACTTTCAATGGTTTGATCTATTACAGACCTATTTATTCTGCATTGAAATTATTTGTGTTTCCATTCAGAATGATGATTATTTTTTGACAATAATTAGACGATGCCGCACCGTCTTCAGTAACAATATCTTCTGGCGTCTGTGTGATGATTGTTATTTCGTATTTTCTATTTCGGGAACGTTATCATATGTCGTTTTCATATGTAGAAATCCTAAATATACAAGGTGTTCCTGTTGATTCCCACTTTAAGGTTTTGTTCCTTGCTAAAAATAATACTTTTTGCCAAGGAATATTTAGTTCAAAAGTGCATAATTTCCAAGATATCATCAATCTTAATATAATGAGTTCATAAATTATCACCCTTGTAAAATCGTTTTAACATTAATTCAATAGACGCGTGTCACTGAAGCCATACAATAAACAACAAAAACGTTTTAAACGTTGAGGAACGTTGCATACAATGTACAACGCAAAGCGTTGCGAACTGTACCTGTAAAAAAAGGGATAGAAAATGCAATTTTTATACTTCGCATAAAAATTGTTTTACATAAGATTGACTTAATTGAATTATTTTGTATGAAATATTTAAAATAAAAAATAGAAAATATTCACATGTTATTTGATTCTATTACATGGTCCCATTAATACCTTAGAGTTATGGGAAATCAACAGGAACACCTTGTATTGCCCAAGTGATGACACTTTCTTCATTTTGCAAAATTGAAACGATGAATGTGACATTTTCTTGTTACACATTTTGGCGTTTTTGCCCCTTTCGCTAAACTCAACTTTCCGGTCTCTTTTGATGTAGATGGTTAGTGACACCTTCAACGTGAAAGGTCATACACAATGGTTAATTATTATAACATATTGCTGGATCAGAAAATTACCCAAGTGGTGATATTTAACGATAAACTACACTCACATAGGTAAATATATGATATGATAAAATTAAACCTTTCGTTAAAGATATATTCAAATATATACTTTTTTATAAGACCAAATGAGTATTAGAGAAAAAAATCTTTTCAACCGACTTCCAAAAAAGGAGGAGGTTCTCAATTCGTCTGTATGTTTTTTTTGTGTCTTTGTTACACGATATTTCGGACAATGTTTAATCAATTTAAAAAAATCTTAATTCATGTGATAAAGGATACTTCATCATTGGTCCCATGTAAATTTAATCGAAATCGGTTGGGTACTTTATTGAAAGTTTCAAATTTTTGAAACAATATGTATGATTTCGGAGAATGTTTACGTCGATGACATTATTAGTCGGCCAAAGTGTTGACGTGTAGTCGGTTTTTTTAATGCTCTGCATTCGTTGATTATTTTTTATAAAATATGGATGAGACGTTTGTTTTCCATGACACCTGATGTTAAGTGAACATGAAGACTAAGGTGGTACACGTCCATACACGAAAAACCTATTCACTCGACGATTAAAATTACCACATACTGATGGAAGTTCTGTCTGCGTCGTTGGTTCCGTTGGTAAAACGGTGAGGGTTCAATTAGTTCAAAAAGAGTCTACACTTAATGATTCTATAATGAAACAGAAATAGACAATATAAATAGAAAATAATAAAACAGAAATCAGTCAAATTACACAGGTTCTAACGAAAGAATAATTTATCGTATAGATAATGACATTACAAACACAATTTCAGCACGCAAGCAAACTCTGAATTATGCGATGGAGTTAACTCCACAAATCGCCTACGGTGGAACAAGGAATTTTTCATGATCATCGATTTTTATAACCCACTCTCCGCGTTACCGGGAAATAATGAACCGTGGTGTAACACGCTTTTCACATATGACTGAATTTTGAGGTTAAAATGTTTTTTTTTCAGAACAGATTTAAGTGTAAAGCCTTTTTTATCTGCCAAATGAATGTTTTTTTGGCTTAAATACAAATATTGAAATATTTTGTATGGTGCTTCAATACATACATACATAACGTCACGCCTGTATCCCTTATGGGGTAGGCAGAGCACCAGAGATTACAAGACCATCTGATGTCACGTTTGACAAATTTTAAGGTATTATAAAGATGGAGAGAGACTATTGTAGTAACAGGGGGTCAGCCTATCGCCCACAAAAACGCCTTTTAAACCTGAACCTTCATTTTCATTTCATTTTCATTTCGTGTTATTTTTTTTTATAAAATATGGATGGGACTTTTGTCTTCCATGACACCTGATGTTAAGTGAACATGAAGACTCGCGCACTCACGAAAATGTATCCCTGTAGTACACGGTTAAACAAGCAACCTTACGACGATGCTCTAGGGACTGCAGTTTTTTGGTTGTAAGGTCCCAAAGATGACTGCAGTACTCCATGCATGATCGCTCTTGAGCTGTGTATAAGTTAAGAAGCTGTGCAGAGCCGAAGTACCGCTGTACCTTCGAGATGATTCCCAAATTTTTCGAAGCAACTTGAGCCATGGACACAATTTGTTGACCGAAGTTTAAACTGGATGTTACAGTTACGCCTGAAAGCCCCCTAGACCCCCTAGGTCAGTGATGGGGACAGATACATGATTTTTGAAAATATATAACGAATGTTCGTAGTAAAAAAAGAGTTTAAAATTAAAAGTTATGTTTGTGTAAAGCAAGATACTTAAATAATACATGGTGGTTTATAATTTTTTACTACTTTTAGATATTGTGTTACTAAAACATATTAACACAGTTGGTCAGACGATTTGAGCATAAATGAATACTAATAGTCGTATATTAAGTAATATCAATACTTAAGTATCTTCAGTAATACAGCAGTAGTTCATGACCACTTTGAAGGAAAAGAGGTATTTAAAGGTCAAGTTAAACTGCACCAACGTCATAAAACCAAGCTAATATGCATACCTATATTAATTTGCTAAGTTTATATACAAGGCTGGGCCTGAAAACCAGCGCTGCTAAAATATAATGTTTAAGCAGCATAATGCTGAGGTCAAGCCTATTATCACAAAATGTATACCTATGTAATGTGTAATACCATATTTACCGTGATTATGAACCTAAGTTCAAAATCACATACAACCGTCTTTGTTTAAATTGTATTGATTTGTATTCTTTTTTATTTTTAAGTTATTTGTGATAATAAAATTAATTTCTTTCTTCTTTATTTCTTTTATAACAACGCAATAAATCAAAACGAATGGAGGTAAACCGCGTGCTCCTGCAAGTGTTTTTGTAAAATATTATCATCCGATGAAAAGTACAGATATGGAGGACGATGGTTCGCATCCCTGATGAACTAACTTACTCTGCGTTTGAGAGCACCGGAGTAATATTACGCAGGAATAATCAACGAATGCAGAGCATTAAAAAAACCGATTTCACGTCAACACTTTGGCCGACTAATAATGTCATTCACGTAAACGATTCATAATTGTCTGAAATATCGTGTAACAAAAAAACACAAAAAATAAAAGAAAAATACATACAGACGAATTGAGAACCTCCTCCTTTTTTGGAAGTCGGTTGAAAATAAACGCAATCAACTAATTTCATACCTTGGTATATACAGGGTGACTGGTGGGTCACTTTTGAAATTCGAGGACGTGATAGTTTAAGATCATACATGAAGAGAAAAAATATAGTAAAAAATAATTTATTTACTAAGTAAACTTAACCGAAAGTTAAAGAATTGATTACGCCACGCATGGTTACACGATCCGCGTCTCAGGTTACGTGCCGCGATTGACTCAGGCGTAAGTAAAATAAATAGTAACAAAGCTTTATTTATTTATAGGCAATTCTAGTGAAAAATTTAGTAATTACCTACTTTTATTACATAATTATGACCAGAATACAGAGTACAGAGTGCACTCCTTCAGTATCTAAAATTCGTTCTTGTTGCAAGCAATGCTAACTTGACCGAACGAGCAAGCCACGGTCAAGCCATCTATTTATATTCTAGGTTCCCCCCTAGTTCGCTACATGGTATCCCATAACACAAGCTATGCTTACTTTGGGGCCATGTAGTTGGTGTGATTGTCTGGGGATGTTCATTATTTTTTATGATTTACGGTACAAGTTATAGTGACCGCCGACTATTCGTTTTTCGCGACGATACTGTTTAATTTTCAATTGTTGTTATCAGAAGCTTCGGCGGCACCCTGAACATTGTTACGGCCTAATCGTCCACTGCATGTCTATGAATGTAAGGTTTGAAATGATTAAATATTTGATTGGCCTGTATCAGAACAACATACTCAAGAATACCCAACAATACCCCATACTCAACAATACCTTTTCTAAGTAAGTATAGTCGCAAAGCTTGCATAGTGAATTGGTTGAGTTCAGATTAGTGATCATTCACGACAAAGAAGTAATATGCCTATACTTTATAGACTAAATAAACTTGTACTAAACTCATGAAAAGCCATGCAATTAAAAGGTCAAGGGTGAAACATAGTGTGCCAGCTGCTTCTCTTCTCGGGTATACTGTTAAAGTCGGGTAAGGGACAGAGGTTTTATTGGCGATTTTGTGGCTGCAATAGTCTTTCTCCAACATTATAATACCTGCATATTTGTCAAACGTTACATCAGATAGTTATGTAGCCTCTTGTGTTCTGCCTATAAGGGATTCAGGCGTGAAGTTATGTATGTATGTTTAAAATATTTTAATAAAGTCAAATAAGTCTTTTTGCATTGGATTCAACTATCACGGCGCATCTGATTAGTTAGAATCTTCTCAGTAAATTTATAGGCGATTGTTCGAGCTAAGCTACATTTAAACGCTTGCCGAGGATTGGCAAACTTCAACAAGCTTCAGTCTCGGCAAAAGCTTGGCTGCCATTGACACAAAATACACACATACATACATAACTTCACGCCTGTATCCCTTACGGGGAAGGCAGAACACCAGATGCTATGAAACCATCTGAGGTCTCGTTTCACAAATAATGATAGAGAGAGAATATTGCAGTGTCAGGGGTCAGCCTATCGCCCGCAAAACTATTAATAAAACCTCTGTCCCTTAACTGACTTTTATGATATTCCCGGGAAGAGAAGCAGCTGGCACATTCTATGTTTTTTTGTGCACTCCCAGTCCAGCATGTAAGAATAGATTGATAATCAAAAACAAAGAAAACGAATAGTTCGCTAAAGAAGATGGTGGATGCTATTTTTTTGTATATTTTATTTATATATATTTTTGCGGATGTGTAGATTTTTCTCGAGGCATACGTCACAAACCCTTATAGCAAGATCCATTTGCGCTGTATTAAAAAAACGATACAAGCCCGGATCACGGCAAGCCGAGCTTTAAAAGCTTTATCCGACTTAAAATATACATAAATTTTGAAAAATTTGATAGTTCTGAGTAGAAGTGTCAAGGAATGTACCTAAACTTGAGTCACGATAAATACTAAGTAAGCTTTCTTAAATCCTACAAGCATAAAATTATGTACATGGTTCGGTTGTATCTTTGTCTATTCCCCTTCAAATATAAAAAAAATTACGTTTCAAATTAAACTTTTATCCAAAAACAAACTATAGTACTAAAATCATCAAATATTAAAGTAAAATTACAAACAGGAGCCCCATATATTGCTTTATTTTTTATTCAGTCAATCTGAATCACGTTAATTAGGATACAGTCGAGGACAAAACAGTTAATCAAGTTTATACTCGTTTCTTCGTAAATAATGTAGCTCCAATTTTACGTTGAATAACGTGGGCTGATTCGTGTGATATATTTTTTCTCTTTTGGGTATATGAAATTACCTTTAGGCGAGGATTCACCATTGGAAAAACGGGCGTACGTTGACCTTTTCAAAGAATAATAAGATAGAAGTGGCAGATTAGATGTACAAATAGCGCATTTCTAGTGGGAAAATGTGCAAATTGGCAGACCTTTGTATATAAACTTATTAACTAATGTTATTATATAATTTATAGCCATGATGCAGGTTTTTTCTCCCCGTAATAGTGAAGTTATTTTAGAGAGCTTCTGATTTGACCGGTGATCATTTGACAATTTGCTAGTCTTTGAGTTCAGAGTAAATAAATTATTATTCTGTTCCTCGAAATACAATAGTTTAACACTAGGGAGTAACAGGAAAACTAATTACTTTTAGGTTTAGATTAGTCCTGAAAAAATATTTTTTGCCTTGAAATAAATAAGTAGTTAGAATAGGATATTTTTTTGAATTAGGTTTTAACACATTGTTCATTTGTTCAACAATATTCAAAATAATGTCAGGCGGCAAACAAAAAATATTTAAAGTATTACGAGTATAATGTCGTAATATTAAACATTTATTAATAAAAAGTTATGAAATCCAGCCAAGAACGACTTTTATTAAATTTACGCTATCGTTTAATTTATTCTATGTTGTTTGTGCGTGTTATTAAGTCGTCTATTAATAAACAGAGGAAAAGTTACTGCGTAGTTCATTTTCCTTATTTGAAATGTCATAGGTATCATGTTTAAGCAAGTTGGACTTATTATTGCATAACACTTCTTCTAAGCATTGTATTTTGTACAAAACTACGGCAAGCAGTCACTACGGAAAATTTCTTTACCTACACATTTTGTATTCTGTTCTACTGAATTTACTAATAGATTAGGGAACTAGGTGGCTTTGGCTTATTTTGCAGCTAGCTAATGTAGGGAAACATTTAGTAATTACCTACGTTCTTTTAGGCTTCCAATTATTAATGTATTTTTATTTGTTTCCTTTACGGTTTTAGGCTACGTACTTTTATCTACGACTGTATTTCTTTTCACTGTGTCTTTCGGTGTATAAAATTAAAGAAAAAAAATAATTCGACTATAGGAAAAAACTTTTTTAGCGTGTAGAATACGATTTATTGTCGTAAATTATTATTTATTTATTCACACTTTATTGCCAAAACAGTTTGAATTGTTCTCTTTTTGCATGTCACCATTTTGCATACAATAAAAACGCTCAGCTTTTTTTTTCAGATTTCAAATATAAATTATAAAATCCAAAATAAATTAAAGTTACTGAAAGCTTCATGCGCTTTGAATTTTAGTTGTGTTGACATTTTTAACGATCCAAGTTGTCTTAATTTTTTTTTGTCTTTCTTTTAGTTCGTAAGTTGTTCTTGTTTCAGATTAGATGAACACCTAATTATAGTATTTATATTTTTTATTTGTAAGAGTTGAGAGAGTGATCCAATTTTTTTTTAAATATGTTAAATAGTCTCTACTATGCTACCACTTGCTTATATTATACTAGACATATACAAGAAAATTGGTATATTTTAAGTACTTGATTTACTTGGCAGACTAAGTACTAAGATCATGATAATTACTGAGAAAATAAACATGATTAATGAACATAAAAACTAGAATCAAGAGCTGTACATTTTTATATTCAGTAACATCCTTTTTCTGAAACACAAAGAATAAAATACACTATATTTCAATAACTTTTTTATTTGAGAAAGAATGACCACACCTTTGTAAATTTAAATTATATTTAGTAGAGTTACCTATGTTTCGTAACATTGGCATGTCACATCCCAAGTTTTTCGCACCGGCGCGGTGCGGTGTAAATCGGCGCACGAGCATTTTGAAAGATCAAATCGTAGTTTATTTATTTATTTATTAATTAATCCATGCTTTTTTTAGATTTAACCACTGACGTAAAAGAAAGTTCTATACAATGCAAGTTTGACCTGTGTTTTGTGAGTATGTCATTGGTTGATTGGATTGTGGCTCTATTATTGAGAGTCTTATAGAGGTGTTTTTTAGTTTTTTTGGTGCAAATAGAATCTATATCTTTCAGATACACAGCTCTTTTCACTAGTGACAAGATATCGGCTATTACTATAGGTGAAAGTAAACTTTTTGGTCTATATACAGGGTTGATTTGTAGTCACCGGCCAAATTCTTTTTACGCAATAAGTATCATTTATAGAAACGATTTTTGCAAAAAATAGCATTTTTTTTTTGCAAGGAAATTAGTTTATCCGCTACCATATTAACCAAGGCATGGCCACTCTAAATTACCGTTAAAGTAAAGGTAACTACGAGCTACTACAGACATTTTGTAGTACTACGTCGTAGTATTATCAAGGAAATGCCGCGTCGTAGTAGCTATGTTCATCAACAACGACTATTTTTTTAAAAGTTTGTACTTCCATATTTCAACTCTTTTGTACTGAGTGACGCTAAAATAAATATGCAGGTACGTTTATATCGTATTAAAGAAACTAACATTAAAATTTGGCTGGTGACTAAAAATCAACCCTGTATAAGTCTATATATAGGTCTTAATATAAGTACTATAATTTTTTGTGCCTCTGGATCAGGAGATTTCTAAACCTTAATTTATTTTATGATTGACGTCATTTTTCAATCTTATCTTCATAGTGATAACTATTTATCAAATCAAAATGTTGCACAAAATTATGTTTGTTTGTAAAACGATGACCAATAATTTATCCTACTGACTAACGTGATTATATAATTGCTTTCTACTGATAGCTTAAATAGCTAAGAGAACTGGTTTTATGAAAGAAATCAATATTTCATTTAAAAGTCCGTGTAGTGTCTGATGTTGCCGTTATTATTTGATGTTCATTTGTTTAGTTATGCAACCCTTTCAGAGAAATCAACCTTAGGCATATTACAACTAGATTTGACAATATTATAGACATTTGAAACATATAAAGGTTGGACGATGTTTTTCTTAGCCAATGTAACGAAAACATAACTCGGTTGGAACATCTTAGGAGTCCTTTTATCTTCTGTTTGACGAAGGTGTTGTTATTCTTTCTCATGTGTGTGTATGTCAGTACATTAAACAACAACAGATAATACGTACTTGGTTTCATCTATGTAGACTGCTTCGAGAACCTTTGCTGCGTACTGTAAGTTCTTTTGTAAACTATCAGCTGATATTTCACCTCTATTTAATTGTCTAAGGAGATAGCGTAACCTGTGAACAAGGACAAAAAATAAAATTAGAAACTTTTATTTTTTATTTTTTAAATGGTACAAGATGATTAGGATCAAGATAAAGAAATTGAAAGGGACTGGCTTTAAACAATTTTTTTTTGGGAAATCTCTTAACCAATGGTTGAGTACTGCTATAAGCCCTTTTATTTTTTTCATACATACATTACTTCACGCCTGTATCCCTAATGGGGTAGGCAGAACACCAGAGGCTATAAAAACCATCTGATGTCACGTTTGACAAATTTGGAGGTATTATTATGATGGAGAGAGACTATAGCAGTGACAGGGGGTCAGCCTGTCGCCCGCAAAAACGCCAATAAAACCTCCGTCCCTTAACTGACTTTTACAGTTTGCCCGGGAAGAGAAGCAGCTGGCACATTCTATGTTTTTCTTTCGCTCCCAGTCCAGCATGGAAGCAATTAATTAGTATTTTTTTCAGTTTGCGGCAAATTGATTTAGAAGCAAAGTAGGATTGTTTTTTTGGTTATTTTTATTCTATAAGCTTCCTAACAGTGACCCTTGTCTGCTTTCTGGCATACCTCTATCAAGATCTTACAGGAAACCAAAGAAAACAAGTTTTAAAAATGATAAAATAATCATAGTTACTATCATACTTTCATAGAATTAAAATAACTAATTCATTTTATTCTAGGTAAAGCACTTACATATTACATACATACATAACGTCACGCCTGTATCCCTTATGGGGTAGGAAGAACACCAGAGGTTACAAGACCATCTTATGTCACGTTTGACAAATTTGGAGGTATTATAAAGATGAACAGCGACTATTGTAGTGACAGGGGGCCAGCCACAAAAACGCCTTTTAAAACCTCTATCCCTTAACTGGCTTTTACAGTATGCCCGGGAAGAGAAGCAGCTGGCACATTCTGTTTTTCTTTTGCTCCCAGTCCAGCGTGACGAACTTAATATCCTACAATATTATAATTGTTGCTCAACTTGACGTATATACAGTCTTGCGATAAAGTTTGTATGTAAAGTAGGCTGAGCTTGTATCTTATCATGAATCCTTAACGATACCAACTTGGTAATGCAATTGAAAGCTGAGTTCATTTCGAAGAAGATAGCGCCTACTAAGTCACACACATGGATATTGGATTAAAAGAATTAGTATATATATGAAACGGAAGCATCGGCCTGTAAAAAATCACAATTTTACAGATTTTTTTACGTCATACAGTCTACCTTGCCTTACGTTTTAGAAAATGTAACAATTGAATAACCAGGTTTAAAAAGAACGGTTAAAAGCCTCTTGTTACTAACAAGTGTTAAGCAAAGATTGAAGAAAATAATGAAACTAAAATTAAAAAGTTAATTCGAGAGCTGCCAGTAATTACGTCTAAATTACAAACTTGAGCCTGTTTCTGGGAAGCAAGTAGTTTTAACTTAATTGTTTAATTTACACTTCTTACGAGTACATTCTAAGTTTTCTTGTTTTGTGCTCTGCAGTGCGAGCACGGTTCTTCTATCACGATCGTGTTTACGCTTCCGAATTTAAGCGATTATTGTCTATGATCGGTAGCACGGTTCTCCATCACGATCGTGATGTCGTGTATTTAAGTAAACAAAGGTCCGGTTTCATAAAAACATAATTTCAATGTTGCCATACGGTTTTTCAATTATCAATGATGGTTTTCAATCTAATTCACGAGTATCCTAGCAACAAAAAACTGAATTAGGGACTAAATTAAAAACTTAAATGTCATGTTGCCTCCATTGTTGTTGTTTGTTAATTTGGGAAATAAAATATGTAAACGGCTGGTTGGTTGCCAATTAACCAAAAGAAGAAGAAGAAGGGAATTATTTATTAAAAATGAATAATATCAAATAAATAATATGCGTAATATATGTGAAGATCCAATTTATACAGGAAGCGATAAATATACTGCAACTTGCTTTTCTTCCAAATGAGGAAAAGAATATTGACTTCGATCCACTTGTTCAAGAGAAAACATTAAAGCGCATAACACGGTTCTTCCAACACAAGAAATATGTGATTTATAGTACTTCTTCTGCGATACGAATGTAATAGAAAGTTTCGTTTTTGAAGAAGACACCATTCAATAAAAATCCTACTCGGTATCAATAAGACTAGATTCTTATGCTTTAAACTAGATACTATACTTTCGGGGCATAATTACTGGATCGAGCCGATTGAAAAGGACCAATGAATAATATAAATAAAGCAGCTTTATGTCTATAGTTTGAACATTTTATTTAAACTGTATTTTGTTTATATTAATAAAATCTGATACCCACTTTTAGGAAGTTTTGTCATTACTGCAAATCCTATTTATTTGTTTTTGAAAAACTTAACTAAAATATGATGTATTGTATGGGTCAAAAGCCACTTCAAGGTTTTCGCAGATATACATACAGTATTATAAACAAAACAAGCATGGTTAAGTTTAATAACCTTATAGTGTTAAAGCCTTATAAGGAGCAGTGAATATTTATGAAAATTAAATGTATCTGAAATACACTAGGTATGTTGTGTTTTTCTGAATGGAACGATAAAAGTAATACTGAACTAAGTGATATACATGTACAGTATTACTTTTCTGTAAGTAAGGTCTGGCCACTTTGAGGGGAATTTATTGTGATAAATTAAACGGGTACAAGGTTTTCAATTTTAATAGTTTTTTTATTTTAATATTTTACAAGATATCTAAAAATTAAATACACTTAGCTTCTCAATGACTGAACTGCGAAAAACAATTTGAAATCATATAAAAAGGCATTGTCATTCACATTTCAACTTACTTCACATATTAATTTACTTTTAAATCTGTCTGAAAATGCTATAAAACTCTATGCTAAAATTAAAACCTTCGACAATACAGACCGTTACATTTCAGTGAGGTAAAATCTTAGTAAACAATTTATAGGATTACTTCACACTTAAATAAACCTGGTCACTTTATAATTGAATGGTTAGTGTTTGAAATTCCTGATGCAAGTAGGTTCCAAACAAATAATAACATTTATAAGGCAGGTTTGGGTGTATGGTTGAACATAAAACATGTTTACTATAAGTTTAGACCTGGGTCTCCATGAGTGTATTGTACAAATAAAAAACATTTTCGATAATAATCTATAATCTTTATTAATACGAGAGCATTGCATAGTTGTTCAATTATTAAGGTAATTTGAAATATGCTACCTAATAGTAATACAATAAGTTTAGTAAACAATACATGATAAAATACACAAGTATACATAAGACAAAACATAGCCTTAAGAGGTCTTAACTTATTGCTTTATATAACGGTATTATTATTTATACATTAATTTATTTAGTTTCATACTGTCCGGAGTACATGATAGATTCTGTATGGCAGTAGTCTAGTTTACGGAGCATTGAATGGTTTTTGAAACCTTAATATTTGTAAAATACTCTAGCTATGCAAATTGGAACAATAAAAGTAAGACTGGACTGAGTGATATACAGTTGGGCACAAACTTTTAGTAAACAAGTTATGACAAAGTACGGTCCTGGCACACAATATGAAACAAACCCTCTCAACTCAATATGTGATTGGTATGGGGATTGCAAATTAAAGCTTGCATATATGTTATATGATGTTTCCAAACCCAGCAAACTCTTTGGTTCACTTAAATTTAAAAGTTTGCTTATTGCGGCATAATGAAAACATGCAATGATCAAAGTATTTATTATTTTTTTCAAAATCGCAACATCACAAGTCCTTATTCACTTTGTATTAGCTTTAAAAGAATTATTGTGTACACTAAAATCACTGTTCACACTTATTTCTCTCACATTTTAAACTTCATTCTTATCCTTGTAAGATATTATGTTTATTCCATTATGCTAGTTTCTTTATTTTCTTATTTATATTTGTAATAGGCATTTCTCTTAAGTTTTAAAGTTTCTCCTTATATCTGAAACAAAACATAACAAAATGATTAGGATTTGTATTATGTGTCATATACTTATTAAAGTGTATTGGTCAATTGTTAACTTTTTACTAAACCTTAATTTTTTTATAGTAGGTAACCTATAGATGATAAAATTTTATATGATTTAGGAATAGCATTGTGGAGTTTAACAGAGATTGTTTAACATAGCCTGCGATATAGCTACCTACAGATATGGGAAATCTTTATAAATCAATCTTTCTGCATGTCCAGTAACTCTTGTTCATTCCTAGCTTTAGCTTCCAATATGTAATTTGAAGGCAGTGTCAATAAACTCAGAGATAAATAGTGGTTTGCAGGGTTCGTAAGGTAGCCTTGCCTAAAATAGTTCTCACACACGATTTTTAAGCAACAAAAAAATTTTCAATGTCCGTCGTTTTTCCCCAAATTAATAAACCACACCTTAGTATTGGTGCTGCAAAACTCTTCAAATGATATTAGTTAAAATACACGTAGGAACTTACCATTATATGAACAGGCAATCCATTAGATCGTCTCCGCTGCAAATCTTGTTGTAAATTTAAAACAAGGACAGTGGCGATGTCTTCATTAATGCGAAATAGCTTATTATTTGGATTATTGGCGTCCCGTATCAATCTTCTGGATATCATTTGCATAGTAATATATCTCCGCCTCTCTTCCTCGGCAATTAATGCGAATCCAAAGTCCTTACAAAAGACATGGTCGGCAAGCTCAAAGGGATTGTTAGCGTCCCGTATTAATCTTCTGGACATCATTTGTGAATTAATGTATCTCCTCCTCTCTTCCTCGGCAATTAATACGAATCCAAAATCCATTATTTCACTAAAATATGAGCGCGAGTCAAATGGCGGCTTCACGATTTTTACTCTACAAACTTTTTGACAGTCGCCACCAGTCGTCTTCTATGAGTTCCATGCTACTGAATTCGGTTTACTCGGTAATTTCGTGATAGATTCGAGATACATTACCAATCGTGAGGAATCGTGTTGTCTATGCTACCGTTAACAGCTATCACGATAAATAACCGTCGTTTATGTCAAATACACGATCGTGAAAAGATCCGTGCTAGCACTGCTGTTTCGTCTTCAAGATTTTAGAAATCAGCTTTTATTTCGAATTTTAAATTAAGAAATTGTTTCTCCATGTTAACGCTAAAGGCGCTAATCTCGTTTTTTCTGAAGGCTTTTTAGTGATCAATTATCTGCTCTGATGAACATCACGATATAGTCGGATATGTGCTTTACATGGGTCTAGTAGGGAACAAATCCTATGTAAAACATTGCTGCAGCTTATCAAGGACATAGTGATGAACAGCATGACGATGTACGTACATTTGACGACCTGCTGGTGTAGGGGTAACATACATTGCCTTTTTATTATATTAAAAAATATTACTTAAGAAACTTATTTTATTTTGGGCTAGATAATGTTGTGTGAGTGTCAGAAATATTTATTAATATTTATTATTTATTTATTACTAGGTGCTGCCCGCGACGTCGTCTGCGTGAACGCTATGCAGCACCAAACGCACCTACGATTATAACACTGCTAGCGTGATAATATGTAGCCTATATGTTGACCCGACTTCTTAACTATCTTCATGCCAAATTTGAAGTAAATCCATGCAGTACTTTTTGAGTTTATCCCGGAAAGACAAACAGACAAACAGACAAACAGACAAACAGACAAACAGACAAAAATTCTAAAAACTATATTTTTTGTTTCTGTTTCGATTGTAGATCATACCCCAAGTATTCTTTAAAAAAAATATTCAATGTACAGTTTTGACTTTCCTACCATTTTATTATATGTATAGATTTAGATTTACACCTACATTTTTTTGCACTTACTTTTTTAATTCCAGGGCGGTCCTTTGGATAAAACATATTTCTCAACTGACAGGTAAGTCGACAGGTCGTCGAAGATAAAAATTCAAGAGTTTTCTCATAATAATACACGGCTGGAAAACATTTCCTAGGAACAGTGGTATTTAGCAGCAAATTTTTCAAGATTGATGCTTGCGAGCCTGGCGGAATCAGAAGAAGTCTTTCTTACCTCCAAAGGTTCACTTCGGCATGACGTTATGTAAATACCTACAGCATGTTTATCCAGAGGAAAAACGGCTATTTTTAACCCTGCCTACGCGGTTGATACAAGGAAATCTTTAAAGAATAATGTTATTTTTTGTAATTCAACAATATTTTTTTCATTTTCGTAGCAAGACCCTAATAAAGATTCATAATTTACGTTGTTTTCATCCTTGGTTTAAATTTAGGACTTGTTAATTTCACTTTTAGTGAGAAGCTTAAGCTTAAAATGGGTTGCTTATAAAACCTTAATGAGAAAGTCCCTGTAAGCGGGTACGTAAGGTTCAGTATACGGTACCACGCTCTTTGGTTAGATAACTCGTATAGCAGCCATGTTGTAAAAGTGACTTTTTGAAATCTTATTAGTCTAAAAGTGTTTTCAAAATTTTTGTCATGCATTTTTTTTTTTTTTGTTTTTCCGCCACAGAAAATTTTGGCACCCCCTAAAACAAGCTTTAACCAGTAAAGCAAGCTTTAGCGGGAGGAGGATGAATCCTATTACGGACGAATGGGCATTCTATAATCTGTTAACCCCAGTGGCTAACGGAAAATAGAATGCCCAGACAGTGTGGAGACTCACTCAGTGAAGCCGAGCATACCCACTAAACATCCCCCTTTACGACCTACCTTGATTCAGGTACTTGATCATTTATCGGAGCGACAGCCAATTGGAGAGAGAGGCTGCGCAATGGGCGGCATCCGGATGGCTGCCACCAAAAGGAACTGAAAGCGAGAAATTCAGAAGCTAAGACTAGCAGAAATGACAAAGCTGAAACTAAGAGATTATCTAGAGTGATCAGACTCACTCTGAGATAGGAATGCTGAAAAGAAGGACTACGTTTAGAAACGTTGAGCTTGCTGGAGTTTCCTGATAAGGGGAGCGAACTTGGTTAGGACCGGAAGAGCACCGTTGAAACCCTCTGGGCTGGCGTCGAGAGCGGCGCCGAAAGCCAGGATCTCGTCGATGGGAGCGAGCTGGATCCAGAACGCCATGCGGTCTTGAGACCCTTTTGCGTTCTGGCACTGGGAAGCCGATTTGGCGGCCGGTTGCGATTGAGTCGCGACCCGGCTGCGCTGACCTCAAACGATAGAAGTAGACGCCTTGGGGGCCTTTGAACTGACTGAACTGACTGGAGGAGCGTCCGAGCTAGGCTGCGATCGCTCTCTCCAGTTCTCGAAGGGCTTCACGGTAGCCCTGGCAGCACGCGGTGCTTTGGGGCAGCCGCGAAAGTTTGCTGTGTGGCCTGACTGGCCGCACAAGACGCAGGACGGATCGGTGGGCGATTCGGGAGTGCGAGAGCACTCCTTAGTCCCATGCGGTTCTAGGCACTTGACGCACCTAGGGGAAGCATGACAATTTGCCGCCGCATGACCATACAATTGGCAGCGGTGGCACTGACCTGAAAAACCACGCTTGTGTGGTACCTCGACGCGGATGTTGGAGAGACCGCACACGGTGAGCTTGCCTCTGAAAATGGACTGCCCTTGCGGGCTCCTCGCTAGGATTACTAACGCTAGTGGGAACTGCTTGCCTCGGCGGCTGTGCATTTTGTGCACAGATTCGACGGGGAAGCCTTGAGAAGACAAGTCCTCTTGGATTTGCTCGTTCGAGAGCTCAAACGGCACGTTCCTGAGGACAGCACGAATCTTACGCTCTTCAGGGAGAGCGTAAGTGTGATACTCGAGCTTTTGATCAGCAAGAAGCCGAGTAAGATTCCTGAAATCGGAAATGGAACAGACTAAGACCTTAAAGGAGTCACCCACGTTGGATGCCTTCACGTACTGGATCTTGGGATTGTGCCTACCGCAGAGAGCTGAGACCTCGGTCCAGCGGCTCTTGTCCCGTAGAAAGACGGGGGGCGGAGACTTGACTTCCGGCGGAGCCGAATCTGATTGCGACGCAGGCTGTGACGCCGGGATCGCTGAAACAAAAGGCGCAGGAGCAGACGCCGGTGCGACATTTTGCGGAGCAGGAACAGCGGCTGGAGCAGCTGAAACGGATGGAGATAAAGTCGAAGAAGCATCTTGCTTCTTCTTCTTAGACTTGGACTTTTTGCGAACCTCGGTGAACGGAGCAGGAGATTCTGGAACTAAAGGAGCGGAGTCGGAATCACTACCCGGCGGGGTAGTTTTCCGTTTGCATGCGGTGGAGTCTACCAACATGCGATCTGAAAGAGGGGCGACGTACTCAGATGGATCTGGAGACGCCGGAGAATCGGTTTGGAACCCCTGAGAAGAGGAGGCGACCTGAGGACGAGCGGACAATTGCTCTCGCAAGGACTCGATTTGAGCGAGAAGGGCAGACTTCTCGGCTTCCAGTGATTGTTTTTCTCTGGACAACTGACTGATAGTAAACTGACTGATAGCAGCTGAGGCACGAGATGCCTGCTCCAGTTCTTGAAGTTTGAGTGCTTTCTCATTCTCGAGAGCCTTCCAGTGATCTTTATTTTCTATTTGATATTGAAGTTCATCAAAGACCTGATCGTAATGATCGCAATGAACGCAATGAACGCAAGTATCGCAATTATCGCATTGCCCGGGGCACTTAGGGTGATCCATTGTGCTGGGCTGAAGAAAAGTCTATCGAAGACAAACTGCGCTGAAAAGAAGAACGACCTATTACGGACCTATTGCCGGTGAACGGCGGACGATCAGGCTTCGTTGGCACGGTTACGTATCCACCTGACCAGCGATGCTTCGGCCGGCAGCAGTCGGGTCCGCCTTGAAAAGGGCAGATGAATTAGCCCCGACACCACACAGCCTCCACAAGAGAAAACTTTCCGAAAGAGCTTAACTTGGCACCTGACCCGCACGAGTGCGGGGGACGGAACAAGGGCAGCGCAATACGAACACTCGGGAGCGGCCGCAGACACGACCGTTCGGGAGCGAACAATTTGTCAAGCATGACATCAGATCACTGACCTCTATATTTACCACTGGACTGGTGGCTGTCAAAGTGCTTTTGTGCCCGTTTGATAATCGCCATTTTGGCGCTGTCGGACGTAGCGAGTGTCCGTGGTACTAAAACTAGTCGCTTACAATATACACATGTCCTCATTCTTGATAACTTTTATATAATGCTTATAATAATAACAACATAAAATTCGAATTTATATTTAAAAAATGTAAAATCACTTAACAATAAGCAAGCACTTCTCTGGCGGCCACTTGCAATATACGTCAAAATTAGTTCTGCGGACACTCGCTACTCGCTAGTGGCGCTTCAAATAGGCACAAAAAAATAGCTGTCAAACTTACGGAACAGCCAGTCCAGTGGTAAATATAGAGGTCAGTGCATCAGATGGTTTAGTAGCCTCGGATATTCTGCCTACCCCATAAGGGATACAGGCGTGAAATTATGAGTGAGAGAGAGAGAAGTATTTTAAACTAGGAATATTAGAAAGATATTTGTGATGTAAATAGATTTATGCAGTCAACGAATAAGTTATCGAATATTTATACTTTTATCGGAGAAATAAAAAATCTAACTTCTATTTAACATTTTATTTTGCTGTTTATCAAATTTTCTATATAATGTTATTAATAGCGGTCGTAGGTTTTTCTTATATTTGCCTATTTCAAAAGAAAATTAAAATTAACAACATATTTAAACATACCTTAAAAGTCTATCTCTACACGAGTATTTATCACTTAATACATACAAAACTTTATAACTTTTGTATTGGCTTATAAGAACTTGTAGAAATACTCCTTGAATTTAAAATATCAATAAGTGTATGTAAAAAAAGCCCTTGCAAAAAAACAATAATGACTACCGACCGTCAGTCGCTCTAATTATTTGTCTTTTATTTGTCTTTTGAACTCGATTTTCTAATCAGACTCCATGCAGACAAGAGCTTAGATACTATACGTTATACGTTAGTTCTACGATAATTAAATTATAATTTCTAATAATATAATGAAAACTTAACATTACAATCACATGCTCACTATAGCACATCCCAAATTAATTTTTATCCCTTAAAATTTTATGCATGCTTTTTTCTTTTACTTTTGAATATTTGTATTTGATATCTTATTTGTATTTTTGTCTTGATGGTGTAAGTATGTAAAATAAATTCGTTAATTTGAATTTGCATTACATTAATACTACTCAGCGTATTAAGGAGTCATCTTCATCATTGAAAATTTACTTGCGGACTGGACACTAGACAGAATCGTGAACCTAAAATCTGTCTTTCCTAATTAAAGGCATGTATTGAACTTTAAAAAGTAAACATAAATTTTGTGCGTCTTCTCAAACCATCGATACCATTACAAAGTAATTTACAACTTTGCAGGTTCCACCGGAGTGAGTAGACTGAGCAACGTAGTAATTACTAAAGGGGACGCATAAATTTACCTTTAACTAAATCAGTAATTTACCTTTAGCTGTAATTTATGGACTTCTTGTTGGACCCTTGAACAGACAACATAAAATACTAAGTGGTAGTTGTAGCGAAATGTACATATTTACTGTAAAGTTGGTTATTTCATGATATCCGCTGCTGATAGGTTTTAGTATTCTAAGCAACAGTGTATTTATTATTATTATTAGGGGTTTTGGGACTATATGAGCAGTCTTGTCCGCTCGTCACACTGCGACCTAAAAGATCTTTTGTGTGAGTCCCAATTTATAACTCGCCGCACACTCCAATGGAGTCCAGGAAATTTAGGATTTTCCTTACGGCGATGCTCCTAATCTCTTTTGGATCCAGCTCGTGCTTATCCAGATGAGCGGAGCGCTTGTGCATAACTGCGGGGCAGTGGCACAGTAGGTGTAGAGGGGTTTCCTCTGCGCTTTCGCAGTATCTGCAGAGCGCCGTCTCAGTGAGACCCAGGTTGGACATATGCTTGCAACAGTGTAAGTAAAGGAGCTTTTTTTTTAATAGATGAGCAAACTGGGAGCTTGGACTGGGAGCGAAAGAAAAACATAGAATGTACCAGCTGCATCTCTTCCCGGGCTTACTGTAAAATTCGGTTAAGGGACAGATGTTTTAAAGGATTTTTTGTGGGCGATAGGCTGACCTCCTGACACTACAATAGTCTGTCTCCATCTTTATAATACCTCCAAATTTGTCAAATGTGACATCAGATGGTCTTATAACATCTGCTGTTGTGCCTATCCCATAAGGGATACAGGCGTGACGTTCTGTATGTATGTATGTAGATGAGTAGATGTTTAGATAGATCGTGTTCTTGTTGATCTAAATTGTACAAACTTGTGTTCGCCTAGTCTTGAAGTTTCCGTTATTTTAAATTACGATCGCTAACTCTGTAATTTTTGGTAGGATACAGAGCACTTTTTAAGTAAAAATTAAGAAATTTTATTGAAGATGACTATTGTCATTTTATCATTATCAACTACATTTAATCTAGTTTTAATTAAAATAACAGAAACAGGCATTGTTTTAAACTGAAACTTTTAATTTAGGGCTCAGCATTTCATGATATTTGTATAAATTATTTTATCATTTCTGTACTTTAAATACAAAGAACTTTTGAGAAATAAATAAAAGCTGTAACTAAGGAGTTTTCTGATTGAGGCTGTATTTCAATCGCTTGGATGCTTCAGCAACACAAAAGAATATAAAACAACCGTTCTATTTGAAACCTTTTCAGAGATTCACTGGACCTTAAACAGCTAAAACAATTGTTATCAGACGGGGAAATTAAAAATATAATGCTTCATTGTGTAAGGCTAATTCACGCTGATGCTTTGAAAACAAATTCAATTGTTCGTTTTTTCTCAGTCAAAAAAGGAATTGATAAAATTAGAGTAGATTGTATGAAAGTACTCGGTTATGTCAGTAGGAAGCCAAGCAATTGTATTTCATTTGTACGTGCTATTACGATTTCTTTGAATCAAAGAATATACTGAGTACAAGGATATTGCGGCGTCAAAAAGTGTCAAGGTAAATCAAAAAATATCCTATTGACAAGCTTAGTAATAACCCAATTTGATTAATATCTGATAATTTAATTTGAAAAAGGACCATTTCTGTGTGAAAAAAGATAATAAAATTTGACAATAAGTCTTTTAAATAATATTGTCTTAGTTTTTTAACGATTCATAATTTAAATAAAACTAAATAAATGAAAAATGTGCTAAATAAAAAAATAATACCCGACCAGGATTCGAGTCTTAGCTATACCATAAGATGGAGCTACGTTAGCAATATAATGTAAAAACAAAAATGTGGTAAGTAATTTCGAGGCGTACCGCCAGGCCCCGGTAGCTCAGCGGAAGAGCACTCGTCCGGCAAACGAGAGGTCCCAGGTTCGAATCCTAGTCGGGTAATTTAAGAATAATTGAGCATTTTAAATGCAAAAACTTAAAAACATTATTAAATAAAACTACTTTTAACCGGATTAATCGCGTAAAATTTATATTTTACTATTTAACTCGACGTTTCGGTGTCTTTGCAGATCCCGAATAGGCTTTTTAAATATCTGTAAAAAGCCTGTATTTAGGAAAAAATATACATATCGCACGTGAACTAATGATAAAAAATTATTACTCCTGCGCATAGTGTCGGTGTGAAAATGTTATAATGTATGTGTGAGAATTTGTTATACTGGAGCCATTACAACCGTGAAAACTCAGTCGTCGTCGTTTTGAACACTAGGGTAGTTTGATAAAGCCTAAAAGTGCGAATGAGAAATGAATTTTGATGATGAATAACCTGACTCAATGCGGATGTTTGTTTGTACATAATAGTTCAAACATAGTATGGAAAGTTTAATTCTGATATTAAACCATTCTTGTTAGATATGAATTGATTTAGGAAATGAGCTATGGACATCCTAAAAGCAGACGTAAGCTGGAGTATAAGGACCGTACGTAACATACATCAAAACAAAACCTTTCATATATCAAAAGAAAAAATGAACCACTGTAGGATGAAGCAGACAAAAAGTTGTTCGTCTGTCAAGACCCTTTTTTCATGGTCTCAAGTCTGCAATCCCTGTGTTAGCAGTGAAAGAGTAAGCTTCTTAGTCGATGTGATTTGATGCTACGTCGATGCATGCTCCGTTTTTGGCGTATATTGTGGCGATGTCAAGATAACCAAAACCTATAGAGACTTTTCACTGAGCTAGAATCATGAGAATTAACAGTTCTAAATACCTATATTATTTATACTCAAAGAACAGAAAATCTTCGTATTTACAAGTTTTGACGTAGCTGGTTCGACTTGAAATTACCGGTTTATTTTGTAATGCTCACCTAAGTGCAGCTTTATCAGAAGCATCAGGCGTGTCGACGGCGACCAATTGCTCAGTGTCGAGGTCTAGCTTGTCCAGCTGTTTGGTGAATTATGCGGCCCGCTACGTACAGATGTAGGTTTCGATCGTTTATATGAAATGTATACGAATGATACAAGCGCTTTTGGCTCTGCCATGCTGGGTCGCATAGCATCATCATATTTAGCACATTGTGACAGGCCGGACCGCACTGCATGGGAGGATTTGCGTCATTACCATCCGCTTGACATAGCACACTGTGACGAGGCGCAGTGGGTGGACGGACCGCTTGGCACGCAACCCAAGATCCGTGGCGGAACATGCGGCCCACTGCGCCCCGGTATACTCGTAGTATGCGATAGTTCATGTAATTGTATACGAATAACACAAGTGAATTTTGGCGCGATGCGGCCCAACATAGTGTGCGCGTTCCTTAAAGTGTACGATACCTTGTTGCGCGGTTCTGAATCTTATTTAACCTAGACAATGCTCACCTAAGTGCAGCTTTATCACAAGCATCAGGCGTGTCGACGGCGGGCAAGTGCTCAGTGTCGAGGTCTAGCTTGTCCAGCTGTTCGTCAGTCGGAGTGGGGCAACTCTCCGCTTTACTTCTGCTGGACGAGCGTCGCACGATTGTTAGGGCGCCTTGTTCTGGAAAGAAAGCGTATATTAGACAAGACAATAATCGCGAAAGTGTTTATGTTATGTGTAAAAGAGAATTTAATAGTATGAATCGCGAAAACTTAAGACAATATTATGAATCTACCACCATTTCGGAAAGTCGATGTGTTGAGTGTTGAGAAGAAGTGGCAACAAACTCAACAGCAGCAACCGATCGTGCTACTTATCAAGACTTTTACTTTATTTTTTTGGAACCTGTGGTGTACTTTGGTATACCATTTTACGGTATTATCACAATAGCAATTATACATGCAAAAATCTCACAGTCTTTATTCCTAATGTAACTATTTGCGGAATATTTAAGTGTCTCATCTTTCGGAAAAGCAAAGCTACATGACTGCCAAGCTGGCACACCAACTGCTTGTGTTATGGGGGCCGTAACTAGGATAAACGCGTAATAATACCTTTTCATAAAAAAAAACAAATTGGGAAAATGGATCTTGAGTTTAATTCCAACGAAAGTCAAGCAGGGTGCAAATATGTTGGTTATTTATGCTTTGTCGTCTCTCGTTGCTTTTAACAAAACTACAGTTTTTTTTTAACTAAAAATTAAGCATAATGGCTAGTGTTATTTTTCGTTTTAAGTGTTCCTGAGTTTAGATTATGCAAGGTCTAACGATTTACAATATTTATTTTTACACATGTAAGAACCTTGTGTTAGATATACCTTAAATACGTTGTCATATTTTAAATAGATTCGGTCATTCTTTAACGTGAATGTCGTAAGAGGATCATATTTTCATTATTTACTGTCTTTAAAATACCTTGCTGTGACTAAAAATTTATTGTTTCTATAGAACGTACTAACTGAAGTGAAACTGGTCGATCGACGGGGCTTGGATATTGACTACAAAAGGAGGCTAAGCCTTCAAAGAGTATGGTTCAGTAATAAAGTTTACTAAGCGAAAATTCTGCTTGTTATTTTGTTGAAATCATTTTCATACACCTACTTGTCCCTTTACGATAAATGATATATTTTATTACTATGGTATTTTATTATAAGTAGATACTAAATTAAGTGGTTTTAGAGAGAAAGTTAATTTCAGAATGTAGCAGAAAATTTGGAAAAAATTGGATTGATAGCCCAACCATTGAGGAATCTAGTACTTCCGAGATCAAAAGAAACATAAGAAAAACCGGGATCAGCTGTTATTATTTCTATTATCCTTACTGTTATGCCAGGATACACCCTAGTTCCTTAGTCTCTGCCTACCCCAAGGGTAGACAGGCGTGAAGTTATGAATGTATTATATAATGAGAAACCTTATACTGAAACACCAAGCTGAAAACCAAATTTTCTAGTCGGTTCTTTTGTCACCTGAGTAGTTTTTTTATATAATAGAATCAACAAAAAAAAATACAAATATATCCTCTTACAAAAACTAGGTTTAAAATGAAATTAACTGAGTGGCTGATGGAGCTCAATTACGATGACACTGAAGTCAGTCTGACCTAAATTTAAGTAAAGTTAATTAATTACTAAAACTATTTCTTACTACTCCATCCCTTCTCCCCAATACACACACACACACAAACACAGACATACACATACTCAACCTGACACAAAAACATACACATACATTCACATAAACATGTAGGTACTAGATAAATACAAAAACTAATAAATAACAACAATTTGTAATCTTTTCACAGTAATTGTAAGCGTTTTCATGCATGATACAAGCGCTTTCATAATGAAATGTATTTTTTTTATAAGAGGTGGAGACCTGGTGTCCTGAAACACAGACTTCGAGTCTAGCTTAGGCATCAGCCTCGCACAATATTTTTTAAATAATAAAAAACAAAACTTTGAATTGTAAATAATTTTAAATATTGTTGTGAGAAAATAAATCATTTTTATTTTATAAATGTCAATATTGAGTTTCGTTTCTTTTAGAAAATTTATGCAAAAACCAAAATAGGTATGGTGATCAATAAAAAGTGACAATATGGAGGAAAAAAAACTCTTGGAGTTAGAAAAGTAACTGACAAAGAAAAATGTGGCAAAGATGGATTGATACACAGTCTATACATATAAAATAGATAACCTGATTTCGTTTTTGGATTATCAGAGTCATTATTTATCATTATTTATTATTAACATTGTATCTGAACTTTGAAAAACATACACAATGCGTTCTTAAGAATATTTATTCTTAACACTTAACTGTGAAATAAATCAATTAAGAATTACCTGTAACGTTTCTGTCATCTGCCACATTTGTACGTTGGTGTGCTTTAAATTATTTTAATTGTAAATCATTCTACATTAAATTCTATTGTAACGTCCTAGACAGCATCGGAAATATTATGAACTTTGAAATAATTATAAATTGCAAATGGAATACATCGATATCTCTATTCGACGGTCTACGCAGAATAGAGATAGATATCGATGTATATCGATATATACTTAAGTAACAAAAAAGTCTGGCAAAACCATGATATTTGCCAAACTAGACAAATATTGTAAATATGGGTTGTGCAAATCATTATATAATGAACTAGCTTTATCCCGCAACTTCATATGCGCTTAACTACTCTTCTCGTGGAAATTTCAGAAACTATACAACCAGACACCCACTGAAAGAACCTTTATACTAAGTATCACACCCATGCACTCAAGGAATAAGTTTTTTTAATAAAAACTAAAAATCAAATATATCCAGTGCCCGTGGGAATTTTGGGAATTTTTTTCGTAGCACAACCAGTCACTCTCTGAAGAACCTTCATGCCAAGTATCACATCCGTACACTCAAGGAATAACATTTTTCATACAAACTAAAAAGTCCAACCCCTTCCCGTGGGAATTTCGGGAATTTCTTCCATAATACAAACAGACACTTATTGAGGAACCTCTATATCAAGTATCACATCCGTGCAGTCAAGGGATGGGATTTTTTCATACAAACTAAAACATCATATATTTCCCGTTCCCGTAGGAATTTCGGGAATTCCTTTCATAACACAACCAGACACACATTGAAAAACCTTTACACCAAGTTTCACATAGGTGCACTCAAGGAATAAGATTTTTCATACAAACTAAAAAGTCCTATATTTCCCGTTCCCGTGGGAATTTCGGGAATTCCTTCCTTAGTGCACCCCTACATCCCCTAAAGAATGTATGTTCCAAATTTCAGCTCTCTACGCCCAGTAGTTACGGCTGTACGTTGTCTGTCAGTCACTCAGTCACTCAGTCACTCAGTACCCCAGTCACTCAGTCAGTAACGGAACAGTTTTACATATATTGATGATTGATAACTCAACAAGCTATACATATAATAAAATGGTAGGAAAGTCAAAACTGTACATTGAATATTTTTTTAAAAGAATACTTGGGGTATGATCTACAATCGAAACAGAAACAAAAAATATAGTTTTTAGAATTTTTGTCTGTTTGTCTGTTTGTCTTTCCGGGATAAACTCAAAAAGTACTGCATGGATTTACTTCAAATTTGGCATGAAGATAGTTAAGAAGTCGGGTCAACGTATAGGCTACATATTATCACGCTAGCAGTGTTATAATCGTAGGTGCGTTTGGTGCTGCATAGCGTTCACGCAGACGACGTCGCGGGCAGCAGCTAGTATTATATAAATATCTTTGTAATAAACTCAATAAATCATTGAATATTTTGGCTTCGGGTATCGTTATTGCCTATGTTTAGTAATTTTTGAATCCTCCTAACAAAAGGTCTATTAGTTGACATTTAAGCAATATAATCTGTGACAGCAATAATTGTAGAAATATAAAATCTGCTTTTAGAGTACGCAGTAGGTATATTAAATGATGATAACTGGTAACGCTGTGTATTTAATACAACTTTTTCATTGAATTTTATCGCGTTACACTTTAACATTCTACAATCACGAGTGACTAAGGTGAGGTGATAAGGGCGTTAAGTTAAAATTAACAGAAGTTATCAATAGCCTCCATCGGCCTCCATCCATCTATACCCTGGCAAATAATTTAATGCAGTAAATTGAATCTATCTTAGTTCGTAGTCTAAGTTCTAAGTACTGAATGAGAATGATTGAAAATGAACGAGTCTTTTTCATTCGTTTTGCATAAAAATATAGAAATTATATATTTAAAATATTGCATTATTCAATGTGGTTTTATTGAATTTTTTATCTTCACCATTTTTTTTCTCCCCTAAAGTGGGCACACTAGCACGGTCATTTTACTGCATTGAATTATTCACCTACGCTACGTAGAATCATTGAAATATGAAACATACATTAATCGCGATAAAAACGGTTTCAAAACTCTATTATTTCATAAAATGAATCATAAAAACTTTAGTTAAAGGAATTTTGGGCTAAAAATTAACAGCCTTGTTTATTTCGTAAACAAAGACTCTTCAAAAGAGCTTCTAAAAGGCTTCAATTACATTTTATACAAAAATGCAGCTTTGAAAGTTCCACCCGTTTTTATAAACACGCAGTCTGATTCATATTTTCAAATGGGTTGTGCTTTTGTCTTAGACTTTGAGCTTCATGAAGAATTTTATGCTTTTAAAGCTTTGATTAATGATTACTGCAGTGAAAAGCAAAATATAACATTGAAATGTACTAACAAAATTTTAATACCTATGTATATTTTAACTATTCATTCGATTTTGGAGAAAAAACAGTGCAGTTTAGAAAATAAATGATGAAGAATCATCTTAACTATCGTCATAGTTGTGACTGAAAATTTGTGCTTTAATAATAAACTTACCCACTTCTTTAATCATACGCCAAAAGTTACTATTTTTTTATTAAAAGGCATTTTTATTCGGGCTTAAATGCACTCGTAATACCTTTATATGTACTTTTGAATTTTAATTTATCAAGTTACAAAGTTGTCAATCGCCTTCTTGTAGTATAAACTAATGGAGTTGTTGAAATACACATACATACATACATGACGTCACGCCTGTATCCCTTATGGGGTAGGCAGAACACCAGAGGTTACAAGACCATCTGATGTCACGTTTGAGGTATTATAAAGATGGAAAGAGACTATTGTAGTGACAGGGCCTATCGCCCACAAAAACGCCTTTTAAACCTCTGTCCCTGAACTGACTTTTACAAAGTGCCCGGGAAGAGAAGCAGCTGGCACATTATACGTGTTTCTTTCGCTCCCAGTCCAGCATGGAAGTAAAATGTAAAACCACAAAATACAGTTAAAAAATCAATGAAGCATAAAAGTTTCAGTTTAAGAACTTTTCGTCTGTAAAGCGGGAGCTTTATTTATTTCGTTATCAAATACTCTTCAAAAGAGCTACTGAAAACCTTCTTTTAGATTTAAAACAAAAATGCAGCTTTGAAAACTCTATTTTTATAGACACGCAGTCTTATTCACATTTTCAAATGGGTTGTGCTTTTGTCTTTGACTTTAAGCTTTATGAAGACTTTTAAGCTTTTAAAGCTTTGATTACTGCAGTGAAAAGCAAAAAATAACGTTCGAATGTGCTTTAATAATTTAAAATTTTAGTTATTAACTTGAATTTTCATCTGAATTTAGGAAAATACTGTTCAATTTAGAAAAGAAATGAAAATAAATTATATTTATACATGTGTTAGGAGAAACTATTCGTTGCTCCGACTGAATGTTCTATGAAATGACTTGATTGAACTATAAACTTATGCTTGTAGTAAACTCAAGTTTCAAACGGTTAAACATCTAATACAGTGAATATTGAAGGCAGTAATGTTATTTATTTTTCATAAGAACCTATACATCAACTAACTTCAATATTTAGTGGATATTCGATTTCAAAAATGTTACTGAAAGTTCTAGTATGTCAAAGTTTTTTCTAGTTTTGTGTGGATTTAGGTAATATAACGTAATTAAGATTTATATCTACCATAGCCTTAGCATAATTTAAGAGTGATATTAAATTAATGTTTCTTACATTTTACATCGTGGGGCCGTGGTTAATGTGCATATCAAACGATATCGCAGGTTAAACGCGCTCGGTGCGGCCAGTATTAGGATGGGTGACCGCCGACCACTCATTTCTCACGACGACTTCCTTCGAAGGGCACGTTATACTTGTATACAGTAGTCGTTAGGGTTTGTCAGAAGCCATTTCGGCACCCTGAAATATCTGACATCCACCAACCAGCACTGGGCCAGCTTGGTGGATTACGGCCTAAATCTCCTCGTCATTCAGAGGAGAGACTCATAGCCCTGCAGTGGGCTCATTACACGGAGTTGTGATGATGGTGATGACATTTTACGATAGCTAAAAAAACAACATTTTGCAGAACTATAAAATATTTCTAGTACCAAAAAGTCTACAGATAGCAAATCTTATAGTAACCAGACAACAAAGTACTGACCCATTACTGCGCTTTAATACGATTTGATGTTCATATATCATATTTAATTCACTGAAATGAGAAACTTGCAAAACTTACTTACGTAGGTATTGGTAAAGTAAAAGCAATCTGTCTACCAACTTTTATATACCAGGCTTCAGTTCAGTTCGTTCCGTTCATTCATTCAATTTAATTTCATATTCAATGGTTTCCGCTAGCAGATTACACAATGAGGAGATGGAACGGTAGATTTGATGTGTGTTCTGAGAAACTTCTTACATATAAAGGTAAGCATGAAAACTTTTATTTGAGTTGAATACAGAAAGGGTATTATTATCTTTCCTTTCTACTAAAAAAATGGACTAATATTTATACAGTGACCTCTAGCCCTTAAGTAATAGTACTTTAATATATAGCACATGCCATAAACCATTATTTTGTTTGGAATTGCAAGATCAAATATTAATCTATTAATAATGAAAATTTCTTTATCTACGCCACAAGAGAAAAGTTACAATCTTATACGTTATTAATAAAACTAGAGTTAATTAAACATTACCGCTACTAGTGTGTTATTGTGTACTGAATAACTGTAGTTCCTTTATTTTTTACATAGACAAAAATAAGCTCATTAACTCGTTTATACTTACTAATACACCCAGGACAATGTAAACAAGCATGTTCAGTACTGCCATAACTACAGAAGTCGTTGTGGCGCCGTGGTTACTGTGCATATACGATATCGCAGGTAAAGCGCGCTCGGCGTGGCAGGTTTTAGGATGGGTGACCGCCGAGCATTTACTTTTCACGATGACTTCCGTGCTTCGGAGGTCACGTTAAGCAATCGGTCCCAGGCGCTGTATACTTGTGTACGTTAGCCGTTAGGGTTTGTCAGAAGCCATTTTGGCACCTTGAAAATTCTGACATCCATCAACCAGCACTGGGCAAGCTTGGTGGATTATGGCCTATACTTCCTTGAAACCCAAGGGAGAGACTCATACTACTATGAACTACTTGTGTCTGAAGTAGAGTTTGTTACCCCATTTCATTCTAAGGTTCCCTAATGAAAAACTTAGAAGCTTCAAAAGGGATCTTATTTTTGTTTAAAATTAGCAAATTTAATGTCGAATCAAACGCAATGTTTGCTTATATTTATTTATTGATCTACCTACATCAAAAAAAGATGGAGATCACTAGCAAAAGATTTTAACTAGGAATTTTGCTTACGTAACATTTTTTTAATAAAAAAATAAACATTTCGAAATAAAGAAAATAATTTTATTTTAGTTTTTATTAACCAAAATTGAATTTAAAGGTCTTAATGCAATTTCGGATAGTAAATTATTGAAAGAAAAAGAGGGTTTAATTAAATATTATCAACATTTATGATGAAATTCTTACGTGTCTTGTTATTTAGTACAATATTACTCCTCCCCTGGGTTGAACACATGCGGCAATCCTTCTTGGCATGCTGAGAATTAAATTATCCAGCATTTCTTGCGGTAACCTGTTCCATTCTTGAATTACGGCTACTCCGATCTCTGGCTGACGGTTCCAAACGGCTCGCTTGACAGCATCCCACGCGTGTTCGATCGGATTTAAGTCAGGCGAACCGGCAGCCCAGTCTAACCTGGTAATGTCGTATTCATGTAGAGCAGTGCTGATTCGTTGAGCTCGATGTGCGGGTGCATTATCGTCAACAATTACGAATCGAGGTTTATTCTAAATGACCTGACAATTCCATCAATAGGACTGGTTTGGTATCAAGCTGCAGTCATCGAGCCACAATGCGGGATCAACAGCGCTCTAGCACCAATCATTATACCGCCCAAAAGGGACACCGATTTCCCGCCTTGTTGAAAGATTCCAGTGGCAGTTCTTTGTCTTTCAGCGTACCACGTCTTCTTCAGACACGAAGACGTCTGTTGTCTGGATGAGTACTATTCTGAACTCGTCAACAAAGTGACAATTCCGCCTAATATTTTCCTCGTCATTTTCTTCATTTTGTCAGAGAGCCCACTGCAATCTGCGGCGCTATCTTTGCTGAGAGTTCAGGGGTGCTCGCTAGGATCTCCTCGCTCGTAATCCAACCTGGTGTAAGCAATTCCTGGTGGTCTGAGTACTAATTTGTGGTCCAGTAGCAGCCCAAAACTCAGCTTTTATTTGAGTGCCATTGATTGTTGGGTCTCGGGCAGTCAGCAGTCTGATGCAACGCTTCTGAGCAGCAGTAAGAACAGTTGGCCGACCACTGCGAGGTCGAGCAGCAAAGTTATCCACGCCGCGATACTTCCATATCGTGTGCACGACACAGGATTGGGATAAAGCCACTCTGCGTGATATTGCTCGCGTAGAATGTCTTTCTTCACTCAATGTAACAATTCTTGCTCGCAAAACTTCTGATAATCCCCTCGGTATCTTTTTGAATGAACTCCTTCTTCGAAAAGTCAGAAAAAAACGCTTGAATCAATTTGGTCAGATTTCTGAATGAGTGTAAATAAGGATTTAATCTCTTTTTATACAGAAATACAATTGCTATTTTGAATTCTTTTCTTTGGATTTTTTTTGATTTGATTTTTAAATGAAGAATCTTAGAAAATAAAGAAAAAATGTTTTATGCTAACGTGACAAAAACGAGGTCCTATTATCAAAATGATCTCACACTTTTTTTGATGTGTGTATATCTCACTTGTTTTTCAAGTATTCTTTCCTTTTAACGTCTTAAGTAAGACAACTTCATTGGGCCAACGTGTCTACGCACGTATTGATACAAAACTGCTACGGACGTAGCTCTGCACTGTACGGACGTACGGCATGCGCCACGCGCTCGTATGTCGTGGCTAGCTCCTTCTGTACATGTCGAATAATTACATAAAAAAAAAAATCTAATCCCTAATTAAGAAAATTTCAGCACAATATTTTTAAACGAACTTTTTTTTGCTACTTATAAAAATATGACGTATGTATCGTGTATGTTGGCTACATGTTCGATCCTATTCTTGCTTTTTAACTCTCAAATTATTATTGAATAATCAAAATCAGGTTTTTCAAATGCTCGTTTAACCCTTACAACTTAAAAAACTTTTTCTACAATCCATCATTCATAAATTTCTATTAAGTACAAGAAACCTACATTCTGTTTTTGAATTTCGAATGTTCTAGGAAATCCAATTACTACTGTATTATTATCCTGTCCCTATCATTATTGTACGAAAATATTCGTTTTGTGTACATTTCAGTTTTGTATCTTATAAATGATTCTCTTTGTTATGAGCTCCGTGGGCGTAGGTCTGTCCAATTAATGGTGTTCTTGAACGAGAACGAACGAAAGATCCATTCAAGTCCATCGCTATAATGAAATGCTCACTCAAGTTATTTCGAAACAGTAATTTTGATAGCTTTCAGTTTAAAACATTGTTATCGCTAAGAAAGCTTATTTTCTTTTGTTACCTAATAGAATTGGTATAAATTATAATATAATCAAATAATGGTTTTATCAGTAAGAGGGTTAATAATAAATAATTTGGATGAAAGCTTTAATTTCGTTCTCTTTGTATGTTTTCCTATTTCAAACTGAAGCGGGAAAATAAATGTATTAAATTCCGCAAAATTATAAAAATAAATAATTTAAATTGACATATACTTAACGACCACTTTGGCGCTGGAATAGACGCCAGTGGTTTCGGGTTCGATTCCCGCACGGAACGAGAAAAAAAAAATTTTACGTGTCTGGGTGTTTATCTATTTAGGCATTTATATTCCAAGTTCCTCCCTAGTTTGCTAAATGGTATCCCATAATACAAGCTGTGCTTAATTTGGGGCCATGTAGTTGGTGTGATTGTCTGGTTTTTTTTGTATATACAATAATACATTTTTACCGAACAAATGAAAATAAGGCAGCCTAATCGCTAGGAGCTTCTAAGTAAGTATATCATTATATATACTAAGGGTGGGTTGTATCAAACGGTTGGTTATCGTATCATACGTACGTAACTTTTTGACGATTACATCAGATGTTTAACGTACGTCAAATACAAAGCGTTGTTTCATCACAAAAAAAACTGTTCGTCAATGTGTTTTCTCTTCCTTTCCACAATTGAATCATCATCACTATCATTTAAAATATATGAAAATAAAACAGAATCCATAATGTTAAAAGCTTTCAACCAAAGATGTCCTGCCTGTCAACTCAGCTTTCACTAGAAAGTTACGTTAACCAGTGGGTGGATGGACGGTCAACGTAATCGTTAATTTTTGACGTCCGTTATAGGTGAAACAACCCGTTTTCTAGCTTGACAGTGGTTAACGCCATTTTTAACTTTGACAGACACGTAAAGTAGTTGTGATACAACCCGCCCTTAGTAAGTTCGTACAAGGATGAAAGATTGCCGATCATTAATTTCTCACGATGACTTTGTTGATTCGAAGAGCTATTCAAGCATTGGGTCCCGGGTGCTGTATACTTGTATACAGTAGTTATTATGGTATGTCAGAAGCCCTTTTGGCGTCTTCTGGTTACCAAAATTCCGACAATTAACCAGTTAACTTAACTATGATGATATGTTGAGGAGGTTTAGATCAGTTCCCTTCGTCACCCTGGGAAGAGACTCAGGGTCTTGCAGTGTATTCTTAAGAAAAGGGTTGTAATAATGTTGATAATGATTTAGACTGTTACATCGACAGAGACGAGTTCTGAATATAAGCATCTCCATACATACATACATAACTTCACGCCTGTATCCCTAATAGGGTAGGCAGAACACCAGAGGCTATAAAACTATCTGATGTCACATTTGACACATTTGGAGGTGGAAAGAGACTATAAAATAAATAATAATAAAATCTCCAGACAATCACACCAACTACATGGCCCCAAAGTAAGCATAGCTTGTGTTATGGGATACCATGTAGCGAACTAGGGGGGAACCTAGAATATAAATACATAAATAGATAAATACCCAGACACGGAAACTTTTTTTTTCTTTTGCCGTGCGAGAATCGAACCCGCAACCACTGGCGTTTGAGGCAGACAGGTTTACCCAATCACCAAAGTGGTGGTCCATCACTATCATTGACGGGGGGTCAGCCTATCGCCCGCAAAAACGCCAATAAAACCTCCGTCCCTTAACTGACTTATACAGCCCGGGAAGAGAAGCAGCTGGCACATTCTATGTTCTTCTTACGCCTCCAGTCCAGTATGGAAGAAAATAAGCATCTCCATTGCTCCTAAAGTTATTAAAGTTCAATTTTAAACGATGTTGCAGATATGTTCCGTTTGGATAAATGTGCGTTGGTCACTTTGTTATATTCTAGCAGCTTTGCTTGGTTTGACTTGGGTTGCTTTCAGTAATGTGAGATTTTTTGATAAAATCTTACTAATGTTATAAATGTAAAAGTTTTTATAAATGGAAGAAATATTTTCTCCTCAATCACGGCAGAACGGCTCTACAGATTTAGATGTAATTTAGCATAGTGGTAGTGTACAGTCTGGAATGATACATAAGTTTCTTTTTATCCCGATACTCCCGCGTGATTCAAAATAACAGCTAGTATAGGTAATAAACTTTCTCAAGAGTTGAGCTATCGAATCCAAAAAGTTTTTTTTCCATTTGACTTTTAGTTTAAGCGATTAAAAGAAAAACTTAACTCTTCAGTTCAGTAAGAATAAAAACCAAAATCTTCTACTTAATAAATAATCTTGGCATTAGTTATTAATATTATCGAATCAACTTGTTTACAAATGAAATCTACCTACCTAAACTTTACTTAATGGTAGAACAATTGAAATCTTGTTATTTATTTTACATTTCATTTCATTTTCAATTCATTTCATTTAATTTTTCATTTCATTTTCATTTCATTTCATTACCAGTCTTTCATTCAATTGCAAGTTTTAATCACACAAGACTGAAAATTGATTTCCGATACTATTTCATATGATTCTAACTTTCCTTATTCCTCTTGTAACATAAAATAAAGACTTTTATTCCCAAAACTTTCTAGACTCGCATTTTACTCGACCACACACCACAGCAAAGGTCTGATAGGACCCTAAACGAGAAATTCTATCTATAAAATAAATTAAGATCCAAAGGAAAGGGTGTAAGAAGGGAATGGCGTACGCCTGAAAGTAGACGGACGTTTTAGGATGGAATTTCGGGTATGGGTAGACGAGAAAGGGTCAAGGTGTCGCAATATAGAAAATATCTAAAGTTTCAACGCTTTTAATAAATATTTTTCTCGCTTTTTAAATTAAAAACACTGGGATGTTAGAGTCAGTTGTCGAAAGTGCATTGCAATATGATACTATACTCGCAGTATTTAAGTGCATAGTAAATAGATATTTATTTCGAGGTGGGGGAAATTTCAATCTTTGTCTTAAATATCTGGTGAGAAAGAAGATAAAGCAGAGTTGAAAGGTTTATGTAAAAATAAAACTTCGTATTTAGAATAATTTTTAGCATTTTCAAGCTTTAAGTAATTTATAAAATAACTAAGTAACTGTAATGCTGGCTGGAATATATCATCATTTGGTGATAAGGCAGATTATCTTTGAAATTTAATTAGAAGTAATTATTATACAGGGTGTCAAAATTTATTTTTAAAATTTTGTATGAAAGAAAATGTCGAAATTTATTGCTTTCATACAAAAAATTAAAAATAAATTTCGATTTTTTATATTTTTATATTTTTTCTGTAATTCTTATGGGTACTAGAATACATTCGTGGTACAAGGTATTATATAGGGTTCGTGGGACACCCTGTATAATATGACATACATTGTGTGTGTTAAATATTAAGTTTAGGTAGAACATATCCTCATTGTAGAGTGTAAACAAAACTTTTTAGATTGTAGTTCTTTGTTATAGAAAACGTTTAAACATACATAAATTAATACCCTTTTATGCGTAATATAGCATATCGTTAGTACCTTCCATGCTGGACTAGGAGCGAAAGAAAAACATAGAATGTGCCAGCTGCTTCTCTTCACGGGCATACTGTAAAAGTCAGTTAAGGGACGGAGGTTTAATTGACGTTTTTGTGGGCGATAAGCTGACCCCCTATCACAGCAAGTCTCTCTCCATCATTACAATACCTCCAAATTTGTCAAACGTGATATCAGATGGTTTTATAGCGTCTGGTGTTCTGCCTACCTCATTAGGGATACAGGCGTGTCGTTATGTATGTATGTATGTACGTTAGTATATTATCACGCGGAATTGTCAATGCCTTAATCAACCTTTTAGTCAAGACCCAAAACTTCGATTCACAATTTTTCAAATAGCCGCACACCACGTACTAAGCTCTTTCTTCCATTCAACAATAATACAAAACGAAATAGTTCTTCTCAGATGTGAAGGAAATAAAACTGCCAACATAAGGACATTGGCAATAAAGGAAAGAAATGACGTGATATAACAGTTGGTACGACGGAGATACATTTGTCGTAACACTTGAGTTTTTATTAGCAGCTAAAATGTGTAATATTCTCTCTGTGTGAGTTTTAATGCCTTTATTTATGTGTATTTAAGATGATTCTTGTAGGAGAGCAAAAGTAATAGCTTTTATCTATTCTTTCTTCTTGAAAATATGTTTAGGATTGTTTTTGGTACAAAAATTTTCAATTTTATTGTCAAAAGTTTGATTTAAAATGCATCAAGATGATATGCGTAATAATTTTAGAAATGTGCTTTGCTTTACTTAATGCTGTAAAAACATGCGAAAGGGCTCCATTTCTCGTTTTATTTCCATTTACTAGAAACAATACATAACCAAAGCTACCAAATCTCTAAGACTATCTCTAAATCTCTTGTTCTACTGTAATATCTTATTTAACAACTATCAACAACTAGTTAAAGCCGAAGTATGTGATGACTGACTTCATCAAGTGTTTTGTGAAATTCCTAAGATGAATAAAACTTTTCTTTTTTGAATACTTATTTGTATTAGGACACATAAAGTTTAATAGAACGTAGGTAATTTTCTAATAAATAAATTTTTAGATTTGAAATAGCTAAAAAAGTATATGATAGCAGAAATTATTAAAATTCATGCCTAAAGGCGAAATTTAACAAGGCAAAAATGCTTAAAACAAAGAAATAAAATAAAATAACATGAAAAAAAATAAATAACAACATTTATCGACTGAAATGTAAAGCTCAGGGGCATAAAATAATAACGATCATGCACGTTTCAAAATGGCGTCTAATATGATGAAAATACCTCATTTATGAAAAAATCTAATATAAATAGAAAAAAAGCATTCAAAACAGAAAAAAAGAACTGTCATTTTAATAGCTACATAACATTCTACACTTAAATAAATAAGAAAATCTGGTACGAAAAATCTAAAACATGCATTTTCTACTTCACTGAAATTCATTCATTCATTCACAGTAGCCGCCATTTTGTTTACCGTGCTTACTGGGTGGAGTGCCGTTGCGGGGCGCGGGCGGCGGGGGACGCGGCGGCTCCTCGCGAGCGCCCGCGCCTCCGGCCGGGGGGCTTGCCACTGCAACATTGTCAAAGTTTTCATTAATTTACTGTACTTTCTGAGGTATTTGCTTAACATAGTTTAAATATTCGCTAAGATTTTCGAATCCGCGAAAATACGGACCTAGAAATATTGTATGAAATGACGATGACACAGGAAAGATCTAGTGCGTAAACATCCATTGAAATAGTTTTACGGCTGCATCTCGAACCGTGATTTGGATCGGCTGTAGTGTGAGTGAGCCACAAAGTGAATCACTATGTAAATGTACCAATTAAGAGTTGAAAACGTATCGTATTTAATATTATAATCGTTTTCTATTAAATGTAGTCTTAATCGCTTTTAGTGCTCTTCAATCTGTAATCCTTAAACTGTAAGTGGAAGCCCTAGTCTTGTAGATGAGTCTACATCTACGCAAAGAAAATTTGGACAAGCAAAATCGCATGTAGCGGGTAGTAGATAAACAAAATAACATTTTAACGAGATTGAGTCTCAACTTCTGTAGGGACTAGGTATAAAAGAAAATAATGTTTTTCAATAATATTTTTCAACCTCTTCAGACGATCTATTGTCGGTACAATATCAATTGTGTTCGAATGTCATGGATCCTGCGAGCATCTCTGCGGTGAGTGAACTTGTAATATTAAATTGATTTTGGACAGTTAGCACTCTTATTGTCTAGGTTGTAGGAACTAAAATGTAATGGCTCGGATTTTGCGTTTCATTATCAAATATTTTTCGACATGACACCTGTCACTTCTGTCATTCGTGGCTACGGTGTCCGCAATGGAACCAAAGCGTTGAGTTTAAATGTACAATATTTTGAAAAGCAATAGAAGCTGATTAAAGACGTTCTTTATTTAAAAAGTGTACTATATTGTGTGAACATTGCTAGTTTATTTATTATATAAGATATTTTGACGCTTTGGGCCTTTGTCACACCATAGTCACGAACGTTTGTCGGAAAATAATGAATATTCAGAGGTTAGATTTCAGATTTTTTTGTAGGTGATAGGGTGACTCCCTGTCACTGCAATAGTCTCTCTCCACCATAGTGCTTGCAAATTTGTCAAACGTAAGATGGTTTTAAAACCTCTGGTGTTCTGCCTACCCCGTAAGGCGTGAAGTATGTATGTATGTATAATGAATCGTACTTATATTTCCATTAATCACAAAGAACAATATACTGTTCAGATACAAAAACGTTAAATTGAAGTTTACAAAATGAACTCTACAAAATCTGGTTTTGTAAAATATAAATCAAAAAGTTCTCCTAGCTTCGCATATATTCCTATCTCATGAAAGAATTAGGATAAAAGTATGCGTTATGTTGTTGTTGTACCAAGCGTTGTTCTAAGTATAAGAGGTACAAACATCCATCAATTGATCTTCACAAACTTTTACCTTTTTATTTATTTAAAGCCACTTGCTTCAAAAGTGAGCAATATTTGCTTCCTGTGAGAGATTATTATATAAGAAGTCGTCGTGGCGCCGTGGTTACTGTGTGTATCATACGATATCACAATCAAGCAACGTTCAGCGCGGTCGGTACTTGGATGGGTGACCGCCGACCATTAATTTCTCACGGCGACTTCCGTGCTTTGGAGGGTACGTTAAGCAGTCGGTCCCGGGTGCTGTATACTTGTATACATTAGTCGTTAGGGTTTGTCAGAAGCCGTATCGGCACCCTGAAAATTCTGACATCCACCACCCAGCACTGGGCCAGCTTGGTGAATTATGGCCTAAACCTCCTCATCACCCAGGGGAGAGACTCATACTTTGCAGTGGGCTCATTACAAACAGTTGTGATGAGAGATTAAATATTACCTGTGAAAATCGCTAAAATGTGCTCTATTGTTTGTTCAGAAAAGCAATGTTTTTCCGGAATTATAAAAGCGAGACGCCTTTTATAATGCTTTAATTATGTTTGCGCATGTTCCTTTTGTAACGACAGGAAGTGTTTGGCAAACACAAAAGTAATCCTACCCATGTCGGCATTCGAGTTTCTTTATGTTAGTCTGAAAATCCAATTATCTTAATTCTTTTTCAGCGTATGGAATATTAGATTTTCCGACTTTTATTATATTTAAAATAAAATATATTTGAGTTCGGCCTATACATCTGTGGGACAAAATATACCTTTCTGAGAAGGTTTTTTTTTGTGCTGATCCTACCGAATGTAAACCCGCACATCTAAACTCACAAATATTACTTCTTTTTAGCATTTATATAGATAAAATCAGACCAATAGCATGCACATTTTATACTATAAAGGATGACTGGTGACAAATTTTAGATACTGTAGGAGAGCACCCTGTACTCGATTCTGGTCCTAACTAGGTATGTAATAAAAGTAGGTTCTTAATTTTTCACTAAATATCCCTATAAATAAATAAAGTTTTGTTACTATTTACTTTACTTACGCCTGAGTCAATCGCGGCACGTGACCTGGCCTCGTATCGCTGCCAACGCTAGTGTAACCATGCGTTGCGTACTTAATCCTTAACTTTCGGTTACGTTTACTCAGCCAATAATTAATATTTAGTTTTCTCCCAAACTATCACATCCTCGAATTTCTAAAATGACCCACCAGCCACCCTGTATAAGTTATGAAACTAAACCAAAGCAATAGTATAAAATCTAACTATGAAATGTTCCATGTCTTTAATTGTATTATTGTGGCATAATATTTTGCTTAGTGGTGTAAAAATTAAAATAGATGCAATATGTATTTAATATAAACTACTATAATTATTTTAGTATTTAAATATATTAAAAAGCTTTGGGTTTTACTGTTAAAGTGGTGTCTAATAAAATAAACAGCAAATATATAAGAATTATCAATCGCATTTTGGCAATTCCAAAACACGACTTAAATAACATTATCGCAACTTTTCCCTGCAAATCTTTTGTAAAAGAGAGATTCCCATTTCTCCCAATTTTCATTCAAGTCCCATTCGGGCGCTAAGTTGAAAATATCGTTGCTTTCGCAGTTTCCGCCTACGTGCTCCTAAATATAGTTTATTCGTTCCGATCGTAGCGGAAAGTTTGACCGATCGTTTAGTTGCTATCGTTGATACCACAGACATACATCTACATAGATAACGTAAGTGTCACGATTTGTATGGAAACCAAGCGCGCCGACTTTTTAACTACTGTGACGTCACAGTGATATTTAGTGATGGGAAATACAAACCGATTCAAGGACACCGATGCCGCCGGTGAAATCGATTATTAAGAACTATATCGATTTTCTAACAGACATACATACCCGCGGACTTGTATCTATGTAGATCCGAGGTTCCCAAACTTCTTGCGTCGTCGACTCCTTGCTAAGTTTTATGGCTTCGGGTAGACCTACTTATCTGATATTGACTTTTTGATTTTTTTATATCCTACAACTTATAAAATTTTATAAACATATTTTACTTTTTAGGTAGGTACTTTTATAAATAATGAAAATATCTTTATAAGATAATGTGATGTAAGTAAATACCACTATCAGTTTAAGATGAGATCCACTGTCATGGACTTCCATTTTCATTTCATGGACCCCCTAAATTTTTTTCGCAGTCGTGGACCCCTTGCACGTTGTCATAGACCCTTAGGGGTTGATATAAACCACTTTGGGAATCACTGATGTAGATGTACGTGTGTTGATACATATTTCCTCTAAATTGATACCTACATTATTAAGAGGAAATCAATAACTGTCGAAACAACAATTTCCCATAGAAGTTGAAATATTCATTGACTTTTCCCTGTATACGAAAAATAACAAAAAAAGTAGAGAGTATTTATTTTTACTATCATAGCCGAGCCTTTCATATGATTTCAGGGTTAAAATTAATCACCGCATTTTCAGTTATTTTTTTTCTACTATTACTTAATTTAAAAGCAAAAGCTTATACTATAAAAATATCAAAATGTTTTTCAAGCATAATAAATCGTAATAATTACTTTCAATTCTATTCATTTGAAATCCAGTTAAATTACATTCTGAAAAGCCATTTATTCGATAACCGCAAATAATACATTTGGTTTCACATTCAAACATAATAAACCAAAACCTGAAATAGAGGCTAGCCGTAAATATAGATCCTATCTAGATCCCATTATGAATTGCTAGTTCAATATTTAATCACTGCTTAAAATCATATTATGTATAAAGCATAGTTATGTAGCATATGTATAATTCCCGAAATTCCCACGGGTTTTAGTTTTTTGAAAAAATCCCATCCCTTGAGTGCACGGATGTGATACTTGATATAAAGGTTCCTCAATAAGTGTCTGTTTGTATTATGGAAGGAATTCCCGAAATTCCCACGGGAAGGGGTTGGACTTTTTAGTTTGTATGAAAAATCTTATTCCTTGAGTGTACGGATGTGATACTTGGCATGAAGGTTCTTCAAAGAGTGATTGGTTGTGTTACGAAAAAAAATCCCAAAATTCCCACGGGCACGGGAAATATATGATTTTTAGTTTGTATGAAAAAAACTTATTCCTTGAGTGCATGGGTGTGATACTTGGTATAAAGGTTCTTTCAGTGGTTTTCTGGTTGTATAGTTTCTGAAATTTCCACGAGAAGAGTAGTTAAGCGCATACGAAGTTGCGGGATAAAGCTAGAACTATAAATAAAACAAAAGTATGATGTTTAACTGTAAATTTTAAAATAGGAATATTGTTTATGGTATGACGATCACTGTAGTATTTGGCGCATATATGCCAGTGCTATGAGGTCATGGGTTTAGGCCAGTTTGGGAACAAAAGCCTCTTTTCAACCGACTTCCGAAAAAAGAGGAGGTTCTCAATTCGTCTGTACGTTTTTTTTTGTGTCTTTGTTGCACGATATTTCGGACAATTATGAATCGATTTTAAAAATTGATGCTTCATATGAAAGAGGATATCTCATAGTTGGTTCCATTTAAATTTCATCGAAATCGGTTGAGTACTTCATTAAAAATTTCAAACTTTTGAAAAAATATGTATGATTTCGGAGAATGTTTACGTTGATGACATTCTCAACTCAGCCAAAGTTTTGACGTAAAGTCGGTTTTTTTAATACTCTGCATTCGTTGATTATTACGAATTCAAACGGACATTTTCACTGTGTCCATAAAACGAGCAAGTCTGCTTTGCATAGCTGGTTAGCTTTTTGGGAAAATTACAAACAAATATTTCTCCCTTATAAATAATTATTACTACAAGGTGAGAAACTGTAAGTACCATATATCTCAAACACAGACAAATCTTAATGAAGGGAATGTGGCCTTAAATAACTTCACATGACAATAACTGATTTTGAGATCAAAGATAGGTAAAAAAATAGGTAGGTACCACCAGAGTGGTGATATTTGATATATACAAGGTATTCTTTTTGATACCCCATAACTTTAAAATTTTGCTCCTTACTAAAAAAATATATTTTTAGCCAAAGAATTGTGGTGCAAAAGTGCATACTTTCCAAGATATCATCAATGTTATATAATGAGTTTCATTCAATAGACGCGTATCACTGAAGCCATGCAATAAACAACAAAAACATTTTAAACGTTGAGGAACGTTGCATGCAATGTAGAACGAGAAACGTTGCGAACTGTACCTGTGCAGATGATAAAAAGGGATAGAAAATGCCACGTTGTCATACTTCGCTTTAAGGTGTTTTCCATAAGAAGTTTTGACTTAATTGAATTATTTTGTATGAAAAATAAAAACAAAAAAAAAATATTCACATGTTATTTGATTCTATTACATGGTATGAAAAATAAAAACAAAAAAAAAATATTCACATGTTATTTGATTATATTACATGGTCCCATTAATACCCTAGAGTTATGGGAAATCAAGTTCAAAGCTTAGATCAAATTATCTAAGTGTCAACCTCACAAACAGCTTTAGCTGAAATCTATTCGATAACAGATGGCGTAAAAATAAAGTGACGGGTGAGGGAAAGGTCATAAGGTCACTGACTGGGGCACAAGTCTTGTTCTAGCTTATTTGGGTGACTAGAGTTGTCAAAATGTTTTGTTGTAAAATAATTGAATAAATTTGTATGAAAGTCTATACCAGCACTGTTAATGCTATTTTTTTACTGTATATTCTACGTATGGTATACAAGCTAATTTTGTTACACGTTGTAGATTACTCTATAAAAGGTGGTCTAGGCTTTACCTAGGAGGTTCGATCGGATCTGATCTGAACCCACATGAATTTTATCAAAATTTATAAAAAGGAATTATAGGATATTATATGATGAATTGCCTAGATTGAAAATGGCTTTACCTACGCAAAAGCTACTGCACGTATAAAAATATAAAACAAAAAGGCATTGGCAATATTTTGCATACAATTTTTCGCCATTAATTCTGTGTATGCAACAAAAAATCTACGTAACTAAAAATCCATTTGAAGCGTGTTTTTATGCTACCATAGAAGTTAGATGTGGGTTACCCCACGACGAGTAATCATAGCTGTCAGTCTATCCATAACACAACAAAGCTGTTGGACGGGTATTTGCATAGATCCTTTATCCTCGTCCGGTGTTTTATAAAGCTTCATGCCTGGCCATAAATAAATTTCTTTCGAAAGAAAAAGAAACATGTAGGTATAATGTTTTTCAGAAGAGTTTTTGAAAGAGAACTATTTTTATTTATGACTTTAGCCACTTCGCGCGTTTTCACTCGCGTCCTTTTTGATCTGTGGAAATTTCTGAATTCTGAACTCGGAAATTAATAACCTTAAGAATTAGGCTATAAAATGAAAAATATTTTTTCAAATTAGACCGGTAGTAAGAGCGATAAGTTTGTTCCACCGAACAAACAAACCGACAAACTCTTCAGCTATATTATATTTATATCATCATCATCCCCCGGAAGACGTCAACTATTGGAAAAAGGTCTATATTAGTATGTATTGTAATTTTTTTTGTGTATGGTTATATTGTTATTGTTAGTTTTATTTTTCTCTGTACAAAAACACATGTATTCATCAACTTTATCATTTGCCAACATTGACCCCGGTTAATAACATAAATATTTGCCTCCAATGTATACCCACTGGTTCCACTGAAAACCAGCGCCGTAGCATACTTGTGATGCTATGGCAACAAAGCTGAGTGGCAACCATTTGGTAGCATATATCCCAGATTGTTAGGTACCCTTTTCTATTCAACCACATATATTATATAGCATACTTTATTATACGATTTATTTTTATTTTAATCTTTTTTTTAAATAATCGCTTGTATTAGGTACTTATAATTTGATGTAATGCACCAATAAATTATTTTTCTTTCTTTCTTTTTAATATTTTCTTCAAATTTCTCAATTCATAATCTAAAACGTTCTTGACCTCGGGAGTTTATAAAGACACCGAAAAGTTGAGTTATTATGATTGTAAAGTATAATTATACGCTATAAATCCGATCTAAAAGTGTTTTTTTTAAATTCAATTTTATTAAATTGAATGAGGAATTTTCTGACAGCTCATAAAGATTAGTTCCAAAAACCCTTATAGATGGCACTTTTAAAAAGCCGAAGGCGTCAAGTCTGTATACTATAATGTAGGTAAGTGGTATCTATCATCTATGGTTATTTATAAGCCCTATTTTTAATACAGACTTCAATTAATTTATTTTACTTTTAAAAACGCAGTGTGGAATAAATGGCTATATGACCTTTTGTCAAGCGCCATCTATCGAAGCCTTTTGTACCATTTTTATACCGTTTTGTTTTTTTAATAAACTGTCAGAAAATCTCTCATTAATTTGTTTTCTGATGTTAACGTTGCACTGGATAGATTTCATGAAATAAATTTCTAGTAGGACTATCTATCAATTTAAAATAACGAGTATAACACACTGTGGCTTCGCAAACCAGTACCGAGTTTCATGGAATTCAATAGCCAATCAGTTATTTCACATTGAAAGGTGATGAAGTGGAAACATGATGACATGCTGTATTGGATATCAATGTAACACTGAATGTTAAAGTAGCGGTATTCTATGAAAGATAATAAAAATGTAAGTTTTAAAAGTTAAACCTAAACTCTAGCTTGATGTTATTATGTCTCGTATTTGAGTTCTTCAAGAAGTCAAATAGGGAAAAGAGCATAGTTTCTTTTGAGTATTTACTAACCCACTGTGTTTTTATATTCTAGGTTTCCCCCTAGTTCGCTACATGGTATGCCATAACACAAGCTATGCTTACTTTGGGGCCATGTAGTTGGTGTGATTTATTTGGGGACTTTATTTTATTACTAGCTGTGCCCGCGGCTCCGCTCGCGATAATTTCGGGATAAAAAGTATCCTATGTTACTTCTAGTACCTCTCATGATTCGTCGAGTAGTTTTTGCGTGAAAGCTGAACAAATATCCACGCTTTCATATTTATAATATTAGTAAGGATAAGGATTGACATTTTATAATTTTGACAATTAATTGTTTAGATCACTTTCACATGAGGCTTAAGTATCTATGGAACGAAAATACTTCAGCGCAAAGCTTCCGAGTAAACTATATTGAAAGTTGACCCGTCCGGCACGTGAACATGAAGATTTCTAGAACTGCTAACCCGGGAAAGAGCGACGTATAACTGACCATGCGAGAAACAACTGACACCGAGATCTACTCCAGCAACACGAAAAGTCTGCCCTTGAGCCTTATTAATTGTCATTGCAAAGCACACCGATACTGGGACTTGCGTTCTTTTAAATTGGAATGGAAAATTATTTGGTATCATGGGAATTCTGGGAATAAAGACGGTTTCTCCTGCACCGCAACCTGTTGAAATTTGAGATATCCAAATAGAATTATACCAAGAAATATGTACAACTTACAACAGAAAAAGAAATGAAAATAAATCTGAAACGCCTGTGCAATGCTATCTACCTATACCTACTTCACTTAAAAATAAATACCTATTTTACCTAAAAAATACAAAAAAAAAACTGAACATAAATTAGCAAAGCTCGCCTCCCGCCTTTTTATACCCTACCGCCGCGAGCCGCGTTGAGCGCGGCAACCGTTACGCAAAAATAATCCTTATGTCATTCAGTATTCACGCGTGATGGGTTATTAGCGTATTTCATGTATAAGTTTGGTGTTTTTATACCGATTTCTATGATTTTTTTTTATTCAATAGGTAATAATGTTCATTTTTTTAATTAGGGATGAGTGAGAGTATTATAAACGTAAGAGTAAACAAATATAATCAGAAAGCTCCGAACTGCTAAGCTATCGGGATTTACACGTGTTATTGTGAGTCAACCATAAAATATAGACATATACTGTTGAGGGATATTTTTTATATAATTTCATGAAGAATATTTCTGTCATACATGATTTCTATGTAGCTTTAACCATTACGGCTGCACACGCGACGGAAGCTTAAAAAATGAAGTAATTTCTCCCGTTTTCCCAACATTTCCCTTCACTGCTCTGCTCCTTTTAATTGTAGCGTGATAATAAGTATACTATAACCTACCCAGGAGTATTAAGAATAATTTTACCATGTTTCGTTAAAATCCGTCGAGTAGTTTCTGTTTCTATAAGGAACATACAGACAGACAGACAAAAATTTTACTGATTGCATTTTTGGCATCAGTATCGAACACTAATCACCCCCTGATAGTTATTTTGAAAATATATTTCATGTACAGAATTGACCTCTCTACAGATTTATTATAAGTATAGATAGATAGATAAATATAGATAGATAGATAGATTTATTATCCCCCACCTTATAGAGCTTGCTTTATAAAAAAAAACACAACCCCTATTCCAAAACCCTGTATATGAAGGACAACTTAGAATATCTCCACCCAAAATCAATAATAATAATTCAAGATACCCAGCGTGTGCTACTGTGCTAATGCCACATTAATGCACTTTCTGTCAGTCCAAAACTCATTACCGCCGTTCAAATGTACGTTCAAAATGAATCCGGATTGGGGCACATCGGTTGACTGGTATCAAGCTCCATAATGGACAGGGTAGATAATTTGTGTTTTTAAATACAGAAGATGTCTGATACAAAGAAATAAAAAAACGCTTTTTGAATAAATAACCGAAAAAATGAGAGAAATAAAAAAAATCGGTTATTTAAGAATAATTGAGCATTGCAAAAACATAAATGCAAAAACTTAAAAACATTATTAAACGTTGCAATGCTTCACTTTAACTGGGATTCATAATTTCTGAAAAGAAATTGGTCTCGGGTGGTCTTAGCTGCAAAGCTATACCATTAGCAATATAACGTAAAAATAAAAAAATAAAATGTGGTAAGTAATTTTGGGGCGTACCTACCGCCAGGCACCGGTAGCTCAGTGAAAGAGCACTCGTCCGGCAAACGAGGGGTCCCAGGCTCGAGGTCTGGCCGGGTAATTTTTATTTATCACATTTTTTCGGTTATTTAAGAATAATTGAGCATTATAAATGCAAAAACTTTAAAAAAATTCGCGTTTTAAATCTTTTTAAAATAACTTTAAATGAACCCGATGTCTTTAGTATTTTCTTAACTGTATTAAAGATACCTCTTGCTTATGGCCTGCGCAGACGGCGGACTTCTCCGCGGCGGAGTAAAAAGTACGCTCCGCGAATAAAAACTTCGCTTGAATTTAACTTTTTGTACGCGGTACTTTTAATCCCTCGTTTGCGTTACTCGATACAGTTGTATGCGATCTATTGTAGCGGACAAAAAAGTCCGCGGACAAAAATCCCTCGTCTGCGCAAGCTTTTAATCGTCATGAAAAGAAAACAATCTTCATTAGCTTACTCAGACTTGAGCACTAGGTAAGAACAGTAGGGTTATTCGCGAAACTAAAATAAGAGCGCTGTGCTCGACGACGAGCTCGTCGAAGAAATGTCAAACAGTTGTCAAAAGCAGCGAGCGCGTTATGTGTTATATGAATACCAGTTATGACACTCGTCGCTGATGCATCTATGAACTCGACGCTGTTGTTTAGGAGGATAGCTGATCTTTATATAGTTAACAAGATAGCGAATCTAAGCTCAAGACATGATCAAAGTTAAAAGGGTGGTAGTGAACTAATTTTAATTACGAAACTTGTCTAAAACTTCAACTATAAGTATAAGTAAGGGGTATACTTAAACAAATAAGATCAAAAATTCAAATCAAAGTGTGTGATACATTCACATGTATACATATGGATACATAAATAGCAAGTATGAAATTATTTAAGTTTTCCAATTAACTCGAAATAGTAACGTTGTTTACGCTAGCGTTCAATCATTGATGCGGTACTCCACGAAGTTTGTATATTTTCTGCTAACTTGATATTGGAAGCAAACCATTCTTTATTAACACCCAAGTAAGTGATAGAGATTAAGATGTACAATTTTTTGGTAAACTCATCCCGCGGGATAAGTTTGGAGCGACCACAGTTGACCGTAAGTGTGAGTACTACTCATACAATTTTAAAAGAATTAAAAAACCCTGCTATGACAAAAACAGAACTGATAATTTATTTTTAGATTTTTTCGAATATTTTGTATGTCTTTTTAATTTCAATTCTGTTTTTCCACATGATCTACCTTTTATAGCTTAAACTATGTTTAAATATGCATTTGTCATGGAATATGTGCAGCTTTGCAACGGGGTATTGTAGTATCGTCCCTACCCTGATCCGACCCAGTATGGATAGGTTAGTATTTATGTGCCCACAATGTGCCCAAGAACTTCAAAATGGGTCGTGGTCGTTTTCATATTAGATTGTCAATTAAAGTTGACAGCAACATTATAAGGATTTGTATTTTTTAAGTTTCAAATTAGATCTGATATCTTGCTTCAGCTTTTCCTTGTTATTTATTTTTCTTCTTTCCTTGTAATTGCAAATGTTTGTGATTGTTATAATCGTCAAAAGCCAAAATTTTAAGGATAAAGAAACGAGAAATAATATAAAAATACTCATAATAATTGACTGCTGATTGAAAAATAACACCTCATACAATAGGCAAAAGAAAGCATAAGGTAATATGAACCGGTTGAGTTTATCGCAATGTAACTTAATAAAAAATCTAATTGCAAACATGCTTTTGACAAGAAAATCGATTATAATTTCGTTTACGAATCGATCAGCCTGTCAAAGTTCAACTGAAAATGAACTACTCGATATCAAAGGTATAGTGCAGGAAATTGTCACAAATTGGCTCAATTATCTTTCATTACTCATTTGCCTTTGATCTAAATTTTCTCGAAAATTTCCATATTACACCAATCCATAAGGCGGGATCCAAAGCTCATATCTCACAATATAGATCAGTAGTCGTACAGTCGATGTTCCCTAAATTATTTGAAGCGGTAGTACACAAAATTCTTTATCCTATTCTAGAGCAAAACATTATATCAGAACAACATGGTTTTATCAGAAAAAAAAATACTGAAACGAATCTCTTAATATATAATGATTTCCTATTTACTTCAATGGACCAACAAGCCCAAATTGACGCTGTATATACAGATTTCCAAAAAGCCTTCGATAAAGTTGATCACCTACTACTGCTACAAAAACTGGCTTATAATGGTATTAAAGGAAATCTTCTTAGATGGTTTGCGTCATACTTAGAAAAGAGAACGCAAAGGGTTGTTATATCTGGTCATGCATCTGAGGTAACCACCGTTCCATCAGGCGTGATCCAGGGCTCAGTATTGGGACCACTTCTCTATATTTTATTCATTAATGATATTGATTCTTGTTTTAAGCACTCCAATTTCCTATTGTTCGCGGATGATCTGAAAATTTTTAACACAGTAGCTCATATAAATGATTGCAAACTAATACAGGAAGACCTTGACAGATTCTACCAATATTGTCTTAAAAATAAATTACAACTGGCTTTAGCAAAATGTTCTTGTATTTCTTTTACCAGAAACAGAAATATTGTAGAGTTTGATTATAGTATAGGCAATCATAAGTTAAATAAAGTCAAAACTATTAAAGATCTAGGCGTTACGATGGACCAAAAGCTCATATTCGATGCACATATTGACAACATCTCTAAAAAAGCACATAAAATGTCAGGATTCGTTCTTCGGAGTGCAAGGACTTTTCGTAATGCATCATCCTACTTACTGCTATATAAATGCTTAATCCGCCCGTGCCTCGAGTATGGATCAGTCATCTGGAACCCATGCTATGACATATATATCAAAAAAATCGAAAACATACAAAAGAAATATCTAAAAGCAGTAAACTACAGACTTTACCATGGTAAATTATCGTATGAAGATCTACTAAAACAATTTAGCATAACTAAATTAACTGATCGACGAGCTGCTTCTGACGTAATGACTCTTTATAAAATATGTTCCAACCACTATAACTGTCCCGAACTAGTGCAAAAAATTAAATTTAATGTTCCCAAACGCAGAACTAGACATTCAGCACTTTTCGCTTTGTCAACCCGTAAAACAAACCAAGGACGAAGAGCTCCACTCTTCAGGATATGCGCAACATATAATACTAAACTTCCTAATGTTGATATTTTTCACACAAAAACAACTCATACACTTAAACAATACATTTCCAAATCACTGAGAGAGTTGTCTAATTAAAGGTTTTAAATTGTTAATCATTACATTTCTTATTCATTGGAGAGTAAAAACTCTATTAATTTTATATAATGTAAGTCCTAGTGAGATTTTTTTTGGATATATATGTTAAATAATACTTCATTTCCACTTTTTATGTATAACTGCAATGTATATATCTGTGTTTTCTCCAAAATCAATAAATAAATAAATAAATAAATGAGTACAGAAGAATTTCAGGACGAGTAAAATTTTCTTTTTTTCTTTTTAATTATGAAAGATATACAAGGTTTTTTTTATTGGACCCGCATCTGTTTAAAGTGTAGGTCAAACGAACCATTCTCACGATGGAGCTTCTTATTATTTTGACGACTGGCTGGTGTAGTGGTAACATACATTGCCTTCTATGCCAGAGATCGTGGGTTCGAATCTCGGCGGCGGCGGATATCGGTCTGATGAACACAGATATTAGCCGTCAAGTCATGGATGTTTATATGTTTATTTAAGTTTATTCTAATAAAAAATATGTATTTATTCAATATGTATGTTTCTATATTTCTTTAGTATATTAGTTATCTAGTACCTATCCATAATATAAGTTCTTTAAGAAAATTAATTTGGGCTAGATAATGTTGTGTGAGTGTCAGAAATATTTATTATTTATTATTACGCATACTTATAACTACTCGCCTTTCGGCGGAAAAGACCCGACAATCGGACCAGTCGGTCGGGGATCAGGGCAAGAGAGACAGAAACCGGCGAACGATTCGGGCAGTCTCGAGAAAACTGCTTTTTGCATGCGTGCTGGAAGCGAACCGCCGCCGAATCCCAGCCTTTCAAGGTTTCTGACCAAAGTGGCTGATTTTTTTTATACACTTTTTTATTTCTCAAAAAACTAGGGATAAATGATTGTTTAGAGTAAAATCCTAAAAACTGAAACAACTCAAAAACGTTAAATTTTAGGAGGGGTCGTTTCATAGTGAAAATAACCGAAATTTTGACCTACTTTAGTACCCCTCAACAGATGCAGGTCCAATGAAAAATAACCTTGTTAAAGCATTGAAGACTTTTTTAATAAGATCGCATTTATTTTTTAATATACAAAAGATTTCAAATTAACAAACGGTTCAGTTTATTATAGGCTCAGCTGTCGAAGTTCTGAACACAAGTATTCGAACCAGCGTGATTTTTCATTGCAAAGCTATCCTTCTGGAACATAATGTCAAATTCTAATTATATTTCGTCGCTTCATTCTTCAGATATTATATAATAGATGATTAAACGAACTTCTAAGTGAAGTTCTATCGCTATTATATGAGTCGCTTCATTCGAAGATATTATATAACAGGTAGTCCTTTTTAGGTACTAGGTAACTTCGCACAATTTAAAGTATCATAAAAAAAAACACTGTGGCGGGGCGCCGCGTGGCATGATCCACCCGGTTCGCGCCAAGCCCTCATTCTTTAGAGACCCTAAACGAAACTTTTAAATGGGTTCCGGGGTGGGTGGGTACGTCATATCTTCGAATGAAGCGACTCATATAATAGCGATAGAACTTCACTTAGAAGTTCGTTTAATCATCTATTATATTTCGTCGCTTCATTCTTCAGATATTATATAACAGGTAGATTTTCAGAGATAGAAAGTTTTGTTTAGGTATATACTTGGAATTGAAATAAGTAAAGATATAAATATGTAATTACATATTTTATTATTATAGTACTTAATAATTAGTATTATTGCATAATGAGCTTCAAATAATCTTACTTTATTTGAGTTGCTAGAAATTATAATCAGCTTAAATTAATGAAACTTAGTGATAGTCTATTTATAGACACATAATTTTTAATGTAGTAATTTACTTAATATCAAAATACGTAATATTCAATAACTATTTTTAATATTATGTTAAGTATTGTTAAGTATCGACAAAGCAAAGTTATTTTGTTGATCATCTAAAGGCCGATGGTAAAACTTTGCGAACACCTGTGAGTTTTGTGTCCACCCGGCCGTTTTTCGAATGACATCGACACTGATACCGGCCGCGCGCGCGGCTGAGGTTGACGCGTGTCGTGTGCTGTGCGCACTAAAACGCTCATGTCAATGCCACTCGTGGCGAGCGTTTGCTTAATCCATCGACTTAGCGTCTGACTTGATGCAGTTCTGTGGGGAGCTTTGAATGTTACGAAGAGATTCCCGGAGTTTGAACCTCAGATATTTTTTGTAATAAAAATATATTCTTTTAAAGTTGATACTGGGCATATGTTGATATTGCTTTGAAAGTTTGAGAAGAGGGAGAGATAATAAGGGCTGTTCACGATTTGGAGCGGAAGTCTTGATTATATCTGTTATAATAATAGTTACTTTATCAGATTGAAAAACAATATTTTCTAATTTAATTAAAGACAATGTCTGTACTCTTTGACCGGTACATAAAGCTAATAATGTAACGAGTTTTTTTTTTTTTTTGTAATATTTTCTAATGATAAATTAATATTTGGATACCAAGAAGACAGTTGATTTAGTACTAAATTTGGATCCCAAGTAAATGAATATTTAGGCTTAATAGGTTTAGTTTTATAGGCTCCTTTTAAGAGGCGTTTAACACAACTATTATCACTTATCTCTTCTCCTAATAAAAGAGATAATTCAGATCGATGCGTATTTAATGAACCGTTAGAACATCCCTTATTAAATTGCTCGTTTAAGAATCAAAGAACTAATGGAATGGATTTTTCGAAACTATTAATTCATAACCACACTTCTTGAAACCATAACTTCAATGAGACGTTGTACTAGCGAATAGTAGTGTCTGCGAGCGAGGCGAGCATCAACGTGAGAGCCTCTGGTGGGCAGCCGCGCCGGCTGAACGACGCCCGGAGAGCCTCGCGGCACCCAGGGTAAGGCTGGAGTGCAGTGGGTGCTGACTCCATGGCTGAGAAGGCCAGAAGGGGAATACAAGTACCCCTTCGGCTTTATCATCAATGATTTTTCGTAAACATTTTAATACAAGAGAAAAGGGAGGAAATGCATAAAAATCCAAGTCAGCCCAGCTTATTGTAAATGCATCAACTGCGACTGCATCAGGTTCAGGCTTCTAGGTGACAAATAATTTACATTTGGCTCGACTTGAGAACAAGTCGATCTTAATGGGCCCGAAACTATTTACAATAAGTTGGAAAGCGCTATCCGAGAGGGCCCATTCAGTATCAGGGTTAAGTTTTCTGGACTCTTTCTTTCTTTCTTTTCTTTTTCTTCACTAGCTATACTTTTGAGACCTAAAAAAAAACCGCGAGTAATTCTAAAAAGTTAATATTATTTTCTTTTTCACTGTTCGTCCATGAACCACTATATTTATTATTTTTGCATACTGCTCCCCAGCCTGTCCTAGATGCGTCGGTGTAAATTTCTAACTTATAATTTTGAGTAATGATTGGACAAGAAATAATATTAATATTATTTTTCCACCACCATAAATCTTTTAGTAATATCTTATTGAGATTCATTTTTGCCTCATAGTTTCCTCCGAACTTATTTAAGGCTAAAAAATTTTGTCTCTCTAATATTTTTGTATATAAGAATCCATATTTTGTGGCTGGACAGGCTGCGATCAATACACCTATAAGTTTAGCGAAATTTCGTATTGAACAAGTTTTAAGATTAATGTACCTATTTATTAACTGTGCAATGTTATTCCGCTCATCGCCAGGTAACGTAATAGACATCTGTTCTGTGTTGAACATAAAACCTATGAATTTGATTGACTTTTTTGGTACAATGTGACTTTTATCGAAATTTACAAGAAAACCTAGACAATGTAATAACTTCAAAGTTTCTCTTACATTAATCATGCATTCTTCATATGTATCTCCAATAAGAAGATCGTCTTAATAGGTAGTAGACTTAAAACCTTGTTTTCTCAAATGACTCATTACTTCACGCATAATTTTTGTAAATACCCACAAAGCTATCGATAATCCATACGGCATTGCTGTGAACTCGTAAGTGATCGGCTCAGACGAATCATTTTCTTGGAATTCGAATCGTAGGTACTTTCTGTTTTATAAGATTCCATTTTAAAATGTACTTTTGTTACGAACTTGTTTAAAGATTTTAAATTTAGTATAAACCTTTTTTCTCCGTTAGGTTTCGGAGCTAAAAATATATTTGAAATACATTGATCATTTGAAGGAGAACAAGGTTTTATAGCCCCTAAGTCAAATAATTTATTTATAGCTATTTTCATGTCTCGTTTTTCACATGATGACAAATTATTTTTAGGAATAGAATACTGACAAATTTGAGTATCGAATGGTATTCTAAATAAATACTTTAGCCACTTCAATATAACTTCATTTTTAGTTATTTTTGTCCAACAATCATAAAATAAATTAATTCGACCTGCATGTACCTTGATTAATGTTGGGTCGGAGCACGCATCCTGGATGAAGTCTGCGGCTGGAACTTGGCGTTGAACGCAGAGTTCGATTGTGGGCGCTGCTGTGTTTGAGCTGCTATCGGTTTCCTCTGACCTCCGCGCCCCCCCCTGAACGACGGGTAACGAGGAGGTCCTGTCCAGTTTCCCTGCTGAGACGACCGGTTGACCGTTGATATTTGAGAGGCGGCTGTTTTGGCTGGGCCTTTTTTAATTAGGGCTCCCTGCTTTTCAATGGCTTTACTTGCCTTTATTTTTTCCGGCACTGAACTTCCGAATAAAGTTTTGTCTCTTTCGGAGTCTTGTATAACATGTTTAAAGTTTGTATCCAAATTCGGTAAAATCAGTTTTACCCTATCTTTGGTTAAAATAAAGTGGAGGTCTGATAATAGGCGGCATCCATCACTTACGTGACGGAGGGCCTTCATTTGTTTTCTTCCTTCCCAAGGAGGACGTCAATCCCTCGATTTATGGCGGTAATACCGTACCCCAGCTGTTGCTGAAAGTTTTGGTTTTTTTTTTTTTTTTGTCACGTGCTCGTGCTATGTCAGTTATGGCTGCCAAGATTTCCGCATTTAATTTTGGGGCTTGCAAGTTTTTGCAGTTTTCGGGTACCGTATTTTCTATGGTTAATTTATCTTTGTCTTCTTTGGACAGTCCTTTTCTTAGTAAAGGTGTCCATAAATTTGAGAGCGTATCGTGTATTTTAGCGCCAAATTCGGGTGTATCGGAATTTGCAGCTCCAAGTGCAGTAAGCAGCTCTGGATCCAGATCGGGATTAGGTTCTCCCGATATACCTGGTGCGTCTTGTGATATTGACGGCTCCGGATTAGGGAGCGTCTTTGCAGATAGCTTTTGATCCACAGTGAATGACGCGGCAGTCTTCTGGTTATCCAGGTTTACATCATCCAGCGGTAGCGGTAACTCATACCTTGGAGGCGACATGTTTATGTTTTAACAAACATATAATTCATATTAATATAACGCTCATAACGTATTACAGACAACGAGATAAATCTCCTTGAGATTACCCGCATTTTCTGTAGTCGTATTGAAAACAAAAGGTGATCGATAAGATCAGATAAAATTTATTAAAGTTTACATCACAAAGATATTGAGCAGTTAACGTGATATATCTATTATAGATTACACGCATTTTCTGCTCTGATTTTTTAAATAACCTTGGAGGCGACATGTTTATGTCTAATTCATATTAATATAACGCCCATAACGTATTACAGACAACGAGATAAATCTCCTTGAGATTACCCGCATTTTCTGTAGTCGTATTGAAAACAAAAGGTGATCGATAAGATCAGATAAAATTTATTAAAGTTTACATCACAACGATATTGAGCAGTTAACGTGATATATCTATTATAGATTACACGCATTTTCTGCTCTGATTTTTTAAATAACATTTTTACACTGAATAAGTAGCTCTTGCCTTGTAAGATTTCTTCTTCATCGGTAGAAATAATTCGCTGTTTCCGTTTTTTATTTATTTTTTGTTCCAACTTTTTTATCTTTATATTATAATGTTGAAGCTGTTCTTCTGCTGTACGTTTAACATTTTGTAAAAACTTAAGTAAATGATTAAAGTAAATGACGTATGCTTGTTACCACGCACGAAAAAAGAATGAGGGCTTGGCGCGAACCGGGTGGATCATGCCACGCGGCGCCCCGCCACAGTGTTTTTTTTTATGATACTTTAAATTGTGCGAAGTTACCTAGTACCTAAAAAGGACTACCTGTTATATAATATCTGAAGAATGAAGCGACGAAATATAACAGGTAGTCCTTTTTAGGTACTAGGTAACTTCGCACAATTTAAAGTATCATAAAAAAAACACTGTGGCGGGGCGCCGCGTGGCATGATCCACCCGGTTCGCGCCAAGCCCTCATTCTTTTTTCGTGCGTGGTAACAAGCATACGTCATTTACTTTAATCATTTACTTAAGTTTTTACAAAATGTTAAACGTACAGCAGAAGAACAGCTTCATCATTATAATATAAAGATAAAAAAGTTGGAACAAAAAATAAATAAAAAACGGAAACAGCGAATTATTTCTACCGATGAAGAAGAAATCTTACAAGGCAAGAGCTACTTATTCAGTGTAAAAATGTTATTTAAAAAATCAGAGCAGAAAATGCGTGTAATCTATAATAGATATATCACGTTAACTGCTCAATATCGTTGTGATGTAAACTTTAATAAAATTTATTAAAGGTATCTTATCGATCACCTTTTGTTTTCAATACGACTACAGAAAATGCGGGTAATCTCAAGGAGATTTATCTCGTTGTCTGTAATACGTTATGGGCGTTATATTAATATGAATTAGACATAAACATGTCGCCTCCAAGGCTATTTAAAAAATCAGAGCAGAAAATGCGTGTAATCTATAATAGATATATCACGTTAACTGCTCAATATCGTTGTGATGTAAACTTTAATAAATTTTATCTGATCTTATCGATCACCTTTTGTTTTCAATACGACTACAGAAAATGCGGGTAATCTCAAGGAGATTTATCTCGTTGTCTGTAATACGTTATGAGCGTTATATTAATATGAATTATATGTTTGTTAAAACATAAACATGTCGCCTCCAAGGTATGAGTTACCGCTACCGCTGGATGATGTAAACCTGGATAACCAGAAGACTGCCGCGTCATTCACTGTGGATCAAAAGCTATCTGCAAAGACGCTCCCTAATCCGGAGCCGTCAATATCACAAGACGCACCAGGTATATCGGGAGAACCTAATCCCGATCTGGATCCAGAGCTGCTTACTGCACTTGGAGCTGCAAATTCCGATACACCCGAATTTGGCGCTAAAATACACGATACGCTCTCAAATTTATGGACACCTTTACTAAGAAAAGGACTGTCCAAAGAAGACAAAGATAAATTAACCATAGAAAATACGGTACCCGAAAACTGCAAAAACTTGCAAGCCCCAAAATTAAATGCGGAAATCTTGGCAGCCATAACTGACATAGCACGAGCACGTGACAAAAAAAAAAAAAAAAAAACCAAAACTTTCAGCAACAGCTGGGGTACGGTATTACCGCCATAAATCGAGGGATTGACGTCCTCCTTGGGAAGGAAGAAAACAAATGAAGGCCCTCCGTCACGTAAGTGATGGATGCCGCCTATTATCAGACCTCCACTTTATTTTAACCAAAGATAGGGTAAAACTGATTTTACCGAATTTGGATACAAACTTTAAACATGTTATACAAGACTCCGAAAGAGACAAAACTTTATTCGGAAGTTCAGTGCCGGAAAAAATAAAGGCAAGTAAAGCCATTGAAAAGCAGGGAGCCCTAATTAAAAAAGGCCCAGCCAAAACAGCCGCCTCTCAAATATCAACGGTCAACCGGTCGTCTCAGCAGGGAAACTGGACAGGACCTCCTCGTTACCCGTCGTTCAGGGGGGGGCGGGGAGGTCAGAGGAAACCGATAGCAGCTCAAACACAGCAGCGCCCACAATCGAACTCTGCGTTCAACGCCAAGTTCCAGCCGCAGACTTCATCCAGGATGCGTGCTCCGACCCAACATTAATCAAGGTACATGCAGGTCAAATTAATTTATTTTATGATTGTTGGACAAAAATAACTAAAAATGAAGTTATATTGAAGTGGCTAAAGTATTTATTTAGAATACCATTCGATACTCAAATTTGTCAGTATTCTATTCCTAAAAATAATTTGTCATCATGTGAAAAACGAGACATGAAAATAGCTATAAATAAATTATTTGACTTAGGGGCTATAAAACCTTGTTCTCCTTCAAATGATCAATGTATTTCAAATATATTTTTAGCTCCGAAACCTAACGGAGAAAAAAGGTTTATACTAAATTTAAAATCTTTAAACAAGTTCGTAACAAAAGTACATTTTAAAATGGAATCTTATAAAACAGAAATTACCTACGATTCGAATTCCAAGAAAATGATTCGTCTGAGCCGATCACTTACGAGTTCACAGCAATGCCGTATGGATTATCGATAGCTTTGTGGGTATTTACAAAAATTATGCGTGAAGTAATGAGGCATTTGAGAAAACAAGGTTTTAAGTCTACTACCTATTAAGACGATCTTCTTATTGGAGATACATATGAAGAATGCATGATTAATGTAAGAGAAACTTTGAAGTTATTACATTGTCTAGGTTTTATTGTAAATTTCGATAAAAGTCACATTGTACCAAAAAAGTCAATCAAATTCATAGGTTTTATGTTCAACACAGAACAGATGTCTATTACGTTACCTGGCGATGAGCGGAATAACATTGCACAGTTAATAAATAGGTACATTAATCTTAAAACTTGTTCAATACGAAATTTCGCTAAACTTATAGGTGTATTGATCGCAGCCTGTCCAGCCACAAAATATGGATTCTTATATACAAAAATATTAGAGAGACAAAATTTTTTAGCCTTAAATAAGTTCGGAGGAAACTATGAGGCAAAAATGAATCTCAATAAGATATTACTAAAAGATTTATGGTGGTGGAAAAATAATATTAATATTATTTCTTGTCCAATCATTACTCAAAATTATAAGTTAGAAATTTACACCGACGCATCTAGGACAGGCTGGGGAGCAGTATGCAAAAATAATAAATATAGTGGTTCATGGACGAACAGTGAAAAAGAAAATAATATTAACTTTTTAGAATTACTCGCGGTTTTGTTAGGTCTCAAAAGTATAGCTAGTGAAGAAAAAGAAAAGAAAGAAAGAAAGAGTCCAGAAAACTTAACCCTGATACTGAATGGGCCCTCTCGGATAGCGCTTTCCAACTTATTGTAAATAGTTTCTGGCCCATTAAGATCGACTTGTTCTCAAGTCAAGCCAAATGTAAATTATTTGTCACCTAGAAGCCTGAACCTGATGCAGTCGCAGTTGATGCATTTACAATAAGCTGGGCTGACTTGGATTTTTATGCATTTCCTCCCTTTTCTCTTGTATTAAAATGTTTACGAAAAATCATTGATGATAAAGCCGAAGGGGTACTTGTATTCCCCTTCTGGCCTTCTCAGCCATGGAGTCAGCACCCACTGCACTCCAGCCTTACCCTGGGTGCCGCGAGGCTCTCCGGGCGTCGTTCAGCCGGCGCGGCTGCCCACCAGAGGCTCTCACGTTGATGCTCGCCTCGCTCGCAGACACTACTATTCGCTAGTACAACGTCTCATTGAAGTTATGGTTTCAAGAAGTGTGGTTATGAATTAATAGTTTCGGAAAATCCATTCCATTAGTTCTTTGATTCTTAAACGAGCAATTTAATAAGGGATGTTCTAACGGTTCATTAAATACGCATCGATCTGAATTATCTCTTTTATTAAGAGAAGAGATAAGTGATAATAGTTGTGTTAAACGCCTCTTAAAAGGAGCCTATAAAACTAAACCTATTAAGCCTAAATATTCATTTACTTGGGATCCAAATTTAGTACTAAATCAACTGTCTTCTTGGTATCCAAATATTAATTTATCATTAGAAAATATTACAAAAAAAAAAAAAAACTCGTTACATTATTAGCTTTATGTACCGGTCAAAGAGTACAGACATTGTCTTTAATTAAATTAGAAAATATTGTTTTTCAATCTGATAAAGTAAATATTATTATAACAGATATAATCAAGACTTCCGCTCCAAATCGTGAACAGCCCTTATTATCTCTCCCAAACTTTCAAAGCAATATCAACATATGCCCAGTATCAACTTTAAAAGAATATATTTTTATTACAAAAAATATCTGAGGTTCAAACTCCGGGAATCTCTTCGTAACATTCAAAGCTCCCCACAGAACTGCATCAAGTCAGACGCTAAGTCGATGGATTAAGCAAACGCTCGCCACGAGTGGCATTGACATGAGCGTTTTAGTGCGCACAGCACACGACACGCGTCAACCTCAGCCGCGCGCGCGGCCGGTATCAGTGTCGATGTCATTCGAAAAACGGCCGGGTGGACACAAAACTCACAGGTGTTCGCAAAGTTTTACCATCGGCCTTTAGATGATCAACAAAATAACTTTGCTTTGTCGATACTTAACAATACTTAACCTAATATTAAAAATAGTTATTGAATATTACGTATTTTGATATTAAGTAAATTACTACATTAAAAATTATGTGTCTATAAATAGACTATCACTAAGTTTCATTAATTTAAGCTGATTATAATTTCTAGCAACTCAAATAAAGTAAGATTATTTGAAGCTCATTATGCAATAATACTAATTATTAAGTACTATAATAATAAAATATGTAATTACATATTTATATCTTTACTTATTTCAATTCCAAGTATATACCTAAACAAAACTTTCTATCTCTGAAAATCTACCTGTTATATAATATCTGAAGAATGAAGCGACGAAATATAATAGATGATTAAACGAACTTCTAAGTGAAGTTCTATCGCTATTATATGAGTCGCTTCATTCGAAGATATGACGTACCCACCCACCCCGGAACCCATTTAAAAGTTTCGTTTAGGGTCTCTAAAGAATGAGGGCTTGGCGCGAACCGGGTGGATCATGCCACGCGGCGCCCCGCCACAGTGTTTTTTTTATGATACTTTAAATTGTGCGAAGTTACCTAGTACCTAAAAAGGACTACCTGTTATATAATATCTTCGAATGAAGCGACTCATATAATAGCGATAGAACTTCACTTAGAAGTTCGTTTAATCATCTATAATGTTGGATTCTCAAATGGTTGAATCTCATAATGTTGAATTCTCTATTTGTAAGCAATAATAAAGTGACGAAAACAAAAGAAAACTATTGAGTTCGCGATTTGTTAGTCGGTGAAATAAATGGTAGCAATTTATTGAAAGAACATTTTCCAAAGGTAGGTCAAGTTGAGCTGAAACATTGCTATGAACAAGAAGCTAGGAAGAGTTTCAAGACTGGCTTTATAAAAGTACTTATTTATTTACTCTTAATTGCATACAAAGTAAATATTAAACAAAGACGGATTATGTTGATATTATTGTATAACAATTGGCGGCCTTATCAATTGCAAGCGATTTCTTCCAGATAACCAGGTAACAAAAATATTTCCATAATCAATCGAATAATCGATCTAAATTCAGAAGTCAATAGCAATATTTGTTGTGAGGTCGAAAATTAGAATTGATATGAATGAAGATCACAAGATACAAGGAGCAGGTAGCGTCAATTAGGGTCCGAGTAAAAAAATTGTCTCAAAAAAGTTGAACTGAATATTAATTTACTCTTTATTACCAATAAAAAAAATATAAGCGTGACAAAAAGAATACAAACACAAATTTTGGCCAATGTGGGCGGCCTTATAGCTTTAATGCGATTTCTACCAGACAACCCGTAATCTACATACATAACTTCACGCCTGTATACCTTATGGGGTAGGCAGAACACCAGAGGTTATAAAACCATCTGATGTCACGTTTGACAAATTTGGAGGCATTATTATGATGTAAAGAGATTATTGCAGTTTATCCACAAAAAACGTCCAATATTTACCTGTCCCTTCCTGAATATTTATAATAGGTATTTCAAAAAAAGCAAAGACAAAAACATGATTTTTTGTTTTTTAAAATACAGCTTCAACAGAATTGTACCCTTTATCGTTTGAAATTAAATAATTAAAGTTAACCACAGTTTAGTCTGTTAACAGAACGTTATTCCCTATTGTCACAGCATTTTTTAATTCTGTAAGCACAATGTTTTTTCATCTAGTCCAGTATTTTTAGCCATCCAGTATCCAAAGGATCGTGTAATTAAAATCGTGGGTGGACGCTGACATCGAATTGATAGCTCTGCGCTGCTATGTTGTTTATTCAACATCTATTTACTTTGTTTTGTATCAGTAATTTAGCTGGGTCAAAGTGTTTTGAGTGCTGGTTGACCTTTTTGTCATTAATGACTTTATTTTCGACCAAAGCGGGTCACTACACTGGCTGTATCTTTGGATATTATTGGTTAAGCAACTTGCGTCTTACTCGTCAACTTCAGATCAAGTTAAGTTATTGGTCCCTCGATGTTATGCGCGTTAGCTATTTGACAACATTGGACGTTTACCTTTCATGCCAACTCTGCTGGAAAATTATCATGGTGACTCTACGTCCATCCAAGAGTTACCTACTGACTAGAAACTTAACTGGTACATTAAAGCATATTGGTCTGGAAAAACAGACGCAGACCTTGGCGACTAGTATCAAGAAGTGCTGTCGAAGCACTTGGTTTGACTTTTTGGTATACCTACGTGTATAGGGATGGCAGTTCTGATGGTCCGGTGGTAAAAACCATTTTGTTCTATTTACACGAAGAGAGCAGTCGCGCCCTCAGAAAAAGAAGTGCTATTGCCAAACAAGCAACCTTACGTCGATGCTTTACGTATGTAATTTTATCCATTTATGTATGCATAACATCAAATAATGGATGAATGAATTTTTGTAGTGAGCTATAACCAGTTCAGTATAGCTAACCGGCTTATTTCTACAGTCGTATAGCTTTGATATAATCTAATTAGAAGAGCAGGATAGTTTTTATAAAGACAAGCGCTGGAACTTACCATGCAAGACAAGATAACAGAAACTTATCCGGAACTATTAACATTAGGTCACTCATATTTATGCCTTATTACATGAACAATATGATCCTTTTTTATCCTTTTAAGAATATTTCTAATAATGTGTTACTTATTGTTAACCGGAATTTATAGCGGGCTATTTTATTTTACATTTTAATTCGACATTTCAGTGTGATCACTAGAGACTTGCTCGTTTTTTTTGTATTAAAGAACGTCTCTTAGTTATTAATGCAAAAATATTAATAGATACAATATTAACATAAAATCTGTTTTTTAAACTTTTTCATAATATTGTATATTACCTACGAATCACTATGGAGATTTTCCTGTAGTCGCTCAAGCGAAATTACCTTCCGCTGTAATATCCGGGTCCCTTTCGCATAGTTAAATAAAAATAAATCTACGCCCCTGTCCTATTCAAGTACCGAGGTAAAACTGAGATAACCTTTGAACATAAAATACTGTTTTGTAGATCTGAATATCCATGAAAAAAAATATATATTAACTGGATTTTCGATACTATGTTTTTCTTGATCATGACATTTGTTAATGACCATAATAGTTAAAAACTAAAACATTGATAGTTCATTTATTCTTATCTAACAGTTTAGGTGTATTTACATGTATAGGGTCTCCAAAATAGGATTTTGTTTGAATATTGTCCCGCTATATTACACAGGGACTCAGGATAGCAAGCAAGCAAAAGCTATGTTCACCATGCCATTCACCATAGCTCTGAACGTCCGAAGTCATCTCAAATTATTTTATTTCAGGGATAAAAGCAACCTAAGTCTGTCTTATTTCAGCTATTTAGAGAAGCATGAGACTTAAGCTGTTTAAAACCACCATAACCGACACCTATAAAAGCTAACAACGCGGATGGCTGCCTTTGAAGTACATTCACATCGTACTATTTGAGAATTATTTCATAAAAAACGATTCTATAGCATCGTTTAACATTATTTTCATGAGGAAATAATTCCGCAAAAAAATAGGAATTGACGGAAGTTATAATTCAAAATTATGCATTTGCAAACGAAATCAAGTTAAGAATACCAAAAAATATAAAAAGCCTTTCTAGTTCATTCAAGGAGTAAAGGACATTGACCATGGGTTAAGTTATAACTATCACGTTGCCGACTTTGGGTGGGCACCGGTAAATACACTGCCTTTCTTGTCCCTTTATAGAACTAGAAAGATGTTTATATCATACCTACATACCTACTATAAAAAGCTCATTGGTGTTTGAATTTGGAACACAATAAATATTGTTTCACAAGTTGACCAACCTAACGATAATAATAAGAAAATTACGCTTAATTTCAGTCATTGCTCCAATTTTAATGTCCATTTCAATTAATGTAACATTTCTTATTTCTTGATTAAATTTATATTTTCGCTTAAATTATGTCTTTTTATCGTAGTCATTGTATAAAGTATAGTATGCAACTCCTGAATAAAGTACAAATTTATATCAAGGGCCATGAATCACTCGCGTCGCTCAGGATTCTAACAGTTGAATAGAAAAAACTCGCTACGCTCGTGATTCAATCGTTAGAATCCTTCACTTGCTCGTAACTCATCTACGGCCCTTGCTTTAAATCCGTCCTTTATTCACTAGTTGTATATTATACTATTTAAACATGATTACGTGCACACTTTCATGAGACGTCCATTACTTCAGTCATCCTTTTTCATTTAGTAAGTTAAGTGTTGCTTACACTACTCACAAAATGCAGAATTTAAGGTTCAAGAAGTTGATGTTTACCTGAAACAAAATAACAATTATTATTTTATTATATTCACACATGGCTTTAAATGGAAAGTAAATACTAGTTGTCATATAACAAGATTTGTTAGATTAGCGTACGGTTGACCTCAATCTCACCGGATGATAAGTGCAGATGAGCTCGAAAATAACAGAACACAGGTTGAGTAAGGAACTGGCTCTAACAATGATGGCTTATACTGGGTCTTTCAATAAGGACGGGTTGATTTCAAAATGGAATAAAACAAGCTGTGTGTGAGGTATTAACGAAATTATTTTTTTATTTGAAAGACTTATTCGTGTCATTTTGTTTTCATTATGACATCATTCAATGAAAATTGGACGCCTCAGATTTGTGCCACAGTTTGAAGATGCTGCGATGTCATAATCAAAATAAAATTACATGATAAGAGAATAAAAGAATAATTTCATTAATATGTCGCACACAGACTGTTTTATTCCATTTTGAAATCAACTCGTCCTTATTGAAAGATATAAAGAAAAAGATATACAGATATACATTGCCGGAACACATTACAACTTAGAAGCTGATAATTGGTGACAAACTTTTTATCCAATTATTATCTGTAAAAATTTCTAGAATCATCTCTCAATTGCTAGTTTCAAAGAGTTTCCTTTAATCTATATTAACAACTCTAAGCACATAAAACGATAATACTAGTTTAAAATTCAAGAGTCAGTTCACCAGGGAATAAAGTTCACATTCTAACGCGACTGTCGTATTTATTTCCACCAAATATATAACAGTCGTATAGGGTGAAAAGTTTCACCTTTATTGCTAATTTGAAATTTTACAGCAATGCGTTGGCAGGGTTTGAACTTTATCTTTACAAGTAAATTATCCCCAATTCACACACTTTGTGGCCCTTAAGTAAACGTACATAAACTTGTGATATGAAAATGAACCTAGAGGTTATCCCAGGTTACAATAACTATAGAAAAATAACTGGTCCTGTTATTTTTCACCCAGTGAAGCTCACACACCGCCGCCGGCAGTTGATAAAATACCATGGTCTGAAAGGATCAGTACCGTTTCTTCATTTGAATTAAATAAATTACTAAATAGAAGGCTTTGCAAACCGGATTTTATCTTTAATAACATTTTACATTTGAACTCGACGTTTTGGTGTATTACGAGTCTGCTATTTAGTCAATTATCTAAGTTAAAGTTGTGAAATCAGTAAATAAATATTTGACATACATCCTCCAGCATCTCACTCAGAAATTGTCCCTACGACGAACCCAACAAAACTTCATATCCTGCCTAAATTTGCAAAAACATATGAAACATCGCAAAAATAATAGCTTCGTAAACTCACAATTTGCTCTTCGCATCATTACCACCGAAACGAACCAATCCCTTTATCGTCGCGCCCTAAAGCCAATTGTCGGAGATATTCCCGCCAATATTTTTTTCCTTCCATCGCTCAGTCAGCTTGCCAATGAAGGGTCTGACAGCTAAGTCCTTCCGTAAATTTACTCCAGCTCAAAGGTCATTATAGCGGTACTCTTCGGGGAGTACCTAAGCTTTACGAAATTCACGAACATTAAATTATATTGACGGACCAGTGAAATACGAGCTACCAAATTCACACGTTTTAAGGTACTTTTTATTTCGGTTTTTACGACTCGGGTTAATGTTAGTGATGTAAATTTTCTGCGTGCCTTTTACTGCTGCAGTCATAAAGTTGATAGTTCAAAATAAAGGATAACGTAGGTTTGTCATGAAATGGAGCCTGATTTTCAGTTTTTTTTTCATTACATTATTAGTCTTAAAGCAGTATTAAAACGGCATATTTTTTTATCAGTTTTAGCTTGATACGTATTTGCCAAACCTGCGTGAGCAGGTTTATTATACTCATATCATTATCATCACGACTCTTTGTACCTACTGAGCCCACTGTAGGGCTATGAGTCTCTCCGCTAGGTGACGAGTAGGTATAGGCCATAATCCACCAAGCTGGCCCAGTGCTGGGTGGTGGATGTCATAATTTTCAGGGCGCCGAAAATGGCTTCTGACAAACCCTAACGACTACTGTATACAAGTATACAGCACCCGGGACCGACTGCTTAACGTGCCCTCCGAAGCACGGAAGTCGTCGTGAGAAATGAATGGTCGGCGGTCACCCATCTAAGTACCGTCCGCGCCGAACGTTACTTGACCTGTGATATGGTTTGATGCACACAATAACCGCGGCGCCACGAGGACTTCATACTCATATAGGTATTATTAATCAGTGAATATTTAGTTAGTACGAAATTATCTAATATTCTACAAGTATTTTTTGTTCATGAATGGTTAGCTCAGAATAGGTTTTTTACCCACATGTATAAGCGTCGTAAGGCTATTAAATATCTGCAGGCTCTCACCAGAAAGTGACCGTTTTTAAATCTGTCCTATTAAAATGTACGTACGAGATAAAATGCTTCATGTGCTGTTTTACCTGATAAACATCTTCGGAATTCCGATCAAGTCGTATTAATAATAAGATCTATGTACTTTTCCAGGCTAAGCTTTGTCTGTGGGTATATGAAATTGAATTCCATCACCAAAAGCTCTCACATTTACAAAAAAATTAAGATTACAAGGATACTAGGATCCACACGTGTTTTACACGCTTAACTTTTGTTTCCGTACAAATTACTTCCTCATATACAACTAAACCTTTCCTTAAACCGTCGTAATTAATAGCAAACTAGTCTTTTAGAACAGAAAAACCCTTTAATTTTATTATATTACAGTAGAAAACACAAGACTCAATCAAAATGAACGTACCACTACTTAAACTTGAAGAACACTTAAAGTCGATGAAAACGTCCGGTTAAAGACTCCTTGAAATTAAATGACTAGTTCTACGCTTAACCAAAGTTTCTTAGTTACGTCATTCATACTCCTCACTCCTATCCCTGAGTGCCCTTAATACGCTTAGAGTGAAATTTCACACCCTTTGGATAGCATAACAGATTGCTTCGTTGCTATGGTGACCGGAGATTTGGACGTATTAGGATAACCTAGTTTTTGGAGTTTTGAGATTGAGATAGGTTGGGTATTTAAAGATTGCATAGAAACGAGTTTAATTTTGCTCAGTTGAATACAGTATAGAATAAATTAATAGTCTTTGTTATTCTAAGAACATATCTTAATATATAAAACTCTTTCGTTACTAACTGAGTGACTGACAGACAACGTACAGCGTTAACTACTGGCCGTAGAGCGCTGAAATTTGGAACGTACAATCTATAGAGGTTGTGGAGGAGCACTAAGGAAGGAATTTCCGAAATTTCCACCGGAACGGGAATTATTAAACTTCAATAAAGGTTACTCAAAGAGTTACTGGTTGTTATTTGCAAGGAATTCCCAAAACTCCCATGGGATCGGGAATACTTGGTATAAAGGTTCTTCAATTAGTGACTGGTTGTTTAATAAAAGTAATACCCCGAAATTCCCACGGGAAAGGGAAGTATATGATTTTAAACATTGCATGAAAAATCTTATTCCTTGAGTGCACGGATGTGATACTTGGCATTAAAGTTCTTTAATGAGTGACTGGCTATGTAAAACATAAATAATGTACGACTTCGCGGGCAAAAGCTAGTAGGTAATAAATATTAAATCAAATTTAATTGTGAGTAGATTTGTTTATCATCCGCAATCTAATAACTATAGAAGTATGTCTTGCAGGAACTAAGAAAAACATTAATGAATCAGAATGCACTTTAAAAAACTATCTACTTATCAGACAATACCTAAACACAATTTCTTCATTCAGTTTTGACTACATGTGTAATATTATAAGAATTGCCAGTTTCACCCCGAATTCGTGTGTTCCATATTTGAAATTTCGAACCCACCGTCCCTTCCCATAAGATGAGATTGAGGTCAACACGGGTTTAGCCACTTATGAGAAAACGATTCGTAATTCAAATTTTGTAGGAGTCGTTTGTTTTAGTTTTAATATACTTCAGCTTCAACCCTTTAGCGTCAGCCCTATATTTTTATTTGTAAAAGTAACCAAATCTATATTATTTTTTTTCTTTTAGTTTAAACCAATCTTAAATAAATAATCCCCAGGTAATCACACCAACTACATGGCCCCAAAGTAAGCATAGCTTGTGTTATGCTATGTGTTATGAAACGAACTAGGGAACCTAGAATATAAATAAGAGATAAACACGCAGATACGGAACATTTTTTTTCTTGTTCCGTGCGGGAACTGAACCCGCAACCACTGGCGTCTGAGGCAGCCAGGTTAACCCCATCGCCAAAGTGGTCATCAAAATATTTTTTTTTGTGTATTAATTTAAGTTAGTTTATTAACAAATTTATCTTACCTCATTCATGGAGTATAAGGTCTATTGAAATACTCAAGTTGAAGACATCATATTTTATTTATTACATCAGAAAGAAGCAGGCTGGAAGTATTCGATTCGATTATTACAGTTACATAAACTTAGATTAGTTTTATATTGATACAAGTTTTGTCTGATACTTACGGAGCTAACGGACTTAACTATGTTCATTTTAAGGCTTTGTTTGAGACATTATATAAATATTTTAATTGAAAGTCTGCAACGTATTGAGAAATATAGGATTTAAAAGATAAATTTTATCGTGGAATTGAGTTTTGAGGGAGCTATCACTTTTAGATTTACCGATTCCCAGCGATCTGACCTATGAATATAGCGCCGTTGTGCGTCCCTACCCATCGTGTTGCAGCGGTTTCTCAAATTTTTATACACTAGCAAGTTTTTGTCAGTAGTGTTTAATTTGTACTTGGCTTTGGCACAGTCTCTTTTGCGCATCAATAGTTTGATATCATCAGTCAACCAAGGAGCCACCCGGGAGATGTTCAATTTTAACAGGATGAAACGGCGCATGTCTGTCATAAAGGTCAGTGATAAGATTGTTAAATGTGCTTATTTGGCCGTCAACAGGTAAGTTACAGAGGGCAACTGACCAATCAATATTAAAGCATCATCAATAACTTTTTCTAAATTAATGCCATTAAAATTGCGCCGCAGAAGGATTCTCAGCTTTGCTTTGGGGGGGACGGATTTTTAGTGCGAAAGAAACAGTAGGTCGTGATAGGAGAAAGCATCCGCGTCTAACTAACCAAAATGGTACACGTGGTTTAAGGAGAAGACGATGGCTAAATCGATAAAAGAAGGAGCACTGTGAGGGTAATGATATGTGGACTTAGACGGGATAATATTTAGGTTGGTTGACCTAATTAATGAGCGAAGTCTCGTAGACCGATAATCAGTTTTGAGGAGATAGGTGTTGAAATCACCTAAAAAAAAATGGAGTGCCCATAGTTGGGTACCAGTTCTTCTAAGATATCTTCTAAATTCGCGAAGTAATTAGCATTTGGTAGACTGTACATAACCCCCAATAGCACTTTAGTGTGGCTCAACGTTATCTCTAAAAATAAGTACTCGGCTGCACTAGTCGGTGATGTGGATGATGTGTTGATCACACTAAAAGGAATATGTGAACGTAGGTATATTGCTACACCGCCACCAGTTCGGTTTGGTTGATCACTGCGAATTAGATGAAAACCTGGTAATTAATAGGAAGCCAAGTTTAAGAAATAAGGATAGCGTGTATATTGTATTATCATAGCCAGATATTGTACCTGCTTCTGAAGATTCTCTACAGCTCCAGTGATAAATAATTGAAATCGATCAAAATCTTGTACAAGTGAAGAAGAACTTGAGGCAGCGTTCTACGGTGCGTTCTTTTTAAGTTGCTAGCGAAACTCTGACATTTCCTTGTTGAAAAGGTCCGCCATTGCCACCATAGACTTTTCAATGGATTTCATTGTTTCAAGAAGTGAGGTTGAGGCAAAAAAAGTGATGAACAGTTAAGTGAACTAAAGAAGTTGGAGAATATAAGCTTGGGAGGTAAAACTTGCCTTTTACAAGTGATTCATGTACCTACTTTAATATATGGATAAATGTAAATATCCAATTAAATTTATTAAATTATGTTCAGAGATTATTTTTGCTTCCAATGACTACCCTCCAAATTAATAATGTATAGTTGTCTTCGTATCGTGTAGTAAAAAAAAAATATGTCACCAGATTTTTTTTTTAAGAATAGTGCATTAAGGATTCAGATTTTTTATTAAGATCCCCTAAGTAAACAGGATAACTGGTGACAAATTAGATATTGAAGACTCGTGACAATTTCTGAACAAATTTTAAACTCTGTACTCGATTCTGAGGATAATTATATAATAATAGAAGGTACTTAATTTTTCACCAGAATTCTCTAATAAAGAGTCATTACTGCTTTTCCCTACACGCCGCGCCGCCTCAGTCAACACGCACACAGTCGTGTACCCGCCACACGCACACCACCACCCGCTAAGTATCTATTGCATTAAGCCTATGTAACCATGCGTTGCATAATGAATCTTAAACTTTCGGTTAAGTTTACTCAGTAAATCATTAGTATTTTTATTTTAGTATATTTTTTATTTTAAATTTTCCCTTCACATATGATCTCAAACTATCAGGTCCTTGAATTTCGAAAGTGACTCACCAGTCACCCTTGTAAATAAATCTTTTTGTTACCATTCAGTACAATAAATTATTAGATATTATTTATACCTAAAGCTACACGCCTTTCGGCGGAAAGACCCGACAATTTGACAAATTTATTATTATTATTATTATTCTAAGCTAGTTTACGCATCTTATTGTTTACTTTAAATCCGATTTATTTCCGGTCTCTTATTTAAAAACTCTAAAACTTTTTATACAATGTAGTCAAAAAGGTAATATACGGGGGGCAAAATATAACTTAAGCGACAAAGCAAGCCAAAAATACAGAACTTTCTTCAACTTTAGTAGCACCCGAAGTGACCTTTGGTGACCAGAATAAAGGTCAAGAGACAATAAAAATAAAATTACTCAATGGATCGAGTTCCGTGTACAGTCCTCTATAGAAGTTCTTAAACTTTTCTTAAGAAAGAGGAAAACAAAAGCAGAGTCGTACCATTTTGCAAATGCCAGCCTTACACAGTATGGTATTAATGCTTTTATTATACAATGAGTTTGATTAAAGCTCATTTAGTTTTTGATTACAACTTTTAATATTGTCACCAATTTACGTAAAACATACTTCTAAAGCTAGTATATTTTCGTTTTAACAAAAACAAAAGTATCTTATTATAGTTACACCAAATGTAAATAATAAATAGGTTTGGTTTTACAGCAAGGTGTCCTGAAAAAGCAATGGTGATATCATTCATTAATAATTGAAAACAAACACTTCCACACGCGACAGTACATGTTCCGTGTACAATAATTGATGTCCTTAGTAGGTAATTTGAAAGAGAAAAGTTCTCGAGACAAGAAAATTGGATTTCGAACCGTTTTAACCGATGTGGAGTGTCCAATGTAGCGTCCAAATTAAAAGACATTGTCGTTAAAATCTTGAAACTGTACACATATATAGTAGAAAAATAAAAGTCTTTAGTCGAGACTGTAACTTAAGAAGTCTTTTGTTTAAGTATAGTTTGTAATAAGTACTAATACTCACGATTTTTGGACAAAAAAGTTGTGTTAATCTTATCTCATTAAAATTATAAATTTGAAAGTTTGGATTGACGGATGTCTGGATGTACTGATGTTTGTTCTTCAATCAAATTTGGCATTGTGTTAAGTCTGAAAGAGCACATAAGTTACTTTTTGTCCCGATATTCCCTCGGGATTCGAAATTGCTCTGTATAACCGCGCAAAACAGCTAACACAAATTATAACACGATATATTTTGATATTCCGAAGAAAGGCAATGTTTCCAAATTGGAATGTTTACTTAACACTAGACAACAACGTAGCTAAAATTATGCTGGTATCGATAAAAATATAAAAAAAAATACAATAAGCTTAATTAATGGCGCACAAAAATGTTAAAGTTTAATGTTAATGGCAACCGCTATGCTAGGTCGACTTTACATTTCGCCATTTTTTATACTCTTTTTATTGTCACTACTGTCATTGTCATGTCATCTGTCTTATCATTTGGTACAAATCTGTCACTTGAAGTAAGGAGGAATGGAATGTCTATGTACGGAAAGCGGTTTTTAATAAATCTTGTGTTTTTTTAATACGATGTCTATCTGAAATTGAGTGATTACTATTTGTTTGTATACTGATTCTCTTCAATATATCCTTGTGCTCGCATTCTAGCCCCAGATACAAAGTAACGGAAACATACCCTTTCTATATGATGTAAAAATGTTCATCTATACGTAGTATGTAGCAAAACGAAATTGCGTTTATTTAAATTGGTTACATAAATGTATTGAGGGAAAGTTTTTATGGGTCCAAAGAATGTGTAAGGAAGTGCGAGCTCTACCCAATCTAATGAAAGGCCCTATACTAACCAATTTCGCTAGTAATCGTTTTTATAGCGGGATAAACGACCGGGCTGATGAGAACGAGAGCATACCTGAAGTTAAGTAATCAAGTAAGGCGACATATTGAAAAAATGCATTGACTTTCATCGCCTGCTGTGAGAATATGACAAGACGAATGAATCTGAAATTTTCATATGTGTAAATTCATATTTTAATCTATAACTTGATTGGTCAAAACCATGATTTGATGATTTTGAATGGATAGTTTTTTGTTTGACGACCAGCTGGTGTAGCGGTAACATACATTGCCTTCTATGCCAGAGGTCCTGGGTTCGAATTCCGGCAGGCAGCGGATATTTGTGTGATGAACACAGATATTAGTCGTCAAGTCAAGGATGTTTTTATGTTTATTTAAGTTTATTCTTATAAAAAATATGTATTTATTTAATTTGTATGTTTATGTATTTCTTAAGTATATCAACTATCTAGTATCCATAACACAAGTTCTTTGAGAACCTTAATTTGGGCTAGATAATGTTGTGTGAGTGTCAGAAATATTTATTTACTTATATTTGAAAACACGTCTAACATACTTTTTCTTAAATTACCACGTAGTTATGAAATCCATATACCTAGAAATAACTTAAATACAATCTTCACATTATTGTTCGAACTTTGATTGATCAAAATTTACATAGTATACCTACCATTCATTTTTTATCTATTTTTGAAACGATTTCAATATCTGAGCGGTGTTGATGGTTGTGACCTTAAGTCGGCGTGTTAACGTGCTAGCATATCAAGAAAAAAATTTCAATATGGCGCCGTGTCAAGACCTTTCATCCTCAACAAAACGCTTTACAAAGCACTATTTAATTCTCGAAAAATGTAAAGTAAAAATTATTTTCAAATTTAGACCTTCAAACGTTAAGCTTAAGGACTGCATTTAAATTCAACATCAAAACGTAATGAAAATGTAAGCATTCATTTAGAGTAACAACTTCTTAATAAATAACTTGGCCTACTTTCGGCGCAGTGACAGTTAAGCGCGTTTCCTACATTTCAGCTTAACGTTTTCCAAGGGTTCCCCCGTCTGTACATTATTCTGTATATGTATGTGTACAGTAACGTACAAAACGTAATTGATTAATCAAGGAGATGGAACGTGTAGGCAGGGTTGTATACATGGGGCTAGATGGCCATCGCTGCGGCACAGTCGTAAAGAAAAGTGATATGTGTTGATCGAAATCCAATTGCTGTAATAAATTGTGATGGATGGGTACTTACATAAAGTTGTTTTAGTGAGTTTGTTGTATTCTGTTGTATAAGTTTTTTACTTTTTTCATGCAAGGTTTATTTACTAGGAGAGACGTGTACCTACTGTTAAGTAATCTTTTGGGTGATCTAAAATTACGCGATATTTATTCAATGAAGTTTAAATAATTTATTATTATTTTCAAACTATGCAATCAACAATTTATGCTTTGGAGAAGAATAATCTGACTTATGATCTTATAATCTGATTATTATTGTTAAATTCAAGAATATATTCCAACATAAAACACCTATTTTATATAGTTCTACTTGCTTATAATTCACCGCAAATCGCTACATTTTTCCAGTCAATTGTATCTGTCATCGGCCGCGCCCTCTAGTATTCGACGCGTGTCACCGGCTGCCGATAACGCAGGAGTGTCTGATGCTATCAACATACAAGCTGTTACGTTGAATTCTGCATAGATAGGTACTGTTTTAACAAAATGGATGGTATTTTTGTAAATAATTCAATCATAAGTGATTATAAATAGTTATTCAAAAACTTTAATTATCCAAAAAAAGATCTAACTGTTTCAAGTGATATGCCTATTTTTCAAGATAAATATAATCATTACATGTACAAAGCCCTAAAATATAATATGAAGCTTAACTATTATATGGTCTTAAAACATATCAGGATTACGAGCCAAAGCATCGCCGTTCACACCGCTTCACTAAATGTCGATAATCACAGCTCATTTCACTTGTCGCCTCGACGGTACTTTGATGTTCTGTCAACGTGTAAATCGCTTTAGCTAGATCAGCCGTCAACATGACCGTCGAGATGATGTTTCATTAGCACTTTTCCATTTTACTGTACCTCAGTTTTATGCGGTTGATTTAATTGACGTTTTACGTTTACGGGTTCTTTTTTATTGGTTGATGTTTTTAAAGTAAAGTCTTGGAAACAAAAATAAACATTTAACGAATACTTCTTAAATAATCTTAATGATCTCACAATATGCCGTAGTAATACATTATTTTAGTTTTTTTAAACTTCAAATATTAGGTTTTAAGTATAATAACAATAATCAACGAATGCAGAGCATTAAAAAAACCGACTTCACGTCAAAACTTTGGTTGAATTATAATGTCGTCAATGTAAGCATTCTCCGAATCCATACATATTTTTTCAAAAATCTGAAATTATCCATGAAGTACTTAATCGATTTCGATGAAATTTATATGGGACCAACTCTGAAGTATCTTCTAACATATGAAAGAAGAATTTTCAAAATCGATTTATAATTGTCTGAAATATCGTGTGACAAAGACACAAAAAAAACATAAAAAACATACGTACGATACCTCCTCCTTTTTTGGAAGTCGGTTGAAAATATTATAGTAATTTTCATATTCCATACAAAATAAGATTTCGTAGCAGGTTTATCTACGTGTGAGATTTACGTCAAAAGCGGGTCTAGTCTATACTAATATTATAAAGAGGAAACCTTTGTAATGTTGTATGTTTGTATTGAATAGGCTCAAAAACTACTGGACCGATTTCAAAATTTCTTTTACAATTACTTAGAGGGATTCTTCCGAATCCGTATAGGCTACTTTTTATCCCGAAAATCCCGCGGGAATCGAAATTGCGCGGGTAAAACCGCGCGCAACAGCTAGTAATTTATAAATTATAAGGTTTATTTTCAACCAACTTCGAAAAAAGGAGGAGGTTCTCAATTCGTCTGTATGTTTTTTTGTGTCTTTGTTACACGATATTTCGGACAATAATTAATCGATTTTGAAAATTCTGTTTCATATAGGTGATACTTCATAGTTGGTCCTATATAAATTTATCGAAATCGGTTGAGTACTTAAATTTTCAAATGTTTGAAAAAAAATCTAAGATTTCGGAGAATGTTTATATGGATGACATTATAACTTAGCCAAAGTGTTGACTGCATTAATTGATTATTCTATTTTACATAATGTGGCATCGCTAGACGTGTTTTTGGATTAAAGTTGTATATTGTATAACCTTGTATACAGTAGTCGTTAGGGTTTGTCAGAAGCCATTTCAGCACCCTGAAATATCTTACATCCACCAAGCTGGCCCAGTGCTTTAAAGCCATAAACTCCTCGTCACCCAGGGTAGAGACTCATAGCCCTGCATTGGGCTCATTACAAAGAATTGTGATGAATTTGTAACCTTAAACTTTCACGCTCATTATTTTAAAATAAGATTTTTAGCTAATTCGAATTTTATCTCATTATTTTCTAGTAAAATTAATTGAAAGCCTAACTTTTTCGCTTTTGCCCGCTCTGCCTTTAATCTGTATGAGGGAGGATAAGTGACATCAACTTTGGGCAGTATTCAAAGTTTTCTGTTGTCAGGCATAGAAGTTTTTTTAATTAGGTATGTTGAATTATCCAGACAATGGACGTTCCCGTACGAAAATAACTTCATTATGCACAATACCAGCTTATTACCCGCATTACATAGATAAGATTTCCTTTTGTTCCGTAAGCAAAGAAAATGTATGAAAAAAGCTATGAACCAGTGAGTTTTTTTATGTTTGTAAATTTATATTCGTATATTAATAGTAGGTGGAATCTCAGTGCATTCTTTCACTCTCCAAACATCCATGTTAAAGAGGGACGGAATGAAAAACTAGCGTCGATGATACTAGCCCGTTAGGATCAATGAAGATCTTGCAGCGTTTGTTCCCGTTTTTTTATAAGAATCGATATTTTTATACATTACATATTATATTTTGACGACCGGCTGGTGTAGGGGTAACGTACATTGCCTTCTATGCCAGAGGTCCTGGTTTCGAATCCCAGCGGCGACGGATATTTGTGTGATGAACACAGATAGTAGTCGTCAAGTCATGGACGTTTATATGTTTATTTAAGTTTATTTTCTAATAAAAAAATATGTATTTATTTAATATGTATGTTTATATATTTCTTGAGTATATCAGTTAACTAGTATCCATAACACAAGTTCTTTACGAAACTTAATTTGGGCTAGATAATGTGTCAGAAATATTTATTTATAATTATTTATTTTTATTATTTATTTTAAGCCTTAAATATGGATGAGGTAATGGAAAAAATTCCATGGCTGTCAAGTTTGACGCCTGTAAATTCAGTCATTGTTTCGTAAAAACTTTTGATTAAGCGTGAAGAATTTATTCAAAATGCCTTTTATTTAATCGTAAATGGTAAAATATGAAAAATAAAAAGACTCATAAACCAATACCTACTTTTCAACAACATACTTGCTAACTCTGAGATTTATTCTTCAGGATTCAAACTTTTAATTAAAATCACAATGTAAATCGTTACCTACGGGTTTGCGGTGCGAGTATACAGGGTGTTACAGGCTCTGAAATAATAATGATGTATTTATAAGTGAGTTATAAAGTAAACCTCCACACAGTGTCTTGGAAAAGAGAGGGTTTTATTTGCATACCTTAAAACAAATTAAAAAGACAAGCTACAGCTAAATTTGTTTGATCTTGTGGATATATCCGATTGGCGCTACAAAACTTTTATACTTACATACATACATATATAATGTATGTATGTAAGTATAACGTCACGCCTGTCTCCCTTTGGGGTAGGCAGAGACTAAGGAATGTCAACTGCTCCGATCTAGACATACCTCTTTCGCTTCCTCCACGTTCATTAATCGTTTCATATATGATCGCCGGTTACGGGTACATTGAACTAGGCCCTTTTTAAGTATGTCGCCAATTTGGTCGGCATACGTTCGCCTAGGGCTTTTATACCTACTTACTATAAAAATAAAATCAAATCCCCAGACAATAAGCCCCAAAGTAAGCATAGGTTGTGTCATGGGATACCATGTAGCGAACTAGGGGGACCTAGAATATAAATACATAAATAGATAAACACACTGACACGGAACATTTTTTTTCTTGTTCCCTGTGGGAATCGAAACCGCAACCACTGACATCTGAGTCAGACCGGTTTACCCCATCGAGAAAGTGATCGTCAAGTTGCTAACTTAATATATGAAGAGATTTTGTACATATTTTGTTCCTGTAATTTCACTGGCTGATTCTCCCCTTTACCCGAAAAATTCTTCTGTAAATACATATAATTTTGGTTCAAGATCTAGTAGACCTCGACACTTAATTTGATTTTGGAACATTTTGAAAACAATCGACCAACGTGCGGCGAGATTCAAGTGGCTAGAAACTTCGAGAAATGCACAAAAGCTAGTTCCAGATCGAAATTGATGTTCCAAAGATTCATTTATAATAGGATTTAGTTTCGAACTGACAAATCGACTTGCTAGATTCAGTTTAATTATAAAAGTTATTATGGGTCAACTGGAGGTTATGATCATAGTTAAAAGTTGAGAAACATCAAACAAACGCCCACTGCTCAGCTGGTCAGGTATTAAACATTGAATCTCTATTAATACTGAACAAATTGAACCCTCACCCTTTTACCATCGGACTACTAGACGCAGACAGAACTTCCATCCGTATGTGGTAGATATTCCGAAAAGTCGAACTAAGCGCTTTGACAGTTCCTTTTTGATACGGGTCGCCAAGGTTTGGAATGAACTGCCTGCGTCTATTTTCCCTGACCAGTATAGTCCTAGTACTTTTAAGCGTCGAGTGAATAGGTTTCTCGTGGATGGACGTGTACCACCTTAGTCTTCATGTTCACTTAACATCAGGTGGCATTGAAGACAAACGTCTCATACACAATTTATAAAAAAAAAAATTGGCCTAAACTTTCACGATTAGAAACTTGGAGGTAGGTTCAGTGTTCGCCTGCCTAGCAACCACCCTTTATATAAAATCTGCCGCTAATTATCACCGCTTCGGTGGTGACATGTTCCTGCAATGTTGTATGAGGGCAAGTTCTTTGCTTAGCCTGTGTGCTGTCATCTATGACGTCACCTTCATTTAGCATCAGTTGGGATGGTGGTCAAATCTGACTTCCCCGTCTCCATGTCCACGTCCGTGTCTGTTTCCTGTCCATGTCCACGACTATCTTCATCTCCATCCACATATCTGTATTATCTTTCACCTCTATCGCTTCGTCTATCTCTACTTCTATCTTTACCTCTATATCTATGTGTACGTTTCTGTCTAGTACCTGATTTCCGAATGTAATAGTAGACTCCAGAAGATCACCAACTCGTTCATGGGTGTACGCTTTTATAATAAAATTCCAAAATATTTAAGATGAACCCATCGATAGATTTTAGAATAAGTGTTATGTGAAAAGGTTAACTATAAGATATCCGGAAGCAAGAAGATAGGATTCCCCGGCTGTAAATTATTATTGTGTATTTTTAAAAGATGATTGCTGTTGAGTTTCTTCCCACTTCTCAACAGATCGACTTCCCGAAATGGTGGTAGATTCAGTTCAATTTGTAAATTGTTTGACTTATTTCAAGTGTATTTAAATACCTATAAAATAAAGAATATTTTTACTTTGACTTTGACTTATATACATACGTTTCTCTTTAGCTACGAACAGACACTCGTGAAATATACCTACTTTTAATAAGGTAAATCTCATTAAATAGTGTTATATTTCACATCTATCTCCAGTGAATTAAATAAGTACAGATAAGAACAAATACAAGTGACTATAGATTCCGTGGCACAATGGACTGCTTGCACACTGAAGTAAGACTTGTCCAGGGCCAGATTAAGAAACAAAGTTATCTCAACTGACTCGAGCTTAAGTTTTTATTAGAACTGCTCTGTGTGTTTTCCACAACACAAGCTTTAAGTTTACTATTAAGGAACATAGATAATTATTTGAAGTAAGAACTATTTTAGAGTTCGCTATTACTTCAGTCTCACTAGTTCATAAGTGACAATGGATAGATTTAGGAGGAAACTCGGTTGTCGTTGAATATTGCGCTAACATAATTCTACTGAAGCTATATTTGGGGATTTATTTGCATAATAGACGCTAGCCATGCAGATATATCGAATATGACGGTACATCTCGCTTAGGTACGTAGATATATTCTAAGTATTCAAATACAAGGACAAATTTATAACAAAAATTCTGTGTGGTATGAAAAATGTTTAAAATTAAAAGTTACACTTTTTCAGTTCGTGCAGTCAGATTATGGAAGTCACTACCTCACATCTAAATCTAAATCAATATCTGTTTTAAAAAAAAAAGTAAGAGAGCACTACTTTTCTCAATGTTAAAAGTAGTTTATATATTAGTGTACTAGCTGTTGCGCGCGGTTTTACCCGCGCAATTTCGATTCCCGTGGGATTTTCGCGATAAAAAGTAGCCTATACGGATTCGGAAGAATCCCTCTAAGTAATGGTAAAAGAAATTTTGAAATCGGTCCAGTAGTTTTTGAGTCTATTCAATACAAACATACAAAAATACAAAGGTTTCCTCTTTATAATATTAGTATAGATTTTTAATAAAAAATAAATAAAAAAGTCATAAAACCAAAACCAAACTGAAAGCAAACTAATCTTAGTGCCTAAATATATACAAAAATAAACCTAAGTATTTTCTAATTGAAGAGGCCTCCCCGAGTCATACCGGGCGCAAAGGTACCCATCACACTAGCCGCATTGCCTCTCTGTACGGCGATGGACAACCTCTGCGCCAAGTAAGACCCAGAGCGGGCATCTAAGCCTCTCTCCCTCAATCGGCAACCAATCTGCTTTATGAAGGCTAATGCCTCCGACCCCCAACACCCAACACAATTATTACTTTGTGCGAGGGGCACAAAGTAATAATTAGGCTCTAAATTACGATATTTTTCCCGCTTTTTAATGGCGGCCGCTTCAGCGGCGGCAGATATATTAGTAAGTATTAGATATTGGATGTATGTATTATTAGTATGTATTGGGATGTTTCAGTATCTATATTTAGGTATATATGTATTGTTTACACAATATGTAATTAAGTATAATTATTCTGCGTACACACTACTTTTACATTTTATCAAACTCTCCAGTCACAGGTCTGCTGGAAGAAATTTCTTTAGGAATAAGCAGTACCTTTACACTAAATCTATTGTAATTTTCTTATTAACTATATCGTAACTAATGTACATGAATTGTTAAATGAACAAATAAAGTTATAAAAGCTATAGGGAAGATGCTTTATTTATTTTTCACGCGAAGAATCACGATATTTTTCTTCACTATACTGTTTTTTACTAAAGCAAAATCGAATTACGTTGGCTCCATGATGAAAGTTGCAGGAAATTAAAAAAAGAAGCAACTCATGATAGTTACAGCAGGTTTATTCACTATCCGTTATACAATGTAGCCTAATGGGTGTCAAAAATGAAAACATTTGATGCATCGGTATATTCTATAAAGTGTCGCAGGCTAAAAGCCTGCACTCTTACACCTTTGTAGAGAAATAATTGGATTGCATAAACAAGGAATGTCATAGCGCAAGTTTTCGTGTAGTTTTGCTGTTATTTCGCGTTATTTACCGACGACCACTTTGGCGATTGGGTAACACTTTCTGCCTCAGACGCCAGTGGTCGTGGGTTCGATTCCCGCACGGAACGAGCAAAAAAAGTGTCCCCCGACGCGGCGACGACGCTCGGAAATTAAAAATATTTTAAAGTACAAGTCTTACAGTCAATTATATATGGGACGATAATAATTAGAATAGGTTTAAAATATTATTTGTTAGTTTTTAAGGTCTTTTTTTGTGTCGGGGGGTTTTAAAATTTTTAATTTTACTTTTATTTTGTACTTTTTAAAGTAGGTTTTAATATTAGGAAGGTATTTAAAGTAATTAGTTAGTTGAGTTAGTAACTTAGTTAGGTATTAGATATCATATTAGTTTTCATTTACTAGATTAAGTCTTAACTAGTATGTAGTCTTAGGTTAAGTTGAATATAAGGTAGGTATTTGTGATCAGTTTAACCAATTTAGGTAGGTATTCGTTTCAGGTTAGTTAGGTACCACATACTTTCAATTTCACTGAAGTAACACGGTACGAAATTTCGAATCGATAGGACATATGGAAGGTAGTCAGATCCCCTCATCAACAATAAGAGAGCTGATGATCTTCAAACGGCTGATCAGGTCATTGTAACCTTACCATACACTTTCAATTTCATTGTAGTAATACGGTACCAAATTTCGAATCGATAGGATATATGGAAGGTAGTCAGATCCTCTCATCAACTACTAAAGAGCTGATGATCTTCAAACGGCTGATCAGGTCATGGTTCCCTTACCATATACTTTGAATGTAATTGTAGTATTACGGCACCAAATTTCGAATCAATACGACATATGGAAGCTATTCAGATCCCCTCATCAACTATTAGAGAGCTGATGATCTTCAATTGGCTGATCAGGTCATGGTTACCTTACCATATACTTTTAATATCATTGTTGTAATACGGCACCAAATTTCGAATCGATACGACATATGGAAGTTAGTCAGATCCCCTCATCAACTATTAGAGAGCTGATGACCTTCAAACGGCTGATCAGGTCATGGTTACCTTACCATAGACTATCAATATCATTGTTGTAATACGGCACCAAATTTAGAATCGATACGACATATGGAATTTAGTCAGATCCCCTCATCAACTGTTAGAGAGCTGATGACCTTCAAACGGCTGATCAGGTCATGGTTACCTTACCATATACTTTCAATATAATTGAAGCAATACGGTACCAAATTTCGCATCGATAGGACATATGGAAGGTAGTCAGATCCCCTCATCAACTAGAAAAGAGCTGATGATCTTCAAACGGCTGAACAGATTTTCATGAAACATGGCTAAGAACACTCGGGATAAAATTATCTATAACACAAAAAAAACTAAACGAAAATCGGTTCATCCGTTTGGGCGCTACGATACCACAGACAGATACACAGATACACAGATACACAGATACACAGACACGTTAAACTTATAACACCCCTCTCGTTTTGCGTCGGGGGTTAAAAAGGAGGGCACTTGGTAGAAAATCAATACATAAAATATAAGAATACATAATCAATACATATTTTCTTGAATAGGGACTTTGTCGTTCATGTATTCTCTTAATGAATAATAACTTTTTTTCAATAACAATTCTTTTAGTTTTTATTAAACAGATTTGTTTTTTTAATGTTCTTTATGTAATCAGGGAGGTGATTATAATTTTTTATAGACATAGCATGAGGACTACATGAATGTATATTAAGATTAGATGTAAGTTGAACAAATTTATTTTTTCTAGATAGTCTAAGAGTATATTTAAAACTATATTCGAGTATTCTATATATTCGTATATTTATATTCGAGGTTCCCCCCAGTTCAGTGTCCCATATCACAAGCTCTGCTTAGTTTGGAGCCATCTAGTTGGTGTCATTGTCTTGGGATTTTATTTTTTATTTCTTAATTTAATCAATCATTTAATTGTGTCACTCAACTACTAATTTTGAATTAATTCTTGTATTCGAATACATATTAATAGTAATTAAAACATTGTGTCAACGTCGAAGTGAATGGATAACTACTATTCAAATGCGAATGAAACCTGTATGAACTATAAATTTATTAAATTTAATCGAGTGTTGCAAAATAATACTTTTATAGAATCACTCGTACCAGGCAACTTCAGGTTCAAAAATTATCGGAATATTTAAATCGAAGCTCAGATATACATATAGATAAAATATCAGAAATTAATTCAAGTAATACTTATGGTAAAATAAATTGTTATATTAAAGCATTTAAATGCATTTAAATACTTACTCAACTAACGTAACCTCTAAAACATTAGCGTATACTTTATTTTCATTTTTCTCACAAAAATTAAATATTTTTAGTCGTAGCAAACTTTATCGTAAACATGAGTCTGAGTTTGAATAGCGATTAGCGACAACAATGAATAAAAAGATAGTGAATAGCGCAGCCAACTTTACACAAGAAATAATTGTTATTAAGTACCAAAGATCTAACCTTTCACATTATAATACTAATAGGGTCATCTCCACCGAGGTTAAACATGGCATTTACCCAGTAATATCCAATTTATAAGCAACGTATATCCTATATGGCAATATATTATTTACAACGTCAATATGACGATAATAAATGTTTATTAAAGTGGATCGCTTGACAGACTTATATTTCTGCGGTTTATTGAAACGGTTCTGAAATATTTTCTCTAAAACAGTGTTTGTAACTCCCGACACAAGGGATGGGTTATCGATATGATTTTGAAATGTGTGTCTGATTGTCGTCACAGTTCCCAAACAAATTATCTGATTTGAGTGCAGTTTTTTTAAGACCAATAATCTCGTCTGTTGTTATAGTTTTTGTATATTCAAAAGATTGGATGTCTATCTTCCTTGCCAACTAATGGAAAGTAAACACGAAGACCAAAGTAGTCTATCCACGAGAAACCTATTCTCTCATCATTTGAAAAAAGATGGAAGTGATGTTATGAAAAAGAGAGGAATACCTTGGTGAGCCGCACCAAAAAGAAATTCTGAGAGTTCTTCGTTCGACTTTTTGGAATAAAATGTAAATAGCGATAGAAGTTCTGTCCGCGTCTAGTAATGCGAAGCAAAAACGGTGTTCCTTCGATTAGTTCTTAAAACTGCATTTGCTCACTTTCCAAAATGTATCCTGATAGTTATTTTCAGCCAAATAAGCTATCCTTTACGTTAACGTTAATACCCGAGACTCAGCAATTTCAGCATTTAGCTTTACTTCAACAAGATATTCAGTTTTCATTAGAAATAGAGCCAGGATTAAGCCAATATTAGAGATAGGAATTTAATATTTTGGCTTTACCGATGTTTCACTTTCGTGGCCTTTTTACTCCACTTTTGAAGTCGGAGGTTTTATAAATATTTCATTACTGCTTATTAGCTTATTAGTAGGTCTGTATTTAGGCTGCCTTTGCTGAAAATTCAAATATAGAAAATATTAGTGCTCAACTGGCATTAGCCTTTTCAATAATTTTTTCGTATTCTTATTTCAAAAGGGCAAAGTAATTATGATAACTGATCATAATTACTTTGAAATTGTTATAGAAATAAATTATGTTTCATATTAATTATGACCTTTTTACTTGTACAGTAAAAACTCCAAAGTATTTATTTTGACTCAATAAAGTTTTACGTCTTGCAATGCTAGCATTAATTTAAGAATATAAACTGAGTAAAAAAAAATACTTCGTAACAACCACAAAAAAGTATTTTTTAAATTATTCATTCGAAATTCAAAAAGAACCCAGAAGCAAACGTTCCAACGCAAGTATTCAAGAATCCTATTTCAAACTTTTTACAAAATGGCGTCAATCCCTTGAAACACAGCCAGAGAATTAGCATCCTTTACACGTCAGATGAAGCGGTGTGAAAAGAAACGAAAAGAAGAATAAAAAAGCTCAAGATATAGGTCAACGATTTCATTAGGTACGTAGCTGTCAGCTGGGCCAATAGTGTAGTGATTTGGGACGATCGGGACTCAATTGAGGATAACAATGTTTTAGTTTTATCAGTTTTGGACACTTATTTCTAGAGCTCTTTTTTTTTTAAAGTCTGTCATCTTTAAGTGTCCTCTTTTGTAAAGATATAAATTTATATAATGTTCTCTCAGTTAACACTCATAAAGCATTTTATCGAATGACCCTTTTGCTAGCATGCAACCATCGATTAATAGTCGAATCTACAAGATAAATATTATTTTGTTATTTTATCCTATTATGTAAGTTAATATGCGGATCTATTATAGATAGAATTACTCGATTTGATCTCATGATTAAAACCTCAGAAACAAATATGTCAAAATCTTAATAAATGACATACACTAAATACCATATTCAAAGAAAATATCGATAAAAGGCCCGATTTATCGTTGTCGACTGTAGCATGCTAGCCCCGCTGGAGGGTTAGCTGGATCTTATATACAGGGTGAAGTAAAGCATTATTTTGGTTAAAATTTGTAGTATTAAGAATCAGTATTAGTTTATGTAGATGTAGTATATTAAACGCTCTTTAGCTATTTGTTGATATACTAGCCATTAATTGATATTACTAGCTATCCTATTTGGTTTGCGGTTACTAAAATAACAAGTTCAATACAAAATGATATACATATCTAGACCACAATGCAAAATCCATTCCACATATTTACGCTGAAACAAGTCATAGTTTTAATCCAGAATTAATTAACCCAAAGCTTTGTTATTGAAAAAGCGGTATTATACCTATTTGCTGGACATTTCATATAAAAGTTTCGTTTCATATCCTAATGTTGTATAGAAATTGTTGGTATGAGTCACGACTTCGGGTTATGGGAGCAATGTTATGAAATTTTGAAATGAGAATACGTGACCTTTTTGTATTTTTTGTCCAGACTTTATTTTACTTAAGCTCTTTTGGTTTCAGCACAGGATACATAAAAATTTTAGTTGTGGATTTTATTTGTACCGAAAATTGAAGTTAAACGAATTTTAAATTAATTACTTAGTTTTATGTGATATAAAATTTATTAGAGTGTCGCATTTAATATTACTTATTCGGTTCTTTTCCTTATATATGTACAAGTGGAGGGGTTATATCGTGGTTCTTTTTAACAAATATACTTGAATAAAACATGATTTTTACCATATTTAATCATGTCACTTGAAACAAGGTGTATAAAAACCAAAGAAATTTTACATAACAACACAACGAAATAAGTCTAATTGTACTACAAAATTAAACGCCTTTTAGGAATAAAATGTACTTACTTAATGTAATGAATCAAACTTAAAACAATATGTATAATTTACTCTCTCTTCATTCCTAATTGAGTTCAAGGAACCGAATAATTTTTTTTTACTGTCGTTAAATGAAGAAGATGAAGTGCTGACAGGGTTTCAATGTCTCCTTTAAATATCTCATAAAGTCTCGAAAAATCTAAGATTACAATTTCGTTGTCAATACCGTCAAAATCAAATTGGCAAAATCCGGTAATTTATTATAGTAAGCTCTATGGAGAGAACATTCAACTCTATAAAAGAAAAACTCGTATACATCTAGATATATAATGTAGAACTGAGCGTATGCTTTGCTTTGTTGAGTATAGATTATTCCCGAAAGTAATATTAAACTTTTGGCAAAATTAATCAACTATTGTACGCTATCAAATTGGTATTTGTAAACCTATGTCTAAACCTGCGTCCATCCTGGAGGTCTAAAGATATAACCGAAAATCGACAAGAGCATAAAAACATGTATATACGTCATTGACGGCGAAAATCTTTATTTATCACACAATTATCCATCCATATTAATATTTAAATCCAGGACCACTAGCATAAAAGGTAGAGTTTTAAAATTACTTTGTTAAGTTTTCACTATTCATAATCTTAAATAAAATACAATTTAAGGTAACTTAAGACTGCTTGTTTAACCGTGTACTACAGGATGCATTTCAGAGCGTGTGCGAGTGCTATTTTTGGATAAATTGAACCTACAACTTTCTACTATTGAACTACTAGACGCAGACAGAACTTCCATTCCTATGTGGTTGATGTTCATAAGATGTTCACAGATCCTATTTTGGTTTTCCTTTAAAAAGATAACGGTTTTTACTGCTATTACACGAGGCTTTCAATATTTGGTGGCGGCTGATATCTGTACTGTATCTGATACAAAATAAAAAATCCCCAGACAATCACACCAACTACATAGCCCCAAAGTAAGAATGGCTTGTGTTATGGGATACCATGTAGCGTACTAGGGGGAAACTAGAATATAAATACATAAATAGATACACATCCAGACACGGAACTTTTTTTTTTTCTTGTTCCGTGCGAGAATCGAACTCGCAATAACTGGCGTTTGCGGCAGACAGGTTTGTTTGCCCCATCGCCAAAGCGGTCGTCAAATCTGAACGAAAAGAGACGTTCACATCTGTAATTATGTGCGTCTATTAAATTGTTGTTACGGTCACGGATGGTCGTGACTGAACTTGACTCAGATTCTTTTTCCTTGTTAGCTGGTGACATTCGAATGAAATTTAAAATTTGAATACAACTTGTTTTTTTTTTTTTTTTTTTTGAAATCTGCAACAATTATTTTTACTAGTAGTGTTTTCGAAGATACAGTGCTTTTAAAGATGCCTAGGCTACTGGTAACCGAAGATTCTCTCAATTTGTTACTCAGCCGCACACAGAAAGCTTCTCACGAAGTACCCAACCTACTAGGATAACAACGCTGTCCCTAAATGGAATCAGGTTTATTGAATCTAGGCAGGTAATACTCTTTTTCTTCGAAAAATAATCTTTAGTTATTTCAATAAAAACAGTATTATCTGCCTAGTGAAGTTGTTTTGGCGCCGTGATTATTGTGCATATCATATCGCAGATTAAGGGGCGACTGTTCGACGTTCAGGGCGGTCGGTTACAGGATAGGTGACTGCCGATCATTTATATCTCAAGACGACTTCCATGCTTCGGAATGCAGGTTAAGCAGGCGGTTTCGGGTGCTGTATACTTTTATACTGTAGTCGTTAGGGTTTGTCAGAACCCATTTCAGCAACCTGAAAATACTGATATCCGCCAACCAGCACTGCGCCAGATTACGGATTACGGCCTAAACCTTACCCAGAGGAGAAACTCATAGCCCTCAAGGGGCTAATTACACGCAGTTGTGATGATGATGAACTAATACGGGGCGAGGGATCTCAGGGCTAGCTAAGATACTCGGTCCTACAGAGTTAGCGATTATGAAAATTTTCTGACTAATTTTCATATAGCGAAGATGGTTTATTTTAGTTATTTTCATAGTTTAATGCCCCACGATAACCAAATGCGGGGCGATGCCGTTAATATTGAAACAATATCATGCAAATATTGCAGAAGTGTTATTCGTGGATTTATAAACATGGAAAAGTCTAAGTGTGCAGCTCAAAGAGATTGGTGTTTTGAACCTTGCAAGTCAATATACATATTTATGAAAACCTTTTGATTCTGATTCTGATTGATAAGTTGCTTTGTTTTGTATCGAGACCGTTGTCACTAATTTGAATTACTGTATAATTATTACTTAACTCTTATCTTAAAATGTTATTGTTGTCCACTTCGAACTCACCTTTTACTATTATTATTGGGCACTGTTGGTCTTTTAATGTAAACCTTTTTTTATATATTACTTTTTTCTGTAAATGACTGTTTGTTGCCAAAATAGAAATTAATAAAAAAAAGTACGTTTTATAGATTCACAAGAATAGTGTAACTTAAAAACTTGAATAAAAAGATAACCATGATATTAATATTAATTATGTATAGAAGCGATTCACAAGCATTTGTGACGAAAGAGGCTGTCAGGCAGCAGGAGACAGAGAGGCTTTATTCCTATCTTATATTTCACTTTCAGAAAGTTTAACCTATAAAATAGCTCTCATATACCAATTTATAACATATGCCGTAAGTTGACCTAAATAAAATACAATTGACCCGGGCCGCATTGACATTCGTCTTTATCATACATTTTTTTGAGAGAAAAAGGATGAGACGTTTCTTTTATGTCATGTCTATAGAGGAAATACCTTTCTCGACATTCGAATTCGACATTTGAAAGGACGAGGACAAGTTTAGTCAGGATAAATACTTATTATCATATATTAACTTATACTTCTTGCTTCTTCCTGAAAGATAAGTAACTTAATTATTATATTACACATGTAATATAATAATTAAGTTACTAGTTTAATAACTTAATTTTAATAATTAAGTTAAAGAAGATTTACGAAAGAGGTGTACAGAGCAAGAATGGATGGTGTTGTTGGAAGGGGCCGGCCTAGGCGAATGTATGCCGATCTAATTGGTGACATTTTGAAAAAGAGCCTAGTCAAAAGTACCCGTAACCGGCGATCATGTATGAAAAGATTGATGAACGTGGAAGAAGCGAAAGAGGTATGTTTGGATCGCAGCAATTGGTGTTCCCTTGTCTCTGCCTACCCCAAGGGGAGACAGGCGTGAGTTATGTATGTATGTATGTACATGTAGTCTCACACTTATAGGACTTACCACTCGCGAGTGGTAAGTCCAAGAGGAAGAAGCACATCGTATATTTTTTATAGAACTTCACTTAGGTAAGTTCGTTTAATCACAAATTATTTCACAAAATGTTGTGCATCTTAAGACAAATATTTTTTATAATAATATACATTTGTCACAATTCGTGTTAGGTATACATTTCTTACAAAAAATGCACTATCTCTGTGAATTGAGTGTTTCAGCTTAACTTCGACCCTTTTTAAGACGAGTCCGAAGCGGACGTTTTCCTATACTCTAAGGCGCTTAGCAGACGATAAACTTCATGCGCCTTGTTGCGACAACCGACAACTGACATCTCTCTGTTCATATACTATTACAATGGAATTGCGTACACAACAATTCTAGTCAGGAGTTAGTTTCTGATTGCAGCAACTTGCAATTAGCAACTTTGATTAAGTTGCTGGTTTTATCAATTGACAATCGCAGCTAACAAAAGTTTCTAAAATCAGCAATAGCAAGTCGTTCTTTGGGGTATATACATTCCCTCATCACTGTATCCTGCCGTTTTAAATCACTTTCCAGCAACTTATTAAATATGTAAACAGACATTTTAAAATATTGTTTAAACTTGTCATTATGTTTCTGAAGCTCATTTATGTTAATAAATCTAGTCCTATCGTGCAAGAAGGGATGAATCCAAAACCGACGATTGCTGCGAATAATTTGTTGTAGTTGCCACCGTGTCGGCGACGCCGACGTAATATAATGTAAACGAGTGCTGTCTCTCCGGTGTCCATCGTAATACTGTGTGGACTCACCTAACAAACCAGGTTCACATAAAATTGCGACAACCGTAAATGCCAATTTGTGGTTGCTGCAACTGGAAACCTTTAGAACATTTACAAAAATTGATAGTTGCTTCAACCAGGTTACCAGTTGCATCAATTGCAGATTCTCTAGTTGTAGCAAGTGGCAATTTCTAAAAAAGTTGATGGTTGCCTCAACTAAGTTGTCAGTTTTGTAAACTTAAGTTGCTACGTGTGCAAAGCGCCTAATAGTATTTACGGTACAACGGAATTGTATTATAATAATATTTTCCTGTTGAAATAAAACTGATATCCGCTAGATGGGATCCGCTTCGTGTAGCAACGGTTGCATTATTCGAAGCAAGTATATTGTTTCATGCAATAGTGTGTGGATAAATATGAGTTTGCAAAAAAACGCCAAAGGTCACTCGTAGTCAGCCAATTGATAATTTTTAAAGGTTTTTGGAAAATATTATATAATTTTTTACTGTTGTTTAACAAACATTAATGAAATTTAACGCTGTCTTTTACACGAAAATTCTGATTTTAGTTTTTACTGACGTTAGAGTAAACTCCTACTTGGTATTCCCGTCGTCGTGTGTGACAAAATACGACACACTGTGACGGATTTATGTAAAAGCATGTCAAGAATAATTTCGTGTCTGAAGTTCAGAGTTTCATAACACGATTGCCTAAATTTATTTTGATTTTTTCTTTTGCAATATAGATGCCTATAAACCTGAACTGATCTTTTTGACGCTTGCTTTATAAATTTTTGACGTATCTTTATATATTTTGTTTCTAAATAAATAACTTGATTTTAAGGAACGGCTAATAAATATACATCGCAACTTCAAAATTGTATAAACTCAATTAAAAAATCCAATAAATCGAGTTACCGTAATAGTTACATTTTTTTGCTCTTATTTCTCGAAAGATAAACTTAACTTTTTGAAAAAGCAAGTAACTAACATGTTTCATACATTATTAGGTTCAAAGCTGAAAGTTTGCAGTTTCAAAACTTCATTCTTGATTTGCCAAAAACACGTATTTTTGAAATACGTCACTACTATTCTGAAGGCGCGATATATACTTTATAGGTTTTTGTGGCCATCGTGGCGTAGTGGGTCCTGTGTTTATTATTATATATAGCAACTAGCTGACCCGGCAAACGTTGTTTTGCCATATAAATAAAAAAAAAAATAGATGTTGGCCGATTCTCATAGATACCGGATAAGCACAAAAAATTTCATCAAAATCGGTCAAGCCATTTCGGAGGAGTATGGCAACGAAAACTGTGACACGAGAATTTTATATATTAGATAAATTGCAACAACGTACTGCCCAGTCAGTGTAAGGATGGGTGACCGCCGCCGATCATAAATTTCTCACAACTTCCATGCTTTTGAAGGCACGTAAAGCAGTCGTACTGCAGTATACTAAAATACTCGTCAGAAGTCATTTCAATGCCTTGAAAATTCTAATATCCACCAATCAGCACTGGCCTAAATTGGTTGTTTACAGCCTTCACCTCCTCGTCACCCAGGAGAGATTCATGGCTGTGCAGTGCGCTCAGTAAAAAAGGTTTGTTTAAATAAAGTATCTTAATAAAACCATTTAAAAAACGATTGATTGAAAGAGCAATGTTGTCATGATTTGTAGATATTGTTCATGAGTAGAGTACAGTCTGTCAGTAGAGTCAGTCAGACAAAAATTGTATCAAAAATTTTCTTTATGTATATGTCGGACACGTTGTGATTCCTCTCTTTCATCCAACATCAGGTATTCTTGGGGATTTCAATCATGATTCTCTAATACAGTGTTTTGTGTGGGCGTCTTTAGGGCGAGTTGGTTTTGCTACTATCGAAAATGCTTGTGGTGCTGAACTGATTGATCTTCGGTGCATGACAGTTTCTACTTCTTCGATTTTCGACACTTCCTAGTTGCTACCTTTTTGGAAATCTTCTTCATCATCTTTATTTTCGTTTCCATCTTCTATATTGTTATTATTCTCTCTGCCGCTGACAAACTCGTGACGTAGACTCTGTCAAGTACCAAGAAGGTGCTGGCAACCGAAGTCAATCCAAATAAACTATAAGGCTCTAGCTAGATACCGCCGACATATACATAATTCTGTAGAAGAATGTACCTATTTTTCTGTGCGTTATTGTATAAGTGTATTTGCCTTCGTGTTAGTCTACTGTGGTGTTCGAAAAGAGGTTATTAATACTAAAATAACCTCATTTCAACCGACTTTCAAAAAAGAAGGAGGTACTCAATTCGTCTGTATGTTTTATGTCTTTGTTACACGATATTTCTGACAATTATGAATTGATTTTGAAAATTCTAGTTTCATATGATAGAGGATACTTCATAAATGGTCCCATATAAATATAATCAAAATCGGTTAGATACTTCATTGAAAATTTCAAACTTTTGAAAAAATATGTATGATTTCGGAGAATATTTATGTTGATGACATTCTCAACTCAGCCAAAGTCTTGACGTGTAGTCGGTGTTTTTAATACTCTGCATTCGTTGATTATGTTAAATTAACGGTCCCGAAACAACACTGCATTACGAACCCTTTGAACATTCAAAGTGATATAAAAACAAAAGTAACGTCCTTTTGAAAAAGAGAACATTTTTTGTCTACAGTTAAAACGAAATTTTGCAGAAAAAAAGTCGTGACGCCCTGTCATGAGCATTGAGAAAATTAATGTTTATGTTTTCGTGTGAACTCCACGGAGAATTGTGTTCTATTTATGAAAATTCAGCTTTTAAAATGATGTATTTTCTGCCTTTTTATTGGTTACCAAACGATCAGTTATTTACAATCGCAGCTGATTTTGAGACGATGATAAACCAATCAGTGAAAAGATTTATTAAAGCATATACTTTTAATAATTTAACTATAGGCTTTTTAAACACTTTTTATAAGCTTATTTGTGATTAATTGGCAGTTTTTAAACGATAGTTTTTTGTATATATTTTAACTTACTGTAAGTTTTCCGAAACTAATAAAAAATATATAAAGAAAATCAATTTCAAATGGATGGCAGTATTTTAAAAATAGTCTCTAAGCTAGCATGTCTTTCCAGAATTCTTGTGAGTTTTTATTTATGAGTTAGTTCACGTAGATTTACTTCATGGAAATTGTTATTATATCCCGACTGCGGCACACAAAGAAGGGTTATGTTTTCAACGCGTATCTATGTATGTCTGTTTCTTGTTCCCAGCGGGGCTAGCATGCTACCGTCGACAACGATAAATCGGGCCTTTTATCGATATATTCTTAGAATATGGTATTTAGTGTATGTAATTTATTAAGATTATGACATATTTGGTTCTGTGGTCTTAATCATGGTATCAAATCGAGTAATTCTATCTATTATGGTGCGCATATTAGCTTACATAATAAGAGAAAATAACAAAATAATATTTATCTTGTCGATTCGACTATTTATCGATGGTTGCATGCTAGCCCTGCTGATATCTACTGAAATGCCGGACGGATTTAAACAAATGAGGTATCACAAGATTCGTATTAACTGTGCGAGTTACATTGAATTTGAAATTTCAAGATGGCGACTTAAAATAAACATTTGGGTGGCATAAATACAAATAATTTCTGATTTCAACATGAAAGCTGATGGTCAGTTCTAATTATAAAATACATTGTACTGCTATAAATTAACCATTTTCAAAGAAACACTAAAAAATAAAAGTATGTTTACCATTAATGGTTTTATTTTGTTGAAAACTATACGACTGTCCCCTCCTGCTGCTACTATTTTTTTTATTACAAATACAATTTAAAAGTTCTTAGTTTGAACTTACTGTATTTCGCAGTTGGTTTTTAAGTTTTTGTAATTACTTTTTTATTGACGACCACTTTGACGATGGGGTAAACCTGTCTGCCTCAGACGCCAGCGGTTGCGGGTCCGATTCCCGCACGGAACAAGAAAAAAAAAATGTTCCGTGTCTGGGTTTTTATCTATTTATGTATTTATATTCTACGTTCCCCCCTAGTTCACTACATGGTATCCCATAACACAAGCTATGCTTACTTTGGGGCTATGTACTTGGTGTGATTGTCTGGGGATTTTATTTCATTTATTTATTATACAACGATATATTTTTAACACCGTTTAAATATTTCGCATTCCAAATTTCTTTAATAATTTACAATAATGTTCATACACGTGTAATATTTAACGCTTCATTGAATCTCAAACGTGACACTAACTTCCACAAGTTCATTAGTTCGTTTATAAAATATTTTACCTCCTAAATTCTTAACCTACTCTTCCCATAACCTTAAATTACATCAAAACTTTAACTTGAAAAGTTTGAGTTCGTGTTTAACATATTTAAAACGTACTACAAGGTAATAATCTCAGGTCAACGAACTAGAAAATCTAACTAGATTGCATCGCCATTTCCTTCTCTAATAACCTTTTCCTTCTACACGTGCTCAGTCCCTTATGAATCACATTCATTTTGAAATTACTCGCATGCACCAATTTATATGCCTGCATTAAATTGCTGACATTTAAATAGCTGTCTTAACTTAATCGAGACAGAGTTGACATTTGAAGATAAACATCTAAAGTTGATTATTTCGTTTTATAGTATTAGCTTTGGGGATTTATATGCTGAAAGCTTTAGTAAATAAGGTTCAAAGAAGATTCGAGTTAAAGGGTATGAATTAGTTTGTTAGTAGAATTTGAGTGAAAACTTTTACAGTCCTAGTTATTTAATCTGGTTTGAAACAAACAGAATAATCTATATATTTAAAACTCTGATCTTAATTTTAAAATATCACAATTTATGAGCGATGCCATGGAGAACGAAAATATCACATTTCTGTTTTTGATTAGATAACCAATATTATATAGTCATTTACCTAGATGTAAAGAATTTTTCATCTATTTGAAGTCGTCGTGGCGCCGTGGTTACTGTGTGTATCATACGATATCACAGGTTAAGCAACGTTCGGCGGGGTCGGTACTCGGATGGGTGACCGCCGACCATTCACGACGACTCACGACGACTTCCGTGCTTCGGAGGGCACGTTAAGCAGTCGGTCTCGGGTGCTGTATAATTGTATACAGTAGTCGTTAGGGTTAGTCAGAAGCCATCTTGGCGCTCTGAAAATCTGGCATCCACCCCCCAGAACTGGGCCAGCTTGGTGGATTATGGCCTATACCTCCTCGTCAATACCATACCAAAGAGCCTATACCAAAGAGTTGTGATGATGATGATGAAAGAATTTTTCATACTCATTTTGACCTACTGAAGGACATTTAACCCATTCCTTCACAAAGGTAATCAGTTTTATACAGTTTATAACAATTAGGCAACTATGTCATCTACAACGTTGATACAAGCAAGAGGCATTAAATGAAACCACATATTATTTTGTGTATCATTATCAGGCTACATAACGAAAATCAGATCAATATAGGCAATAGTTTAGTCACAGAAATGATTTTTTCGTTAGTACCTACTATTGGCATAGTTATCATTCACCGCGAAATAGTTTTTTTGATTGGAAGGTATTTAAAAAAGTACAAAGGCTGACTTCACTTTAAGTTAATTATGAATATTTATATTTCTCGTTAACTGCTTTTAATTATTTTGGACTAACAGTAAAAACATAAAAATTTATGTACCTAAGTGGTTTTATCTAATGCCTATCACTTGTATCAAAGTTGTGTGTCAATTTAAAAAAGTACTGAAAAAAATAAGAAAGGTGGTTATGCCGTTATGAGAAAGGCTAATAAATGCAAACCTATGTCTTCAAATCCGATAATTTCGGAGTTTATCGCGACTTTATAGATGAAACTGTACAAAAGGCAAAGGGCAATAACATTATTTGACGACCGGCTGGTGTAGCGGTAACATACATTGCCTTCTATGCCAGAGGTCCTGGGTTCGAATCCCGGCGGCGGCGGATATTTGTGTGATGAACATAGATATTAGTCGTCAAGTCATGGATGTTTATATGTGTATTTAAGTTTATTCTAATAAAAAATATGTATTTATTCAATATGTATGTGTATATATTTCTTAAGTATATCAGTTATCTAGTATCCATAACACAAGTTCTTTAAGAAACTTAATTTGGGCTAGATAATGTTATGTGAGTATCAGAAATATTTATATTTATTATTATTATAAGATAGGAATTGAGCAAACCATAGAACGGACACCGACCGACATGAGATCAGAGGATGAGCAGTTTTAATATATTAGCAGGTAATGTTAATTCAGTTGCCAATTTTTTTTTCAAAGTAATAGTAAAAATACATACATACATAACTTCATGCCTGTATCCCTTATGGGGTAGGCAGAACAACAGAGGTTATAAGACCTTCTGATGTCACGTTTGACTTTGGAGGTTTAATGAGGGATAGAGACTATTGCAGTGACAAGGGGTCAGCCTATCTGCCACAAAACACGCCTATAAAACCTCTGTCCCTTAACTGACTTTTACAGTATGCCCAGGAAGAGAAGCAGATGGTACATTCTATGTTTTTGTTTCACTCCCAGTCTAGCATGTAAAAATCTAAATAATAAATATGTTATTTTTTGTGAATAATCAAAGCACCATGGTTTGGATAGTTTTTTTTTTATGTAAACATATCGTTACGTATTTTTGACCATGTTTACAACAAAGTCGTGTAAAATCTGTTGAAACACAATTGATGTTATATCTTGAACTTGTATGCTGATATTATACTAATATTAAATACTATTGAAAATAAAAAGTTTATTTTGTATTGTTCAAAAATAACCGTTGTTTTCAATTGCATTATTTATTTCATAAATGGGTCTAGATTCTTATTTCTGTTATTTGAAAATCGAACTGTTTCATTCTGAGATCTCATTTTACCGTTATTGTGTTGAAACACAATTTGATTTCACAACGTGATTTTATTATATTTTTTTTAGAAATAGGTATACTTAAAAATTTAAACTAAGAATTATCGTCGAAGCCTACAACGCGAACTAGAAAATTCTTTTGGCAGTTCCATTTATAATTTGAAAAAGGCACATTTCATTAAACCTATTTCGCAATTTTCATTTGATGATGGTATCTTTTTCATCAGAATACCAATATTTTTAAAAGAATTTTCCACTAGCGCGACCCGACGACAACATGCAAAGATATAATTCGCTCTATGAGATAAAAATATAGGACTTCACTATTTTTTTTTATTATAGCTAACATGCGTCGTGGCGTGTCAACATGTTAATGCATGGTGGTAGCAAAGGTATCCAACGACAGCCTTCGTGGTCGTGTAGCCGGCGTTTATGTAGTTTCAATCAAACAGGTTCTATCCCCGCTGTACCACTTTGGCGACGGGATAAACCTATCAGATGCTAGTGGTTGCGGGTTCGATTCCCGCACGGAACAAGAAAATAAAATGTCCCGGATCTGGGCGTTTATCTATACAGTGTGTTAGCTATCGGATTTTCGATACTTCACCCACGTATACTACGTTAAATTTATCGACACAATACTATCGTATTTTGTCGATAAATACGATAATATTTTGTCGATAAAATTAAAAATACGGTCGCACCTCTCGCCCCTCTGAATGACAGCCATTTTAAAATTTAATATCTCGTACTTCTACGAGTTCATTGAAACTCATTTTTTCCACATTTTCGTGTCGTCTCGTTACACAAAAGTGGTCTTATTTGAAAGATTATGATATATGCTAGCATTCAAAGTAGGTTTTGTTAAGACGTAATGCAAAATAGTCGATGAAATTCTTAAGTATAGCCCTTTGTATAGTATTATGTCGATAAAATTTAACGTAGTATACGTGGGTGAAGCATCGGAAATCCGATACCTAACACACTGTATATGTATTTATATTGTAGGTTCCCCCTAGTTCGCTACATGGTATCTCATAACACAAGCTTTGCTTACTTTTAGGCCATGTTGTTGGTGTGATTGTCTGGGGATTTTATTCAAGTATTTATTTATTTTATATGCAGATTTTTGACATGTGTTATTACTATGTAAGTATATTTACAAAAAAAGTATTACATCCCTTATCAGGTCTTTACTTTAAATATGGCGCTGTATGTAGATAACACCCAGCATTATTTATTTAATTTGATGTCATAACGAAATCTTAAGCGCACATATCGAACAAGTCTTTTTAACTGATTTTTATAGAGTTAAATGATATTTCTATATTTATTTATTTATTTCAAGGCATAATAACAAATTGCAAACACTTTTACACAATAAGATTAAACTAAAGTTAGAAAATTACATTTCTGGTTTACAATTCAATTATAATCATGCACAAATAATATAGAAGACATTTAAATTTAGGCTAGTAAACAATATTTAAGAAAAAAAAACAAAGAACAAAAACTAGTTACTTATAAATTATTTTTCAATATTTTGTTTTTAAAAGAGGGTAGTGAATCATTAAACAAATCAATATCATCACTTAAGCTATTGTATAATCGACACATTCTGTAAAGGGGATTGTTGAAAGATACATTGTTATTGGTTTTGGGTAAATTAAATAGTTTTTGATGTCTCACTGATCTCATAGGGACTCTAAAAGAAAAATTGTGAATACTGTTTCCATCAATGTGATTATTTACAATTTTATATAAATTAACAAGAGATGCTATCGACCGCCGTGAACATAAAGAATTATATGATGAACTATATGGTAGTCACGTTGGCTGTCAAGATACTTTACTGTCGAATAAAAAAATAAAAAAGATATGATTGAAAACAACAAAATCCATTTAAAAAAGTATATGACTTAAAATAATGAATGAAAATAAATGAAAACTGCGAACAATATTAAACAAACACCGATATAATGGCCCGACGAAACTCTATCGACGCGGCTATTTCAGTCCAGCTGAACAAAATCGAAAGGCTTCGCTTCCTTTTTGTTTTATTTCACTAAAGTACGGAACATGGAGAGGCTGCTTCTCTAACTTTGTGTACCTTTTTCTTTTGTTCCTTATTCTCTTTATACTTTATTCAAAATTACACCTTTAAGTTATGGTGATTGATTCATGAGAATTCATTCTTATTTTTGGAATAAGAATGAATAGACTGTTATATTACTACACTTACGATTCAAACTTGCAAAATTTCCTTAAAAACCCTTTTAGATATTTCAGATGAGAAGTAAAATTGCAGGAATACTTATTAAGAGATACTATTAGTCCAGCAATATGGATGGAACGGAATAGAACATTGAGCCTTATTTGACATAACATAGTCTAATTTTGGATCTGTCTTAAGTCAGAACTCATTAGGTGCAAATTCAACAAAGGCTAACAAGATTTGATTTCCTCTAAGTTTCAAATTAGAGAGGTTTACAATTAGTGCAATATTGAATAGAGCTTATCTCCACTATGGTTGACTGTACATGCATACAAACTAGTTGCAATATTCCTAGTGCTAACTTAGTAATTAGTTTATCCCCTGCACTAATATACGGTTGTGTGTTGGTATTTGCACAATGCCACAAATGTGGATACGCTTAACTACATGCAGCATAAACTCGCTACGATCGATTCTTACAAGAGGAGCTCTTGCTTGAATATACAATGAGCCAGTGTCAATGGAGTTTAATCAATAAGGTGTTGTATGTAGAGTTGATTTTTCTTTAAGTTTTATTTATGAAAAAAAGGTTCAGCTCATGCTTAAGATACATTTCTGGTTTATGATAGTTTCTTTTTAAACAAATGCAAAATATAGCTTTGAAGTCATATAGGTACTCTTAAGAGTAATAATAATAATAATAAATAAATAAATATTTCTGATACTCGCACAAAATTATCTAGCCCAAATTAAGTTTCTTAAAGAACTTGTGTTATGGATACTAGATAACTGATATACTTAAGAAATATATAAACATAGGTACATATTGAATAAATACATATTTTTTATTAGAATAAACTTAAATAAACATATAAACATCCATGACTTGACGACTAATATCTGTGTTCATCACACAAATATCCGTCGCCACCGGGATTCGAACCAGGACCTCTGGCATAGAAGGCAATGTATGTTACCGCTACACCAGCCGGTCGTCAGAGTGTATCTAGAGTGTATCTATATTAATGTGTTTATTTAAATCATCATAATCAAAATCAAAGAAAAACATCCTTAATTTTGAGGGTTCTCATATATACACTTAAAATAACTACATGATTTACAAATTCAAACTTCAAACGTACCCACCAATACTTCAGAAGGTCAATTTGTTGAAAAGAAGTGGCAAGACACTCAACTGCAATTATCTTTTGACTATAGTAGGTATACATTTTTTTTATCTCCACATAATATTATATAAATTTATCAAGAATACGTATAAACCTATCAGCCAGTGATAGCCGATTGTTGGGCAAAGGTCTCCTTCAAGACTTCAAGTTATCTGATACTGTGATGCACATATCCAACGTTTACCAGCCATCTTGAGCACCTGTCCACCTCGTTAAGGGCCTGCCCACGCTCTCCGTCTTTCAGCACGAAGTCGCCACTCGAACTAGAACCTTCCCAACGATGATCCATTCTTCAAGTTTTGCTATTTATTGTTCTTATGGCCACTTGAACTTTGCAACCTTTCGGCTATATTGGTGATTTTGGTATGCCTGAGTTAACTTGTATATGTTGATACCCAAAATAATACTCTAACTTATTTTGAATAAAGATTTGAGAATAACGTTGGATGGTATATTTGGAATGGTGCGTTAAACTAAATAAGCATAAGGGTAACCAAAAGTAAAGTATAGAAAAATAACCTGGTATAATAACATTTCATAATGTGTACACTAATTATTTTGAAATAGAAGAGGGACAGCAATATTTTGGAATTAGAATGACCACTTATTTGTTTTTTCACATAGATCACCAAACGTATAATAAATGTTACGTGCCTTAAAAAAGAGAACCCAGTCTTCATTTTATTTACTTTAATAGACAAACCAACGGTTATTACAATTTTACCTTAAATAGGTCCATCACATCTTAAAAATAATTATGGAACTGCAATACCAGTTCTATCAGCACAGCATGCGTGCAAGCAGATCTTTGGTAATATAAAATTTAATAATTAACACGTATAATTTTCAAAGTACAAAATTAAGTGATGCTTCCAAAAACCTTAGTAGCTCAATAAAGTGTATATATCAGTCTGTTCACTGACTCTATTAACGGTGGAAGTTGTTAAATTGATGAATTGAACCATGGACATTCCAGTTCATGACGCAAAATGGAGCAAAACAGTGCTTCTAAAACTTATATGACAACTAGCTGTTTTGCGCGGTTTTACCCGGGAAATTATGATTCCCATAAGAATAGCGGGATAAAAAGTACCCTATGTGCTATTCCAGGCTGTACACTATCACTATGCCAAATTTCATCTAAATCCGTAGAGCCGTTTTGCCGTGATTGAGGAACAAACATCAATACATCCAAACTTTCACATTTAGAATTTTAGTAAGATAAGATAATTTCACTGGCCATTTTATAATCAAGACCATTCTCATATAGGTATTCAGAATAAATAAATTGTACTTATATTCCTTTGATAAACTAGTTTCATTAAATTTTCATTTGCGGTAGCCTTTGCAATGTACATTTTGATAATTATTTCGAACAAAAGCCATGTCTCATTTTGTTCATTTGCGAGTTAAAACGCTTCGTATTTATATTTTCGTGTTATTTATAGCAAAATTAGTATCAATTAAAATCAACATGGCCGACTGCAAGTAAAAGTACATTTCAATACAATTTAAATTAAAACGTTACAAACTGACATCTTAGTTATCGTTTCAAACTCCACAAAATCTTTTACAAACATCAATTAGAACGAACCATAAAAGAAATACAGTTGGTGTCTACGTAACGGCTATATTATGATTGCTCTAGAAAAAATGTCATAAAAGAGCGAATAATTATTTCAAAATTTTAACGACTCGAAGTAATTAACTTGTGCAATGAAAGCAGCAATAACAATTAATTAATTAAATAACTAGTGCTTGAGTTTTGCATAATTCGTTTTCATTTCTAAAAATGAGGTTCGCTGTGTCTTGTTTTATTATTTCCGTAAGTATTGTCATACAATTTTTAAATTAATATATTTAAAAGAGTTAATTGTTTCTGTTTTACTAATAGTTTTGTTGTGTTTTGCGATTAAAATTCTTTTTTGTTTTAAAATTCGATATCTGACTCGTGAATATCTATGCCATGAAAGACGCATAATTAAAAGCAAGAAAGAAAGTGCAACTTCATCAATCTTACTAATATAATATAAAAAATTTCAAAGTTTGAATGTATGGATGGATGGGTGTTCCTCATTCAAACAGATTTGACTGAAATTTGTCATAGTGGTAGTGTTCTCTCTGGAATAGCACAAAGGGTACCTACTTTTTATCGAGACATTTTTTTCGAATCTCGCGGGATAAAAGTAATTGTATTCTTAATTCTGAATATTGTAAATAATTTACAGGTGATGATGACAACTCAAATTTTCTGCAAAAAAAATTCAGCAGAACTAGATTTAAAGGATATTTTGGCAGTAGGTGAGAACTATTACTTATTATATTAATCCCAAGCATTCGTGACTTCATGCCTGAGCTATAAAAATAATTTACAGATAAACGTACTGCAGTGGTGCATCAAAAATGTGCACCACTGGAAAAACATTACCGTAAACATTTTTAGGTAAAACACGGAATACATTTACCCACTAACAGAAGTATAGATTTAATCAGAGCCCAGGCCTAAAAACAAACCCATTTTTATGAGAAAATGAGGTTCAAAATTAAATATTGAAGGTATTTTTTTAGTAAATAACTGAAAATATATGCTTAATAAAATTACCGACATTTCGTAGCAATATACAGGGTCCGTTTATAATAGTCAACAATATTTTAATAGCAGATTAAGATTATTTTTTTTATATTGAAAGGATAGGACGCTTATTTTCCATGCCACCTGATGCAAAGTGCGCATGAAGACTATGGTTTTACACGTCCATCCACGAGAAACCTATTCACTATACTTTGATTTCATAACTTTACATGCGGGCTTTAATAAACAATCAGCGCCATCTACTAGGAACTTGTGGAACTTCATATTAGATCAAACATTACTGCATTAATAAAATAAATGAATAATTATAATTGCATAAGTTGATAAAAAATGCTATGCAATAGCTTTACCGCGGCGGTCTCCGAGTGCCACACGTCTTTTTAGATATTTTTTAGATCATTTTTCATAAATTCAAATTTCAAAATTCTTCATTTTGAGTAAAATTAAAGTTTATGTACATTTTATGACTAAATACAATTAGATGGAAACGTTTTTATTACTTGATTACGTTTTTTTAAACAACAGATCAAACTTAAATTTTGTTTAAGTACTCAAAAGAATATTGTAGTGTTATTAATGAAAATATAAAAAAAAATTTTTTGTAATTTAGATCCGCTCATCATTCTTAATCTGCTATTAAAATATTATTGACTATTATAAACGGACCCTATATTGTGTTGGTTATTCTTAGTTATAATTAAATGCTTTTAAAATTTTAATTGGTTATTCTTATTTCTAGAGGAAATGATTGGTAATATGGGATCTGATGGTGATGAAGATGATGGAGGTAATTATAATTATTCATTTTATTAGTTTTGTTTTAGTATATTTTAAGTCCAAATAAAAAAAAGCTTTTGTAATCGAATGAGGCAAACTAGCCGTATCTGGGATATATTTCTCCAAAATAATTTAGAACAACCCTGTATATTTAATTGAAGGAATTTTTGAATGTATTTAATGAAGGTGCTTCGAAAAGATTGGCTATGGTATGGCCCACGAGAGAAAAAATAAAACGGCATTGACTTGACTTCTACCAAGTTTTACACTATCTCATACGATACTCATACTTCTACGATACTCATGTTTTAGTCGTTTAGTCGTTTACGACATATTTGCGATAATTTCCATACACTTCTTTTGTGTGGTTTTTACAAAAAGGGTACATTGGTAGAGAGACGCCAAAGCCGTTTTATTTTTTCTCTCGCGGGCCATACTTTATCTAAAGTGACTTCTTTTTTTATACCTCCGTAAGTTTGCGATATTAACGATATATTTTTTCCATTTAAGCAAGTAAGTTAACCTCTAACTAAGCTTAAGTTTCGATCCTCTATTATTACTCTTACATTGTTATTTTTAAAGGTAAAAAAAATGATGTCACCATGCAAAAGCAAATATTTTTGAGGTTTCGGCCTGAATCTTGCCTGATGGTAAGTAAAGATAAGGTTGAAGATGATTTTACTAGGGTCTTAGAACCGGATCTTCATAGCCGAAACATATCTATCTGACAGAGCACTTATATCTGCTTTATATGAGCTGTGGTCACCAAGTGTCGTCGGTTTTTACGACAAGCTTATTCCACGGTGGTAGAGCTATATTGTCTTAAGTTTTCACGATTCATAATTTAAATAAAACACTTTTTGTATTTTACATTTTTACTCGACGTTTCGGTGTCTTTGCAGGCAGACCCCAACACACCGCAAAGACACCGAAACGTAGAGTTAAAATCTATATCTATACTAATATATAAAGCTGAAGAGTTTGTTTGTTTGTTTGAACGCGCTAATCTCAGAAACTACAAGTGGGATTTGAAAAACTCTTTTTGCATTTGATAGCCCATCTCTTGAGGAAGGTTATAGGCTATATTTTATCCCGAAATTCCCACGGAATCAAAAGTTACGCGGGTAAAACCGCGCGCGGTGGCTAGTGTAGAATACAAATTATATGCGATAAATCCATTTAAAAATTGTTTTATTTAAGCTTAGAATATTTGCAATAAAATAGTATTCCTGAAAATCTTAATTATTTGTTTTTTTGTCAGCCAACAATGAGTTCTTCAAGGAGATGTGTAAGTTTGAATTTTATAATTAAGCTTACTTTAAAGTTGTTACTTATAAAAATAACGTAGGAAGGTAAGTTTTTTAAATATTTATAATTTTTCTAAATGACGTTCTCCGTGGTGTTTTGGGTGACAATCCGCTGTAGAATAAGTGACTGTAGGTTCAGTTCCCAGTAAGTTTGGGAAAGTTCCAGATTGTGTTTTCCGTAAAATATTATATGGTATTGCAATTTTTTGTGTTTTTTTAAAATTGCGGTTTAAATGTGAAAGTTCTTTTTATTACAAAATGATAAATACCAAGAGCTTCCTAAGAACAATAATTTAAGTAGAGTCCAAATGGTGGCTAGGGTAAATTCAGCCTTTTCTTTTTTGTTTCTTTTTCCTTTCTATTTATATGTTTTTTTGAATTTAATTTAAATAATACAGATCGACGAAAATATAACACATCTTATTATTTCAGATAAAACGGATAAAAGGGCTTTTCAACAAATAGCAGGTTATTTGAATATTTATTGTTTTTGTTATTAATATTTTTCGTTTAATTAAATATTCTAATGCCTGATGTTTATTATAGATGATCATGAAAAAGCCCAAGGTACACATTTCTCATTTATTGGTGGCAAGAGGCCTACAACATTTTTTTGATTCAAAGCAATAAATTTATCATATTTTTGTTACTTTTCAGATGAAAAACAGCTTAAATACTATAATAACGTTTTAAATACTTTAAAAGCCATCAATAGTGAGTAATTCATAATTATTTTTTATGTTAATTATTAGTTCTTGCAAAACATAGGCAAATGCATTGCTCAGCTGAAGTGGCAGTAGGCAGGGTACTGTCACATCTAATGAATTGTATTTCTAGATTCCTTTTTCTCCGATATCCGCTCCGAGGCCTCGTCCCAGCCCCGCTCATCACTTGCTTTGCAATCTGTTCTTTGTAATTTAAAATAAAACAAAAATAAGATCCCCAGACAATCACACCAACTATTTGAACTAAGCAGAGCTTGTGATATGGGATACCATGTAGCGAACTAGGGGGGAACCTAGTTATATAGTTAAACGCCCAGACCAGGAACATTTTTTTTTGTTCCGTGCGGGTATCGAATTCCCGACCACTGGCGTCTGATGCAGATGGCCACCCCATCGCCATAGTGTTCGTCATTTATGCATTTGAGTCCTATTTAACACACCAATACTTACTAAAGTACTGACATAATCTTCAATAAGTTTCGTTAATTCAATTTCTTTACTTTCAGGGGGTGAGACAAATGTAATGATGAACAGCTATCTGCCTAAAATTCTGAAGAATTTTTAGTGCCAATGTTAATTCTAATTTCATCTTAATCTCGAGCATGTTTAAGCTTGATTTAACATTACATATAAATGTATAAATAAATCAATTCTAAAAAAGTTTTGTGTTTTATGACTTTCTTGTAACATTTGCCCATATACTATTCCATACTATACACTATTTGTACTGAAAATTTAAATAAGATTCATATAGTCGACACTCCATAATTGGGCAATAAACAGCCATCCATCCAAACATACACATTCATATCATTAGTAGGATAGGATAAGATACACAAAGCTATATATTTGCTCCGTGATAAGATATGTTACAAAAAAATATTTGGCACTGACGTAAGTTGACGTAAGAATTCCTTTCCAATAATACTTGTACAAGTACAATCTACATTCTCAAAACCCAAGCAATCCTTCAAATGCGAAGACCAAAAATCGTATTAGCACGCTTTCCAGAAATATTTGTCTTCCAACTCGGCCAGGAGTCGGAAACATTTCAAAGATTTATTTACTCTGCACAATCTTGCTTGCCGAATCGACTGAATGTTTTATACCTTGAAAGCGCATAGAATCGAGTCAAGCTTCAGACGATTTAGAATCGATTGCAGAGTAGCATTCGATTTCCCGACGGACCCTTTACTTGAAATATAATATTCAGCAAGAAAATCTGGATCGGATTTCAAGAAAGAGTTTTCAAGTGTAATAGTATTTTAAATGCGGGCAGAGGTTTGCAACATTTTGTTTGATGTTTGTTTTTTAATTTTTAGATTCTCTTTTTGTTTAAATAAAACTACTTTTTAACCGGATCAATCGCGTATAATTTATATTTTACATTTTAACGCGACGTTTCGGTGTCTTTGCAGACCCCGTGGTCACGATCGACTGATTAATTATACGCGATTAATCCGCTTAAAAAGTAGTTTTATTTAAATTATGAATCGTGAAATCTCTTTTTGTTGTTTACGTTTTGATGTTTAAGGTTTTGGGGACTGATAACTGCTCGCGTCCGCAAGGTTTAGCCCTCGATGCCTTGTACGTGGTCCCTGGGTGGTGCTAAACGAGCAGTAAAATCTGGTGGTAGGCTTCGGCCGTGGCTTGTCACCACCCACTAGACAAAACCATGCCGCCAAGTGACTTAGTCACGTTCCGGCATGATGTCTAGTGTAGCCATTGAGGAGGATAGGTCTGAGTAATCGTGCTGCATCGGAGAACTGTTTACAACTCGTAGGATAATGACTCACCGGGTAACTTGTTTTGGAGGGTAGCGGGATCCGAAGCACGGTGCACCGCTGGCCGACCGCAGGTAGTAGGGGGCCCAAGTAGCATGCCAGCCACATTCGAAAGGCTGCCCCGCCACCTCGCGAAAAATCCCGTTAGGCTCCATCGTGCCGGTTGGCGACCGGTTAGAGAGGACCCGATGGCGACCTCGGGGGGGTTCGGGCGTCCCCGCAGTCTCCAGGCGAGTTCCCCAATGGTGCGTTGTTTCCTACGAGTTGCTTGGTTCCATTTGCAGCGCTTCACTCAACTTCTATTCTCCTCCCTATTCACTCCACTACCAATTCACAATGAAAGGTCCTAAAAAGAGTACGGTTCAACAGCGGTTGCACTTCCTCTCCCTTAAAGTGCACTTCTGTAACATCCGAGGAGTGCACTCCAATCTGAATGATGTCCACCACCATCTTGAGACGGAGAGACCACACCTACTCTTTCTAACGGAGACACAGATCTGCGATCCGTCAGACTCGGCATACCTTGGTTACCCAGGCTATATCCTGGAGTCTCTTTTCCGCCCGCACGCCGGGGTGTGCATGTATGCCAGTGACGCGATCTGTTATCAGCGTCTCCGTTACTTGGAAGTGCCGGACCTTTCAGTCATGTGGGTTCACATAGATACTGGCCTAGACCAAGTGGTTTACGCCTGTATCTATCGTTCACATAGCGGAGATCGGGAGACAACGAGGCTTATGGAATACCTTGGCAATACAGCAGATAAGATTCAGCAACGTTTTCCCACGGTGCAGTTGGTGTTTCTGGGGGATTTTAATGCTCACCACGGGCAGTGGTTATACCCGTATCAGGACACTGACCATGCTGGCAGAGAGGCCTTTAAGTTTTCGCTGACTTATGGTCTCTCACAGCTTGTTAACGAGCCCACGCGCATCCCTGACGTTGCTGGCCACACTGCGTATTGCTTGGACCTTCTGCTGACAACCGATCCTGACAGATACTCGGTGTCCGTCACTGCACCTTTAGGGACATCCGATCACTGTATGGTGAAATCTGTATCGCTGTACTCGCCACCTGACACCCGCCCAAAAGGCTCCAGGCGAGTATGGCGTTACAAGTCAGCAGATTGGGATGAAATGCGACATTTCTTCGCATCTTATCCATGGCGGCAAACTTGTTTTACATCAACCGATCCATCGTGCTGCGCTGATGCTGTCTCAAGTGTGATAGTTCAAGCAATGGAGTACTTCATTCCCCACGCTGATCTATCCCTTGAAACCAAAGCTCGCCCATGGTTTAATACTGCTTGCCTTGCCGCTGAAAAGCGAAAGCGGGAAGCATACAAAGCCTGGGCAAATGCTCGCAGAAGCAAAGCCCTGGATTCGCATGAATTTAAGAAAAGATACAATGCTGCCGCCAAGTCCTGCAAAAAGGTAATCAAAAGAGCTCGTTTTGCCCACATAGGCCGTATCGGAGACAGAATAGCAGCATACCCTTCGGGAAGTAAAGCTTTCTGGTCCCTTGCCAAGTCGGTCGAAACGAACTTTTGTCGCCCGTCGCTGCCACCACTGAGGAAACCCGATGGTTCTCTGGCCCACACTGCTAAGGAGAAAGCAGATTTATTTGCTAGTATCTTCGCAGAAAATTCTCGTCTAGATTGCCAAGGAAAAATCCCACCCCAATTACCTCAGTTCGGACCTACAATGGGTACCGTTCACATTCGCCAAAAGGAGGTTCTTAAATGCTTGCTGCACCTAGACGAGTACAAAGCTAGTGGTCCAGACGGTATTCCTGCAGTGGTCTTAAAACGCTGCGCAGCTGAGTTGTCTCCCGTTTTGACGCGTCTTTATCGACTTTCATTGGAATCCGGTAAGGTTCCCAAGTCCTGGAAGCTTGCTAACGTACAACCAGTACCAAAGAAGGGAAGCCGTGCCGATCCTGTCAACTATCGACCAATTTCAATCACTTCCATACTTTGCAAAGTCATGGAACGTGTATTGAACAATCGACTCCTGGCATACCTCGAGACCAACGAGCTCCTAAGCGATAGCCAATATGGTTTCCGCAACGGGCGCTCGACCGGCGATCTTCTCGTGTATGCCACTCACTTATGGAGCGAGGCCTTGGAGGGTCATGGTGAAGCAATAGCTGTATCCTTAGACATTTCCAAGGCCTTTGACAGGGTCTGGCTTGATGGTCTCTTAAGTAAGCTTCCAGCTTATGGCATACTGATTGGGCTCTGCGACTGGATATCTGATTTTCTGAGGGAACGGTCAATTCGAGTAGTCTTAGATGGCTTCTCCTCCGACCAAATGGCAATTAATGCCGGGGTACCTCAGGGATCTGTTCTCTCTGCAACATTATTCTTGCTGCACATTAATGACCTTTTAACACCGGGCATTATTAGTTATGCTGATGACAGCACTGTTGTAGAGAGATACGTATCCAATGCGCGAGCGAGCCCCCGTGAAATCCAGAGTTTAAGAAAGTCAATGATTGAGCGCGTTGATTTGACCTTACGGAAAGTATCCGATTGGGGTGAGTCAAATTTGGTCAAATTCAACGCGTCCAAAACTCAGGCGTGTCTATTCTCCGCAAAAAAGAGCACCTTCACATTAACGCCCACTTTCCAAAATGTATCTGTCCCCATCACTGACCATCTAGGGCTTTTAGGCGTAACTATAACATCCAGTTTAAACTTCGGTCAACAAATTGTGTCCATGGCTCAAGTAGCTTCGAAAAAGTTGGGAATCATCTCGAAGGTACGGCGGTACTTCAGCCCTGCACAGCTTCTTAACTTATATACAGCTCAAGTGCGATCATGCATGGAGTACTGCAGTCATCTTTGGGATGGTTCAGCCAAATATCAACTAGAAGCGCTGGACTCCGTTGACCGAAGAGCCCGTAAATTAATTAACAACGTCGACCTTACGACCAAAAAACTACAGACCCTAGAGCATCGTCGTAAGGTTGCTTGTTTAACCGTGTACTACAGGATACATTTTGGTGAGTGCGCGAGTGCTCTGTTTCAGCAAATTGAACCCTCACCCTTTTACCATCGGACTACTAGACGCAGACAGAACTTCCATCCGTATGTGGTTGATATTCCGAAAAGTCGAACTAAGCGCTTTGACAGTTCCTTTTTGATATGGGTCGCCAAGGTTTGGAATGAACTGCCTGCGTCTATTTTCCCTGACCAGTATAGTCCTAGTACTTTTAAGCGTCGAGTGAATAGGTTTCTCGTGGATGGACGTGTACCACCTTAGTCTTCATGTTCACTTAACATCAGGTGTCATGGAAGACAAACGTCCCATCCATATTTTATAAAAAAAACAAAAAAAAAAGGTTGTAATTTACATGGCAGTAGACATTGATCTTTAATTGGTAGTCATAAAAGTCTTTTTTAGAAACCCCAAATCTGACTTCAATCTTATGTGATGGTAAGTGAAAATTAGGTTGACGATGACACGGATTTTTTAAGGATCTATTTCTGATGGGATCCTTGCACCAAGCAGGGTTCACTCGGATTAGTTGTTCAAGCATATCCAGGAGCTACCTCCTTGTATCGAATTATTCTAAACCATCCCTACATGGTTAACTCAGCTTCCTGATTTTTCAACCACGGTATCTGAGACAACTACGCTTCTTAACGCAACTAATCATCAAAAAAATAAACACGAAGGTAACCTTAATAGTTTTCTTACAAAATTAGATCTAAGTTACACATTCTATATTGTAACTAGCTGACCCGGCAAACGTTGTTTTGCCATATAAATAAAAAAAAATAGATGTTCGCCGATTCTCATAGATACCGGATAAGCACAAAAAATTTCATCAAAATCGGTCAAGCCGTTTCGGAGGAGTATGGCAACGAAAACTGTGACACGAGAATTTTATATATTAGATAGAAAACTTTCCCCTACGTATAAAAAAATCGTATTGTCGTGTTTAAAAGAGTAAAATAAGTTGACTCAATGTAACAAAACTAAAATTTACTAATAATTTATTAAAAGTATTTTTTATTAAACTTATATAACCGCATATTTATGTTAGAACAAAGCATATTATTTTAAAAACAAATAAATACCTACTATATTTTTTTTAAATTTGATGTCTTGCTTCGAAATGTATACAGAGCAACAATGAAACAGACTTGAGTGCCTTCAAAACCTTTGTACCCATTTCATATTCGAAATACAAATTAACGTTGAATTCCGAATTTTGGGGTAGTTTCAATACCTATTCCTTCCTAATCCGCCTCCGTCAAGATAGCATTTACTAAGCGTACCTGGTGCTTTTCGATAGCAAAGCTCGGTATGGCATAGATATTTCAAATATTAATTCCGCTGTGAACGCAATGATCTGAATAGACAATTCTGATTAGCTATAACCTAATGATGTGTACTCCTGCCCATTGATAGTACTGCGACCGCCATTTTAAAATAGATTTAGATATTCTGTGGCATAAAAATTATTAGTAGTCAACGGAAAAACCTTATATTTTAAGCTTATTTCTATGTACTCGTAAAATGTGTAAATTTTATATTTTATTCGTTTGCGAAATCACATCGTATCTGTCTAAAATGTTAACAGTTAATGTATTTTTGCTGCAAACGATGAAGGAAAGTAGAGAATTTACACTCAATTTAGCATCGCGGTCCATGTTTTGACTCACATATGTTCTGTTTTTACCATTAAAATGAATCTTCTCCAATCAATCAAAAGCTTGACTGGACTGAATCCTTTATAGTTAGTTACTGTTTATGGAATCTCTGTGGATTAAGTTAGCTAAATGTGTTTAGATTTTTTTTATAATCATACGTTATGCATACATAACGTCACGCCTGTATCCCTTATGGGGTAGGCAGAACACCAGAGGTTACAAGACCATCTAAAGTCACGATTGATAAATTTGGAGGTATTATAAAGATGGAGAGAGAGTATTGTAGTGACAGGGGGTCAGCTTATCGCCCACAAAAACGCCTTTAAAACATATGTCCCTTAACTGACTTTTACAGTATGCCCGGGAAGAGAAGCAGCTGGCACATTCTACGTTTTTCTTTTGCTCCCAGTCCAGTATGGAAGCAAAAAAAAAATTATAGTGTAACGTTGAAAATAAATACATAAGTTTTTCCATGTAATTTAAACTAACATTTAAGCAAACAAATTTGTAGCAAACATTTAGTTTAGTTTAATTTTAAATACGCACGTACCAGCCGCGGTTATTCAAACGTAACTAAGATCTTTAACTGCGGCTCCGAGGCTCCTTAGCTCTCCTTTCAGAGTTTCTCTTGAACTATAATTATTTATGTTTCATTACGAAACTGTCATGTGCAGCTTAAATTAATTATATCATACGAACAACCTTATTATGAGACGAAATGAAACAAATATTCTGCAGACGAAAACTAAAGTTTAAATGAAAGAGCAATGCGGTTAAATATGTGTTTTATGCTAGTTTATTTATTACGGATACTGTAGGTTAACAAAATGGGAAACATTTTTAACCGATTTCCAAAAAAGGAGGTGGTTCTCAATTCGTCTGTATGTTTTTTTGTTTCTTTGTTACACGATATTACGAACTATTATGAATCGATTTTGAATTTTTTTTTTCACATGAATTTTAAATTTTTGAAAACATATATATGATCTTGGAGAATGTTTAAGTTGATGACATTATAACTCAGCTAAAGTTTTGACATGAAGTCGGTTTTTTTAGTGCTCTGTATTCGTTGATTATTAACATTACGGAGAAGTAAGTACACTTACGTAAATAAATGAAGATGAACTGAATGAACAAAAAACACCTTTAAATAGTATACCTTAAACTTTAAAATATCGTTAGGGTATTTACTACCAATTATCACCTAATTTTCCAGGCATTAATTCATCCATTGATTGTATTAGTCTGGACGAAAGTTTGAAAACAGTGATTCATGTAAATTAGTATAAAGTCAATGTCAACAATACTACATTTCATTTACGAGTAAACTAAGTTTTTCAATTAATTTCAAAAACAGTCCTGTTTTGTGCTGGCAAATACTTCGAAATTCAAATCCCTGTTGCTTAAGCTTTTCATTTATTCAAAAACCTTATTATAAAGTATATTTTTACAACTTCGGTGACCCAAATAGTCGCTAAACCCTCAACGAACGAACGTAACGTCGCGATTTGTTTCATTATATTGTTTCGTGTCACGGAGCACGATACAATTTGCTTTAAACAAAAAGTTATTTTAGACACGATAAAATAACCGGAGTAGAACACTTTTTGTAAGTATTTGTCAGGTAAAATATAAATGGGACTTATTTTAAATGTTTACTTTTTGAACACAAGAAAAACAACGTTACGTAGAGATGTTTGTTACCTACTAGATCAAATATTTGATATTCTTTACATAGAAACATAACTTCACACGTGTATCCCTTATGGGGTAGGCAGAACACCAGAGGTTATAAGACCATCTGATGTCACGTTTGACGGATTTGGGGGTATTACAATGATGGATAGAGACTATTGCAGTGACAGGGCGTCAGCCTATCGCCTACAAAAACGCCAATAAAACTCCTGCCCCTTAATTGACTTTTGCAATATGTCCGGGAAGGGAAGCAGCTGGTACAGTCACGTGCATTAATATGTACACACTTCGCAACTTATTCGGTTGTGATAAGGTTTAAATTCCAATGAAAATGTATACATATTAATATTATAAAGTTTAAAAAAATATATATAACGTAAAAACAAAAATGTGCTAAGTAATTTAGAGGTGGATCGCCAGGCCCCGGTAGCTCAGTGTAAGAGCACTCGTCCGGCAAACGAGAGGTCCCAGGTTCGAGTCCTGGTCGGGTGATTTTTATTTAACACATTTTTTCATTTATTTATGTATACATATTATTGAACGTGACTGTACATTCTATGTTTTTCTTTCGCTCCCAGTCCAGCATGGAAGCAATATTTGATATTTTTTATAAGGACTATAAACGTTATTTCAATCAGCGCAGCCTCACCACAAAGCGAATGTCGTTTTTTTTAAATATGCAATGATAAACCAAAATGAAAAAGTATTTGCAGACATAGTTAATATTTAAATTAACTTTAGAAACGGGATATTTACCATGTTTTTGATTTATTTTGAGTTCTCGATATTTCGATATTGCGACGGTACCGTCGTGATCATGGCGCTTGTAACAGTGCCGAAATATCGAGAACTCAAAATAAATCAAAAACATGGTAAATATCCCGTTTCTAAAGTTAATTTAAATGTTAATGACCATGCCAGTTTAAAAACTTATATAGTTAATATTTGTCATGTTGTGGAGATTAAACCATGTGTTTATTAATACCTCGTCAGTTAAGATCATAAGTATAAAAATCGTAAATTTACGTTATTGCAAGTTATTGGAAGTCGTCGTGGCGCCGTGGTTACTGTACATATTAAATGTTATCGCAGGTTAAGCGCGCTCGGTGTGACCGGTATTACGATGGGTGACCGCCGATCACTCATTTCTCACGACGACTTCGGTGCTTCGGAGGGCACGTTAAGCAGTCGGTCCCGGGTGCTGTATACTTGTATGCAGTGGTCGTTAGGATTTGTCAGAAGCCATTTCGTCACCGTGAAATATCTGACATTCAACAACCTGCACCGGTCCAGCTTGGTGGACTACGGCCTAAGCCTCCTCGTCATCCAGAGGAGAGTCTCATAGCCCTGCAGTGGGCTCATTACACGGAGTTGTGATGATGGTGATGATGATGATGACGTTATTGCAAAAATAAAATTTAATAAAAATGTCCTTTATATTGCATCATTGACGTTTCAACTTTTTTCTCATGACACAAAATGATCCTGATTGGTAGGATGACGTAATATGCTTGTAAAAGGTCATCCATCTTGTTTTTTACCAATCACAAGTGTTAACAAGCATGTGACGGAACCGCGTCTTTTGCAGAGCCTTATTATCAAAGTAGCGCATTAGAGCGTTATTTAAATAATTAACTTGTCATTGATACCTTGCATAAAATATTTTATGAATAAAAAAACTCTTATAGCCATATTGCGCATTGCGTACTGAACGTGACGGTAAGTGCGAACTTATCTGACAGAAAACTTCATATGGACCGCTAGCCAAGTGGATCCTGAAAGATTCCAATTTTAAATCAGAACCTCCCGGAATAGAAGCCTTCTAAAATCCGTTTTCTGCAAGAGAACTCAGGCTCCACTTGAATTCTATTATAGTCAGTGTAGTATTGAAAGCGAATTCAATCAAACTTCAGTTATCTTCAGAATATTTAACCTTTAACTTCCATGCTGGACTGGGAGCAAAGGAAAAATATAGAATTTACCAGCTGCTGATGTACCGGGCACACTGTAAAAGTCAGTTAAGGGACAGAGACTTGAACTGAAAATCAGCGCTGAAAATTGCGGCATAACGCTGAGTTCAAGCCTTTTCGGCGTGAAAATTAGTGTTTTTGTTCTCCTTTTGTCTTTTTTATGTTCTTGTTTAATTTAGTTTGTTTTTCTAAATGTTGTTAACTTTATTTGTTTGTCTATTTTGCGTCGAATAAATGATTTTATTATTATTATTTATTATAGAGGTTCTATAGAAGTTTCTGTAGGCGATAAGCTGACCCTCTGACACTGCAATAGTCTCTCTCCATCATTATAATACCTACAAATTTGTCAAACGTGACATCAGATGGTCAAATAGCCTCTGATGTTCTGCCTACCCTATAATGGATACGAGCATGAAGTTATGTATGTATGTATTGAACTCTCTTGGGTGCAAATATCGTTTTTTTTCTTAATTTTAAGTCCTTCAAATTCAACTCAAATATTTTAATAGTATCAACTACGCTAAAATCTGTTTTTTTGTTGAGTTGAGCTGTACTTATGATTCCCTGAATGCAATATATCACAAGCCCTGTTTAACTACGAAAAATGTCCGACATTTTTCCATTTGTCATTTCTGTAACTCTGAATTAGCAATGCAGAAAGTTTTGTTCCTTACTCTGTTTTACGGAAAGTTGCTGACAGGGTCTGAATAAAACATGGCCGCTGTTAACGCCATTCTGATGCATGTTGCCGATTAGATGCAGAATGTTTAATGCAAAGGTCGACAGTAAAGCTAATATTCATAAATATGTAAGAAGATATTTAAGAGAAATGTCTCGAATTCCCAATGCAGACGATATGGAAGCAAAATAAAAAACATCAAAAAATTAAGCAAAAATAATGTGATTACGAAAAAAGGTTTACAAATATCAAAGAACCAGAACGTTTGAATTTCCCGATTGCATTTCTCGAATTGCTATGGAATTATTCGATTTAATCTTCGAAACCGTATGGGCAAAGCTAACCGAAACTAGTTTTGTCGAGTGTTTCCTGGGAATCACAATTTCAAATCTGGAATAATGTTTGTTGTATGCTTTGCCGTTGGTAAAAGATTAATCTGTAAAGTGGATTTTATACGAACTTTTTCGTTCTAAGCCTCGATGGTGTTTTTAAAAAATAATTAAGTATAAAAGTTTGACAATAAAGTTTGATTAAAGAATGTGAACTTACCTGATGAAGTTTTTTACTACTCTTATACAGGGTGTCTGGTAATTAGTGAACACCCTTTTAAGGGAGTATGGGACAGTCATCTTCTACAAATTTAATATAATTGTTATGATATGAAATTTTAATATATTTTTTTTAAATCAATATGAGTCCCTTTTAGGCTTGAATAAAGATAAAACTATTTTTTTTCCAAGTTTTTTAATTAATTTTTATTTGCTACATTCCGGTAACTAAATCGACTCTAGATGTATTTATTTGCCTTATTTAGATGCAGTGCTTCAGACAAATAAAAATAGCACAAAAAAATTCAAGTCTTGCTCATAAACACTAAAAAACACGGTAACTTTAGTTATCATATTATTTTAAAAACATTTCAACATAATTAGCTTTAAAATTAGGTATTAAAATCTAAAATCGATTGAGCAACCACGAAGTCATGACCAATGGAAAAAACCAAGGTAGAGCCCTAAAACAAAATAGACAACGCAAATGCATGAACTTCGCGTGTCCGAACCCCGACCAAGCGTCAAGGTTGGTCACCACTAGATTCAGTCGCGCGTATGTCTGTTAGAAAATCGATATCACAATGTAGATATCGTTCTTAAGACGACACATCGAAATGATTTTTCTTGAAATCTTAGCACCTTAAGACGCCGACATAAGGTCGCGTATTGCATAGAAATCGCCACCATCGACACCGCTCAGACACTGAAATCGTTTCAATAAATCGATAAAAAAATAACGAACCAAAATCCGTACAATAATGTGAAGATTGAATTTAAGTAAATTCTAAGCATATGGATTGCATAACTACGTAGTAATTTTAACGAAAGTATGTTTTTAGACGTGTTTTCGAAAAATAAAACTATCGAGTCAAAATCATCAAATCATGTTTTTGAGCAGGCAAAATATAGATAAAGATATGAATTTACACATATCAAAATGTCAGATCCACTCGTCTTGTCATATTCTCATAGGTTGCGATGAAAGTCAATGCATTTTTTCATAATGTCGCCTAATAATCGATTTCATCAACGGCATCGGTATATCTGGATCGGTTTGTATTTTATATTACAAAATAGCAGCTGTGACGTCACAGTAGGTGTTAAAAAGTCGGCGCGCTTGGTTTCAATACAATTCGTGACACTCAAGTCATCTATGTAGATGTATATCTGTGGATGTACCTATTTATTTCCAAGTAACGGTTTACTTAGTAATTTAAAAAAGAACAGAAACCTAAGCATATATTTTCGCATATTTCTTCTATTACAACTGCTATGTATTTGCATGTTCGCATGTCCGTTTCGTAAGTACGCAATGCAGTCTTAGTCCTAGTGCAGTTCTTAGTAGAATTTATGTAGACTCTTGAGTAAATCGTAAAATTAAAAACAGTGTTAATGGAAAATACTAATTATTTACTAAGTAAACTTCCGGCGATCATGTATGAAAAGATTGATGAACGTGGAGGAAGCGAAAGAGGCATGTCTGGATCGTAGCAATTGGTGTTCCCTTGTCTCTGCCTACCCCAAAGGGAAACAGGCGTGAGGTTATGTTTGTAAAGTTAAAGGAATCATTACGCAACGCATGATTGCACTAGCATTGGCATGCCAGGTTACGTGCCGCGATTGACTCAGGCGTAAGTAAATAGTAGCAAAACTTTATTTATTTATAGGGAATAAAAAAATGGGGAGGGAGTAAAAAATGAAGTACCTACTTTTATTATATAATTATGACCAGAATAGAATACAAAGTACAGACTCCTCCAGTATCTAAAATTTGTCACCAGTCACCCTGTAGTATAAGCATTCATAAAAAGCAATTTAAAGTTCCAGAATAAAAATTAATATAATATGCCGTAGCCAACGATAAGTTCGCAATATTGTCATATTGTTCGTATGACATTATGGTAGGTAACAGAAGTCACTTAATTACTTCTAGAGAGCGCTATATGCAATTCACAAGAGTTAAATTCGATTCAAGCGCCTCGAATATAACTTTAAGAGATCAATTTGGCAAGTGATATAAATTCGGTAAGAGAGCGTTAAAACTACACGCTACGTGCCTCGTCACTCGCTGTACAATTTGTTACGGATACATAAGAGTTTTATTTTACACACCAATACATTTTCGAATTCCACCCGCGTCAACCCATTCTTCACCAGCTAACGCACCCAACCCGTATCCAACCCGCGCCCACAGGGCACACGCAATTTAGATCTATTGAGAAAATATGCTAAATAAAATTACCCGACCAGGACACGACCTATCGCTAGCTAGACGAGAGCTCTTTCAAATGAGCTACCGGGTCCTGGTGATACGCATTCGAAATTACTTAGCATATTCTGTTTTACGTAATATTGCTAACGTAGCTCCATCTAATGGTATTGCTTTGCAGCTAAACTAAAACATCGTATTGCAGGAGTTATTCTCAGGGCTCTTTATAGACTATTAAGCATCACGAAACATTACCTATGAGCCGATTTATCACGATTTTAGTCAACAAAGATAGTCATCATTAAAATCAGCCAGTAAACGGCCACTGCTGGACATAGGCCTCCCCCAAGGCAGGACGTCGCCCGGTCCCGCGTCGCCCGGTCCCGCGCCGCCCTCATCCAGCGTTTACCGGCGACTTTGACCAGATTATCGGTCCATCTTGCGGGGGACCTGCCTACGCTGCATCTCCCAGTACGTGGCCGCCACTCGAGAACTTTTCTGCCCCAACGGCCATCTGTTCTGCGAGCTATGTGCCCTGCTCATTGCCACTTCAGTTTTGCAATCCTTCTGGTTATGTCAGTGACTTTGGTTCGCCAGCGAATATCCTCATTTCCTTCGATCTCGCAGGGAAAATCCGAGAATAGACCTCTCCATTGGCCACTGAGCGACTTTAAGCTTGTTTATAAGGCCTATAGTTAGCGACCACGTCTCAGTGCCGTAAGTAATCACTGGCAACACACACTAGACAAAAGCCTTGTCTTCAGACACTGCGGTATTTTGAAGGAGAAGATTTTACGGAGCTTCCCGAACGCTGCCTAGCCAAAGATAGTGAAATTCTTGATTTGAAAAGATTGATACTGCAACAAGAAAGTCAGGTACTAGCTAGTAGCCTTTATTATTCTCATCTATAGGTTCGACAGTCTACGGAAAGACCAAAGAGGAAAGACCAGATACTTGAAAACATAGCGTATCAAGCAGTCGGGAAAAATAACAATAAATTTCATATAAAAGTTGAAGATTTTAATCGAATTCTTCTTAAAATATTGTCTTAAGTTTTTACCGATAACTATTAATGAAATTTACTTTTAAAAGACCTTTTACCACAACCACCTAGTACTTAGATGTAAAAATGAAAAAAAAAAATGAAAAAATCTTTATTTTACGTTAGCAATAACAAAGCTTATCAACTAATCGCTGGTGTCTCTCTTAAGGCAAGGCTGAGGTTGAGTATTCCACAGCAAAACAGTGTTCTGCACTTTATTCTATAACAGTAAAATTATAATATTATTGCTCTGTTAGGATAATTAACATTACATAACATTACATATAAAGACACTGAAACTTCGAGTTTAAATGTAAAAATTAAATCTAATTCAAAAAATCCAGTTAAAACTCACTTTGCCTCGTTTAAACATATTAAATACTTAAACTTAACGTTCTAAAGGCTTTTTGTTTAAAAGTAAGTACACAATCAACATAACAAACTGACGAAAATGACTGATGAATACAGTTCAGAAACTGAGAAGTACGGAATTGGATTTAAACATTGTTAAATCACTTTTCAACAAGTTTAACTTTACTTACAAAGTTTCCGATAAACTCCGAAGGGTTAGGATAGGGAACACTGACTTGTTAAGTGTCTGATTAGTCAATTTTCACTGTAGAATCGTATTTGACTAAAGAATATACGACTAAGAGTTCAGATTAACAAGTATTCTTAAAGTCCATGTTTATATGAAATAAATGAAAGCTGGTAATCAAGTTCTGAATTTAAAATATTTTTCATTGATGATGAATTTAAAAATGGTGGGTATAATTTTTAACTGTCTCTTTAGTTCTGCCTGCAGTTATAATCGGGAAGTATACGAATTATTCTGATAAGGTTATTTTGAATAAATTAGTATTTATGGAAAAACAAACAACATTACTACTGGTTTAATTTACAATTTACTTCCATGCTGGACTGGGAGCGAAAGAAAACATAGAATGTGCCAGATGCTTCTCTTCCCGGGCATACTGTAAAAGCCAGTTAAGGAACAGAGGTTTTATTGGAGTTTTTGCGGGCGATAGGCTGACTCCCTGTCACTGCAATAGTCTCTCACCATCATTATAATACTACCAAATTTGTCAAAAGTGCCATCAGATGGTTTTAAAGCCTTTGGTGTTCTGCCTACCCCATAAGGGATGCAGACGTGAAGTTATGTATGTATGTATTAATTTACAATAAATTAGATCGTTATAACTCTACTATATCTCTCCTAAAACTATCCATCTATCCACCTTCACAAAAATTCAGTAATAGTAGATAATAACCTTCTGCTCCAAATAAGAAGCAGCCCGCGAATCAATCCAAGATATTAATTGACTATTATTGGACTATCTTCCGAGTAATACGAAACTCAGAGAACTTATCACAATACAGAAAATATCCGATTGGATAAGTAATAAAACTCTACAGCTCTACGCCCTCCAATGCGGATACAGCGGGGTTTATGAAACCAATTGAATTGAGCCGATTTCCTACCATTTACCTAGATGCCAATTCGATTTGACGCTCGGATTTTGAGATAAGTCTTTTGTTTCATTTGAAAAATGATATTCATGACGTTTGTGAGTGGACAGCATTTTAGAACAAAAGAATTAATCTAAATTGAAAAAGTGTTGAGATTCACTTTTCATAAGCTCACATTTATTATTCTACTAGCCACCGCGCGCGGTTTTACCCTCGTAACTTTTGATCCCGTGGGAATTTCGGGATAAAATAATATACCTTCCTCAAGAGTTGGGCTATCAAATGCAAAAAGAATTTTTCAAATCCCACTTGTAGTTTCTGAGATTAGCGTGTTTAAACAAACAAACAAAAAAACAAACTTTTCAGCTTTATGTATTAGTATAGAAGTATAGATACGAAAACTTTAGATTACGAAATATTTTTGTCACATTTTATAATTGTATACAAAGGGATACTCGCTTCCACACAAAACTGATTAATGAAAATATTTGACGCCCTTACTTTCGAAGATAAAAGAGGATTTTTGGAATAAATACAATGAAATTAACCAGACAATAAAAATTGAAAGGGACTGTAATAAAGGTTTTATGATAATGTGATCCTGCCAATAAAGGTTTGTAGCCTTTTCCAATGTAGTCATATATATAACAATCATCAATAATAAAGTAAGTTTGTTACCTTCGGCTTATACTGTAGGCAATAATAATATTAATAATCAACGAATGCAGAGCATTAAAAAAACCGCCTTCACGTCAAAAATTTTACTGAGTTATAATGTCATCAACGTAATCATTCTTTAAAATCAAACATATTTATTAAAAAACTTAAAACTTTCAATGAAATACTCAACCGATTTCGTTGAAATTTATATGGAACCAACTATAAAGTATCCATATGAACTGAATTATAATGTCGTCAAGGTTTCCCAAATTTGAGATTTTCCCTGAAGTACCTACTCAACTGATTTCGATGAAATTTATATGAGACCAATTAAAAAGTATCAATATATATAAAACTGTTCCGTTACTGACTGAGTTACTGAGTGACTGATAGACAACGTACAGCCGTAACTACTGGGCGTAGAGAGCTGAAATTTGGAACATACATTCTTTAGGGGATGTCAGCGTGCACTAAGGAAGGAATTCCTGGAATCCCACGGGAACGGGAATTATTGGACTTTTTAGTTTGTATGAAAAATCTTATTCCTTGAGTGCACGGATATGATACTTGGCATAAAAGTTCTTCAAAAAGAGACTGGTTGTGTTATGAAAGGAATTCCCGAAATTTCCACGGGAACGGGAAATATATGATGTTTTAGTTTGTACGATAAAATCTTATTATTTGAGTGCACGGATGTGATACTTGGTATAAAGTTTCCTCAAGTGTCTGTTTGTATAATGGAAGGAATTCCCGGAATTCCCACGGGAACGAAAAGTAGGACATTTGAGTTAATACTTGTACGAAGTCGCGGGCAAACGCTCGTCCTCTATAAAACAAGAATTTAAAAAAAGTGGGCCACAATTATCCCAAATATCGTGTATTAAAAACACAAAAAAAAACATGTACGAAAATCCGGTTTATATTTTAAATCCGTATTCTTCATTATTTGTAATACTAAAATGCTTTGCACATTAATCGTGTCCGTAATGGTAGCGTAAACCAGAACTATAGCGTATTGACGAATACTTTACTCAAAAGTAAGAATATTGCCATCGACTGTTGCTATAATAGATGGCGAATGCGTTAACCACCAATAATGCAGAACTTTATTTGACGATAAGTTTGAGATACTTATATCCAATGACAGCAACCCGAAACATGTCTTACCTGAAACAAAAGATAAAAACATTTTTATACTAAACTTCAAAATCATTCAAACTAAATTAGAAATAAATCAACGTTATGACAGCCTAAAACAGTCTACTGCTGGGAGTCTGTAAAAATATCAATCTTAAATAAATGAAAAATTATTTAAATTGATTTATCACATTTTTCATTTATTTAAGAATAATTGAGCATTTTAAATGCAAAAACTTAAAAACATTATTAATATCAATCGTAGTTTTATTATTATTATTATATTAAGGATTACCAACAGATGATACACATAACAAAACTTAATAACAAATACAAATTATTAACATTGTGCTCACCTAGTTACAGGTAACCACAGCAAACATTTAAATAGTTAAGTACAAGGAATTTAAATTATAGCTATCTTTTAATACATACATAAACATAAAAAATTTAGATTTTAAGTTCTTACAGCATTTAGTAAAATTATGTATAGGTATAATATCAAAAAGGTTTACATTTGGCATTTAAGTAATTTAGCATTTTTAGTTTAAACTTATCAATTCTATCAGAAAACATGTCTATATCGGTAAATTTGGAAAAATCGTTGTATATTTTCAACATTCGGGCTAAGGGTGAGTTGAAGCCTAAATTGGTTTTGTATCGCGAAATACTGAACAGCTTGTAGGCGCAGACACGCGGCAATCTGCTAGGAGCGCATATATTAATCCTCGACAACAAGTCTGGACAATTTATTTGGTTGTTTAAAATCTTGTAAAGAAAAGAAATATCGAGAAGTTTACGCCTGTTGGTCAGTGAAGTTACGCGAAAGTAATCAAGTCGCTCGCGGTAAGATTTCAGTACACGGTGTTGATTAGCTTTAAATGCCAGAATGCCGAGAAATCTCCGTTGAATTCTTTCAATTCGGTTCTTATGCACCTCGTAAAATGGGGACCATACCTGCGAGCTGTATTCTAAAATGCTGCGTACTAAACTGTTATAAAGAAGTATCAAGGTTTTAGGTTTTTTGAAGCATTTAGTATTCCGAACTATAAAACCGTACATTTTGTAAGCTTTAGTTATAATAGTGTCTACGTGCTGAACAAAAGATAATTTGCTATCAACATATATGCCTAGATCACGCACACAGTCTATTTTTTTAAGTGTTGTGTTTTTAACTACATAGCTAGCTGTTATAGGATTTTTTTTGCGTGTAAAAGATACGTGGTAACATTTGTCTGTATTTAACAGCATATTATTATTTTCACACCACCTGGCTAGTCTATTTAAGTCAGCCTGGAGTAGAACGCAGTCCTCCAATGATGTAATGGGCCTTATTAGTTTTAAGTCGTCGGCGAATAAGAAGACCTCAGAGTTTTGGAAACAATCTACAACAGTATTTATCAAAATAAGAAACAAAAGAGGTCCTAAATGTGATCCCTGTGGAACACCGGAAGTTACAGCGAATGGTGTGGATTGGGATCCGTTAACGACTACGTATGATTTCCGACTTGTCAAGTAGGATTCGAACCAATGAAGGATGGTTCCAGTGACCCCGTTGCTGCGCAGTCTTCTTAAAAGTATATTGTGGTCCACACGGTCAAAAGCCTTACTTAAATCAGCATAAATAGCATGAACTTGAGTGCCCTGATCGACGTTTCGAACTACTGATTCAACAAATGAAATAAGATTCGTTGTAGTCGACCTATTAGGAATGAACCCATGTTGACGATCAGTTAACTGCAATTTAACCTGAGTATAGAGATATGGATACACTAGCACCTCAAATATTTTTGGGAGAACCGACAAAATAGATATCGGTCTATAGTTTTTGATATCTGATTTTTTCCCCTCTTTAAATATCGGTACAATTTTAGCCAATTTCCAATACATCGGAAATACTCCAGTACGAAGCGATTCATTAAAGATATAAGTGAGAGGACCTGACAGTTGATTAGCGCAACGACGTATAAAAATTGGTGGCAAACCATCCGGTCCAGGCCCCTTAGTTATATCAAGTCTTTTTAGTTTTTTAAGGACCAAACATTCAGGCAAGACTATAGAACTTAGGACATCAGAGCATGAAATAAGGTTGTCATTAGAAACATCTGCCTTTGGAATCACTTTATTAAAATTAGTTGCAAAATTGTCCGCAAATAACTGTGATATACTGGTTTCATCGCTCGCTACTTCTTCGCTTAAACACATACGGGAAGGTATATCGCTGTTACGTTTGCGCTTGTCCTTAATAAATGTCCAGAAGTATTTAGGATTGGACAGCACACAGTGCTCAAGCCGATCAATATAACTATTATAGCACTGACGCATCACTTCATCAGCCCGTACCTTAAGTAGTTGGAGTGTTATTTTATCCATTGGATTCTTGTATTTTTTAAATCGTAATCTAAATTTATTTTTTTCATTTAGAATTCTTATAAGACTTCTAGAGAACCAGACAGGGAATTTATTATTTTTTGGCTTTGAAGATGGTACCCACTTACTGATGATAGTGCGTATAATAAAATAGAATTTTTCAACCATTACGTCAACGTTATCACATTTTGCAAATATGTCTATCCAATTTATATTATTTAATTCCTGGATAATTTTTTCATAATTGGCTTTATAATAATTAAGTCTTGGTATGCGTAGTGATTGCAAATGAGAAAAAGAGCCTGCTTTAATTTCAAATTCGAGTGGTGGGTGATATCTGTCGACGATGGTCAATGGTTCAGCCTCATGGACAACAATTTCCAATTCTGAAGAAAATACCAAATCGAGTATTTTGTATTTATAATTTTTAATACAGTTACGTTGCTTGAGGTTATTAAACGCCATAAATTCGGATATAAGACTACCATATTGACATTGTGAATCGCTCAAGAATGCAGAGGCATCGTTATCATTTATTAACCAGGTAACATTGGATAAATTGAAATCCCCGACGACAAGAGAAACCTCATAATCTGAGAGAGTTATACTAGCAGCGTCTACAAACTGTTCATAACTTTTGAAACTAGTTAAAGGCGGTATATAAATGGCACAGACACATAACTTTATATTTTTTTTATTATTTTTCAAGTTAATAATAATCCATAGATCTTCAACTGCCCCCACGCAATCACGATTAAGTCTATAAGAATCATATTTTTTGCTTACAGCAATCATCACTCCACCTCCAGTTTTCTTAGAGCACTGAGACTGAGTAAGATCACTGAGTAAGTTTTAAGACCATATGCTCCTCAGTCACGTTATCGATTCCCATTCACACGCAAGAAATAAACATAATGTGCTCCGTTTTTACTATTCTGATTAAAAAACTATCCATTGGCAGATCATACGATGAGCAAAAAATGTAAACATTGTAAAATAGAGGATGCTCAGTTTTTTGACGACTTAAAAAAATTTTTTTTTTTTTGTATGACTGTTTCCAATTTTTCTGCTTTGCATGAGCGGTTGATATTTTTTTGTGATAGTTATTAAAATGGATAAGTACTGGGTTGTTTTTTCACTTTTAAATCACACAACGGCTAAATGATGATCTCTTTATTTAAGATTACAAATGTTAACATAGAGACTATATACAAATACGAGTTTATTGGGACGACCGGCTGGTGTAGGGGTAACGTTCATTGCCTTCTATACCAAAGGTCCTGGGTTCGAATCACGGCGGCGTCGGATATTAGTGGGATGAACACAGATATTAGTCGTCAAGTCATGGACGTTTATAATATGTTTATTTAAGTTTATTTTCTAAAAAAAAATGTGTATTTATTCAATAAGTATGTTTATATATTTCTTAAGTATATCAGTTAACTCTAGTATCCATAACACAAGTTCTTTAAGAAACTTAATTTGGGCTAGATAATGTTGTATGAGTGTCAGAAATATTTATTTATTTATCTATAACGTAAACCCACAAATACATACATACATACATAACCTCACGCCTGTCTCCCTTTGGGGTAGGCAGAGACAAGGGAACACCAATTACTTCGATTCATACATACCTCTTTCGCTTCCTCCACGTTCATTAATCTTTTCATACATGATCGCCGGTTACGGGTACTTTTAACTAGGCCCTTTTTAAGAACGTCGCCAATTTGATCGGCGTACGTTCGCCTAGGGCGGCCCCTTCCGACAGCACCATCCATTCTTGCTCTGTACACCTCCTTCGTAAATCTACTTTCACTCATCCTTTCCAAATGTCCAAACCACCGTAGCATACCCTTTTCAATCTTAGTCACTACATCTTCTTTCAATCCGCATCTCTTTCTTATTTCACTATTGCGCACCCTATCACTCAATTTCACTCCACACATGCTTCTCAACGCTCTCATCTCCACAGCATTAATCTTGCTTTCATGTCTCTTCTGCCACACCCAAGATTCACTTCCATACATAAGCGTTGGCGCCAAAACTCCCTCAAGTACGGCAAGACGAGCCTTATTTGGTATAATTTTGCTTGCCATTATCGAGTATATGGCGCCATTAATACAATTTCCTGCTTTTACTCTCCTTTCAATATCACCTTCACACTTCCCATCTCTTGTAAACAAGGACCCCAAGTATACAAACTCTTTCACTTGTTCCACTTTTTCATCCCCTATCATAATATTGCATTCCGTCATATCTTCATTCCTCTCCATAACCATAACTTTCGTCTTTCCAACATTCACTTTCACACCTTTTCTTTTAAACGACTCATGCATCACAGTGACCATTTGCTGCAATTCCGACGCTGACGATGCAAGTAGAACCTGGTCGTCAGCGTAAAGCAGAGTTTTGATCACTGTCTCATTCATTTTTAAACCCCATTCACACTCTTTCAGATCTTTCAAACAGCTATCCATGAATAGGTTGAACAGCCATGGAGACGCTACACAGCCCTGTCTAACACCGCGATCGATGCTAAACCATTCTGTGTAGTCATCATTCAACCTGACACAAGCACTCGAGTCCTTATATAAGGATTTGAGTGCTCGTATCAAGTCACTGTCCACCCCAAACTCGGATAGAGTTGACCAAAGTTCATTCCTCATCACACTGTCATACGCCTTTTCCAAGTCAATGAAGCAGCAGAAAACCTTTCGGTGTTTAGCCAGAACCTTCTCGGTTACTGATCTTAAGGCAAAGACTTGATCCGTGCATCCCATCCCCTTTCGGAATCCCGCTTGCACATCCCAGATCTTGCTTTCTGTTTCATCCATCACTCTTTCGATTAATATCTTTGCATACATTTTGCCTACAATACTCAAAAGGCTAATGCCACGGAAGTTTTTGCATTCCTGCTGTGACCCCTTTCCTTTATAAAGTGGCACAATAACGGCCTTGCACCAGTCGCCCGGAACACGGCCGGACCGCCAACACTTATTAAAAAGCTGGTACAACAGGTTTGCAGTGACACTTTCACCCGCCTTGAGCATTTCGGCATCTATTCGATCATACCCTGCCGCTTTACCCAATTTCAAACCTGTCATTGCTTTCATAACTTCTTCCATACTTATCTCACTTTCACGATTGCCCACACCACTCGAAGGTGAGGGCCTACTTTCCAAAACATCACTCGCACTTCGTTCAAATAAATTCTCGAAATATTCTTTCCACTGATTCATAATATCTTCATGCTCACTAACAATATTCCCATCCTGATCTCTTAACACGCCCACTTTCGAGTCTCCAACCTGCCCTCGGGCTCTTCTGACTAAGTGCCAGAACAGTTTGGAATTGGCTCGAAAGTTTTCCGAGAATTTCCTATCAAGCTTGTTCTTACATTCTTTTTTCTTTTTGCTCACAATATCTTTTACAGTCTTTCTTAATCTATCATACTTTTCTTTTGCTACTCTTTCATCATCATTCAAGTCATCTCGTATTCTATTTCTGCCCCTCACAGCTAGTAGATCTAGCCACGCTTTCTTCTTTTCTAGGACAAAACCTTTCACTTCATCATCCCACCACTCGTTCTTATCTCTTCTCACATTTTTCTTCACACTTACCCCACATATTTGGGTGGCCGTTTCTACTATACCATTCTTAAATCTACTCCAATATTCCTCTATCTCGCAGTCTTCATCATTCAATAGCTGTCCCAACTTTTCTTTCAATTCTAACTTATATTTCTCACGGACAGTCTCTTCTTGCAAATTTTCGACTTTCACTCTTTTCCTTCCAAACATACGTACCCGTGGGCGATGTCGCCATTTTTCAAGCAGACCTGCTATTCGTGACACCACAAGGAAATGGTCGCTTCCGACATTTACTCCACGGTACACTCTCGTATCCTTGACTTTCGTTTTCAACCGTTCATCCACAATTACAAAGTCAATCATACTTCTCTCAGACTGTCTCTGCCATGTATACATATGAATCATTTTGTGACTAAACATAGTGTTAGTCACCACAAGCTTTCTCTCCAAACATACATCTAACAGACTAGTGCCATTATCATTTATCCTTTCATCACCAAAATTACCTAACACCCTTTCATACCCATCACGCTTTACTCCCACCCAGCCATTACAATCGCCTAACATAACAATTCTTTCATTATCTTCACACTTTCCAAGCACATCTCTAACATTATCCCAAAACTCTTCCCTGACTGCCTGTGGCTTGGACATATCTGGCGCATACAGACACAGGATAAAAATCCTGGTCAAGCCTACTTTCAGTCTCAGCCACAGGAGCCTGGGACTCACATACTCATAACCTTTCACACAATCACTCATTCTTTCTGACAAAAGAATACCCACACCTTGGCTTCCTCTCTCAAACTCTTCTACTCCCGTCCAGTAAGCAGAGAGTCGGCCATGCGTGGACATTCCACAACCTTTCTTTTTCGACTCACTCACACCTAGCACATCAATTTTCCTGGTATTCATCACCTCGCATACTTCGTCAATCTTATCGTCTATTCCTCCGCAAACATTCATCGTCGCAAAAAGGCATTCCCCTGCCCTCTTTTTGCCTGCTGGGGGGACAAGACGTGACGTGTGGCAATGCACGTCGCCGTCGGGAATTTTGCCCCCCCCAGATACGATGGGGCTGCCTGAGGTGGCCTCAGGGAGGGATTCTCCAGGTGACCTGGTACCCTCCTGGGGTAGTATATCTTTAATTCCCTTCCTCATAGTATCTGCTCCTACTTCGTCGGATGGGAAAGGATAAGGTCCGTTTTGAAGAGGATGAGGAAAGAGAGAAAGGAAAAAGGTATTTTGAGGATACTGCATACACGGAGGGGACGTTTGTAGTGTACGCAGTAGCTAGGGAGGCCGGGGTCGCTTACCCGAGTGCCTTTTCTTCATAGTCGGACAGACCAATGAAGAGAACACCCCCTGACCCTGACCAAACCCACAAATAATGAAAGTCTTACTAGTTTTTGCTGCAGTAAACGCGGGGCTGAGAAAAGCCTTATTGCCCAATATAAAGGAACGCAGACGGTGTCTATTGAAGTAGACTCCGCTTAGTGAATAGGATCCCTTAGAGTTCTATCCAGCTTAATAAATTTAAAGTAAGTAAGTAATATTTAATATAATAGTAATATTTTTCGGTGAATGATCATTTGCTCTGGCAGAGACTTTTGACCTTTTAAGTTCAGGATCCAAAAGTAATATCATCAATCACTATTCACTATTCTAAGAATATTTTTATATGATAGTATCTAATCATTTGTATAAGAGTTTATTAAAAAAATAATATATAACAGTCAACCCTGCTCTCATGTTATTGTGAAAACTCGCTTCTCCGAATATAAATTGTTAAATAAATAAACGAAATAAATACAGGTATTGATCGAAGAACTTCAAATATATGTTAAAAGACGAATAAAATGGGTATATTATTTTTAAAACATACTGTATATAAAGATTTGTTATAGTAATTCGAACATCACCGTGAGACAGGAGACTGTATTTAACATCATTACACTTTATGTTTGATAACTATGAGAACGGAAGAAAAGTATAAAAAGAAAAGTAAAAGTACGCCAGTGTTATTCCAATTTTGATTAAAACGGTTAGATCAGTGTGCCCATTTTATAATAAAAATGACAGTTTTATTAATGTTAATTTAATAATAAAAAAAGCTTGTGATTCTTATTTTAAATTGGATTTCGTTAATTTGAAGATAAATACCTGAGGTGAGTATTTGATACCTTGATCTGATAAGTTTGGCTGGCTATGATGTCATCCATGTAAACATACTCCGAACTCATACATATTTTTTTAAAACTTTAAAGTTTTCAATGAAGTGCGCTACCGATTTCGATGAAATTAATTTGGGACCAACTATGAAGTCTTTCTATGAAGTCTCTATCATATGAAACTATGAAGTCTCTATCATATGAAACAAGAATTTTCAAAATCGAAATTTGTTACATGATATTGTCCGAAATATCGTGCAACAAAGACACAAAAAAAAACATACAGACGAATTGAGACCCTCCTCCTTTTTTGGAAGTCGGTTGAAAATTAAAACAGTTTTTAAGATCGTTAGAAATCTAGAGGGCTGTGATAGGCATCGCCGAAACAGAACGCGAACATGCGATTGTCGCCATTTCACGCAATTTTCAGTCATAGGAATTCAAGTTTAAGTATACCTACAGATATGGTATAGGTATCGCAAGACCACTCACTCGCGTGTCTATACAATTTTTCATATTAAATATCAAATTCTTCAAAACTCATTTATGATCATTCAGCTAGGTACCTTTATCTTACATGGTATTAGATGTTAAACAAGATTCGTAAAACCTCGTATGAAATTAAATTTAGTTTATACTTTCTCAAAATGTGATGTTTGTATGCCAATGTTCTTTAAATCTGATGACATTGCTGTGTACAAAGGAAAGTCTCTATTTTCTCTTCTATAAAACAATATTACTCATCATCATCATCATCACAACTCCGTGTAATGGTTCCACTGCAGGGCTATGAGTCTCTCCTGTGGGTGACGAGGAGGTTTAGGCCGTAATCCACCAAGCTGGCCCGGTGCCGGTTGGTGGATGTCAGATATTTCAGGATGCCAAAAAAGGCTTCTGACGAACCCTAACGACTACTGTATACAAGTATACAGCACCCGGGACCGACTGCTTAACGTGCCCTCTGAAGCACGGAAGTCGTCGTGAGAAACGAATGGTCGGCGGTCACCCATCCTAATACTGGCCGCACCGAGCGCGCTTAACCTGCGATATCGTTTGATATGCACAGTAACTACGGCGCCACGACGACTTCCTACTAATATTACTGCCTCGTTTTAATTGTGTACTACCAAATCTACCAAATAGTGTACTACCAAATAGCAACTTGTGTACTACCAAATAGCAACTTGAAAGACATATTATGTCCTTTGGTTTATTATTTTATTTTAAATTTCACCAGCTTGGTGGAATATCGCAAGGCCGCTTCGTTGCAGAAATACGTTAGAAATTTGTATGAAAAATAATTAATGAATCGCATATTGACAGGGTTGTTTCAAAATAACAGTTACCGCAACCTATTTTACATCAAGTTTATAAAAGTAATCTATTCCACAAAAAAGAATTTTTGCTATATATTTTTCAATACACTGATCGAGAACCATTATCGTTATTTTAATGTACCATTTCTTGTATTATTTATCATACAAGCCTGGCATTTATTATTAAAAGAGAATATGCATAAAGATAAAGCAAAATAATCTGCCATTTTCATTACTGTCAACCGGACACATGTCTCGCCCGTGTCCGGTGACCACAGGCGCATGAAAAGGAATTTCGAGAAATTTAATTAAATCTGGTTTAGATCTCCTGCTATGAAATTTAAAATACTTTGAATGTTCAGTATATTTAAAAGAAGTAGGTACATATATTTACTTCTCTTAAGTCAACATTAAACAACCTACGATACCTATAAGATAATTCGATAATAACCTAACCTCATTTTCAAGAATATGATGATTTCCAAGAAACAATAGAACGTAGCTTCTTATTCCCTGGGAATTTCCTGAAAAATATAGCTTCTGTTTGTTCTCAATAATGTGGCTTTATGACTGAATTTAGTTGATTCAAGACAAAATATAAACCAAACCATATTTATGTTTATAATATAGATTAATAACTACTACTTCCATGCTGGACTGGGAGTGAAAGAAAAACATAGAATGTGCCAGCTGCTTCTCTTCCCGGGCATACTGTAAAAGTCGGTTAAGGGACAGAGGTTTTATTGGCATTTTTGTGGGCGATAGGCTGACCCCCTGTCGCTGCAACAGCCTCTCGCAATCATTATAATACCTCATTAGTCAAACGTGACATCAGTTGGTCTTATAACCTCTGATGTTCTGCCTACCCCATAAGGGATACAGGCGTAAAGTTATGTATGTATGTATGTATTAATAACTAACTAACCGAGTAAAAACTTTTTTTTTCAGCTATGTGGAAATCTTTTGTATTTGGCCTAGTATTTAATTTAGTACAAGCAAAGCAAGGCAGTTTGGGAATCAAAACAGATTGGTGGAACACCGCCCTTTTCTATTCCATTTATGTGAGGTCCTTTCTGGACACGGATGGAGATGGCGTAGGAGATTTGGCTGGTAATCATTATTACATAATTCAATGTGTTTATTTTCATATAATTAAAAAAACAAGAGGCTCAACCTATAACACATTTGATAAAAAAAAATGATGGGACCTTTGTCTTCCATTACACTTGGCGGAAAGTATACCACTTGATATTTAAATTCTGGTATTTTTCATGTGGTACGAATTATTTCATTCATAAATGCCTATGTTATTTTAATATCCTTTGTCTTTTAATTAGTGATGTGCCGGATCGCTAAAAATGATTTATTTTTCCCGGCGGTTATCCGCGAATACGGCTACGGGTACGGATCTCCGGAACATCACTACTTTTAATATACCTATACTTAATTTCATGTAATTCGCTGTTGACTTTGTAAAGACACCAAAAAAAACACCAAAGTCGCAAGGTATAATACAATAAAAAAAACACATATTTTAAAATAAAAGATATGTAACGACAGAATAAGATATGGTACAGAAGGCTGCAGATCAAGCGTTACAAATAAGTCAAAAAATGTTGCTTGAATCTGAACTCTATGCCCATGACATTAAGTTAAATATAGTTGGGGAAATTTGACAGGTAATGGACGGCCTGATCGCTCGTTTAAAGAATCGAACTCCGGTTAAATACGCTTTTGTTTTTTAGTACCGTGACAATATATTTTTTTTTAATACAATGTCAATTTTCCAAAGGTGTTTCAAATAGCTTGAACTATTTAAAGAAACTTGGTGTCGATGCAATAATACTATCACCGATCTACAAATCTTCACTCCAAGACTTTGGTTATGATGTGACAGATTATTATAATGTTCACCCGGAGTATGGGACTACAGAGGACTTGGAGCACTTAGTATTGAAGGCCACAGCAATGGGTAAGCTTAAAAGATAATGTAATGTATTAGTTGTTCCTGCAGCTGCGCCGCATGCTATACAGGTTAAATCATAATTAGTACATCACCTCTTGCAAGCAGCCTCTCTTTATCAATATATCAGTACTAACACAAAAAAAAAATGTGTTGCATTTTTGAAAAAAAAAAAATTGACGAATGCAGAGCATTAAAAAATCCGACTACACGTCGAAACTTTGGCTGAGTTATAATGACATCCACGTTAACATTCCTTTAACTGATTTCGATGAAATTTATATGGGACCAACTATGAAGTACCCTATATCATATGAAGAATTTTCAAAATTAAATTATAATTGTCCGAAATATCGTTAACAAAGACCCAAAAAAAGAACATACAGACGAATTGAGAACCTCCTCCTTTTTTGGTAGTCAGTTGAAAATGATGTCTGCCCGCTGCAGGGTGTGTGGCATACCTACCTCAGAGTTAATATTATCATGCCAGTTTAGAGGCTATAAATAAAAAATATGTAAAGGAAAAAATAAATTTTAAAAAGTATCTTAAAAAGCCGTAAAATAAATGTTGTTGGGATTGATGTGGATGCTGCCTGCAAGAGGTGATAGGCTAAAAAGTGGGAATAACTATTATAACGCTGGCAAAAGTTTTAATTTATTTATGTGAGATGATCTGCTAAATATGTATATTAATATAAATATAAATTGCTCAAACACTATTTCAAAGTGATAGAGAAAAATACATTGTTATTAAAATCGCCCATATTGTTAATGATGTCAATTGCGGAGTGCATTAATGCTATTAAATCTAATTTTTTTATAATGAAAAGCAGATAATAAGTTGGTTCAATACTTCAGCTCAGCAGTTAATTTGCTCATAAATTCAATAAGCACACACAGCAGTGCCCACTGCGCAAAATTTTACCAAAATCAGGAAACGAAATATAAGTTTTATTAACCTACTAGCTTTATCCCGCAACTTCGTATGCGCTTAACTACCCTTCTCGTGGAAATTTCAGAAACTATACAACCAGACACCCACTGAAAGAACCTTTATACTTACCAAGTATCACACCCATGCACTCAAGGAATAAGATTTTTCATACAAACTAAAAATCATATATTTCCCGTGCCCGTGGGAATTTTGGGAATTTTTTTCGTAGCACAACCAGTCACTCTTTGAAGAACCTTCATGCCAAGTATCACATCCGTACACTCAAGGGATAAGATTTTTCATACAAACTAAAAAGTCCAACCCCTTCCCGTGGGAATTTCGGGAATTCCTTCCATAATACAAACAGACACTTATTGAGGAACCTTTATATCAAGTATCATATCCGTGCACTCAAGGGATGGGATTTTTTCACACAAACTAAAACATAATATATTTCCAGTTCCCGTGGGAATTTCGGGAATTCCTTTCAAAACACAACCAGACACACATTGAAAAACCTTTACACCAAGTTTCACATCGGTGCACTCAAGGAATAAGATTTTTCATACAAACTAAAAAGTCCTATATTTCCCGTTCCCGTGGGAATTTTGGGAATTCCTTCCTTAGTGCACCCCTACATCTCCTAAAGAATGTATGTTCCAAATTTCAGCTCTCTACGCCCAGTAGTTACGGCTGTACGTTGTCTGTCAGTCACTCAGTCACTCAGTCACTCAGTACCTCAGTCACTCAGTCAGTAACGGAACAGTTTTATATATATTGATTAGAAAATTAATGGAGGAGTAAAATTTTTATGTAATTCCACGTTTGCAGATATTAAAGTGATTTTGGATTTCGTGCCCAATCACACGAGTAACGAGAGTGAATGGTTCATAAAGTCAGTCCATAGAGAGGAATATTACACTGACTGGTATGTCTGGGAGAAGGGACACATTGACGATACTGGTAGACGGAGTCCCCCAAATAATTGGGTAATTTTTTTTGTTACTTCATATGTAATAATACTTCTTTAGACATACATGGTTCGTTTGTGGTCACCAGCCAAAAATTTTTTACACAAGTATTATTTATAGAAACGATTTTTCCAAAAAAGGAGTATTTATATTTTTTACAAGAAAATTGATATATCCGCTACCATGTTAAGCAAAGCATGGTCACAATAAATAACATTAAAATCAACTAGTCAACTACGCGCTACTACAAAATATCTCGTAGTACTACGTCATAGTATTAACAATGAAATGCCGCGTCGTTGTAGCTATGTTCATCAACAGCGACTATTTTTAAAAACGTTTGTGGTTCCATATTTCTACTTTTTTGTACTGAGTGACACTAAAATAAATATGCAGGTACTTTTGTATTGTATCAAAGAAACTAACATTTAAATTTGGCTGGTGACCATAAAACAACCCTGTATACAGGGTTAATTTTAATTAGCACATCCCCTCTTGCAGTCAGCTTCTCCACATGAATTCCAACAACATATTACGTTCTACAAATTTTCATAATTCATAGTTTTTTAAATTTCAGGTATCTCATAAATAAATATTTATTGCCTCTATTTAGCATCGTAACTCTATGAACTCTAAACGTAGGTATGCCACGCAGCTTGCGTAGGCAAAATATCGCATAATAATCATATTAGGACCTTCTTACAAAATATAGCGTATAAAAACAAAAAAATATGTTTTTATATTTTGTGTCATTTATCAAGATTAGTGAAAAGTCGTGGAACAAATGTTGTTGGGATTGATGTGGAGAGGCTGCCTGCAAGATCATCATCATCATCATCACAACTCTTTGTAATGAGCCCACTGCAGGGCATGAGTCTCTCCCCTGGGTGAGGAGGAGGTATAGGCCATAATCGACCAAGCTGGCCCAGTTGCTGGGTGGTGGATGCCAGTATTTTCAGGGCGCCAAGATGGCTTCTGACAAACCCAAACGACTACTGTATACAATTATACAGCGCCCGGGACCGACTGCTTAACGTGCCCTCCGAAGCACGGAAGTCGTCGTGAGAAGTGAATGGTCGGCGGTCACCCATCCAAGTACCGACCGCGCCGAACGTTGCTTAACCTGTGATATCGTATGATACAAACAGTAACCACGGCGGCGCCACGACGACTTCAAGCCTGCAAGATGTGATGCGCTAATTAAAGTTAACGCTGTCGTTAAATAAAACCTAAAATATGAGGAAGAATGGTTTCTAATTAGTTAAGGAAGAATAACTAATATACACTTTTAAGTATCAAAAAAGAAAAGAAACACACTATGAAGAGTTAAGGAAAGAAATAAACCATGATACCATAATATCAGGGCTACATTTAAAAAGATTTCTAGTCAGGCCCTGTATCACACGGCCTGTTGTATTTACTTGGTTAAACTGAAAAATTGTTACTGTTAAAATTAATTTGATCCGGTCAGGAATCTACTTCAGGATCTCCTGGACATACTCAGCCGACTTATGTTGTTAAAATTCAATCTGACCAAGTTATGAATCGAATTCAGGACTTCTCGAACGTAATCTAACAATTTGGAAAGTTTTTTAATTAATAAAAAAGTTAAAATTGTATTTGTCGTATTATGTGACCGAAGTTTCATTCAAGTTTCAAGTTTCTTTATAGCATGAAACATTTAATGTTTACAGATAAGTGTTTTTAAGAAGAGTGCCTGGACATACTCGCCTGTCCGTGATCAGTTCTATCTTCACCACTTTGGAATAGAACAAGCTGATCTTAACTACAGAAACCCAGTTGTCTTAGAAGAAATAAAGGTAAATGCACTTTATATTAATATTTCTAAAAGAGTATTTTAGATACTATATTGTAACAAAAGAATAAGGGCCTAATATTATATAACGACGTTTTTCAACACACTTGTGAGTAAAAGACAGACATACGTGGTCATAAAATTTATTTGAAGCAGCTGTTGGCTGCTGCGCGTCAATTACACGTACACACGCTATTGTTGCTTGGAGGCGCTGTGCGGCGACCGCGGGCCGCTGCTGCTGCACGCGCGCCGCCTGTCCGCGCGCCGCCTAGACGCGTGCGCTCATATATTTAATGTATAACCCGGATCAATAAAATATGCTCTGTTTACTCGCATGTAATTTGCACTTAGGTACAATTCAACTTTGTAGGATTCATTATATTATGCACTAGGGTATAATATATTATGCAGGCGTGACTTATAGCCCAGTTTATAGTTCTAAATTCAATAGAATAAGGCTCACTTTACGAGCAAGTGTGTTGAAAATTATTAAAGATAATTTTAACATTAATTTTTTGGAGCAATGTTAATGAAGGCCAATATTATGTTTTCTATAAAATCATTATATGAGTCTGTTATAATTCGTTTAAAAATAGCTTTTAACAACTCTGATACACTGTCTAAAATACCTATAAAAGAGAAATCTATGAAAATGTAACTATAAATAATGTTGCAATTATTTATGCAGTACTGTTTGCTACTTCAAATTAATTTCGAAATTAGATTTAGGTGCTTTTAATAACATTAGGGACACACAATATTCAATGTTTGATGGTAAATTTTCATGATGTATTTTGTGTTTCAGAGCATAATGAGATTCTGGCTCGAAAAAGGAATAGCAGGAATGAGGCTATCGTCCATAAGTTATTTAATGGAAAGTGACAAAGATTTATATGGCGGCCGTCTTCCTGATGAACCCAGGACTGGTAAAACGGATGCAGGACCAAATGACTATGAGTTCTTGGACCATATTCACACTAAGGATCTCGAGGACACATATGATGTGGTATCGCAGTTTAGAGACGTTTTTGATTCTATTTCTGTACGCGATAATTTGACAAGGTAAGAAAGACTTAGTTTGTTTTTAGCTGCTTTTATGTAGCTATTAGTATTTTTTTAAACTCGGCAATTGAAGGGTAAGTACGTAAATGTAGTAGAATGGAAGTTTGCGTGTGACATAGTAATTAATAAAATGATTTAAGTACTTTTGAAATAAGTGTTTCCAAGAAGAGAATAAATCTTATATCAGAGTGACAGAATATAAAAGAATTAAACATTTTCGTTTACATCTAGATTTCTAAATATTAATCTTACTTGTGAAAGTTCCATATTTTGTAAATCGAATAGATGTATGAATGCTTGTTTCTCAATCATGGCAGAATTACTAGCTTGTTTTTGATTGAATTTTTCATAAAAATAGTTTATAGTCTGGAATAGCACATAGGTTTTTTTATTCTTTTTTATTTAAAGCACTTTATTTAATTATAGCACTTTTAAAAACAACGCATAAACAATATTATGCGCGTACGGAGAAGCGGGCAAAAGTTCGTACGCTATTAATTCGGTTCGATATGTATTGTAAGATTGGAAAAATGAAAACTTAAGTCAATATTAAATATGAAGAACTTAAATTTTTTGAATAACTACTTTCTTTATATTTTTAGAGTTTTAATGACGGAAGCTAGTTCAAGTATTAAAAAGGCAGTACGATATTATGGAGATAAAGTACACTATAGAGCACATATTCCCGTAAATTTAAATATTATTGATGAAGTGAAGAAAGGCTCGAACGCGCAAGATATTAAATATATCACAGACCGTTGGATGACTTACAAACCTTTGAGGAAACCAGCGAATTGGATGGTAATTTTAATTTTAATTTTATTTATGTAATACTGTTGGTTTAGTTAACACACTAACTAAAGTTGATTTTACTTTGTTAGTTTTATAAGTTATTTATTCATATGAGCCTGAATTGAACTCTTAGATGGGGAAGAAAATTAAAGTATGGCAAAAAAGGTGTGTTCTGGATATAATAATTAATAAAGAGTTAAGTTCATTTCAAATTCTTGGGACCCGGCTAGACTGTATAAAAGGCGGTTGTTAACGAGGTTTACAAAGAACTCCCGCCAAAATTTCTTTGCAATCAGCTGTCTACATTGTTGTAAACTAGCAAAGACACCTCCGTTTGGCGCTAAACAGTGTAACCCATGCTTTATTTTTCGTAGGTGGTTCAAACACGGGTTTAGATATAATAATAAAACAAATACAGGGTGGAGTTTTTGCATGCCCCCTGGAGGTAAAGTACTCTAAATAATAGAGATAGCAAAGTTTACTCAAAAGAAACATTAGTTTATTTTGGAAAAGAAATAAAACTGCATTCAAAGATTTTCCGAAAATTTACTTTCTCCACCCAGAAATCGAACCGATTAAAATCTAAAAATGAAGATTTCATGGTTTCTCTTTCGTTGAATTAACCTAATATGTTAGAATAATGTAAAATGGCATCTCTCATGTTTGTGATTGACCCTAATGATTGATGCAATAAATTTACAGGGTGTCATTTTTACAGATTTTAGTCGGTTCGAGTACCGGTGAAGCGAGCGAATTTTCGAAAATCTTTGAATGCAGTTTTGTTTCTTTTCCAAAATAAAGGAATGTTTCTATCTCTATTTAAAATTTACTATGATAATGTTTTTAAGTTTTTGCATTTAAAATGCTCAATTATTCTATAATGAGCAATATAAATGAAAAATATGATAAATAAAAATTACCCGACCAGGATTCGAACCTGGGACCTCTCGTTTGCCGGACGATTGCTCTTCCACTGAGCTACCGGGGCTGGGGATACGCTTCGAAATTACTTACCACATTTTTGTTTTTACGTTATATTGCTAACGTAGCTTCTTTATAGTAAAATTTGCTATTTCTATTATTTTGAGTAATTTCCCTCCAGGGGGCATTCAAAAGTTCCACCAGAAAAATTCCACGGTTTGGTTTAGTGTTTTGTCTAAAACTGCGCTTGATCTCAACCTTACCTGGTAATTGAAGATGACAAGGGAAGATGAGGTTGAAAATGACAGTAAATGTATTTAGCAAGGAATGGGCAATTCAACTTTGTTGGACGGAACATTTTGCGGTAGATTTTATATAAAATAAATAAATAAAATAAAATCCCCAGGCAATCACACCAACTACATGGCCCCAATGTAAGCATAGCTTGTGATATGGGTACCATGCAGCGAACTAGGGGGGAGCCTAGAATATAAATACATAAATAGATAAACACCCAGATACGGATTTTTTTTTTCTTGTTCCGCGTGGGTATCGAACCCGCAACCACTGGCATCTGAGGCAGACAGGTTTACCCCATCGCTTAAGTGGTCGTCGAAAAGGTAGTAGAAGAAAGGTAGTAGTATCTTTTAATTTCTGACATGTCTTGGTCTTGATCGCACAATGGTATGAGTATTTGTCTGAGGTGACAAAGGACCTATGTTTAACTCGTAATCTACTGAACGATGTATTTGTAAAAACTAAATTTTTCATAGGAGCTCGCTTCTGGGTGTTAAAGAATATAGTTGCTTAGTTTTACTGTGAGTTCTCTGAAAACTAGCCTTTATTCTCATAGCTACAGAGTTGGTATTCTTGTTTAGGTAATTATATTTTTTCCTTAAAGACAGGTAACCATGATGTAAGCAGAGTAGCAACGAGGTATGGACCAGGACTGGTAGACGCCTTCAACATGCTGGTTCTACTTTTGCCAGGAATTGCCATAACTTACATGGTAAATATCCTAATTCATATCAGTACTTTCCTATAAAAAGACCCTGTGCGTGTATGTCGCTTTAATGGGTTTCAGTAGAGGATAAATGATAAATGAGGATAAATGAGATGTACGTAAAATCACTGCGCTATTTAGTGTCCACGGAATCTAGGCGGTTCGTGAATGGACCAGCCGCTTGACGCGGTTTCTTCGCGGTAGCCTCGCGGTTGCATATTAAACTGGAAAAACGGTTAACCGTGCGGCTAGCCGACCCTGCGGTTTCAACGCGGATTCTTCATTGTTGTCTTGCCGTTAATATTAAACTCGAAAAGTGGTTAACCGCGTGGCTAGCCGTCCCTGCGGTTTCAATGCGGATTCTTCGCGATTGCCTCGTCATTGCATATTAAACTGTAAAAGCCGTTAACCGCCTCTGTTAGCCGCCCCTGCGTTCGACCCCTTGTGCATATTGCGTGTTTGCTTTCTCTGATAACAGATGATCGACGGACGGTAAAAGACAGGTATCGTATTGCAACAGTTACTCCCCGCTCCCGGCTCTCCGTCGTGGGTTGCAATGTTGAGCCTTGCACTCAACACGCGTCCATACGGAGTGATCATGGATCACGGGATTTTGATTTCTAATTCTAATTTTGACATTCATCATGAACATTGGACAGAGGCCTTCCGAAGGTTCTCCGTGTCACCTACTGTAAATAAAATCTTGGACATTCATTTAGTTACTAATTGAGAGCCTGTAGACATGAGCGAATGACATAAGATGTTGAACTTTGGCAGCACATCTCTTTCCAAACCTTTTACTGATTTCAATTTATTTTTCAAGAAGTGTGGTCGAATACAAAAAGCTGCTAATGCTCAGATGTAATAATTCGTTTGTTCCTTAAATAAAACAGTATTAAACAGATATTTACAGAACGAATAATAAGATTTTTTATTTTAACTGGATGCGTTTTGTTGTTTTTATAGGTTCCGTGGTTCCAAAGAAGTGTTCAAATGTCTGATTTTTTTTAAATAATTAAGAATAAAATAAACAAAACAACACTAGTTCATGCTTTCAAAAAACATGCAACAAAAATAATTATGCTTATTAACGTCTAGATCAAAATTTGTTTCAGGGTGAAGAACTGGGTATGGTCAATGGTTTTGTTCCATGGAGTTCAACAAAGGACCCCTTAGCATGCAGAACAGATGACCCCGTCAATTTCGTAGATGTCACAAGAGACCCCGTTCGAACCCCTTTTCAATGGAGTTCGGGAAAAAATGCTGGTATTACTTAGAAATTATTTTTTTAAGCTTCTTTTGTCTTTTTTATTCAAAGCTAATTTCATACATACATACATATATAGAACTTCACGCCAGTATCCCTTATGGGGGAGTCAGAACGCCAGAGGCTAATATAAAGCCATCTGATGTCACGTTTGACACGACGTTCGGAGGAATTATAATGATGGAGAGAGACTATTGCAGTGACAGGGGGTCAGCCTGTCACCCACAAAAACGTTAGTAAAACCTTAACTGACTTTTACAGTATGCCCGGGAAGAGAAGCAGCTGGTACGTTCTATGTTTTTCTTTCGCTCTCAGTCCAGCATGGAAGTTAGCTAATTTCATGTTCAGTTAAATAATTGTAACATTAATATTGCAGTTTGAGATTATTGCTATTGCCACAACTGTGGCAGTTTGTTGTAAAAACACTAAACTAACAAGGTAGCGTTGCGAATCAAATTCTACATCCAACTTAAATTTCAAAAGGCTGGGCAAAAAAAGGATAAATTTTGCAGGTCGGGGATAAGAGAAAGGAATGTTGTCCTAATATTAGCAAAGTTTGGTTACGCTTTGTATAACAGTTGCAAGTGCTGCCGTTAAATAATAATAGTAAAATAGTCGTTATTTCTTTAAATAGAATACCTTTACAGAATGATATTGATAAAGTTTAAATTTTAATGTTTATAGAAATATCATTGGCAAAAGAAGTTGAGTTCTATTTAAATTAATCTAAAATTCAAATTGTAAAACTTAATAATGTAAATTCTAAAGTGTTCAACTGAACGTAATTATAAAAACATAGCACCCCAGAGATACAGAACTCAAACCTTTTATTCGTGTTAATAATACAAGTTAGGCTGCAATATGAATAAAACTGAGATTTTCATAAAAGGTTTTCATCCAGAAAAGGTTTCACACTCCCACGGAATTTAAATTTGATTCGGGGGAACTTTTTGCGGAAAAATGGAAAAAAAATCTATTCAGCCTCCAAGTTATGTTAACTTTATTTTTTATGAGTTTATTAGCTTGAAACGTGAGAATTAGGTTATAAACGTAGAGGGAGTATATTTTTTTCTGACGTTTTCAATACTCGTAGTTTAGCCAATTTGCAATCTATATCTACTTGTCGTCAAGGGATCAAAGGTTTTACCATATCTGAAATGTCCGACAACGGTACGAGTAATAATATATTTTATATCGTAATATAAGGTAACTGGTTTTTCACTTTTGAAATTCACGTGACACGTGGACGTGATAGCTTGACATTATTTGTAAACGAAGAGAAAAAATATGAAATGAAAAATAAATATTAATTATTTACTAAGTAAACTTAAAGATAAAGACTTCATAACGCAACGCATGGTTACACTGGTAACCTATTACCACGGACGTACGCACGATTCTATCAACACACAATAGATAGGTAGGTATAGACGACTTTTACGGCCGCCGAGCCGTGGATCATTTGTCAACTCTTTATTTATTTATAGGGAATTCTAATGAAAAATTAAGTACCTACTTTTATTACAAAATTATGATCAATAAATATTTACGGGGTCTTCAGTAAAACAGACACGCATTTAATGGGCAGTTTCAGGAGCTCTCCATAAAATATTGCCAGAGCACATCACCGCAGGGTCTGTGTTATTTGGTTGCAGAAAGGGATTTTTTTTTAATGAATTATGGATGGGACGTTTGTCTTCCATGCCACCTGATGTTAAGTGAACATGAAGACTAAGGTATTACACGTCCAACCACGAGAAATCTATTCACTCGACGCTTAAAAGTACTAGGACTATACTGGTCAGGGAAAATAGACGCAGGCAGTTCATTCCAAACCTTGGCGACCCGTATCAAAAAGGAACTGTCAAAGTGCTTAGTTCGACTTTTCGGAATATCTACCACATACGGATGGAAGTTATGTCTGCGTCTAGTAGTCCGATGGTAAAAGGGTGAGTGTTCAATTTGTTCAAACAGAGCACTGGCGCACTCACCAAAATGTATCCTGTAGTACGCGGTTAGACACGCAACCTTACGACGATGCTCTAAGGTCTGCAGTTTTTTGGTTGTAAGCTCGACGTCGTTAATTAATTTACGGGCTCTGTTCTATCACTAAACTCGGATTAGTTGCTTTTTACGACAACTTATCCAGAGGTTGTAGGGCTATTCATACCTGACCCTACGCGGCGTTCTTCACTTTTCATATACATACATACAAACATAACTTCACGCTTGTATCCCGTATGGGGTAGGCAGAACATCAGAGGTTACAAGACCATCTGATGTCACGCTTGACGAATTTGGAGGTATTATAAAGATGGAGAGAGACTATTGTAGTGACAGGGGGTCAGCCTATCGCCCACAAAAACGCCTTTAAAACCTCTGTCCCTTAACTGACTTTTACAGTTTGCCCGGGTAGAGAAGCAGCTCGCACATTCTATGTTTTTCTTTCGCGCCCAGTCCAGCATGGAAGCGTTTTAACTTTTTATATATTTTTAGGTTTTTCGAAAGCTGAGCATACGTGGTTACCTTTAGCAGATGGCTATGAAAGTTTGAATGAAGGGATCCAGGAGGCCACCGGCCGTTCCCATTTGAACCTATACAAGACTTTAGCGGCTCTACGAAGAAGATTAGCTTTCAAGCAAGGAAACTATTATTCCTTGGCATTTAACAGTGAAGTTTTTGCTTTTAAAAGGTGAATTTATTATTTTTTTGGTAAATACCTTTTTCAATTCAAGGCATATTTCTTACCGGATTTTTATCGTTGACGATTCGGTATTTAATACCCTTGTTATAAGATTGATAATTGAACGCCGCCTAACTAAAAACTATTTAAAATTTTATTTGCTATAAGGTGCTCTATCATAAACGTTTTGTTTTGTTTGAGAGAAAGAAACATATTATTTAGTTGTAGCTAGAGCAAAATCAATCTTACTTGACACAGGTTTTAGAATTCTGCAAATCGTTTTATTTATTAAAACGCATAGTTTTGAACAATTGGACTTTTGAATAAATGATTCAAAAAAATAAATAAATACAGTCATAAAACCCAAACCAAAATGAAAGCAAACTAATTATTACTTTTCAAGAAAAAGTAAACTGCCTTCAATAAACCTACCCACTAAAAATGTTTAAATATTTTTTATAAACGCCATCCTATTCCTGTTTCTATTCCTTCCATATTACTACAAATTAATGTAACAAGAACATTAATAATAAATATGGGTAGGTATTTACATAGTTGTTGAAGAACTGGAATATATGGAAACTAACTTACATTGAAAAACTAAAAGCTAGTCCAAAATTAAAAGTAAGTAAAAGAAAAACAGAAAAAACTGTACCAAATCAATTCACCCAAACGTGAGATAATTGCGAAAAAACACAGACCTACGGATCAAACTGAGACCTTCCTTTTTGAAGTCATTTAAAATACCAAAAGGTTCTCCTAAATGAGACAAATATCTTTTTAAAAACCGCATCAACATCGGTTTAGCGAAACGCAATATAATCGTTGACAAACATAATTAACATACAGGTTGAACTCCTCTTTGTAAGTTGGCTACTTTTAATCAGAAGTAATGCAGGTAAATCTGCGGGAAACTGCTAGTATTTGGTACTTATTCGGCAAATCAATCAAACATTCAGCTGAATACAAATGTCGAAAGTACGAAATATAAATGTTTGGCCGAACATTTGGCTCATCAGACAAATTGAGAACCTTCTTTTTTAAAGTTGGTTAATACCTTCTCCTAAACATGAAAAATCTTTTTCTGAAAACCGCATCCAATTCGGTTCAGCCAAATGTTCGAGAAAATCGCGGACAAACATACATACAAACGGTTACTTACAGATCAAACTGAGAACCTCCTTCTTTGAATTTGGTTAAAAATAGTACAATAAGTGATTGGGAATACAGCGACTTTTTATTTTTAAAACTTACCTTATCAATCCTATTTTTGTACAGCAAGCGTACGAGAGTTATTGCGTTCAAAAACAATTTTGAATATAAATTAATTTAAAGCAAAAGGTATTGATTTAATCTTACAAAGATTTTGAAAAAGCTGGAAGCAGCACTTAGAACACATTTTAATCATATCATTTCATCAATTTATTCCTTGTTATCTTTTTCTTGCGCAAATATTTTATGATCGAAAATTTAATAATAAAAGGCAGAAACGCAAGGAAATTAAATTATCCCATTTACATCCTGCGATCTAAATATAATATTCTAGCTCAATAACAAACAAAGTACGCGTATGTACTCTGCAGGCATAAGATCAAAAACATAAATATGAGAAATGGAAAAATGCTGTCTTAAGTTTTCACGATTCATAATTTAAATAAAACTACGGATTAATCGCGTATAATTTATATTTTACATTTTAACTCGACGTTTCGGTGTCTTTTCAGACCCCGTGGGCACGAGCGACTGAGGTGTCAGGCGTCAGATTGATAGTGGAAGCTTTTTCCACTTAAAAGTAGTTTTATGGAAAAATGCTGTAGTTAGTCTGTATTGACAATAAAAAAAAAAAATCTGTCTTAAGATGAACGTTGAAATTTTAGGAAAATTATGAAAAGATAAAGTTTAACAGCAAATCTTTTTCCTAATGAATTCTAAATAATATATTTTCCTGGCTGAATGTTGATGATGATGATTTAAAAAGGTATACAATTATATCTTCATTAATCATGCATACTTTAAAGAAATTAAGAATGCATTACAAATGTAACAGTACACACTTTATTTTCAATTCAGATTTAAGGCAAAAACACTTAAAAACGTCATATATTTAATCTTAAAAACGTCTGAATTTTCCAAAGAATGTTTGTGAAACAGGTTATCTGTTTAATAACACTTCTGTTGTTAGATAGAGAAACTCTATGCCACACTGTTATCATTAAACAATTTTGTTTACCGCACTGATTCTTTTAAGCAATCTTGTCTTACTTTTTGGTAACATATGTTTTATAATATTTTAAAGTTGTTGCGTTTGAAATGCTTATTTACTCTTAAGCTGCAAAGCTTTACCATTAGATGGAGCTACGTTAGCAATTTAACATAAAAACAAAAGTGTGCTAAGTAATTTTGAGGCGTAACGCCAGGCCCCGGTAGGAGAGCACTCGTCCGGCAAACGAGAGGTCCCAGGTTCGAGTCCTGGTCGGGTGATTTTTATTATAATTTAAACTCCTTAAGTTTTTGACTAGTTAACATGCTATGAAATAAAATAACAATATAGTTAGGTAGAAAATATTCAGATTCTTAAGCATCATGGGCGAGAACATACTTTTCAAAACAATTGTTGGTTTTGTGACAAATATTCAACTTATATTTTAAAATTTAAACTTAAAATGAGTTGGTTACTCTTTAAACATTTTAGTTTGATTGATGAAAAGTATCGTTTAGCAAAATAATTATTCTAGTATAAGTAAATCATTTTGGTGTCATTTCAGATGGCACAACGATGACTCATACGTGATTGTGATAAATATTGGGAAATCTTACCAAGTGGTCAACTTGACAGTCTTTGACTTAATATTTGGTCAGCTCGAAGTCGAGGCTAGTAGTATCATGTCTTCAAGAACTCGCAAGTAAGTTTTAAAATCATACGTTTATGTGACCGGAAAGTTATAAGAACCGTAAGTTTATGAATTTATTAGGAAATTTATAAACTTGTGTGGACTATATACAACCTAACTGCTCCTCTTCGCTGCTCGTCGTCGCACCAAACCGTTCCTACACGATCTTCCGGTGCATTTGATTTTGAAATTAGAACACGTGACTTATTCAACCAATCAGAGCTTACTTATTATTTTGCGCTTGAGTTCGGTAAGTTTATCAATTTGAGAAAATATGGGGGTAAAATAATACAATTTGTCTCCCGTTTAGAATCCTACGGAATTTATAAATTTCCTAGTAAATTTTTAAATTTATGGTTTTTGTTATTTTACGGTGACTTTAATACCTATTAACCTATTTAGAAATACACATAGCTTTATCGAAAATGAATTGTAAGTAAGACCTGCTAATACTAATCGATATAGAAGGTTAGGATACATCAGCACGGTCAGCAAGGATGGTGTAACGCCCCTTTTTAATTTATCAAGACTTATATCCCTCACGAAGCAAGAAAAAAAATGTTCAGGGTGTATGTCTTCTTTTGTATTTATATTCTAGGTTCCCCCTAGTCCGCTACATGGCATCCCATATACAAGCTTTGCTTAGTTTGGGGGCATGTAGTTGGTGTAATTGTCTGGGGATTTTATAGGATTTTACACGAAGGAATCCTTCGAGCGCGAACATGTATTTACCAGGTTTTTTTTATCTTCCAGCGACAACGTCCAAGCTTCAGCTCTAGACCTCGCCGGCGAAGAAGCATTAGTTTTGAGAATGCAAGTTTGATAGTGGAGTTTGCTTTTGCTAGAAATAAACGCTTTTGTGATAGTCAAAAATAATAAAATAATAACTACAGCACTGTTTTTTATTATATTTACTTTTTATTTTTGTAGGTGTTGTTTGAAAGTTATATTTATTCTGTGATTTTGTGAGGTATGCAAAGTATTTTTATTTTCCTATAGATTTACAGAATAATTGGTTCTTATTCTAGATTTCTGATTGCACGTGTTTAAGTTTAAGTAACTGCGTGCCAAAATCATAACAAAGAATCCGAGACAGTCGGTGAAAAAAAGTATTTCATTTATCATGTTTATTATTCTAAAGATCTTGAAAGAATCCCAAATAATATCTTATAGTTAAAAAAGAGAATGAAAACATTAGATAAGAAAAAGATAAATCTTTAAAATTTTTAAGAACAAGAAACAACCAGATATAACTATCAAAGAAATTAAGCAATAACAAACAAAAGAAGACTTTATGAAGTACATAATAAGGGTCTTATAAACAAGTAAAAAACTTGAAGAGTTTTATCATAAAAACACATCGAAATGTCTAGACAGATTTATCAAAAAAAAACTAAATAAGTATTTGTAGTAAATTGTTGTTACAAGAGAAAAAAACTTGTTTATGAACCTTCCTTATTTTAAGCTCTTTAAAATTATGTTTTTAGGATAGGTAAGTAAATTTATGGTGCTTCAAGTGCTATCTAGTAAAGTTTCTACCCTGGGTTTGCTTATATTTAAAGTTATTTTTGCAATTAAAAAGATTTAAAGACATTACGGCACTCTTTCCACGATTTTGGAGTTTTGTTTCGCGCGAGCGATATTATTCATAAAATTGGTCTGCAACAGCACTGAAAACCCAAAAAAAAGAAAATTGCGGTACGAATCCTGTAAATGATTTAAATTATAGGGAAAATAACTGCAATAGTCTAAACAGTTACTTTATTACACAGAGTTCAGCAGTCATTTTTAATTTGTAATGTTATGCAATTACTACTATTTTCAGCGAATATACATTGCATACATACATACACAACTTCACGCTATACCTATCTCTTACGGGGCAGAACACCAGAGGCTGTAAAACCATCTTATGTCACGTTTGATAAATTTGGAGGTATTATGATGATGGAAAGAGACTATTGCAGTGACAGAGAGTCAGCTTATCGCCCACAAAACCGTCAATTAAACCTCTGTCCCTTGACTGACTTTTACAGTATGCTCGGGTAGAGAAGCAGCTGGTACATTGTATGTTTTTCTTTAGCTCCCAGCCCAGCATGGAAGATATCTGGGAGATTATCATTGCTTATCTGGATAAAGTAATCTTTATCATATCCTCTTGCAATTTATGACTACAAACTTAGCAATTGTAAGAAACCCACCGCTAAAAACAAATATATGGTTTAAAAACATCTATTTTCTCTATTAATTACTCATTTAATAATAGGAAAAGATAATGGTAAGTATTCATAAGTGTATAACATTTGTTCAATGTTTGAATACTATATGAAGATAAAAACGATGTAGTCACTTTAATGGTAGTATTACAGAACAGTACTCATGTATTGATACTAGTTTTGAAACTAGTATCAACGACTATCTTTATTACAAAACGTTGCCTAATACTAGATTCAATGACCAGATATCACTTGAGTACTAAATGATTTGAACTGTGTTCACGCTTATTATAGAACTTTACTTATGTATATGCCAATGATTGAAACTAGTTTCACAACTGTATTCACTTGAGTGTGCTGACTACCATACTTGAGCGTACTTCAAAATAAGTTTTTGATGTTGTGAACTGTGGCTTAGAGAAAAACTAGATAGGTACGCGATTCGTGCCTTCTTTAATAGTGATCTGTATTAACTACAATAGATCCTTTCAGTGATATTGACCATTACGATAATATTTTTATAACAACTTTGAACTTTTTAAAACAAGTTTGAACTTGCTTTTCGTAAATAAAAACTATATTGGAATTTATAATTTTAAGTGACTTTACTTAGTAGTTGGCAACATTACATTTAGCTTTTACGTTTCGTATTATTTTTGAGTGATAAATATAAATATATTTTCATAGTAAAAAGAAGCGACAGTTATAATTTAACAGTACTGCTTCTATCGAAAAACAGATAAATAATTCAAAACATTGGCAATTTTGTCATATATCATATAGAATTTAACGCAATTTATACGACATTATAATCTAAACGTTGCGTATAACGTAACAGACTATTAGTTTTTGTTATTAAATGTAATGGGAAACAAATTTTTTTCAAAGAAAACCCAGTATCAACTGAGTCAGATATTTGAAACTAGTTTCAGGTAATCTGGTTTTGATAATTGTTTTGTAATAAGACTAAAGCTCAAGTCAAGAATCAGCTGGTGAACAACGCTTACGTGAAACGAGTATTAAGTCTCGTTCTGTAATACGAGCATAAGTGCCTACTTTAATATTAAAAGTAAACATGTTTTCGTAAATAAAATATCTCAGGTTGTGTACAATATCATTTTGCTATTATCTTTAAGTAGTGTTTTGAATATTTTAATATTGTTTTGGCTTTTTTTACATAAATTATCTAAAATTGTGTTTTTTGTGTCTAACATTTTTGTGACTAGCATCTGGATGACAGTTTCATTTGAAGTGTTAACGGAGGCAGACCTTTATTTTAATAAAAATCTATACTTTACAGAAATATGATATTATTTGTAGTGTGTACATAAATTATTAAATAAATAAATTATGTAGTTAAATTAGGTTGTATTTTATACTTTTCAGTTCTTTCCCTTTTAGAGTCAGTTTAGATAGAATAAGTGAATAATAAAAGTGAAACGTGTTTGTGAGCTGCACAAGTCTTGCTTCATACTATGTTATCAACAGCGTATCATGGCTTTAACCACGCTATAACATTACTTTTCTCGGTAGTGTTTTGTAAGAAACCAGATGTTTAATTTAGTTATATATTCAGCCTAAATCTTACTTAAAATTTAGTAATACAATTTTAAATAACTTAAAGGTAGTAGACCTAGTGAAATTCAGTAAACGTGTAAGCCTGATAATATCAATATAACACTGTATTTTAGATGACTATTTTCCGTCCCATCATGATCTATATCTATGTTTATAATTTTAAGCTGAACCAATTAAATAATGCATTCCACATACGCGTTAAAACTTTATTCCCAGATCAAATCTTAGTTCTCAATAGCGAATAAATCACAGCTGACAGAACAGCACATTAAGTAGACATTGTTATCAAATCACAGGTAGGTTTTAGAGATATAAAAGATTAGTATTTGTATATAACTGAAGAATATAAATTCAAGTTCAGTGTTGACATAGCAATCATCAAAGATGAAGCCGCTGTGTGCACTGCTATTGTTTGTGGTTCTGTGTAATGGGAGTACAATAAGAGAGGATGAGTTGGAATGGTGGGAAGAAACAGTCTTCTATCAGATTTATCCAAGATCTTTCGCTGATAGTAACGGTGATGGTATAGGTGATCTTAATGGTAAGTGTAATTTATATTGATCAAAAGCTTTTATTGTGTCTGAATATCTAATATTCAAATTAAGTCTACTCTTAGAAATAATACGAATATCAGGCACGCATGGAACAATAGAATTTTTAAATAAATATAGCAAATATTAAATATCTAGCAAATGAAGTATTTTTATTGTAAAGAGTAGCTTATAAAGTCTTAATAATGTGTAACTATCATTACTAATATTTTATATGATTTTCTAAAAATTTTTTGAATTTTATAATTCTGACGTAAATGCTTTATTTTTACAAACCACTATTTGAATAAATTTTAATGAATTAATCCGATTCCTTATTTTATCTTGTTTTTAAATTACTGATATTTTGATACTATTATTACCTAATTGTTTTATTAATGTTTGAAATGCAATGTAATTTAAAACCTTTTACATATATTAAATTAAAATTTTGTATTTTTATGCTGACATTTATTATTAAATTCAATTTTATGAGAAATATAAGGTATACCTACTTGTTATTATGATTTGTTTACCATAATTACTAACATAATTTTAAGGAGTGTTACTTACAATATTATATGGATGTAAAGTCTGAAATAAAATGATTTATTATTATTATTATTTTAAAACATTAAGTGTATTCGGTACTAGGTAAGCACCGATACCCGACCGACTTGTCTTATTGTCGGGTCCTTTCCGCCGAAAGGCGAGTTGCTTCTGATATGCCGAATAATAATAATAATTCTTATTATAAAGTGGTTTGTTAGAAACTATTTCGTTGTCTTAGTGTGTTCTGCAGTGCGATCACAGAACTTTATCGAATCGTATATTAACGAATGTTTACGAATGCTCGTATAGTATGGAGTCGGTTGCAAGTTTTGAGTAACATTGTAATTTTTTATTTTACTGATATTTATGAGTACAACATGTTGACAAACATTCAAAATTAACAAGGCACACATTTATTTAAGCTGGCCGTGCGGCAATGGGTAGATTTAATTTTTTTCTTAAAAACCGTCTCCATACTATACGAACATTCGTTAACAAACGATTCGATAAAGTTCTGTGATCGCACTGCTGAATAGCATAACTTTTGCAGGGATAAAGTCAAAACTTGAGTACATCAAGGAGCTTGGAGTCGGAGCGATATGGCTATCCCCGATATTCCAGTCTCCTATGTACGACTTTGGTTACGATATCGCAGATTTTTATGCAATTCATAATGAGTACGGTACCATGGAAGATTTTGAAGGTCTACTGGCTGAAGCTAAGAAACTTGGTGTGTATAATTTTTACAACTTTACTTTACATACATACATACATAACTTCACGCATGTGTCCCTTGTGGGGTAGGCAGAACACCAGATGCTGTAAAACCATCTGATAACACGTTTGACAAATTTGGAGGCATTATAATGATGGAGAAAGACTATTGCAGTGATAGGGGGTCAGCCTATCGTCCACAAAAATGTGAATAATACCTCCGCCTCTCAACTAACTTATACAGTATGCCCAGGAAGAGAAGCAGCTGGCACATTCTATGTTTTATGACGTATCGTTATCCATCAAAACTTAATTAATTGTTAAATATTTGTAATATAAAATGTAACGGTGTTCTAATATACTGAATCTTGTAATACAGAAATTTTATAAAAACCTCTATCAAACTAAACACTAAAAATTAAATCTGAAATGCCGTATCAACTAATAATGAACAAATAATCTCACACAAGTTCATTAACCTGACTAAAGAAAACATAATAAAATAATTTATTACTTTTATAGGCATCAAAGTAGTTTTAGACCTTGTGCCAAATCATTCATCAAACGAAAGCATGTGGTTTCAAGAAGCATTGAAAGGAAATGAAAAATACTTCAACTATTTTGTTTGGGAAGACGGCACTGTAGACGAGAATGGAAATCTTCAGCCGCCAAATAACTGGGTAAAGTAAACATTTATAATATACCGAGGTGACGGACGTAAACGTATGTTTATGGGTGTTTTAGCGTTTTGATCACAGACATACATCTACATAGACAACGCAAGTGTCACGATTTGTATTGAAACCAAGCGTGCCGACTGTTTAACACCTTTTGTGATGTCACAGCTGATATTTATTGCTGGGAAATATAAACCGATTGAAATACACGGATGCCGCCGATGAAAAAGAATATCAAAAATGATATTGATATTGTGAAATCGATTTTCTAACAGACATACATACGCGGGGACTGAATCTAGCGGCGACTTACCTTGACACTTGGTCAGGGCTCGGATACTTAAAGTAAATGCGTTGTCTATGTAGATGTATGTCTGTGGTTTCGATTAGCAATTTATATAAACAAGTTTTCGATAGTATACGATATCCGGCAGATAAAGAATTGCATAATAGGAAATACGTTAGGTCTTCTCCTTGGCAATCTATCTGTGCAATACAATTTGCGTTTTTATTAATTACTTGTTTTTTTTATCTCAGCTAGTTTTACATGGCTATTAAAATATTGATTTAGTATCTTTTGAATATTTCAGTTAAGCGTTTTCCGGGGAAGTGCATGGGAGTATAGAGAGGAAGTTGGTAAATACTATCTGCATCAGTTTGTTGTTGGGCAGCCTGATTTGAACTACCGAAACCCTGATGTCGTTGAAGAAATGAAGGTAAAAGAATGAAAAGGAAAACAAGGAAACAAATATCAATATAAGTCTAATGAATGAAGGTCACAGGAATTAAAATAAGTACATCATCGATATAGTTTTGAACACACGCAGACCTAAAATTTATTAAAACTAATACTAAAACCTTTTTTCTGGGTACAAAGACTAAGCTTGTATTTTTCGTTCCATTTTCAGAACATAATAAGATTTTGGCTAGAAAAGGGCGTGGCTGGCTTCCGAGTAGATGCTGTTAATTTCCTATACGAAGCTGACAAAAACCTTTACGGTGGAAAATACCCTGACGAACCACTTTCAGGTCGTTTAGATCTTGATAGTGAATCCTACGAGTATCTTAATCACATATACAGCAAGGATCAAAATGAAACTTTTTACATGGTATACCAATGGAGAGATGTCCTAAATGAGTTTGAAGCTAAAGATGATATGCCCAGAGTGATGATGACTGAAGTTTACGCAGACATCAAAGATGTAGTAAGATTCTACGGCGATGGAAATTTAGAAGGAGCTCAAATGCCCTTCAACTTTGCATTGATATCAGATGTAGATACGCAATCGACCGCTCATGATTTCAAGAGAGCTGTTGATAAGTTTTTGACATATAAGCCAGTTGATAAGAAGCCTAACTGGGTGGTATGTATTGAGATATTCAGTTTAAGTGACATTGTGGTCTAGATTTCATAATGATGTGGTGTTTTCTGATTACAGGTTGGTAACCATGATAATAGTCGTATGGCAACGAGATTCGGCTCGGCTTTAGTTGATGGGATTAATATGATTGTTTTGTTGCTGCCTGGAGTAGGAGTTACTTATATGGTTTGAAATAAGAATTTAAATAATTAAATCATAATATCTAATTACAACGTTTAAATAATAAAGTAAAACGTTTTTTTTCATTACATAGCTTCAACTGAGGAGTTTTAAAGTAACGCTTGCCTTAATGCTAATATACGTTTAAAAAAAGGAAGATAATTATGGCATTATTAGAGCAAAACTGGTATTTTTTTTCTCCATGTAGAAATGATATAATTTTAGTAATTAATTGTTTTGTCTTTTCAATAATCAAGGGTGAAGAAATTGGCCAGTTAGATGGATATGTGAGCTGGGAAGAGACTGTTGATCCTTCAGGCTGCAATACGAATGATCCAATCAACTATTGGAAAGAATCACGAGATCCTGAACGAACGCCATTCCAATGGAACGCAGAGAAGAATGCTGGTACGTATACAGTGTGACTGGTGACAAATAGATATTGAAAGAGAGCATTGTACTCGATTCTGAGCATAATAGGTAATGTAATAACAGTAGGTAAGTACTTTATTTTTCATTAGAATTCCTCATAGAAAGTGTTTTTGCGTGGCCCTCACAACTCAGTAAGGATTTTACCACACCAATAAAAGTAGTAAGCCGCGCGCCGCCGCAAAGTAGTATGTGCGCTAGTGTAACCATGCGTTGGGTGATGAATTCTTTAAACTTCGGTTAAGTTTACTCAGTAAATATTTTTTTTCTTCTTCACGTATGGTCTCAAACTATCACGTCCTCGAATTTCAAAAGTGACCGACAAGTCGGGCTGTATAATTATTAGCCAAAATACCTATGACAAAAACAAATGTACTTAATTCTCAATTCGTTATTTAAAAATAAAACACCTTTAACCGGATTTATCGCGTATAATATTTTATTCACTCGTTACCACGGGATCTGCAAATACACCGAAACGTCGTCGAGTTAAGATGTAAAATATAAATTATTCGTCCGTTAAAAAAGTATTTAATTTAAAATTTGTAGTTTGTTTGTATTTTGTATCATAGCAGTTACATAAAAGTAACATAAAATCTACGATGATTTTTCCAAAAGTTAAAAATCATGTTTTATTTTTTAGGTTTTTCCACTGCAAACAGAACATGGCTTCCAGTAGCTGATAATTATGAAACTCTAAACGTGGAAGCACAAAAAGCTGCCAAGAAATCCAACTTAAAGATCTATCAATCGTTGATTAAGTTGCGGCAAGACAAAGTGTTCCGGTACGGACGATTAGAATCCCTGGCATTGAACGCTGGTGTTTTCGCTTTTAGAAGGTAAGCTTGGATATTTTTACGTATTTTTACATAACTTCCTTAGAATTGAAAGTTTTGTTAAATCTTCGGGCATGTGTTCAAAATAAATTCATGCATTGTGTGTGCATATACAGGGTCGCCACATAATAAATAGGCAATAATATTTTAATAGCAGATTAAGAATGATGAGTAGGTCTGAATTTCGAAAAAAAAAATTGAATTTTTTTTTATAAATTAAAAGTAATCGTAATTTACTCACTTTGAAATTTGAATTTATGAAAAATATAATAAAAAAAAAAATAATGATATTCACACCCAAACACCACACTCATCATTCGTGATCTGATATTAAAATATAATTGACTAAAATAGGCGGACCCTGTATTTCTAGTGCTAAACATTTTGTATGTGAAACTTTGAGACGCCAAATTAAATATTCGTAAATATCTTTTGACTTCGTAGGGTTGGCTTAAACCCTACTACCCCTGGATAAGCGTCTCGTAAGAAGGGACTAAGCTGAGTGGTCCTCGCTTGGTGGTACGATCCCGTAAGGGTCCAACTGGCTTGCGACCACGCTTCATATAAAATCAGCCGTCAATTATGCCACTCCGACGATGATGTGTACCGGAAATATTTTATGAAGAGCCAATTCTTTCCCAAATGTGTTCCACAAAAAGTGAGATTGAGGTAAAACGCTGGCTAAGTCTTTGATGACATGAAAAAGTCTAGTTTAGACTTTAAAAAAGAAGGTTTATAAAATAGATTTAAGAAAATCGTAAATAAAATTATAAATAAAATATCTCCTTTTTTGCGGACGATAGGTTGGCCACCTGTCACTGCAGTAGTCTCTCTCCATCATTTAAATACCATGGTTTTATATAGTTTATAGTTTTATAGCCTCTAGTGTTCTGCCTATCCCATAAGGGGTACACATAAAGGGTAACACCCCAACAGGCGTATAGCTATGTATGTATGTATCTATAGCACAAATATTTGATAACTTGCAAATTTATGTGTAATTTAAAGATTTTGAATATAACAAATATATTTACATTCTAGGTGGTACCACAACAACGCCTACATCGTAGTAGTAAACATGCAAAATGCGGAGCACGTCGTTGATTTGACATTCTTTGAAGACGTGGAAAATAAAGTTGAGGTGGTACTTTCCAGCGTCGAATCTCCAAACGAAAAAGGGTATGATTTTTATCGTTTTATTCATTACACGCCTCAAATTCACATTTACTTGGCATTTGGAGTGTTGGGGAATCTTTTTTGTCAAACGGAGATTACAATTTAAGATGGCGGTAGTACGTGTTAGTTTTCTATAGAGTCAAGTGTGAGGCTGAAAATGGACTTAAAAAACATAATTTTATTTGGTATAAAACTGGTATATAATAATAACTACACAAATACACAACGGTTTGGATCTCTGTTTGATGTAAAAATGCCATAAATACTTATTATTGTTCGCCATTGACAGAAATTCTTCACTGTGCAAATTTTGAAGAAATGTCACCGGATAAAACTGTCAAAGGCAAGTTTAGTGACTTTAGTGACTGCTTCGGGGGCTGTGTAATTCGTGGCACCATCTTATTGAATACGATATGTCAGTGATTTTTACACTGTCAATTATAGGAAATCATGACAATATAATTATTATACTTATAAATAATGAAATTAAGTTATAAACATGGCAATCAAATTTCGAGACAAAAAGATTAAGTAATGCTTCCAGACCAGGTTAAGCACATAACTTTTACAGATGCATTATTTTCTCAGTGATTTTTTACAGTTTAGAAAAGTTGAAATTTAATTGATTAGGTACATATAATGTCCAAGCTTATTTGTTCTATAGAATCGGTACAAGATTAATGTATTTTTCATGTATTTCCGGTGAGACCATATTGAAAAACAAAGTTTCCATTGAAAAACCCTTTTTACTATTAGCACTAGGAAACTACGAACCTGCGTGGGCTATTTAAAACAATCAAGAATTCCTTACTATCAATGAACGTCATATTTCAGGCGATGAAAATTAATTAACTCACATTTACATTTTGATTCTGTGAAGTTATGAAATGATAATGGTAACACGAATCTGTACTTAAAACCATGAATTTTGATCGACGTGCGAAAGTTGTTATAACAAGAAGTCCAGTTTATTTTATGATAATTTGGTTACTATTACTATATACATAATAGTCAATTATATAGAACTGAACTTCAAAATTCAGAATTAAATTAAATTTATTATAAACTATAATTTCGGCAATAAGTTTTTTCGGCAAGTGGGTAGTAAGCAAATCAGTTGAAAAATTTTGGAGCTCTTAAATTTAATTGAAAATAAATAAAAAACAGTGTATTTGAATTATTATAAATTGCATTTAATGTTGGCATAGGCTTACTTCACCCACCCAGCTATAAATTTCCAACTAAATCTCACCTTCAAACAAAACTATAAACACTACTTAATAGTTATGGAGTCCTTAAATGATGTAAAACAGTCCATGGATAAAATGATTGAGTCATTTAACACTAGAATGGCACAATTTGAACAAAGCAGCATCAACAACACCTCCACTGCTACACCAACAACATCTTCACTGGCCGCAGAATTTAACACCTTCAAAAAGTTTGTCCAATCTGCCTTGGCTGCTCTACAGGCTCAAATAGAATATATTGCTCAAGACTGTGATAGGCTTGAGATGCGAAGCCGCAGAAAATTTCTGTTATTCCATGGAGTTCCTGAGGCCACACAGGAAGATGTTTCTTCGTTAGTTATAAAGGTGGCCACCGAAAATTTGCAGGTAACTACTTTTAAAATGGATGACATTCAGTTTTGCCATCGCCTGGGTAAGTCTTCTCGTGATCATAGACCAAGACCCATTATAGTTAAGTTCAACAGTAGCAGCAGTAAGCACAAGGTATGGACACAGAAGACTTTACTCAAAGGCAGCGGTATTGTATTGTCAGAATACCTCACTAGACATCGACACAATTTATTCCTGGCGGCGAGGCAACAGTTTGGAGTCACAAAGTGTTGGACTCGCGATGGTGACATCTTAGTGGCAGGTCCAAATAACAGTAGATACCGCATACGCAAGTTCGACGATATTAATTCTGTTTCCGCGGAGCTGACACCGTCTTCAACTAAAGAATTGAATGCGGAGAATAAACAGCAAGCTAAGACTGGCGCTGTACCAAGAGGCCGCCGTGCAATCTCCAAAAAGTAGTTTTATTCTGAGTACTTAAAGTATTTTGTAATTTGATTCATCTCTTATCTCACTGCAGGGTCCATTATCTTCGCCTTATATTTTACATGCAGGTAGTTGTATTTTTTTTTTCCTAGTTTTGTGCAATCATATTTTATATTTTCAAGTGTAGGTCAATTTACAATTCAATAACATAACCTTGTTTATTTTTTTTTGTTCTGTCCTGTCTCTGTGACGTATGTCACTTCATGTATGATGTAGGCAGTAGGATTGAGAGATTGAATCTGCGTTCATAAAGTTTTATTTTTTACTCTTGTTATCACTGTTTTGATTTAGTGGTACCATATTGCAAAATTAAGTTTTTTTTTATACTTTTGTTCTTGTTTTATAAGTTTTTTTTTTATATAATTTATTATAGCTGGAGTCTAAAGTACGTTTTTGTAAAGCAATACATATTATATATATTAGTATCTTTTATATTATTCTATAATAAGTAACATAATATTATTTATCTAAGTAGGTATATTCAGGTTATATGAGTTTTGATGAGAGTGAAAATGAAAATTCTTTTAAATCCTGTTCCTCAGGCGGGTTGAATAATATAAACAGTAGTTTCCAAAGTTTAACATCATCCCTTAATTCATTTCTGAAAAATGAAGTCTCCGGTTTGGAGTATAACTTTAATGTTGCACATATAAATGCACAGAGTATTCCTGCCCACCACATAGATTTGCTAGATTCTTTTGAAATTGTTAATCTTCATGCCCTATTAGTGTCAGAAACCTGGTTCAAACCTTGCCTAGCGTCAACATCGTATGGACTGCCAGGTTTTCACTTGATTCGCAATGATCGAGTCCATAAAACGGGAGGCGGTGTTGCTATTTACCTGCGCACGAACATACCATATAAAGTTGTATTACAATCCACCAATGACGCCGGCTCCAATATGGAATACTTGTTTGTGGAAATCATACTTAAGCACAAAAAGATACTCTTGGGTGTTATTTATGTTCCTTCGATGTATGACAATTACCTTTCAACATTCGAGCAACTTCTTGAAGATATCTTGCCAAACTATAGCGACACTATAATCATGGGAGACTTTAATACATGTATGCTGAGAAATGATTCTAGGGCTAATAAATTAAAGTCTATTGTCGAATCCAGTAACTTGCACATACCTTCACTTAATGCAACGCATTTTTTTCCAAACTGTGCCCCCTCTCTCTTAGACCTCATGTTTGTCACCTTTCAAAATAATATTCAAAAACATGGCCAGTGTGGTGCAGACGCTTTTTCGTATCACGATCTTATATACCTATCGTATAAGGTACGCCCTCCTAAATCAAAGCCTAAAGTTGTATTGCGACGTAATTTTGGAGGTATGAACGTGGAAAACTTGCGCATTGATGCTGCTAACATGGATTGGTCTATAATTGATAATACTGATGATGTTGATGCACAAGTCAATCTTCTCAATAGTTTTTTGACAGAAATTTATGACCGACATGCACCGTTTCGTAAAATTAAATTAAAACATCTCCCGGCTCCATGGCTTACTGATACCATCAAACATCTTTTACATACGAAAAATATTGCGAAAGCTAAATTCAAAGCAGACCAATCCGAAACAAACAAAGAGCATTATAGATCTGTCAGAAATTACTGCAACAAGGTGTGTAGGGATGCCCAACGACGCCACATTCACGCATCCGTAGAAAACGGTGATCCAGCAAAAGTATGGAAATTTCTCAAAACTTTGGGCATCGGCAAACAAAAAAATTCTCTTACATCAGATGTCGACCTTAACTTACTCAATAGACATTTCTCCTCAGTTTCCAAAATGGACGAGTTTATAAAAAACCGTACCTTAAACCATCTTTCTCAATTGCCTCGCCCGGACATATCTCCTTTCACATTTAAGCCTTTCACTGATAGTGATGTTAAGCAGAGTATTCTTAAAATTACTTCCAATGCCATGGGCTGTGACAGCATTAACCGTCATATGTTGATTCCTATCCTTGATATCCTTCTCCCGACGTTAACCAAGATCCTAAATAACTCCTTGTCTTCATCAACGTTTCCCGAAGCCTGGAAAGTCGCCAACCTTATACCTTTACCAAAAACGAACAATCCTGTGCATCCATGTGACTACCGACCCATTTCTATATTACCTTTCCTTTCCAAAGTCCTGGAACGTCTAGTTCACCATCAACTATATACTTTCCTAAATCACAACAATCTCCTTAACCCATTCCAATCTGGATTTCGTTCCGGACATAGTACGGTTACTGCGCTGGTTAAGATAACCGATGACATAAGACATGGTATGGAGCATCAACAACTGACACTACTTACTTTACTGGACTTCAGTAATGCATTTAATGCAGTTGATTTTGATGTTTTGCTTGGTACCCTATGCTCTCTTAACATATCTCCTGAAGTGATCGACTGGTTTCGCAGTTATTTGCAAGGCCGCCGGCAACGTATTTCGATCGATGACAAAGAGTCCTCATGGTGTAATGCTATCGCTGGTGTGCCTCAAGGTGGTGTGCTCTCTCCTTTATTATTTTCAGTTTTCATTAATACTATAACGACCTCTCTTTCTTCTTCCTACCACTTGTATGCAGACGATCTACAAATTTATACTCAATTCAGCCCCGACAGCATCGATTTGTCCATTAATACTATTAATAAGGACCTTGTTTCAATACTTGAATGGGGTAAATATTATGGTTTAAATATTAATCCTTCAAAAACTCAAGTTATCCTTATTGGTAGCTCTAAACTTATAAACAAAATTGATTATCAGCAACTTGCCCCTATAATTTTTGATAACGTTACCATACCTTACAGTAGAGTAGTTAAAAATTTGGGAGTTCTCATGGATTCCACACTTTCATGGAAACCACAAATAGAATCTGTCAGCAGAAAAGTTTTCTCCGCTGCACGATCTCTCCGAAGGCTTCGTAATTTTCTACCAATACCTACCAAAATTGCCCTCGCACAATCACTTATACTCCCAATACTGGATTACGCTGACACTAGCTATCTTAATTTGACCGAGGAGCAACTAAACAAGCTTGAGCGCCTTCAGAATATGTGTATTAAATTCATATTTGGTTTACGAAAATATGATCACGTTTCCGAATTTCGCGTTAGGCTCAAGTGGCTCCCAATTCGTCTTCGAAGGAATACTCATACACTCAGTCTTTTATACAAAATATTGTTCAACCCCTGTCTGCCAACCTATCTCAAAGAACGCTTCAATTTTCGCCATCAGCACCATGAACGTAACCTGCGGTCAGCCAGCAATTTCTTACTGGCAACCCCGCGTCACAGTTCCCACTTCTATCAGCAGTCGTTCACGGTGAAAGCAATATCACTTTGGAACTCACTACCATCTGCTCTCCACAATGCCAAAACAATAGCTTCCTTTAAATATAATTTGAAAAAGTTCTATCTCTCACACTTGTTTCATATCAAATAGAATATATATTTGTTTACCTACATACCGTATATATTATTCTGTCTATTTATATATTTATGTTAATTTAATGTACCTATTTAAATATTTCTATTGTTATATATCCAAGTATATCTATTTATCTATTTATGTATTTATTAAATTCTGTAGTATTTTATATTATGTTAATTAGTATTATTTAAGTATAAATAATATTATTTATGCCATATTCATGTTTTTTTTTTTAATTCATAAGATTTCGTTTAAGATGGGGTTGCCTGGTAGAGATCGCTTAGAAGTGATAAGGCCGCCCAAATTGCACATTTAATGTTTTTTTGTATATTATTATTGTTTGTTAATATTTATCCATTCTATGCAAATGGCAATAAAGTATTTGAATTGAATTGAATTGAATTGAATTGAATTTCAAAATCTTCTAAGTGATCAAAATTTTAGTTTAATACTTATGACAACATAGCAAGTAATAAAAACGTTTCCATCTTCTTGTATACAGTCATAAAAATAAGATTAATTTAAAATTTTATTCACTGAGAAGAATTTTGAAATTTCAATTTATGAAAAATATATGAAAAAAAAGAATGTTTTTTTTTTTAAATTCACGCCCACTCATCATTCTTAATCTGCTATTAGAATATAATTTATAATAAAAAGATGTTATAAATATTATTAAACAAAAAAATACCTAACATGAGCTATATTAATAATTTTGTGTGATGGAGACTACATCTAGCCAATAATATGTAACCTAGTATACCCCTATATACCCCGACCCGAGGACCAGCAATTACGCTTGTTAAATAACTAAAAAGTATAACTAGTATCCTTAAACAAAGATTGTACGTAAGTATAATGCTAGTTTAGACTTGATCCTCCAACATCTGTGAAATTTTAAAGCCGAACTCAGTCCAACATTTGAAATATCGTCTGACTAAAATACTTTATTTGATTCTTTTCAGAAAAAAATATCCGGCTGCAGCTGTTCCTCTTACTGGATATGAAGCCCTGGTATTCAAAGTGAAATAGACACAACATTAAACGAATTAATAGATCTTAATAAAGTTATGAGTAAATAGCAGTTCCATTTGTATTTTATTGTCTACCAAATCAAATAATATTAATATACAGGGTTGCTTTGTAGTCACCAGCCAAATTTGAATGTTAGTTTCTTTGATATGATATAAACGTACCTGCATATTTATTTTGGTATAGATCAGTACAAAAAGTAAAGATATGGCACCACAAACTTTTATGAAATTAATCGCTGTTGATGAACATAGCTACTACGATGCGGCATTTCTTTGATAATACTACGACTTAGTACTACAAGATGTTTTGTCTTTCAAAACGTTTAAAAAAATAGGAAAATAAAATAGGAATATATGTATATTTAAAACACTTATGTTTCATTTTAGTCGAGAGGTTAGTTTTTACTCTTACGTTCTATTAAAAGTATATTTTTATATTGAATTTGAAGTTTAACACCATGCGATTTAAGAATTCAAGCAATGTAAATGTTTGCTGTTAAGGATTTAATAGTATAAAAATCGATTATGTTATTATGGACATAATAAAGTGACATTAAAACCGATGCAAAAAGGGTCATGATATTTTCTGTGCATCATTTCATGACATACAGAAAAACATTTTGATAAAAATCTGCACATCATACAAAAAACTATCTTATATCAGTGCTCGAACCTGCATCTCTACAGGGTTGATTTTTAGTCACCGGCCAAATTTTTTTTACACAATAAGTATCATTTATACAAACGATTTTTGCAAGAAATAAGTATTTTTTTTTACAAGGAAATAAATTTATCCGCTAACATATTAACCAAGGCATGGTCACTCTAAATTACCATTAAAATAAAGATGAATACGCGCTACTACATACATTTTGTACTACTACGTCGTAGTGTTATCAAGAAAATGTCGCGTCGTACTAGCTATGTTAATCAACAGCGACTATTTTTTTTAAAGTTTTTGGTTCCATATTTCTACTTTTTTGTACTGAGCGACGCTAAAATAAATATGCAGGTACGTTTATATCGTATCAAAGAAACTAACATTAAAATTTGGCTGGTGACGAAAAATAAACCCTGTATATGCGTTACAAAGATTGCATTGTCTTATGCGTCACTCGTGTATACGCGCGTATTCGTACAAAACTGGACGTAGTTACGCGCTTGCGGCACGGACGTACGGGACGCATGCGTTGGATGTGGCACGCTCCAGCGCAACGTGTACAACTCGCCCATACATCTTTTTCGATTTTAATCGAAGTTTAGCCAAATAGGTAAAGTATTCCATTGACACGACTGTACAACTGTACAAGCACAAAAATAAAATTTTACTAGCGAAGTTGCGTCACGCGGCCGTACGCAAGTACGATACGGACGTAAGGTACGCAAGTAAACAGAAGTGACGCAGCATTGGCCCTAACTCTAAAATCATTTGCTTTATAATCATCATCGTCACAACTCTTTGTAATGAGGCCTTTGCAGGGCATGAGTCTCTCCACTGGGTAACGAGAAGGTATAGGCCATAATCGACCAAGCTGGCCCAGTGCTGGGTGGCGGATGCCAGAATTTTCAGGGCGCCGAAACGGCTTCTCACAAACCCTAACGACTACTGTATATAAGTATATAGCACCCGGGACCGACTGCTTAACGTGCCCTCCGAAGCACGGAAGTTGTCGTGAGAAACGAATGGTCGGCGGTCACCCATCCAAGTACCGACCACGCCGAACGTTGCTTATTTGTGATATCGTATAATACACACATTCTTCGAGTTCGCATTGCGCCACGACGACTTTGCTTTATAAACCACCAAACTATTTTTATTAGTGATAAAAGTGTTTGCAAAACATCTAACTTCAATCCGCTTCGCAAATATTGGACAGAAACAAATTTTGTAGCTAGTTTTGAAACGGGTGCCAAAGAAATGTTTATCCATTTCAGAAGATTTGACTGTAATATCTATAAAAGCACGACTTTGAGTATTAGAGGCGTGAAAGCTAATGATCTATAAATAGACTAATTTGATATGAATAATTAAAAATGCTACGAAAACTTAACATGTAATTTTAATATGGCCCCATACTAAACAAAGTTTGTGATATAAGATACCATGTGGCTAACTAGGAAGGAACCCAAAATATAACTTCATTAAAGATAGACTCCCAGACTCGGATTCTTTTTCTTGTATCATGCAGTTCTTTATCGAAACCGCGACCTCATGATTTACGTTTCGTTACGACGTTCCTTCAAATCAAGACAATAATGTTTTGATTTTTAACGATAGTCTTTTGACCGACCAGATTATACTTAGATATGAAAACTTCACTCTAATTGGTTAACCCAATGTAATAAAAAATAATTATATAGGGTCGCCTTATAATGTTCAATAATATTTTAATATAAGTTTAAGAGTCATGAGTGGGTCACAATTATGAAAAAAAAAATCATAATTGTGACCCACTATTTTTCTATTTTTCAATGAAGGATTTTGTGGAAATTTGAGTTTAAAATTTTATCTAAAAAATTACGTAAGTACACAATATGAAAAACATAAGCTCAGATACGCCTTATCTCTAGATAAGCAAGAGACGACTTAATCTGAGGCTCCCGCTTGGTGATAACACCGCCTCAGGATTCCCCTAGCTAGACCACCCTTCTTAAGGAAGACCACCAAATATTATCATCGATTCAATAAAGATGTGTTTTGAAATAGGTTGTATGGATACGTAATTCCCTCATTCCAGTTTACTCGACTGTAGTCAAATGTAGGTTCAGTCACTACAAAAATTTAAAGACCTGATGATATCTTGCCTGAAAGAAACATTATGATGATAAAATAAAAGTTTATTTTTTATTTTTACAAGGTTAGGTTTCTTTAAGTACTTAACTGTCATCGTAAATCCTCGATTTCTGTCACATCTCGCATGCAAAACCTTTTATCATCTTAAGTATCGTATAAAAAAAAACAAAATAGACAATCACAAAATTATATTGCGTTATGTGTTCGAGTATCAAAAACATGAGATAAATATGTCTACACTTGATCTCAACTCAAGAGTGCTGATAGTGATGTCTTTAAGTATATAAAGCAGAGGTGAACAATTTTCAGGTGTGGTAGAGCGTTAAAAGTGATATAACGTTTTGGAATATGAAATTATTATATTTGTTGCCTCTGCTAAGTGTCTTGGCACTTGGTGCTGAGCTTCGAAATTCAAAATGGTGGGAAACTACCATCTACTACCAAATCTATCCACGGTCTTTCATGGATAGTGATGGAGATGGAATTGGAGATTTGAATGGTAAGTACCTGAAGGTTTCTTTATCTTATTTATATTATTAATGTGAATTTTTAGATGTATGGATGTTTGTTCCTCAATCACGACAAAACTGCTCCACGGATTTTAATAAAATTTTGCATAGTAATAGAGTACAATCTGGAATAGCACATAGACTTATCTCGAAATCTCGCGGGAATCGAAATTGCGCGGGTAAAACCGCGCGCAACAGCCAGTATTCAATCATTTGAAAATGTAGGTACGAGGGTGGATTGAAAAGTTCGCGGCCTAGTCAAGAAAACAGAATAAAGTACATACAAAAATATTTTTATTTTTCGACGTAATCTCCATTTAGCTCTATGCACTTCTTCCATCTGCTTTCCAGAGCTTCCATACCTGTTTTAAAAAAAGATTCCTCAAGGTCTTCAAAATACAGGTTAACAGCGGCTTCGACCTATTCATTCGTTAAAAATTTCTGCCCACCGAGGTGTTTTTTCAGGTTTGGAAACAGATGAAAGTCCGAAGGTGCCAAATCAGGAGAATAAGCTGGATGTGGCAACAATTCGAAACCACAATCACGAATTTGAGCCATAGACTCGACAGACGTGTGGACTCGGGCGTTTCTGTTTAATTTTTTCACGTAAACGGCGCAGAAGGGTGCTATAGTACGCAGAGTTTATTGTTTCGCCTTTTGGAAGGTAGTCCACCATAATGACACCCTTAGCATCCCAAAAAACCGATGCCATCACCTTGCCAGCCGACAGAATTGCCTTTGCTTTTTTTGGAGTTGGTTCACCTGATTTTTTCCATTGTTTGGATTGTTGTTTTTTTTTTTTTTTATAAAATATGGATGGGACGTTTGTCTTCCATGACACCTGATGTTAAGTGAACATGAAGACTAAGGTGGTACACGTCCATCCACGAGAAACCTATTCACTCGACGCTTAAAAGTACTAGGACTATACTGGTCAGGGAAAATAGACGCAGGCAGTTCATTCCAAACCTTGGCGACCCGTATCAAAAAGGAACTGTCAAAGCGCTTAGTTCGACTTTTCGGAATATCAACCACATACGGATGGAAGTTCTGTCCGCGTCTAGTAGTCCGATGGTAAAAGGGTGAGGGTTCAATTTGCTCAAACAGAGCACTCGCGCACTCACCAAAATGTATCCTGTAGTACACGGTTAAACAGGCAACCTTACGACGATGCTCTAGGGGGTTTTGATTCTGGGGTATAGTGGTGAACCCAGGTTTCATTCATTGTCACAAATCTGTCAAGAAAACCTTTGGATCAGCATCGAACATCTCCAAACAGTCGCGAGAAATTGTGAGTCGAATTCGCTTTTGCTCTACTGAAAGCAATCTGGGGACCCACCTAGCCGAAACCTTAGAAAAGCCGAGTTCATGGACAATGATGTTTTGCGTTCGTTCATATGAGATGCCTATAGTGTCTGCAATTTCTCTGATAGTCAATCTACGGTCTTTCAATATGAGATCACACACTTTATTGATGTTTTCTTCGGTCGTAGACGTTATTGGCCTGCCGGAGCGAGGGTCATCTTCGATGTTCTCTCGCCCACGTTTAAATTCTGCAACCCATTTTTTCACAGTGGTATAAGACGGGGCAGATTCCCCTAATGTTGTTTGCATGTCATCATGGATCTCCTTTGGTGTTAATCTTTTTTTAAACAAATATTTAATCACAGCACGTTGTTCAAATTTCTCCATTAGTGAAAATTTGTTCTACACACGTATTTATATTGTTCGTAAAATTTTATTTAAACAAGATATCAAATTGAAAATTCGCGGGCTGACAATTGAATAATGACAGTTCAAAATGACGGCAGAAAAAATAACAAAACTTTTTTTTTTAATGGCCAGGCCGCGAACTTTTCAACCAATGTAGTATATGAGAAAGGTGCATTTAATTAACGTTACAATTTAAAATACGAAAAATACTTATTCTATTTTGGTCAAACTGAAATAACACCGTTATTTTCAAATTAATGAAATGTTGTGTGAAATTTATAAAGATAAATGTATATTTGAGTTTGTAATACGTTTGTTGTGAAATATAATCCAGTTTTGATTAATTTATTCTCTAGATTTTCGGAGTTATCCAATTGTTTTGACAAACGTTAAATCTTTGAGCAGTGTTTGGCTTAGATAATACTTATTTCCCTAAAGCTTTTTCATAGGGGTGTTTATTTTAAAAAAAATTGTCACACTTATGTAGTTTTTGAAAAAAAAAAACGGTTTTAAAATTTGAGTCATAATTTTATATAAGTTGACTAGTAAAAGTAACTTACTAAGTATCTATTGTATTCCGCTTATGTGATTCCCGCCCGGAACAAGAAAAAAATGTTCAGGGTCTGGGTGTTTATCTACATATAGATATATGTATTTATATTCTAGATTCCCCCCTAATTTCCTACATGGTATCTCATAAATAAGCTATGCTTACTTTGAGGCCATGTAGTTTGTGTTACTGTCTGGGGATTTTATTTTTATTTTATATAAAGTGTCTAATAGATAACGTTTATTTAAAAAATATTATTTAAAAATAAATTTTTTAAATGTTAAGACGACCGGCTGGTGTAGTGGTAACATACATTACCATCTATGCCAGAGGTCCTGGTTTCAAATTCCGGCGGCGGCGGATATTTTTGTGATGAATACAGATATTAGTCGTCAAGTCTTAGATGTTTATTTAAGTTTATTCTATTAAAAATATGTATTTATTCAAAATGTATGTTTATATACTTCTTAAGTATATCAGTATCATAACACAAGTTCTTTAAAAAAACTTAACTTGGGCTAGATATTGTTGTGTGTCAGAAATATTTATTTATTTATTTGTTTTTAACAGGAATCACATCGAAACTCAAATATTTAAAAGACCTTGGTGTTGGGGCGACGTGGTTATCGCCGATTTTCAAATCACCTATGTATGATTTTGGTTACGATATTGCTGATTTTTATGCAATTCAAGATGAATACGGCACAATGGAGGATTTCGAAAATTTAATGGCCGTAGCTAAGGAACTTGGTAAGCTGAATATCTAATATATAAAATTCTCGTGTCACAGTTTTCGTTGCCATACTCCTCCGAAACGGCTTGACCGATTTTGATGAATTTTTTTGTGCTTATCCGGTATTTATTTATTTATTTATTTAATTTATTAACTTAAACGGTAAAACCACTTACATAAGTTAAGAATACAAATTGTCATTATATAATATTAAATAGGTACAAGAATTAAATTAGCTTATGCCTAAAACAAGAAACACAATAAATTAATAGTAAAGATGAATAAAATAAATTGATAATTAATAATACAAAATACAAAATGTCAATAAATAATAATAAAAAGCAAAATCAGGAATAAAAATCTAAACAATCATAATTCAAAGTCAACTTATGTTACTAAAAATAATAATACCTAGATCAAAAATAAATAAATAAAAGGTATATGTCAATAATTTCATTCATTCGTCAATCTCGCAGCTCTCCAGACATGCCAACAGTAAACACTTCCATTCATCCGCAAACAAGTCACATTCAGGGTTTTCGTCCAGGAGTCTGTTGAGTCCGGAGAGTGAGCGCGGTAGTGGGGACTGCGCTCGCGCAACGGTGCGGCTGCGGGGGACTGCCAGCAGGGCGTGCTGCCGCGCGCGGGTGTAGTTGTCCGGGACAAACAGCCGAGCAAGCTCGTTATGCAAGTCAGGAGCGTCGATAATGCCACGTAATATTTTACAAACAAGTATAAATTGATCGAGTTTCCTCCTGACTTCCAACGAATTGTACCCCAAACATCCTAACAAAAATTTTGTCGGATACATGTACGGATAGTACCCATATAAGCGCTTATAGAGGTAGCGCAAAAATGACTTATGAACTTTTTCTAACACAAGTTCATATTTGCTCTCATGCGGATTCCAAACACAGGCGCTAAATTCCAGTTTACTTCGAACCAAAGTATTATACAGCACTTTTATGACAGTTGGATTCCTTAAATCACGTGCGTTTCTTAAAACGAAACCTAGCCTACGAGATGAGTCTTTTGCCGTTTTCTATGAGAATCGGTATCTATGAGAATCGGCCAACATCTATTTTTTTTTTATTTATATGGCAAAACAACGTTTGCCGGGTCAGCTAGTATAATATAATTGATTAAATCAGGCGTTAGTTTGCGGAAATCCATGACAACTCTTGCACGTGGAAGCTCGTGGTGTGAGTAACTGTAAGAGAAGTTTTCACTTACAGGTAGGTATGTTAAGTTAAGGTAACTCAGGTATTAGATAGTTATAGATATGTGGTACGGGGGACGGGATGTTCAATAATGTAGCCGTCATACACCGCGTAATATGTTTATTGGACTCATCATCATCATCATCATCATCTCAGCCCGCGCTAGTCCACTGCTGGACGTAGGCCTCTCCCAATTTATTGGACTGTTACTTATTAAATGTTACATTCACTTATAAAGACACTGTAGGTAAACTGTAGTGCTGACGTAAAGTAATTATGTCGAGCGTGCTTGTACAGTAACAGTGTTCCAAGTGTGTGTTTATTGCTTTCCTTGCTTTTTGCTTGAGGGAGGGAGGGCGGTGAACCAACTCACGAAAATCCTGCATCACTAGTGCAAGTGCGAGTTGCGGTATTAGCAAGTTAACTTAGTTATAGTAGCTGAATATTTAAGTTCGGTTTCTATGTCTTCAGTATTAATGATAGTGTTATTCTCAATTTACTTGGTCTTTGTTTATTTCTTTTAATTAACTAAACCCTGGCTGTATTGTAGAGACAAGCATTTATTAAGATCACTATAGATATGTTACTATGGTGACAGACGGTCTAATTAATAAAATATGTTCCTTCGTTGGCTTTTTTTATTTTTCTCTTCTAATGAAACTTAGAACACATTTTTATTACAAAAGAATTACTATAAGCTAGGTATTCAAGTAGGATTCTTTTTAAGGGCAGCTTAGATGAGTGAGATCCTTTTAAGTAACAAGCCATTCCGAATTGCATTTACAGGTCACTAATTTTAGATATAGAAGAAAAGCACTCTGTACTCGATTCTGATCATAATTATGTAATAAAAGTAGGTACTTAATTTTTCACGAGAATTCCCTGTAAATAAATAAAGAGATATTACTACACTTTTCCCAACGCGCCGAATCTGTCAAGATGCACACACTAGTGTTCCCGTCACACGCACACCGACACCCGCTAAGTATCTATTGTATTACGCTTATGTAAACATGCTTTGCGTAATGAATTCTTTAACTTTAGGTTAATTTTACTAAGTAAATAATTAATATTTATTTTTTATTTTACTTTTTCTCATCATGTATGATCTCAAGCTATTATGTCCTCGGAAGTCACCCTGTATATTCTGTCACTTTCGTGAAAGTGTAGTTTTAATATGGCTCAGCTCTTCTTATTTAAAAATCCCACAGATTTCACCACTCAAACGCTATTCATGCAAGATGTTTATTTATAATTAAAATAACCACCAATTTCAGATATAAAGATTATTTTGGATCTTGTTCCGAATCATTCAAGCAACGAAAGTGAGTGGTTTGAAAAGGCGCTACAAGGAGATGAGAAATTCTATGATTACTTCGTTTGGGAAGATGGAGTAGAAGATGAAAATGGTAACTTACAGCCACCAAACAATTGGGTAAATAAACCATTTTTTATTTTCAATAAATAATGGACTACTAAACGTAAATGTTCCTGAATAACAACACGGTACAGTTAAATACAGTAATTCAACTTCATACAAATGGACGAAACGCGGACTAACCTACGCGGCTCCATCTCGGCACGCGCTCGGCATGCGGCCAGTCTTGAGTGCGTGCAAGCCGAAACTATTGTTGATTGAACTTTACGTTAATTTGCGAATTGGTTGGCGAAATGATAACTGAACCAGTTGATATTTGGGCTCCACTTTCAAACTTTTTCGGTTCAAAAGTAGATTAATTTAGAAATAAAAAAAATAGCTTGTGAAATCAGAAAAACTATTATATGGAAGGACATGCTCAAACCTTGCCGTTAATGTTTTAACTCACACAAGTATATAAGTTATTGTATCTACTTTCTAACACGACATTCCATAATTCTATGTGTAATAATTTTTAATAATTTCCTTTTAATGAACATATTTTAAATTTTTATGAATTGATCGCATTTTATTTTATTTTTTACTATTTTTATTTTATGATTATTATGTCAATTGACTCGATTTAATTTTAAATAAATTATTTTGATTGAAATGAATTATTATTATTTAGATTTTCGATGTCCAAATCTATGGCATGAACGCCAATTGCTTCCTTAAGGACAGTGGAAAAACAATTTCATTTAAAGGAAATCTATGATTTTTTCATATCTTGTACAGTGTAAAAATATACAATTCATGTTTTAATAATTATAATTTATTTATTTGCAATACGGTTAACTGTTCAAACTTTGTTTTTAGAGAAGTGTATTCCGTAAGAGCGCTTGGGAATACAGAGAAGAAGTGGGCAAATATTACTTGCATCAATTCGTTATTGGACAACCTGACCTCAACTACAACAACCCTGACGTCGTCAATGAAATGAAGAACATTATTAGATTCTGGTTAGAAAAGGGCGTCGCAGGATTCAGAGTTGACGCCATCAATCATCTGTTTGAAGTAGACAAAAATTTATTCGGTGGAAAGTATCCAGATGAACCGTTATCAGGAAATCATATGGACGACCTTGACCACTACGATCGTCTTGATCATATTTATACCAAAGACCAAGATCAAACTTACGATATGGTTTATCAATGGAGAGAACTGTTTGAAGAGATCGGCCAAAACGATGGCTTAGAAAGAGTTATGATGACAGAGGCTTACGCAAGTCTTCATAGTATAATGAAATATTATGGTGATGGAGAGAGAGATGGGGCTCATATGCCATTTAACTTTGCTTTGATAGGCGATGTCAACAAAGACTCATCTGCAGCAGATATTAAACGCGCGCTGGATTCTTTCCTCACTTATAAACCTGTTGATAAACTAGCCAACTGGGTCGTAAGTATTAAACTCGATACTATTTAATTTAAAGCTATGTTCATCATTTTCAAGTTGTAAGATTAATGTTTCCTTTATATAAGCTATCAAAAAATGTATGGATCTCATTTACGTCACTACCAACGAAGTCTGACAATCGTCTTAATAAAACATTATTTAAAGTAAAATCTAGATACTGAGTTTATTAAACAAATTTTCAAAGAGATGCTGGTTTAAAAATATATATGTTAGTCCTGTAGTATTGGATTTAAAATTCGTTATAAGGACAACATTTATTATTTCTACTCGTATATAGAGATTATTTTCGTGATAAATGTTCATTAACTAGTATTTTCTAGTAATATATTTGTCTATCGGCAGTGGAGATTTCTTATTATTACATCGTTGCATATTACAACATTGAATGACTTGTTAAGTTTTTATATAACCAATGGCAGAATTTAAGTATGATTTACGTTGATTGTGGCTAAATATATAAATTTTGTTTTTTAGGGTGGTAATCATGATAATAGTAGAGTGGCTTCAAGATTCAGCCCTGAACTAGTCGATGGAATTAATATGATCTTGCTTTTATCTCCTGGGATTGCAGTTACTTATATGGTAAGTAGTCTTTGTTTTCATTTAAGTTTTTAATGTAAACGATGCTGGTTTTCAGGGCAATTTCACCTTTATTTCCTATATTGTGAAAATGACAATAAAGTCTTGTTTGCAATGGCCAAGTGAAGTACAGAATTGGCTTGCGGGTTTAGATCCTTGCTTTCATGTGAAAATAATATACATCTCAGTAAAAAAAAGAAACATAATCGATGTAATTTATCTTTAAACGCGCTTAATATTTCTAAAAGGGTGAAGAAATCGGAATGGTCGATGGTTACGTGAGCTGGGAAGAAACAGTGGACCCTTCTGGATGCAACACTGATGATCCAATCAACTACTGGCAGTCATCCCGAGATCCTGAAAGAACGCCCTTCCAGTGGAATGCTGAGAAAAATGCTGGTTAGTATATAACAATCAAAAGTTGGGAAAACATAAAATTATAACTTCACGCCTGTATCCCTAATGGGGTAGGCAGAATACTAGAGGCTATAAAACCATCTGATGTCACGTTTGACAAATTTGGAGGTTTTATTATGATGGAGAGAGGCTATTGCAGTGACAGGGGGTCAGCCTGTCGCCCACAAAAACGCCAATAAAACCTCCGTCCCTTACCTGACATTTACAGTATGCCCGGGAAGAGAAACAGCTGGCACACTCTATGCTTTTTTTTTGCTCCCAGTCTAGCATGTTTTTTATTACTTATGATTTTAAGACGTTTTGTGGCTCAGTGCAATGACGTATATTTAACAGGGGCTTATAAAATTAACAATAGGTGCTTTTTAAGATACTAATTTAAATATAGTTATTTGAAATTACATAAAATATATTTTTTGAATTTGAATTGCTCTATGCGTTTGAATATAAAAAAGTAGGTAAACCAAGAAGAGGGTTATTTCCTTAAAATGTTTTATTACTACCTACTTCTAATTATGCATGGTAATTGAAGGAAACGAAAGAATTTGCTGAATAGTTCTAGAATTCTTCGAGATCCACCAACATTCAAGCCCACAAGTAATTTATCCCACAAATACGTAACTCATCTATCAAGTATTTTTAAGAAATATAATTTTTATATTTTAAGGTTTTTCATCTGCGGACAAGACATGGCTGCCAGTTGCTGAAGGCTACGAAAACCTCAACGTAGAAGTTCAACAAGGCATTGAAAGGTCCCATCTTAATGTCTACAAGGCTTTGGCTAAGTTACGAACTGAGGAAGTATTTAGACAAGGAAGATACGAGTCTGTGGCGTTGAACAACGATGTATTTGCTTTTAAACGGTGAGTTAAGGTTAGATGGGAATATTTTTTTTAAGGTTGCTTTGCGTGGTTTAAGCGCTTTGTTTATTCCCGTAAAAATGTCTTGGCTACAATCATGTGCTAAAGATTTCTTCATATTCGAATAAGTAGTGTTTAAACATTCAAATAAACATTTTTTAGTTTGCTTATATTAGCATCATTCTTAATTCATCATCATCATCTTTCCTCTGGGTGACGAGGAGGTTTAGGCCGTAATCCAACAAGCTGGCCCAGTGCTGATGTCAGATATTTCAGGGTGCCGAAATGGCTTCTGACAAACCCTAGCGACTGCTGTATACACGTATACAGTACCCGGGACCGACTGCTTAGCGTGCCCTCCGAAGCACGGAAGTCGTCGTGAGAAATGAATGGTCGGCGGTCACCCATCCTAATACCGGCCGCACCGAGAGCGCTTAACCTGCGATATCGTTTGATATGCACAGTAACCACGGCGTTCTTAATTATTTATGATAAAAACCGCATTAACTTGAACTGACTGCATTAACTGAATGACGTGCATAAAACTTTATTCTTCTTTCAGTATATCCAAAGTTATAATAATTTGTTGGCGTAACATCCCAAAGAAGTTAATGTTTGGTGTAACTTCGATCTTATTGAACTCTAATTTGCAATTTCAAATATGGGGTGGAATTCACAAAATCTTATTAGTTTCTTCCTTTTAAGTTACCTTTTGAGCTATCTTGCAAATAGTTTATTTAATTTATTTATTTATTTACAAATTACAGGGAAACTTATAGCTAGGTATATTACATTATACAGAAAGCCAATTAGCAGTTTCCACTAATGAGTTCAACTGTGTGACCAGCCAGTATTGCAAATATTAATTCCAAATATCGAATTCGCACGTTTGATTGAACGCACCTCGCATCTCGATAATCATTTTCTATATTTAAAAAGATAGATGCTATTTATCAACTAGTAGGCAAAGGCCACGGCATGCACGAATGTTGCAAGGCTTCATAAATATTAATTCCATCGAAGTAAGATAACAATGTCCTTATTATTTATATCGAAACCTGCTTGGTAGTGCAAAATTTTAAGGTCTAATCGTGGTATGATAGAGTTCAAATGTTTCTTGAATAAAATTGTTCGAAAACATACTATTTTACACTGAGTGTAAGAAGGCAGCAGATCATTTCAGACGCCAAACCTGTCAGAAAATTGTAATTGAATCTGAACTTTATGCCTATGACATTAACTAAAAAATTGGTTGGGAAAATTTGACAGGTATGTAACGTAACCTTCTGTACCCACTGTAATGACATTATTGTAGATATTTTAAAAGTTTAAAGACACTGTTTCATCTGAGTTTAACTTGAGGTTAAACGTCAATAGGGTTATAGGTAATTTCACACAAGTTAGTCAATGTCAGTGCATGTAGGGCAATGCTAATGACAATACCGTAGGCGCCACTTATGGCGCACGAAAGACCTCATGGGGTGTTAGTCGGTTAAAGTCTGACAAAACCCGGCTGCTCTCATTAAGTGACCATAAGGATTTTTCCCACGCAAAAAACGGATAATCAGAATAACCGTACCACGGAGGGTGATAAGGATAATACTAAACCTACCAGTGATGATGTCTTCCGGTAATATTTTTCAACTTACAATAATATATCCTGCCCGTTTCATCATTGACTACTTCATCGTTTACCATTAAATTAAATGGAAGTCAAAAATGCTTTTAGCCAACGTTAAATAAACAACGTTACTTCCATGCTGGACTGGGAGCAAAAGAAAAACAAAGAATGTGCCAGATCCTTCTCTTCTCGGGCATACTGTAAAAGTCAGTTAAGAGCCAAGGTTTTATTGGAGTTTTTGCGGGTGATAGGCTGACCCCCTGTCACTGCAATAGTGAAATATAATTTATCATTATAATACGTCCAAAGTCAAACGTGGCATCAGATGGTTTTGCAGCCTTTGGTGTTCTGCCCTACCCCATAAGGGATACAGGCGTGAAGTTACGTGTGTATTTCAACGTTAAATAAAAATATGCACTGGAATGCTCTTTAGTTTAAATAAGATGTGCTGAAACTAAGCGTTGCCACGCGAAAATCCAATTCAAGTAGTGTAACCAAGTTATCTCGATAATTCTGCGAATCCAACACATTAGCTGATGCATCCTACGCCCCGAGTTACCTATGGTGTGGGTTCCAGTGTACGTTCGATGTTTTTTGTTGCGTTGTTTGCTTATTTGGGGGAGGGAGGGTAGTGCACTAATACATGAAAAGTCTTCCTCACAAGTGCTTTGGATATGCGGAGTAAATTCCTACTTCACTTGATTTTTGTATAAGCTACTTCTTTAAAATATAGCTTTAAGTCCTTATAGTGTTTGTGTTCAATAGTTAACATTATCTTCATTACAGTATCTAATTAACATAATATTTACAGCTGGTACAACGGGGAGATCTACGTTATAGTGATCAACATGCGAAACGTACCTTACAACCTGGATCTGTCTTACTTCGAGAATGTCGAAGGAAACTTAGAAGTGGTTCTTGCAAGTATTCAGTCGGAGAAGAAAACTGGGTGAGTAAGAGTTTATTGAGAACGAGGTGTTTCCCGTGGCAATAGTTTCTCGCGTTGATAACGTTCCCTTAGGAATATTAAGATATAAGTTTTTTAATGGGAGGTTTGTTTTCTATAACCCCTTATAGTAAGTGATCTTGAAGAGTAAGATACATTTCCATCCACAAAAAACATAATATTCACTCGAAGCTTCAAAGTACCAAGAAAAATCTGGTCAGGAGAAACAAACGTAGGCAGTAGGCATTCCTAACTTTGGCGACCTGTATTAAAAAGGAATTGTCAAAGCGCTTAGTTAAAGTTTATATATATCTGCGACAAATTTAAGTTCAATTCATTAAGGCATCTAACATCTATAACTCCTTATAATCTTTCGCGTTCATAATATTGGGGATTTCCTAGCGTGCACCACCGCAATGCGACGGCCGTATAGAAATGCCTGAAGTTTCGCGATTTACATAACCAGGCTTTATTCAACTCATTGCTAAGCTATGGTGGTTCCTAGTAAAGAAGGGTTTTTTGTTTGTATACTCCATTAAACTAAGTGGCAAACTTTGTTACCAAATGATATTAAATTTTGGTTATACTGATTACCGGTACAGGTATCAGAAAATCCGAAACATCAGACTTTTTTTACTGCGATAGCAGTCGACTTTTGTTTTTCAAACACCTCTTATCATATTAAGCATATTTTGATCTTCATTCCAATTGCTTTCACAGCTATATTTCATATTTCTGAAGTACTGGTTTCAACGTAACATATTGTGGTCTAATTATTTGAGAAACGACTCGGGCAGTATGCTTTTCAATGAACCGTTTAAATTCTTAGCTACTACTGATGTCTAATGTCGTTTGAGAGCGTAAAAAATAATAATTTTGGAGGTTTATTTTGTCAAAGTACAGAGTCTATTGAGTTTTATAATATGTTTACATTTTCTTTCGTAAATGGACAACGTTGTGAAATATAAGTATATGTTATATTTAATTATTATTTTCTCTTCTTTTCCAGAGATATTGTCAAATCAACTGCCTTGGACCTCAGTGGAGGTGAAGCTTTGGTGCTAAAAGTTTAGAAAATAATATAATACGGAAGATAAAATAAAATAAAAATGAAATTTTTTCAAGCTATTTGTCCACTTTTTATTTTTACTACTACTCCTCGTTGTAAAAGAAGAAAATTATTGCCAGAATGGGATGTTTTGGTAATGGTCACAAATTAGCTGTCAAGTCGTGAATGTTAATGTAAACATTCGAAAAATTTGTTAGCATATATTCAGATTTAAAAAAAGAACATAATCAAGTCTGGATTAAATTATTCTGTGAGTTGCTAAAGCAAACTAAGCAGAACCGAATTCATTCATTTCACGAAATGTTGACTTTCTTTTGTCGACGGATTACGAAGGCAGAAAGTTTTAATCATCACACACGAAATGATCCTACGAGCGAGCTCGGAAAGAATCTCTTTCAGAGAAAATTGTCCACAAGTTTTGTAACTTTTTATCCCTATAGCTAACTATATAAAAAGCTAAATGAAAGTCGGAGAGTTTTACGAGGGCTTGTTTATGTTATAAAGGGCAAAGGAGCATGTGTTAAGTAATTACCAATATTCAGTACGGTGTTGATTGCTTGGGATTATCAATGTACTTGTTGTTCCTTATTTATGTTTGGAAAAAACACTTTAGATTGAAATATATTTATAGAACTCAAAATCAGATCAAATTAGGACAAAATTAGAAAATTAGGGCTTTACAAGAGACAAAGGTATTTACTTAAAACATACGTGAGAAAATATTTTTTGTTCACAAAATTTTAATAGTAATAGTACTTTGATCATAATTTTCACGTACAATACAAAACTAAAGAACGAAACCAAATTCAGGTACTTAAAGAAAATTGCTTCACCCGTGTTTTGGTTTGAGTAGTATAAAATATTAAACTTTATTCTACCAGAACTTATTTATACCAGCAGCGGTGACAAAAAGCCATTATCATTAGAGTTTTCGTCCTGAGTATTCCTAAATGAAACAAAATAAATAAATCGAATGATTATTGATGATGTTTTTCGTCAGGGTTCTTAGGGCGTGGATCCATCTCTTCGTCTCTACGGCATACTTTTCTATAATAAACCATGATGGAGATAATTTAAGAGTTAATATGGAGTGCCGAGCGGCGCCGTTGCCGTGAAACGGCACGTCATACGCCGTACCGTAGTGATATATCCGCACCCTTACGAAGTATCCTTGAGCTTAATTTTTGGTCAGAGACAGTTCAATAGTACCGAGTAGGAGGTTAAAAGCAAGAGAACTGACTGGTTTTGGTTAAATGTCTATGTGTCGTCATAATCTATTAGCCGTCTATAAAGCTATAAAGCCGAAGGGTTTGTCTTTTTGAACTTTGAACTAGATTATTCGTGAAAGAAACGATCAGATATAATTTAATGTTATTAAAGTTGATGTATAAAGGTCCAAAACACTATATTTTTGAAAAACATAGCTTATGAAAGTTTAACCACAAAATACATAAAAGGTGACCAATTTAAACTAACTTTTAACACTGTGAAATTATAACTATCTGGAATCATAATTTTAACACACAGGAAAATTGGTGGTAGATGCCATCTATATTCCCTTTCAAGAACGAAGTAAGTACTTTTTATTTATTAATAACTAGGTAGATCAAAAGAATTGTAGGTGGCAGCATTATTCAAAAACATATTTGTTGAAATTATAAAGATACCAAACTAATTTGATATCTGGAACTTTTGAAATAGTCTATTTTACTCGTGACGAAAATAAATACAAGAAGGTATTTTAACGGACAGACATTTTCAATCCATTATTTTATTTGACGTTTAAGTACAAGCAAAGCAATATTATTTGAACGTTACCCATTCAAACAAATTAACTAACAAATTAAATGATATTCGTTTCGATATTAATAACTAATACCCATCAGCACCTCACCATCAGTGCTAATGTCTTATCAGATCCAGATGGGTATTGATAGTTACCCATCAGTAACTATCAATACCCATTAGTACCTATCAGTAGTTACCCATCTGCACCCATCAACACCTATGAGAAGCCATCAGCACCTATCAGTACCCATCGGAACCTAATAGCATCTCTCAGCATCCTTCATTACCCATCGGTACCTATCAGCATATCTGAGCACCCAACCTATCAGTACCCAACAGCATCTATCAGCAACCATCATTACCCATCAGCACCTGTCAGCATCCATCAGTTACAATCGTCACCTATCAGTAGCTATCAGCACCCATCAGTTTCTATCAGCACATACTATCAAAAAGAACACCTATATAATATACAACTTTTCATAGGTGTTCTTTAATACTTATATAATATATATCCCATAACTCTGAGGTTTTGTTCCTTACTTAACAAATAATACAATATTTGGTTCAAAAGTGCATACTTTCCAAGATATCCTCGGTCTTAATATAATGAGTTCATAAAATATCACCCGTGTAAAATCTCATCCACACAATTAATATGCTTTTTTTGCACTTGTTGTCTAATAAACTTAAAAAAAAAAAACAGAAACAAGTTTTTAGCTCTATATTCAGCAGTGATAATTGTTTATAATACTCCTTTAATTTATCAATCAAAATATAAAATTTTACTTAACAAAAAATAAATAATTAAATTGTCGTACTGTTATGTGTACGCTATGGTCAATAAGACGATCAATTACGCGGGAAAATTGGGAGCAAAAGCGACACAGGTCTTACCTCCATGACGCCTCGCGTGGTACTGAATTGTAACGCGCCGCCGTCTTTATTATTTTTTATTATATTAGAAAAAATAGAACGGGTTAAGAAAAAAAGTAGCCGTATAAATTAATTTTATGCTGCGTTACCAATATTATGACAAGTTTTTGTAAGTATAAGTTTGATATTCTCTGAGAATATCGGAAAAACACTTAAAATTTTCATCTTTTTCGTAATTTTTTATGATCAAGTAAAGTTTTCAGTATCGTGTTTTGAACCATATATTTATAAAATATATTAAACAAACTTCAAATATTTTTCTCTGATCCAAACAAACAATATTGGCCTGTTGTAATGAGTTTGAAAACGCATTGATTTCGCAAATTGGGCCCTTAATCTGAGGCTCCCGCTTGGTGATAGGACCGCCTCAGGATTCCCTTAGCTAGACCACCCTACGTAAGGAAGACCACCAAATATCATCATCGATTCAATAAAGATGTGTTTCGAAATAGGTTGAATGGATACGTAATTCCCTCATTCCAGTTTACTCGATTGTGGTCAAATGTAGGTTCAGTCACTACAAAAATTAAAAGTTATGATGATAAAATGAAAGTTTATTTTATATTTTTACAAGGTTAGGTTTCTTTAAATACTTAAGTGTCATTATAAATCCTTGATTTTTGTCAAATGTCGCATGCCAAATCTTAAGTATGAATCACAAAATTGGTTTGCTTTATGTATTCGAGTAGGTATCAAAAAAGATAAGATAAATATATATACACTTGATCTAACCTCAAGAGTGCTGATAGTGATGTCTTTAAGTATATAAAGCAGAGATGAACAAATTTCAGGTGTGGTAGAGCGTTTAAAGTGATATAACGTTTTGGAATATGAAATCGTTATATTTGTTGCCTCTGCTTAGTGTCTTGGCACTTGGTGCTGAGCTTCGAAATTCAAAATGGTGGGAAACTACCATCTACTACCAAATCTATCCACGGTCTTTCATGGATAGTAATGGAGATGGAATTGGAGATTTGAATGGTAAGTACCTGAAGGTTTCTTTATCTTACTTATAAATTATTAATGTGAATGTTTGGATGTATGGATGTTTGTTCCTCAATCACGACAAAACTGCTCCACGGATTTGAATAAAATTTTGCTTAGTAAGTACAATTGAAATTGCGAGGGTAAAACCGCGCGCAACAGATAGTATTCTTTAATTTGAATATGTTGCAACCTTGACTGTAAGAAATCGCTCGTCAGCGATAAGACTGCCTAGTAGTACTTACTCGACAAACTGTTTTCTTTCTCTCTCATTTACTGTCTGTACTGTATACTGAAGTGTAAATAAATAAAAATAAATAAATAGACTTTCTGGAGGTTACAAATTATCTGACGGGACTAAATTATCAAACCCATAAAAATAATCTAATGTTATTCAAATAACGGTTCATAATAATAGCAGGTAGAAGTACGAGAACTGGCAGTTTCTTTTTTTTCTTCAAAAATATGGCCAATATTATACCTTTCTGAAATCTTTATTAGATTTTTAATTTATTTGTTAAATGTGCAGAGACAGTAAAGTACATTTTTTTAAATATTTTTTGTAGAAAAACATAATGAGAATAATATTTTTTTCTCAAAGATACCTAATGAAATTTAACAAAATGAATATGATAGATCTACTATTCTAAAATATTTACAAAAAAAAATAAAGAGATATCTGTTTGTTTGTACACACAGCAACAAAAAAACTGACCAAAGGTGGCATTTTAAAAAAAAAAATTAAAGTCGGAAATATCTCGAAAACGGTGACACTTTCATTGAGGTAATTTTTTTTATGTGGTAGAGCACACCTCAATCTTTCTTTCATTTCAGTTTGTCGTGCAAGTTACGGGAAACCCTGTATATGTATTTACATTCTAGATTTCCCCCTAGTTTGCTACATGGTATCTCATGACATAAGCTGTGCTTATTTTGAGGCCATGTATTTATTTATTTATTTTTTATTTATTTCAGTTTACTGGTTTCTACAGCACTTTACAATAAAATTATTACAGTTACATATTTTCAATACACAGGCCTATTATGAGAAACCCATTTTATAATGTAAAACATAATCCTTTATAAATACAAAAAAGGGAAGCAAAAAAAAATTAACAAATAAAATAAAATTAAAATGTCAAAAAATATTATTTAGAATAAAATAAAGTAAATTTAAATTAATATACACTTAGAATCAAAAAATACAAAATAGTTATAAAGAACAAAATATAAAACATAAAAAACTAACACTCACAGACAGTATAAATAAAATTTAGAATTAAATTCATTACAAGAACCTATTTAGAATTAACTAACACAATCAATAACTAAGAAATATAGACACACAGAAAAGTCAAAAAAAAAAAAAAAAATCTATTGTATTATATTCTATTTTAATTATGCTCTAATAAGTCGCACAGGAAACATAATATTAATATATACTAATATATACACATAATATTCACATAACAAAGGTGTAAAAATATATACCAAATGATTATACTGGAGTACAATGAAATAAAAATATAAAATACATATACTTAATGTTTATATTGATTTATATAATACTAAGACTGAGACTAAGGCGAGTAATTACGCTGCAACAGCTTTAGAATGGCAGATTTAAAAGACTGCTTTGATCTCGACCAAATATCTACGCTAGCAAAGAGCTTATTATAAGACCTTGGCAGCCTGACCATACTGTCATTTGCAGCATAGTTTGTCCGAACCAGATCAACAGAAAACAGCTGTGTATGGCGAGTGCGTTTGGAAGGCACATTTAACTTAATAATTATATTAGACAATTGAATACAGTCAAGTTTACCTGAACATATATAATGTAGAACCAACATATCCTGCACACAACGCCTATCGCGCAGTTTTAAAAGTGCATGCCGTCTACAGGATTCGAGATAATCGTCACTTACAGCACCAAAACGGTAATTTAAATATTTCAAAAATTTTATTTGCACTCGCTCAATTGAATGCTCATATGTCACATATTGCGGATTCCACACTGAAGCACAGTACTCTAATATACTTCTAACGTATGCGACATACAAGACTTTAATGCATGATAAGTCTGAGAAATTCTTTGTTACTCTTTGAACAAAACCTAGATTTTTTAAAGCCTTATTAATAATATAGTTAATATGTAGGGAGAAGGTGAGTTTTGAATCTAGAATGATGCCAAGGTCTTTCACTTGTGTGTCCTTTTTGATTCTGTTTCCATTAAGCGTATAATCAAAGTGTACTGGGGTTTTACGCCTTGTGAAAGTAATGTTAATGCATTTGGTGGCGTTAATCGTTATTTTGTTATCTGCACAGTAAGATGACAGCCTGTCCAAGTCTTCCTGCAGTTTCAGACAATCTCTTTCATTCTTTACTTGGTAGTATATTTTGGCATCGTCCGCGTAAAGTAAAAACCTAGCAAATTTGAAACAGTAGTTGATGTCAAATATGTAAGCTACATAGAGTAAAGGTCCGAGCAACGAGCCCTGGGGGACACCTGAAGGTACGTTTACAAAATTGGATCGTTTTCCACCAATCACAACAGCTTGTTTTCGATTATTAAGGTAGGATTTAATCCACCTGTACAAGTCACCGTGAATCCCCAGGTGATAAAGCTTGCGCAGCAGGATAACGTGATCCACGCGGTCAAAAGCTTTTTCTATGTCGGTGTATACCACGTCAACCTGTGCCTGTGTGCCCATATCTCTATGTAAGTCATTGATAAAAACTGATAGATTTGAAACTGTAGATCTTCCCTCCACAAAACCGTGTTGTTCGCTAGGAATATTTTGTTTAATTATTGGTTGTATGATGTCTTGAACAATTTTTTCTTGACCCTTTCCAAATGTATTTAATACTGATATTGGACGAAAGTTTTCTATACAACATTTAGAGCCTTTTTTGTGAATGGGAACAATGTTTGCCTCTTTCCACTTCATTGGAACGACGCCTTCTCGAAAAGAGCGATTAAAAATGATAGTAATTGGAGAAGTTAAGGCACTAGCGCAATTACGAATAAAATAAGGCGGTAAATTGTCGCTACCTGGACCCTTATTAATGTCAATATTTGACAGAAAATTGAAAACTCTACGCTCTGAGACAGTGACGCTAGAGACTGTGTGGGGTGTGGTGGAGTTTGCAATGATACTTATATCTGACTGAGGTGTCTGCGGTTGTGCAAACATTCGGTGAAAGTAGAATGTTTGCATGAATGTAGTTTGTGTGATTGTCTGGGGATTTTATTTTAAGCTATTGCATAGCTTCTATCGCGGGCCTTGAGCGTGAGGACCGAATCCAGAAATTCCGTAACGAAAAAAACCTAACGCCCCCCACTCCGGCCGGCACAGCGGTGATACTTTGATTTCATAACTTTACATGCGGGCTTTAATAAACATTCAGTGCCATCTACTAGGCACTTGTGGAACTTCATATTACATCCAATCATTGCTGCATGAATAAAATAAATAAATAATTATAATTGCATAAGTTGATAAGAAATGCTATGCAATAGCTTTACCGCGGCAGTCTCCGAGTGCCACACGTCTTTTTTTATTTTATATAAAGTGTCTAATAGATAATTATTATTTAAAAAATATTATTTAAAAACACACTTTTTAAATGTTAAGACGACCGGCTGGTGTAGTGGTAACATACATTACCTTCTATGCCAGAGGTCCTGGTCTCGAATTCCGGCGGCGCCAGATATTTGTGTGATGACCACAGATATTAGTCGTCAAGTTATGTATGTTTATTTGTTTATTTAAGTTTACTCTATTAAAAATATGTATCTATTCAAAATGTATGTTTATATACTTCTTAAGTATATCAGTTATCTAGTATCCATAACACAAGTTCTTTAAGAAACTTAATTTGGGCTAGATAATGTTGTGTGTCAGAAATACTTATTTATTTATTTGTTTTTAACAGGAATCACATCGAAACTCAAATATTTAAAAGACCTTGGTGTTGGGGCGACGTGGATATCGCCGTTTTTCAAATCGCCTATGTATGATTTTGGTTACGATGTTGCTGATCATTATGCAATTCAAAATGAATACGGCACAATGGAGGATTTCGAAAATTTAATGGCCGTAGCTAAGGAACTTGGTAAGCTGAATATATAATATAATTGATTGAATCAGGCGTTACTTTGCGGAAATCCATGACAACCCTTGCACGTGGAAGCTCCTGGTGTGGGTTACAGTGTTCTAAGTGTGTGTTTATTGCTTTCCTTGCTTCTAACTTGAAGGAGGGAGGGTGGTGAACCAACGCACGAAAATCCTGCATCACTAGTGCAAGTGCGAGTTGCGGTATTAGCAAGGTAACTTAGTTATAGTAGCTTATTATTTAAGTTCGGTTTCTATGTCTTCGGTGTTAATGATAGTGTTATTCTCAATTTACTTGGTCTTTGTTTATTTCTATTATATTTGGACAATATCAATTGTCTAATTATTTCTACGTTTAACTAAACCTGGGCTGTATTGTAGAGACAAGCATTTATTTAAGATCCCAAGAGATATGTTACTATGGTGACAGACGGTCTAATTAATAAAATATATTCCTTCGTCGGCTTTTTTTTATTTTTCTCTTCTAATGAAGAGAAAGGGCAGCTTAGATGAGATCCTTATAAGTAACAAGCCAGTCCGAACTGCATTTACAGGTCACTAATTTTAGATATAGAAGGTAAGCAGTCTATACTCGATTCTGAAAATAATTATGTAATAAAAGTAGGTACTTAATTTTTCACGAGAATACACTATAAATAAATAAAGAGATATTACTACACTTTTCCCAACACAGCGCCTCATACAAGACATTCACAGTAGTGTTCCCGCCACACGCACACCACCACCCGCTAAGTATCTATTGTATTACGCTTATGTAACCATGCGTTGCGTAATGAATTCTTTAACTTTAGGTTAATTTTACTTAGTAAATAATTAATATTTATTTTTTATTTTACTTTTTCTTATCATGTATGATCTCAAGCTAGTATGTTCTCGAATTTCGAAAGTCACCCTGTATATTCTGTCACTTTCGTGAAAGTGTAGTTTTAGCTCAGCTTATTTAAAAATCCCACAGATTTCACCACTCAACCGCTATTAATGCAAGATGTTTATTTATAATTAAAATAACCACCAATTTCAGATATAAAGATTATTTTGGATCTTGTTCCGAATCAGTCAAGCAACGAAAGTGAGTGGTTTGAAAAGGCGCTACAAGGAGATGAGAAATTCTATGACTACTTCGTTTGGGAAGATGGAGTAGAAGATGAAAATGGCAACTTACAGCCACCAAACAATTGGGTAAGTAAAACATTATTTTTTTCGTAAACTTAAATGTTTTTGAATAACAACACGATACAGATATCTACAGTAATTCAACTTCATACAAATGGAAGAAACGGGAGCTATATGCGGCCAGTCTTGAGTGCCTGCAAGCCAAAACTATTGTTTATTGAGCTTTACGTTAATTTGAGAATTGGTTGGCGAAATGATCACTGAACCAGTTGATATTTGGGTTCCACTTTCAAACTTTTTCGGGTCAAAAATAGATTAAATTAGAAAATAGATATAGCTTGTCAAATCAGAAAAACTATAATATGGAAGGACATGCACAAACCTTGCCGTTAATAATAATAAACATGGCTCTTGAGAGTTCTTGAACTGTACAAAATCGACGGTACACTTTGGTTTTGTCTGGCTTTGAATCCTCTAAGCACATTGCTGGAGGGATCAGAGACGGGTTTTCAGTTTCGTAGAGGGGGCATGCGGTTATCCCATCTTTTCTACATGGATGACCTCAAGCTGTTAGCTCCAACGGCTCCACGATTGAGGGAACTGCTAAAAATCGTGACAGATTTTAGCAGCTCCATCAAAATGGAGTTTGGAGTGGACAAGTGTGCGGTTATTCATGTGGAAAGGGGAAGGATTACTCGCTCTCAGAGGGTAGACTTAGGTCCCGTTAACCTGAAAGCTCTTTCCGAAACTGAAACATACCGATATCTGGGTATGTCACAGAACATCGGTGTCGAGGAAACGAGCGTAAAACAGTCTGTACGCGAAGTCTTTTTTGAACGCCTGACAAAAGTACTAACTAGTTCTTTGTCGGGTCTCAACAAAGTCCGAGCGTTTAACGGATGGGTTATGCGCGTTCTTTCGTACACCTTTGGCGTTCTCAGATGGACTCAGACCGAATTAGACGCCCTGGATCGGAGGTTCCGCACTACTATGACCCTCCATAGAATGCATCACCCTCGGTCGTCAGTAATGAGGCTGTATATCTCCCGGAAGTGTGGAGGAAGAGGCCTACTTAGCGCCAAAACCTTGCACAACCGGGAGATATATAGCCTCCGAGCCTATTTTGTGGCGAAGGCAGACATGGGTATGCATAGAGAGGTTGTAGCGTGTGACAAAGGACTCACCCCTCTCAATCTGGGCCTCGAGACATGGCAGACACCAGCGGTACTAAGCATTTCTGATCGTGAGACCGTATGGAAAGAGAAAGAGCTGCACGGAAGGTTTTACAAGGCTCTACACGAGCCACACGTGGACCGTAAAGCCTCCGTGCATTGGCTGCGCTTCGGGGACCTCTTTGGGGAAACCGAAGGGTTTGTCTGTGTGATACAGGATCAGGTTATCAAGACGAACAACTACCGGAAATACATTATGAGGGACGGTACAGTGGACGTATGTTGGGCGTGCCGCCAACCTGGCGAGTCCCTCAGACATGTGGTTTCGGGTTGTTCGGTTCTTGCTAACACTGAGTATCTGCAAAGACACAACCAAGCAGCCAAGATTCTCCACCAAGAGCTCGCTCTGAAATACGGTCTCATCAATCAGAAACTGCCTTATTACCAGTACACGCCGGAGCCAGTTCTCGAAAACGACAGCGCCAAGCTCTACTGGGATCGGCCCATTATCACGGACAGGACTATTCTAGCGAATAAACCTGATATCGTGTTAATGGACCGATCGTCGTCTAAAGTTTTTTTGGTGGACATAACTATACCACATGACGAGAACCCCGTGAAGGCCAAGACCGAAAAGCAACGCAAATACTTGGACCTTGCACACGAGGTGACCGATATGTGGGAAGTTATGTCCACCGAAATCATCCCGGTTGTAATATCCGCAAACGGTTTGACCCCAGCCACTTTGGTCAGAAACTTTGAAAGGCTGGGATTCGGCGGCGGTTCGCTTCCAGCACGCATGCAAAAAGCGGTTTTGCTTGATACTGCCCGAATAGTTCGCCGGTTTCTGTCCCTCTTGCCCTGATCCCCGACCGACTGGTCAAATTGTCGAGTCTTTCCGCCGAAAGGCGTGTAGCTTTAATTATAAATAATAATAATAATAATAATACATAAACACTCTTAAACCAGAATACTTGGCTAAACCCGTTTCTGGTTTGATAAACCGACCCCGAGTCGAGAACCCAAATATTTAGACACATAATAATAATAATAAAACGTTTATTGCAAGTAACACAGACTCATATTTTGTTAGTACACTTTCACTTAGGCTATGTTAGAAAATAAGGACTTAGGTAAGTAATTAGAAAATAATTATAATTTAACAATTCCGCCTAGGTGATCCCTGAGATAAATTATAACACATATATAATTTTTAATAATTTTAATTAACATATTTTTAATTTTTAATAATTCATCGCATTTTATTTTAAATACTTATTATGATTATTATTTCAATTGACTCGCTTTAATTTTAAGTAAATTATTTTGGTTTCATTTATTCAAGTCTATGCAACCTGAAATAAATGAATTATTATTATATAGATTTTCGATGTCTAAATCTATGGCACGAACGCCAATTGCTTCCTTAAGGACAGTTGAAAAACAATTTCATTAAAGGAAATCTATGATTTTTTTACAACGTGTACTGTGTAAAAATATACAGGTCATTGATTTATTTATTTACTTTAACTTACATAAGATGAGATATTTATTTCTTATAAAAACTTATCTAAGAATAACATTAATTTAGAAATTTATACTAAGTTAAACAAAATAATGCGTAGGTATGTAATAAGATTACTAAATTTAACAATAGATGCTATACAATACATAATATGTTAATTTCATTACTTTATCATGAACTAGGTTAACAAAGGCATAATACCTAAACTAAGTAATTGTGATTACTTGTTTTTTAGGTATAAAATATTCAATATAACGAACTGCTGAGTCACTATTTATTATACAACAAAGGGATACAATAACAATTAGTGTAACTACTACATAAACATATTTTTATAAGGTAAGTAAGGATTGTAATTTTTTTTTTCTAATAGAGAAATACTGTACTAAACACATAACTCGATATACAAATACAACTTACAATAGACAATAATCTATATGTACCTACTACTAAAAAAATACTAAACCATTATTAAAACGAAGGTAAAAATTATAACTAGATTCTAATCTGCATGTATTTAAAGTCAATGTTATTTTAAGACTATTAACAGTTTCTCTGTATCTTCATAACACATATTTAAAAGTGATGATCGTATTATCCGTTTAGTGTTGTTATAGGTTAGGGGATATATGCTGAGTTTGGAGTTTAATCATTCATAAAGTAGTGGTCCTAGAAAAATGAAAAAATTAGAAGAGAATGCAGTTTTTGTGTTTTGTGGTCGTGCAATGTCAAGCCTTCTTTTGTTAGCTACTTGTGGTCTGTAGTTAAGGGTGCAATGGTATTTTAAAATTGTGTTCATTATAAATAACTGTCTGACTGTCAGTACTTTACAGTCTTTAAAGAGAAGCTCAGTGGGGTAAAGGAAAGGTCGGAAATGGGAAACTTTTAAAATTGCTCTTTGTGCTCTTTCAATGTTAATGAGAAACGTTTTAGCTGCCGCGCCCCATGATATAATACAGTAATTTAGTATCAACTGACACAATGCAAAGTATACCTGCCTAATAAGTTTAGAGTCACCTATGGTGCGCAATTTTTTAAAAACAAATATTAGCTTGCGTATTCTGCCACTCACCGTATCTATGTGTTGTTTAAAGGACAGATTTTCGTCAATTATTATACCTAGGTACTTTATTGTTTTAGTAGGAGAAATAGAGGGACACGAGCACGGTTGATTATTATGATCAGAACAAAAGTGCGCGAATAGGTTAGGAATGACAGGATTAGACTTTCGTATGGAAAATTGTATAAAATGAGTTTTGTCTGAATTTAGAGTTAGCAAATGCTGCCGTAACCAATTATTTACTACATTAAAGCCCCCGCTTAAAGTACTCGTATAGTTCACTGTCTGAGTGCGCAGAAAACAATAGAGCGGTGTCATCTGCGAAAGATAAGATTTTACCACCATTTATTTTAAGGTTACACAGGTCATTAATATAAATAAGGAATAGAGTAGGGCCTAGGATGCTTCCTTGAGGGATTGCAAATTCAGTGTCCAAAACTAGGTCAGAACTTAAGATATGCCCTATTTTCACACATTTCGAACGATTGTGTAAGTAATCTGCAAGCAATTTGAGTTGGATTCCTCTTATACCTAAATTTTCAAGCTTGTGCAAAAGAATAGGTATAGAAATTGTGTCGTAGGCTTTGGAGAGGTCTAGGAAAACTCCTATAGTGCGTTTTCCCTTGTCAAGCTCCTGAGCTATGAAGTTAGTAAGCTCTAATACTGCATCGTCTGTGGAGCGCTTGTGCCTAAAGCCGAATTGTGCATTTGACAAGATGGACTGTTTTTCTAGGTATTGTACAACTCTGATATTTATAATGTTTTCTAGTACCTTAGAAATGGCTGTTAAAAGCGATATTGGCCTATAATTATTAATTTGATCTTTCTTCCCATTTTTGTGAATAGGTATAATGACCGCTTTTTTCAAGCAATTTGGAAAAACACCGTCCCTAAGGCACTTTTGAAAAATATAGGTTAGTGGAGTGCATATAATATGGTGAAACCGTTTTAGTATTTTGTTGGATATATTATCCCAACCCATCGCTGAATCATCCTTCAGGCCTTTGATAATTCTAGTTACCTCTGCTTCATCAATGTTCAACATAACAAATAAATTTATTACGGTGCAATTTGATAATTTATTGTGGTGCGTTGGAGAAAGGGTATTCGATTGGTTAGGAATTTTTTCAGCCAAAGATTTCCCAATGTTAGTAAAATATTTATTAGCTAAGTTAGCACATTCGAGCTGCGATTCATAGGACCGGCCCTGCAATAGCTCAGTAGCGGATTTATGCTGTTTCGACAAAAAAGTTAAATTTTTAACAAATTTCCAAACCATTTTACTGTTTGTTCCCGCTTTTTCTAATTCACTTTTATCGTAAGCATTTTTTAATTTCTTAAGAAGAGCGTTACAAAAATTCCGATATCTTTTGTACGAAGTTTGCAATATAAGGTTATCGGGTTATGCTTTGGCCTTCATGTGTAACTTATCCCTATGTTTCATACAGCGAATGAGTCCCGGGGTGATCCAAGTCTTAATGTTTGTATATTTTTTACTAAGACGTGTGTACGTTGTATTTCGCAGTATTGCATTTTGTACCTGTGATATAAAGTATGTCATGCAAAAGTTCGCGTCATCAGAATAATAAATTGTAGAAAAGTCAATTTTGCTTAAATCCGCTTCAAGGTTATATAAATTAATTTTAGAACTAACAGTTTAGGCATTTTGCGAATTAAGGTAAGTAAGGCGGCAATTGATCAGTAATTGTAGAATTTGTAACAAACGTTAGTGACGGAAAAATTGTTTTGACCATAATATGATCTAAACAAGAACCACTTTGATGTTTAGGTAAACGATGGGCGGGAAGTAGTCCATTAAATGAGCATAGATTAAGATATTCTTGACCACAGGAATCCAGATTTTCTGGCATAATATTAATGTTAATGTCGCCAATTAAAATTATATTTTTAAACGATTTTAGACTCTGTAGTACGATTTGTAAAGAATTTGTAAAAATACTAATATTTTTAAATGAAGGAGACCTATAAATGGCTAGAACTGCGGTGTCTGTACCAATTTTAATAAGTAACCGATTGCATTCCAACATGTTTGGTTCCTCGACTGATATTTTTAGGTCATTTCTGGCGTAGACTACAATCCCATCATTTTGGTTGTAATTTTCCTTACTGTTGTATAAGTCGTAGCCCGGTATAGACGGTAAAGAACTATTTTTGGATAACCAACATTCAGTAAGGATAATAACATCGTTGGTAACATTCAGTCTTTGTTGAAATATACTAAAATTATCAAAGTTTTTATAGATGCTACGTATGTTTTGTGTTATTATTGAAAATTGATTGTTGTAAGGAGAAAGGTATTGACTACAACTTTCAACCTCACAAGCTCTTGCTTCAGATACAGAGAAACTATCTAGGTCATTAATTAAGTTTTGAGCCATTATTTCTATTAATAAATTAAAGATCTAAATGAAAAAATACAGATGGCGCTCCTAGGCGCCTTCATAGTCAATTGAATTCAGGTACCTTTTTTCTGCTATAATTTTTGCGGGACAGTCTGCATTGCCCGTTTTATGGTCACATGGCTTCTTAAAATGAAGACAAGTAGCGCACTTTGGTGAGTCTCCTGTCTTTTTGCAGTCCTTCATTGTGTGACCTACTTCTCCGCAGTGGCCGCAAGTATCTTTTTCTTCACGGCAAAACTTAGCTGCGTGGCCATACTGCTGACATTTAAAACACCGTGTAACCAAGGTATAGTCTCGCACTGGGCACGATGACCAATTGATGAAAAATCGATCTTTACAAATAAGGGCTTTGCGTATATTAGCTGGAACTTCTATTATGTAGTTACAGGGTTCGGTGTTCCGTTTTAGTGACTTATGGCTTAACTTTATTGTCTTTATAAAGTTTTCAATTGTTATACCCTCAGAATTTTCAGCTAAGTTTTGGTGGTAAATAAAGCTAAATACTTCGAATTCTTTCAAGGCTGACGGTACGCCGATAACTGCAATTCTAGGTCTACGCTTATTGGTTTCATCTATAGTAAAACCCGAAGATGTCAATTGCGCCGACTGCTTCAGCTTCTCGATGTCTTCTTTGGAGTCGGTACTTATTATAACGCCACCATTTCTGGTCTTGCGTAGTCCCCTCACTTGAAGCTTCATTTGTTCAGGGTAGATAATTTTTTGGACTTGTGATTTAGTTTTATCGCTCGATTTCTTTCCGTCTGTTGGGTAGATAGCCACAGAGCTAATACTTTTCGGCAGAATAAAGTCCTTAGATTTTTTCTTTACTATTTCTGAGAAAGATAACATTCCAGTTGCAGGTTTAGGAGTCTGTTCCAGCGACTGCTTGAGAGCACAAATTTGTTTGGCGAGGTCTCGTTCCTCTTGAAGGGTTTGGAGATTGTTATGGACTAAGATCGTTTTTTGTTTAAGTGACTGGTACATCACAGCCATCTGGGATGTCCCATGAGCGACTTTTTGGCAAAGAGAACTTACTCTCAATTTTTGCTCGGAATTTACTTTGCCACCTTCTGTGATAGCGCAAACTTCATTGAGGCACTGCTCGATTGATGTCATCCAGTTCTGTAATTCGGGCGTGGACAGCAATTGTTCTTCTGCCCCCGGCTGGGCGGGACAGGGCGCGGCGGGGCGACGGGTGGTGCGTCGGCACAGGCGGGCACGGGCGCAGGCATGCGCGTCAGGCTGCGGCGCGTTATCAAGCTTCTATTGAAGGGACTTCCTTCCATTTTTATTCGAAAATGTGTAATTTTCTACTATAAGTTGACATGCATTATTATAGCACTTTTAATATCCAAACTATAAACAGACACAATAGATTGCTTCCGCGTAGAAGTAGGTCACGAATATTTACACTTATTTGTTTATTGTACTCATTAGTAATCGGCACGTCCGTTCATTACGGAGACTGTCAATATATCCTTAAACGATATAATACCAATTACATAAGTTAAAGAAAGTCACAATTTGTCATTATAAAAAAATTAAATACAATATTAACATGTCAAAAGAATAATAATTATGAAAAAAAAACAAAAGAAAAATAGTAATTATACAATAAGAAAAAAAATGATAAGAAAAGTAAATAAATAAAAAAACACTTTACAACGGAATGTCAAAAATTAAAGTTAATAAAATATAAATCAAACACTTTTAATAAGGACATGTCAAAAAATAACATTCTCGCAACATTTTAAGCAAACGGACATAAATTTGTTCCACTCATCTACAAACATATCGCAGTCTGGGTTTTCGTCCAGGAGTTTGTTCAGTGAGGAAAGAGTACGCGGCAGCGGCGGGCGAGTTAGCGCGTGCGACCGTACGGCAATGGGGCACCGCTGGCAGCTTGTGCTTCCAACTGCGAGTGTAGTTGTCGGGGACAAACAGACGAGCTAGCTCGTTATTCAGCTCGGGTGCGTCGATCTTACCATGAAATATTTTTAAGATGGTATTGAATTGGTCGAGCGCTCTCCTGACCTCTAACGAGTTGTACCCTAAGAACCCTAAAAGGAAGCTTGTAGGATACAAGTATGGATAGTACCCTCCTATCCGTTTATAGAGAAAACGGAGAAATGCCTTTTATAATTTTTCTAATATTAGCGTATAAGTAATCTCGTACGGATTCCAAACGCACGCACTAGATTCAAGCTTGCTTCGGACTAACGCGTTGTAAAATATGCGAATCACCGATTGGTTCCTAAAGTCTTGGGTGTTCCTCAGGACGAACCCTAGTCTCTGAAATGATTCTTTTGCGACAGCAGTCATGTGATCGTGAAATGTAAGTTTCTGGTCGAACGTAACCCTTAAGTCTTTTATTGCATTTACTCTAATAATAATGTCAGTATCCAATTTGTAGTCGTAACTTATTGGTTTCTTCAAGCGACTATACGTCATCACAAAACATTTATTAAGATTAAATTCCATTTTTTTGGTAACACTCCAACTGTACGCGGCATCTATGTCGTGCTGTAAAGCAAGGCAGTCACCTTCCGACTTAACGTTAATATACAAATTTAAGTCATCAGCGTAAACACTGAGCATACCGAAAGACATCTAGCAAGTCATTGATCATCAATAAGAATAGCAGAGGACCCAGTATGGAGCCTTGGCTTATTCCTGAGCGCGTATGATATGGCGACAATTCATATACACCTAGCCGTACGAATTTTTGGCGGTCTCGTAGGTAGTCAGCGAGAAAATCATGTTTTAATAATTATAATTTATTTATTTGCAATACGGTTAACTGTTTAAATTTTGATTTTAGTTAAGTGCTTACCATAAGAGCGCTTGGGAATACAGAGAAGAAGTGGGCAAATATTACTTGCATCAATTCGTTATTGGACAACCTGACCTCAACTACTACAACCCTGACGTCATCAATGAAATGAATAACATTATTAGATTCTGGTTAGAAAAGGGCGTCGCAGGATTCAGAGTTCACGCCATCAGTCATATGTTTGAAGTAGACAAAAATTTGTTCGGTGGAAAGTATCCAGATGAACCGTTATCAGGAAATCATATTGATGACCTTGACCACTACGATCGTCTTGATCATATATATACCAAAAACCTAGATCAAACTTACGATGTGGTTTATCAATGGAGAGAACTGTTTGAAGAGGTCGGCCAAAAAGATGGCTTAGAAAGAGTTATGATGACAGAAGCTTACTCGAGTGTTCATAGTATAATGAAATATTATGGTGATGGAGAGAGAGATGGGGCTCATATACCATTTAACTTTGCTTTGATCGATGTCAACAAGGACTCATCTGCAGCAGATATGAAACGCGCGCTGGATTCCTTCCTAACTTATAAACCTGTTGATAAACTAGCCAACTGGGTCGTAAGTATTACACTCGATACTATTAAATTTAAAGCTATGTCATTTTCAAGTTGTAAGATTAATGTTTCCTTTATATACGCTATCTAAAATTTATGTATCTCGTTTACGTCTCTACCCACGAAGTCTGAAAATCGTCTTAATAAATCATTATTTAAAGTAAAGTCTAGACACTGAGTTTATTAAACAAATTTTCAAAGAGATGCTAGTTTAAAAATATATATGTTAGTCCTGTAGTATCGGATTTAAAATTCGTTATAAGGACACCATTTACATCTACTCGTATATAGAGATTATTATCATGATGAATGTTCATTTATTACAATATATGCCCTTCATTAAATTCTTACTCAATAACATTGTCCTTTTGATTTCCTAATCCAAACAGTTTTGTTGTGTTCAATTTGGAAGGACAAGACAGACCTTTACTAACCAGTGCCTTAACTGGTATTTTCTAGTAATATATTTGTCTATCGGCAGTGGAGATTTCTTATTATTACATCGTTGCATATTACAACATTGAATGACTTGTTAAGTTTTCATATAAACAATGGCAGAATTTAACTACGATTTACATTGATTGTGGCTAAATATATAAATTTTGTTTTTTAGAGTGGTAATCATGATGTTGGTAGAATGGCTTCAAGATTGAGCCCAGAACTTGTCGATGGAATTAATATGATCTTGCTATTGTCTCCTGGGATTGCAGTTACTTATATGGTAAGTACTCTTTGTTTTCATTTAGGTTTTTAATGTAAACGATGCTGGTTTTCAGTGCAATTTCACCTTTATTTCCTTTATTGTGAAAGTGACAATAAAGTCTTGTTTGCAATGACCTAGTGAAGTACAGAATCGGCTTGCGGGTTTAGATCCTTGCTTTCATGTGATAATAATTTTTAGCTCAGTAAAACAAAACATAATCGATGTAATTTGTCTTTAAACGCGCTTAATTTTCTTTAAATTGTCTTTAAACGCGCTTAATATTTCTAACAGGGTGATGAAATCGGAATGGTCGATGGTTTCGTGAGCTGGGAAGAAACATTGGACCCTTATGGATGCAACACGGATGATCCAATCAACTACTGGCAGTCATCCCGAGATCGTGTAAGAACGCCCTTCCAGTGGAATGCTGAGAAAAATGCTGGTTAGTATATAACAATCAAAAGTTGGGAAAACATAAAATTATAACTTCAAGCCTGTATCCCTAATGGGATAGGCAGAATACTAGAGGCTATAAAACCATCTGATGTCACGTTTGACAAATTTGGAGGTTTTATTATGATGGAGAGAGCCTATTGCAGTGACAGGGGGTCAGCCTGTCGCCCACAAAAACGCCAATAAAACCTCCGTCCCTTACCTGACATTTACAGTATGCCCGGGAAGAGAAACAGCTGGCACACTCTATGCTTTTTTTTTGCTCCCAGTCTAGCATGTTTTTTATTACTTATGATTTTAAGACGTATTGTGGCTCAGTGCAATGACGTATATTTAACAGGGGCTTATAAAATTAACAGGAGGTACTTCTTAAGATACTAATTTAAATATAGTTATTTGAAATTACATAAAATATATTTTTTGAATTTGAATTGCTCTATGCGTTTGAATATAAAAAAGTAGGTAAACCAAGAAGAGGGTTATTTCCTTAAAATGTTTTATTACTACCTACTTCTAATTATGCATGGTAATTGAAGGAAACGAAAGAATTTGCTGAATAGTTCTAGAATTCTTCGAGATCCACCAACATTCAAGCCCACAAGTAATTTATCCCACAAATACGTAACTCATCTATCAAGTATTTTCAAGAAATATTACTTTTATATTTTAAGGTTTTTCATCTGCGGACAAGACATGGCTGCCAGTTGCTGAAGGCTATGAAAATCTCAACGTAGAAGTTCAACAAGGCATTGAAAGGTCCCATCTTAATGTCTACAAGGCTTTGGCTAAGTTACGAACTGAAGAAGTATTTAGGCAAGGAAGATACGAGTCTGTGGCGTTGAATAACGATGTATTTGCTTTTAAACGGTGAGTTTAGCTTCGAAAGGAATATTTTTTTAAGGCTGCTTTGCGTGGCTTAAACGCTGTGTTTTTATTCCCGTAAAAATGTCTTGAGTACAATCATGTGCAAAAGATTTCTTCATATTCGAATAAGTAGTATTAAAACATTCAAACTTTTTTTTTTACTTTAATTATATTAGCATCATTCTTAATTATTTATGATAAAAACCGCATTAACTTCGACTGACTGCATTAACTGAATGTCGTGCACAAAACTTTATTCTTCTTTCAGTATATCCAAAGTTATAATAATTTGTTGGAATAACATCCCAAAGAAGTTAATGTTTGGTGTAACTTCGGTCTTGTTGAGCTCTAATTTGCAATTTCAAATATGGGGTGGAAAGTAATGGGGGGGACCTTTTGAGCTATCTTGCAAATAGTTTATTTAATTTATTTATTTATTTACACATTTCAGGAAAACTTATAGCTAGGTATGTTACATAATACAGAAAGTCAATTATCAGTTTCCACTAATGAGTTCAACTGTGTGACCAGCCAGTATTGCAAATATTAATTTCAAATATCGAATTCGCACGTTTGATTGAACGCACCTCGCATCTCCATAATTATTTTCTATATTTAAAAAGATAGATGCTATTTATCAACTAGTAGCACTGACCTCTATATTTACCACTGGACTGGCGGCTGTCAAAGTGCTTTTGTGCCCGTTTGATAATCGCCATTTTGGCGCTGTCGGACGTAGCGAGCAGTAGCGAGTGTCCGTGGTACTAAAACTAGTCGCTTACACATATGTCACATGTCCTCATTCTTGATAACTTTTATATAATGCTTATAACAATAACAACATAAAATTCGAATTAATATTTAAAAAATATAAAATCACTTAACAATAAGCAAGCACTTCTCTGGCGGTCACTTGCAATATACGTCAAAATTTGTTCTGCGGACACTCGCTACTCGCTAGTGGCGCTTCAAATAGGCACAAAAAAATAGCTGTCAAACTTACGGAACAGCCAGTCCAGTGGTAAATATAGAGGTCAGTGACTAGTAGGCAAAGGCCACGGCATGCACGAATGTTGCAAGGTTTCATAAATATTAATTCCATCGAAGTACGATAACAATGTCCTTATTATTTATATCGAAACCTGCTTGGTAGTGCAAAATTTTAAGGTCTAATCGTGGTATGATAGAGCTCAAAGGTTTCTTGAATTAAATTTTTCGAAAACATTCTGTTTTACACTGAGTGTTAGAAGGCAGCAGATCATTTCAGACGCCAAACAATTAAGACATTAATAAAAAAATTGGTTGGGGAAATTGGACAGGTTTGTAACGCTTGATCTGCTGCCTTCTGTACCCACTGTAATGACATTATTGTAGATATTTTAAAAGTTTAAAGACACTGTTTCATCTGAGTTTAACTTGAGGTTAAATGTCAATAGGGTTATAGGTAATTTCACACAAGTTAGTCAATGTCAGTGCATGTAGGGCAATGCTAATGACAATACCATAGGCGCCATTTATGGCGCACGAAGGACCTCATGGGGTTTTAGTTGCTTAAAGTCCGGCAAAACCCGGCTGCTCTCATTAAGTGACCATAAGGATTTTTCCCACGCAAAAAACGGATATTCAGAATAACCGTACCACGGAGGGATATAAGGATAATACTAAACCTACCAGTGATGATGTCTTCCGGCAATATTTTTCAACTTACAATAATATATCCTGTCCGTTTCATCATTGACTTCTTCATCGTTTACCACTAAATTAAATGAAAGTCAAAAATGCTTTTAGTCAACGTTCAATAAACAACGTTTCTTCCATGCTGGACTGGGAGCGAGAGAAAAACATAGAATGTGCCAGCTTCGTCTCTTTCCGGGCATACTGTAAAAGTCAGTTAAGAGAAAAAGGTTTTATTGGCGTTTTTGCGGGCGATTGGCTGACCCCTTTCACTGCAATAGTGAAATATAATTTATCATTATAATACCTCCAAAGTCAAACGTGGCATCAGATAATTTTGCAGCCTTTGGTGTTCTGCCCTACCCCATAAAGGATACAGGCGTGAAGTTATATGTGTATGTCAATGTTAAATAAAAATATGCACTGGAATGCTCTTTAGTTTAAATAAGATGTGCTTGAACCAAGCGTTGCCACGCGGAAATCCAATTCAAGTACTGTAACCAAGTTATCTCGATAATTCTGCGAATCCAACACATTAGCTGATGCATCCTACGCCCCGAGTTACCTATGGTGTGGGTTCCAGTGTACGTTCGATGTTTTTTGTTGCGTTGTTTGCGTATTTGGGGGAGGGAGGGTAGTGCACTAATACATGAAAAGTCTTCCTCACAAGTGCTTTGGATACGCGGAGTAAATTCTTACTTCACTTGATTGTTGTATAAGCTACTTCTTTAAAATATAGCTTTAAGTCCTTATAATTTTGTGTTCATTCGTATAGTATATAATTAACATAATATTTACAGCTGGTACAACGGGGAGATCTACGTCATAGTGATCAACATGCGAAACGTACCTTACAACCTGGATCTGTCTTACTTCGAGAATGTCGAAGGAAACTTAGAAGTGGTTCTTGCTAGTATTCAGTCGGAGAAGAAAACTGGGTGAGTAATAGTTTATTGAGAACACGGTGTTTCCCGTGGCAATAGTTTCTCGCGTTGATAACGATCCCTTAGGAATATTAAGATATAAGTTTTTTTAATGGGAGGTTTGTTTTCTATAACCCCTTATAGTAAGTGATCTTGAAGAGTAAGGTACATTTCCATCCACAAAAAACATAATATTCACTCGAAGCTTCAAAGTACCAAGAAAAATCTGGTCAGGATAAACAAACGTAGGCAGTAGGCATTCCTAACTTTGGCGACCTGTATTAAAAAGGAATTGTCAAAGCGCTTAGTTAAAGTTTATATCTATCTGTGAAAAAATTTTGTTCAATTCTTCAAGGCATCAAAAGTATCTAACATCTATCTATAACTCCTTATAATCTTTCGCGTTCATAATATTGGGGATTTCCTAGCGTGCACCACCGCAATGCGACGGCCCTATAGAAATGCCTGAAGTTTCGCGATTTACATAACCAGGCTTTATTCAACTCATTGCTAAGCTATGGTGGTTCCTAGTAAAGAAGTGTTTTTTGTTTGTAAACAACATTAAACTAAGTGGCAAATTTTGTTACCAAATGATATAAAATTTCGGTCATACTGATTACTGGTACAGGTAAAGAAAATCCGAAATATCAGAATTTTTTTACCGCGATAGCAGTTGACTTTTGTTTTTCAAACACCTCATAACATATTAAACATACTTTGATCTTCATTCCAATTGCTTTCACAGCTCAGTATATTTCATAATTCTGAAGATCTGGTTTCAACGTAACATATTGTGGTCTAATTATTTGAGAAACGACTCGGGCAGTATGCTTTTCAATGAACCGTTTAAATTCTTAGCTACTACTGATGTCTAATGTCGTTTGAGAGCGTAAACAAATTTAATTTTGGAGGTTTATTTTGTCAAAGTACAGAGTCTATTGAGTTTTATAATAAGTTTTCATTGTCTTTCGGAAATGGACAACGTTGTGAAATATAAGTATATGCTATATTTAATTATTATTTTCTCTACTTTTCCAGAGATATTGTCAAAGCAACTGCCTTGGACCTCAGTGGAAGTGAAGCTTTGGTGCTAAAAGTTTAGAAAATAATATAATACGGAAGATTAAATAAAATAAAAATGATTTTTTTTCAAGCTATTTGTCCACTTTTTATTTTTGCTACTACTCCTCGTTGTAAAAGAAGAAAATTATTGCCAGAATGGGATGTTTTGGTAATGGTCACAAATTAGCTGTCAAGTCGTGAATGTTAATACAAACATTCGAAAAATTTGTTCGCATATATTCAGATTTAAAAAAAGAACATAATCAAGTCTGGATGAAATTATTTTGTGAGTTGTTAAAGCAAACTAAGCAGAACTGAATTCATTCATTTCACGAAATGTTGACTTTCTTTTGTCGACGAATTACGAAGGCAGAAAGTTTTAATCATCACACACGAAATGTTCCTACGAGCTCGGAAAGAATCTCTTTCAGAGAAAATTGTCCACAAGTTTTGTAACTTTTTATCCCTATAGCTAACTATATAAAAAGCTAAATGAAATTCGGAGAGTTTTACGAGGGCTTGTTTATGTTATAAAGGGCAAAGGAGCATGTGTTAAGTAATTACCAATATTCAGTACGGTGTTGATTTGCTTGGGATTATTAATGTACTTGTTGTTCCTTATTTATGTTTGGAAAAAACACTTTAGATTGAAATATATTTATAGAACTCAAAATCAGATCAAATTAGGACAAAATTAGAAAATTAGGGCTTTACAAGAGACAAAGGTATTTACTTAAAACATACGTGAGAAAATATTTTTTGTTCACAAAATTTTAAATAGTAATAGTACTTTGATCATAATTTTCACGTACAATATAAAACTAAAGAACGAAACCAAATTCAGGTACTTAAAGAAAATTGCTTCGCCCGTGTTTTCGTTTGAGTAGTATAAAATATTAAACTTTATTCTACCAGAACTTATTTATACCAGCAGTGGTGACAAAAAGTCATTATCATTAGACTTTTTGTCCTGAGTATTCCTAAATGAAACAAAATAAATAAATCGACTGATTATTGATGATGTTTTTCGTCAGGGTTCTTTAAAGCTTAAAAGGAGGTTAAAAGCAAGAGAACTAACTGGTTTTGGTTAAATGTCTATGTGTCGTCATAATCTATTAGCCGTCTATAAAGCTATAAAGCCGAAGGGTTTGTCTTTTTGAACTTTGAACTAGATTATTCGTGAAAGAACCGATCAGATATTTAATGTTATTAAAGTTGATATATAAAGGTCCAAAACACTATATTTTGAAAAACATAGCATATGAAAGTTTAACCACAAAATACATTAAAGGTGACCAATTTAAACTAACTTTTAACACTGTGAAATTATAACTATCTGGAATCATAATTTTAACACACAGGAAAATTGGTGGTAGATGCCATCTATATTATTCCCTTTCAAGAACGAAGTAAGTACTTTTTATTTATTAATAACTAGGTGCATCAAAAGAATTGTAGGTGGCAGCATTACTCAAAAACAAATTTGTTGAAATTATAAAGATACCAAACTAATTTGATATCTGGAACTTTTTAAATAGTCTATTTTACTCGTGACGAAAATAAATACAAGAAGGTATTTTAACGGACAGACATTTTCAATCCATTATTTTATTTGACGTTTAAGTACAACGTTACCCATTCAAACAAATTAACTAACAAATTAAATGATATTCGTTTCGATATTAATAACTAATACCCATCAGCACCTCACCATCAGTGCTAATGTCTTATCAGCACCCATCAGTAACTATCAATACCCATTAGTACCTATCAGTAGTTACCCATCTGCACCCACCAACACCTATGAGAAGCCATCAGCACCTATCAGTACCCATCGGAACCCAATAGCATCTCTCAGCATCCTTCATTACCCATCGGCACCTATCAGCACATCTGAGCACCCAACCTATCAGTACCCAACAGCATCTATCAGCAACCATCATTACCCATCAGCACCTGTCAGCATCCATCAGTTACAATCGTCACCTATCAGTAGCTATCAGCACCCATCAGCATCTATCAGCACATACTATCAAAAAGAACACCTATATAATATACAACTTTGCATAGGTGTTCTTTAATACTTATATAATATATATCCCATAACTCTGAGGTTTTGTTCCTTACTTAACAAATAATACAATATGTGGTTCAAAAGTGAATACTTTCCAAGATATCCTCGGTCTTAATATAATGAGTTCATAAAATATCACCCGTGTAAAATCTCATCCTCACAATTAATATGCTTTTTTTGCACTTGTTGTCTAATAAACTTAAAAAAAAAATCAGAAACAAGTTTTTAGCTTTATATTCAGCAGTGATAATTGTTTATAATACTCCTTTAATTTATCAATCAAAATATAAAATGTTACTTAACAAAAAATAAATAATTAAAGTCGTTCTGTTATGTGTACGCTATGGTCAATTACGCGGGAAAATTGGGAGCAAAAGCGACACAGGTCCTACCTCCATGACGCCTCGCGTGGTACTGAATTGTAACGCGCCGCCGTCTTTGTTATTTTTTATTATATTAGAAAAATAGTTCGGGTTAAGAAAAAAATTAGCCGTATAAATTTATTTTATGCTGCATTACCAATATTATGACAAGTTTTTGTAAGTATAAGTTTGATATTCTCTGAGAATATCGGAAAAAGACTTAAAATTTTCATCTTTTTCGTAATTTTTTATGATCAAGTAAAGTTTTCAGTATCGTGTTTTGAACCATATATAAAATAAAATATATTAAACAAACTTCACATATTTTTCTCTGATCCAAATAAACAATATTGGCCTGTTGTAATGAGTTTGAAAACGCATTGATTTCGCAAATTGGGCCCTTAATCTGAGGCTCCCGCTTGGTGATAGGACCGCCTTAGGATTCCCTTAGCTAGACCACCCTTCGTAAGGAAGACCACCAAATATCATCTTCGATTCAATAAAGATGTGTTTCGAAATAGGTTGAATGGATACGTAATTCCCTCATTCCAGTTTACTCGATTGTGGTCAAATGTAGGTTCAGTCACTACAAAAATTAAAAGACCTGATGATATCTTGCCTGAAAGAAAAGTTATGATGATAAAATTAAAGTTTATTTTATATTTTTACAAGGTTAGGTTTCTTTAAATACTTAAGTGTCATTATAAATCCTTGATTTTTGTCAAATCTCGCATGCCAAATCTTAAGTATGAATCACAAAATTGGTTTGCTTTATGTATTCGAGTAGGTATCAAAAAAGATAAGATAAATATATCTACACTTGATCTAACCTCAAGAGTGCTGATAGTGATGTCTTTAAGTATATAAAGCAGAGATGAACAAATTTCAGGTGTGGTAGAGCGTTAAAAGTGATATAACGTTTTGGAATATGAAATCGTTATATTTCTTGCCTCTGCTTAGTGTCTTTGCACTTGGTGCTGAGCTTCGAAATTCAAAATGGTGGGAAACTACCATCTACTACCAAATCTATCCACGGTCTTTCATGGATAGTAATGGAGATGGAATTGGAGATTTGAATGGTAAGTACCTGAAGGTTTCTTTATCTTACTTATAAATTATTAATGTGAATGTTTGGATGTATGGATGTTTGTTCCTCAATCACGACAAAACTGCTCCACGGATTTGAATAAAATTTTGCATAGTAAGTACAATTGAAATTGCGCGGGTAAAACCGCGCGCAACAGATAGTATTCTATAATTTGAAAATGTTGCAACCTTGACTGTAGAAATCATTCGTCAGCGATAAGACCGCCTAGTAGTACTTACTCAACAAACTGTTTCCTTTTTCTCTCATTTACTGTCTGTACTGTATACTGAAGTGTAAATAAATAAAAATAAATAAATAGACTTTCTGGAGGTTACAGATTATCTGACGGGACTAAATTATCAAACCCATAAAAATAATCATGTTATGTCAAATGTTATTCAAATAACGGTTCATAATAATAGCAGGTAGAAGTACGAGAACTGGCAGTTTCTATTTTTCTTCAAAAATATGGCCAATATTATACCTTTCTGAAATCTTTATTAGATTTTTTATTTATTTGTTAAATGTGCAGAGACAGTAAAGTACATTTTTTTAAATATTTTTTGTAGAAAAACATAATGTGAATAATATTTTTTTCTCAAAGATACCTAATGAAATTTAACAAAATGAATATGATAGATCTACTATTCTAAAATATTTACAAAAAAAAATAAAGAGATATCTGTTTGTTTGTACACACAGCAACAAAAAAACTGACCAAAGGTGGCATTTTTCGAAAAAAAATTAAAGTCGGAAATATCTCGAAAACGGTGACACTTTCATTGAGGTATTTTTTTTTATCTGGTAGAGCACACCTCAATCTTTCTTTCATTTCAGTTTGTCGTGCAAGTTACGGGAAACCCTGTATATGTATTTATATTCTAGATTTCCCCCTAGTTTGCTACATGGTATCTCATGACATAAGCTGTGCTTATTTTGAGGCCATGTAGTTTGTGTGATTGTCTGGGGATTTTATTTTAAGCTATTGCATAGCTTCTATCGCGGGCCTTGAGCGTGAGGACCGAATCCAGAAATTCCGTAACGAAAAAAACCTAACGCCCCCCACTCCGGCCGGCACAGCGGTGATACTTTGATTTCATAACTTTACATGCGGGCTTTAATAAACATTCAGTGCCATCTACTAGGCACTTGTGGAACTTCATATTACATCAAACATTACTGCATGAATAAAATAAATAAATAATTATAATTGCATAAGTTGATAAGAAATGCTATGCAATAGCTTTACCGCGGCAGTCTCCGAGTGCCACACGTCTTTTTTTATTTTATATAAAGTGTCTAATAGATAATTATTATTTAAAAAATATGATTTAAAAACACACTTTTTAAATGTTAAGACGACCGGCTGGTGTAGTGGTAACATACATTGCCTTCTATGCCAGAGGTCCTGGTCTCGAATTCCGGCGGCGCCAGATATTTGTGTGATGACCACAGATATTAGTCGTCAAGTTATGTATGTTTATTTGTTTATTTAAGTTTACTCTATTAAAAATATGTATCTATTCAAAATGTATGTTTATATACTTCTTAAGTATATCAGTTATCTAGTATCCATAACACAAGTTCTTTAAGAAACTTAATTTGGGCTAGATAATGTTGTGTGTCAGAAATACTTATTTATTTATTTGTTTTTAACAGGAATCACATCGAAACTCAAATATTTAAAAGACCTTGGTGTTGGGGCGACGTGGATATCGCCGTTTTTCAAATCGCCTATGTATGATTTTGGTTACGATGTTGCTGATCATTATGCAATTCAAAATGAATACGGCACAATGGAGGATTTCGAAAATTTAATGGCCGTAGCTAAGGAACTTGGTAAGCTGAATATATAATATAATTGATTGAATCAGGCGTTACTTTGCGGAAATCCATGACAACCCTTGCACGTGGAAGCTCCTGGTGTGGGTAACAGTGTTCCAAGTGTGTGTTTATTGCTTTCCTTGCTTCTAACTTGAGGGAGGGAGGGTGGTGAACCAACGCACGAAAATCCTGCATCACTAGTGCAAGTGCGAGTTGCGGTATTAGCAAGGTAACTTAGTTATAGTAGCTGATTATTTAAGTTCGGTTTCTATGTCTTCGGTGTTAATGATAGTGTTATTCTCAATTTACTTGGTCTTTGTTTATTTCTATTATATTAAGACAATATCAATTATCTAATTATTTCTACGTTGAACTAAACCTGGGCTGTATTGTAGAGACAAGCATTTATTTAAGATCCCAAGAGATATGTTACTATGGTGACAGACGGTCTAATTAATAAAATATATTCCTTCGTCGGCTTTTTTTTACTTTTCTCTTCTAATGAAGAGAAAGGGCAGCTTAGATGAGATCCTTATAAGTAACAAGCCAGTCCGAACTGCATTTACAGGTCACTTATTTTAGATATAGAAGGTAAGCACTCTGTACTCGATTCTGAAAATAATTATGTAATAAAAGTAGGTACTTAATTTTTCACGAGAATACACTTTAAATAAATAAAGAGATATTACTACACTTTTCCCAACACAGAGCCTCATACAAGACACTCACAGTAGTGTTCCCGCCACACGCACACCACCACCCGCTAAGTATCTATTGTATTACGCTTATGTAACCATGCGTTGCGTAATGAATTCTTTAACTTTAGGTTAATTTTACTTAGTAAATAATTAATATTTATTTTTTATTTTACTTTTTCTTATCATGTATGATCTCAAGCTAGTATGTCCTCGAATTTCGAAAGTCACCCTGTATATTCTGTCACTTTCGTGAAAGTGTAGTTTTATCATGGCTCAGCTTATTTAAAAATCCCACAGATTTCACCACTCAACCGCTATTAATGCAAGATGTTTATTTATAATTAAAATAACCACCAATTTCAGATATAAAGATTATTTTGGATCTTGTTCCGAATCAGTCAAGCAACGAAAGTGAGTGGTTTGAAAAGGCGCTACAAGGAGATGAGAAATTCTATGACTACTTCGTTTGGGAAGATGGAGTAGAAGATGAAAATGGCAACTTACAGCCACCAAACAATTGGGTAAATAAAACATTATTTTTTTTCGTAAACTTAAATGTTTTTGAATAACAACACGATACAGATATCTACAGTAATTCAACTTCATACAAATGGACGAAACGCGAGCTATATGCGGCCAGTCTTGAGTGCCTGCAAGCCAAAACTATTGTTTATTGAGCTTTACGTTAATTTGAGAATTGGTTGGCGAAATGATCACTGAACCAGTTGATATTTGGGTTCCACTTTCAAACTTTTTCGGGTCAAAAATAGATTAAATTAGAAAATAGATATAGCTTGTCAAATCAGAAAAACTATAATATGGAAGGACATGCACAAACCTTGCCGTTAATAATAATAATAATAATAAACATGGCTCTTGAGAGTTCTTGATCTGTACAAAATCGACGGTACAGTTCGAATATTTCTCGAGCAATGTATGAGACAATGGAGTACAATGCTCAGTCTCCATGGCAAGCGAATGACGGCTGCGGAAGACCGAATCCAGATTGGTAGGGGAATATTCCTGTCGGGTCTTTTCCGCCGAAAGGCGAGTAGTTGTAAGTATACAAAATAATAATAATAATACATAAACACTCTTAAACCAGAATACTTGGCTAAACCCGTTTCTGGTTTGATAAACCGACCCCGAGTCGAGAACCCAAATATTTGGACACATAATAATAATAATAAAACGTTTATTGCAAGTAACACAGACTCATATTTTGTTAGTACACTTTCACTTAGGCTATGTTAGAAAATAAGGATTTAGGTAAGTAATTAGAAAATAATTATAATTTAACAATTCCGCCTAGGTGATCCCTGAGATAAATTATAACACATATATAATTTTTAATAATTTTAATTAACATATTTTCAATTTTTAATAATTCATCGCATTTTATTTTAAATACTTATTATGATTATTATTTCAATTGACTCGCTTTAATTTTAAGTAAATTATTTTGGTTTCATTTATTCAAGTCTATGCAACCTGAAATAAATGAATTATTATTATATAGATTTTCAATGTCTAAATCTATGGCACGAACGCCAATTGCTTCCTTAAGGACAGTTGAAAAACAATTTAATCAAATCTCTCAAATGCTTCATCTTGCGTCCTCTCACTCACATAATTAATTTGAGTATCTCTTCTGGTACTGTCCCTTGTGATTGGAAGCGTGCTGTTGTCGTACCAATACACAAAAACGGCCCTAAAGTCACTCCAAATAATTATAGACCGATCTCATTGCTTAGCGTACTTTCCAAGGTGATGGAAAAAGTACTGAGTTCTCGTCTTATTCGCTTCTTTGAAAAAAACTCGCTGCTATCGACAAACCAGTATGGTTTCCGATCAGGCATGGCCACTGAGGATGCAGTGCAAAAACTTGTGGAAAAAGTGTCGAATGCCCTTGACGGTAAACAGCACTGCATTGGTATTTTCTTAGACCTCGCTAAGGCATTCGACACCATATCACCAAGTATCCTCCTCAAGAAACTTGAAAATCTAGGAGTCAGAGGCTTACCCCTTCAGTGGTTTATGAGTTACATGAGTGATAGGCGCCAATGCGTACGAGTTGGAGACACAATCAGCGATGAAGTAATTCTGAATTTTGGCGTTCCTCAAGGCAGCGTCCTTGGCCCGATTCTATTCTTAGCGTATATTAATGACATCTCGAATCTGCTCCCTCACTCTGTAGATACCATTTGCTACGCTGACGATACCGTCTTGCTCTCATATGGTAAAACCTGGGATATAGCTTTTCAGCAAGCTCAGCTCACTTTGAATCGAGTAAATAATTACCTAGATGCAAATCTTCTTACTTTAAACATCTCCAAAACTAAATTTGTGTGTTTCAGAATTACCAAAGCATCCGAACCTAGGCTAGTATCTAAATTAACAGTTCATTCAGAATGTAATCCTGCCAATAACACTAATTGTGTATGTCCATCGATTGAGCGCACACATTGCATTAAGTACCTGGGAGTAGAAATTGACGAAAGCCTGTCCTTCAAACCACACTTAATTTTGATGGCACACAGAGTGCGCAAACTGATTCATATCATGAAACTCTTGCGTAACTCAGCCGACGCCAAAACAGTTCGGCTTGTTTATGTGGCCCTCTGTGAATCCCTTATATGTTATTGTATAAGAGTGTGGGGTGGAGCTGGGAAGACGGCAATGCTGGGACTGGAGAGAGCTCAGAGATCAGTAATTAAAGTTGCATATAAGAAGCATTATTACTATCCCACTGATCAGCTGTACCGGGAAACCAAATTTCTAAGCGTGCGTAAACTATTCATTCTTCGTGTAACACTTTATTATCACCGTAAGATCTTAAACTCTGAAATTTACACGAATTTATTAAAAAAAAGAGTTTTCGCTGTTCCTCAACAATGCGTAAACACTGCATTTGCATGTCGTTTACCTAGTTTCACTCATCCATTTGTATACAATCGCATGCATCAACTGTGCCACATAAGTGAATGCAGCATAAGAGAGGCCAAAACTCTAGTAGTCAATCTGTTGCTCCATCTTTCTTACCTGTCTACAGAGAGTTTGGTCACAGATTCGGAACTGAACATTCGCCATTTCATATCTAATATAAAATTCCCAATAGCTACTACATAATGCCCTTCACGCGCACAAAAACATAACTGCACAAACACTGGGTACTTTCAACACACACACTCACAGACACACACACACATACACACACACAAACACTCACTCACACTCAAGTGATCCGCCGTATGTAATAATCTCCATAAAAAAGGATTGTAACTTTATTAGCTCCTCAGTTGAAAATTTTTATATTAATTTTGTAAGTAATCATAATTATAGACTCCCGAGATACAGGACAAGTTCCTAGTTCGGGGTCTGTTGTATAAAAAAAGAAGAATATATGTACATTATCTTAATTCCTATAACTATGTAAAACCTGTTCAGCTTTGTAACTACTTTTTGGAAATAAATATATTATTATTATTATTATTATTAATTTCATTAAAGGAAATCTATGATTTTTTTACAACGTGTACTGTGTAAAAATATACAGGTCATTGATTTATTTATTTACTTTAACTTACATAAGATGAGATATTTATTTCTTATAAAAACTTATCTAAGAATAACATTAATTTAGAAATTTATACTAAGTTAAACAAAATAATGCGTAGGTATGTAATAAGATTACTAAATTTAACAATAGATGCTATACAATACATTATATGTTAATTTCATTACTTTATCATGAACTAGGTTAACAAAAGGCATAATACCTAAACTAAGTAATTGTGATTACTTGTTTTTTAGGTATAAAATATTCAATATAACGAACTGCTGAGTCACTATTTATTATACAACAAAGGGATACAATAACAATTAGTGTAACTACTACATAAACATATTTTTATAAGGTAAGTAAGGACTTTTTTTTCTAATAGAGAAATACTGTACTAAACACATAACTCGATATACAAATACAACTTACAATAGACAATAATCTATATGTACCTACTACTAAAAAAATACTAAACTATTATTAAAACGAAGGAGAAAATTATAACTAGATTCTAATCTGCATGTATTTAAAGTCAATGTTATTTTAAGACTATTAACAGTTTCTCTGTATCTTCATAACACATATTTAAAAGTGATGATCGTATTATCCGTTTAGTGTTGTTATAGGTTAGGGGATATATGCTGAGTTTGGAGTTTAATCATTTATAAAGTAGTGGTCCTAGAAAAATGTAAAATTTAGAAGAGAATGCAGTTTTTGTGTTTTGTGGTCGTGCAATGTCAAGCCTTCTTTTGTTAGCTACTTGTGGTCTGTAGTTAAGGGTGCAATGGTATTTTAAAATTGTGTTCATTATAAATAACTGTCTGACTGTCAGTACTTTACAGTCTTTAAAGAGAAGCTCAGTGGGGTAAAGGAAAGGTCGGAAATGGGAAACTTTTAAAATTGCTCTTTGTGCTCTTTCAATGTTAATGAGAAACGTTTTAGCTGCCCCGCCCCATGATATAATACAGTAATTTAGTATCGACTGACACAATGCAAAGTATACCTGCCTAATAAGTTTAGAGTCACCTATGGTGCGCAATTTTTAAAAAACAAATATTAGCTTGCGTATTCTGCCACTCACCGTATCTATGTGTTGTTTAAAGGACAGATAGGAGAAATAGAGGGACACGAGCACGGTTGATTATTATGATAAAAAAGTGCGCGAATAGGTTAGGAATGACAGGATTAGACTTTTGTATGGAAAATTGTATAAAATGAGTTTTGTCTGAATTTAGAGTTAGCAAATGCTGCCGTAACCAATTATTTACTACATTGAAGCCCCCGCTTAAAGTACTCGTATAGTTCACTGTCTGAGTGCGCAGAAAACAATAGAGCGGTGTCATCTGCGAAATATAAGATTTTACCACCATTTATTTTAAGGTTACACAGGTCATTAATATAAATAAGGAATAGAGTAGGGCCTAGGATGCTTCCTTGAGGGATTGCAAATTCAGTGTCCAAAACTAGGTCAGAACTTAAGATATGCCCTATTTTCACACATTTCGAACGATTGTGTAAGTAATCTGCAAGCAATTTGAGTTGGATTCCTCTTATACCTAAATTTTCAAGCTTGTGCAAAAGTATAGGTATAAAAATTGTGTCGTAGGCTTTGGAGAGGTCTAGGAAAACTCCTATAGTGCGTTTTCCCTTGTCAAGCTCCTGAGCTATGAAGTTAGTAAGCTCTAATACTGCATCGTCTGTGGAGCGCTTGTGCCTAAAGCCGAATTGTGCATTTGACAAGATGGACTGTTTTTCTAGGTATTGTACAACTCTGATATTTATAATGTTTTCTAGTACCTTAGAAATGGCTGTTAAAAGCGATATTGGCCTATAATTATTAATTTGATCTTTCTTCCCATTTTTGTGAATAGGTATAATGACCGCTTTTTTCAAGCAATTTGGAAAAACACCGTCCCTAAGGCACTTTTGAAAAATATAGGTTAGTGGAGTGCATAGAATATGGTGAAACCGTTTTAGTATTTTGTTGGATATATTATCCCAACCCATCGCTGAATCATCCTTCAGGCCTTTGATAATTCTAGTTACCTGTGCAATTTGATAATTTATTGTGGTGCGTTGGAGAAAGGGTATTCGATTGGTTAGGAATTTTTTCAGCCAAAGATTTCCCAATGTTAGTAAAATATTTATTAGCTAAGTTAGCACATTCGAGCTGCGATTCATAGGACCGGCCCTGCAATAGCTCAGTAGCGGATTTATGCTGTTTCGACAAAAAAGTTACATTTTTAACAAATTTCCAAACCATTTTACTGTTTGTTCCCGCTTTTTCTAATTCACTTTTATCGTAAGCATTTTTTAATTTCTTAAGAAGAGCGTTACAAAAATTCCGATATCTTTTGTACGAAGTTTGCAATATAAGGTTATCGGGTTATGCTTTGGCCTTCATGTGTAACTTATCCCTATGTTTCATACAGCGAATGAGTCCCGGGGTGATCCAAGTCTTAATGTTTGTATATTTTTTACTAAGACGTGTGTACGTAGTATTTCGCAGTATTGCATTTTGTACCTGTGATATAAAGTATGTCATGCAAAAGTTCGCGTCATCAGAATAATAAATTGTAGAAAAGTCAATTTTGCTTAAATCCGCTTCAAGGTTATATAAATTAATTTTAGAACTATTTGTTAGTTTAGGCATTTTGCGAAGGCATTTTAGTAAGGCGGCAATTGATCAGTAATTGTAGAATTTGTAACAAACGTTAGTGACGGAAAAATTGTTTTGACCATAATATGATCTAAGCAAGAACCACTTTGATGTGTAGGTAAACGATGGGCGGGAAGTAGTCCATTAAATGAGCATAGATTAAGATATTCTTGACCACAGGAATCCAGATTTTCTGGCATAATATTAATGTTAATGTCGCCAATTAAAATTATATTTTTAAACGATTTTAGACTCTGTAGTACGATTTGTAAAGAATTTGTAAAAATACTAATATTTTTAAATGAAGGAGACCTATAAATGGCTAGAATTGCGGTGTCTGTACCAATTTTAATAAGTAACCGATTGCATTCCAACATGTTTGGTTCCTCAACTGATATTTTTAGGTCATTTCTGGCGTAGACTACAATCCCATCGTTTTGGTTGTAATTTTTCTTACTGTTGTATAAGTCGTAGCCCGGTATAGACGGTAAAGAACTATTTTTGGATAACCAACATTCAGTAAGGATAATAACATCGTTGGTAACATTCAGTCTTTGTTGAAATATACTAAAATTATCAAAGTTTTTATAGATACGTATGTTTTGTGTTATTATTGAAAATTGATTATGGTAAGGAGAAAGGTATTGACTACAACTTTCAATCTCACAAGCTCTTGCTTCAGATACAGAGAAACTATCTAGGTCATTAATTAAGTTTTGAGCCATTATTTCTATTAATAAATTAAAGATCTAAATGAAAAAATACAGATGGCGCTCCTAGGCGCCTTCATAGTCAATTGAATTCAGGTACCTTTTTTCTGCTATAATTTTTGCGGGACAGTCTGCATCGCCCGTTTTATGGTCACATGGCTTCTTAAAATGAAGACAAGTAGCGCACTTTGGTGAGTCTCCTGTCTTTTTGCAGTCCTTCATTGTGTGACCTACTTCTCCGCAGTGGCCGCAAGTATCTTTTTCTTCACGGCAAAACTTAGCTGCGTGGCCATACTGCTGTCATTTAAAACACCGTGTAACCAAGTTATAGTCTCGCACTGGGCACGATGACCAATTGATGAAAAATCGATCTTTACAAATAAGGGCTTTGCGTATATTAGCTGGAACTTCTATTATGTAGTTACAGGGTTCGGTGTTCCGTTTTAGTGACTTATGGCTTAACTTTATTGTCTTTATAAAGTTTTCAATTGTTATACCCTCAGAATTTTCAGCTAAGTTTTGGTGGTAAATAAAGCTATATACTTCGAATTCTTTCAAGGCTGACGGTACGCCGATAACTGCAATTCTAGGTCTACGCTTATTGGTTTCATCTATAGTAAAACCCGAAGATGTCAATTGCGCCGACTGCTTCAGCTTCTCGATGTCTTCTTTAGACTCGGTACTTATTATAACGCCACCATTTCTGGTCTTGCGTAGTCCCCTCACTTGAAGCTTCATTTGTTCAGGGTAGATAAGTTTTTGGACTTGCGATTTAGTTTCATCGCTCGATTTCTTTCCGTCTGTTGGGTTGATAGCCACAGAGCTAATACTTTTCGGCAGAATAAAGTCCTTAGAATTTTTCTTTACTATTTCTGAGAAAGATAACATTCCAGTTGCAGGTTTAGGAGTCTGTTCCAGCGACTGCTTGAGAGCACAAATTTGTTTGGCGAGGTCTCGTTCTTCTTGAAGGGTTTGGAGATTGTTATGGACTAAGATCGTTTTTTGTTTAAGTGACTGGTACATCACAGCCATCTGGGATGTCCCATGAGCGACATTTCGGCAAAGAGAACTTACTCTCAATTTTTGCTCGGAATTTAATTTGCCACCTTCTGTGATAGCGCAAACTTCATTGAGGCACTGCTCGATTGATGTCATCCAGTTCTGAAATTCGGGCGTGGACAGCAATTGTTCTTCTGCCCGGGGGCTGGGCGGGATAGGGCGCGGCGGGGCGCCGGGTGGTGCGCGTACGACCGTACGGCAATGGGGCACCGCCGGCAGCTTGTGCTTCCAACTGCGAGTGTAGTTGTCGGGGACAAACAGACGAGCTAGCTCGTTATTCAGCTGGGGTGCGTCGATCTTACCATGAAATATTTTTAAGATGGTATTGAATTGGTCGAGCGCTCTCCTGACCTCTAACGAGTTGTACCCTAAGAACCCTAAAAGGAAGCTTGTAGGATACAAGTATGGATAGTACCCTCCTATCCGTTTATAGAGAAAACGGAGAAACGCCTTTTGTACTTTTTCTAATATTAGCGTATAAGTAATCTCGTACGGATTCCAAACGCACGCACTAGATTCAAGCTTGCTTCGGACTAACGCGTTGTATAATATGCGAATCACCGATTGGTTCCTAAAGTCTCGGGCGTTCCTCAGGACGAACCCTAGTCTCTGAAATGATTCTTTTGCGACAGCAGTCATGTGATCGTGAAATGTAATTTTCTGGTCGAACGTAACCCTTAAGTCTTTTATTGCATTTACTCTAATAATAATGTCAGTATCTAATTTGTAGTCGTAACTTATTGGTTTCTTCAAGCGACTATACTTCATCACAAAACATTTATTAAGATTAAATTCCATTTTTTGGTAACACTCCAACTGTACGCGGCATCTAAGTCGTGCTGTAAAGCTGACTTAACGTTAATATACAACTTTAAGTCATCAGCGTAAACACTGAGCATACCGAAAGACATCTAGCAAGTCATTGATCATCAATAAGAATAGCAGAGGACCCAGTATGGAGCCTTGGCTTATTCCTGAGCGCGTATGATATGGCGACAATTCATATACACCTAGCCGTACGAATTTTTGGCGGTCTCGTAGGTAGTCAGCGAGAAAATCATGTTTTTAATAATTAAAATTTATTTATTTGCAATACGGTTAACTGTTTAAATTTTGATTTTAGTTAAGTGCTTACCATAAGAGCGCTTGGGAATACAGAGAAGAAGTGGGCAAATATTACTTGCATCAATTCGTTATTGGACAACCTGACCTCAACTACTACAACCCTGCCGTCATCAATGAAATGAATAACATTATTAGATTCTGGTTAGAAAAGGGCGTCGCAGGATTCAGAGTTCACGCCATCAGTCATATGTTTGAAGTAGACAAAAATTTGTTCGGTGGAAAGTATCCAGATGAACCGTTATCAGGAAATCATATTGATGACCTTGACCACTACGATCGTCTTGATCATATATATACCAAAAACCTAGATCAAACTTATGATGTGGTTTATCAATGGAGAGAACTGTTTGAAGAGGTCGGCCAAAAAGATGGCTTAGAAAGAGTTATGATGACAGAGGCTTACTCGAGTGTTCATAGTATAATGAAATATTATGGTGATGGAGAGAGAGATGGGGCTCATATACCATTTAACTTTGCTTTGATCGATGTCAACAAGGACTCATCTGCAGCAGATATGAAACGCGCGCTGGATTCTTTCCTCACTTATAAACCTGTTGATAAACTAGCCAACTGGGTCGTAAGTATTAAACTCGATACTATTTAATTTAAAGCTATGTTCATCATTTTCAAGTTGTAAGATTATCCATAAATTTTTAGATAGCTTATATAAAGGTGTTTCCTAAAATTTATGGATCTCGTTTACGTCTTTACCCATGAAGTCTGACAATCGTCTTAATAAAACATTATTTAAAGTAAAGTCTAGACACTGAGTTTATTAAACCAATTTTCAAAGAGATGCTAGTTTAAAAATATATATGTTAGTCCGGTAGTATCGGATTTAAGATTCGTTATAAGGACACCATTTACATCGGGTACACCTATTATAGTAGAACTTTTTAAGTAATAATTTTTTATTGCATAACAACTAATAGCATAAACCTCTTTTCGCAGAATATCGTTGGGCATTAACTCATTTAGCATACATTGAAACCCATAATTCTGTAAGTCAGAATTATCTGTACGCATAATTTTGGTATCCATAATAATCACAATGTATAATCATCACATCGCAGAAAGTTCAAAACCAGATTCATCTTATGGCATATATTTCTTATCCATAACAATTTAAAAGTAGAACCATCATTTCGCATAATGCTTACAGCAAGAATCATCTTTTATACTTTTAGCCGGCTAAAACTAGGTGCAGCCGGCCACATGTGGTTAAACCTAGGTGTATCCATTTCGGGGTTGTGGTGGCCGATCACCTCGCTGCGCTCGGATGATCGTCGCCTCGCTACGCTCGGCTTTTTATATACACTCTTGAGTCGATGGTAACTATGGCAAAGCCAGGTTAAGGGGTCGTGGTTAAGGGGGTTGTGATTAGGCTACACCTAGGTTTAGCCACCGGTGTGCGGCTGCACCTAGTTCTAGCCGCTATGATGAAGGCTAAACCTAGTTCTAAGGGTGTTATTTAACTTTAGTTATTAGTTTACTAACCTAACCTAACCTACGCATTTTTAAAGAAGAAAGTAACCCAATCTATATTATTCTAATTGAAATTCTATGATCTTCATAGTATGCCTAGTCAAAGTATGCCAAATAATCTGTACTCTAAATGAACGTTATGCTAAATGATATTATACAAAATTTTAACTATGCCAAAGGTAAATATGCCAATAAAAATTCTACTATCTTAAATGTATGCCATTCTAAATTCGGTCATAAGCACATTATGCCTAAAAATATTTATGTCAAATATTTTTTATGCCTAATTAATGATCGACTAAAGAAGTTTCTGCGAAGTCAGTTATCCCAAATAGGTTTCGGAGTATCAAGTTTCTACCAAATAGACCGCACCCATTTACATCTACTCGTATATAGAGATTATTATCGTGATGAATGTTCATTTATTACAATATATGCGTTTCATTAAATTCTTACTCAATAACATTGTCCTTTTGATTTCCTAATCCAAACAGTTTTGTTAGTTTATTAAACCAATTTTCAAAGAGATGCTAGTTTAAAAATATATATGTTAGTCCGGTAGTATCGGATTTAAGATTCGTTATAAGGACACCATTTACATCGGGTACACCTATTATAGTAGAACTTTTTAAGTAATAATTTTTTATTGCATAACAACTAATAGCATAAACCTCTTTTCGCAGAATATCGTTGGGCATTAACTCATTTAGCATACATTGAAACCCATAATTCTGTAAGTCAGAATTATCTGTACGCATAATTTTGGTATCCATAATAATCACAATGTATAATCATCACATCGCAGAAAGTTCAAAACCAGATTCATCTTATGGCATATATTTCTTATCCATAACAATTTAAAAGTAGAACCATCATTTCGCATAATGCTTACAGCAAGAATCATCTTTTATACTTTTAGCCGGCTAAAACTAGGTGCAGCCGGCCACATGTGGTTAAACCTAGGTGTATCCATTTCGGGGTTGTGGTGGCCGATCACCTCGCTGCGCTCGGATGATCGTCGCCTCGCTACGCTCGGCTTTTTATATACACTCTTGAGTCGATGGTAACTATGGCAAAGCCAGGTTAAGGGGTCGTGGTTAAGGGGGTTGTGATTAGGCTACACCTAGGTTTAGCCACCGGTGTGCGGCTGCACCTAGTTCTAGCCGCTATGATGAAGGCTAAACCTAGTTCTAAGGGTGTTATTTAACTTTAGTTATTAGTTTACTAACCTAACCTAACCTACGCATTTTTAAAGAAGAAAGTAACCCAATCTATATTATTCTAATTGAAATTCTATGATCTTCATAGTATGCCTAGTCAAAGTATGCCAAATAATCTGTACTCTAAATGAACGTTATGCTAAATGATATTATACAAAATTTTAACTATGCCAAAGGTAAATATGCCAATAAAAATTCTACTATCTTAAATGTATGCCATTCTAAATTCGGTCATAAGCACATTATGCCTAAAAATATTTATGTCAAATATTTTTTATGCCTAATTAATGATCGACTAAAGAAGTTTCTGCGAAGTCAGTTATCCCAAATAGGTTTCGGAGTATCAAGTTTCTACCAAATAGACCGCACCCATTTACATCTACTCGTATATAGAGATTATTATCGTGATGAATGTTCATTTATTACAATATATGCGTTTCATTAAATTCTTACTCAATAACATTGTCCTTTTGATTTCCTAATCCAAACAGTTTTGTTGTGTTCAATTTGGAAGGACAAGACAGACCTTACTAACCGTCCAATGCCTTAACTGGTATTTTCTAGTAATATATTTGTCTATCGGCAGTGGAGATTTCTTATTATTACATCGTTGCATATTACAACATTGAATGACTTGTTAAGTTTTCATATAAACAATGGCAGAATTTAACTATGATTTACATTGATTGTGGCTAAATATATAAATTTTGTTTTTTAGGGTGGTAATCATGATGTTGGTAGAATGGCTTCAAGATTGAGCCCAGAACTTGTCGATGGAATTAATATGATCTTGCTATTGTCTCCTGGGATTGCAGTTACTTATATGGTAAGTACTCTTTGTTGTCATTTAGGTTTTTAATGTAAACGATGCTGGTTTTCAGTGCAATTTCACCTTTATTTCCTTTATTGTGAAAGTGACAATAAAGTCTTGTTTGCAATGACCTAGTGAAGTACAGAATTGGCTTGCGGGTTTAGATCCTTGCTTTCATGTGATAATAATTTTTAGCTCAGTTAAAAAAAAACATAATCGATGTAATTTGTCTTTAAACGCGCTTAATTTTCTTTAAATTGTCTTTAAACGCGCTTAATATTTCTAACAGGGTGATGAAATCGGAATGGTCGATGGTTTCGTGAGCTGGGAAGAAACATTGGACCCTTATGGATGCAATACGGATGATCCAATCAACTACTGGCAGACATCCCGAGATCGTGTAAGAACGCCCTTCCAGTGGAATGCTGAGAAAAATGCTGGTTAATATATAACAATCAAAGAGGCTATAAAACCATCTGATGTCCCGTTTGACAAATTTGGAGGTTTTATTATAATGGAGAGAGGCTATTGCAGTGACAGGGGGTCAGCCTGTCGCACGCAAAAACAATAAAACCTCCGTCCCTTAACTGACATTACAGTATGCCCGGGAAAAGAAACAGCTGGCACACTCTATTCTTTACTTTCGCTCCCATTCCAGCATGTTTTTTATTACTTATGATTTTAAGACGTTTTGTGGCCCAGTGCAACGACGTATAATCAGGGCTTATAAAATTAACAGTAGGTACTTTTTAAGATATTAATTTAAATATAGTTATTTGAAATTACATAAAATATATTTTTTGAATTTGAATTGCTCTATGCGTTTGAATATAAAAAAGTAGGTAAACCAAGAAGAGGGTTATTTCCTTAAAATGTTTTATTACTACCTACTTCTAATTATGCATGGTAATTGAAGGAAACGAAAGAATTAGCTGAATAGTTCTAGAATTCTTCGAGATCCACCAACATTCAAGCCCACAAGTAATTTATCCCACAAATACGTAACTCATCTATCAAGTATTTTTAAGAAATATTATTTTTATATTTTAAGGCTTTTCATCTGCGGACAAGACATGGCTGCCAGTTGCTGAAGGCTACGAAAATCTCAACGTAGAAGTTCAACAAGGCATTGAAAGGTCCCATCTTAATGTCTACAAGGCTTTGGCTAAGTTACGAACTGAGGAAGTATTTAGACAAGGAAGATACGAGTCTGTGGCGTTGAACAACGATGTATTTGCTTTTAAACGGTGAGTTAAGGTTGGAAAAGAATATTTTTTTAAGGCTGCTTTGCGTGGTTTAAGCGCTTTGTTTATTCCCGTAAAAATGTCTTGGCTACAATCATGTGCAAAAGATTTCTTCATATTCGAATAAGTAGTGTTTAAATATTCGAATAAAAAATTTTTTAGTTTGCTTGTATTAGCATCATTCTTAATTATTTATGATAAAAACCGCATTAACTTCGACTGACTGCATTAACTGAATGACGTGCACAAAACTTAATTCTTCTTTCAGTATATCCAAAGTAATAAAAATTTGTTGGCGTAACATCCCAAAGAAGTTAATGTTTGGCGTAACTTCGGTCTTGTTGAATTCCAATTTGCAATTTCAAATATGGGGTGGAAAGTAATGCCCCCCCCATTATATATACCTTTTGAGCTATCTTGCAAATAGTTTATTTAATTTATTTATTTATTTGCAAATTTCAAGAAAACTTATAGCTAGGTAGGTATATTACATTATACAGAAAGCCAATTAGCAGTTTCCACTAATGAGTTCAACTGAGTGACCAGCCAGTATTGCAAATATTAATTTCAAATATCGAATTCGCACGTTTGATTGAACGCACCTCGCATCTCGATAATCATTTTCTATATTTAAAAAGATAGATGCTATTTATCAACTAGTAGGCAAAGGCCACGGCATGCACGAATGTTGCAAGGTTTCATAAATATTAATTCCATCGAAGTAAGATAACAATGTCCTTATTATTTATATCGAAACCTGCTTGGTAGTGCAAAATTTTAAGGTCTAATCGTGGCATGATAGAGCTCAAATGTTTCTTGAATAAAATTGCTCGAAAACTTTCTGCTTTACTAGTGTAACAAAACAGCAGATTATTTCAGACACCAAACCTGTCAGAACATTGTAATTGAATCTGAACTCTATGCCCACTACATTAACTAAAAAATTGGTTGGGGAAGTTTGACAGGTATGTAACGTAACCTTCTGTACCCACTGTAATGACATTATTGTAGATATTTTAAAAGTTTAAAGACACTGTTTCATCTGAGTTTAATTTGAGGTTAAATGTCAATAGGGTTATAGGTAATTTCACACAAGTTAGTCAATGTCAGTGCATGTAGGGCAATGCTAATGACAATACCGTAGGCGCCATTTATGGCGCACGAAGGGCCTCATGGGGTTTTAGTTGCTTAAAGTCCGGCAAAACCCGGCTGCTCTCATTGAGTGACCATAAGGATTTTTCCCACGCAAAAAACGGATTAACAGAATAACCGTACCACGGAGGGTGAAAAGGATAATACTAAACCTACCGGTGATGATTTCATTATTGACTTCTTCATCGTTTTCCATTAAATTAAATGGAAGTCAAAAATGCTTTTAGTCAACGTTAAATAAACAACGTTTCTTCCATGCTGGACTAGAAACAAAAGAAAAATAAAGAATGTGCCTGATCCTTCTCTTCTCGGGCATACTGTAAAAGTCAGTTAAGAGACAAAGGTTTTATTGGCGTTTTTGCGGGCGATTGGCTGACTCACCCTGTCACTGCAATAGTGAAATATAATTTATCATTATAATACGTCCAAAGTCAAACGTGGCATCAGATGGTTTTGCAGCCTTTGCTGTTCTGCCCTACCCCATAAGGGATACAGGCGTGAAGTTATGTGTGTATGTCAATGTTAAATAAAAATATGTACTGGAATGCTCTTTAGTTTAAATAAGATGTACTTGAACCAAGCGTTGCCACGCGGAAATCAAGTTATCTCGATAATTCTGCGAATCCAACACATTATCTGATGCATCCTACGTCCCAACCTACCTATGGTGCGGGTTCCAGTGTACGTTTGATGTTTTTTGTAGCAATTTTTGCTTATATGGGTGAGGGAAGGTAGTGCACATGAATGCAACTAACAATTTTTGTTGCTTCCTCACAAGTGCTTTGGATATGCGGAATAAATTCCTACTTCACTTGATTGTTGTATAAGCTACTTCTTTAAAATATAGCTTTAAGTCCTTATAGTGTTTGTGTTCAATAGTAAACATTATCTTCATTATAACAGTATTATTATTATTATTATTGGCGGTTTTGGGACTATATGAGCAGTCTTGTCCGCTCGTCACACTGCGACCTAAAAGATCTATTGTGTGAGTCCCAATTTATAACTCGCCGCACACTCCAATGGAGTCCAGGAAATTTAGGATTTTCCTTACGGCGATGCTCCTAATCTCTTTTGGATCCAGCTCGTCCTTATCCAGGTGAGCGGAGCGCTTGTGCATAACTGCGGGGCAGTGGCACATTAGGTGTAGAGGGGTTTCCTCTGCGCTTTCGCAGTATCTGCAGAGCGCTGTCTCAGTGAGACCCAGGTTGGACATATGCTTGTTTAGTTTGCAGTGTCCCGTTAGTGATCTTGCCACTGCGCGTAGTTGGGGTTTGTTAAGAGATACTACCGATTCTGTGTATGACTTGGAGTATCCCTCTATCAGTTCCCTTGAGTGTCTCATGCCTAGTGAAAGTTTCCAGAGGCTTTTGCTCTCTGAGAGGCACTGGGTGGTGAGTATTAAACGCGTCAGGCTCTTTGGGATGCCGCAGAATGGTTCTGGACCGTATCGGCTACCCATTGCTCCTGCCCTCGCGAGTTCATCAGCAGCTTCATTGCCGTCTATACCGGAATGGCCCGGAACCCATTTAATGAATCCGTGTATCCGTGTACCATATGTGGCTGTAGTCCTCGCAGACTACCCGGCTCTTGCTCCAATCTTCTCTGCTTGGGAATTCCACTTGGTCGGGAGATCTAACAGTGCATCCAATGCCTGTCTTGGCGTGGTAGACATGGCTCCAGTGGTCATGATGTTAACCGATCTTTGAAGTTTGTTAAGCTCCATAATCACCGTCTTTTGGTAGGTCTTTTTCTGCCATACCACACACCCATTGGTCTTACGATGGCAGTATAAAGCCACATGATCATCTTGGGTCTAAGACCCCATCTTAATCCCACCATACGACTGCATAAGAATAATAAGGTTTTGGATTTATTTATAATTATAACAGTATCTAATTAACATAATATTTACAGCTGGTACAACGGGGAGATCTACGTTATAGTGATCAACATGCGAAACGTACCTTACAACCTGGATCTGTCTTACTTCGAGAATGTCGAAGGAAACTTAGAAGTGGTTCTTGCAAGTATTCAGTCGGAGAAGAAAACTGGGTGAGTAAGAGTTTATTGAGAACAAGGGGTTTCCCGTGGTAATAGTTTCTCGCGTTGATAACGATCCCTTAGGAATATTAAGATATAAGTTTTTTAATGGGAGGTTTGTTTTCTATAACGCCTTATAGTAAGTGATCTTGAAGAGTAAGGTACACTTCCATCCACAAAAAACATATTCACTCGAAGCTTCAAAGTACCAAGAAAAATCTGGTCAGGATAAACAAACGTAGGCAGTAGGCATTCCTAACTTTGGCAACCTGTATTAAAAAGGAATTGTCAAAGCGCTTAGTTAAAGTTTATATCTATCTGTGAAAAAATTTTGTTCAATTCCTCAAGGCCTCAAAAGTATCTAACATCTATCTATAACTCGTTATAATCTTTCGCGTTCATAATATTGGGGATTTCCTAGCGTGCACCACCGCAATGCGACGGCCCTATAGAAATGCCTGAAGTTTCGCGATTTACATAAGCAGGCTTTATTCAACTCACTGCTAAGCTATGGTGGTTCCTAGTAAAGAAGGGGTTTTTGTTTGTATACTCCATTAAACTAAGTGGCAAACTTTGTTACCAAATGATATTAAATTTTGGTTATACCGGTACAGGTATCAGAAAATCCGAAACATCAGACTTTTTTTATCGCGACAGCAGTTCACTTTTTCTTTTCAAACACCTCTTATCATATTAAACATATTTTGATCTTCATTCCAATTGCTTTCACAGCTCAGTATATTTCATAACTCTGAAGATCTGGTTTCAACGTAACATATTGAGGTCTAATTATTTGAGAAACGACTCGGGCAGTATGCTTTTCAATGAACCGTTTAAATTCTTAGCTACTACTGCTGTCTAATGTCGTTTGAGAGCGTAAACAAATTTAATTTTGGAGGTTTATTTTGTCAAAGTACAGAGTCTATTGAGTTTTATAATGGAGCGTACACATTGCTTGTAATGGAACCTGTAATGTAATCTACAAAAAAAGTTCCCATGATTTGTACGCCTCTCGAGCGCGAACTGAGCCGCAGTAGAGCGCGCTCGTGGCCTGCTCTAAGCTATCCGTACATTTTCTGTTTTTTGAATAACATCAAAAAATGCTCGATGCTCAATGTGGACGGGCGTTCGCGCACCCGTTCACATTGCGCGAGCACCGGTCGCGAACAGGAATTGCGCCTGTGTGCGTGAGACTTGCTCCTGTGTAGTGACGCTCGAAGCGCGCTCTACGCTATCCGTGAATTGTCGGTTTTTTGGACAACATCAAAGGGAAGCGGATTGCAATTCATATTGAATTATTTTTTATTGTTTTGCATTTCATAAATATTGGATAATTACGAGAGCAACTTCAAAGTGTGATATTTTGTTTGTTAAGTTATCTTAATGATTATGATGTCAAATGAAAGCTCTAGGCATAAAACCAATTTATCCATTTGAATGATGTTAATCAGTTTAATCGTTTAGGAGATAAATTAGAATTAACTTTTATGGTAAAGATGTAAACAAACCAGAACTTGTAAAGTTTTTGTTTTATCAACTGTAAGCAATTCTCTGCCTTTTCTCCTTTTATAAAATGTGGTGCGCCGCAACCAACGTCTAGGTCTTCAGCACTTTTTTTATGAATTGATGATTTATCATTATATATTGATGTATTAAAAAAACCGACTTCAATAACATTTTTAAATCCTCATTAGATCACTTTCCAAATGCGAGGACGTGATAGTTCAATATCATACTTACACCACAGTACAGATATCTACAGTAATTCAACTCGGCCGCATCATTGAAATAAATGCCTACAGAGCGCCGCGGTCCGTTCACATGTGATAGGGCTGCCCGCATTCAGCGTTTAAATTACATTTGCCTACTTTGTGTTTACATCCATTTAATTTTATGACTGCAAATATACTTTTTTTATATAAACAAATAAAAAACTTTGTAAATTGAATAGGAAGTGTTCAACAAAAATACGTTTTGTGTCAAAAAATCATGTTTACGTTTGAATAACAAATTGGTCTTATAAATTAGCGACCGAAAAATACTTGCGCCTCGACTGAGACGCACGAAAAGATGTATTGTTACATTTTAAAGTATAAAAAATCCGCATATTAATGTAAAGCTCAATCAACAATTGTTTCGGAAATTTGAGATACCTAGTAGAAATTTCGAGAAGCCAATGTTGTATGAACCTATATTTTTAGTTATAATGTGGTAGCTGCAAAGCTGTAAACTGAGTTCTTTTTAATATTGTTCGATATATCTAGAATATTCTTGTTAAATCTTATGGCCGACGCGGTAAAATCTTATTACCTACGTTGTTCTTGGAACAATTAGATAGATGGTTATATGTCTTATTTTGATTGAAGGTATGTAGGTACCTACTTGATATTGTTTTATCGTGTCGAGTTGTTATGCAGGTTATTACGATAGAAAGGTATTGTGATTATTTCATATTTATAATATTCCAATAGTGTATCTCTAAATAAATGTGAGAGTTAACCTTTATACCTACCTATTGAGAGAAAATGAATAAGTAGGTATCTTGTTTTACGTTTGGATTTAAATCGATTGAATTGTTTCATTTGACAAGAATTATGATTTGTTATAAATCTGTATTTCGAATATGTTTGTTATTAAGTAATAGAAATTCATCTATTAGCGCAAACTTTAGGTATTAAGTATTTAGAAGTTTATGTTCTTTGTGTTTTTTTTTTAGAAATTTGCGTATATTTGGACTAGGTACTTACTACAACTTATAAAAGGTTTTTTGTAAGTAAAACACCCGCGCGAAAATCCCCGCAACAACTTCAGAGGGCAATGTTTGGCGCGATCTCTACCAACTAACTGGTCTTCGCAATCCATGTCTCGTGTGATCTATTAATTTTCTGAAGTCTGGCGGACAGAAAAAAACGCGTGTCGACGGACCGTGCTCGCGACGAAATACGGAAACATTTTGTCTCAGGATGCTCGCAGTGTATGTTCAGTTCGTGCGAAATACACGTACAAATACACCGAGCGCAGCATCGAGCGCTGGTTATTACATTACAGGTTCGATTACAAGCAATCTGTACGCACCAATATGTTTACATTTTCTTTCGTTGTGAAATATAAGTATATGCTATATTTAATTATTATTTTCTCTACTTTTCCAGAGATATTGTCAAAGCAACTGCCTTGGACCTCAGTGGAAGTGAAGCTTTGGTGCTAAAAATTTAGAAAATAATATAATACGGAAGATTAAATAAAATAAAAATGAAATTTTTACAAGCTATTTGTCAACTTTTTATTTTTACTACTACTCCTCGTTGTAAAAGAAGAAAATCTTTGCCCGAATGGGATGTTTTGGTAATAAACACAAATTAGCTGTCAAGTCGTGAATGTTAATGTAAACATTCGAAAAATTTGTTCGCATATATTCAGATTTAAAAAAGGAACATCATTAAGTCTGGATAAAATTATTTTGTGAGTTGTTAAAGCAAACTAAGCAGAGAACCGAATTCATTCATTTCACGAAATGTTGACTTTCTTTTGTCGACAGATTACGAAGGCACAAAGTTTTAATCATCACACACGAAATGTTCCTACGAGCTCGGAAAGAATCTCTTTCAGAGAAAATTGTCCACAAGTTTTGTTACTTTTTATCCCTATAACTAACTATATAAAAAGCTAAATGAAAGTCGGAGAGTTTTACGAGGGCTTGTTTATGTTATAAAGGGCAAAGGAGCATGTGTTAAGTAATTACCCAATATTCAGTACGGTGTTGATTGCTTGGGATTATCAATGTACTTGTTGTTCCTTATTTATGTTTGGAAAAAACACTTTAGATTGAAAGATATTTATAGAACTCAAAATCAGATCAAATTAGGACAAAATTAGGAAATTAGGGCCGCACTAGAGACAAAGGTATTCCATCATCATCACAACTCCGTGTAATGAGCCCACTGCAGGGCATGAGTCTCTCCCCTGGGTGACGAGGAGGTATAGGCCATCATCCACCAAGCTGGCCCAGTGCTGGGTGGTGGATATCAGAATTTTCAGGGCGCCAAAGTGGCTTCTGAAAAACCCTAACGACTACTGTATACAAGTATACAGCACCCGGGACCGACTGCTTAACGTGCCCTCCGAAGCACGGAAGTCGTCGTGAGAAATGAATGGTCGGCGGTCACCTATCCAAGCACCGACCGCACCAAACGTTGCTTAATCTGAGATATCGTATGATACAAACAGTAACATCGGCGCCACGACGACTTCACAAAGGTATTTACTTAAAACATACGTGAGAAAATATTTTTTGTCCACAAAATTTTAAATACTTTGATCATAATTTTCACGTACAATATAAAACTAAAGACTGAAACCAAATTCAGGTACTTAAAGAAAATTGCTTCACCCGTGTTTTTGTTTGAGTAGTATAAAATATTAAACTTTATTCGACCAGAACTTATTTATACCAGCAGCGGTGACAAAAAGTCATCATCATTAGACTTTTTGTCCTGAATATTCCTAAATGAAACAAAATAAATAAATCGAATGATTATTGATGATGTTCTTCGTCAGGGTTCTTAGGGCCTGGATCCATCTCTTCATCTCTATGGCATACTTTTCTATAATAAACCATGATGGAGACAATTTAAGAGTTATTATGGAGTGCCGAGCGGCGCCGTTGCCGTGAAACAGCACGTCATACGCCGTACCGTAGTGATATATCCACGCCCTTACGAAGTATCCTTGAGCTTAATTTTTGGTCAGCGACAGTTCAATAGTACCGAGTAGGAGGTTAAAAACAAGAGAACTGACTGATTTTGGTGTAATAAGCATCACCGTTATTACATTTATTTATTTACACTTCAGTTTTTACAGGTAAAGTAAAAGAAAAAAGAACACTTACACTAAACATAAAAACTTGGCGGTCTTATCGCTGAGGAGCGATTTCTACCAGACAACCATGTGCTTGCAACACATTGCTTGTTTAACAGTATTTTATCGGCTACATTTTGGTGAGTGTGCGAGTGCTCTTTTTGACCAAATTGAACCCACCCCTTTTTACCACCGGACTACCAGACGCAGACAGAACTTCCATCCCTATATAGTGGATATACCAAGAAGTCAAGCAAAACGCTTCGATAGTTCCTTTTTGGTACGGATTGCCAAGGTGTGGAACAATCTGTCTGCGTCTGTTTTTCCTGACCACTACAGTCCTGGAACTTTGAAGTGTCGAGTGAATAGGTTTCTCGTGGATGGACGTGTAACACCATAGTCTTCATGCGCACTTTCCATCAGGTGGCATGGAAGACAAACGTCCTATCCTTACAATATAAAAAAAACCCTTAAGTAAAACTTGCAGCTCCAGGGAACCTACCGGTACGTTCATCCAATCATGCAATATAACAAATGGTAAACTTGATCTATTGCATGAATGTTACTAGTGTTACTAATCATAAATACTAATGATGTTACTAATAAATGGGAATAATAAGGTAAAGATATATCTAAAACAATCTTTTTCCCGTGATTTCGTACCCGTTTTAAATCAAAAGTCCCATACAAATTTCTCCTTCTCGTGGGAATTTCGGGCATTCCTTCATTAGTGCACCCCTATACCTCCTAAGAAATGTACGTTCCAAATTTCAGCTCTCTACACCCATCAGTTATGACTTAACCTTGCCTGTCAGTCACTCAGTCAGTAACCGAATAGTTCTATATTTTATATATAAGACAATTACTTTCTTTTTGCTAATGTTAAGCTTTATGACATTCCATACTATATTTTATTTTCTCCTTAAAGCATAACTGAACCTTGTCTCAACCTCTCTTTATTTTCTCATTAAAACATCAACCTTAATTATTATATAGAACAGTTCCACAAGTAGGCTTTATGTTCGCTCCCTAACTCTTCATTTTATCAAAGGTGTACATCATTAATATTTTATAACCACCCTACGGTACTCAGTCTCTCTTTTGATGTAATATTCATTGAAAATGGAACTGAATTGGGGATCTAAACTTGTATAATACAAGGTCATTGAGTCATGAATATTAATGTAACAAAAAAAATATTATTGTAGATATTCCGACCAATGACAAACAAATGGATACTATGTTAATATTTGAGTAAGCCATATCAAAAATTATTTGGAAACATCTGGTACTGTTTTACACTGAAGCAATCATGTTTGAATCCAGTCATCTATAGCTTTTCTGGTACAAAAGCTTTTTTACCTTCTTGGACACTATTGTCCATTACCATACAATTCTAGAGACCGAATTCGGTGGCGCGCGTTGGGAGAGGCCTACGTCCAGCAGTGGACTAGCGCGGGCTGAGATGATGATGATGATACAATTCTACGTTGATCTTACGTTGCCACAGTAGGAACATGTCTCTCACTCTTAGTTGACGAGGAGGTTTAGTCCATCCTTAAGGCAAGTGACCCAGTGATGATTGGTGGATATGAGTTTTCAGTGTGCCGAAATTATGGCAATCCCTAAAAACTACTTGAGTATAAGGCACCCGGGACCGACTACTTAAAGTGCCCTCCGAAGTACGGAAGTTGTCATGAGAAATCAATGATCTGTGGTCACCTATATCGTACCGATCGCACCAATTGTTGCTACATCTTATGATATGCAGTAGAGCCACTGCATAACATGATTACTTTTTACTATAATCAACGAATGCAAAGCATAAAAAAAAACCTACTTCACGTCAACACTTTGGCCGATTAATAATGTCATCCACCTAAACATTTTCCGAAATCATACATATTGTTTCAAAAATTTAAAATTTTCAATGAAGTACTTAACCAATTTCGATGAAGTTTATATGGGACCAACTATGAAGTATTCTCTATCATATGAATTAAGAATTTTATAAATCGATTCACACTTGTCTGAAATATCGTGTAACAAAGACAAAAAAATATATACAAACGAATTGAGAACCTCCTCTTTTTTTGAAAGTCGTTTGAAAATAAATTTTAAAGAAAAAATGAATGCAACACTACAGGGCGAAGCTTGTCAATTTGAATAATAAGGATTTAAATCTTAAATACTTACCTGATGTTAATTTTTAATTAGAATATTTCATTATTAGGAAAGCTTAACATTGACGTTCACTGAACCAATTTGTCGCCGTAATCCACAAGGTAATTTAAATATGCATATAATACCTCATGAATAATTCAATTAAATATATGTTATGAGGTGTTTGACAATATCATGGATACTGGTTTTGATATGTTATTAAGCATTCATATGAAATGTAGATTAGACTTAAGTAGAACTATTAAGTAATCCATTTGGAATCTGAAATTAAACACTTTCTCTAGTGTACATATTAGTAGTTTAATGGACAATCCGGAAAGTCTAGATTTTCACACTTTTGAAATGTTTAAAAATAAAAAGTTATCAGAATTTCATACTATATTAAAGTGCTTTCCTAAATTTGAGCTAAGCTCTTTGTTGTGCAGTGCTACTATCGTTTCTAGCTTAATAACTAACAAGTTACAAAAAACAAATACTTTAAAGGATAACGTCGGTAACGCAATCTCCGTAACCTTTAACTTGTGCTTTATTCGTACATATTGATGTGTTTTTTTTTCTTTCAATCAATTTCAATGTTGTCTGTAAGAGATCGCTTGACAGCGATAAGGCCGCCGGATGTGACAATGGCTGGCATAAGACTAAGATTTTCGCAAGTCCAGACGCGTACCCTTTGTTTGTTTGCATTGGTCTTAGTTAGGTATAACAAGTATATTCATATATTCGACGTCTAGTGCTTGTAATATTATAAGCCCTGTTTACTTAAGGGTTGCCGTATGTATATATAATGTATGTATGTATGCCGAATATATGTCCATCATTGTTCAATAACTTCACCCCAGATGTGAGACGCACAGCTATATACCTATAGCGCCTATCGTTGAATTTGTGAAGGTTTATTTATTTTATTTATTTAAGCAAGATACAATATGCATATAAAATAATTACAGTCATATTACTAAATTTCTTAAATCTAGTACACATATCAATTATAGGCATATATATCATATCATTCTATATTAACAAAAAAAAATACAAATGAAAAATTTATGAAAATTGAATAATATAATGTCAAAAAGGATTTAATTTAAAAAAGAATATCAAAACACACAAAATGAAAAAAAAATATTAACCTGGTTTTATAAATATTATGTTAAAAAAAATAATACAAATTTTAGATAATGTTCATCAGAATAATGTTAAAAGCGGTTGGAAAAAAAAAGAAGGTTGGTCAAGAGGAGGGTTTTGGCGTCAACACTTATGTATGGTAGTGAATCTTGGTAGAAGACAAATGAAAGCGGGTTTAATGCTGTGAAGATGAGAGCTTTGAAGAGCTTGCGTGGAGTAAAATTGAGTGACACGGTGCGAAATTGTGAAATAAAAAAGAGATGCAGACTGAAAGAAGATATAGTAACTAAGATTGAAAAGGGTGTGCAACGTGGTTTGGACATTTGGAAAGGATGATGAAAGTAAATTTACGAAAGAGTACAAAGCATGAATGGATGGTGGTCTCGTAAGAGCTCGCCCTAGGCAAACGTATGCCGATCAAATTAGCGGCATACATAAAAAGGGACTAGTTAAAAGCACCCACTACTGAAGAGCATGTATGACAAGATTAATGAACGTGGAGGAAGCGAAAGATATATTATGTCTGGATCGCAACAATTGGCGCTCCCTAGTCCCTGCCTTCCTTGAAGTTATGTATGTATTTATGGTCAAGAGATATTTATCTCTAGAAATGATTTGATAAATTATCTGGGTAAAAATCAGCAAAAGATCCAAAAGAAGGTTCTTAATCTGTGACATCTTACACTCGTGTTGGTGAGAAATCCAATTGGGTAACATAATTTTCCAAGGCGTAGCTACAAGAAAATCGACGCACATAATCATGTTGCTTATAAAATTTCACCGAGGTCACCGAAAACGTGCCAAAAGCGCTTGCTCTAAGATTCATAATCCCAAAATTATTATGAATAATTTTGTATGGAACGAAGGAATTAATTAGTTCCGATCATACATGTGAGAATATGTTCTTTGTGTGTACCGAATTATAAATAACTTATGATCCCCAATTTTCTATTAATTAACGTTATTTTCAGTCTTACAGGTTCTTTGATGAAACTGGGTGAGTAAGATTAACATTATGTTCTCACTTGAGTGTTTTTATTAGGTGTTTAAAGCTTATTTCGCTTAAGGCACTTAAGTTTCGGTATAGCGTTTTTTTTTGTCAATTCTGGAACTTATATAAATATAATCTTTATGAAATTTATATGTTTGAACGTGTCTTTAATAGTGCTTTAATAGTAGGATTTCTTTAGATTTTTTAGGGATACCGTAGTCTCGTTCGATTTGAGATGCAATCAATTTTTTATTCTCATGCCAAAAACCAAACACAAAAAATTGCAGTGTTTTTAAATATAATAAGGCCAATATATTGAAAATAGCATCTACAAAGAGTAAATGAAGAAATGGGGCATTATAAAACCAGAAAAGTAAGTTTCGGACCCGTGCGCAAAGGGTTAAATACCATAACCAGAAAAACATGTTTTTTGTATTGGCGCACCTATTTTTTTTGATTTAACTAAACCGTTACCTCAATATCATCTCGTAGTAAGTGAAGGAGAGATAAAAAAATAGCACACAACTTGTGAAAGAATTTAATTTTATTTTGTTTTTAGTATTTAATATACTGTCCTAAACGTACTGTTAAAAGTACATACGTACGCAGCATCTGACTGTACGCAGCCCCTGACTGTACGCAGCCTCTGACTTGTACGCAGCCTCTGATTGTACGCAGCCTCTGACTCCAATTGGCTGTCGTTCAGATGAGGAAAAAAGCCCAACTCGGGATTTCTCAGCAAAGGGGGTGTTTAGCGGGTAACACTGAGCTTCGGTGAGTCCCGCACTGTTCGGGATTGGCTGGCGGGGTAGTCCCCCAAAGGTCCCTTTAAAGGAGCCCTCTTAAAAGTTTATTTTTTCTACATTTAAGTATTTAAATAAAACTACTTTTTAACCGGATTAATCGCGTATAATTTGTATTTTACATTTTAACTCGACGTTTCGGTGTCTTTGCAGACCCCGTGGTCACGAACGAGATGGTCGCTCGTGACCACGGGGTCTGCAAAGACACCGAAACGTCGAGTTAAAATGTAAAATATAAATTATACGCGATTAATCCGGTTAAAAAGTAGTTTTATTTAAATTATGAATCGTGAAAACTTAAGACAATACTATTTAAGTATTTATTATCATAGAAGCACTAGCAGTACATCATCAGTGACAGTCATATAGCCTGGTGACGGACAGCGGTAATAGCAGTCTTAGTTATATGGTTCCGTTTTACCCTTTGTGTACGGAACTCCAAAAACAGGTGACTTATAAAGATACCTAGTAGTGTTTATTGATCTTCTCATTTTAGAGAGGACTAGGTTTGGTTCCATAACTCACAAACCGATTATACTAAACCGAGTTGGAGATTGTTGCCCTGTCTATAATTGCTTAGTTAATTTTTATTTGTCACATCTCACCTTACTAATATTATGTGAACGTTTGAATGAATGTGTGGATGTTTGTTCCTAAATCATAGCTGAACGGCTAAACGGATCCAAATAAAATTTGGTTTAGAGACAATTTTAGCCGCTATGGATCGATAGATAAGTGTTGTAAAGAGCTAGATATATATTTAAAAAACATAACCTCTTTAAAAAAAATCAATACTAAGTAATTTTTTAATCAATATACGTTTTTGTTTCTGTATATATATTTTTTCTAAAGCACTAATATCGCTACTAAGATAAATAAATAAATAATAAATATTTCTGACCCTCACACAACATTATCTAGCCCAAATTAAGTTTCTTAAGGAACTTGTGTTATGGATATAGATAAGAAATATATAAACATACATATTGAATAAATACATATTTTTTATTAGAACAATTAAATAAACATATAAACGTCCATGACTTGACGACTAATATCTGTGTTCATCAAACAAATATTCGCCGCCGCCGGGATTCGAACTCAGGACCTCTGGCATAGAAGGCAATGTATGTTACCGCTACACCAGCCGGTCGTCAATGTATGTCAAGATATGCAAAATTGATTTCTAAGTCACAATACCCAATGAGCTAAAATCGACATTACACACCCTAATTTTAGGTCGATTCAAATAAGGGGACTTAAAACTCAACAGTTACATTGACAGTGACATTGACATAAGTGAGACTTTAAATTAGCAAGTGTAATGTCGAAGCAGCGGCGTAATATCTGGCTGACTTCACGTGATACTGGCAGTAATAGCCTGTCGCTTAGTATGGGACGGCTGGTTGCCACTCAACCCAAAGAATTGAATTGAATTGAATATCTGGCTAGTTACAACATTATGATGAAAACCGTTCTTTAGAAGAATAAATCAACGAATGCAGAGCATTAAAAACCGACTTCACGTCAAAACTTTGGCTATATTAATAAGGGCGTCAAGGTAAACGATCTCCGAACTCATACATATTTTAAAAAAATAATCATGAAGTACTAAATCGATTTCGATGAAATTTATGTGGGACCAAATGGAAAGTATTTTCTATCATATAAAACAAACAACATTAAAATCGGTTCACCCAGACAAAAGTTATGAGGTAGCAAACATAAAAAAAAACATTGAGTAACTCCTTATTTTTTTGAAGTTGGTTGAAAAATCAACTTGAGCTAGGCTGTACTTTGTAGTTATAGAGTTATATAAAGGGTGTATAAGTGCTCCTTTTCTGGTCGAGTAGCTTGTTAGTCTTTGTGTAGCGGACTAAGGAATTAGTCTTAGCCCTTTTATTCAGAGTTGAAACAAAACTGTGTTTGTTATTTCAGTTTTGTTTTATTTTTCTATATTATTTAAGATGTATTAATATAATAGTATAATAATAAATAATAAATCCATTTATCTCGGGTGGCATAGACCCATACTAATAATAAAAATCAACAATTTCTTTAAATAAAATAAATAAATATTGAATTAAATTGAATCATAACTGAAGCACATTTAAAATAAATTACAATCACTAAAATCACAAAATTAAAAGATAAGTAAATAATCTAAATAATTAAATGAAATAATCTTGTTTATAATAAATACATTAATAAATTAATTAAAACATAATTGACTCTCATTTAAAATAAATTAAAATAATTAAAATCACATTGAATTAAATTAAAATTAAATTAAAAGAATGCAGAGCATTAAATAACCGACTTCACGTCAAAACTTCGGCTGAAGTATAAGGTCGTCAAGGTAAACGATCCCGAATGCATACATATTTGAATTTTTCCCGAAGTTCTCTAACAATTTCGATGAAACTTAATTACCAATTAATTAACTAGATGGGAAGTTTTCTCTATCATATGAAACAAGAATCATCAAAATCGGCTCACTCAGTCAAAAGTTATGAGGTTAAAAACAAAAAAAAAACATACAGAGGAATGGAGTACCTCATTCTTTTTTTTAAGGTTGAAAATTAAAGTTCACCTCTAAAACTCTCCTCTTGCGCTCTGTAGGGCGAATATAATGCATTCTTCTACCTAGGTTTAACAACCCATAAAAACCTTTATTAACAACGTAGGTGTATGAAGAAAAATGTAAGAATCTAAAAGATCTAGCACGCACGACACCACCAAAAATGGATATTCAGCTCAATTAGAGGAAACACGTTTCTAAGGATTTGTATAAATTTTGTAAATACGTAAAATAAACTGAACTTTATGCTCTTTGACATATGGCACATAAGAATAGCGACATAAATTTAAAATTTTCTATCCAATTAGGGTTAGTCGTAAGTTTAAAAGAAAATGTAGAGTCAGCGAAGAATTCTAAAATAAACTCCATATATTTTTTGTAATTTATTTTACTAAAATAAATGATGCTGCGTGTATTTATTGCAACAAAATGTAATTAAAATTCAAAAACACATGTTTAATTTTATAAGGAACCAGAAATAAATTATAAATAATACTGTTATAAATTAGCATCACTTAGTATTAAAAAATCTAAATATGATTTCAGATATAGCGTTTTAATAATACAAAACGGCCATTTTCTAAAGATATAATATAATTATAGTCCCAATTAAAATGCAACAGAAGTATTGGAGTGAATTTTATTTAAGTTGTTAGGTTAATTTAATGTCTTTAAATCCTGACTTTGTTTCTAATAAAAAGTGCAAAATATGAACCGTTTCTTGTCATCATCTTCTTTACATACACAAAACTTCTTTTCGAGTTCTGATATGATTTATCAAATAAAAAGGACATTTATCAAAAAAACATCATTGAACAGACGTCATTGTCCAGAAATCGATGAGTGCGAGTCTGCAAAGGCACAAAAATGTCGAGTATAATTTCATTATAGCATGATTATAATTTTAGATTAACTTTTTTAGCTGACCTTACTAAAAATATAGTGTAGTTCAGTATATTTTTATCTCATAATAAAGACTACATTACTAGTAATACAGAGTAAGGATCCATTGCAGTGTGCTGGGCGCCGTACTGTCGCGTCATTTCTTACTTAACATAAGAAGTGCGCGTCGACGTCAAACTTATGTATGGTGTAATTGTACTTTTAATAAGATTACAAAACTTATTGAAAACAGAAAAATTGGTTAGAAGTTTTATTATAATAATTTTAATAACTATCAGATAAACTAGGTAACATGAACTTCACGCCTGCATCCCTTATGGGGTAGGCAGAACACCAGAGGTGACCATCTGATGTCACGTTTGACTTTGGAGGTATTATAATGATAGATAGAGACTATTGCAGTGACAGGGGGTCAGCTCTGTCATTAACTGCCTTTTACAATTTGCGCGGGAAATGAAGCAGCTGGTACATGCTATGTTTTTCTTTCGCTCCCAGTCTAGCATGAAAGCATGCTTATCTTGTTAATACCTAAAGGTCAACGAGTAAAATATTGGTTTAGTTTGATCAAGTTTTGAAGCGAGACTTCGATGTTTCAATATTTGTGTGTGTGATCAACGTCACCTTTACGTACTGTTTGTTTTATTGACAAACACAGAAAAATAAGGGTATGTTATCGTACAAAACCAGGATGAAAGATTTGTAACTGATCCGTCTTGAAATCATACCCAATTACACTGTCCGCATTCCACCATCGCAAACGTCAAGTACTTGTCTTGTAGTCAAAGTGCTTTGATAAACAGAGGTCAATTTGTAGGATCCCCTTGAAAAGTTAACGAAGTTCTTCTGATTTCATACATTTCCGTAAAGCAGGTATGCGCAGATTTCTGGTATGACTTTTTAATTTGTACAAAATATTAATAAAGAATTTCAAGCTTATTCAAGAGCTGGGGTATAAAATTCAAACAAATGCAGAGATAACCATGTTCCAACAAACAAAGAAAGGTTTAACTTATTATAATAAGGTGGAAAATAGCAAAAAAAAATTCTAAAACAATAATTGTACAGAAGACAGAACATCAAACGCTCCAAACCTGTTAAAAAAATTGTAATTGAATCTGAACTCTTTGCGTTCACATTAAGTTAAAAATTGGTTAGGAAAATATGCTTGATTTGTGGCCTTCTGTATAATGAATTAAAACTGGCTTGACAAGAATAACTTTTTTTGCAAACTCTCTTAATTAGAACAAGTAAAGTGCGTTTTTGATTCCACAAATGTTTGATGGGCTATAAAGAAAACGTTTTACATGCTTAATTGAAAAAAAAATTACGTTTCAGTACTTAATTTAAGTAAGGTTTTACTGAGAGCCATCAGTTTTCTTGAATTATTTTTTAGTTATTTACATAAAGAGTAAATAGGAAATCTACTGAGGAATTTTGCTGATTGTTGGTCACGTGTTAGTCGGATTTAAAAGTACGATTTGAAAAGTATTTTTTGCCTTGTTTATCAATGAAGCTTAATATGTTGAAGGGTTTGTGTTTTAAAGTATAAAATGCTTTTAAAAACATAATAGATTATGGTACTCAGTTGCCTAATTGTACCTACTAACACCAAAAAAATTAAAATAATATATCTATGCAAAATACTATATGAAAAATACTATGCAAAGAGGAGTCGCATTTGGATAAAATTTAATGTATAGAACATTGAAGTGCGTGGGTGAAGTATCGAAAATCCAATACATTTAAGGAAATTTCGAATGTAATTTGGAAATCATAATCAAAATGTAATTAGTGTTTTGAGTGACCCGGCTCTGTTAAGGGTTCGGAAGGAAGTAAACTAAAATTTTAGAACTTAATATCGTTTCTGACTTTTTTTAAAGTCTTACCCGATTTAAATAAAATTTGGTAGACTAGACTAGGAGGAACATTTTTTAATTTTACTAAGAAAAACGGTTTGAGGAATAGAAATACGGGGAGAAATTTATTTTGAAAATCCTCAGAACCAATTTCAATAAAATTTGGTACAGATATAGACCTTATCTTGAAAAAGCGTTCACTTTTTATTGCAAAAAAAGGGATTGAGGGGGTAGAAATATGGATGGTTTTTCTTAATCTTCGCAACCGATTATACGAATTGAATGTTGTCGAAGGATAGAGTTTTGTTATTTTTTTGTGAACTAACTCCTCATTTGGTAAATCATGCTTAATCACAGAGTTTCCGCGCGTGAAATTGTAAAAGCTAGTCATTCATAATTTTTTGTAAAGAGTGGAGTATCGGTGATCGCACATCTGAACAGGTTTTGTTCGTTTTTGATGCATCACCTATGAACCAAGCGATCATTGTCAACAAAGCTAATGTAGTTTTTGATTTTAAAATACTTTAACTGCGAAGGCAACAATAATTATAGCCACCCGAGTTGAGCTCGAACTACCCCTAGTAAATATATGATTTGAACGTGATTTGTTTCGTGATTTTATGTTTTAAGCCAATATAATAATTCCCAATATTTTCTCCCGTAGAAATTTACTGAAAACCATTGTATAACTGAATTCACCAGAAACAAAGGTATTGTTGAATTGTATAACGTTGTGTAACTGATTTTCTTTAAAAGTTCATTATGAATGAAAGAGTCAATTGTATAATACAAATTAATTACACCACCTGAGTTTGAAGACGTAATAAATGAACTTTACTTTGTTTAAAAAATAACTAACACCCAGGTGAAATGTATTAAAACTCTCACCAAAACTTTTAACAAGCGATGGGAAGGTTTATGTAATATCATGATTTCATTATATAAACATCTAACTAAAGCCTTGAAGTTAGTTTGAACTAAACTTAGTAACTATGGTTTTTTATTTGTATAACCATTTTGGTCTCTTTTCACGATTGATGTTATTTATTTTTCTTTAAGAAAAGCGCTACCCCATCTCTTCCCGTGGTAAGAGGCGACTGAGGGGCGACTGAGGGACAACAATCCAGAGGACGGGCAGCAGCGTCCTTCTGCGTAGTTACAACACCTTACTGCGATCGCCAACCTACCTGGGAAGCGTGGCTATAACGGCATTTCCCTCCCTCGGGGGAAGCCTATGTCCAGCAGTGGACGTCTACTGACTGATGATGATATTAATCAGATCTATCGCGTTAAGTTAGCCGGTTTTCATGTTTCTTTTTATGGCGCAACAGTCCTGCGGTGCAAGAGGTCCTGGGATCAAGTCATGATTTAATTTGGTTTACGTATCTTAACTGTCTTGGTTCTTGATGCTTCTTGTATTTATGAAAGATGTACTATGTTGCAAAACACAAGCTATAAAAAACTTACCTGGGGATATCTAGCTGATGGGTAATTTATTACTTATTCAAGTCTTATCGATATTCTCCGGAAAAAACTGGATAAACAGTGGTTATACTTACACATATATACGCTGTAATGTGAAATAGACAACAAACATCTATTATTTTAGTCCGAATTTCAGAAGATTGAAAAAGGAATTGAGAAGTTAGATATCGCAGTAAAAACTGATGCTTAAGATCGTTAAATATTTAAGAACAACTGAAAAAGTAGATTGAACCCTATATTGAACATTATAAGTCGGTTTCGACTTTTATTTGTAGAACTTATTCTTTAAGCTAAAGCATCTAGGTAGAATAAGTTAAAAAATCAAACACTGGATACTTTCGTCATTCACCATCAGGTTTAAGGTTAATTACAAGCTACGAGTAAGTCGCTCATGACACAAATAAGTCATTGTTAAGTTGTTACTACATTTTCATATCGTTTCATAGTCTGAATATAATCTGGATTAGATTTTAAAGGTGATTTAAATACAGGTGTGCAAATTTTAAGAGCGCGATGTCCATTTTTATCTGATACTACCTAGGATGATATCTATGCTTTTAAATAAAATCGCTATTATTGATGGTTATAATTCAATTTAATTAAATATACTATGCTGGACTTGGAGCGAAAGAAAAACAAAGAATGTAACGTTTGACACGTTTGGAGGAAATTTTAATGGAGAGAGACAGTGATAGGGATTCATTCAGCCTGTCGCCCACAAAAACGTCAATAAAACCTCTGCCCCTTAACTGACTTTAACAGTATTCCCGGGAGGAGACGCAGCTGGTACATTCTACGTTTTTCTTTCGCTCCCAGTCCAGCATGGAAGTCCATAAGAATTCATGTTTTAAAAATATAATAACCACGATTAAATTGATTTTTTGAGTAAATTTTCTTTCCACAAAGGCGTTTGTTTTTCGCAGTGTGACGAGTGGAAAACTCTACTCAAACAGTCCCGTAACCCTAAATAATAGTAGTTGTTAACAGATAAGTAGAAACCAATTAAAGCAAAGAATTGTAAGTATAGACTTATAGTAGATTTCGACACTAAATATAAAATTTTCAATCCAATATTTCCATACAAACATGAAATCTGAATTTTGGTTGTCAGTACAACTTTCATACATTGTTAAATCTAAGCTAGAAGATTGGGATTTATTATTTAAATCCAATGTAAGCACGATGAGCTTTCAATTTCACTGAATCAACATAACTTGGTGAAGTACGGATTGAATAGTTGTGTGGTTTAATGTATGGATGAATATAAGCAGAGATATGATCCTGAGTTTCCCTTTTGGGATTAAAAAGTTACAGTTAAATGTTAAATGAGTTTGGTATCACAGATAGGTCTGTTTTGAAGGATCAAGCTTAAGGTTGATCAAGGATTTATAATCTGAAAATAAATTTTGTTGAAAAAAATCTGTTTTTTTTTTACATTATCAACATAGAGAGAGACTGTGCTGGACAAATGCCTTAATTAAGATTTTCTACATTATTCCGTCCTGGGTTGCGCACAACTAACGTTTACGAAATTTTGGGATGATTTTTGCACCGGTCTTTAAATAAATCAAAAATCAAAAGTTTTTATTATCTGTAGTTATAACGGTAGATGAGGGTGGCGCAGGACCGGGCGACGGGACGTGGAGAATCTCGGGTGAGGCCTGTCCAGCAGTGTACGTCTCTTCATCATCATCACAACTCCTGTAATGAGCCCACTGCAGGGCTATGAGTCTCTCCTCTGGGTGACGAGGAGGTTTGGGCCGTAATACACCAAGCTGGCCCAGTGCTGGTTGGTGGATATCAGAATTTTCAGGGCCCAAATGGCTTCTAAAAAACTCTAACGCCTACTGTATACAAGTATATAGCACCCGGGACCGACTGCTTAACGTGCCCTCCGAAGCACGTAAGTCGTCGTGAGAAATAAATGATGGGCGGTCACCCATCCTAATACCGACCGCGCCGAGCGCGCTTAACCTGCGAAATCGTTTGATATGCACAGGAAGCACGGCGCACCGACGACTTCTCGTCTCGTCTCGTGCGTCTCTAAGCTCACGATATTGATGACCGCAAAATATCATTCAAAACAGCTACTTCTTTGGCTTTAAAAAATGAAATGATATGACGAAAGAACTATAAAATATTTAACACATGGGACACTTTTTATCCCACTAATATGCTCCCGTGATATCAGGCGTAAAAACGTGTACAAAAATAATTGCCTCACTGATTGATGTGTAGGCTGACAGCTGTCAATCACAGAGCAGCGTGTTTATAACAACACGATATCTTACAATATCAATATCATGTTTTAGTAGCTGCTACACAAGTTCAAGTAGGTAGGTGTCAAACGTCAAAACTGATCTAATCTTTGACAACTGGTTTTCGCACTAGCGCCTATCGATTGCTATGTCAGTGTGTGGTAATTTAAATATTTAGAAAGTTACAATTAATTAAATGTTCGGCCTTGTTGCTGAGTGTTGTTTTTAATTGGTTTGTTATCTATTTTTAGATAGCCGTGTTGCTGCTTTTATGCAGTTTGTTTTCTTTTAGGCATATGAGTATATTTCTAACACGCTAAATTAAAATGTATTTTACGTATTTACTAATTTACGAGGTATCGTTCAAAAAAATGCGTTTAAATTCACATAAACATGACTGTCCTAATAAAATAAGCACAACGTTACGTCTTTCCACATTTTTTTTCCAACAGAGCTAAACAAACATAAAACATACATTATTCAAACTATATAAAGAGTATTTTGATATTTTTGTGTTAAAAACAAACTAACAATGAAATTCTTTAGCTATGGAACTATTTAAACCCTATATTTTATACTTGTTGGAGGTAGACTAACCGCGTTTGAAGTTGAACTTAACTTCAAACGCGGTTAGTAAGTCATCATTTAAACCTGCAAGCGCCAGTTAATTAGGATACTAATATTAAGTTGGCCAAGCAGGGGTCTTTGATGGAGTCTCAAGGGTTAAATATGTAGGTCAAAAGGCAAGGTAGAAATAAGGTTGAAAATAACTGATGATAGGACTAATATTGTTTAATTCACTAGGATAAAATTTGAAGTTTTAAGCAGAACTCACAAATAACGGACTAATAGAACTACCTATCTTAAAATCCTTTCTTAGTTTTCTAAGATTCTGTTAATTTAAAAAGGATTTTTTATATTTGATCTTAAAGTTTCGATATCTGTATAAACATGGACAGGACAGGAGCGACTGCTTATCATTATACCTTTTGTGTTCTAATAATTTACTAACAATTTTCCTTTTTTCATTCAACACTTACACCAAGTATATAACTTCAAAATGCACTGTAACAAGTGGTTTTATGTTATCACGGCTAGGTAAATTCTTTATATGACCTTGTAAACAGCTATAGCAAGGCAGTCAATATATTTCGGGCCGTGGTGGGACAGTTGCCTAATCCTGTCAGGTCTTTGAACTAGGATGTAATAAATGAAGCGTTTCAACAGCATGGGACTAAATTACATCCCGTATTTAAACTGCTGTCAAAATTATATAAACATGCGCGGATATGAGGAACAGGTTATTAAATTGCCAAATATTAAACTTGCAGCTAAATGATAGTTCAACATGTGAGTGCGTCTGAACTTGATTTTATTTGGAGTGAATATTTGATAATGTATTTATAAGAAAGAATAAAAAAAAATACTTGCATTACTTCTAGTTTACAAACAAAAAATTAAGAAGACAATGAATATTAAAATATTAAAAGAGGGTAGCATTAAAACAAAGAACACTTACTTTTGTATAGCAGCACAATTTTATTTAATTTAAATAGTAAATAGAATTTAAAAGTTGTTTAAATGCACTGTTAACAGTTCCTGTACCCGCCAGCTTTATATTCCTTTAATATTTCTTCACCTAAACCAAACAAACAAATCAAAATGGAAGACATGAAAAAATCCATAATGAACATGAATGACCTTTTTGCTTCTCGGATGGATAATTTTGAACAAGAATTGAATAAATCTTCTTCGCCTGGTGTTGGCGATAACGATGAGTTTGCAATATTAAGATGTTTGTATGACTTCATGGTAGCGGAAGTATGTTGGTAGTACTCTTAAAGAGGGCGCTAAATGCAATGAATGACTGACATTCGATTGCAGCGCCATAGGTTGTATCTTGAAGTAGGATGATGGCAAGTGACGCAGATACGGTTAGGACGGCTAGGTGCGCGGACGTATCTCGGACTGACGGTCGATAGTAGCTAGGTATTAATTGAGTTGGCATTGTAACTGACGGAACGGACTCGCAAATAAAGATTGTGTTGTGACTAAGCCAGGGTTATACCCAAGCCCACAGACTCGGTACTAAGTAACTGCCTTGAGATTATTTCTATCGTGTTTAATAAGCGTCTTCGCTCACATCAGAAGTGGGATAAGCCTAAATATTAATTAGTGTTTCGATTTATTTTTACGAATAGTCTTCTCGGATCTGCCCAAGCTTAACTTTCGTTTGTGATTAGAGTGAGTTGTGGTAACCTCCGACATACAATCATAGATCTGTTGAAATAAGGCAGTATATTTCCTAAGAATAAAGGTGTATAACTGAAACTTATCGGATGCTGCCTAAGTCTAAAGGAGCTATCTGACGGAGGGATCTGTGGTTGTGTGATTATGGAGAGAACTATAATTAATCCCTGTCTAAGTCTAAAGAAGTGATTAATTATGGAAACAGTTTTAGAGTGAGAGAGTCAGTGATTAGAGTAAATTCACGTGCCTAAGATAGTTCATCACTTTTGTTAGTTTTGTATTGCTTGCACAGATGTGACAAGGTAAAATTGTTTTGAAATAACGTACGGTTTGTCGAGACGTATCAAATGGTTTTTCGTAACCTTAGTTGATAAAGATGAAGTTCAATTTAAGGCGAAAGATAATATTCAAAAGTTTTGATATTGCGTTTTAAGTACTTAATGATGATGAAAGTAAATTTAACGTTGAAGTTGTACATTTTCTTTCTGATTATCGTGTATCCGTGACTCTGTAGAAATCGCTTTGTATCTTGCCAATCTTAGATTATTTTGCTGCGATTCTTAGGAGACACGTTTTCTTATGTTTTAGTAACAGTAAACTTGTTATTATTTTGGCAATTGAAACGTAATATTACGATAGTGTGTGTTTAATGAATCACGGAGATAGGTAATAACGTCGAGATTGAAAAGATTGAAAATTGAAAATTCGTTGAACTTGTTGCGATTGACAAAAGAGCTGGATTTTACTGTCGAACTGTTTGCAGTTGTCGAACAATTTTAGTACTTTGTTGTTGTGAATTATGAAGTACAATGCAATGCTCTTATTGGTTTGATATACGCCATAACCAGATGGAGGTTATGAGTGTGAGCTGATATAACCGGATAGAGGTTATGGGTGTGAGGTGATGTAACCTAGTGGAGGTTACATTACGTTTTGTGACGGGATGGACGTCACTGCAAAAGAGCTTTGCATTGTTTGCTAATTAATTGGGTTATTCTAGCAGCTTATGCTTGCTTTGTTTATTGTTCGACCGCTGTCAGATTGTGTGATGTTACATTCAAAGTAAATTTCATTGTTTAATGTGCGGTTTTCTTATCGAAAGTATTGTGGTTCGTACAATGCGTTGACGTTAGCCGATTCCTACTGAGTTTCTTGCTGGTTCTTCTCAGTAGATGGATCTTCCGAACCAGTGGTAACTTTACGTAAATTGTTAAATCGTGGATTTAGAATTTTGATGGAAATATTAAATTGAAGTAAAATTAAAAAAAAATCTGTAGCGGTTAAAGTTTTGAAGTTGCCAAAAGTACAAGTATCCATTGCAGTTGTAAAGAAAGATGTAATTTCTGGTTTTGGAAGAGATTTAATGTGTTGTGGGACGACCACTATGGCGTTGGGGTAAACCTATCTGCCTCAGACGCCAGTGGTTGCGGGTTCGATCCCCGCACGGAACCAGAAAAAAAAAATGTTCCGTGTCTGGGTGTTTATCTATTTATGTATTTATATTCTAGGTTCCCCCCTAGTTCGCTATATGGTATCCCATAACACAAGCTATGCTTACTTTGGGGCCATGTAGTTGGTGTGATTGTCTGGGGATTTTATTTTTATTTATTATTTATTATACAGGTTCTCGTTCGTTGGTTTTGTGTCTACGCCAGAATGATTCTGGGTAGTGTGTTGAAGGAGTCATTGGTTGACTCAGGTTTTCCGTGGGGAAATGATGTAATTGCTGTTAACCACGAACGATATACCTTGTTGGTAATAATGAAATTAATAGATTTCAATGTTTGATTTGGAGATAATTGTTACTCAATGGTGCTTGAAACTTGGTTAACTAAAACGTTATTTTTGTTGTAGAGTACTCTAAAAGATTTATAATGTAAAGAATTCAAACTTGTGTTTTTTTCTTTTGAGAATTAGCTTGACTTCATTGTCAGGAGTGGCCAAGCCGCCACTTTGGTATGATTGTTTCAGATTAACACACGAGGACGTGTGTCATCGCAGGATGGCCGTGTTGGCGATAACGATGAGTTTGCAATATTAAGATGTTTGTATGACTTCATGGTAGCGGAAGTATGTTGGTAGTACTCTTAAAGAGGGCGCTAAATGCAATGAATGACTGACATTCGATTGCAGCGCCATAGGTTGTATCTTGAAGTAGGATGATGGCAAGTGACGCAGATACGGTTAGGACGGCTAGGTGCGCGGACGTATCTCGGACTGACGGTCGATAGTAGCTAGGTATTAATTGAGTTGGCATTGTAACTGACGGAACGGACTCGCAAATAAAGATTGTGTTGTGACTAAGCCAGGGTTATACCCAAGCCCACAGACTCGGTACTAAGTAACTGCCTTGAGATTATTTCTATCGTGTTTAATAAGCGTCTTCGCTCACACTGGTTCAATTGCCCAAGATTTCCAGGATTTTAAGAGGTTTGTCCAAACTTATATGCTAAATTTGCAACGGCAGGTTGATTTTCTAGCCAAGGAATGTGACAGGTTGGAAATGTACAGCCGTCGCAAAAATCTACTGTTCCACGGAGTTCCAGAAACTGAGGATCCCATTGCCTCTATAAAATATATTATACTGGATAAAGTTAAGTTAGCAAGCTTCTCTCAGGACAACATCATCTATGCTCATCGGTTAGGAATCAGCAAAGAAGGTAAACCCAGGCCTTTACTTGTAAAATTTGTTAGTGAAGAAGTCCGTAAAAAGGTATGGTTTGCTAAAACGGCCTTAAAGGGATCTGGTATCACCATATCAGAATTTCTCACAAAACTTCGGCATCAAACATTCATGGCGGCTCGACAACGCTTTGGCGTTTCAAAATGTTGGACGCGCGATGGCAATATATTTGTGCTTGATACTGATGGTACACGCCACCGCATAGTCACGACCGAGGAACTGAACTCCATTAAAGATTCTGAAATCACGAGTTCGTCGGCGGCAGTAGAAGCGATCCAGAAGCCAACAACTAAAGCTCCAGTGAAGAGTCGTCGTTTAATTAAAAAGTAGTAGTATTTATGCATTATCTAGTCTTGCTGATAATTCTTCATTTTTTTTTTTGTAGAGAATTCAATTATTTGAGATCACCCTCAAATCGGTTTATTTATTTATTTTCTGTATGCTGACAACAGCTGTCTGTTAAATGACAAATGCTTATGTCAAAAGTGTCATGTCAAAATTGTCTCGTCTTTCTTTCAAAGTAATGGTTTCGTCACATACAGCATGACTTTCAATATTTTTTTTTTTTATTTGTTTCGTAGTTCGAATTACATAGTTATTTACTTAAGTTAAAATGCTGGCAGGTATTATGAATTTTTGTCATAGTTATAAGTGTAAGCAAAGTGTACGTGTATAAGTAGTATATTATTTATTTTATTTTAAATTACATACATATACATAGTTATATATATATATATATATACATATATTTATGAAATTTATAAATGAATTTTGAGGAGAGTAAAAATGAAAGTTCTTCGTCTTTTAAATCCTGTTCTTCAGGCGGGTTGAATAGTATAAACAGTAGTTTCCAAAGTTTATCGACATCCCTAAATTCATTTTTAAACAATGAATTCTCTGGTTTGTCGTATAATTTTAATGTTGCACATATTAATGCACAGAGTATTCCTGCCCACCACATAGATATGCTAGATTCTTTTAAAATTGAAAATCTCCATGCCCTACTAGTGTCTGAAACTTGGTTCAAACCTTGTCTAGCGTCAACATTGTATGCTCTGCCGGGTTTTAACTTAATTCGTAACGATCGAATCCAAAAAACGGGAGGTGGTGTTGCAATTTACCTGCGCACGAACATACCTTATAAAGTGTTCTGAAATCCACTAATGACGCTGGCTCAAATATGGAATACTTGTTTGTGGAAATTACTCTCAAGCACAAAAAGATACTCTTGGGTGTCATTTATGTTCCTTCGATGTATGAAAATTACTTTTCTATATTCGAGCAAATTTTGGAGGATTCCTTGCCAAACTACAGCGACACTGTAATCATGGGAGATTTCAATACTTGTATGCTAAAAAACGATTCTAGGGCTAATAAATTAAAGTCTATTGTTGAATCCAGTAACTTGCACATACCTTCACTAAATGCAACGCATTTATTCCCAAACTGTGCCCCTTCTCTTTTAGACCTCATGTTTGTCACGTTTCAAAATAATATTCATAAACATGGCCAGTGTGGTGCAGACGCGTTTTCATATCACGATCTTATATATCTGTCGTATAAGGTACGTCCTCCTAAATCAAAGCCTAAAGTTGTATTGCGACGTAATTTTGGAGGTATGAATGTGGAAAACTTGCTTATTGATGCTGCTAATATGGATTGGTCTTTGATTGATAAAACTGTTGATGTTAATGAACAAGTAAGTCTTCTTAATAGCTTTTTGACAGAAATTTATGACCGACATGCACCTTTTCGTAAAATTAAGTTAAAACACCTTCCGGCTCCATGGCTAACTGACACCATCAAACTTCTTTTACATAAGAAAAATCTCGCAAAGGCTAAATTCAAAGCAGACCAATCCGAAGTAAATAGGGAGCGTTATAGATCGATCAGAAATTACTGCAACAAGGTGTGTAGGGATGCACAACGACGCCACATTCACGCATCCGTAGAAAACGGTGATCCAGCAAAAGTATGGAAATTTCTTAAGACTTTGGGTATTGGCAAACAAAAAAATTCTATTACTTCAAATGTCGACCTTAACTTACTTAATAGACATTTCTCCTCAGTTTCCAAAATGGACGGATATGTAAAAAACCGTACATTACACCATCAAAATTACCTCCAATGCCATGGGTTGTGACAGCATTAACCGTAATATGATAATTCCTATCCTTGATATCCTTCTCCCGACGTTAACTAAGATCCTCAATAACTCCTTATCTTCATCAACGTTCCCTGATTCCTGGAAAGTCGCAAACCTTATACCGTTACCAAAAACAAATAATCCTGTAGATCCATCTGACTATCGACCAATTTCAATATTACCTTTCCTTTCTAAAGTCCTCGAACGTCTAGTACATCATCAATTATATACTTTCCTTAATCACAACAGTCTCCTTAACCCATTCCAATCTGGATTTCGTTCCGGACATAGTACGGTTACCGCGCTGGTGAAAATAACCGATGACATAAGAAGTGGAATGGATCATCAAAAACTGACACTACTTACTTTGCTGGACTTCAGTAATGCTTTTAATGCAGTTGATTTTGATGTTCTACTTGGTACTCTTTGCTGTCTAAACATATCTCCTGAAGTGATCGACTGGTTTCGCAGTTATTTGCAAGGCCGCCGGCAACGTATTTTAGTCGATGACAAAGTGTCCTCATGGTGCAATACTGTCGCCGGTGTGCCCCAAGGTGGTGTGCTCTCTCCGTTATTATTTTCAGTTTTCATTAATACTATAACGACCCCCCTATCTTCTTCCTACCACTTGTATGCAGATGATCTACAAATCTATACGCAATTCAGTCCCGACAGCATCAATTTGTCCATTAACACTATTAATAAGGACCTTGGTTCAATACTTGAATGGGGTAAATATTATGGTTTAAATATTAATCCTTCAAAGACTCAAGTTATCCTTATTGGTAGCTCTAAACTCATAAACAAAGTCGATTATCAGCAACTTGCCCCAATAATTTTTGATAACGTCATCATACCTTACAGTAGAGTGGTTAAAAATCTAGGAGTTCTCATGGATTCCACACTGTCATGGAAACCTCAAATAGAATCTGTCAGCAGAAAAGTTTTCTCTGCTGCACGATCTCTCCGAAAGCTACGAAATTTTCTGCCAATACCTACCAAAATTGCTCTCGCACAATCACTTATACTCCCAATACTGGATTACGCTGACACTAGCTATCTTAATTTGACCGAAGAGCAACTAAACAAGCTTGAGCGCCTTCAAAATATGTGTATTAGATTCATATTTGGTTTACGAAAATATGATCACGTTTCCGAATTCCGCGTAAGGCTCAAGTGGCTCCCAATTCGTCTTCGAAGGAATACTCATACACTAAATCTTTTATACAAAATATTATTCAACCCTTGTCTGCCAATCTATCTTAAAGAACGCTTTAGTTTTCGCCATCAACACCATGAACGTAACTTGCGGTCTGCCAGCAACTACTTGCTGGCAACTCCCCGTCACAGTTCCCACCTTTATCAGCAGTCGTTCACGGTGAAAGCAATATCTCTTTGGAACTCATTACCATCTTCTCTCCACCACGCTAAAACAATAGCTTCTTTTAAATATCATTTAAAAAACTTCTATCTCTCAAACTTATCTAATTTTATATAGAATCTATGTTAATACAAAGAGTACTTTGTTCTTCCTACTTATATATCTATTTTTAAATTAATGTTTTTATATTTTTATATGTATTTCATATTATATTATTACACCTATTTATATACTTTAGTAACATTTATAAAATAATAATGCCATGTTTACGTTTCTTTTTAATTTATTTTAAGATAAGGTTGCCTGGAACTTTGAAGTGATAAGGCCGCCCAAATTGTACATTTAATGTTAAAACTGTATTTTTATAAGTATCCCATTCTATGCAAATGGCAATAAAGTGTTTGAATTTGAATTTGAATATAAAAAAAAAAAAACAAATAAGACAATCCATCAATCCTTAATACGAATGAATGAAAAATTCTGACTAAATATACATAGGTGAACTAAAAGATAGGTGACATTTTGTAACCTTAGTGCGTTGTGGAAAAACTAGTCTTGAAGAGAATCGTCACACTGTTCATATGGGTTACTGGTTAAGTCGACCTAGATCCGTTAAGGGCGTATAGTACCCGTCTTTTCTAACTTATTTTACTATGAAACACCCTACCCCAAACCCAACCGTTTTCGAGATAAACGACTTTTAATTTTTTTTTTATTGCCGATTTTTTAACATTAAATATCATATTTTGATATTGGTGCACTTTTTTATTATTATTGTTTATTTCTTACATGCAGATTAAAATGTCCTTAGTTACTAATACCAAAATTCTACGTAAAATTACTTAACACAAAGTTCTGAGCGATTAAAAGTTGAAATAATCAACATTTTTTTACAGTTTACTTTTCTTTTCAGAATATCTAAAAAAAATTGTATGAAAGATGTTCAGCGGAAGTGCGTTAAAACATCTACGTTTTGTATGATTAAGATCATACAATATCTTAATTTGCTTGTGAGAATTAAATAACAATAATGTGCACCAATTTTAAAACATGACATTTAATGGCAAAAAATCGCCAATTTTTATAAAAAAAATTTAAAAGTCGTCTATCTTGAAAACGGTTAGGTTTGGGGTAGGATGTTTATAGTGAAGTAAGTTAGAAAAGACGGATACTATACGCCCTTAATGGATCTAGGTCGACTTAACCAGTAACCCTGTTTAAGCAGAGTCAGTAAAATGTCGTCACTTTGTGATTTTTACCTACATATTTTAACCGTTCAAAGAGCACATGTAGGTTTTGTAAAACCTTTGAAGATCAAAGCAGGGTTCTCCAAATTATTAATCAAAGTTCAAGTTTGGGTATTTTAATCCGTCCCGATATAGACCATACCAATTATAACAGAAGTATCCCTTTGACATTTTTTATAAAAGAAATATCGCATATTAAATAAATAAAGCAACCGACGCGTATTAAAATATATAACGAAATAAGTTCTATTCATATGAATAATGGCAATAATGACTTCCAGTATATAAAATACGATTTAGGAAAAACTGTTTATTGTCTTACTTAGAGTTATTTTTAATCTCGTAACCGTCGACTATATTACACTTTGATATAACGGACCAATGCAAAATGTAATTGGTCAAAAACTTATTTATTAAATACTTACAAATTCAAAAACGAAATTTAAAAATATAAAGTCCACGATGATTACCTGAAACAAAAACAGCGAATAAATACATATTTGTGCAAGCGTTTCTTTAGAAAAAATACAGGAAACATTTTAACAACTTCATTATACATAATTGCCTTGTCATTTGCAGAATATTGATATAACTTTGTTTTTATGACAATGAATAAATATACGATTATAGTACGCAATAATATTTGAGTTGATATTTCCGTGGTTATAAATATAAATATTATATATTTTTTATAGGTTATAGTATTAAGCTAGTTATAACCTATTTATTTCTATTTATAGCATTTTCGCGCAGTTTTACCCGCGCCATTTCAAATCCCGCGGGATTATCGAGATATAAACCTATTTGCTATTCTAGACTGTAAACTATCAATATGCCAAATTTCATCCAAACCCATTAAGCCATTTTGCCGTGATAGAGGAACAAACATCTAGACATGCATACATCTACCCATCCTAACTTTCACATTTATAATATGCAAAATTTTAGTTTAATTTTATTCGATAGATGTCGCTGTACGTCGATTAAATCGCGCAAGAAGAGTTATAAATGACTTCGATATATTTACTTTGTAGACTACCTTTATTCGTTCTCATTTACACAATTGAAATTTTACAATTTTTATTTTAGAATTTAACAACCCTTTTAAATGGGCCATGGGTACTCCCAAGGGTGAAGTATATTTCGGTCGCGAAACACCAAGCCATCAAACTAAGTGTAGTAAATCCAAATAATTTAATTAGTAATAGTAATGAAATATTATGAAGAAATGATTATGCCACAGTACAGATATCTACAGTAATTCAACTCAGCCGCATCTTTGAATTGAAATAAATACCTATAGCGCCGCGGTCAGTTCACATGTGTTAGGGCTGCCCGCCTTCAGCGTTTAAATTACATTTGCTCACGTTGTGTTTACTTCCATTTAGTTTTGTGACTGCAAATATTCCCTTTTATATTATCAAATAAAATACTTTGTAAATTGAATAGAAAGTGTTCAACAAAAATACGTGTTGTGTCAAAAATTATCCACCGAATAATACATGCGCCTCGACTGAGTCGTACGAAAAGGTGTATTATTAAATTTTCAAAGTTTAAACAATCCGCATATTAACGTAAAGATCAATCAACAATTGTTTCGGTATGTAGACACTCGCGAATGGCTGCATGCCGAGATCGAGCCGCGTAGGTATAGCTCGCGTTTCGTCCGTTTGTATGAAGTTGAATTACTGTAGATATCTGTACTGTGATTTTGCTATCATCAGTGACGACCCTTATTTGATTACAGGTTCTATATTAAGATGCCTAGATTGGTGTATTTAGAGTTTATTGTTTATTTTTTCAAAGTTATTTTGTTAGTTTTAGTCGGTGCGCCTGAAAACAAATCGCAAGTGGTTCTCTAGGTAGTCTCTAGGTGGTTCTCAGGTTATTTTTTCTTTATTTGGATTTCATGGACTGTTTAAACGTTGTAATATCTAGGCTGGAGATTTATGTTGCATATCACTGTATGTGATAAAATCTCTTTTATATTATTACACGTTTTCTTTATTTATGTTTGTAACCTTGATCTCCGTAGCCTCATAGGTGAATCCAAAAGAGACGACGCGTCGTCGTTATAGCCATTCCCCTACTGATAAAATATTTATATGAAAATAAAGAAAGAAAGAAAATAGTTTTATTATCACAAATAACTTAAAAAAAAAAGAATACAAAACAACACAATTTAAAGAAAGAGACAGTATGTGATTTTGAACTAAGGTTCATAATCACGATAAATATGGTATTATTACACATTAAATATGTATATACATTTTGTGATCATTTTGTGATAAACATCCGCTCATGATAAATTAAAGTTCGACAGTTACCAATCCATGCACTACCGAGTCAAAATAGCTTTACCTGATATACAGGGTGACTGGTGGGTCATTTTTGAAATTCCAGGACGTGACAGCTTAAGATTATTAATATTAGAATAATATTAATTATTTACTGAGTAAACTTAACCGAAAGTTAAGGAATTCACTACGCAACGCATGGTTACATAAGCGTAATACAATAGATACTTAGCGGGTTGTGGTGTGCGTGTGGCGGTAACACTGCTGTGTGCGTGTTGACTGAGGCAGCGCATCGGGAAAAGTGTAGTAAGTTCTCTTTATTTATTCATACGGATTTCTGGTGAAAAATTAAATATCTACTTTTATTACATAATTATGATCAGAATCGAGTTCAGAGTGCTCTCCTTCAGTATCTAAAATTTGTCACCAGTCACCCAGTATAGAACGATATCGTCAGTTGGCCCTACGCATTTACGATTTCAAAAGATGTAAGTTCATTCATCCACTTCATGACAGAGAAAATACATCGATTGCTAAATAAAGACCTTTTTGGTTTAAAATTTCCTTGTCAAATCTTACAAAACTCGTATAAAAAATAAGATTGAGTTTTTCATGAGGCCACACGCGCTACGTACAGAGCCCACCGAGCTGATGAAAACTAACTTCTTTAATAACATTATAATGAGCAACTTTGGCTGCAGGCTGTACTCATTAAACGACTCATAATAATGACATAAGAATTCGTTTCAGGGTTTTCAAAGTGCACCTACGCAAAGCGTAGAGTACTTGCTTTCGTCATTAAAATCGCAAAATTATTTTCGTGTTGCAGCCGTTAACGTAAAAGCTATGTTATGTCTATGGTTATAGTATCGATATTTGTTTGTGTGAATTTTGAATTCATTGATTCGTTTGCTGGAATTGAGAATCAATGCGTGATGATTTACGTACTTTCATTTTGAACACACGACTTGAGGTATGAGAACTCTTAAGTTCTTTTTGCAGCAGTAACTAGGTACTTAATTGTTTCTAGAGACTAGAGATTTTTTTGGACATAACAGTTGTATTCTTGTGTGTGTTGTGTAATCTATATCTATATATCTTCTATATTCTATATATTATAAGTCGGGTTTGTTACAACACTTATAACTCGAGAACGGCTGGACCGATTGCCATGGTTTTTGATTTGTTGGATTAGTTTCCGTCCCGAATAGCAGAATACATCTTAAAAACAATGAAAACTCGATATGTGTAATGAATACATAATCATTTCAATAAATGCTGATTTGTTTATTACATGTCAAACATTTGTTGTCCAATCCTGTCAAATAGTGTAAACACAATTTTTTTTTTGGAGCTTAGGGTCTGGTTGCTGAGACTTTTAAGCCACAAACAACTTCATTTTTTTCTGAAGACATCATGTGTGCGTTCAGAATTTTATTTTTTGTAAAATTTCTACAAAGTTCAGGTACTGTTATATTTGTTTGTTTTAGACATTAATTCCCGAAAATAATACCTAAGATTTATTCTACAGTAAAAACATAAAATCGTCGGAAAGGAACGGAATTTAGGTTAACAAAAGTGTAAATGTCTTTTTATAGGTTGTCTATGACTTTTCTTGATAAGCTATTCATACGTAGTGGTGATATACTCAGTGATTGTATGCTTTTTGATATACTCTTTGAGTTATTCTCTATGTCTCGAAAGTTCAGGCACTGTTATTATATTTGGTGGTTTTATGCGAGTGCACATTTTAATAACAATGCCGCGTCCTAGAAGATCTAATCTTTCCCAGCGAAGCCGTAATGCAATTAGGCAACGGAATATCCTGAGTCAATTGTCTGATGGAGAACGAGAAATCGCACGAGAACAGCGCCGCGTTAGTATGGAGCAAAGAAGGGCCTTAATTCGTGCTTCTCAAACACAAGAGCAAAGAGAGGCAGCCCGTGAAACGGCTAGGTTAGAAACGAGAAATCGTCGAGCTTATCGTACACATGAACAGAGGTGCAAGAAGAAATGTTTCAAGTATTGATTTGAATCGAGCAGCGATGAATGTACCTCTGTTGAATCCTAAGCAGAGGGAAGTTTATGATACACTGATTAATGCAATTGATGATGGAAATGGCGGCTTATTTTTTTTGAATGCCCCAGGTGGAACTGGGAAGACATTCCTCATGTCATTGATTTTGGCCACTGTACGTGCGAGATCCGAAATTGCGGTAGCAATAGCTTCTTCTGGAATAGCGGCCACATTGTTAGACGGATGCCGTACGGCTCACTCAGCGTTAAAATTGCCATTAAACCTTCAAACTACAGAACAACCGACATGTAACATTTCGAAACACTCCGCAATGGCCAAAGTTTTAGTAACATTTGATGATAACATCATATGGAACGAATGCACAATGGCGCACAAACGCGCATTTAAAGCACTAGACCGAACATTAAAAGATCTGCGCAATGACTCGAGATGTTTTGGTGGTGCAATGATTTTACTATCTGGCGATTTCCGACAAACACTACCAGTCATTCCAAGATCTACTGCTGCCGACGAAATAAACACTTGCCTCAAAGCATCAAATCTGTGGCGATATGTAAAGAAACTTCAACTGTCTGTAAATATGAGAGTTGCATTGTTGAACGATCTATCTGCTGATAATTTCTCGAAGCAATTGCTGACTATCGGTAATGGCCGTGTTCCTGTTGACAAATCGAGCGGTTTGATTTCATTTCCTCCAAATTTTTGCAATTTCGTATCATCAAAAGACGAGCTTATCAACAAAGTATTCCCGGATATCATTGCTAACCACAAAAATACTAAATGGTTAAGTGAGCAAGCAATTTCGGCCGCTAAAAATAAAGATGTAGATGACCTCAATTTTATAATTCAAAATCAAATCGTAGGTACTCTGTATTCATTCAAATCTATCGACTGTGTAACAAACGAAGAAGAAGCCACTAAGTATCCAACTGAATTTTTAAACTCCTTGGATGTGCCTGGTTTACCACCGCACAATTTAAAACTTAAAGTTGGCTCGGTAGTCATCATGCTTAGAAATTTAAACCAACCAAAACTGTGTAATGGAACGCGTTTGGTGATAAGAAAACTGATGAGCAATGTGATTTACGCGTCGATACTTAAAGGAAAATTTAAAGATGAGGAAGTTCTTATTCCAAGGATTCTGATGATCTCAACGGATATGCCCTTTGAGTTTAAACGAATTTAATTCCCGATTCGTCTTGCCTTCGCCATGACGATCAACAAATCACAGGGCCAATCCTTGACTATTTGTGGCCTCAATCTAGAAAATGCATATTTTTCTCATGTTCAATTGTACGTGGCATGCTCATGTGTCGGCAAACCATCCGCTTTATTTGTTCTTGCGCCTGACCAAAAAACAAAGAATGTCGTTTACCACAAAGTGCTTCAATGAAAATCCTATTAATGAATTAATCCGAGTTTTATTTTTTTTCCCAATCTGCACAACATAGTTTTCAATATTTTTTTTCTGATATGAGTTTGAAGTACTTAATTATTTTTTTTAATTTTTTTTTATTTTTATTCTCATTCTGTATGTATGTTTTCATCATCATTCATCATAATAAAATACTTTTTTGTTTCTATCTATATCAATATATTATTTTGTATCATTGTTTTACGTTCATGAAAGCCTAAATAAGTTCAGCTAAAAAGTAACACGACATTCATTGACTGTTAGGCGGTACGAAGTTCGCCGGGTCAGCTACTTTATATTATAAACCAAAAAGCCGTAAAATTCTGATTGCAATATTTTTTGCTATATCAATAATTTAGATGATATTGGGATTCAATAAAATGCCTTTAAAAATATAAGCAATTATGCTTTTATTTTAAGCTCGTACCATTCCTTTTATTTCATCTCTAAATAAATTATTGACTAAGATATAAGTAAAACTATGTGCATTTCGTAAATGTATCAAGACTGTCACAATTAAGAATTTAAACATGGAAAACTTAATAACTAAGAAAACCAAAATCAACTTATAGTATTCCAATTTCTACTTATTCCAAGTAATGCAATTTAAGTAAGAAACTGGTTTGCTCAGATGTTAGTCTAGCCAGCAAGCTATTACATTCTCCTAAATTAAAGTTAAAATAAAATATCCAAATTCGTTCTTCTACGTTTCGACGACATTACATTAGAATATCAAATGTATGCTCAGATAGGTACAGTTAAGGTCGATTTTAATAAAATACTTTTAAAGATCACGGGGACTCTCTGAGGTAACCGTTGAGTTAAAATGTAAAGTATAATTGTATGTGATAAAATCTAATTAAAATAATCTTGTGAATCTTGAACACTTTTTTAGTCAAAGCTGAGATAGTGACATGGAAATGATAAAATGAAGGCTTAAGTGATCAACGATAAACCTTAATGTTGGTACTTTTCGGTGTAACGTGGCGTAATGTAACATTCATAGCGAGCATATAACGTAACGCCGTGTTTTGAAGTTTGTGTAGTTGCTCGTTGTGAGCGCCTTATTGTCTGCAAGAACGCTCGCTATGTAGGTAACACTGTGAACAGGTTTCAATTGAAATTACGCTTGTTCCCGTTCCTTTTCGTAAGCAACGAAACTAAACTATCTTAAAGTTTACACATTCTCGAATGATTATGATTGTGTCGTTATACATACATACATAACTTCTACGCTTATATCCCTTATGGGATAGATAGAACACCAGAGGTTATAAAACCTGGTATCACGTTTGACAAATTTGGAGGCATTATAATGGTGGACAGAGACAATTGCCGTGACATGGGGTAAGCCTATCGCCTACACAAAAAATACCTCTAATAAAACCTTAACTGACTTTTATGCCCTGGAAGAGAAGCAGCTGGCACATTCTATCTTTTTTCTTTGCTTCAGTCCAGCATGGAAGAAATTTTCGCTCGTTATTGGGGGTAACGAAAAACATGTTTCAAAACAATGTCAGGTCGTTGCACTGTAAAATGCTATTCGTCAAATAAACAAATGAATGCTGCGATGCTACAATTCATTTCATTTTATATGGCTGTAAATTTAATATGCATACAGAAGAGCAAGAGTTTTGAGCTAAAATTTAAAATTTTCTCGTATTTTATGTTTTGAGTAACAGCAAACACTTGCATTTTCTTTAACGACTATTTCAACTGTATACTAATTGGAGCTTCCATTGTTCTGGATTGTTCAGTTTAATGTTATTACCTTTTTGTATGTTAAGTTTGAAGTAATTTGGCTTTCATTTTCCATAAACGTCTGACTTCGTAATATTAAAAATTTCATAAGCTAACTTTGAACAAAAGGTCACTAAAAATCTGTAGTACTTAGAAACTTTATTAAAAATACTTTGCAAAGTATCGAAAACTGTAATTGATAAATTTTAAGTTAATTAAAAAGGGTTTTCGATGTTTTGATTATTACTCGAACTCGAACGCATTTGATGCAAAAATTGTACATACATACACACATAACTTCACGCCTGTATCCCTTATGGGGTAGGCAGAACATCAGTGGTTTTAAGACCGTCTGATGTCACGTTTGACAAATGAGGTATTATAATGATGGAGAGAGGCTATTGCAGTGACAGGGGGTCAGCCTATCGCCCACAAAAATGCCAATAGAACCTCTGTCCCTTAACTGACTTTTATAGTATGCCTGGGAGAGAAGCAGCTGGTACATTTTATGTTTTTCTTTCGCTCCCAGTCCAGCATGGAAGCAAAAATTGTCTTTTCGTTTTTTTTTTTGTATCAAATGATAACCTCACACAATGTCTTATTATGAACATTGAGTTTAACTTTCCCGTTGACATGAAGCATTCGTTCGCCTTTTTTAAAGTTATGATTTTGATTTCCGTAAAATTTTATGAAAATGAAAACTTTTTTATTCGTATTTTGATACACTTTACGAACGTCAAACGCTGGATGAGGGCGGCGCGGGTCCGGACGACATGACGAATCCTGGGTTTTAAAAACACAATTTTTCCATTAAAGTTACATCATTTCGCGGTAGTGCAGCTAAATAAAGTTTTTATTACGATTATGCTTTTGAATGTTTTTCTGTTGTCTATATCTATCTTCTATATACTTATAATAAATCTGTAGAAAGGTCAATTCTGTACATGAAATATTTTTTCAAAATAACTATCAGGGGGTGATTAGTGATCGATACTGATGCCAAAAAAGCAATCACTAAAATTTTTGTCTGTCTGTCTGTCTGTATGTTCCTTATAGAAACAAAAACTACTCGACGGATTTTAACGAAACTTGGTAAAATTATTCTTCATACTCCTGGGCAGGTTATAGTATACTTATTTTCACGCTACAATTAAAAAGAGCAGAGCAGTGAAGGGAAATGTTGGAAAAACGGGAGAAGTTACTTCATTTTTTAAGCTTCCGTCGCGTGTGCAGCCTTAATGGTTAAAGCTACATAGAAATAATGTATGACAGAAATATTTTTCATAAAATTATATAAAAAATATCCCACAACAGTATATGTCTATATTTTATGGTGGACTCACAATAACACGTGTAAATCCCGATAGCTTAGCAGTTCGGAGCTTTCTGATTATATTTGTTTACTCTTACGTTTATAATACACTCACTCATCCCTAATTAAAATAAAATTCACATTATTACCTATTCAATAAAAAAAGAATCATAGAAATCGGTAAAGAAACACCAAACTTATTTTGTTTATTTCATGATCGTTTCTGCCTCTTGGAAGTCAGAAACCGTAGATTTCTTCGGAATAAAAAGTAACGTATGTGTTAACTGCTATACCAAATTACATTAATATTGGCTTAGCCGTTTGGCAGTGAAAAGCAGCCATACATGTAGGTAGTATTGTATGTACACTGATAATGGCTGGCTGGATGGATTTTTGCTATTCTTTCACGCAAAAACTACTTAGCTTTACCTAGAATAACAATAAGCTAAGTATAATTAATGAAGATATTGCATGAATTAAGTAAAATTGAAGGCATTAAATAAAACATTTTTTAACCGGATTAATGGCGTATAATTTATATTTTACATTTTAACTCGACGTTTCGGTGTCTTTGCAGACCCCGTGGTCCCGAGCGACTGTTAAAATTTAAAATGTAAATATACGCGATAAATCCGGTTAAAAAGTGTTTTATTTAATAGTCATACATAATAGTTATCGCGAAAACTTAAGACAATATTAAAATTTAAGGCACTTTGGCACCCTATTTGTTTATAACGCTATGTGCCTTTGTAATGTACCTAATAGATAGTTACCTACTATGTTTGTGGTTAGGAGTTATACATATTATATGGGCGAAGATTCTTCATTTTTTTTTGTTATTAAAGTTAGTTAGGACCTTGGAGAAGAAATTAACCTACTCGAAATACTAATTCAATACAGACGAAGTCGCGGGCATCATCTATGTAATATACCTACCTACCTATACTTTTTCACAAAACACCTAGGTGAAACTGCGGATCACTGCTTTGTTGTAACAGTTTTTGAAGTAATTCTGTCTGTTTATCTATCAGTAACGCTTTCACAGCTAAACTACTGAGTCGATTTTGACGAAATTTTGAATAAGGTAAGTTTTAACTTCAAGGAGGATATAATAATAGTATTTATCCAACTCTAATAAACGGTATCCACGCGGACGAAGTCGCGGGTCACAGCTAGTATTCAATAAAAGTCTTCTTTTTCTTACTAAAATACAATATTCAACGAATGCTCAAAAACTTCGAGCCACAAACAGCAACTTGATCTATTTACGAAAATATATTGTTTAAATGCATTGACTTTCCATCGAAAAGCGCCATCTTTTAAAAATCGAATGAATTTTTGTTTTTTTTTTATGGGATCGCAAGAATGAAAAGCAAATAATCAAAATATATTTATAACTAGCTGTGACCCGCGACTTCGTCCGCGTGGATACCGTTTATTAGAGTTGGATAAATACTATTATTATATCCTCCTTGAAGTTAAAACTTACCTTATTCAAAATTTCGTCAAAATCGACTCAGTAGTTTAGCTGTGAAAGCGTTACTGATAGATAAACAGACAGAATTACTTCAAAAACTGTTACAACAAAGCAGTGATCCGCAGTTTCACCTAGGTGTTTTGTGAAAAAGTATAGGTAGGTAGGTATATTACATAGATGATGCCCGCGACTTCGTCTGTATTGAATTAGTATTTCGAGTAGGTTAATTTCTTCTCCAAGGTCCTAACTAACTTTAATAACAAAAAAAAATGAAGAATCTTCGCCCATATAATATGTATAACTCCTAACCACAAACATAGTAGGTAACTATCTATTAGGTACATTACAAAGGCACATAGCGTTATAAACAAATAGGGTGCCAAAGTGCCTTAAATTTTAATATTGTCTTAAGTTTTCGCGATAACTATTATGTATGACTATTAAATAAAACACTTTTTAACCGGATTTATCGCGTATATTTACATTTTAAATTTTAACAGTCGCTCGGGACCACGGGGTCTGCAAAGACACCGAAACGTCGAGTTAAAATGTAAAATATAAATTATACGCCATTAATCCGGTTAAAAAATGTTTTATTTAATGCCTTCAATTTTACTTAATTCATGCAATATCTTCATTAATTATACTTAGCTTATTGTTATTCTAGGTAAAGCTAAGTAGTTTTTGCGTGAAAGAATAGCAAAAATCCATCCAGCCAGCCATTATCAGTGTACATACAATACTACCTACATGTATGGCTGCTTTTCACTGCCAAACGGCTAAGCCAATATTAATGTAATTTGGTATAGCAGTTAACACATACGTTACTTTTTATTCCGAAGAAATCTACGGTTTCTGACTTCCAAGAGGCAGAAACGATCATGAAATAAACAAAATAAGTTTGGTGTTTCTTTACCGATTTCTATGATTCTTTTTTTATTGAATAGGTAATAATGTGATTTTTATTTTAATTAGGGATGAGTGAGTGTATTATAAACGTAAGAGTAAACAAATATAATCAGAAAGCTCCGAACTGCTAAGCTATCGGGATTTACACGTGTTATTGTGAGTCCACCATAAAATATAGACATATACTGTTGTGGGATATTTTTTATATAATTTTATGAAAAATATTTCTGTCATACATTATTTCTATGTAGCTTTAACCATTAAGGCTGCACACGCGACGGAAGCTTAAAAAATGAAGTGACTTCTCCCGTTTTTCCAACATTTCCCTTCACTGCTCTGCTCTTTTTAATTGTAGCGTGAAAATAAGTATACTATAACCTGCCCAGGAGTATGAAGAATAATTTTACCAAGTTTCGTTAAAATCCGTCGAGTAGTTTTTGTTTCTATAAGGAACATACAGACAGACAGACAGACAAAAATTTTAGTGATTGCTTTTTTGGCATCAGTATCGATCACTAATCACCCCCTGATAGTTATTTTGAAAAAATATTTCATGTACAGAATTGACCTTTCTACAGATTTATTATAAGTATAGATAGATAGATAGATAGAAGATTAAAGAAATAATCGCGTATTCAAACATAATTGTATTGGAATTCGCTTAAAAAGGCAATCAAAGGCAACAGATTATTCTAATCACGTACTATAATCGTAATCGGAAATAAACTAATCACATACTTAGTTAAAATCACTTGTTGCTTCAAATTTTATGATCGAGCAACAACTTCACAGCCTTTTTTGACAATAATCCAATTAACTCAAACATTCAGTAATAATCCCGTAACATTAATCGTATAATAAATTCCAAACTATTGAGTTACGCAATTATACAGAGCACAACAAAGCTTGAACTGCAAATTAACCTTTAGCTGACATTTGCATTGCGTTTCTGGTCACAACGTGATGACCTGTATTCCTGACCGCGGTATAATTGACAATTCTCTACGATACCGGGTCTGTTTGCACCCAAATACAATAATTGTGTTATTGAGACAATATTTTGGTAAGTATTCGAAAATGGAATACGAATTCGTGTATATTCGTGTAATAGCTTTAAGGAGGAAGTATAGTTATGGGCAGGTATGAGTTTGTTAGAACCAAAATACACTAATTGTGTTAATCAGAGGATATTTTGATAGGCGATTCAAATGCAGAACATCCAATTTGTTTATCGTTGTGTGCCAACTTTAAAGAAATAATCTCGTAAAGCTTTAAGTAACTTAGGTATAAGTTCATTTGCATCCAAAAATACAATTTGTGTTATTCAGTCAATATTTTGGCGGGCTTCACTGATGTAGAACTTTGATGACGTATTATGCCAAAATATCTACAAGAGGGAAATAAGGTGTCTGTTTTGTTTTAACGTAGATACCATGAACTCTGAAAAGTCTGAAACTACCATGTGGTGTGGAAAAATATGTTCGTATTTAATGACCACTGGGTCATATAGCATAAAATAAAATAAAATATAGCCGACAGTTGTGTCGAGGAAGTTTAATGGCTATATTTTAAAAATAAATTCCTAAGGGCTATATACTTACGCGAGTGAACTGTGTGAAGTTGCCAGTCAAGTATATTATGCTAAAAAATTTAATCGATACTTTATAACTTTTCAATTTTCAATCTGACCTTTATATCTACATAAGAGTGTATCTACATAAAGTCTATGTATATTTACATGATAAATGTAAAGAGATGACTATTAAGTAATGCATAGCTGAAATGTGTAGCCACGAAATTAATGTGTAGTGCTCATACGAGATACAATTAATTACAGTTTGGAATTTCACCATTATTATCCTAGAATTTGAAGCGTGTTTTATGATTTTAACTAAAACTCATTTAAATCATATTATACAAAAACTCTTCCGTTACTGACTGAGTGACTGACAGACAACGCACAGCCAAAACTACTGGCCGTAGAGAGCTGAAATTTGGAACGTACAATCCTTAGGGGATTTAGAGGAGACCTAAGTCAGGAATTCCCAAAATTCCCACGGAAACGGGAATTATTGGACTTTTTAGTTTGTGTGAAAAATCTTATTCCTTCAGTGCACGGATATGATACTTGGTATATATAAAGGTTTTTCAAAAAGTGACTGGTTGTGTTATGAAAGGAATTCCCGAAATTCCCACGGGAACGGGAAATATATGATGTTTTAGTTTGTATGAAAAAATCTTATTCCTTGAGTGCACGGATGTGATACTTGGTCTGAAGGTTCCTCAATAAGTGTCTGTTTGTATTATGGAAGGAATTCTTGAAATTTCCACGGGAACGGAAAATATAGGACTTTTGAGCTTATGCGTGTGCAAAGTCGCGGGCAAACGCTCGTTAGATATAACTAGCAGTTTAACATAGTTTTAACTACCCTAATTTTTACCCCGAAGAATTTTGAAATACATGGACATATATACATAACCTCATGCTTATCTCCTCTTGGGGTAGGCAGAGACAAGGGAACACCAATTGCTGCTATCCAGACATACCTCTTTCGCTTCTTCCACGTTCATCAATCTTTTCATACATGATCGACGGGTACTTTTGACTAGGCTTTTATGTTTGTGTTGCAAAATAGATCAGCCGCAGAATTAATACCTACATGCAAAACTAGTAGGCATTTGAAAATTTACTAAATAGTACGTAGATAAATTTTAAAATAAATAAACTGAACAGCGTTTCATAGAATTCAATAAACAAATCATCACATTTTGATACTTTTCATCGGAAACCTATCAAAATGTGTTATTGTACGCCGAAAAACTATTCATCAAAGTTATTATATCGAACAACGGCTATTATATCGCAAGCACCTAGCGTTCGAAACACTTTGAATATTTGAACACTGCCCATTATGATTGCTCATCGAAAACCTTTGATTGCAGTAATGTTTCATCGAACGAGGAATGCAGCGTAAAGCTTATTTCTGAACGAAATTTCTTCTATCAAACATGTAAGTCGTCGTTGATCAGTGGTTTTTGTGTGTATCATTCGATATAGTAGACGTATCATCCGTAAAGCAAAGTTTTGTCTGGTTGATGACCAATCTTAATTTTTAAATAAACAGTAAATTATGTAATTGGTTTTTTAAGCGATTTTCATAAATAAAAAAGATGCAGTGAAGATGTAAATGCGAAGACTTAAGAAAATTGGTCAACGAGAAAGACGGAGTCTTTGACGGTGTTTTCCCTTATTGACGTTTACCATAACGTTCAGTGTAAATTGATTTATTTTGAAGTATATGAACAATCTTAAAATTTTGACACTCAATTGTTTGAGTACATTTATTTGAATACTAAAACCTTTGTCTTTTTATTTCCTAATTAGTTGCCACAAAAAGTGGTTAGTAAAATCTTCAAATAATATTCCTTTGTTCGCCTTCATAGAAAGAAAAGTGGGTTCCTTAACAAAACGGCGAGAATAACTAAGAAACTCAGTTAAGACGGTCCTCATTAAATTAATTAAGATTTCTGAGTACAAAAATAAGGGCGCTTTCAAGAATTTTGAGTGCTTCAAAGAATAGCGAAAAGTTAATAGAATATCTTATTAAGTAATTTTTCTGTATAATTTCATGAAATTACGTGTTATAAATGCCCTTTCACCTATGCTGGGATCAGATTAGAAAAGCCCTAGTGCCTCCTGGATATGATGGTAACTCATGATGACCTTTGCCTCTTCATAAAGCATTGCTGGAACACATAAACGCCGGAGCTATGATAATAAATAAATAAATATTTCTGACACTCACACAACATTATCTAGCCCAAATTAAGTTTCTTAAAGAATTTGTTATGGATACTAGATAACTAATATACTTAAGAAATATGTAAATAAATAAATAAATATTTCAGACACTCACACAACATTATCTAGCCCAAAATAAGTTTTTTAAAGAATTTGAGTTATGGATACTAGATAACTGATATACTTAAGAAATATATAAGCATACATATTGAATAAATACATATTTTTTTTTATTAGGATAAATTTAAATAAACATATAAACATCCATGACTTGACGACTAATATCTGTGTTCATCACAAAAATATCCGCCGGGATTCGAACCCAGGACCACTGGCATAGAAGGCAATGTATGTTACCGCTACACCAGCCGGTCGTCAAATTCACGTACTACGTAATAATTCCAGGCAGGCGTCTTTCAATATACATACATAACTTCACGCCTGTATCCCTTATGGCATAGGCAGAACACCAAAGGCTACAAGCCATTTGATGTCACGTTTGACAAATTTGGAGGATAGACATATTGCAGTGACAAGTGGTCAGCCTATCGCCTACAAAAATGCTAATAAAAACTCCGTACCTTAACTGACTTTTACAGTATACCCGGGAAGACCATGAGAAAATATATTTTTATATACAAAACCGTAAGGTGATCGAGACAATTTTTAACCGAATTCAAAAAAAGGAGGTTATCAGTTTGACCTGTATGTATTTGTCCGCGATTTTCTCACGTTTGGCTGAACCGATTTGGATGCGGTTTTCAGAAAAAGATTTGTCATGTTTAGGAGAAGGTTTAAGTATATTGACCAACTTTAAAAAATAAGGTTCTCAATTTATCTGTTTATTTTGTATCAGAGATGAGCCGAATGTTCGGCCGAACATTCGTATTTCGTACAACATTTGTATTCAGCCGAATGTTTAATTACTAGCAGTTTCCCGCAGATTTACCTGCATAACTTCTGATTAAAAGTAGCCAACTTACAAAGAGGAGTTTAACCTGTATGTTAATTATGTTTGTCATCGATTATCTTGCGTTTGGCTGAACCGATGTTGATGCGGTTTTTAAAAGGATATTTGTTCCATTTAGGAGAACCTTTTACCTTTTACTTACTTTCAATTACTTACTACTTACTTCTTACAGGCAATTTTTGAATGCGGTTCACTTTTTCTTAAAAAGAAATAATTAGTTTGCTTTCATTTTGGTTTTGGTTTTATGACTTTTTCTATTTATTTTTTATATTTAATGTTTTACTCGGTTTGCTTAGCTACGAGTACGTGATTCTTCTATTATCTAAGTAGATCATATTTATTGTATACCAACTCCTTCTGAGTACTATGTTTTCATTCTTTATTTTTCATCAGAACTATGAGCTGTAAATCATGAACTAATCATAACAATGACTTTACAGTTTTTTATGACTACTGTCATAGCCTTGTGTGGTGTGTGTATACTGTAATTTGACAACCTTGAATGTAACGCGAATGTATTCATCATTCGACATGGTCTATACTTTAAAGTATCGTCATCCATCAGGTATCTATAATACTATTTTGTCAAAACGGTTTTATATTTTTTTAATTGTGCTCAAAAAAAGCGAATGACAAATATTTTATTCTTGGATTTTTCGAAAAATTTAAGAGAATAACTTTTACAACGGAATTTAACCAATACTAGTGTTATAAAGCTATGAGATTTAAAAAAATTGCATTCACAAGCCCCGATCTAGAGTTATTTTCAATAAAAAAAAGAAAAGGAAAGAAATGTTTACATATAAACCTACATTTCAAAAAATATATTTGTACCAAACATGGCTTCAACAAAAAACGCAAATAAATCATCCACCAACGCTAAATTTCCTTTAATTCCACTCTACTAATTAACTTTACTTAAACTAAAACATTTCTACTGACAATTACGTCATTACGCATCAGTACGCGTCAGTAGTTCATAATGCATCTAACAGTTACGTCATCGTCATTTAATGACACATAATTATAAATTGTGCCAAAAGTCCAATAAAAAAAATATTCTTAAATTTTCCGTAGAATTTAAGAAAATAATTTTGACAAAAGAATTCAACCGATACTATTGTAATAAAGTTGAGACGCTATGATAATTAAAAAATATTTTTGCATTCACAAACCTAGATCTAGGGTTATTTTTAATGAAATAAAAGAACGAACTTTATTCTATTGAGAATGAAAACTAGTAGCTCAAATAGTTATTTAAATCACAAACCTACATTTCAAAAAATATATTTGTATCGAACGTGGCTTCAACACAAATAAAGCAATTATATACATCCTCCATAAGCCCTAAATCCCCTTTAATTTAACTGTACTAATTCACTTAACATAAACATCAAAATAACTACTTACAATAAAGTTAGTTCTCTATAAAATGCATCTAACAATTACGTCACCGTGTTACTTAATGAGCACGCCGTTTATCGTGGCCAGACGAGTTAAAGTCGCCTCTGACCACATGGGTCTAGGACTTAGAGGTCAACCGCAGAGCTCGAATATCTAGTTCTTATTAGAAGTGAATAGACTGTTGCAGATTGACAAAAATTTATTTGTTAGTAATAATGTTTTTTAAGTTTTTGCATTTAAAATACTCAATTATTCTTAAATAAATGAAAAATGTGATAAATAAAAATTACCCGACCAGGATTGTATTTGTTAGCTTTACTGTTTTATGAAGGAAGTTTGTCACGTTTGATTTTGTATCCAAATATAAATATATATACCTCAATACTAACATAATAATACTGAACGTATTGTTTGTTATTTTAAACGCTCCTAACTCGAAAACTGCAATGCTGATTTAAAGACATTCTTTAAGATTTCAAATTTGATGGCCTAAACCTTTGAGGAAGGCTATTAAGAAATAACTATGGGATTAGACAAAACCTTATTAAGCAAATTAAAATTATATATCAACAATGAAGTGTTATAGAATTTTTAAGATAAATTAGATATTCATTATACAAACAAACGGAGACACAAAGTAAGTTTAATTAATTAAACTGTTTAATTATTAAACTTGTGTTATAGAAAATGCACAGCCGTACTAGAGACAATCCTAGTGTAATTTGTGCATTCACAAGCTTCCTGTATTACCTATAGCATATTACTTGTTTCATGTATTATTAGAGCAATCACAGATAACATTAGTTACTTGAGTAGGGTTTTCGAAAAAACGGCATCATAATAACGGAATATTCCCTTGATAGAGGAAACTACTATAAGGAAAACATATGAATTTTTAGAAGTAGCTTTTTTGAGATACCCAATAGATTATAGTTTGTTTGGCTTGTGGGTTAAAAATATATCACATTCTTTATGTCTTTTGTGCTAAAAGAGATTATTTTAATAAACTTCCTTAAATATATGATTCCTATAATCGCTACAAAAGAATGAAAATTTATAATTTGATTAAATTAATAAAGAAAATATATAACACTTATTTCATACCCACGACGACACAAAGTATTACACTAAAATAAGCGAGACAGTAACTACGGCGGAGGGAGCACTTTTCAAATCCAATTTACCTTACCATATTAAACCAATATCTATTTGATCTTCCATTTTGAGATCTGACTATGAATTCAAAATTGATTACAATGAAATCGTTATTAGTAGCAGATGAGGAATGATGAGTGGCTCTGAATTTCCAAAATTTTTTTTTTTATATTTTTCATAAATTAAATTTTCAAATTTCTCTGTGAGTAAATTTCAAGCTTAATCTACATATCATGACTACATACAATTAGATGTAAATGTTACAATTACTTGCTGTGTCAGTCATAAACTACAGATTAAACTTAATTTTGATAAATTAGAAGAATTTTGAAATTTTAATTTATGAAAAACTAGCTGTTGGCCGCGGTTTTACCCGCGCAATTTCGATTCCCGCGGGAGTTTCGGGATAAAAAGTAGCCTATACGGATTCGGAAGAATCCCTCTAAGTAATGGTAAAAGAAATTTTGAAATCGGTCCAGAAGTTTTTGAGCCTATTCAATACAAACATACAAAAATACAAAGGTTTCCTCTTTATAATATTAGTATAGATAGGATATACAAAAAAAAATTTTTTTTTTCGTTTTTATGACCCAATTGTCAGTGTTATAATAATCTGCTATCAAAATTTAATTGATATTATAAGGCGACCCTATATAATTATGACTTTTAGTCATAAAGTTCACACAAATTATCTACTTTATCCAGTGGGTTATTAAGATCCATACTGTTAATTCAAAATCAATACTAGGAATTCGTCTCTCACAACGAATTGCAATTAAACAACATAATTAACGGAACTGGTTCACAAAACGTCCCAACTCAAAATAATTACGATCATTGACGTACAAATCATAATGACGTTAAGTCACAAAGTTGTTTACCAAATTGACACCTCTATCCAGTAGGCCATACATCTAATATCGTAAGTTTCTTTGTCACAAAATTCTGTCACATCTAATCGTTTTAAAAGCCTCGGGCCCTTAGGTGTTCTGTTACCCGACTAGGCATATTGTATAGACCGACACACCTCACACCGTATATGGAAAGTCAACTCCGATTCAACTTTCGAGTGTAGCGCATACTTAAATTTACGATCTTATTAAAACCGAAGTTTCGTTAAAGGCTAATTTAAGTTATAACTAGTAGTACAGTTTAAACTATTACTGGAAATTGGCTGTAAAATTTTATGGTCTCTTAACTATGTGCCTCATAGGTCAAAGTATGGTATTAATAAAAGGTATTTGTTTACTTTGTTTTATTTCGTGCAACATAAATAGTGGTTAGGTGATAAAATTTCGTAATTTATTAGTAGTAAACATAGTGAGAGAAGCGATTTAGAAATTCAATCAGCAAAAATACAGGGTATCCTATCTCAAAATCTATTGAAAAATAATATAAGCACTTCTTTGGTGTATTTTTTTGCGATTTGTATTGTAGTTTATCAATGAAGTAAAAGCAAATGCTACATTGTTGTTAAAAAGCTGACCGTGATCCACATTTGCGTTTTTATCACAAAGTATACATTCGATTATTCATAGCTATCTAAACTTTACTTGTTACAAATACATAATTTAATCGTATACTTTTGTCTTCTTAATATCTACATGGCAAAAATAAATAAAAAAAATCCCCAGACAATCACACCAACTACATAGCCCCATAGGCCCCAAAGTAAGCGTAGCTTGTGTTATGGGATACCATATAGCGAACTAGGGGGGAACCTAGAATATAAATATATACATAGATAAACCCAGACACGGAACATTCTTTTTTTTCTTGTTCCGTGCGGGAATCGAACCCGCATCCACTGGCGTCTGAGGCAGACAGGTTTACCCCACCGCCAAAAAGCTAAAAGAAAATTAACTTTAAAAACAAAAATAAATACAAGCCGTTGGAAATCTTATATATTAATATAGTAAGCCTTAAAACGAAACTGAAAGAGCTTAGGTCAAAAGTGCCTCGTAAATATTACCCACTAGAGGGTAAGGTTGGGTTATGGGTATAATTACACATTTAAAGACAGGGGGCTTCGTGGGTCGCGCGGGGCTTCGTGCGTTTTTACTACATTGCTGGCTTTACTTTGGAACTATCCGCTGGCTAAGAGTAAAGCCGGCAATGCAACGAAAACATGCGAAGCCCCGCGCGACGCGCCGCCTGTCCTTAGGCCGTATACAGAAAGAAAGCTGGTAAAATTTATAAGCGCTTACCGGCGCTGGTCCATTCTACACATAGGAAGCAGGTTGAGGCAGACCAAGCAAAATTTCGGACTCATCGGACGATGATTTCTCAGCGCTGACGAGCGCGTGTTGAAGCTTATCGGAAATTGTCGGCACCGTTCAGTGCGTATCGGCGCGCGTTCATATATTTTCCTGCGCGGGTCACCAGCGCTGTCAAGCGCTTATAAGTTTCCAGCTTTCTTTCTGTATACGGCCTTAAACTTGCGCATACCGTTCGTCCGTTCTGGCCGCCTGTTGTATTTGTTCAATCTATTGTCATGGTTCACCAGTGTGATAAGATTATCAAGGTCGATGAAAGTTACGGAAGTATGTCTAATACATCCCACATTAGGATTATAGTGCGTACTGAAAATCTTACTAATATTATAAATGAGACAGTTTCGATATACAGATAATGGATGTTTGTTTCTCAATCACGGGAGAACTGCTCAACGGATTTAGATGAAATTTGGCATAGTGATAGTGTACAGTCTGTGCACATAAGTTTTTTATCTCGAAATTTCCGCGGTATCCTAAGTTGCGCGGGTAAAACCGCGCGCAGCAGCTCGTTATAGTATAAAGTATAAAGATGTCAATCCAAGACATGAAACGCCATGTTTACCAAGCTTGGTTATTGGAAACTTAAATCAAATTTCCAAAAACTAGAACTATACGCTTAGGAATTTCCTTTTTGGTGCGAGTTGCCAAGGTGTGAAACGAAATGCCTGCCAGTACATACAGTCCTGGTACTTTTAATTGTCGAGTGAATAGGTTTCTCGTGGATGGACGTGTACCACCATAGTATTCATGCACATTTTCTATCAGTGTAGGGAAGAAAAACATCCTGTATTATAAAAAAAATAATAAAAAAATAGTCATCCCAACTTAAAGACTTAGGGTGTATCCCACAAAATACTTGTATTGCGAAGACCGAAATTCGTTTTCTTAACTAGCCTGGCCAAAAGTCGAACCCTGGGCCTCTGACAGGCGTTAACTCAAACTCTCTAATCAATAAAGTTATATTACAATAATACATTCACATGCTAAAGGAATTCAAGGAATTCAATGATTTAAAATTTTATTTTACATGTAAACTCGAATATTTTACATAAATAATATCTTATCTGTTATTCTGATGTAAAAGCTATATTATTCTTAAGTTTCATAAAAATCCATTTTGTAGATTTTTCCAAACACACTTACAAACATCAATACATACAAACTATCACGTTCACAATATTAGTAGTATATTGCATTGTCAGAACTTGAAGACAATATTACAACCAAGCTAAGTCTCAGACTTAAGCAACTGACAGCTCAAAGCCCTTTCGACTTAGCTCAACTTGGTGATAATATAAATCTAGTGTAATCCAATGAACGACGAACCGAATGCCTTCGATTAACACACATAATTGTTATCTGATAAGAAGTGATCAATGACATCACACCACGACAACGGTTGTAATAATGGCGGAGATATCAATAATTTGTGTCACTTTTGCTCTGTTTTGTAGGATAGGAAACGATAGGTTTTTGTTTTTTGTTGGTGACATTAAAACTGTTGTTAAAAAGTGATTTTAGTCTCTTTGAACAACAAATTGTAATGAAAAGTAAAATTGTTCTGAACAGATTTAAAAAATAATGGTTTGTTAATTCTGATGTATTGGTCATGATGAACATCATGTATGTATTTACAATATTTCATCGTGGATTTGTGTGACAAAAAATATCCTGTTTACTGTCGTCCTTTTTATCTGTTTTTCAAGTAATATTTTCTTAATAATGAAAAAGAATCTTGAAAAACATCTTATTATTTATAAGATGTTTTTCAAGATTTTATCAATTTATTGCTCAATGTATGTATTGTGTTAATAATAATGTATTACCCATATAATAATGTGTTAGTCACATACTGGACTGGGAAAGCAAGAAAAACATAATGTACCAGCTACTTCTCTTCCCGGGCATACTGTAAAAGTCAGTTAAGGGACTGATATTTTATTGGAGGTTTTTTTTTGTGGGCTATAATAGGCTAACCCCCTGTCATTGCAATAGTCTCTCTCTATCAATGTAACACCTCCTAATTTGTCAAACATGAATTCAGATGGTTTTCGAGCCTTTGGTATTTTGCCTACCCCATAAGGGATACAGGCGTGAAGTTATGTATGTATTATGTATGTCATACTATTGATCGAAAGAATCTAGGATATAATAATAATAATAAATCTAGGATACATATTATACAAAACAATATTTCAAATCTGTATACCTAGTACTTTCAAACATAAAAACGTTCAAATAAACAAACAGACAAACTCTTCAGCTTAATTGTATTGTAGTAAATATTTGCCTATTTTGAATTTAGTAAATAGCAGACGATCTATTGTTATGGGAAACTTAAGATATGAAATTGTTTTGAAGTATTCCTAACTTACGACTACCTATTGTGCAAGGAAAGCCTGCTAACAAAAGCAGACAATTAACATAACTGTTACATATTGAATTTATGCTGGTGTTATATCAACACAATATGGCTTTTAAACTAAGAATTTGTATGTATGTGTTGCTTCCATGCTGGACTGGGAACGAAAGAAAAACGTAAAATGTGCCAGCTGCTTGTCTTCCCGGGCATACTGTAAAAGTCAGTTAAGGGACAGAGGTCTTAAAAGCGTTTTTGTGGGCGATAGGCTGACTCCCTGTCACAACAACAGTCTCTCTCCATCTTTATAATACCTCAAAATTTTGTCAAACGTGACATCAGATGGTCTTATAACCTCTGGTATTCTGCCTACCCCATAAGGGATACAGGCGTGTCGTTATGTATGTATGTATGTAATTTGTATGTATTATTTTGTTTATGCTTATAAAAGCTTCTAAGTTTTTGAACCAAAGCAAGGTTACAACTTCTTCGTGGTACTGTTCCCTTTTCAATGATATAGTTATAACGTAAGTGAGCGTATACCACTAACGCCAATGGCAATCTGCAACTTCAAGAGAACTAGGTTTTGCAGTGTTTTCAATCGTTGTTAGATTAAAATGGTAAGTCTCGGCCAATACCTACTCATCATCATAAAACTCTTTGTAATGAGCCCACTGAAAGGCTATGAGTCACTTCCCTTGGCGATGAGGAGGTTTAGTCCGTAACGAGCTGAACCAGTGCTGGTAGGTGAATGACAGAATTTCCAGTGCGCCGAAAAGGTTTCTTACAAACCCTAACGACTACTATATACAAGTATACATCACCCGGGATAGACTGCTTTACGTGCTCTCCGAAGCACAGAAGTCACCATGAGAAAATAATCGTTAGCGGTCACGGTCCCAGTTGCTTGCACTTTTATACTAGTTGTAGTCGTTAAGCCTGATCATTTTCAGCAATCCGACAGATTGCTGGTTTTGTTGTAAACAAATGACGACCGGCTGGTGTAGCGGTAACATACATTGCCTTCTATGCCAGAGGTCCTGGGTTCGAATCCCGGCGGCGGCGGATATTTGTGTGATGAACACAGATATTAGTCGTCAAGTCATGGATGTTTATATGTTTACTTAAGTTTATTCTAATAAAAAAATATGTATTTATTCAATATGTATATTTATATATTTCTTAAGTCTATCAGTTATCTAGTATCCATAACACAAGTTCTTTAAGAAACTTAATTTGGGCTAGATAATGTTGTGTGAGTGTCAGAAATATTTAATTTAATTTAATTTAATTATGATGAAATCCATATTGACCACAATTACACCTGATGCAGAAACAATGAACTCTATAATCATAGACTCAGCTGAGAGCTGGCTCTTAACTATACATTTGTTGGAAGACATCGTTGCCAGCATATAAATATTTGGCAGCAGATTTCATATTTGAATTAGTCGCTAGCTCGCTTTGTATTACTATCAAACCGCCAGGCAATTGTTTCTGCTATAACATCCAAGAACTCTACTTTTTTGTAGTTAAGACTGAACTGAATTCTCTACATTAAGTTAGTTGTTTATAGTACAAACAATAGACCTTGTTTCATTTAAAACTTAAATGACAAAAAAATAATATTAAAATAATACATTATATATTATTTACTAATAAAATACAGAATTCCTTAATATTGAATTTTATTTATAGTTATCAACATGAACACACAGCTTTACAGAAAAACAGCTCCCATTCAAAATTAATTCAACGAAAATTGTTGGCGTGCGTAAATTGCTTTTCTAATTTACAAGTCGTTTAAATATAAATCTCATATTATTTGATACTTACATTGAACTTGTAAATAGCCGTGCTAAGTGGTTCGTTGCTTTTCAATATTTTGTTATAACAATATTTAGTTAGAACTGGTGTTTAGTTTTGAAGTTATCGGGTTCGATATCTAAAGATAACATAACTGTATATTAAAATAACATTGTAAATCTTGTTTCAAACTTTATAAATAGATTATATTCTTAATTTATAGTTCCTTTAAAGGTCTGCCCAAGGTAGCACCAGGTAACATGAAGCTCCAATACGGATTAAGTCAACTATAAAAATATGTTATATATATTTAAACATACAAGTATATACTTTAGTATGAAATATGCCTGTAATTTCAATTCGTACAGATCTTAATAAAGTGCTTATAAATTATCAGTTAAATATAGCATGTCGTATCCCGATTTATATTCCACAGCATTGCCAAGTTTTTCTTTTGATTCGTTCACTACTTCTTAAACGTTCGAGCAACAACATTTAAATTTTCTTGTAATATTGTCAAAATTTTTCAACGTTTATTATGTCACCCAAAAGACAAAACACTTTGTACGAGTGTGAAAAATTAATTACTTGTTACCAAGTGGACTGTAAAGACACGAGACAAAACGTAGAATTGAAATGTAAAATATTATTACTAGTATACTCAATAAAGTCTAGTAAAAAATAGTCTTTTATCTTTCATAATATTAGTAAGACTACATAAAAAAAATTAACAATGGAGTAAGTAGTTATTATAGAAAAAATAGAGTCAATAACAGCTAAGTTTTTTTTATATTGTAAGGATAGGACGTTTGTCTTCCATGCCACCTGATGTAAAGTGCGCATGAAGACTATGGTGGTACACGTCCATCCACGAGAAACCTATTCACTCGACACTTAAAAGTTCCAGGGCTGTAGTAGTCAGGAAAAACAGACGCAGGCAGATTGTTCCACACCTTGGCAATCCGTACCAAAAAGGAACTATCGAAGCGTTTTGTTCGACTTCTTGGTAAATCCACTATATAGGGATGGAAGTTCTGTCTGCGTTTGGTAGTCCGGTGGTAAAAAGGAGTGGGTTCAATTTGGTCAAAAACAGCACTCGCACACTCACCAAATTGTAGCCGATAAAATACTGTCAAACAAGCAACCTTACGACGATGCTCCAGCGTCTTAAGGTTTGTCATAAGGAAGGGAAGGACATAGCATTGTCATAGGTTTTCAAGATTGTTTTTATTCGAATAAAGCTTTATCGTCCGGCATAAGAAAATCAAAAATGACTAATTCAAGTGACCCCGCTTAGTGCAAAGGCTCCTATAAGTCCTCTTTGCTACGGATCATTTTCCATAGCAGCTTCTGAATATCCCTGCTTCTATGATGATGTGATCCAGCATTTTTTTATGAAAATAGCTCCTTCCATCCATCAGTTTTAATTTTGAATGTCAGTGCCTTTTGCCATCGTTAAGGTTGAGATTTAACGCGGGTATAGTTACTGATAAAAATAAGTTTTAAACCTCCGAGAATTCCATAAGTTAAAAGTTCCATAAAGTCTTCGAGTACACGGATGTTATACATGCAAGCCTTTATTCTAATCTGACATTTATATTCCTAGTTTCATAACGAGGCGATATCAACCTTAACTAATTTTCAATAAATAATTTTTAATTTTTAATAATTAATAATATTTGTCATAAAGATAAGAAAAAAAAATCGTCTATTAATTTAAGCATTTTCATTTGACGCCCGATTCCGCCATGATTGCGAAAAATAGGCAATCACAGTCAATCACAGACATTGTTGATTGAGTTAAAATTCAAATTATGTACACAAGTATCGTTATCTACGTCATAATAAAGATTAACTTAGTTTAAAATTATGTTATAGTAAAGCGCCTTAAGTATGCCTAGAGATTTTATACACAATTTATATTCAGTAACTTCTTTTTTAAATCAATTACACATAGCAGGCAGTAAATACTTAAACTTGCAGGGAAGAATTTGAACCTTAGATTTTCTGAAGCATTAGGAAACACTTAGCGACCGTCATATGAAGTTAATTAAGTGTTATATTTTTCAAGTCAAATTCGTTAGTTAATTATTGTTTAAGCCACAGTTACGTCTTTGCTCAAACGATCAAGCAGTTAGGCAGCTAATATGTAATTAAATTAATGATGACGGTGAAATCAATTAGGACAAAAACTTATACGAAAGAAAAAGTTGTTCGCGTAGGAGGGCTCCGAAAGTTACCTACCTTTGATGAAATTGGTGACAAATACAGGTAATCCAATAATTAAGTGAAAAGAAAAATGTAATACCTCTAATGCTTATGATATTTCATATAAAGTTTGCCGCTAAATACCATATATGAAATGATTATGTTTTCCAAAAACATTTCATTACCTTTCAGTTACCTTTGAATTCTCTGTATTCTTTTGATCGCTACTCTATCGTCACTTACTATCAGGAAAAAATTACATGGCAACGAGGGTTGCCAATAAAAAAAGAAATGACCTTGCAGCTATGAATGAAGGTATATCAAACACATTGCCCTTACCTATTACATATGAGTACCCATCAAGTGTCAGAACGCATTTCCTAGCCGCACCCGAAGTAGATCGATGCCTATACGATCTGGGGGCTGCACCCAAAGCCCGACCACCACCAGGGTCACTATGACACTTATGCACCAGCTCCTTGTCACTAGACACGTTTGTGTTTCCATCGATAGACCCCTGCCTACTGCCGTCGAGCAACGCCTTGTTACGCCTCATCATCACATCACTACACTATCTCCTTTTTCGTCAATCTTGCCGCACCATTTTGTTTTTTTTTTTTTCAAAACAAACACTTTTTGGTCACCAAACTTTTTGGTTAACGAACTTTTTATGTAAACACTTTTTATCACTGGTCGTTAATAATCACACTTTTTTCAGATATGGTTTGATATGTACGTTTTTTTAACTTACTACACGGAAAAGAAGCGTCGTTATTGTTGGCCTAATTTATGTTTGTGTCATGGCGTGAATGATAAATTGTCATGGAAATAAGTAATTTACGTTGGTACCTATGAGATACACTCATTAGATTTTGTTATTGTGTAACGCGATTTGTTTATCGGACTTTTGTTTATTTACGCGAAGATTGATCACTAGTAATTAAAGCTGATGTTTAAAACGACTTAGAAGATGAGCGATGAAACGTTTAATGTAAGCCCGGGTTTATTTACTCAATTTCATTCATTAACGTTTTATCAACCTCAGCTTAACTTCTTTACAAAATGGATTATAGCGCGCTAAGGGCTGCGGGAAAATGTTGGCTGTTTTGTTTTTTCGAAGGTTATATTAAAGAAACCGTCTTTTTTATCCCTTTCGATTTTGTTAAATTAGTTTTTTATGAAAATGGAACTTTTGTCTTGTTTTTGTCACTAATTAGATTAGTTCCATTATATCAAGTGAAAAACACGAAGCCAGCTTGTTAGAATACAAAGAGTCTTTTATAAAAACGAACTTTAGCGAACAAGTTTGTATAGACGTTAATTAGTTCAATTATCAATCTTAGCATTAGCATCACAAATTAACTATCAGTATATCGTGAATTTCGCGTATCAGTTCGGAACTGCTCGCCCGCGTAATTTTTCCAAGCCGATCGTAATTCACCGGCTATGGAAACACCATGGAGTTAATGTTTAGCAAAACACAGGTGGATACAGTGAAATCTATTTTCGAGACACTTGTGTTGTTTTTCCGCCATGCTAACATTCACGGGGTGGTAATAAAGTTGCGTCATAGCTCACAGTTGAGGGAGGGGGTCCTCCATTTGTAAACAGATTGTAACGCTTCGGACTTGTCAAATCGCGACCAACAGGTGGTTTACTTTTAAAGCTCTATGTTTGATATTAAAAACTTTGACATAAAATAATAATGTATAATTCAAAAAAATAATACGTTTTAAAGTTTACAACGACGTCAACGGAAATTATTTTGAGATGGCGCGTACGGAGACCGGTTGAAGCGGCATAACGCAACCGCTCCGCGTGGAAGCCTGCGCACGACTACCGCTGCTCTTCACTTCCACAGGTGCCTGAGCTTTAGGAAATTCCAAATTCAAAATCCCCGGGACAGCTTCTAATATCTTTATAATAGCAAAATATTTCCTTTCAAACTACGTATGTTAATCGAACTAAGAGTAATGAATATAGCGATATGTAGAGTTGCAGCATCATACTATTAAAATATACATGTAATTTTTATCTACAATAAATGAGGTTGTTGATTTTATCAAATGTAGAGTCGATGTGATTATTCTCATTACTGTCACGGTTATTTAGATATTCGTTTATAAAGTAAAATAATATCGTATTTATTTTTATTTTGTAGCAAATAAATTCAGGTAGTTTCTTCTAAAAAGGATGTAAACAACATTGCTGACTGCTGCTTTAGCATTAGAAAAAAAAATGTTAGTTTTAACAAGCTTAAATTTAAAAGCAACAAGTATTGTACATAGGTTGTGACATCACGCTTGATAATATGGCGTTCTGTGTTTGATTTTTAATGATCTTTATTAAAAAATTGTATTGTCTTGCTTGCTTCGTACTAACTTGATGAAAAGTAAAGATTAAACGTCAGTTGAAGTATACGGCCCCTATTTAATTATTCCCTGTTTGAAGGGAATTGGTGTGAATTTTGATAATAGAAATTGACTTACTTTGACATTGATTTTTAATTGTATGATTAATTAATTTAACTAAATTTTAACTTGTTTAAATTAATTCAAATTTTAATTGTTTAATTTAATTGTTTAATTTACTCTGATGTAATTGTGTAACGTAATTTAATTTTATTGTTTAATTTTCAAATGATTTCATATAATTTATTTTTAGTAAATCTAATTTTAATTTTTAATCAAATTTATTTTATTTTGTAAAATTGTGGAAGAGCGGGGTCCTCACACACAGGCATTAAATGTCTAACTGAAGACCCCAGACGACTATTTGTATTAGATTAAGAAGAAGGAAATAAATATATTTTTATATATATTATATTTCATTTGGACTCGATTTTTCAATCGTCGTATAAAAGTTATTACTGAGTATTACTCGGCGGAATCAAGTCTTTAGATTTTTTTTGATTGTATGACAATGACATAGAATTACAATAAACTTGAAACGAGATCGAAGTTGTCGAGTAATACTTTATTCTTTAGATAAATTTTATCTGACTATTGAAAACTCGGGCCTTAATGAAATAATGTTCTATTAAATTAGTATTTATCTGTATTAATAATGGCAATAATCATGGTTTTTGAAAGGATCATTAAATTTGAAAGATTTTTCTTATGTTACGAGTGATTTTAAATTTTTGTTTTGTTTATTTGTGAGAAAATCGGTGATAAATATTTTAAAGAGATTTTGAATATTCGGTGTCAATTAAATAAGAAAAAAGCTGTAAGTTAATAAAAAGAAATTGCTTCATAATAAAGTAGCAGTAATTTTTTAATAACTATCGCACGTCAGTGCCGTACCTACGCATAAAGATACTTTTTATAGATCTAATTCTTTATTTTGACCCAGTTTGTTTTTCATCTATATTTCATATTGTAGGTTCCCCCTAGTTTACCACATGGAATCCCCCATGTAACAAGCTTGTTTGGGGCCATGTAGTTGGTGTGATGGCGTGTTTTTATGTTCTTTTATCTATGACTTTCGTGCGGGCAAATAATTGGGGCAAACGACCTTGTAATTAAAGCTAAGCTATCACCAGCCAAAGACCTTAAAATTCTAAGTGCGTTGTTGACCCCGTCGTTACCCTATCCTATTCGGAATGCTGTAATATTTCCAGTGGGAATAAGAAAGACAGTGGTAAAGTGTGCCTTGAAAGTAATGATCTAACCAAAGGTTGATTGCCATGTGGAGAGACATAGATGATAATGTCAAACATTACTTTTTTTTATCAAATAGAATTTGGTTGTCTATAGAGTTTGTATCAAAAAATTAAAATGTTTTCAGTGAAATTCATGTTTTATCAATTTATTATAAAGGTTATTACGTCAGACGTACGAATATCTGGTTATTTGGAATAAAACGCTTGTTATAAGACCGCAAATTTTGATGCAATAATAAAAACATGATCCTTTCCGTATTTACTTTGCAATATGCAATAAATTATAAATAAATTAATATTAATCAATTATGTTTTCGTCTTTATTATGCAGCTCTTTCAGGATCTTCTTATTTGTACCTTGTGAATTTTGATGTCTAGAAAAGTAAGCCATAACTGGCACACCATTTTCCTGGCTCACTTTATCTACGCAGCCGGACCAACTTCACAAAATAGTACTTTATTCAAAATATTACTTTATTACTTATAGTACTTTAGTACTTATATTCATCTATGATTAGGTGCGTGTTCACCGGGCCGCGCCGGGCGCACCGCAAGCACGGCACACAATGTACAGAACGGAGCTGCCGATGGCATGCGTCCACTGTATCCGGGTTTTCCTATTTACTTTAGGTTGTGTGCTAATGAGGAATTTTCTGACAGCTCATAAAGATTAGTTCAAAATACCTCTAAAGATGGCACTTTTAAAAAGCCGAAGGCGTTAAGTCTGTATACTATCATCATCATCATCATCACAACTCTTTGTAATGAGCCCACTGCAGGGCATGAGTCTCTCCCCTGGGTAAAGAGGAGGTATAGGCCATAATCCACCAAGCTGGCCCAGTGCTGGGTGGTGGATGCCAGAATTTTTAGGGCGCCTAGATGGCTTCTGACAAACCCTAACGACTACTGTATACAAGTATACAGCACCCGGGACCGACTGCTTAACGTGCCCTCCGAAGCACTATAATGTATATGAATTCATACCAATCAAAACAAATCCGTTGCATGACGTACGTGCGGTGCGCCCAGCGCGGGCCAGTCAATGCGCACTTTAAAGCACCAAAAGTTAACTTAAGCAATAGTGTAAATTAATAAAAGAAGGTGTCACGAGTGACTGACTGGTAAAGACATTGAAACGTCAAGAAATGTAAAATATAATTTTATACGGATAAAATCTATTTAAAATATCATTTTATATTTAATTATTGAATTGCGAAAGCTTGCGACAATACTAAAGTAAATAATATTTAAATATCAATATAAGCTTAAAACCTTGGAGGTAAAAGAAATTAATTTTATCATTTTGATCGCAATATGAAGTTTGTTTAAAAGTGCTTTCCTGGACAGAAACATAGAGATTTTGTGTAGGTATATCTAAAAAAAATGTTTGTGTGCAGGACTATTAAATACATAATACTCAAAACGACGACCACTATGGCGTTGGGGTAAACCTATCTGCCTCAGACGCCAGTGGTTGCGGGTTCGATCACCGCACGGAACCAGAAAAAAAAATGTTCCGTGTCTGGGTGTTTATCTATTTATGTATTTATTTTCTAGGTTCCCCCTAGTTCGCTATTTGGTATCCCATAACACAAGCTATGCTTACTTTGGGGCCATGTAGTTGGTGTGATTGTCTGGAGATTTTATTTATTTATTTATTATAAAACATAGACTATGTGTAATATGAAAGATTAGCGCTATATTATTGTATTTTTATATATTTATTAAAATAAAAAAAGACGCAGCGTAGGCGGGCCCCCCGCACGATGGACCGACGACCTGGTCAAAGTCACCGGTAAACGCTGGATGAAGACGGCGCGGGACCGAGCGACGTGGAAGACCTTGGGGCAGGCCTATGTCCAGCAGTGGACGTCTACAGGCTGTGGATGATGATGGATGATGATGATGAAAAAAATATCAAGTCAATGTGAAAATTTAGTATAACCTTAAAAATATTATAAATGTGAAAGTTTGGATGGATGTAGCGATGTATGGTTGTATGTTCCTCAATCATAGCAAAATGGCTCAACGGATTTCGATGAAATTTGGTATGGTGATAGTGTACAGTCAGAAATATCATGAACGCTACATTTTATCCCGATATTCCAGCGGGAGTAGAAACTGCGCGGGTAAAACTGTCTCAATAATAGTTAAATATTATGACACAAAATACATACATACATACATAACCTCACGCCTGTCTCCCTTTGGGGTAGGCAGAGACAAGGGAACACCAATTGCTTCGATCCAGACATACCTGTTTCGCTTCCTCCACGTTCATTAATCTTTTCATAATGATCGCCGGTTACGGGTACTTTTAAATAGACCCTTTTTAAGAACGTCGCCAATTTGATCAGCGTACGTTCGCCTAGGGCGGCCCCTTCCGACAGCACCATCCATTCTTGCTCTGTACACCTCTTTCGTAAATCTACTTTCACTCATCCTTTCCAAATGTCCAAACCATCGTAGCCTTTTCAATCTTAATCACTACATCTTCTTTCAATCCGCATCTCTTTCTTATTTCACTATTGCGACACAAAATAATTGTTACGTTTCTTGGATAAAACAATGTGACAGACAATTAGACGATTTCACCATTCTAGTACGAAACCCTAAAAATTTTGTAAGTAGAGTGTGTATTACAAAACTTTTTTATAGTCCATGTTCATAAGTAGACTACCAAAATAAGCAAATTAATTATCGTTAACATTACAATTTAAACCTTGTCAATGTTATAAAATTATGGAGATTATTGCCAGCAACAATATTAAAGCTCCGATTAAATGGTATCAGTTTAAAATTACTCGTTTTGCTGGTAATCGTTATGTTTTTTGGTAGCATTGCAAGTATTTCATTTTATTAACTTTTTAAATTCAGTTGACGTGATCAAATAATATGGTGTTCGGAAGTTTTGTTTTTTGTTAATACACTATCTAGTTTATTATTTAACTTATAACCGTTACCAGATAACTAAATCTTTCCAACTTCTTCAATAGGTGAGTGGTTGGTAGTATTTTCTACACTGACTCAATTGGTCATATAATATACAGGGACCGCATATGATAGTCAATTATATTTTAATAGCAGATTAGGAATAATGAGTGGGCCTGAAGTTCGAAAAAGAAATTTTTTTTTTCAATATTTTTCATAAATAAAAATTTCAATATTCTTCTCTGTGAGTAAAATTTAAGATTAAGCTACATTTTGAGACTCACAGAATTAGATGAAAACGTTTTTATTACTTTTTGTGTAATCATAAACTACAGATCAAACTTAAATTTTGATCACTTATAAGAATTTTGAAATTTTAATTTATGAAAAATATTTAAAAAAAAATATATTTTTTTCTTTTTTATGACCCACTCATCAGTCTTAAACTGCTATTAAGATATTATTCACTATTATATGGCGACTCTATATAGGTATATTATTTTTAATTGTTTTGCGCCACCTATCGACCCTGAAACGGTGCTCAGTTTTAACACAAACGCCTTGTATATCTACTTTTTAACGTTGTGTGTATCACGATTTTATGAATTAATATTATTTCATTCCAGTCTCATTATTTAACTTCCCTGGTTTCTCTTAACGTTTCTCTGAAACTCAACGAGGTAGCAAAGCGTTTTATAAAGATTTACGCAACTCACGCTTACTTTTTTGAACTTTAAGTTTGCATTTCCTTTGTTTTAGAGTTTTAATTGAGTTCAAAACTAAGTGTAAACTTTTTTTTGTTTGGCGACTGATCTCGTGTTTGAATACAATGGACTTTCGTTTTTGTTTTTAAGGTTTCCATAGCAATTCTTAATAAGAGTCCATAATCAAGGCAAGGTTTAATTTATTTATCTCAAAGAGTTTTATTTACGATATACTTATATGTGAAACGGGACAATACATTTATGATATGAGCTGACGTAAAAAAAAATCAATACATACGAGTATAATAAAACAGTAAAAAAAACGTATCTGTACATTAATATTTCTACAAAAAAAATATCTAGGGTTATAAAGAAATGAAAAAAGAGTACGAAAAAAAAAATTTGTCTGTTTGTTTGTTTGTAAGTTTGTCTGTTTGCGCACGCTAATCTCTGGAACCGCTGGACGGATTTGAATGAATCTTTTTTTGATGTATAGCTGTGAAGCCGGGGCAACATATAGGGTATATTTTATATCGGTTACTGGAACACCCGATGCAGAACCCTTAAGGGATCATCAAAACCGTAACAAATATAGATATGATGCCTTAACAAAAGTTGTCCAGGATGATGAGCAGGTTCTGCAGACATAAAAAAAATCTAGGCTTTAAACAATTGTAAAAGATTTTTAAAAGTTATGCCTAAAACTTACTAGAATATGGTGGAGATGTTCGGCACACAGATCAGAAGTACTCATAGGTCAGTTGCGCGTAGACCGACCATGAGTCAGGTCGTAGGTTCGATCCTGCTCGCGTAATTTTTTTTTATTATATTTTTTTTTATTTTGTATCAATCTTTACCATACAGCTATCTTTAGATACATATGTATTTAAAAAACAGTAAACAATAACGTGTGAACATGAAATATTCTTACAAAAAAAGGTTATTAAGAAATGAAAAAAAAAGGAGGAATTTGAAAGAAAAAAATGTCTTTTTGTGTCTGTCTGTTTGTTGTTCTATTCTCCTGACATGTGTGGCTGACATATAAAAATCGAGATTTTGGAAAATTAGTGATTAATAATTAATTTGTTGAAGTCAACATAGTGATTTAGTGTTTCTTCTCACCGATAGATGGCGATATTCCTCATTAAAACTCGATATGGTTTCGTTATGGTGAAAGTATATGATACCTTATTGAGTTTTTGAAACAGAACGCAATCGAATAAATTTATTAGTATTAATCCTAACGATAGATGGCAAGGCAAATGCCAATGGCACTATCCCTTTTTCCATCTTTACATTATATTAAAAGAGTAATAAAAACGTGTCTGAAAATTTAATATTCTCCCTTCTGATAAAAAAAATTTGGTCTGTTTGTATGTTTGTTTGTAAGTTTGTCTGTATGCTAATCAAATTCTTCAGTCATTAGCCGAGGAACTAGAGCAGATGAGATTAACGCATCATTAAAGCATTCTTATCTATGGCCCCAAATTAATAAACTAAGTTTAACAATAAATATCAGAGCCCAGCTTGGTGGTAGTTCACATGCTCAAGAGTTTTCTAGAATGTTATTAAAAGTTGGGGTCTGCTTCCTGAAGAGAATGGCAAAGTTAGTCTTCCTGAAATACTTGGTAAAGCTGTTGCTTCCGAAGAGGAACTAATCAGTTCAGTATTTGGAGATCTTCAAACATTACTAAACCACGAAAACTCTTGGTTATGTGGACACGCCATATTGGCTCCAGAAAATAATCAGTGTGCAGCCATTAACAATAAAATTTTGGCAGAAATTATTGGGGATGAAGTGGTATATATTTCCATGGATAGTGTGGTTGATCAGGACGATGCAACTAATTATCCAGTAGAGTGTCTAAACTCGCTTACAGCGAGTGGTCTCCCAGCTCACAAGATAAAACTTAAAGTCGGTGTTCCTATAGTGTTAATGAAGAATTTAAATCCGCCGAATCTCTGTAACGGAACCCGACTTAAAGTAAATGCTTTACAGCGTAATGTAATTGAAGCTGAGATTCTTACTGGAAATGGAGCCGGTGAAACTGTATTTATACCGCGTATACCACTTATCCCCAATAACTTCCCATTCCAATTCAAACGCACACAATTCCCTGTGACCACATGCTTTGCCATGACTATAAATAAGTCTCAAGGACAGACGCTCAAAGCAGCTGGTGTCGGCCTAAGGATTGGGTGTTTTTCTCACGGCCAACTCCATGTTGCTTTTTCGAGAGTTAGTAACGCTCCAGGTCTATATATATTGGCTGAAGAAGGAAAGACCCCCAACATAGTTTATAAAGAAATTTTCTAATGATTAGGGTTCCATAGTCGAATGTAAAAAACTTACCCTTACAGTTTCACCATATATTGTCCGTCCGTATGTCACACTCAAAAACCATCGTTACTACCTACCTACCCATATTGTATTGTATGTTTAGGTAGTTGAAATTCGGAAAGTAGGTAGGCTATTATAATAATTTACAAAATGATAAATTAAACTTTTGAGTGCACTATTAAAATATTTTTCATCCCTTAGTCTCTTATAGATATCCAAAATCTACTCAATTTTATATACTTAAAAACAGTTATGAACTAATAACTCCTTTTTCAAAATAATGTAAATAACGTCGGTCGTAACTAAACCACAATATTCTTACCTACCTATCATATTCAAGACTGTGTACGTAAATGTTACGAATTATTAAAATACTTGAACTCGGGTATACCATTATTAAATACTTACATAAGTTTATGTAATGATCGTAAACATTTTAAAACCGCGAGCGGAGCCGCGGGCAGCAGCTAGTTATAAAATTTTTTTTTTATAACTAGCCGTATTTTCGTCAGTCGTATTTTTGAGAAGACTAGTCCTAATAACAGTTTATGGTAAGACCTGTATAATGAAAGCTGGCTGGTTTATTCGTAAAATAAAATAAGTACATTACAATATATGCCAGAAGGTTGTGGGTTTAAATCCGGGTGGGAGAGGATATTTGTGTGCTGTACACAGATATGTCGAGGATATAAACAAAGATCTTGGATATAAATTAAAATTTATGTATTTTTCGTAATAGTAAAAAAAAAACATGTTTCAAAACTTAAACTTAGGTACCTAATTGTAAGTTGTTGCTTATAAGGAAACTGGGTCGGAAAGAATCAGGCTCAGAGAATCTGCGGGAACTATTGTTATTGCTCGTTCTTACTTTATAATCAAACAACGTTTCTGCTTTCAAATATCTTGTATTGATTCATTGACATTCCGAAAGTGTAAAGAGAAACTCATCTCTTCTATTCGAGAGTAAACTATGACAAATATTTACATAGAGTATATAATATAAGTAGTGAAATTTTCGCCACAACAGATAGCAATACTTTAATCTTAAAGTCTAAATTTCGCTGTTCTACCAAACCTAGTTTTATATGGCTTCTGACGATCGGTTGCTAAAAGAAGAGAAGCTAGATCTGGAGATTTAACATGTCTAGGAGGAAAGCGCTTGAAACAGTGGAAAGGACTGATGGATCAGTAACTGTAGGAGGTGAAATATTCAAATCTTTGGAAGAATTTTGTTCAATATAAGCATGTTTCAAACGACCTACGCTAACAGTTACAGCTTTACCGTTTAAATCTATTGTAAAAGTCTTTCCATCACTAGACCGATCAATAACACGATGGGGATCACTATATAGTGGCTGTAAATAACGACGTACGACGTCTTCTCGAAAAAGTACAAGTAAAACGATTAAAAGGTCTTTGAATAGAAAGACTGAACGTTCTGCATGACGAGAAACTGGAATAGGTCTGATAGAAAACATGTAACGACGAAGTTTGACGAAAAAATCAGCTTTGTCTTCAAATTTATTGTGACACCTAACACCCTAATTTCAATAGAGAAGATGGTTGAAAACTATCACCGACGTGGGACCCTATCCTGAAAAACATTAAATCTAACATCCAGCAAGCTGCACGTCCTAAAACTCAAGATACTGTCAGCACCTTTTGTGTCAATCCAGAAAGCTAAGGTCGAAGACTGAGAAACAGATGGAGATGATGATGAATAACTTTTTCCATCTATCAATCCGACGCTTGACACCTCAGTCGCTCATGACCACGGGGTTTGCAAAGACACTGAAATGTCGAGTTAACATTTAAAATGTAAATATACGAGATAAATCCAGTTTAAAAGTGTTTTATTTAATAGTATACATAGCGAAAACTTAAAAAAATACTAATATCGGTAGTCATTGCAAATGGGCAGTGGTCCGATGATATATTTAAATATGGCCATGCCTGAAACCAATAACAATTTTACTTCATAACTAACAATTTGGATTTACAAAGGGCCGTTCAACAACTGATGCTGGAGTTGAACTATTTGAAATAATCACTGGTGTCTGGGAGAGGTCACAGGATGCTCTAGGTGTATTTTGTGACCTATCTAAGGCATTTGACTGTGTTCAGCGTGAAACTCTCATCAGGAAACTCCAGCTCTACGGCATCAAAGGCATTGACCTTGAATTGAACAACTCTGGGCCCATTTCACCAATAACAATTTTACTACATAACAAACAATTTGGATTTACAAAGGGCCGTTCAACAACTGATGCTGGAGTTGAACTATTTGAAATAATCACTGGTGTCTGGGAGAGGTCACAGGATGCTCTAGGTGTATTTTGTGACCTATTTAAGGCATTTGACCGTGTTCAGCGTGAAACTCTGATCAGGAAACTCCAGCACTACGGCATCAAAGACTGACCTTAAATTTTTGAATTCATATTTAAGTGATAGAATTCAGATGTTTCTAGTCTTTATAGATGATCTACCCTATATGGTAGGCAATAATCACGAGATTGTATTGTTTGCTGACGACACATCATTATTTTTAAAATGATTAGACAGAAAATCAACTACGACGATGTAAACAATGCTCTCGCAAATACTGTTCAGTGGTTCAATATAAATAATCTAGCTATCAATGATAAAAAAATTTAATGTTTAAAATTCTCTGCTCCAAATGTAAGACAAGTTGAGTCTGATCTGCGTCTTAATGGGAACAGGTTGAATCTAGTAGATAACTGTGTTTTTCTTGAAATTACCTTAGATTACAGCGTTTGCGGTAAAGAAAATTCGCTCATTGACTAATGTTAATATGGCGAAGCTGATACATTTTAGTTATTTTCATAGTATTATGTCCTACGGCATCCTACTTTGGGGCAATGCCGCAGATATTGATATCTACACTGCAGAAAAGGGCTATTCGTGGAATGTATAAACTTGCATTTAGAGAAACTCTTCGAGAAAAGTTTAAAGTGATTGGTATTTTGACCTTTGCTTCACAATATATTTATGAAAACATCATGTTTATTTATAAGAATAGTAGTAAATTTAAAGCTAGGAAAGATAATCATGATAAAAATTACTCTGTAAGGACTAGGAACGACCATAAGTTAGCGTTTCCCAAATTAAGGCTAGCTAAAAGCAGCAAATCATTTATTGGAATGTAAATACGTATATATAACAAAATACCGAAGTCAATTCAATCTTTGCCATTCAATAAATATATATCAATCATTAAGAATACTCTATCTCGAAAAGCTTATAAAACTAAAGATTACGTAGATGATAAAAAGGCATGGGAATAAAAACAACAGGATATTTCTAAAAGTTTTTAATAACTTAATAATTTTGTTTACGGCTTGGCTGTGCAGTATACATATGGCATACTGGTGACTGATCCACTCACTTATTTTCTTGTCAAGATAACAGCAAGAATGTCATGCTCCATCAGGCAGCATGGCTAGTGGTAGCGTCGGGTATCGGGTCACCCTCTTCCCTAAAATATGGTTGAGGAGGTTGATGGTTGGTCCTTGCGTTATACTCGTGAACGGGTGCTACTAGCGGTGCCAGGTCGTTTTGCTGATTATACTATGACTATTTTATTCCATTAATAAATAAATGTAAATAAATAAATATTTCTGACACTCACACAACATTATCTAGCCCCAAATTAAGTTTCTTAAAGAACTTTTGTTATGTATGGATACTAGATAACTGATATACTTAAGAAATATATACACATACATATTTAATAAATACATATTTTTTATTAGAATAAACTTAAATAAACATATAAACATCCATGACTTGGCGACTAACATCTGTGTTTCTCACACAAATATCCGCCGCCGTCGGGATTCGAACCCAGGACCTCTGGCATAGAAGGCAATGTATGTTACCGCTACACCAGCCGGTCGTCTATTCTTGTTCAAATACTTTAGTCCCAGTTTGTCATGATCGTATTGTGCATCCATAGCTCATTACACCTACTATGTAAGCAATTTGGTTGTGGCATGACATTGGCTCTCACAATTAGCTGTCTTGTGTTTGTTGTTTTTTCATGACACGGTCAATTTGTACTGTACCTATTTGTATTAATTTGATAATTCTGACTGAAAAAGAGTGCCAAGAGTTTTTTTCCGCCGCCTTTTTTATCTCTTGTTCTACTGTAATATCTTATTCAACAATTATCAACAACTAGTTAAAGCCGAACTATGTGATGACTGACTTCATCAAGTGTTTTGTGAAATTCCTAAGATGAATAAAACTTTCTGAATTTTTGTTTTTTTTTTGCACGATAGCCGTCGTGAGAAATGAATGGTCGGCGGTCACCCATTCGAATACCAGCCGCACCGAGCGCGCTTTACCTGCGATTTCGTTTCATATGCACAGTAACCACGGCGCCATAACGACAAAGATTTAAACGAGCAGATGTCATATTCATTTACACCAGCGGCCATGCGATTTTGATGAAAACTATATAAAACTTGATTATTGTATACACTCACTATTGAATTATCGCCTATACTTTTGTGAGAAGTAAGTATTTTGCCTTGTAAGTGTACTGAATATGGCTTTATTATTAATGAATTCGCCAATTTTACATTGACAGCATCTAATGTATGATTTCCAATGACTTCGATAAATGCAAAGTAAAAATGTAACATAATTAAGTGTATTCCAAAATTTTATCAATAGTTCACTGTCAACGTCAGCAGTATTTTATTCAAGTCAATTTTATAATCCTGAAAGTAATCATTTCAGGTATACCATTTTCAGGTACCTATATAAATTTTTTTAATTGATAGCATCAAAATCAACTTTTCGATTGCCATCTAAGCATGTTTTGGCCTTATTATCAAGGGTATGATGCGAGATTTTGGGATATAGTTTTTGAAATATTTTAAGCAAATCAATATGTATCATATAAAATTTATAAACAGGCGTATCATGGACACACCAGAAGTTTTTCAATTCTGGCATGTTTAGGTACGCAGCTCTTTTTAAAAGAAATTGAATATCATAACCTTTACTGTTGTATCCCAACAAAATATTAGTAAGTATTGTTCACGTTTATTAGTAATTTCAAAAATTCCTTAAGGAAATCCTCTTTATCATGGAATACATAAAATAACCTTTTGTAATCCCGGGTTTCTTTGGATTTGGAATTATCAAAAAGATGGTGGTATGTCAATGTTGTCTTTTTATTTGCAACTCTCCCATAACTTTTTATTGGTAAATTTTTCATTGAATCAAACTTTGATTACAGTACTTTGGTGCTGTAATCAACCATGGAAATTGATAATAGAACGTCATTTTTTGCATCTTCCAGGGGTAATCGATTGGGTGCGCTTGACACCGTTTCTATATTAAATGCATGCAACACTACAGTTAGTGCCGGCAGACTCTTGCCTCAGAAGCCGGTGGTTACGGGTTCAATTCCCGCACGGAACAAGAAAAAAAAATGTTCCGTGTCTGGGTGTTTATCTTGGTATTTATCTATTTATGTATTTATATTCTATGCCATGGCTTACTTTGGGGCCATGTAGCTGGTGTGGATTGTCTGGGGATTTTATTATTTATTTATTTATTATGTTGAGTCAATTCTTGACCAAAATACACGTCATAAACATTACATTTTGCAAGTGATATGCTTCTCTTCAATTGGTCAAATATCAAATTTAATTCGAGGGACCATGTGGCTGTTGCTTGAATATATTTTTTCAAAGCACTGCAATTTAATAATTTATGCAAATTCATTGCATCACTGAAACTTTTCGTTGGTATTTCATAAATCTTAATATCTTTAAAATCATCAGGATCGTTCATCATTCCATGAAGCAATGTCTCTAGAGATATATTTTTTTTTTTATGAATTATGGATGGGACGTTTGTCTTCCATGCCACCTGATGTTAAGTGAACATGAAGACTAAGGTGTTACACGTCCATCCACGCGAAACCTATTCACTCGACGCTTAAAAGTACTAGGACTATACTGGTCAGGGAAAATAGACGCAGGCAGTTCATTCCAAACCTTGGCGACCCGTATCAAAACGGAACTGTCAAAGCGCTTAGTTCGACTTTTTGGAATATCTACCACATACGGATGGAAGTTCTGTCTGCGTCTAGTAGTCCGATGGTAAAAGGGTGAGGGTTCAATTTGTTCAAACAGAGCACTGGCACACTCACCAAAATGTATCCTGTAGTACACGGTTAAACACGCAACCTTACGACGATGCTCTAAGGTCTGCAGCTTTTTGGTTGTAAGGTCGACGTCGTTAATTAATTTACGGGCTCTTCGGTCAACGGAGTCCAGCGCTTCTAGTTGATATTTGGCAGAAGCATCCCAAAGATGACTGCAGCTCTCCATGCATGATCGCACTTGAGCTGTGTTTAAGTTAAGAAGCTGTGCAGGGCCGAAGTACCACCGTACCTTCGAGATGATTCCCAACTTTTTCGAAGCTACTTGAGCCATGGACACAATTTGTTGACCGAAGTTTAAACTGGATGTTACAGTTACGCCTAAAAGCCCTAGATGGTCAGTGATGGGGACAGATACATTTTGGAAAGTGGGCGTAAATGTGAAGGTGCTCTTTTTTGCGGAGAATAGACACGCCTGAGTTTTGGACGCATTGAATTTGACCAAATTCGACTCACCCCAATCGGATACTTTTCGTAAGGTCAAATCAACGCGCTCAATCATTGACTTTCTTAGACTCTCGATTTCACGGGGGCTCGCTCGCGCATTGGATACGTATCTCTCTACAACAGTGCTGTCATCAGCATAACCAATAATGCTCGGTGTTAAAAGGTCATTAATGTGCAGCAAGAATAATGTTGCAGAGAGAACAGATCCCTGAGGTACCCCGGCATTAATTGCCATTTGGTCAGAGGAGTAGCCATCTAAGACTACTCGAATTGACCGTTCCCTCAGAAAATCAGATATCCAGTCGCAGAGCCGAATCGGTATGCCATATGCTGGGAGCTTACTTAAGAGACCATCATGCCAGACCCTGTCAAAGGCCTTGAAAATGTCTAATGATACAGCTATTGCTTCACCATGACCCTCCAAGGCCTCACTCCATAAGTGAGTGGCATACACGAGAAGATCACCGGTCAAGCGTCCGTTGCGGAAACCATATTGGCTATCGCTTAGGAGCCCGTTGATCTCGAGGTATGCCAGGAGTCGATTATTCAATACACGTTCCATGACTTTGCAAAGTATGGAGGTGATTGAAATTGACGATAGTTGACAGGATCGGCACGGCTTCCCTTCTTCGGTATTGGCTGTACGTTAGCAAGCTTCCAGGACTTGGGGACCTTACCCGATTCCAATGAAAGTCGATAGATGCGCGTCAAAACGGGAGACAACTCAGCTGCGCAGCGTTTTAGGACCACTGCAGGAATACCGTCTGGGCCACTAGCTTTGTTCTCGTCTAGATGCAGCAAGCATTTAAGAACCTCCTTTTGGCGAATGTGAACGGTACCCATTGTGGGTCCGAACTGAGGTAATTGAGGTGGGATTTTTTCTTGGCAATCTAGACGAGAATTTTCCGCGAAGATACTAGCAAATAAGTCTGCTTTCTCCTTAGCAGTGTGGGCCAGAGATCCATCGGGTTTCCTCAGTGGTGGCAGCGACGGGCGACAAAAGTTCGTTTCGACCGACTTGGCAAGGGACCAAAAAGCTTTGCTTCCCGAAGGGTATGCTGCTATTCTGTCTCCGATACGGCCTATGTGGGCAAAACGAGCTCTTTTGATAGCCTTTTTGCAGGACTTGGCGGCAGCATTGTATCTTTTCTTATATATCAACCGAGTGATTATTTCAACTTAAAATTTGACGCGACAATGATAGATATCGATGATTTATTATTACACTCAGATAACTTTCGTTTTCGGCAAAAATAATCATTGATTTGAAACAATTATTAGGTTCAAGTATCCCTGATTTTCCATTTTCGGTAAATCCATAACCATTAATTTTATTTTGAAACGTTGTCCATTCGGTGACGTACAAAATTTTCTCCGAGCAGGAATACATTTTTTTCCTATTTAAGTAATAATAATAAGTTACGTTGAAAGAGTTGAACTTCAAGTTTTTGTCATTACTTAATAAACACTTAATAAAATTATAAATCTTCTATTATTATAAACTATTGATATTATGTCAATTAACTTATCTGAATGTAGCAATTAATTTTTCCATCCCTCTAAAAAAATAAATGACATTAAACAAGAGAATGTTCTTAACATTTACCCTGAATATGATCATTTCAAAGATAGATTAACATCATTTATAATCAAGGCGTTCTTTTTATGTTAAAAAAATTGTAAATGTGTTAAGTTTAAAATGTTCGCTTTTTGGCTCTTTTTATGTTAAATAAAAAAACTCAGGTATTCAAATTGGCATTTTTAATTCAAAAATATTTTCTTCCAATTTATACACGTTACATACGCATATATACTCACCGTATGTTTTCAGTACTAAATTCTCAACTTCTATTACAGGTGCATTGAATTTATTTTCATCGGGCAATGTTGTGCTTTCAATTTGATCGTATTTTTCATCAATATCATGCTCTTCGTCATTTATTTTGTCCAAATGTTTAATGAGTTTTATATTCAATAATGGAGTTTCAGAAATAATTTTATATGCACCCTTTTCCTGCTTTGGCATCATTGGTCTATACATCATGGTGGTTGGGTTGACAGTGATAACTATTAAATTAATTTAACATTTATATACACTTACTTATCAAGATTATACACTTACCAACACTTACTAGATTGGCTCGATTCGTCAATTCTATTTACGCATACTCAACCACTGAACCACTTCAGATAACAATGGTACTCGTGGAAAGAGAGATTAGACAATTTTCCCAAAGAATGTATACCTCAAAGTTTATGTAAAACTTTCTGTTCTGAATCTTTTAACTTCAATATTGGCCGTGATTTTAATCAACATCCTTTTAACATCTTTGTATAATTCATTTTTAATTTAGCGAATATAGATTCTAGGGAAGATTGTGCACCAATCGATTTGAAGCAATTCAATCCATTGGCTCGATTCACCAATTCCATTTACGCATACTCAACCACTGAACGAATTCAGATTACAATGTAAAATTTCACAGCTCAAAATGGCATCACAAATGATTTTCTAAAATTCACTTAAAAAGGCTAAAATGTTTTTTTTTACATTAGAGCAGTAGATAAAGTTCAGCTGGACTGTATATGCAGAATCTTTTAAATTTAATATTGGTCGTGATTTCATTTAACATCATTGTATCTTTGTATTATTCATTTTTAATTTTATGTTTTTTTTTTATCAATTTATTGTTTCGATGTATCAGCAGTTATGATTTCGATACTTCTTCTTCTTAGAGTGTTTATTATAAGCATTTCTAAAAATTTAAAACATGCATAGATTCTGGTCCTTTAACGGATGTGTTCGCAGAGCAAGAAGCTTACACAGTTAAATGTTCCAATTCCTGTGGATCTCCAGCCGAAGTGGTCTAAGTCACTATTAAAACGAGATACTGTGTAAATTCCAAAAGATTAAATCCAGACTCATATTGCATGTCTTCTGAGATGAAGAAATGTAACCTAAACACTGCTTATTTGGTTGCGTCTGGTGTCGGTGGTTTAGTATGTAGAAATGAATATGTTTGGCGGAGAAACTGCTTCCGAAATCGTGGCATGCAGTGATGAAAAATATACTGCAAGTGGAGGCATTTTATGGGATAACTAATATAATTATATAGACTCAGTCGCTCGTGACCACGGGGTCTGAAAAGACACCGAAACGTCGAGTCAAAATTTAAAATGTAAATATACGCGATAAATCCGGTTAAAAAGTGTTTTATTTAATAGTATGAATCGCGAAAACTTAAGACAATATTAATATAATATAATTTATAGCGGTGGACCATGACTCATGAAGATGAATTATTATCCAATGGATCTTATAGATTTACATGTAAATTTAATGTTGACACTATGAAAAATTTACAAATTCAACATCCAGCCAATAGATTCCATCCAATAACAGATCCATGTACTAAAAGTATTTACGCAGCTCATAGAACCGTCGTCGGTGCCAAAGTGAACGGTAATTCATGGATTTTTGATTGTGGCGTTGAAAATGTAACACATCCAATAACAAAGATCCTGATGATCCAATATCTGAATGTATTTCTTGCATAAATGAAAATAAATTACAAGAACGAATTTATAATGTGAAGTTTTCATATGATTGCTTTACCGTAAACTCCAAATTAAACGATGTCACAACATTTGTACCTTGTAATGAGGATTCATTTATAAATTTAATAAGTAATTAAACAGAAACCAGAACCTTTGGATCATTTGACTTTTGTAGAAAAAACTGCATCAAAATCGTTTTATCGAATTGCTTAATGTTGTCTTTTTGTTCCATAAACGTAAAGTATTTTTATGTAAGTGACTAATTTCAGTTATATTTTTTTAATAAAAATATATTCAAATTAAATTTTATTTCAGCAGATTTTTAAATGAAACATAAAGATTATCTATACTAATATTATAAAGAGGAAACCTTTGTATTTTTGTATGTTTCTATTGAATAGGCTCAAAAACTACTGAACATTTCAAAATTTCTTTACCATTACTTAGAGGGATTCTTCCGAATCCGTATAGGCTACTTTTTATCCCGAAAATCCCGCGGGAATTGAAATTGCGCGGGTAATACCGCGCGCAGCAGCTAGTCAGATATATAAATGCAATTTATTTGCAAATAAACAATACATTTTCATTACAGACAATGCTATTTATCTTTCAATGTTATAATAGTATATTTCAACACACTTGCTCGTAAATTGAGCCTTATTCTATTGAATTTAGAACTGTAAACTGCGCTATAAGTTACGTGTGCATAATATATTATACCCTAGTGCATAATATAATGAATCCTACAAAGTTGAATTGTACCTTAGTGCAAATTAAATGCGAGTTAACAGAGCATATTTTATTGATCCGGGTTATACATTAAGTATATGAACGCGCGCGTCCAGGCGGCGCGCCTGCAGCAGCAGCGGCTGCACGGCGCCGCCTCCAACCAACAATAGCGTGTGTACGTGTAATGGGACAGGGCTACTGAACGGCGCGGCGCTCTGGGCGCCACTGAGCGCACGCGTCCAGGCGGCATTAACTTTGAGCCGAAGCAGAAGAAGTTTTGACCTGGCCTTGAACCACAACCGTCGACATCTAGCATTAATTATTTAATGCAAAATTATTCCAGTGATTTGTCTATGTCGCCGACATACACTCAGGAAGAGATGGCACTTTAAATAAATGTAGAATATAAGTTTGTTAACTGTACCTTCAACAGCTGCTTCAAATAAATTTTATGAACACGTATGTCTGTCTTTTACTCACAAGTGTGTTGAAAAACGTCGTATGTAACTCGTGAGCGTTGCTTATTACAGTCTCGGCTCATTATTAAGACTCGACTGTAATTAGCAACTTAGCTCACTTGTTACATAATATACTTAACTTAGCTCACTTGCCATAAGTGTTATTTGAAGCAGCTGTAGAAGGTACAGTTGACAAACTTAAATTCTACATTATTATTTGAAGTGCTGCTGGCCAGCTTGTCCTGAGTGTATGTCGGCGACAAAGACAAATCACTGGCATGATTTGGCATTAAATAATTAATGCTAGATGTCGACGGTTGTGGTTCAAGGCCAGAACAAAACTTCTTCTGCTTCGGCTCTAAGTAAATGCCGCCTGGAAGCGCGCGCTCAGCGGAGTCCCGAGCGCCGCGCCGGTCAGTAACCCTGTCCCATTACACGTACACACGCTATTGTTGCTTGGAGGCGCTGTGCGGGCTGCTGCTGCTGCAGGCGCACCGCCTAGACGCGCGCGCTCATATATTTAATGTATAACCCGGATCAATAAAATATGCTCTGTTTACTCGCATGTTATTTGCACTAAGGTACAATTCAACTTTCTAGGATTCATTTTTTTATGCACTAGGGTATAATATATTATGCTCGCGTGACTTATAGCCCAGTTTATAGTTCTAAATTCAATAGAATAAGGCTCACTTTACGAGCAAGTGTGTTGAAAATAATAATACACTATAGTTGTTACAGCTTTAATGGTTTTTATAATAAATATATTGTAACTCAAGAACATTTTGTTGCATATTGTTTAGACATGGTAAATCACAAAATTTGAAAAATATTTTAAATCGTGAAGAAATGGAAAATTTAAATTATTTACGAAAATCTGGATACTTGAATCATCCATGTGATCTTTCAACTTTTAAGGTTTCCGATAAATGTAATGGTAATTTATGCATAGATGGTGAGGAAAATGTACACTGATCGAGATGTTGGTCAAAAAGCATAATTTAAATAGTTTTAAGATTAATCAAATTTTGGACATCAATAGTAATGATTTTTTCTTTATATATTATGGATGGGACGTTTGTCTTCCATGCCACCTGATGTTAAGTGAACATGAAGACTAAGGTGGTACACGTCCATCCACGAGAAACCTATTCACTCGACGCTTAAAAGTACTCGTACTAGGACTATACTGGTCAGGGAAAATAGACGCAGGCAGTTCATTCCAAACCTTGGCGACCCGTATCAAAAAGGAACTGTCAAAGCGCTTAGTTCGACTTTTCGGAATATCTACCAAATACGGATACAAGTTATGTCTGCGTCTAGTAGTCCGATGGTAAAAGGGTGAGGGTTCAATTTGTTCAAACAGAGCACTGGCGCACTCACCAAAATGTATCCTGTAGTGCACGGTTAGACACGCAACCTTACGACGATGCTCTAAGGTCTGCAGTTTTTTGGTTGTAAGGTCGACGTCATTAATTAGTTTACGGGCTCTTCGGTCAACGGAGTCCAGCGCTTCTAGTTGATATTTGGCAGAACCATCCCAAAGATGACTGCAGTACTCCATGCATAATCGCAATTGAGCTGCGTATAAGTTAAGAAGCTGTGCAGGGCCGAAGTACCGCCGTACCTTCGAGATGATTCCCAACTTTTTCGAAGCTACTTGAGCCATGGACACAATTTGTTGACCGAAGTTTAAAGTGGATGTTACAGTAACGCCTAAAAGCCCTAGATGGTCAGTGATGGGGACAGATACATTTTGGAAAGTGGGCGTCAATGTGAAGGCGCTCTTTTTTGCGGAGAATAGACACGCCAGAGTTTTGGACGCGTTGAATTTGACCAAATTCGAACAACCCCAATCGGATACTTTTCGTAAGGTCAAATCAACGCGCTCCATCATTGACTTTCTTAAACTCTGGATTTCACGGGGGCTCGCTCGCGCATTGGATACGTATCTCTCTACAACAGTGCTGTCATCAGCATAACCAATAATGCCCAGTGTTAAAAGGTCATTAATGTGCAGCAAGAATAATGTTGCAGAGAGAACAGATCCCTGAGGTACCCCAGCATTCATTGCCATTTGGTCAGAGGAGTAGCCATCTAAGACTACTCGAATTGACCGTTCCCTCAGAAAATCAGATATCCAGTCGCAGAGCCTAATCGGTATGCCATATGCTGGAAGCGTACTTAAGAGACCATCATGCCAGACCCTGTCAACGGCCAAAGGAAATGTCTAAGAATACAGCTATTGCTTCACCATGACCCTCCAAGGCCTCACTCCATAAGTGAGTGGCATACACGAGAAGATCGCTGGTCGAGCGTCCGTTGCGGAAACCATATTGGCTATCGCTTAGGAGCTCGTTGATCTCGGGGTATGCCAGGAGTCGATTATTCAATACACGTTCCATGGCTTTGCAAAGTATGGAGGTGATTGAAATTGGTCGATAATTGACAGGATCGGCACGGCTTCCCTTCTTTGGTATTGGCTGTACGTTAGCAAGCTTCCAGTGCTTGGGGACCTTACCCGATTCCAATGAAAGTCGATAGAGGCGCGTCAAAACGGTAGACAACTCAGCTGCGCAGCGTTTTAGGACCACTGCAGGAATGCTGTCTGGACCACTAGCTTTGTTCTCGTCTAGGTGCAGCATGCATTTAAGAACCTCCTTTTGGCAAATGTGAACGGTACCCATTGAAGGTCCGAACTGAGGTAATTGGGGTGGGATTTTCCCTTGGCAATCTAGACGAGAATTTTCCGCGAAGATACTAGCAAATAAATCTGCTTTCTCCTTAGCAGTGTGGGCCAGAGAACTATCGGGTTTCCTCAGTGGTGGCAGTGACGAGCGACAAAAGTTCGTTTCGACCGACTTGGCAAGAGACCAGAAAGCTTTACTTCCCGAAAGGTATGCTGCTATTCTGTCTCCGATACGGCCTATGTGGGCAAAACGAGCTCTTTTGACCACCTTTTTGCAGGACTTAGCGGCAGCATTATATCTTTTCTTAAGTTCATGCGAATCCAGGGCTTTACTTCTGCAAGCAAACCTTGGGCATGCTTTGGTTTCAAGGGAAAGGTCAGCGTGGTGAATGTAGTACTCCATTGCTTGAACTATCACACTTGAGACAGTATCAGCGCAGTACGATGGATCGGTTGATGTAAAACAAGTTTGCCGCCATAAATAAGATGCGAAGAAATGTCGCATTTCATCCCAATCTGCTGACTTGTAACGCCATACTCGCCTGGAGCCTTTTAGGCAGGTGTCAGGTGGTGAGTACAGCGATACAGATTTCACCATACAGTGATCGGATGTCCCAAAAGGTGCAGTGACGGACACCGAGTATCTGTCAGGATCGGTTGTCAGCAGAAGGTCCAAGCAATACGCAGTGTGGCCAGCAACGTCGGGGATGCGCATAGGCTCGTTGACAAGCTGTGAGAGACCATAAGTCAGCGAAAACATAAAGGCCTCTCTGCCAGCATGGTCGGTGTCCTGATACGGGTATAACCACTGTCCGTGGTGTGCGTTAAAATCCCCCAGAAACACCAACTGTGCCGTGGGAAAACGTTGCTGAATCTTATCTGCTGTATTGCCAAGGTATTCCATAAGCCTCGTTGTCTCCTGATCTCCGCTATGTGAACGATAGATACAGGCGTAAACCACTTGGTCTAGACCAGTATCTTTGTGAATCAACATGACTGAAAGGTCCGGCACTTCCAAGTAACGGAGACGCTGATAACAGATCGCGTCACTGGCATACATGCACAACCCGGCGTGCGGGCGGAAAAGAGACTCCAGGATATAGCCTGGGTAACCAAGGTATGCCGAGTCTGACGGATCGCAGATCTGCGTCTCAGTTAGAAAGAGTAGGTGTGGTCTCTCCGTCTCAAGATGGTGGTGCACATCATTAAGATTGGAGTGCACTCCTCGGATGTTACAGAAGTGCACTTTGAGGGAGAGTAAGTGCAACCGCTGTTGAACCGTACTCTTTTTAGGACCTTTCATTGTGAATTGGTAGTGGAGTGAATAGGGAGGAGAATAGAAGTTGAGTGAAGTGCTGCAAATGGAACCAAGCAACTTGTAGGGAACAACGCACCATTGGGGAACTCGCCTGGAGGCTGCGGGGACGCCCGAACCCCCCCGAGGTCACCATCGGGTCCTCTCCAACCGGTCGCTAACCGGCACGATGGAGAACCACATGTGGCTGGCATGCTACTTGGGCCCCCTACTACCTGCGGTCGGCCAGCGGTGCACCGTGCTTCGGATCCCGCTACCCTCCAACAGTTGAAAACAGTTTTCCAATGCAGCACGATTACTCAGACTTACCCTCCTAAATGGCTACACTAAACATCATGCCGGAACGCGACTAAGTCACTTGGCCGCATGGTTTTGTCTAGTGGGTGGTGACAAGCCGCGGCCAAAGCCTACCACCAGATGATACCGCTCGTTTAGCGCTACCCAGGGACCACGCACAAGACATCGAGGGCTAATCCTTGCGGACGCGAGCAGTTTTCAGTCCCCGAAAAATTCAAATGTAGCTTTTCATTATATGACAATGTCAATTTCGAAGTTATCTACTTTTAAAAATTTCATAATAGACTGATCATCTACATCAAATTTAGCATTTTAATAATATGTATATTGGTTGATGGATCATATGAATACAGTCTCTCTTTCACAACATCAATGGTGTGAAAATTACACTCTTATGCATAATCTGGTTTCATGTTTGGAGTATCTGAAAGCGCAACACATGATCATTGTAATTGTAATTACTACTGATTACAGTGACGTAATGAAGAAAATGATGAAACGTTGCAGTCAACGTGATCTTTTCAAGGGTCGAGTTTTAAGATATGTATGATGCCAAGTGGTGGCTTATATTTATCTTGCAAACAAATTGAAGTTGCCTATATTGTATCATCAAGATTATGATTAAGATCCTTATGAAAACATAGGCGCTGTTATCGAAGAATTCAACTTAAATAATAGAATATATTGTTGCAAAGAAGATTACGTTTTATATCGCAGAGAGCTATTGGATGATGATGTTCCGGTAATAATGATGAAAGGAATGACTTTTAATAAACGCTGATTTTAATTAGATTTTATAATAATAGGTTATTTGACCAATCAATTTATCACTATTTTTGATAATTATTACTGTGTGTTTTTCTTTTTTTGTATTGACTATGGGCGATACAATTCATTATTATGAATTGCATCTGATGATTTTACACATGTCACAAATTTTATACACCCAATTGTTTGTAATTTCTTGTCTACGTTCGGTATAATAACGCCATCACTATTTCAGTGTACTTTTTTTTATTGAGCTCAAATCATAATCGATAGACGTGTAGCGACCTCACAGTAGGCGTCGAGGAAAACAACAGAGGTCTGAACCAGTGTCAATAATGTACTGCTGTTTAGATCTCTGATCAGTCACAAAAAGTCGGCGAGCGGAAAAACACCATCAGTAGCCGCCTCTGCTGACGGCTGCTGGCGTTCCCCTGTTGAAATGTCCAGGCGCAAGGTTGAATGCATTTGCTAGCCTTAGTATTGAATATCTCGTGATACCAACAAAGATTATAACCCCCTGTTGAGCCTTTACTACGAGAGCTGCTGCGTGAACGATGTTTCTGAAAAACGATTATGTGAACGGCTGAACTGCTTAGTAGTAAGAGAAACTACTTGTTTACTTAAGTTTTCGACTTGCTGCATCGAAATATCTAAAGTGGAGGATAAGAAGGGAAGAGAGTAGGAGTAAACATTTTTGGGATCTGAAAACTCAATGATTTTGTCCACTAAGTCAGCCAATTTGTCCAGGCTAACATCGGGGTGTGAAATCAAAATATCGTGCACTAGTTGAGTTAACCGGTGCATCAAAAATTGACGTAGGATGTTGTCATCGGATAAAGCGGTACCTACAAGAGAGCGAAGGTCTTTAGGAATTGTGTCGGTTTCCTGTCACCTAACTCCTCTTTACTAATAAGTTGCCAGAACCGTTGCTCTTGAGACATGCATAGTCAAAATTTTTCAAAAATATGTGAAAGTAATCCGGAAATGCGCAGAAATAATATTAATTTATAAAAATGTAGTAACGAAATTTCGAATTTGTCACCAGGAAATATCCTATAGAATTATTTTTGTTATCAAAATTAGTTTAATAAAAATGTAAAAAAATCAATCTAATTATTGAGATTAAATTACTAAACTAAACCGGAACAACACTAAATGTTTATGATAACTGTTCGGTTGATTTCGCATTCAGCAGTATAAGCGATACAGCTGCTCGACGTTTGAGGGCGTCGTTGGTGTACAAATGGAAACTTCTCGATGAAAAGTTCACATCGATGTGAAATTTGGCGAAATTTTTTCACACTTTTACGATCTCGTGGAATTTAAATCGTCACCGCAAACTTATTTTCGTAGAAAGCTTCAGGACATGAGATGGTTTTCAATCTTTTCAATTTCAATTTTCGTAATCGATGGAGTCGAATTATCTCATCGGTGTCACCAATGCGGGGACTATTGTTATTGCGTGTTCTTACTTTATAATCAAATAAAGTTCCTGCTTTCCAATATTTTGTATTGATTCATTGAAATTATTTCATAACAACGCAAACTAACATTCCGAAAAACATAACATCTCTTCTATTCGAGAGTAAAGTATGACAAATATTTACATAGAGTATACAATATAAGTAGTGAAGTGACATTTTTGTCACAAATCAATGCTCTTTTAATTAATTTAATCCCTATTAGAATATTAAAAAAGATTTTGACACAACAAGTGTGAAGTATACATGATATACAAGACTTATTAAGAAATGAAAAAATATATGAGTCAAATACCAATACCTTAAAAATCACTGTTATTTTCTCCGAGACTGTACATAGGCCGCATTCCTAGCAAGTTTGATTGCACAGACGCACACGGGTATATCCGAAGTCACGAGTGTTATTATAAAAGTTATATGATTTTTTTAGCATACCTTTTAACTTGCTGGCAACATTGTGGAAAAAATGTGGTATTTCCATTGTATACTATGATATTAGCATAGAATGGTTTTAGTTCCATTATGACTAATTCTAAATTCCTGATCACCATCATCGCGGTATTTTTCCTAGCATTGTTTAAAATAATGCACACATTATTAGATAAAGTTTAAATGGCCCTATTAAGTCCTAAATATGTAGGGTCCTGAATACATACAATATACAAAAAACAACGACTAAATCAATTCAAACAAATATTTTGATTTAATAGATATTATTGCAATACTATATATCTATGACCATTCAATTGCAACAGGCAGAGAGTAAACAAACACTAAAAAAACACTAGGCGTTTTGCAGTTCAAGCCTTGGCTTGGTAACGCGTTATCAATTTATAAAACAATAATTCATGGTATTGGATCCACTTACCGGTAGGTAAATTACCGGAAGGTACACTTAACACTGCACTTAACACAGTAATATTTTGTTGGTTTTCATAGCGTGATCGAGAAATAAGGTTCTGTTCTTAAATATATCTCAAAAAAGATAAACAAAACAAAATCGTACCATTATATATTTTATTTTTCATAATGCATTCTGAACACGACTGTCCTAACAATGTCGCAGTACGATTAATGGCGAGTCATAAATTATTCTCATTAATAATAAATCAGTAAAATGTTATTTTCATTAATGTTATTCGATAAAATACTTTTTAATTGAGTTTTCAATTAACGATTGTCGTTTAGATTGACGTAAGTCGATTGATTAACTGTGCTTTACATTCAGTATGTTTATACAGGGTGACCGGTGACAAACTTTAGATATTAAAGGAGAACATGATGGACTGGGAGCGAAAGAAAAACACAGTAACTACCAGCTGCTTCTATTCCCGGGCATACTGTTAAAGTCAGTTAAGGTACAGAGGTTTTATTGGCATTTTTGTAGGCGATAGGCTGACCCCCTGTCACACCATCATTATAATACCTTATTTGTCAAACGTGACATCAGGCGGTCTTATAACCACTGGTGTTCTGCCTATCCCATAACGGATACAGGCGTGAAGTTATGTATGTATGTATGTAAAGGAGAACACTCTGTCTGTACTCGATTCTGACCATAATTATCTAATAAAAGTAGGTACTTAATTTTTCACTAGAATTCCCTATAAATAAATAAAGAGTTCACAAATGACCCACGGCTCGACGACCGTTCATGAAGTCGTCTATACCTGCCTACCTATTATGTGTTGAAAGCGCCGTGCGTAGTTACCAGTGTAACCATGCGTTGCGATATGAATTCTTTAATTTTCGGTTAAGTTTACTCAGTAAATAATTAATAATATTTTTTTATTAGTATCTTTTCTCATCGTGTATGATTTCAAACTATCACCAGTCACCCTGTATATTGATAGAATTAAATTGTGTATTTCAGATCTGTGCTATGGATAAAACTAATGGTCGTGTTTGCAAAAGTGGATATGGTTGATGAAGCAACGTTTGAAGTGTTGTAAATAATAATAATAAATAAATAAATAAAATCTCCAGACAATCACACCAACTACATGGCCCCAAAATAAGCATACTCCTCCGAAACGGCTTGACCGATTTTGATGAAATTTTTTGTGCTTATCCGGTATCTATGAGAATCAGCCAACACCTTTTTTTTTTTTTATTTATATGGCAAAACAACGTTTGCCGGGTCAGCTAGTAAAACACAAATGGATAAACACCCAGACATGGATTTTTTTTTGTTCCGTGCAGTAATCGACCCAAAACAAGTGGTGCCTGGGGCAGAATGGTTTACCCCATCGCCAAAGTGTTCGTCGCAGTAAACGGTACGCAATACTTTCTTTGACTGCCTTTGTACTATAGAACTAAATGAATCATACTCACAAATCGTCTAAATGCTATTAGGTTAAAATTCGCTTGAAGATAGGTTTCCCTGGTGATGAGCTTGTTATCATTCCTCTTCGCATTATGTGCCCCAATCACCACACTGCAGCATTTCGTGGCAGTTTCAGATATTTAGCCTCTAAATGTTGGAATAATATCCCACCACCTCTAAAACACTGTCAAAGTACTGTTACTTTTAAAATAAATTATAAAAAATATCTAATTAACCTACAGAAATCGAATACTTAAAATATATCTATGTTTAATGTTAAATTACGTTTATGCCAATGAAATTGTTCTGTATTATTGTTGGGAGTGAAATTTTATATTGAGCCAGCTTAGCTTTGTTTATATTGAATTTATGTCATATCAGCCTATTAAAATAAGATATTTTTAATGTTACTCTTAATATATTGATATGTGTAATGCACAGCAGTTTCTTCTCCTTTTTCTTCGCGTTTACGGAAGATCAGCGTCTTGGTGTGTCCGCACTCCATGACTTATGCTGAGTAAATGCCTTTTCGGTGCTTTTTTACAATTGCATGTTTTTTTATTTGTATGTTATTTATGATTTGGCACCGAATAAATTTCTTATCTTTCTTTCTTTCATTTCATTAAACACTGAAATTCACTGAATGCAGAATTCTTACAGTACTCTAAAATGTCCTAAGTGCATTAGAAGTGATAGGCCTTACAAGCTTGAAAGTTTGAAACGCATTATTAGCAAAATGGGTCATGCGCCTGCGGTATTTAAAGTTCAATTTGTATATACAATTTTTAAAACTGACACGTAGCTTGGTATACATAAATAAATGTATACCCAGGTTAAGGAATATAGTCTCTACAATATTATAATTACTCCACGGGTTTATTAGTATATATAGTATACCCAAGCCAGCATATATTTATTCGTTTTCTAAACTGGTCTAATTGGGACTCGAACCCAGCTAACAGCTCACTGCCGAAAACTCACACAATACACCACGGAGGCCATCACATGTAGCTTTACACTTATGAACGAATTATTTATTATGTTTGCAATTTTGCATTAATAATATTTTTGATATACCTACTTCATACCATGTTTGAAAAAACTTTTATAACTTAGTAAGTATTAAAAATATTATTTGTAAACAGTTAGCAACGGATTAGTTAAACATGCAATTTTAGTAAGAGCTTAGTAAATTAAACGAAATGTATGAAAAAAATTTGCTTGAACTAATTTTAACAACAGAATATTTACTAATGTTCATTTATTTTGATTACTTGATATTTCGCCACTATTGCAAGTGATTCTCAAATATGCTCCAAAGCTAATTCAGAACTCTATTTATTTAATAAACTTTAATTTAATCGCTTAATTAATGGTTTTTATGTTCAAAAATAAATACATTTCAATTTACGAACCACAAACATTCAACTCACCTATAGTGTAAGTAGCGCCATCTATTTGAAACGTAGCACTCTTGCACTTCTTGAAAACCTTCCCGCTGATAAGTTGCCGCGTTATACTTCCATGAGTCGCAGGGTTCGAAATAATTTCGCGACCCGCCGCTTCGGCGCTAGTGTCGAATAAATTTTCCGACTCATCGCCCGACGAGTCGGACGATAAGTTGGGAGACGGGTCGGGTTTTCCTTGACGAACTTGCCCGCACGTCAGACCGCTTTTTTCGGACTTGTCCATTTTCACACACTTTTATTGTACTTTAGGTGAACTATTTAGTCGTACATTATCACTGTACTGTTTCACTGTCACTGGTAATAAAAAAATATGGAATTGTTGCTAGTGATAAGATTGATAATAAATAAAATTTAGAAATTTATAGTTTATCATTATATTAGTTGTCTAAACAAGATAATTTTTATAATTTTCAGCTCTACAACACCTACCTGGGATTTAGATTATTGAGATTATGCGGTCATAAATAAACTAAGTTTTTTCATCGATACAGAAGTGTATAAATAGATAAAATATAGGCTAAAGATATTTTAACAAATTTGAAATAATTTAAAACAAAAAATTAAGATTTATTGTAATATCGTACTTTAACATTAAGACAACATCAAAGGGCACGTTTAATTCTCCAATGAGCTTTGGTTTTTAGGTTATTTCGGAAGTGATTTTGACGTCCTTTATATATTACTAGCCACCGCGCGCGGTTTTACCCGCGTAACTTTTGATCCCGTGGGAATTTTAACCTATAACCTTCCTCAAGACACCAGGTTAGGAACCCAGGGTATAGAATATGTCTCAACGAATTCAATAAATACGTAGGGTCAATAAAATATAGCCTATAACCTTCCTCAAGAGTTGGGCTATCAAATGCAAAAATTTTTCAAATCCCACTTCTAGTTTCTGAGATTAGCGCGTTCAAACAAACTAAAAAACAAACTCTTCAGCTTTAGTTTAGTATCAGTATAGATATCTCTAGAAAGTAGCCCAGTAAAGTGTATTAGAGCCCAAACTCAAAGGCAATATATTCACAAGTAAACTAATAAAGCTAGTAAAGTTGGTGCCTATGATTTTGATTATTTATAAAGTTACTTCCATGCTGGACTGGGAGTGAAAGAAAAACATAGAATGTGCCAGCTGCTTCTCTTCCCGGGCATACTGTAAAAGTCGGTTAAGGGACAGAGGTTTTATTGGCATTTTTGTGGGCGATAGGCTGACCCCCTGTCACTGCAATAGCCTCTCGCAATCATTATAATACCTCATTAGTCAAACGTGACATCAGTTGGTCTTATAACCTCTGATGTTCTGCCTACCCCATAAGGGATACAGGCGTGAAGTTATGTATGTATGTAGAATTAACCTAAAAATCACGTGGCACGTATTGAACTTTATGATATTCAAAGTTCTAATACGTATGTAGGCGTCGTCTCCTCTATTAAATATGTTAATGTGAACGACGAGTGCTACTAATTATGCAAAATATTTAAAGATACCGTTTTAAGCTCATAAGTACGTAGGTCAGGCAGGTAAATGTTTTGCCTAGATATGAATCAGCATCTCTGACATTACAAAAATACAAAAACGTCTCCTGGAAATGACGTTTTTAATTTTTGCGATTAATTTTCTTTACTTATATTCGGAAAAAGCCACACGCGAACTAAATCTAAAATCTTTTGAATTCATTTGAAATTTTCAGCCCTACTTAGAGAGTGGATAATTACGGCACATAGAAATAGAACAAAAACTTTACTTGAATTAAAAGCCAATGTATTGAAATCATAGTTTGTCCTAAATAATGTATTTATCATGCTTGTTCAACCCTACGCTTAGACTGTATCGTCCCTTTTTTAACATTATTAAGTATTTTAGCCCTAACAACCAAACCACTAAATATTTAGAAAAAAGAAGGAGGAAAATATGTATATAGATTAAGTCGCACACTGGTTATACACGACAAAATAATTTTATCGTCTAGTTAACTTGTATAATAGGTATCAAAATAAAAAAGTTTTCGTGAGAATAGGCAATAATTTCAGTAAAGAATATTCACATGTTTCAAAAAAAAAGTAGGTAATTAAAACTCTAAAGAAAACCAAAAATATAACAAAGAATTGCCCTTTTTATTTTTACTAATCAAACCTATGAATCAATAAATGGCAATCAACCTTAGGTCACGCAACACAACTTTTTTGGCCCACTGTTCCAATACAATCAAACGTACATTTTGTTGCAAATAATATGTATTATTAATTAATTTATTTATTGAATTTGGTTTACCCACAATTGCTTACACAATAATCAACGAATGCAAAGCATTAAAAAACCGACTTCATGTCAAAACTTTGGCTGAGTTGAGAATGTCATCAACGTAAACATTCTCCGAAAACACACATATTTTTTCAAAAAAATTTCGATGAAATTTATATGAGACCAACTATGAAGTATCTTCTATCATATGAAACAATTTTCAAAATCAATTCACAATTGTCCGATATAAAGTGTAACAAAGACACAAAAAAAACATACAAACGAATTGAGAACCTCCTTTTTTTGCCGGCCCCTTCCAACAAAACCATCCATTCTTGTTCTGCACACCTCTTTAGTAAATCTACTAAAGAGGTTCTGAAAAACCCTAACGACTACTGTATACAATTATAAAGCACACGGGACCGACTGCTGCCCTCCGAAGCACGGAAGTCGTCGTAAGAAATAAATGGTCGGCGGTCACCCATCCAAGTACCGACCGCGCCGAACGTTGTTTAACCTGCGATATCGTATGATACACACAGTAATTGCGGCGCCACGACGACTTCTTCCCAAGAAATTAATAACAAAAATTTATTCTAAGAATATTTTAATATTTTTGTTCACAGAAGTGCCTTTAATTTTCTTACAAAGCATTCTAGACCAACATCCACTACAGGTCTGTCTATAAATTTTGAGGACTACAATGTTTATTTTTCCTCTTTTCCACAAGATGGTACTTGCGTCGTATAACAAAGTGTTGTAAAGGGATGTTTCCTTTAATAGTTAAGGAACGGTCAAGGACATTTGTGTAAGGACGTGCCTTAAATTCCCAACATTAACATTGCATTTTAAATGGAGTTTTTTATCGTTCATGTTTAAGTTTGGTTACGTGCCTCGTGTACATAATTTTTGTTTGCTTTGAATTTTTTTTAATGGTTTTATTTTAGTGCGTATTATGTTCGTAGGATGTATTTATTCAGTAGTGGCTCATGTGTATATTATACGATATAGCAGGCACTTTTTAGCAACGTTGAGCCCGATCAGTACGAGGTTTCAGAAAGCACGCTAAGCAGTCAGTACTAGTTGCTGCATACTTGTCTATATAATAGCCATAAGGATAAAAATAATTTAAGCTACCTCAAAATTCTAAAATCCATCCACACTGGCCAGCTTGACGGTTTGTGACCTTCAAAGCCTCCTCTTCAACCACGGGTAAGACTGATAACTCTGCAGTGTTCTCTTAAAAGGGATGATGATATAAATAGTCAGTATACAAATTGAATTTTAAATTAAACACTTTTAAGTCGTATTTATCACGCATTTCATTTGTTTTATTTTTGTTTAAACTTGTCGGTCACAAATATTTATGTGAGTGCTCCTAATTTCCTCCAACAAAGTCATGCTTCATCATCACAACTCTTTGTAATGAGCCCACTGCAGGGCATGAGTCTCTTTACTGGGTGAAGAGGAGGTATAGGCCATAATCCACCAAGCTGGCCCAGTGCTCGGTGGTGGATGCCAGACTTTTCAGGGCGCCAAGATGGCTTCTGACAAACCCTAACGACTACTGCATACACAGCACCCGGGACCGACTGCTTAACGTGTACTCCGAAGCACGGAAGTCATCGTGAGAAATGAATGGTCGGCGGTCACCCATCCAAGTACCGACCGCGCCGAACATTGCTTAACCTGTGATATCGTATGAAACACACAGTAACCACGGCGCCACGACGACTTTCATGCTTACATAAGTTTAAAGTTATAACTCAAGTGTCTTGATCGTGCTATTCGCAAGGCATGTAAAAATATGAAGTAGTAAATAGAGATATAGAGTAGACAATGTTTTAAGTGGTATTTGAGTTTATTTATAACAAACAAAAACAAGTTATTCAACTTTAATGTTTAAAATACATCTTTCTTAGTAAATGAGAAAATAATTGTGTAAAATAATCACATAATTAAACTTTTACAACGTATGAAGCAATCCTAAATCCTCTCGTCCAGCAGGCTTATGAAAGTTTTTCAATTTCATGAACAGCTTAGGTAATTCTAGTTTTATCATAAATGCTAATAAAGAGAAGTTAATTATCAATTTTACATTAAAACTGTGTTGACCTGGATCTGAACTAGCTAGTAATTATCAAAAACATTCATCTTCATCACAAATCTTAATTAGAAAATATTTAAACTATAAACTTTCTTCGAAACGTCAAAATTAATTGCAAATTAATAATCAGTTATGAGGAACAGGGTTGAAATAGGGATGTTGTATAAATTCTAGTCGCTATTTAAACTTTGATAGCGCGATGTAGCAAATTTCGTCATGTCGTCATCGTTCTAAGGAGTGTCACTAGATGTCGCCACATCACTCCCCTCCGTAGGATCAAACCAGCGACCTCTGGTGTCTAAAGCCGGCAGTTCTCCGTTTTATGCCGTAGGCACTGAAGTCGTTTGTACTCGGATGGATGTTTACATCCTCTTTAAGATCACGACATTTCAATATCGTTTTTTTTTTATGAAAAAGTCTTTTACTAAAAGACTTAATTTTATTTCATCGAAAAAAAACTATTTCAAAACTTGTTTTAAACATAGGAATATAAATTAGTGAAATTGATTTAATTTTAAGCCCATTTAAATTAAGAATGAAATTAGTTTGATTACACCTGTGCTTCAAAGTACGATTGAGTAGGCTCGTCAAGGTGATTGATGAAGTGATTACAGTCTGTAACGTCAAATGCTGAAGGTCTTATAGTGATAAATTACAGGATCAAGTACTCTTGAACTAGATAGTATTAAGTATTCATATATCGCAGTTTAATTTGTCTGTCATTTTGTGAATGTTTACACCAAGTCGTTGGAAGTGTGGGATGTGTGTCAGAAACAATACAGGCTGTGCCGCCAACCCTTTATAATACCTTCACGGAATACCTAGAATACCTAGGTAAAGGTGTTTTTTAGGGTTGGTGGGACAGCCTGTATTGATAATATGATATCCCAAGCACTGCTAAACGTTCTTTTTTATCAGTAAATTAAACCCCATTCTCAAGAGTCAACGTGGTCTTAGAAAAACATGTATTTAGCAAGGAACTAAAATATTACGTTAATGACTAGGTGAACCTTGGACAGATTTTATCACAAAGAGAGCTGCAATTGGGAAAGTGCAGCTCTCTGATAATACTAAGGTAAGACGCCATCTTGTACAACGAAGCCATTTTTTATGGTTTCATTTGTTTTTTTAACTGATGAGCTCAATTTATTATTTAACTAGCATAAAAACATAAGTAAATAGTGAAAATAATTTCAGTGTCACTGCCGGCTTGAGCTCACCAAGACATAATGTACGCGTTTATACCTAATTCCAATAATGATCAAAAGATGGCACTGTTTGCAATTTCAAATCTCACTTGCCTGTAAAATAAAACAAACTACGAACTACAAAGAAAATAAATCTAAACAGTCCTCACAATAAAACCAGCACATCCTCATTTCAAGCTACATCAATTTAGATTTCGGACCATTCAAGAAAGCAGAACTCCATAAATCATTTAGAAAAATAATGTTCCTCCTGGATACTCCACGGTTTTTCTTTCCTTTGATAATCCTGGAAGCGTCGAGATGGATTTTTCTATTTACAAGGGTATTTTTAAAATGTATGAAGGGTTTGTAGGTAAATTGAGTTGTAGATGAATATTAAATGAAAGGAACGTGCTTATTCGAATGTGATCGTGACAATATTTTTTGGTAGAAATAAAAGGCTGTTTCTTCTTGAATAGGCATTTCAATTGATATGAAAAATTTTAGATACTTATAAAATACTATTTAAGAAAACACTCTATATTTCGATTTTTTAAACTCAAAACTCGTTAATTATTAAACTAATATGTAAAATATAATAATTCGCTGTAAAATTCTGTATTTTGTGAACCCAATATGTTTTGAAAACTGAACACATTATTTGATTTCATATTTGTAATTATTCATGGTTGTCTGGTAGAAATCATGGTTATCTGGTAGAAATCGCTACTCAGCGATAAGACCGCCAAGTTTTTATGTTTAATGTAAGTGTTCTTTTTTCTTTTACTGTACCTTTATAAACTGAAGTGTAAATAAATAAAATAAATAAATAAAATTATTATTTGTAATCTATACATATAATAAAATGGTAGGAAAGTCAAAACTGTACATTGAATATTTAAAAAAAAAAATACTTGGGGTATGATCTACAATCGAAACAGAAACAAAAAATATAGTTTTTAGAATTTTTGTCTGTTTGTCTGTTTGTCTTTCCGGGATAAACTCAAAAAGTACTGCATGGATTTACTTCAAATTTGGCATGAAGATAGTTAAGAAGTCGGGTCAACATATAGGCTACATATTATCACGCTAGCAGTGTTATAATCGTAGGTGCGTTTGGTGCTGCATAGCGTTCACGCAGACGACGTCGCGGGCAGCAGCTAGTATGAAATAAAATAATTTATTCAGTTTTCAAAACATATTGGGTTCACGATATATTGGATAATTAACGAGTGTTGAGTTAAAGAAATCGAAATATAGACGCACAAGATTTTTTTTTAGCATTTTTAGAAGAAGTAAGGAGTATTGAATCACATAGAAAGATCAAAATAAGCTAAATGGGTACTTTAAAACAAGGCTCTTTCGAATAGTTCACATCATGATAGCCGACCCAGTAAATATTGCCCTGTCATAATGAAAAAATCTATGCAAAGCTTATAGTTTTAGTTCTATCGTTAAGACTATGAGAAATGCAATGAAAATCATACAAAAATACTATAGAAATTACTTCAAAAAGGAAAATAAATAGAAAATCATCATCATCATCATCATTACAACTCTTTGTAATGAGCCCACTGCAGGGCATGAGTCTCTTCCCTGGGTATACAGCACCCGGGACCGACTGCTTAAGGCGACATATTGAAAAAATGCATTGACTTTCATCGCAAACTATGAGAATATGACAAAACGAACGGATCTGATATTTTGATATGTGTAAATTCATATCTTTATCTATACTTTGCCTGCTCAAAAACATGATTTGATGATTTTGACTCGATAGTTTTATTTTTCGAAAACACGTCTAAAAACATACTTTTGTTAAAATTACTACGTAGTTATGCAATCCATATGCTTAGAATTTACTTAAATTCAATCTTCACATTATTGTTCGGACTTTGGTTGCTCAAAATTTACATAGCATTTACCGTTATTTTTTTATCGATTTTTGAAACGATTTCAGTTTCTGAGCGGTGTCGATGGTGGCGATTTCTATGCAATACGCGACCTTATGTCGGCGTGTTAAGGTGCTAAGATTTCAAGAAAAAACATTTCGATGTGTCGTCTTAACGTGCCCTCGGAAGCACGGAAGTCGCCGTGAGAAATGAATGCTCGGTGGCCACCCATCCAAGTACCGACCGCGCCGAGCGGTATCACTTGATACCTACATTAAACACGGCGCTACGACGACTTCTCCGAAAATAGATGATTAAAAAGTAAGGGCAGCAATACAATTCACGTATTGCTGCCTTGGAAATACGTGAATTCTAGTGACCCTTCGTAAGTGACCTCTCCAGAATTATTTGTTCCTGAATAAGATTTAAGAAGATCTAGTTCTTTTTTAAAGTCATCGGCTCTTTGAACGGGTGACATAAAGGACAAAGGAAGACTTAGTATAAATATAGTATAAACTAAGTACGATAGGTTTTTGAACAACAAGATTTTTTTGTATAAAAAAGCACACAGAAATACGCACACTGCTGGTCAGAGGCCTCCCCCAAGATTCTCCACGTCGCGCAGCCCTCATCTACCGTTTGACTTTCATTAAGTTAGTGTTTTTTTTTTGTTAACCTATAATGAATAAAAGTTTTTGAATTAGATTTTTTTTTAATTTTGACAGCTTTAAAGTTGATCTCACTAAAAGTATGATATAATTAGAAAAACATAAATAAGTGTTTATTATTTTATTCGTACGTTCGTATATACATACATTTATTGTTTTTTTTGTCCAGCTATTTCATATTTCATAGACCTCTCGCCCTACTTTCAGATGAACATTATTATCTTAAATGAAAATTAATGGATTTTATGAAGGTATTTTTAGATTAAAGTTCAAACAACATACGGACACAGGGGTGTAAAGGTAAAATTAAATTAAATTCTATGCTAAGGGTCCTTTGGGGAGAACATAAGGAGCGCTCAAAGCAAAAAGGTTGTCGTTACCTTAATAAGACCTCTACCAATTATGAAAATTATATTTTTTTTATTTAACGTATCCTGTCAAACGTTTATGACTGAAGGCCTTTTTCTTTTTCTAGTAAAAAATTATAATATGTAACCAATAAAAGGCGACATTAAATTTTTTTTAAAAGTAATAAACAGTTTTAGTTTTCCGCTACTTTTACCAAAATAGGTGAATCCAACAAAGAACTCGGACATTTTAAGGATTAACTTTTTAAAGTTTAAAAACGTTGTACTCACTGAAAGAAACCTAAACTAATGTAACTTGAATTCTGTTTTATTTTTAAGAATTCTTTTTTAAAGTATAAGGTTAACATGAAGACATAATTTATTGTCATTACTACTTGACGCGTTTTTTAAGGCAATTTCAAAATCTCTACAACAGCCCAATCATGTCACTATCATACAATATGACAGCAAGAATGAACCTTATTTGTATAAAATATTAAGAGACTTTTTCCCTATTTTTTTTAACAAAAACGTATTTCAGCTAGACCATCACTTCTTAACATTTAATTACAAAAACAAAAGCCTTGAATACCTTTAGACTATTCTATTCAAATATATTTCAAAAGTAAATTTAAATGAACTCACAATTTTCTAAAATATTCCTTTAAGAAACACCATTGCGAATGGAGACGAAGATATTATCGGCACGACAAATTATAAGTACATTTGTACGTGGAAATGATAAAGAAGGTACTTCATTTCTTTTGAATGGAATAAAAACGTTTTCGCAAGACATTTTCTTTTGACTTTTTTTTTGAAAACCTACAGAAATACTTTTAACTTGAATAATTGTTTTAAAATAACATAGTAGCAGAATGTGGAACCGTAATACTATTTGTTTTAAATTTCAATTTAGAGTTGTTATGTCATGCAGGTTGATAATTCATTTACAAAATAAACTTAGATAAGAAAAGACATGTTAAATTCTGTTAGAAAAACTGACGAAGTATTCAAGCGTGGACTTAAATGATAAAAAATATAGACCTTAATTTTAGATTTTGCAAATTTTGTCGTTGGTCAGCCACCATATTATGTCACATACGTTCAGAATAAATAACTTTATATTATAAAATACTTTATGACGTAAGTTTTTTCATACATACATACAAAACCTTAACCCTGTTTCCCTTTGGGGTAGGCAGAGACAAAGGAACACCAATTGCTACGATCCAGACACACCTCTTTCGCTTCCTCCACGTTCATTAATCTTTTCATACACTAGGCCTTTTTTCAAAATGACGCCATTTTGATTGGCATATGTTCGCCTAGGCCGGCCCCTTCTGACAACACCATCCATTCTTGCTCTATACACCTCTTTCGTAAATCTACTTTCACTTATTCTTCCCAAAATGCCCAAACCACCGTAGGTATCACACCCTTTTCAATCTTAGTCCAAACATCTTCTTTCAATCCGCATCTGTTCTTTATTTCTCTGTTGCGCACCCTATCACTCAAATTCACTCCACACATGCTCCTCAAAGCTCTCATCTCCACAGCATTAATCCTGCTTTCATGTCTCTTCTACCACACCCAAGATTCACTACCATACGTAAGTGTCGGTGCCAAAACTCTCTCAAGTGAACTCTGTATAAGTATAAATAAAAGTAGGCCTCGTAACTCCGATTTAGCAAGCTATGCTGCTTTAGTTACTAAGCACAGAGGTTGTTGAAAATTCCAAATTGCATTTTCACGAAGCCTTCCGTGTTTTGGAAAGCTGAAGTGCCTTTCAAAGCTTTTTAAGTTCCGTTCAATCTACTTTATAAAGACGTTATTATAGTTCATCAAAATCGATTTCGAGTGTCAAATACCAAGGAAAAAATACGTATCATTCCTCTATTTTAGTAGTTTAATAAATAGTTCACATGACAAAGTCTTTTAAAGGAGTAACTCATTCTCTTTCTTTTGAAGTAAAGTCTCTTCTTTCATTTTATTAACCTTGTTTATAATAGATAAAACAAATTGCTCTTTGCATCCGACGCTAGTATTCGCTTACAATTAGCCAACGACGATAATGATAAGTAACTGTCGCTGTAAATTATAAAGAAAAATATTTATTTTTCTTCTCATATTAATAATCATGTATTCAATTTCATTATTAATTAATTGGAACGGGACCAGATTGCTTCATGTCAACGATTATTGCCACTTATTACACTTGAGATATCTTTGATGAATTTTAATTAATTCATTAGAATCTTGGAAAGAAACTTAATTAAATATTCGTTATTACAAATTTATGTTTTATTAATTGTGTTGAAGTAGTATAATCTGCTGAGATGTGCACTGGCTGTTTTGAACATAACAAAAAAATGTTCAGCTGCCATGTGTCAAGTTTTCTATTGTCTTTCACCAAAATATATTTTTCCATGTAAACCTGTATTATTCATTAGGTTATGGGATATTTATTGTAAACGTTGATATAATTATGTCTCAATCAGTGCGTATAGAGTTACTGGATAAGGAGAATTATGAAACGTGGAAAATACAGGTTCAAGCGTTGTTGACTAAGACGGAAAGTTGGCAATACGTAAGTGGTAAAAATATAAGACCATGTTCTGAACGAGGTAATGAAAAATTATTAGATGATTGGTTAGCTGCAGATGAAAAGGCGAAGGCAGATCTGATTTTATCAATTAGTCCGAGTGAGTTAAGGCACGTAAGAGGGTGCATGACTGCACGAGAGGTGTGGTTGAAACTCGAGTCTATATATGCATCGAAAGGACCTGCACGTAAAGCAATTTTATTGAAACAGTTAACATTACATCGTATGCAAGAGGGCGAGGATGTGCGTGAACATATTTCAAAATTTATGGACGCTGTAGATAAATTGAGTAATATTGGAATCGAAATACACAAAGATTTGTTATCAATATTATTGTTATATAGTTTACCAGCAAGTTATGATAACTTTAGATGCGCAATGGAATCCCGCGATGATTTACCTTCGGTGGAAATATTAAAAATAAAAATTTTAGAAGAAGATAGCTCGAGGCGGCATAGTAATAATACTATTGAAATACAAGGAGCTATGTATGCTAAGAAAAATTGGACGAGAAATAAGTCTTTCAAGACCGTCAATACTGCATCTAATTCCAGTGGTTCATTCAAGTACAAATGTTATAAATGTCATAAGTATGGTCACAAAGCTAGTGATTGCAAAATAAAGAAGGAAAATCATAAGATAGGATGTGTAACTGAAGAACAAGATAATTATGAAATGTTTAATTGTGGCGATTTACCAAATAATTTAATTCAAAATTCTTTTATTTTAGATAGTGGGTGCACATCTCATCTTTGCAAAGATCCTGAAAATTTTGGTAAAGAGGTTTTACCGTATACTGCAAAATTGAATTTAGCTAGTAATCTGTCGACAGATGTCAAAGGTAAGGGTGATATTCATTTCGTAGCTTCAAATGATCAAGACAAACGTCAAATTCTGCTTCGCGATACTTTGTACGTTCCCAATTTAAGAAGTAATTTAATTTCAGTTGCCAAAATTACTGACAATGGTCATAATGTTCTTTTTAAACGTGATATTGCTTATGTCACTGATAACAAAGGCGTTATCAAAATGACAGCCGATCGTGTGGGTAACTTATACAGAGTGAGAGAGGTGAAAAATAGAATGAATGACGCATTAATTGCTATGAATGTAGATGTACGTTTGTGGCATGAACGTATGGGTCATTTGAATGCTCGAGATCTTGTGAAATTATTGAATACTTACGGATTTGATGTAAAGACAGATGATGTGAATGGATTACATGACTGTGAAACATGTGCGAAAGGAAAGATGACTACATTACCGTTCTTGAAGACGAGAGGCCCATGTAACACTAAATTAATGATTGTCCATTCGGACGTCGTTGGACCAATGAGAACCGAATCTCTAGGTGGAGCTAAATACTTCGTCACTTTTATAGATGACAGTACACGTTGGTGCGAAGTGTACTTGCTCAGTAAGAAAAGTGAGGTATTAAGCGCGTTTAAAACGTATAAAACATTTATAGAAAAACAATCTGGAATGAGAATTAAAGCTCTTCAGTCTGACAACGGTGGCGAATACTGCAACAAAGAATTCGATGATTTTCTAAGAACAGAAGGAATTCAACGTCGTTTGACGGTAGCACATACACCTCAGATGAACTCTATAAGTGAGCGAATGAATCGTACTCTTACGGAGATGGCGAGATGTATGCTATTGTCTTCGGGACTGTCTAAAGGTTTTTGGGCTGATGCTGTTGCAACTGCCTGCCATATTAGAAATCGTTGTCCGACTAATACTTTTAATGGTGATACGCCATATAACATGTGGTATGGAGAATCAGCTAACATTGAGTACATGCGATGTTTCGGTTCTAAATGTTTTGTTTTGGATAAGACGCCTAATAAAGATAAGTTTGTCGCACCTGCTCGAGAAGGCATAATGGTGGGATACCCACGAACTTCAAAAGGGTACAGAATATGGATACCAGACGAACATAAAGTTGTTATTGCACGAGACGTGAAATTTCAAGAAAATTATATTACCAAAATCAATAAAATTTACAGCAATGGAGATGGAAATGAGATTATCGAAAAGGATAAGAAATCAAATAATGAATCGATAATTGATGTAGTATTTAATAAAGATACAATACGTGATGATATTAAAATTGTACATCAAAATAGCTTCAATGATAACAATGATAATGACGATTCAAGTGAAAATGCAACTGGTGGAGCAAATGAAGATAAAACAAATCCGATAATATTAAAAAGAATGCCTGGAAGACCGAAAATACAAAGAGGTCAACGTGGAAGGCCTAAGAAGCTATATAATGTTAGAGAAACCAGTCAAGAAGTGAATCATAATAAAGTGACAGAAAATACAACAATGCAATATGATCAAGAAGACAGTGAAAGGCTTTATGAAAATGAACATTTTGCTGGAGCTATAGAAATATCTATAGATGAAGCTTTATCGGGTGATGAACGCGAAGGGTGGATGGAAGCTATTTCGTCAGAAGTTCAAAGTCTACTTAAAAATAATACTTTTGATATAGTTTTGAAGCCTGACAACTGTGATGTTGTAGGATGTCGCTATGTTTTAGTAAAGAAACAGAACATTGATGGCACTGAAAAGAAAAAGGCAAGACTTGTAGCCAAAGGTTATAACCAACGGTATGGTGTAAATTATTTCCAAACGTACGCTCCGGTAGCTAGACTTCAAACAATAAGATTATTGTGTGCTCTTGCTGCTGAATTTAATATGGAAATACATCAAATGGATATTAACACAGCGTACTTAAATGGAATGCTTAATGAGGAAGTTTATATGAGAATCCCAGTACATTTAGAGAAAATTTTAAAACATATTATAAAGAATGATAGTACAGATGAAAACAATTTGATGCGGGCAAAAAGGATGTTAAAGGATCTACAAGGTGGTGGTAATATATGTATACTTAAAAGGTCGTTGTATGGATTAAAACAATCCGGACGACAGTGGTACATACGTTTAAATGAAAAATTAGAAAAAATGGGAATGAAATCTACACTTAATGAGCCTTGTTTATATTATAAGAAAAATGAAGATGGTCTTTTACTCCTGGTGACTATATATGTAGATGATATTCTAATAAGCTGTAAAGATAGGCAATGGATTCTACAGTTTAAAAAGGAATTAGCAACAGATTTCGACCTAAAAGATTTCGGAGCAGCAAAGTATTGTCTGGGCTTAGAAATTGAAAAATGTGTTGATGGTGTAAAGCTTTCTCAAAGAAAATACATAAAAGAAGTTTTGCAGAAATTCGACATGGAAGATTGCAATACTGTATCGACGCCACTTGAAGTTGGCATGAATTTTTCAAAAAGTGTTGAAATAACATGTCAACAGTCATGGCCTTACAGAGAACTCATTGGTTCTCTCATGTATATAGGTATTGGAACGAGACCAGATATTTGTCATACGATCTCGAAACTTGCTCAGTTTACGGAAAATCCAAGTAAGTTACACTGGATATGTGCAAAACGTGTAATGAGATATTTGAAGAAAACTATAAACCATTCTTTATTTTATAAGAAATCTGGCAAATCATTGTATGGTTTTAGTGATGCAGACTGGGGCAATTGCTTGTTTGATAGATGTTCATATTCTGGATATCTGTTTATGCTTGGTAATGCTGCGATATCTTGGAAATCACAGAAACAGAAATCAGTAGCTACATCATCAACGGAAGCTGAATACGTAAGCCTGGCAGAATCTATGAAAGAGAGTATATATTTGAATAGCTTATTAACTGAAGTAGGTTTGGATGACCTTGCTAAGGTGGTGATGCATGTTGACAATAGAGGTGCAATTTGTTTGGCTGAAGATCCTAAATTTCATAACAGAAGCAAACATATTGATATTAAATTTCATTTTGTACGTAATGCTTTGAAAGAAAAATTTTTGACCTTAAGACATCTGTCAACGGATTTAATGATAGCTGACATCTTTACTAAAGCTTTGCCAATATCCAAACATTTATTTTGTGTAAAAGGTTTAGGGCTCGTAGATAATGCAGATTAAAGGGGGCGTGTTGAAGTAGTATAATCTGCTGAGATGTGCACTGGCTGTTTTGAACATAACAAAAAAATGTTCAGCTGCCATGTGTCAAGTTTTCTATTGTCTTTCACCAAAATATATTTTTCCATGTAAACCTGTATTATTCATTAAATTGCTTATTATATTTTTATCATGTTAGCTTTATAAATGACTTTTAATTATAAGAAATATATAAAATCAGAGCTCACGGTAAATTGGTGATATAAAAATGTACATTAGTTTGGAATTGAAATTAATTGTAAACTGAGTTACGACTTGAATTTGATCTTTAAAACTTTCTAATAAATTGTTTGAGATTACCCATTTTGTTAATTTTACATACGAACTTAGGAACCCCGCACAATATGGTAGACATCGTATAAAAAAGCATGAAAGCATTTTGTCCTTTTAATATTTTAGGTTAATGCTATTCAAAATTATTTTTTTGTTTAAATACACAATGAATAAGTAAAATTAAATATCCATAATACCAAGCTAAATATTTGGGCGAGTTTGTGGAGTGAGGGTGTGTATAAAATAATTTGATAACCTATGAATCCATTTTATAATTTAGATATCATTATATTTTAACAGATTTCTTAGTTCTGTTTTACAGCCTAAAATATGTTAGTAGCTTAAAATCAAAAACAACGCTTACTTAATGACGTACCTTTATTGAACGCCAGAATTTGTAACCTCGGTTGTAAAACGTGTTACAACTCAAATTTAATTTCCCGAGGTTCAAAATCTCGGGAATAAATCACTCATGTCACTGCAATCGGCTGATAGCCTCGTTGTTTGCTATGCTAGACCGCAATGAGCTGAGTTAATTTCCATGTGCTGGTTTTAGAATGATAGTGTGGGCCAGGTAATTTGTGGATGTCACGTTTTTACTTACATACTATATGATTAATCTTTTTTTTAAGTAGAGAGATGTTTTAAAATAAAACTATATTTGTTATCCCATACTTGGTTCGGAGTCGTCTTTTGAAGGTGATTTTATTTTTATTTAAAATATACAGTATTTAACAAGCATTAACTAAAATAACATTTAAAAAGTACTTCAATTCATTCCTTTTAGAAAAACAAAAAATTGGTTTTCCACATGGCTATATTGTAACGGACTTCATCGTACGGATTCATCATATTTCATACATCATATCTTGTTTTATTGTATTATTAATTATTCATTGTATCTGCTGTTACCCTGTTAATTTTATTATTATTTATGCACTTTACATATTTTTATTCTGGCACATTATTATATGTTTATTATTATTGTAGGTATATTGTAATTATCTAATATATTATTATGTTAACGTTGCCTTGGCTATGGCAGAATATCAGTGATTTGTTCGCAAGAGCAATATTATTATTATTTACCTAAAATATTTTCAAATATCCAATAGAAAGTAAGAGAATTTTTTTTGGAAAATAGTTTAATATATTTAAAAAATAATTTCTTCTTATATTGTTTCAATCTTAACGTCATTCGATATTACTAAAACAAAAATCACTAGAGTGAAAGTAAATAATTTGTTTTTACCGCAAGAGAGAAAACTAAACAGAGTTGATATTTTAGCTCAGGTTGGCTCAGGTTTTCAATGGAAACGTTAATTTCCATACAAAAAATGTAAATTTAATAAAAAGTAAAGATCACAAGAACTTGCCACAAAGTTCTTGAAGATCTGAATCAAAAGAAAAAAGAAAAAACACAGCTTGAATTTGAAATGAAAAAGTTAATGTCCGATGAAAACTTTTTTATACTTTTAATAAAAAATAAAATTTCCACAATTTTTTTCACAGCTGTTGTTTGAATAAGTTACTTGTCAAAACTGGTTTAAAATGTTTATAGCTCTTTCGTCGGCGACAGTTTGGATTTTCATGGTGTTATTACGTAACCCGTTAAATATTTTCGAAATCGTTAAAATTACGTGAATTTGAAGTTATGCTATATACTTATGGGTTATAAAAGTTTCAATTGTTTGTGATTATTGAGTGGCAGCTTCTCGATTTTTTTATGTAATGTAATTTGTGTATGTACGTAAAAAACACGTAAAAAATATATAAAATATGTTGACTTTTTGTTAACTTGAAATACAGCCGAACAGTCAAATGTTTTTTCTAACTTTTGCTAAAGACTATCATTAAAAAAATAAACGCAGAAAAGATTCATTCAGAAACATACATCGATTATTTATTCATCGATACAGGCCATTACTAAAACATCCCTAAAAGGGCTTTGTATTTTTCTTTCCCCTTTCTATTGGTTCTTATTTTCCCGCTCGGCTGAGATCGCCGCCATCGCGGTAAAACCAATTTAACGTTCATTAATACAATCTAATCAATGAATTTTCTTCCGTCAATGAGCTTTATTGAATTTCAAATAAAACCTTTATTTGATAAAAAGTGGTTCTTCCTTTTAAGAGTACATACCTAATTTGAAATGAATTAAACGCTGTTTTTTTTTTTGTGACAGCTGAGATTTTACGCAGGTTGTCAAAATTAATATACAATGCTTGCTTGCTGCTTTTATTCCGTCTATTAATGGAAAATAATCACCTCATTGATTTTCACTTTGGAAAATTATACGATAATTTAACTTCACAGTATTATAGTTTAATTAGATAAGTTAGACCAAATTATTATCAACACTGCCGTTGTGGTAACCCGACGATTAATTTACGGAAAAAAATTCTCACGGTAATAACAGTCCTTATTCCTTGATTATTTCGATGATAGTATAATTTATGATTTGCTATACGAATTTAGCAAGCATACGTCTATCTCATAAGCTAGCTTATAATTAATATGGTTATCCTTGAGCGATAGACCCTGATAGCTTGGGGCAGTTGGTACATAATATTTAATTTAGCCGTCAAATGCACACTAATTTATGATTCTAGAAATTGATTTACGCTTAGATTGAAGAAATGGTAATTTATTTTGTCAGTGAGAGACGACGAAATGAAGACTTATGACTTCCAAATTTCACTCAATTCCTTTATGATGTGAAGAAGTAATAAACAAACTGAAACTTTCAAATTTGTACGTTCTATGTTATTCTCGAGATTCATTTCAAAAAAAGTTACAACTAAAACAAAAAAATTCAAGCCAATGCATAGAAAAATACCATCAAACAAAATTTCACGCTCACAATGGAAGTCATTTTATTTCTGTGTATCAATCCAATAATCTAACAAAGCCCATTTATTTTGTCAACATAAAATCGAAGTGTGATTTTTAGATTGATTAATAACTTAACGTTCACAAAAGAAATTTACACAGGCGTGTAGGAATTTCGTAGTACGCGTGACTGAAACAATTATTCTTGGTTCAAATAAATAAACTGTAAAGTTAACCGCCTGCTTGTTTTCCTGTAACTTGGTTACTCACGCTATGCTTTGGGAATCCCTGTGCAAACTTAACTTAGGCAGTACCTTAAGTAAACTTAGGCCGTGGTCGATAACTTTGGTTGGGATTGATGAATTTGTGTCTGCAACTTAATTCATGGCAGTTAAATTCATGCTTGGTAGGTCTGATATTTTGCTATCCAAGTAGTTTTGGTTTCGGTTTAAACTGTAATGTTTATTTTTCCTTGTTTTGTGTTAATTTCAATTTTATGTTCTTATTCATCATCATCATCACAACTCTTTGTAATGAGCCCACTGCAGGGCATGAGTCTCTCCCCTGGGTGACGAGGAGGTTTTAGGCCATAATCCACCAAGCTGGCCCAGAGCTGGGTGGTGGATGCCAGAATTTTTAGGGCGCCTAGATGGCTTCTGACAAACCCTAACGACTACTGTATACAAGTATACAGCACCCGGGACCGACTGCTTAACGTGCTCTCCGAAGCACGGAAGTCGTCGTGAGATATGAATGGTCGGCGGTCACCCATCCAAATACCGACCGCGCCGAACGTTGCTTAACCTGTGATATCGTATGATACACACAGTAACCACGGCGCCACGACGACTTATTTTCATATTCGTTTGCACAATATTAAAATATGCGTACATATTAACTTTAATGCCAACTGTAATTTAGAACCCGGTATCTGAAATTCATTTAGACAAAGTTTGTGCACAATGTAACATTCAACGATTTCTTGATCTATGGAATAAAGTGACAAACAAATAGCACTTAACTATATTTCTAATGATAGTTTTATTGAACAGAATAAGATTTTTAATAATCTAAAACATAAGATTGGTAACAGCTACACTTATTTCCCATTAAGAGACACGAGATAAGACAATATCGATTTTTAAATTGGCGCCTGCACTAAATATTCAGTTTGACGGGTAGAGTCGCCATTGAATGTCAAGTTTAGTACCTGTCCAATGCAAAGGACCAAAGAGTCTATTAAAAAAACGTACTTTTAATGACTTTCAGTGATTATTTTTTGTAATAACTAGTAGTTTTAAGCTATTGCATAGCTTCTATCGCGGGCCTTGAGGGTGGGGACCGAATCCAGAAATTCCGTAACGAAACAGTATCAGAGCGGTGATACTTTGATTTCATAACTTTACATGCGGCCTTTAATAAACAATCAGCGCCATCTACTAGGAACTTGTGGAACTTCATATTAGATCAAACATTACTGCGTTAATAAAATAAATAAATAATTATAATTGCATAAGTTGATAAGAAATGCTATGCAATAGCTTTACCGCGGCAGTCTCCGAGTGCCACACGCTTTTTTTTTTAATATAATTTCTAATTATCAAAATGGGTGTTTAATCAAACTATCAAAACTATTTAGTAATAGCAAAACAGAAAGCCGCGGCAAGCTGAACGCAGAAAGACTTACGGGAAAGCTAACGTAGGCGGACACTGAAGTGAAATGATAACACCAAACACAAAATTCAACCTCAAGGCTGCGTATCATTAGACGGAAATAGCATGTCACAGTCCCGGAATTCTTTTTTTAATATTTCCTATATGTCAACTGACTCATTCACATAATATATAAGTGTGAAAATAGTCACACTAATATTGTATGATCCGTAAATATGAACTTTGGTCTATTTTCTTTGTCTATGGTCTTTTTGATTTGGTTTGATTGTTTTTCTATATAGGTAATATATGTGTTTTTTTTTAAAACATTCCAACGTCACGTCACTGTATCTCTTATGGAGTAGGCAGAACATCAGAACATGAGACCATCTGATGTCACGTTTAACTTCCCTATCATAACGATAGGGAGAGACTATTGCAGTGACAGGGGATCAGCCTAGCACCCACAGAAATGCCAATAAAACCTCTGTCCCTAAACTGATTTTTCTGTATGTCTGGGAAGAGAAGCAACTGGTACATTCCATGTTTTTCTTTCACTTCCAGTCCAGTCAAGTTTCCTGAATACCATATCACAAACTTCGCTTAGTTTGGAGCTAGTCGGCACTGTAATAATAAAAAAAAATCACAATAATCACATAGATTTTAACCGTCAACGTAGTTTTACTGGCTAACATAATTTTGTTAAAAACACGTCGTGATAGCTGTGATGCTACGTACTTAATTGCAGTTTTAAAAAGTCTCATTTTGGTTGCTTAAAAGAATTTGATACGGCCGCTTTTTTACATTAAATAACCTCTTTTTTGCCTGACCTCAACCTCACCTGATGACAAGTGAAAATGAGGTCGAAGAGCACACAGGTTCAGGAAGGATCTGTCATTTCATAAAATTTTGTTGTAAGTATCATCAAATTATTCGTATCTCATTCCAAAACTGTCTCATACGACACGCTTATATTGACGCATTAAGAGCGATAACTCGTCTCCAAATAAACTACTTATAATGTTACATTGTGTAAAATACTTATTCATATGTATATTATCGTGTAGTTACGACTCCATCAGTAAACGCGGCGAAGTTATTTTATAGTCACGTTAAATAAATTTGAGCCACGTTTTTAAACTAAGTTGCGTTTACATCCCAAATATAAATCATTCTTTCTAATTCATTTATTTTATTGAACTAAACAAATAACTCTTACTGTCAGCTTTTAAGTAAGTATTTTATTGTAACTACTATTGCCGGATAATTAATGAAAATTATTAAGTGGCAAACTACCACTATGATAGTTACATCTTATAATCAACGAATGCAGAGCATTAAAATAACCGACTTCGCGTCAACACTGGCCGACTAATAGTGTCATCCACGTAAACATTCTCCGAAATCATACACATTGTTGCAAAGAAATTGAAATTTTCAATGAAGCACCCAACCGATTACGATGAAATTTATATGGTACCAACTATGAAGTATTTTCTATCATATGAATTAAGAATTTTTAAAATCGATTCATAATTGTCTGAAATATCGTGTAACAAATACACAAAAAAAAACATATAGACGAATTGAGAACCTCCTCCTTTTTGGGAACTTTGGCTGAAGTATAAGGTCGTCAAGGTAAACGATCTCTGGCTTCATAAATATTTGAAAAATTGAAATTTTTCATGAAGTTCTCAATCGATTGAGATAAAATATATATGGGACTTAATTGAAAGTATCTTCTATCATATTAAACAAGAATAATCAATATCGGTTCATCCAGACAAAACTTATGAGGTAACATACATACATACATAACTTCACGCCTGTATCCCGTATGGGGTAGGCAGAACACCAGAGGTAATTAAAACTATCTGATGTCACGTTTGACAAATGTGGAGGCATTATAATAGTGGAGAGAGACTATTCCAGTGACAAGGGGTCAGCCTATCGCCCACAAAAAAGCCTCCCATAACACCTCGGTCCCTTAACTGACTTTTACAGTATGCCCGGGAAGAGAAGTAGCTTGCACATTCTATGTTTTTCTTTCGCTCCCAGTCCAGCATAGATGGCATATTATCTAGGCGTGATAGGTAATACAGCATCTAACCAGCCGGCTAAATTCACAGCCGGGCTAAGGCTGTGAATTTGTCGACCTACCTACTTAGTCGAGACATTAGCACGTAGAAGCAATAATTTTAGCTTACGCTGAGTCAGAACCAACAAGCTCGGTAAAATTTAAAAAGGTCTAAAGGGAATTAAAATTATAAAGGTAGTTCTATGCTTAGTAAACTCTAATCACTGTTTGATTATATAGGGTGGTCCAACTATAATGCACGATGTTAATTGTAAATAAAAGAAAAAAGTTATTGAAAATTATTTTAATATTTTTTATTCAGATCGAAGGTTCTATGGCAATGATGTGAGAAACAAAATATCGGCCAAATGCATCGCCACGGCCGAGGCTGGCCAAGAAGTTACCGAGAATGGTATTCTCTATGGCAAGAAGATAACGGGCTTCGTGTGGTCCAAAATTAAGGATATGGAGCAGGACCATATACGGTTCCAACAGGATGGTGCCACTTGCCACCCAGCCAATGAATTAATGGTTATCGCGCGAAAAATTCAATGGCTGTGTTTTAGACCATGTGATTTGACACCGTTGGAATTCTTTTTTTAGGAATATTAAAAAGAAAAAGTGTACGTCAATAAGCCAAAACCAATTCAAGAGCTAAAGGATGAAATAATTTGGCACATAAACGATAATGAACCTCAATTAGACCATCGGATAGAAGTATGCCACCGAAGCCGTGGCGAGCATTTGACCAATATTTTATTTCACACATAATTGCCATGGATCCTTTTATCATAATCAAAAATATTAAGATAAATCTTTGGTAATTTTTTTTTACAATTAATATCGTGCGTTTTTGTTGGACCTAAACTTAAGATTAAAATTTTTAAAGATTTATTGTATTTTCTTACATAATCATTTTGTTTCATTAAGTAGCCTCTACATGGACAATCTTTGCTACTTCAAAAAAAGCATATTTTGCTAAATGCAGGTCGTTGAAGTTCAAAGTTTTCATACAATTTTTCAAAAAAGAATAAATTTTCACTTTTGAGTTGCAATACACATTTAAATAAAATAAAAACAGAACAAGAATATCTTAATAAACTAAGTGTCTCTGCGAGAGGTAACTTAAAACTAAGTGCGCTACGAGTACAAACAGGGCTAAGAGGAAATTAAGTTAAAGCTGCGTTTAAGTTAATTATGTTTCGCTTAATATTCCGGGGTTTCTTACTTTTACGTATTTCCTTAGGTGTTCGGTGAGATTTTATAGGAATATATTTTGAAAGTAAACTTATTTTTGTTTTTTTTTTTTCATTCTAGCTGGTACTTCAATTCGATTACTATTGAATAAATAAGCCTCAAATTAAATATTATTCTTTATAGAAATGAATTCACCGTTAAATACAATCCAGGTTTATAAGAATTGTGTAAAAAATGTTTCAAGAATATATCTACAAAATTTTTATTATTTGCGAAAACCTTACAAAAAAAAATTAAAATTATCACGAAATATTTAACAATTACTTGGCATAAATTACAACATAAAACCACAAATTCTCTCCCTGAGTAACTACTTTGGAATTCAGTTTTTTATAATATTGTCTAAAGTTTTCGCGATTCATACTATTAATACTATAACGGATTTATCGCGTATATTTACATTTTAAATTTTGACTCGACGTTTTGGTGTCTTTGCCGTGGTAATGTCGAGTCAAAATTTCAAATGTAAATATACGCGATAAATCCGGTTAAAAAGTGTTTTATATATCAGTTTTTTATATTCAAGCTAAATCGTTTAGCTAGCAGTCAAGCGCATAGCTCTGAACAGCGACACAAAAATGTTTAAAATAAACTCTACAACATATAACTTAGAGATTATATTCGAGACACTAGCTTCTAACACCAGTAAAACAGTTTGAAATTTCACGTTCTAATACAATTCTAAAGTTATAGTTACTCCGTTAAAACCAGCCATTGTATAATTCAGTGGAGTCATCATTCAGATAGGTATTGTTAGAACAAAGGTGGTGCCAGCGCCGAGTCTATTGTCTTCAGTTGGTAACTCCCTCGAAATAATTATAACTGGATCTGACTGAGAACTGTACATTACTATGTTTTGTAATTGACGACTGTAGAATAGATTTCTTAGGCCTGAGAAACTTATAAAGTTTCACGTTTCGGATAAACGTTTTCAATCAGAGCTTTAAAGTTATTAAAAATATAACTTAAAAAAAAGTATAATTTTAAATTTGTTATAAACTTGAAACAATACAAGTTTTTTAAATAGGTTATATTGGCGTATTTGCGGGCGAAAGGCTGACCCCCTTTCACTGCAATAGTCTCTCTCCATCATAATAATACCTACAAGTTTGTCAAACGTGGCATCAGATGGTTTTATAGCCTCTAATGTTCTGCCTACCCCTTTAGGGATACAGGCGTGAAGTTATGTATGTATGCATCTTGAAACAATACAAGTTTTTTAAATAAAAATGAATTAAAGAAATACTTATCAAGCGAACTAGTTCCAATTGTTTTGTCCAAAAGTAATATATTTTAATATTTTTTTTATGTTTTTGCACTTAAAATGCTCAATTATTCTTAAAGAAATGAAAAATGTGATAAATAAATCCTGGTAATTTATCTTCTTCTATCTATCTATCTTCTATCTATCTTCTATCTATATCTATATCTATCTATCTATCTATCTATCTTCTATCTATCTTCTATACTTATAATAAATCTGTAGAGAGGTCAATTCTGTACATGAAATATATTTTCAAAATAACTATCAGGGGGTGATTATAGTGCGGCCGCTCAGAGAATGCGTTCCTGACACCTATCAGTTGGTCATGACTAGTGATGGGCACAACATAACACTGAGTTCGTTACCGTTCCTCCAAAATGAAACGCCGGGTTATTTTTAAGATTATTTTCGTTTTAAATTGGCGGAATCATTTAAAATTTGTATTTTAGTAATTTAAGTGCAAACCAAGAAAAGGTAATATTAATATTATAAAATTGTTTTATTTATTTTTTGTTACAAAGTTACAATCTGTATTTCTATGCAATAAAGTATATTGAATTGAATGTGCGTACAGAATATTAATCAGACTCCGATTCGCTTGAGGAGGTAGTGTCTTCATCATCATCTTCGCCTACATGTATAATTATTTTATTATCAATAACAGTTTCAATCCTAATATCTCGGTCAAAATGCTCCATAATCAGGTTTTTATTCTTTCAACAACCTTTGTCCAGTCATCTCTAGTGACTTCCCCGCAGGCTTCTTTTAATTAGGTCAAAATCTTTTTCGTGCTGAATGGCGGGGAAGTATTTTGGCGGGCGGCGTAACCTTTTATTTGAGCCCAGATTAGCTCAATCGCGTTATATTGGCAATGATACGATGGAATTCTTAGAACGCGATGACCGTACTCCAGAGCCAGTTCATCGATTTCGTATCGCACATTTGCCGCTTTATTTTCTTTAACTAATTTCATTAGCTCTGCTTTTAGCATCTGCATATATGCCTTTTGCTTGTAACCAACTTTTTTTCGCGCATTCAGTTTGGTTTTAGTTTTATTTTTTAATTTAATAAAGTCCATTATTTTCAAATTCTTAAAAAGAAAAACGAAACGTATTATTTCATAAAGTATACCTGTTTAAGAACAGATTACGATACTGTTATTATTAGCACAGCACTACAAATATAAAGCTTTGACATAACCTTGTAATAGCGCAGTATAGATTTTGAAAAATATTGTTTACCAAGTTATTGGACACTCAGTTTGGCACAAAATTATAAAATTCATTAATTATTGATATAATAATGTTGTTTTAATGCTCATCAATTTTTAAAACGGTAAACAACCAGCAAAAATATTTTTTATCGTAACTGCAACGCCCTTACAAAGTTACGTCGTCAGTTCAATCGCGATGTGTCAGGAACGCATTCTCTGAACGGCCGAAGTATAGTGATCGATACTGATGCCAAAAATGCAATCAGTAAAATTTTTGTCTGTCTGTCTGTCTGTATGTTCCTTATAGAAATAAAAACTACTCGACGGATTTTAACGAAACTTGGTAAAATTATTCTTCATACTCCTGGGCAGGTTATAGTATACTTATTATCACGCTACAATCAATAGGAGCAGAGCAGTAAAGGGAAATGTTGGAAAAACGGGAGAAGTTACTTCATTTTTTAAGCTTCCGTCGCGTGTGCAGCCTTAATGGTTAAAGCTACATAGAAATCATATATGACAGAAATATTCTTCATAAAATTATATAAAAAATATCCCACAACAGTATATGTCTATATTTTATGGTTGACTCACAATAACACGTGTAAATTCCGATAGCTTAGCAGTTCGGAGCTTTCTGATTATATTTGTTTACTCTTACGTTTATAATACTCTCACTCATCCCTAATTAAAAAAAATTATCATTTTTACCTATTCAATAAAAAAAGAATCATAGAAATCGGTATAGAAACACCAAACTTATACATGAAATACGCTAATAACAGTAATAACCCATCGCGCTTGAATACTGAATGATATGAGGATTATTTTTGCGTAACGGTTGCCGCGCTCGACGCGGCTCGCGGCGGTAGGGTATAAAAAGGCGGGAGGCGAGCGCAAGCTTTTGCGCGACTTAATATAGGTAGGTACAGAAGGAACAAGCGTTACATTACCTGTCAAATTTCCCCAACCAATTTTAACTTATTATCGAGGGCAAAGAGTTCAAATTCAAGTAAAAAAATTTGACAGATTTGTAACGCTTGATGTACTGCCTTCTGTACATACAGAGATAAAATGGAAATCAAGGTTTTGTTTATTTCATGATCGTTTCTGCCTCTTGGAAGTCAGAAACCGTAGATTTCTTCGGAATAAAAAGTAACGCATGTGTTAACTACTGTACCAAATTACATTAATATTGGCTTAGCCGTTTGGCAGTGAAAAGTAGCCATCCATAAGTATAGGTAGTATTGTATGTACACTGATAATGGCTAGATGGATGGATTTTTGCAATTCTTTCACGCAAAAACTACTTAGCTTTACCTAGAATAACAATAAGCTAAGTATAATTGATGAAGATATTGCATGAATTAAGTAAAATTGAAGGCATTAAATAAAACACTTTTTAACCGGATTAATGGCGTATAATTTATATTTTACATTTTAACTCGACGTTTCGGTGTCTTTGAAGACCCCGTGGTCACGAGCGACTGTTAAAATTTAAAATGTAATTATAGGCGATAAGTCCGGTTAAAAAGTGTTTTATTTAATAGTCATACTTACATAATAGTCAACGCGAAAACTCAAGACAATATTAAAATTTAAGGCACTTTGGCACCCGATTTATTTATAACGCTATGTGCCTTTGTAATGTACCTAGTAGATAGTTACCTACCTATGTTTGTGGTTAGGAGTTATACATATTATATGGGCGAAGATTCTTCATTTTTATTTTTGTTATTAAAGATAGTTGGAGAAGAAAATAACCTATTCGAAATACTAATTCAATACAGACGAAGTCGCGGGCATCATCTATGTAATATACCTACCTACCTATACTTTTTCACAAAACCTAGGTGAAACTGCGGATCACTGCTTTGTTGTTACAGTTTTTGAAGTAATTCTGTCTGTTTATCTATCAGTAACGCTTTCACAGCTAAACTACTGAGTCGATTTTGACGAAATTTAGAATAAAGGAGGATATAATAATAGTATTTGTCCAACTCTAATAAACGGTAACCACGCGGACGAAGTTGCGGGTCACAGCTAGTTTAAGTAATATATTTGTTTTTGGGAGACCACAGATTAAAACTATCCTCGACTACCTATACACATGTGTAGTGTAGTGTAAGACCAGGGACCGGAACCGCTTTCCCTTTAAAGGGTTTTAGCCCGGGTTTTTAAGCGGGTTTTTATTTTAATTTGATTAAAAAGCCTTATAATTTTGCTGGTTGTTCATACGACTAGTTACTTTAAGGGAAACCCTTTGAAGGGGTTTCCCACTAAATAATTTAAATTACTAAAACCAAATTAAAACAGTCAAAACAATTGACTTACCCATTCGGAAAGGGAAACCCCTTCATAAGCGCTTACCGACAAAAATATTACAAGCAAATATGGTTCTTACATCTATGGAATAAAGACTATTTATAAAGACCTCATGTCGGCGAAGGAACCCAAACAAAATGTCACTCGGCGATGAATCACACTAAAATGAAATTTATTGCTATCACTTTAAAGTAGTATTCGTAAACTTGCACTACTCAACAGCACGCGGTTTGATACCAGTGAACGAAAATTCTGATTTATTCAGTTGATTCGGGTATTTTCATGTTTAGTTCGTAGTTGGCAGTATTATGTCATGGACCGTTGACTATTTCAATGTTAGTCAGAGAAAACAAAGATTATAGATAAAATCAGAATTTATCTGATTTCATGTAATGCTGAAACCAAATGTTGATTTAGCTAAAATATCTAGTTGTTTGTCCTACATATAATAATATGGGAGAACGGGGCAAGGCCGTATATCTAAGGAACTGGGCATGTAGTTCCTCCGTTTCAAAACGCAAATCATTAGGTACCTACAGGAGACAGGAGACACCATTTTTGACAGCAGATCAAGCGTTACATTACCAGTCAAATTTCCCCATACAATTTTAACTTAATGTCGAGGGCATAGAGTTCAGATTCAAGTAAAATTTTTTGACAGATTTGTAACGCTTGATATGCTGCCTTCTGCACCTAAACATTTCAATTAACATATTTTAGAAAAAAAAATTAAGCAACAATTCAATAAAATAGCAAATAAATACTTTTTCCGGTTTTGCCCCGACCCATGGGTAAAACCGTATACTATATACGATATTGCCCTGGAATTTACCGAGTGACATTGCATTTTGTGCAAAAGAAGTCATCACAGCTGGTTCAGCCTTCGTGGGCCCAACCTCGACAGCCTATACATTTCACGAGGTCGCGTTGTGTCGTGGATGGGTTTCTACCAACTTGCTGCGCAGTGGAAGTTGTCTTGAATGACACATTGAAAGTTGATGGTGTTAGGCCAACGAGCAGCGCTGATGAAAAAATTAAAATAATTTCGACTTCTCTATCCGAGTCTAAAACGTATATAACCGGTTTTACCCCATACGGTTGTGCCCCAACATGGGTGTAGAACCAAAACATCATTCATTAACACATAATCATACAAACTTGCCGGTATAAACAATGAATTACAGAACAAATAACTCACCTACAATATAGCTGATTAGTAACTTACCTGTAGCGTATGTACACTTAACAATCACTGCTTACATATTCACGAAATTAGAATCAAGACTACCGAAAAACAATAAAATTAAACTACTCCAAATTGTGCTAGCCTACAGCTACAAGTGTTTGTTTACAAATAGTACTGATTGGTAGGCGCCTCTGAGCAGCTTGTGCGCACGAAATTTGGATTATTGGCGAAAATAGTTACGCTATACGGTTTTACCCGGGTATACGGTTTTTACAGGTTTGTAAAATGTAAAAAATGTAAAACTAATGTCGAAAAAACAAAATTTAAGTAAATTTTGTTTTTTATTAATTTTTAATTTAAATTTAAAAACATTTTGTTATTAAAGTTTACAATAAAAATGAAGTTTTTATTTCAATAAAAAAATATAGCATTTGAGGAATTGCGCTGCGATGCGACCCTTCATAGTGTGCGCGAACCTAGATACGTAATATAAAACGATATCAAACATTATTAATTGACCTTAAAATGAGACATATCACCATTTTTATTTATAAATTAAAACAGCAATAAAATTTATCAATACAAACATTAATTTACCTTAACACGCTCACTATGCCGCGTCGGTGCGCACCGGACCGCGCCGGTTCTTATTGAAATATGTTAGCCTAGCACATTGTGACGGGCCGCATTGACGGATTTTGGGTACACTCTACTAGACGTTGCTCTTACTGTAGATATTGTAAGAATTTACGAGTTAAAGTCTTTGAACATAAGGTCAAGTTTGGCTTGTCACTCTATGGGTAATGTACTATTATGAGTACGTGTAGATGAGCTTGTCTTGACCAGTCCGTTTGCTATAGCACACAGGTCGCAGCTCAGTGCACGAAAAAATCAGCGGTGGATCATGAACTGCACTGCACCCCTGCATAGTGTGCGATATAAGATATATGAAAGGCTAGCAGGCGAATTATGCGTTGCAATGCGTCCCGACAAAGTGTGCTCGTACACATTGTGATGGGCCGCATTTTTTTACCGGATTTCGTACCGGAGTTTGAACTTTATAAGATTGCCGAAGTGATCTAACTTTGCCCAGCACTGCACTTTTCACAAATATTGAAAAAAAACCAGCAACGCTTTTAATTTTGTCCAATATTAAATCTAAGGGTTACATTTATACATGTCTCTGTCAACACCACGTAGCCGATGCTTTTTAGTTTCACTTAAGTCGGCTGTAAAACAGTGTTGAAGTTGATGATGTATTTTGCCGGCCAAATCTTGTCAAGAAAACTTAAATTTCAAAATTTTTAACTCTATATTTTGATTTATAATCACACTAGGTTACAAAGTTTTTGATGACCGTTAAATTGTAATAACATAACATAAAATAACGTTTTTTCATCGAGAAATCTCTCTTAAGTTTGAAAACATGAAGGGGGCAATGTCAAATAAGTTCTTCTAACGTAGTTTTTACGACTTTGCCCATAATAATATTACCGTTAGGGTTCGCACCTCAATGTGAACTACTTAAGTATCTAATGTTGACAGATAAAAAAATCACGGCAATTCTTCATATACTCTCATTTAAATAATGTTTGAAAAGCTCCAGAATACGGTCATAAGCTTGACTTTTTACCCAGGCAAGCTAGCAAGGCTTCTAGACTTTTAAAATCTTAATTTGTGTTTTTTTTCTGATTATCTGTTTTTTTTCTGTGGGTTATCTTAACTGTATAGCTTACAGCAATAAACGAATACTAACGACATTTAAAATAGACAATGTAAAGTCGAATACGGCCCAGTTAAAAGGCCAATTAACCTAGTTGTTTGCATTACGACAAATAAGATTTCGCTTTATAACATGATTTTTTAAATTAGCATTAAAGAGTATTTAAATTAGCATTTCGTACTAACCTGAGTACCCCTGTACATATTAACAAAAGAAAAGTGACAAGGTAGGTGATTATATAGTTTGTACGTAAGATACAAAAAAAATGAAGTGACTTTGCCCACTCAAATTTCACAGGCAATAAGAATATTCAGACAATTAATGTTAAGGTCCAACGTCAGGTTGACTTTTTTTCCTAAAATTATCCTTAAACACTATTTTTCAAAGTTACCAATAATGAAGCTACCAAGATTTCTATAAAATGGGCAAAGTTGTAAAAAGTTCAAAATATTTGGCCCACTGTCCAAATTGTACCTTTTAGGACATAAATGATATTTATCCATATCATGATATTATCGTAATTTTTTACGAAGGGCATTGCATTTATAAACGTTATAATCAAAATCACGAATTGATAGTATTATTGAATTAAAAAATATTACAATTAGAAACACGCGGAATAAAATAAATTGGGCAAAGTTGTACAGTTTTACGGTTCACTCTACATCTAGATATTGCGTTTGCTGTACTGTAAGAATTTACTAGTTAAAGCTTTAAGTCTTTGAAAGTATGGTCGAGTTTCTCTTAACACTCTATGGGTAATGTGTCGTTTGAGTACAGTCTACGTATAGACGTGTCTTGACCAGTCCGTTTGCTATATGACTTGCAGTGCGTGAGAAAATACAGTCTCCCTACGTCTACTTGCGTTTACTGTAGCTTTAAGTATTTTAAAATAAGGTAAAATTGTTCTTTACCCAGTTATATTTTATGAATACCGGAAAACTATCAGCAGCTAAATACGACTTTATTTTGATTCCGAGAATGTCTATGATCTTAAGTATCTGTATGTCAAACTAAATAATCCACATGCTCGCTTAGCTCGTGCGTGCCTAACTTCGTGTAATTTCATTGTAGGTACTTAGCTAAAGACGCGAATTTTTACTACCTCTACCTACATAAACTTCTAAATAATGCTATAATATTAATGATTAAGAAACTAAGACATATAGGTACCTACTTAATCAAGGCTAAACGGTTCCTAAATTATTTACTATCTACATGATCGAAATACAATTAGGTACGAGGTACACGACAAAACATAATTCTTGTCAAATTAAACACCTGTCAATTTAAACTATACGAACATAACAAACATAAAATTATCACAAAGTCTATTCTAATTAGGTAGGTAGGTACATAATAATTCAACAATATAAAACCAATCAAATATTATGAATGAACCTCAAAATGAGACATATCACCATTTTCATTTGTACATTACACTAGCAATAAAATATATGAATACTTGAAACATTAATTTACCTTAAAATTACGTCAAATAGTTGAAATCCAAAAACCTACCTAATCAAAATATCCATACCATCGTAAATTGTTCTGATAACAAGATACTAGAAATAAATAATTAGCTGAAGGTGAAGGGAATCCATATCCATATATTAAGTGGAAAGCAATAAATTGTTCCACTAGTCAAATAAGAATGGGTTAGCGCTTACCCTTTCGATAAAACTATGGTAACCCAATCGCAACGGGTTTCCTTCTAACTAGGTAAGCATCCTAAAATGGTTAGTAAAGTCTTTGGCTAGCCGATGAAAGGGAAACCCCTTGAAGGGGTTTTGAAAATTAAACCGCTCGTCCGGTCCCTGTGTAAGACAGCTTGTTTTCCCAAGTTCGTGTTCCAATATTTAATTGGACCTTAAATTAATTTAAATATAATTCAGAAATTCAAGAGGATTCCTCTTAATTTAATTTTGTGTTCAGAACTCCTGCTGCCCAAGTGAAAAAAGCTTTATTTTTTGTTTCTACTTTTTGTTGAATAAATACAAAATTAAAAGCGTAATGTAAGTTCAGGAGGCAGCGCATCAAGCGTTACATTACCTGTCAAATTTCCCCAAACAATTTTAACTTAATGTCGAGGGCATTAAGTTCAGATTCAAGTAAATTTTTAGACAGGTTTGTAAAGCTTGATTTGCTGCCTTCTGTACAAAAGAACTCCAACAAAATAATCTTCTATCATAAACATAATTTATAATCTGCGTCTCAGCGCTGAAACTCGATATTTTAATACAAAAGTTGTCATTTTATTAAAGACATGTGTGTTTTTTCCCAAGCACTTCAGCAATAACATCCTAAGAAATCTTCTTAGTTATTTCCAGTGAAACAGCTTCTGAAAGTTTTAACATCTTCATTCAGGAAAGTTTTGGGAAGAGTTTCAAAGGTTCGAAATAAAATTGTATGTATTACTGTTGAATATATTACTTCTTCTTCGGTTTCCTAGAGCTTTATTTTTATTAGGAAACAAGTGACATTGGAATCGACTGAGGGTAGTTTACTTTGAATAGCATTAGCTTAGTAAATAGTTTACTGTCATCGAACTATTACTGATTTATTTATTCGGACAGACACGGACAAATTTACAGATTACAGACCGATACAATAAAAATCCAAATAATCATTTCCAATCTATTCGAAATAAGAAACAATAGCGCTAGACTCTGTTGACCGAAGAGCCTGTAAACTCATAAATAACAACAACCTTACAAATAAAAAATTGCAGACGCTGGAGCATCGTCGTAAGGTTGCTTGTTTGACAGTATTTTATCGGCTACATTTTGGTGAGTGTGCGAGTGCTCTTTTTGACCAAATTGAACCCACCGCTTTTTACCACCGGACTACCAGACGCAGACAGAACTTCCATCCCTATATAGTGGATTTACCAAAAAGTCGAACAAAACGCTTCGATAGTACCTTTTTGGTACGGATTGCCAATGTGTGGAACAATCTGCCTGCGTCTGTTTTTCCTGACACTACAGTCCTGGAGCTTTTAAGTGTCGAGTGAATAGGTTTCTCGTGGATGGACGTGTAGCACCATAGTGTTCATGCGCACTTTCCATCAGGTGGCATGGAAGACAAACGTCCTAACCTTACACTATTAAAAAAAGGGAAAAAATATCTAATAATAATACTGACTAATGCGCAGTGAGTTGCGGGTTCGCTACATTAGAAAAGTGTGTATGACATACTGTCTATTAATTGAAAATATTTTTTATAGACTCACGCACACTGGCATGTGTACCTACATTACTTAAAAAAAATGGTTTCTCATAAAATTTCGCCAGAATAAATCGAATACATCGGGGGCTGACTTAAAGCAGGATGTTATCGACTTCACGTGCAGCGGGCTTTATATTCTATTAATTTATATAATAAAAAATCTCCATCACATTAAAGTTTTTTTTTTTAAACCATATGTCCAACTAAAAGTACAAGAAGGAAATTGTTCAGTAACCCAGTTACGCTACCTATAATACTTCATAATTAGTATGTCTTATGAAAAGTTTTATAGTTTAAATAGAACTTCTGAAGTTTTCGGTGTAACAAGTTAAAGAGCTCGTACTGAAAATGAGTCGTTACCGCTAGTTAAAACATTTTGTGAGAAAGTTTTTAATTACTTCAAGCGTGTATTTATGATTGATTGCTAATATTTTAAATATTGTATTTATATTATACTTATAGATACTAAATATAAGCTGGTGGCTTAGTTGAGAGAAAGAACTTCTGACTTCCTGTACATTTCTTTAATGATCCAAAATCCCGCTTGGTTTGAAAAAATATTTGATACAGTTTATTGAAATGTGATTCGAACTAAAATAACTCCAACTAGCTCAAATCTCTAGAGATAGAATCTACAAGACATCTATATTTCCTTGTTAGGATTTTATTGAAAGAAAAATTCCCATTTCTAAGGGAATGTTATAAATGTTTGGAAATTTGTACGGAGAGAATAATTAAATACGTTAACTTGTACTCTTAGTATCACTCCATTTAATTTTACGGTTAATCTAGACAGTACGAAACAGAAACTAGCCCTTATACAGGGTTGTTTTTTGGTTATCAGCCAAATTTAAATGTTAGTTTATTTGATACAATATAAACGTACCTGCATATTTATTTTAGCGTCGCCTAGTACAAAAAAGTAGAAATATGGAACCACAAAGGTTTTTGAAAATAGTCGCTGTTGATGAACATAGCTACTACGACGCGGCACTTCATTGTTAATAGTACGACGTAGTACTACGAGATGTTTTGTAGTAGCACGTAGTCGACTTCATTTTAATGGTAATTTAGAGTGACCATGCTTAGCATAACATGATACCAGATATATTCATTTCCTTGTAAAAAAATAAATCCTTTTTTTTGCAAAAATTGTTTCTATACAGGATACTTATTGTGTAAAACAATTTTGGCCGATGACCACAAATCAACCCTGTATAGGCCCCTACTGAAATCTTTCAATTAATTTAGTACCTCGGTAAGTAACACGACCTTTTATATTTTAATAGCTATAATAACTGAGAGTGTGAAATAATGGTAGCCATAGGTTTTAAAGCTGTGGGTCAGCAACGCATCATTTCTCAACCCTGCCATCTCATGATGTCGGCTCATCCCAGACCGTCACATTCAAGACGGTGCGGTATAAGTGTAGTTTTATATGCTGTGTAGTCATGGATCTTCATGTATTTGTTTTTTAAATAAATATGCTCATAACTTCCTTATTATTCATCCGATATCTAATAAACTTAATTTAGACTTCATAAATGGCGTTAAAATTACAAAAACTTATTTCATTTATTACCAAACGACCTATTAGCGATACAATAACATCAGTAAAGATACTGCCATGATCGAATGCTTGTTTGCTTTACTAAAATCAAAATACAAAGTACGTCAAGACATACGATTTCAGTAATGTAATATAAATTTATACTGTTTATAACCATGTTATTATCCTTAACATACAATACAACACAGGCTTACGACTCCATAATCCTCCTTTACGTCATACTTTTTCAGCCATAATCCTAGGATTTTCTCTGAACATTTTGCTTTGGCCAATGTTCATCTCAAATGTGAAATAAATAAAACATGAAACGTCGTTATTCTTAACCGGAGAGGTGGCATCTAAAGGAGTAGTAAAACTTAATTTTTTAAATTTAAATTAAAAAAAATTAAAGGTTAATTTTAATAAGTCCTGAGAAATAAAACAGTGTTAGATTTTCATATGCGTAAAACTTGATCGTGTAGAAATATAAAGAGATTAAATAAAATAAATTTATCATACTTTTAAGTTTTTGCATTTACGAGTAAATAAATTTATCAAGTCTTTCTATCAACACGAATACATCCATCCATTTGGCCATCCATCCATCTTAAAACACTTAAAAACTCATTTTAATATTTAGATTAAGCTGGGGAAAGAAAAATAAATGTATTATCCGAATATCGCGCGAATAAGCGATGCGACCATCGTACGAATCCGCGATCAAAAATACTGATATAGGTGTCCTTTGGGGCTAGCATGCGACCATCGACAACGATAAATCGGACCCTCTATCGATATTTACTTTGAATTTGGCACTTACAGTATGTATTTTTTTAAGAATATGGCACCTTTGGTACTGTGGGCTAAATCATTATATCAAATCGAGTAATTCTATCTATTATGGTGCGCTTGTTTAACAAAATAGGATAAAATAACAAATTAATATTTATCTTGTCGATTCGAGTATTAATCGATGGACGCATGCTAGCCCTGCTTATTTGCATTCGCGTGATATGGTCACGCAACCTTTTTTTCACACGATAATCAGACAATGAGTTTACGAGATATTTGCGTTGTCGCATTCTATTAAGACACTGCCTCAGGGACGCTGATATAATGGCGCGAAACTTATATTATGTTTTAGTGACCTATTGTTATACACGATTGTTAATCATTAAAAAACAACAACCATCTATCAATTCATCCTCATAGTTATATCAGTAGGACAAGTTGCAAAGGATCTTACTAATGTTATAAATGTGAAAGATTGGATGGATGTCTGGATGTTTGTTTCTCCATCACGGCAGCACGGCTTAACCGATTTGGATAAAATTGGCATATTGATAGTGAATAGAAAGAATAGATATATAGAAATAATGGGGGAGAAACAGTTATTTTACTAATCTTAATAAATAACTAGCTGCTGCCCGCGACGTCGTCTGCGTGAACGCTATGCAGCACCAAACGCACCTACGATTATAACACTGCTAGCGTGATAATATGTAGCCTATATGTTGACCCGACTTCTTAACTATCTTCATGCCAAATTTGAAGTAAATCCATGCAGTACTTTTTGAGTTTATCCCGGAAAGACAAACAGACAAACAGACAAAAATTCTAAAAACTATATTTTTTGTTTCTGTTTCGATTGTAGATCATACCCCAAGTATTCTTTTAAAAAAATATTCAATGTACAGTTTTGACTTTCCTACCATTTTATTATATGTATAGATACTGTTCCGTTACTGAGTGACTGACAGACCACGTACAGCCATAACGCCGTAGAGAGCTGAAATTTGGAACATACGATCCTTAGGAGTTGTCGGGGAGAACCAAGGAAGGAATCCCCGAAATTCCCACGGGAACGGGAATTCTCTATCAGTTCGAATTCGATGACCACTTTGGCGATGGGGTAAACCTGTCTGCCTCAGACAGAGGTGGCGGGTTCGATTCCCGCACGGAACAAGAAAAAAAAATGTTTTGTGTCTGGATGTTTATCTATTTATGTATTTATATTCTAGGTTCCCCCCTAGTTTGTTAAATGGTATCCCATAACACAAGCTATGCTTACTTTGGAGCCATGTAGTTGGTGTGAACTGTGATTGTCTGGGGAATTTATTTTATTTTTTATTATAATTATTGGACTTTTTAGTTTCTATGAAAAATCTTATTCCTTGAGTGCAAGGATGTGATACTTGGCAAAAAGGTTCTTTAATGAGTGACTGCTTGTTGAGTATTTATGTGCGTACGAAATCGCGAGCAAAAGCTAGTATCATGTAAAATCACGATTCATATTTATAACAATATATAGTTCCGACTTTTATTTCGTTTATTTTATATTTTAAAATTTAACTCTACATTTTACTATCTTTACGTGTACGGGTGACTGAAGATTTATTATCACTCTAAATCTTTAAAGCTCGTTATTCTTATCAAACAACATACATTCTCAGTTTAACAGAATTTGTTTTAGCTTGTTATAGCATTGATTTATAGTTTACTATATTTCAATCTTTTGTATTCTTTATACGTTTTAATGCTTTTTTTATTGTTTAATAATATTTTTAGTTTATTGTTTCGTGACTTGTGTTTGTTAAGAAAATTGTGTATTCTTATATTTTTAAATTTTAATGACTTTAATGAGTTATTAGAGATTTTATTTTAGAAAATATTATTTTTTGTAGTCGTTCTAGATCTGACGATAACAGTGGGTCCTTGCTTCAAAGGCTTCGAATAAAATTTAATAAAAAAAATATCTATCCAATTATCTTCATAACCATACGCAGTAGTAAAACTTACATATTAATCGTATAAGAATTGAACCAGTGTTTAAAAGAGCTTTTTAATACAGTTGCTCAAAAAGTGGCGTATTGCAGGGACGTGTAGCGTTCGGAAAGTGGGCTTTTACGCACTCGTGCTTTTTCTTTCCCAAGTGTCAAAATAATGTCTATTAAAAAGAAAAAAACCAACCACGAAGTTTTTACTAAAAAAAATTCATAGAAGTTTTAAAGATTCATGCAAATATTTCTGAAAAGAAGCTACTAATTTGTTTCAATATCAGATTTAACGATTTGATTCAATGTGTTAGGTTAGGTTTCATCTCATTACATTTAATTTTCATTACATATTAATAAAAAAAATCTACCAAAGACTTGGCTGTATGGGCATAGTTCCCTTGCCTACCCAGACAGGATGTGTGAAGAAAACAAAAAAAAATCTTTGCATATATTCTTTTACGGTTGGCGCCATTTTGTTTATTGTTGAGTTTGTTGTGTTTTTATTATTTTATTAAATTGCTTCATTTTTTCGCAACTATATTAAAAATAGTCGTTCAGTACACGTGCGGAACCGTCATTGCAACTTGTTCCGACTGTCAAGCTTTCCGCACTCGTAATGAAATATACTATACTGATTTTCTATTACAGCTAGAATTTAAGCAAACGCAAGGGTCTTGTAACAGGTACATAAACATAAATACACAATAAACGTAAATTAGATTAAGGAAATGGGCCTTTAAAAGTAGTGTTTCCTATCTTTATTTACGAAAGCCCTACCAATAAATAAATAAATCAAAATCAAAAACACCACATTTAACTCAACACGATCTCTTACAAACACAGTTCCGCACTTAAGCTACCTTTGAAAAACTTAACTGAGATTAATGGTAAAGTGACGTCTTCCTCCGCGAATAACTTCCTTGGTTATAACTTAGACTTAGCGAACTAAGTAGACTTTACAACTTAGTTGGAGGCCTAGTTTCGTTTACATTTCGGATAATATTCCGAAAAAGTTTTAGCTTAAATTTGCAACGGTTTAAAATGATATCGTGTTATTAAAATAAGAATTTATTTAAGACTTGTGTATTAAGGGTAATTTTAAAATAGTAAATTTTTTTATAGATACAAAAATAGGAGCTCCACAGCGACATTATTTTGTAAAACTCTAAGAAAGAGTGTGATATCGTCTAGTTAATATTTAAGTTTGTAGTTAGTCAGCATAGAGTTGAATAATAACAATAAAATCCCCAGGCAATCACACCAACTACATGACCCCAAAGTAAGCATAGCTTGTATTATGGGATACCATGTAGCGAACTAGGGGGGAAACCTAGAATATAAATACATAAATAGATAAACACCTTGACATGGAACATTTTTTTTGTTCTTGTTTCGTGCGGTAATTGAAGCCGAAACCAATGGCGTCTGAGGCAGACAGGTTTACCCCATCGCCAAAGCATTCGTCAAAAGTTTTTATTGTATACATTAAGAAAATATTATAATGAAGTATGAGAAACTATATTTCAACGCCAATTCCGACGCAAATTTTGGCATGAAGAAGTTTCTTAGTTTTTTTAATACAGCAGTTCACTAAAATCCTTATCTACCGATCCTATACTACCGATATAGTATGCGTAACGTTTATTGAATTTTTCGGAAATAAATCAGTTAATTTTGTCATAGAAAGACTACTCCCAAAAGCGTGTTTAAATATTTTGCTTCCCGATTTCTGTTAGAATATATCGTATGTCTCACCAAACATGTCAACTTACTCGGGACGATGAGTGAAATAGCAAAATATTCCGAAGCCATATTTTGTTATTAACTTAAGCCATTGCATCTATTGGATTTCTCATTTTGCTTTACCCATCGGTTAAGAGAAGTCCGTTTTATGTAACTTTTACATGAATCCATTATGTCATTTCGTAGAAATATGCGTTTGAAATGGTAAATCAGTGTAATGTTTGTGACTTTTTTCTATCGCGCCGTTTTCATAAATCATGTTTCTATTTTTACACAGCGGTTGGTTATATGGTTAATTTTTCAGTTAATTAATTCCAGTCGCTCGTGACCACGGGGTCTGAAAAGACACCGAAACGTCGAGTCAAAATTTAAAATGTAAATATACGCGATAAATCCGGTTAAAAAGTGTTTTATTTAATAGTATGAATCGCGAAAACTTAAGACAATATTATGGTTAATTTTTGTTAATATTTTTTTCAAACGCAACATGATTACATTATTGGATATATTATCGTTCAAAAAGTGTAAAAAAGCTGCATTCTCGCTTTAATCCACAGCACGAAAGAGCAGTGGGATCCGTTAGATTGATAAAAATAGGCCAAAAAGTTCAATTGAATTTAAATTTTAATAAGTATACCTATCTTTGCACCTGAATGACAGTCTGTGATAGAGGATAAACCGATTTAAATGCGTATTTTTCGAAAACGAAAATCTTTCTTCACTTTCGAGATGTTTCTTTTTAAGTGCCAATCGAAGAAATTTTCTCCAAGTTTCGATAAACTATTATTAAACAATAATAAACTAATATTAAAGTCTATGATTTGGCATGAACTATAAGGTGTGGAAACTTGGGGGAAGCCTGTGTCCAGCAGTGAGCATTCCTGGCTGAACAATGATGATGATAAGGCTTACATTGTAATCCAGCTTGCTTTGTATTTTGTCTCTGATTATTAACGAAAGAGCCTTCAAACATTATATCTGTCAATTTAGTCGAAAGTGGTATTCCAGTCGTAAAGTTACATGAAACTACTTAACTCAAACTACTTAAGGTCATTTCATTAGTCAACACGGTTAACGTATTGACAGTCAATGTTTGCTGTGAGATATTAACCCTTCGCGCCCTTAGCTTTGTTGCTGTCCTACAGTACTGTGTACATATTACTTGAAAATTAAGTTTAATATTTGAACTGAAGTGTAGTATGATAGTTCTAGTGTTTATTCAGCTGGAAACGGTATTACGAAATGTGTATTACGTGTATTACGTGTTTAGTAAGAATAACTGGTGAATTTTGTGCATTAATATGTACACACTTCGCAACTTATTCAGTTGTCATAAGGTTCATATTCCAATGAAAATGTATACATATTATTAGACGTGACTGCACCTAGCGAAGCGAAAAACAATTATTTTATTTTTCATATACCTACAATGGGAAATATTTAATACTTTTTTAATATTATCAGTCCTAACGAAAACTGCACAATAAAAAAAGAAAAAATAAAGCCTAAAAGCTATGAAATAGTTCAAATAAATTGTCATGTGAAGCAAGTAGGTCAAAAATAAAATAACTCTTTATTTGTTAGTTAAATTATTTTTCATCAAAATTCTCAATCTTTTTCTATAACGATAAAATCTCCAACCAGTTCATTATTGCGAATTTATCCAAATACTTACATAAAATTGTTCAAAGCGACTGGTTACTGTTAATCTGCCCAAATGAATGAGAATGAATGGGAATGAATGAACTAAGTCAAGCCAAGATTGATTGACGTCTGCAACGTAGTGATTGTATGCTTTTTGTCTGCAACTGCTTTGTTTCTGAAAGAATTATGTGAAGCAAGTTGTTACTTAGACTTATCGCAGGAAAATTTGTAAGAACAGGCGTTGATTGTAACTAGATCATATAATACTGATAACAAAAGAAACCAAATGTAGACCAATAGTGTCACTTGAGATATGGCAAAGTCGTTATGAGAGTTAAATATACAAGGTTAATTTTTATTAGCACATAACCTATTGCAGGCAGCCTCTCCACACCAATCCCAACAATATTTGTTCTACGAATTTTTAAAACCAATAGTTTTTAAAATTTGAGTTTTCCCATACAAAAAATATTTACAGCCTCTGTTTAGAGCCGTAACTCTATTTACTCTGAGCGTAGGTATGCCACGCACCTTGCGCAGTAAAATATCGCTTCATAATAATAATAGGTACTTCCAAGCTGGACTGGGAGCGAAAGGAAAACGTAGAATGTGCCAGCTGCTTCTCTTCCCGGGCATACTGTAAAAGTCAGTTGAGGGACAGAGGTTTTAAAGGCGTTTTTGTGGGCGATAGGCTGACCCCCTGTCACTACAATAGTGTCTCTCCATCTTTATAATACCTCCAAATTTGTCAAACGTGACATCAGATGGTCTTGTAACCTCTGTTGTTCTGCCTACCCCATAAGAGATACAGGCGTGACGTTATGTATGTGTATGTACGTTAATTTTATAACTCTAAAATATGAAACGCACAATGACTTTGTGTATTCAGTACTAATATCTCAATGAAAGTCCTGAGTAAATGAAAAATGTTCAAATGCCAAATGAGTTCAATCGAGGTAACACTATACGATTAGGTTAAGTAATTGCTTTGAAACATCAAACTAATCAACTTGAAACAGTAGTATAAGGGTGTGGAAGTTAAAAACTGTAGTTAAATTAATGTTCATACAATGAAAAATGCAATAAATTTATCACGGAGACAAGCCTTTTGAGATCGATATTATGATTGATAAAAAATCCTAATTTCTTTAAAGCTAGTTTTTTTATTATTACTAGGTTACGGTATCCAAAATTGGTGGAAACCTCCCTTCTGTTTATCCATTTTAGGCGATATTATGCTTCCGGGGCCTATTGTTGAAAAATGCGTCTAGATCACCCTTCTTCCGACGCGGTGATGACGGTGTGATCGTTCGCGTCAACATTTGGTTTCAGAACGCCACGCAGTTGTTTTTTTTGAACTAAGACCATTAAAATAAATATTTCTAGAAATTACACCACATTATATTGCAATAAAATTGATTTCTTGATAAAATTATGCTATGAATACCAGATCACGGAAAAATAAATTTTGAATTATATTTAAGCATACATAAAGAATTAAAAAATAATTATTAAAAATAAACTTAAATAAATATCCTCAAATTAACGAATTATATCTGTGTTCGACACAAATTATCTAACCACACTGGGATTCAAACCCAGGACCTTTTGCATATGACGTTTTTCAATACACCAGAAATTATGAGTATTAGATATTAAGTATTGTTTTAAAGAATATATTAAAGTAAGTAGTGGTTTGTTGTATCAAATATTGAACTAAATAAAACTAACTGCATTTTCGATAACAGCAAAAGTGTGAACAAAATTTCAGCATCGACACTTTTGTTAGATGGGTTTGAAATTGAGTTGTAAACATTCGAACTACTCGTACAAAATACTAACTTTGACGACGTAAAATGAAAACTTGAATGATTATAATATGAAATTTATATAATTTAGTATATTAAAATTTCATAACCAATTAAAAAGTTAAATAAAAGCTTGAATCAATTGTAAAGAAATTGAATTATTTTAGTTTTTTTTTTGTATTTTGTATCAAAGTTTTGAGGTTATATTTTACCCAAAATCTAGTGCTAACCGATTCAGACCTTATAAAGTAATAACAAAGAAGGACCTTCATAACGATTTTCATGAGCCAGTCTCCAAAAAAAGTATCTAAGATAATGTTCGTTATTTTTTCGTGTTATGAAATTCCGTAAGCAATAATTTATTTTATCAGTAAAAATCTCAAGCGTAAAAATGACAAGTTTGAGTACGTAAGCAAAGTTATTTATTTACCTTAAAAAATAAATATTGACGTAGTATTTAACTACTATCTTCACTTAAATTGTGCATGTAGGTACCTACTTAAAAAATAAAATAAAATCCCCAGACAATCACACTAACTATATGGCCCCAAATTAAGCAAAGCTTGTGTTATGGGATACCATATAGCGAACTAGGGGAGAACCTGGAATATAAATACATAAATAGATAAACACCCAGCCACGGAACATTTTTTTTTCTGGTTCCGTGCGGGGATCGAACCCGCAACCACTGGCGTCTGAGGCAGATAGGTTTACCCCAACGCCATAGTGGTCGTCACTTGTTTAAATACGTTGTTTTAATAAGTATCTAGCTTCATGCTAAAACCTTTAAAGATGCATATGAAAGCCATAAAATATCATTACGTATTAAAAAGGCAGGTAATCTATACATATAATAAAATTGTAGGAAAGTCAAAACTGTACATTGAATATTTTTTTAAAAGAATACTTGGGGTATGATCTACAATCGAAACAGAAACAAAAAATATAGTTTTTAGAATTTTTGTCTGTTTGTCTGTTTGTCTTTCCGGGATAAACTCAAAAAGTACTGCATGGATTTACTTCAAATTTGGCATGAAGATAGTTAAGAAGTCGGGTCAACATATAGGCTACATATTATCACGCTAGCAGTGTTATAATCGTAGGTGCGTTTGGTGCTGCATAGCGTTCACGCAGACGACGTCGCGGGCAGCAGCTAGTTGAATTATATTTTTGCCCGCCAGTCGTCGATACTAAACGCCTAACTATTACTGCCAGTATTACGAGATGGAATAAACTCGGTATTAGAAGCAAAGGTAAAGATAGTTTTGGGCCGTAGTCGTATTACAATCCCTAATTTGAAGTATCTCTAATGTCACACTTCCATGCTTCTTTTGAACACATGAACTTGGGAATTTGACGTCTCCTAATTTGACATTATGGAGGCTTTAAAAGACATTATGCTACTGTTACACATGCTCGAAAAAAGCATGCTTAAAAGCATGCTATTTAGTATGCTCAATACGAGCTAGCTTACGAGAATAAAACACTTTTAACTGGATTTATCGATTTATATTTTACATTTTAACTCGACGTTTCGATGTCTTTGTAGACGCCGTGGTCGGTCGCTCGTGGCCATAAATTAAACGCGATAAATCCGGTTAAAAAGTGTTTTATCTAATAGTATAAATCGCAAAAACTTAAGAAAATATTAGCTTAGGAGAAGTTTACATTTGCTAGCAATAAGCATGCTAGTTTTAATTATGCTTATTATGTATGAACTACTGATCGATTCTAGCATGCTCAATCATCATCATCATCAGAACTCCGTGTAATGGGCCCACTGCAGGGCATGAGTCTCTCCTCTGGGTGACGAGGAGGTTTTAGGCCATAATCCACCGAGCTGGCCCAGTGCTGGGTGGTGGATGTCAGAATTTTCAGGGTGCCGATATGGCTTCTGACAAACTCTAACGACTACTATATACAAGTATACAGCACCCGGGACCGACAGCTTAACGTGCCCTCCGAAGCACGGAAGTCGCCGTGAGAAACGAATGGTCGGCGGTCACCCATCCAAGTACCGACCGCACCGAACGTTGCTTAACCTGTGATATCGTAAGATACACACAGTAACCACGGCGCCACGACGACTTCATGCTCAATAAGCAAACCTGATAAGACGCGCTTAAAGCACGCCCCCATCCACCCATGCCGCTGATAGCATGCTCAAAAATCGCAATTCTGTCGATTTACGAGCATGCTCGAACTGAGCATGCTTATCATAAGCATCATTCCGTTTGAATAAGCGTGTAACAGTAGTTTTAGGATACGTACTTACAAAACGTACACTAAAACTAAAAAGTAAAATTTTGTGGCAATTCACAAAACTACACTCTTTGCCTATATTCGGCGTAATTGGACTAGGCCATGAGATATCACAGTTAAAGTTGACTAATATCTAATGAGGTGTTTTGGTTAATAGCTTTTCACTAACCCTATCATCCCTTCTATCAGATGAGATTAGTGGTAATCGCTAGTTTGGTAATGATTGGGTTGACGTTTGTGCAAAGACACTTTGGGCCGAATAGCTTCATCTATAGAGAACATGGAAATTTTAGAAGGGTTATAATGGACATAATGGGAAGAATTTGACATTACAATTTCTAGTTTTAAGTCTTTTAGCTTTAAAATATTTTCAACTGACTTCCAAAAAAGGAAGAGGTTCTCAAATCTTATGTATGTTTTTTTGTGTCTTTGTTACACGATATTTCGGACAATTACGAATCGATTTTAAAAGTTCTTGTTTTATTTGATAGAAGATACTTCAGTTTTGGTCCTATATAAATTGCATCCAATTCGTCTTTTATTTTTTGTCTTTTTGCCTTTCTCTTTGCCTATCTCTTGGTGAAATTCCAACTGTATGGTGATGATATATGAATGTTAATTTGTTTTTTTATCACTATGAATCATAAACGAATAAAACACTCCGATCTAGTTGAAATTTTGAACACAATATGTAACGTAGGACCTGAAATAATATAATGATACTTTTTGTCATAATATTTCAACGCTTTTTTCAGGAATCTTTAGCAAAGATAATGACATTCCTATTTCTCATACTTTTAAATTAAAAGATAGAGCATACATACATACATAACGTCACGCCTGTATCCCTTATGGGGTAGGCAGAGCACCAGAAGTTACAAGACCATCTGATGGCACGTTTGACAAATTTGGAGGTATTATAAAGATGGAGAGAGACTATTGTAGTGACACGGGGTCAGCCTATCGCCTACAAAAACGCCTTTTAAACCTTTGTCCATTAACAGACTTTTACAGTATGCCCGGGAAGAGAAGCAGCTGGCACATTCTACGTTTTTCTTTAGCTCCCAGTCCAGCATGGAAACATTCATATTCAGAATAATTTTATTTTATAAAGCGCTACCATAGCGCTTTACGAACAATATTACACTGCAGTTAATAAAAGCGCATATTTAACAAAGAGAGAGTTGAACGAGTAATTTAAATGCTACAGAATTAAGCGCTACATTTATTAAATGCTATGAACTTGTTTAAAAAATAAAATGTAACCAGTAAACTTTTGCCTTGCTTTAAAAAAAATTTAAAACAAATTAAATTTCAAATTATATGCTCAATTTCACATAAGTGAAACGAAATGTTTTTGTAAATTACTACAATGTTATATTCTATAATATAATATGTGGTGACTGTAATTTTTATCAGTTTCGGTTGACTAGTCAATATAATAGTGATAATACAAGTACCGCTATCATGAAACGTTAAATAATAACCGCTAATTTTGACGTCACCGTCGACGTGCTGGGACGGGAATTGAAAAACGTTTGTAACTCAACTGATTGAAAACGAAATATTTTTCCTATTTTTGACTTTGACTTTAAACGGATTTAAGCGTAAATAGCTTTGATTTGTCGCCTTTTACTGCACGTTTATCTAGGGGTGGTAAGGCCTTCTTATACGGTATACAGTGTGTCCCGCTAACCAATACAATACCCTCATGGAGGTATTCTAGTACCGATATGTATTACAGAAAAAACATAAAAATAAAAAAGTAAAAATTTTGTATGAAAGCAATAATTTTTAACTTTTTCTTTTTCTTTCAGACTTTTCACCCTGTATGTATATAATTTTGTAAATTAACTGTTCTAATTTTGAGTTCTAAAAATTGAGACATATTTTGCAAAACTGTTCACTATATTTTTACCGTTGATTTTGATTTGGAATTCCAGCGAAAGAAGAAAAACTTCGGAACGGAATGCGAGGGAGAATAGTTTTATTGAAAATATCGGACACTTCGGAGATAGTAAAAACAAGAATCGAAAAAGGAAAAACGTTGTCCTTTTTATATAAAAATTCATATAAAAAGAAAGATGTATAAAGTTGATTGAGTTTGAAGTTGCGAACATGTGGCGTTAGTTTATACTTGTGTTATTGAGAAGAAAGGTTATATTTTTGTATTTTTTGTGCAATTAACATAAGCGATTTAAAAAAGCTTTTTCAAAATTAGCAAGTCACGTCATCTAAGAGTAAAACTAATATAGAAATAAATAAAACTGGGGCGTATTCAACATTTTTGAGACTTTGAAATCAGTTTTTGTTAACAACTGTTGTATCAAAGAAGTCGTCGTGGCACCGTGATTACTGTGTGTATCAAACGATATCACAGGTCAAGCAATGTTCGGCGCGGCCGGTACTTGGATGGGTGACCGCCGAACATTCATTTCTCACGACGACTTCCGTGCTTCGGAGGGCACGTTAAGCTGTCGGTCCCGGGTGCTGTATGCTTGTTTACAGTAGTCGTTAGGGTTTGTTAGAAGCCATTTTTGGCTCCCAGAAAATTTTGACATCCACCACTCAGCAGTGGGCCAGCTTGGTGGATTATGGCCTATACCTCCTCGTCACCCAGGGGAGAGACTCATAGCCCTGCAGTGGGCTCTTTACAAAGAGTCGTGATGATGATGATGATAGCAACTGTTGAGTTTGAATTGGTTTGTTATAATAGAGACCTGAAACTAGAGAATGCACAGGAGGCAGCAGATCAAGCGCTCCAAAACTCTCAAAAAATTGTAATTGAATCTGAACTCTATGCCCTCAAAATTAAGTTGAAAATTGGTTGGGGAAATTAGACTACTTTGTATCGCTTGACTTGCTGTCTTCTGAACCTATGTCGAATTGAGCTCTTCGTGTGTTTGGTTCTCTTTATTTAACTAGACACTCAATCTTTGAATAGTTCAACACCTTTTTGAACGATTTCGATTGGGAGAAAGGGATGACGGCACCTTGCATGATATCAAGAAATTCCCATGGTATCATTTCCTAGGGTAAAACCTGGTGAAACTGTTAGTCTCATACAAAACAATTTACTTTCAGACCTCAAATAATATCCAATTCACAATGTTGACGTAGTTTCACAGCTAACCGCGGTGCATATGACGTATCTGTGGTTGCTATTCATTTCGTTCAAATGCAGTTGGTTCCGATCCAGTTTATGCGATACTATCAAAAGTGATACAATAAATGGAAGAAGTAACTTTTTTCGTAAATTTAAAACAGAAAGATTTAAAGTTCAGGAACCAAAGGAACTAGATATAAACTTAACACTTTGTAAAAAAAAATTTAAATTTAAAATTTTTAAGAAGATCAATTCCTTTATTATGACAGAAAAAACACTTGAAAGTTTGTCAAAAGTAACATAAAGCAAGTTTACGTAGACTTTCGTTCATGTTCGAGTTAAAATTAGATAAATTACCATAAATATGGCAGTATATTTAAAAGAAAATACGAGTTAAATATTTTGAAGTTAAACTACGTATGACAATTTACATATTATGATTCTTCGCTTGTCTGTCTTTCTAAATGCAAAATTTGTAAATACTACCACGTGCTATGTTTAACCTCTTTTATTCAAACTCATATAGCCACTTAAAAGCAAAACAAACACTCTTTCAATTAATTTTCAATTGAAGATCGATATTATACTTCTAAATTTTAAATGAACATTGATTACAAAGAATTGGATTCTTTCACAACTCGAGCAAAAGGAAATGGTCTATCGTATCATTTTAGGGCGCGGCGGGCGGTGTATTGCCATATAAGATGCTTACTGTTTCGCGATCTTGACTTCTGTTTTTTTAGTTATTCCTTTGCTTTCTGTTTCTTTCTATGATCACTGAAGTTTATACCTCTCTAAATTTTTCATTATCATATTTATTAAATCATCATATTGAATTCTCAGGTAACCTTTATGCAATTTTTATATTTAGGTTATTGTTCACACATGCCGCATTTCAATATCAAGGAAACAAGGCGTAGCTTGAATGCGTTTCGAAAATAACGTCTTGTCGTTTAAAGTCCTTCTAACTATTTTTAAATTTACCTATTCGTTGGTCATATTGGAAACTCATAACAGTCCGTTGACTTTTGAAACCTGAAATCTCTCAACAAGGTTATTGGTGATCGGTCTTTCTGAAATATCACCAGTTCAGGCTATAAAATCCATGAAGCTTTTGGCTACAGTTCATAAAGATATAAAAACATTGACTTGTCTCATGCAAATTAATTTGTGATTCTTGTTCTTATGTTAAGTACCTACTTATTTTTGAGACAGAAATATTCGAATCTGTTAAACTTAAAACTAATATATTAATTTTCATTTAAACAAAACGAGCAATAATCAAATGAAATAAGTACCAATTTATCTTTGTAAACATTAGAAAGGGAAAAAGTAAGGCTAGAACTTTTTTTGTTGTATCCAATACAACTTAAACCCACTTTACCGATTTGAAAAACCGTTCACCAAAACAAAGAAGTTTTTCTCGGCAATTTCATGGGATTAGGAGCTTTACGAGTAAAGCCGCTTTTAACTGCTTGTTTAGTTATATAGAACGTAATAACTCGGAAGTTTATCTACGGGTAACATGCCACTTGAACGTTTTGCCCCATTTTATTGTTTCTGTGATTCATTCTTTCCACCATTCATTCGGTCTTCCGCTTCCTTTGATCTAAATTTTTCCTGGTATTGCCAATGAATAAAACAAACGTTAAAATTAAACAAATTTTTTGTGTTTTTAATTTAAAATAGGTTGATAATATATGTGTTTAATAAAATTCAGAGTTAGCAAAAAAATCGTAAGTAGTAATAATTCGGATATAAAAAAGTAGGTAAATTAACAAATTCAGAATATAAATAAGTATTTAAAAATGTGAAAGTACTAGGGGAGTCCGTTTAACACAGGAAGATAGTGGAGACTGTAGACCGGGATAAGAGCTATGCACAAGTCTATGTCCTAAGAATCGAGTATCGCCAAGAGACCAATTGCCTGAATAATGACTGCTAGCCGTTATTAACCTTTTAATTGGAGATTTAACCACTATTAACCACAATCTGACCTGATTTAGATTTCTTGTATTTGATACCTCAATTCTTGAGAATCGTTGTTTTTTAACTCTCACGAGATCAAAATTTATTACAGCTACTCGAAATTGCCTAATTTTTTATAAAGTTAAAATCTAGAACAAAGAGCACTACAGGTAATGAAAGCTTTAAAAGACGTAAAAATAGATGGTCGATGATTGGGTAAATTCCATTATGAACCATAACCGTAAACCCGAAAGTTCATTTTGTAAAAGAATTTCGTCTCATTGGAAATTCTAGATTATTTTACCTAGTTCTGTGCCTGTCAGAGCGAGCGATAGTTTGGCGATATTAGGATATTTGTATGACTTGACCTTTGATGGTTGCGGAAGTGGTTATGTTGTGCAAGGCGCTAAATGATTGTTGATCTGATTACAGCGCCGCTGCGCCGACTCGATATGATCTTAAGGTAGGATGATGCAAGTGACACAGAGCCGCTGCCTTCTCATGTAAATATTAGCGATCAGCTATAATGGCGCAGTCATCACGCCATGGACGCGCGATCCATTGCTTTACATCGTATTATGTATGCGATAGCTGTTCAATCGTTCGTTGACCGCAGAATGTATTTATTGCTACGATACTAGCGCCAAAAAGGTTTTATATATGCACTTTTAGTACATCGATTGTACGATAGAGGCAGTACGGTCGTTGGATTGTTATGGCTTTGTTTTTGCTGTTACGTAATACGAATTAGTTATTTTTTAGCAAATCTTGCGCAATTCATGCCATCGCTTTGCTCTTGCAAGTTACGTGATAAGGCAGCCGGTTAGGTTAGGAGCGCGGACGCATCTCAAACTGACGGTTTATAGTTCCACGCTGTTAATTTTGTTTAGCTTTGTAATTGCGAATAAAGCTAGAAATATACCCAAGCCCATACTTACAGTAATAAGTAACTGCCCTGTTATTCATTCTTTCGTGTTTCTAAGCCTTACTTCTTAAATGCCAAAGCTTAATTTGGTACGCTGTCTCAATAAGTTGTCTTAGAAGTTTGACTTTTTTATCTACTTCAAGGAATTGCAGTCTTAAGTATTTGATATATTATATTTAAGATTGATACCACTACGACTTCTTGTGATAAATGGACTTGACCAACGGACTGATGGAGCGACTACAAATTCATTCTTAAGGGTTTCCGTTTTGATTTTGTAAGGAACAGAACCCTCAAAAAACATAAAACTTAGATATTTTTTTTTACTTAAGTGTTCCAAAACATGATAAACATTTGTAGTTATTTACGCAAAAGAATAATGAATACTGATCTGACAGAAATCACTTAGAGAGCTCACATAAATGCGTCGTTTTTATATACGATAGCGTATATAAAAACGTATCTCATATTTTTACGGAACACGTTTAATTCGTACATGTATCAGAAAACATGCTACATTATTTTTTATCGTTCACTGCGCTAAACTTTGTTGAATCAAGTACTTTTCAATCGAATTGATTTGGGTTTACATTTTAAGTTACAATTTTAATCGATGTTTCAGTGACCGATATACCTATATAAGGGGCTCAATTCAGTTAAATAATACGATAAGTTGAACTCCGAATCATAAGACTTACATTTAACGAGGACTTTAATCAATGGATGTCTAATTTAAAAACAACAATTAATAATTAACATGACAACATTAAGATTTTTGTTTTATTAAAGAAAATGTTAGACTAGTTAACAAATTTCTAAGTATCGTTTTTATGGGTATGAATTTATGAATCGCAGTTTATTCCTAGATTTCCTAGTTCCATTTTCTACATATATTTGAAATGTATTTTAAAGGTTAAAATTAAGGGTAAAATCCATTTTACACACCATTAAAATTACTACACTTAGAACTAAGTCATAACTACCAGGCAATGCGATAAAATAACACTTATTCCAACAAACAATTTAGGGTCTTAATCTCTAAAATTACACTACACTACATTCCAAAACAAACGTTCGAGTATTTTGTTGTTAAAACTACTTTAGGTTACACAAATAACTCTACTGCTGTAATTACATTACTAATAAACGGCCTGTGGTCGACTACGAACGTTGTACTAACAACACACTCATACAAACACTTCGGTTTATTTACTAATCTTATCGACAGCGTATTAAAAGCTTATTTATATCCAAGTGTTGGTCTTGATGAGCATTTGTGTCAAAAAACCATGTTTACATTTGAATAACAAATCGATCTTATAAATTAACGACCGAAAAATACTTGCGCCTTGACTGAGACGCTCGAAATGATTTATTATTAAATTTTAAGTATAAACAATCCGCATAATAACGTAATGCTCATCAATATTTTTTTCGGTAAGCAGACACGAGATCGAGCTGCATAGATATAGTTCGCGTTTAGTCCGTTTGTATGAAGTTGAATTACTGTAGATATCTGTACTGTGGCAATGTCGTGTTTACTCGTACCTTTCAGTTTATTGGACTTGAAAATATTCCTAAGGTTGTTTGTATACGTAATTCCAGGGATAGAAGATAGAAGCAGATTGAAGTGTTAGCTGTTTTATTTAAATAAACAAATATACACTTTGTCTGTTTCATGCCTGTTGATGTTTATATTTCAGATTTGTTGAAGTTTTGTAGTATCAAAGTCCGTATTATTTTACAGGAGTTTGACCTTTGAAATAAAAAGTTTTAGAGCTGTCGCAGCGTCATAAAGTTGCTTATCTGGAATTGTTGCTCTTTGTGATCGTGAAATCCTTTGCCCTTTTGTCGTTTGACTAATCCACTCAGTCAAAAAATGTTACGTTTTTAACATATAAGGCACGTTTTAAAAGTTAAAGGTAAAGTTACTTTTTTATTGTTTAACTATATTATTCATTTGATTAATTTGAAAACCTTGATGTCTAAATGTGCGAAAATTATTATGTGAATTATCGATTAGCATTTTCATGTGAATTCCAAAGTTACAAGGTACATAGAAAATTTATCTGATTAGTCCAACAGTAGAATTGAGTGCATACTTAAAAAAAAAAAATTCTTCGCACCGATTTTTTTAAGTGATTCCAGTTGTCTACTTACTAAAATTGTTAATAACTTAGAAGTTGAATTTGAATAACGTTTCTGGATTTCAATATAAACGCAACCTAGTAGCCTGAAGTTTAAGGTTCAATACTCGCTAAAGACAAATGCACTGACCCATTTATGTAGACATGTGACCCGAGATGGCTGCCTCTTGAAAAGGTCAATTCAATGGATCCCCGATGGAAGAGATAACATGGGTTTTAATCGACGATTGTTTGCTTGAAATGTTTTTAAGGGCAGAAAATGATTTTTTTTCCAATGAGGTTTTAAGGTAAGACAATTTTTTTTTATCTATTAAGTATTTATTTTTACTATTAGGTGTATCTTTGGTATAAAGGACCATTAAGGTAGGTGAGTTTGAGAAAGTCTGAAAAATTACTAAGATTTGATCTTAGGAATCATGTCATAGATTTTAGTAAATAGATAGAGTGCTTTTACAGATTCTCAAAAATAAAACGGCCTAGTAAAAACGCTTAATAAAGCGCAATCTGTCCTCAAACTAAGTGAAGTTTTGAAAATTGTTTATTTTCTAAGAAAACACTCAACTCATACACATATGAACATACATACACACAAATATCTGAAGACCTATCAACAATATATTAAGTAGAGATCAAACTCGTAATATCTCACAAAATAAGACGACCATTTTGGCGATGGGGTAAACCTATTGCCTCTGACCCCATTGGGTGATCCGTGTCAAAAAAAAAAATATGATCCGTGTCTGGTGTCATTTATCTATTTATGTATTTATATTCTAGGTTCCTCCCAAGTTCGCTACATGGTATCCCATAACACAAGCTATACTTACTTTGGGGCCATGTAGTTTGTGTGATTGGGGATTTTATTTTATTTAATTATTAGCGTTCAATTGTTCCCACTGCGCCAAGGATCCCCTTAAAGTTTCCATTTCTCATGAAACAAAACATAAAAATAGCATTCATTAGGGTCTCCTGGCCGAACTCAGAAATTAAAAACTTTTCTTTGTAAGCGAGAAACGGGCCCTCTTCTCCAATTAGTGGTTAGTTCATTATGGATCTAATTAACAGTAGTGGTGTTGAAACATAAATTGCTGCCAGACAGTTTATTGAAACTATCCTCTACCCTTTTGTGAAATATTTAGCTCTCTTTTATTATTGTACTCGAGTATAAGTTGGAAACATTATATGAAAATTAAAGTATATAAATTTTGAGAAGTTTTAAGAGTATTTTAAAGTGTTTTTTATTAAACTATCCATTTAAGGTTGACTTTACGATGACTTTTCAAACATAACGGTTCCACAAAGTTACCGGTAAATTGTATAACGCTGGTAATTTTAATGTTTATTTTAGTTTATTAAGAATACTTTTGATATAGGTACAGTAAAATGCTATGCAACAAAATCATCACTTGATTCAGAAGTTAACTTTAACTATCACATAACGTCAAAAAATCGTATTTTATCAGAAAGATATCAATAAATACTGTCTTAAGGTTTCACGATCCATAATCTAATTTATTTTAAAGTTTGGCTGTGTTTTTTCCGCCTCCGTCGCAACTGGATAGATTTGCAACTGGACAGATTCTCACCTGGACAGATTCGCAGCTGGACAGATTCGCAGCTGGACAGATTCGCGACTGGACAGAACTTGTAAAGTCCATGACATAATTAAAAGATCAGAAAGTAATACAAAAAATGATTTAAAAGATCGTTAACTTAGACTGTAGTAATATTTTGATTGACTCCGAAGCATGGAAGTCGTCGTGAGAAATTAATAATCGGCGGTCACCCATCCAAGTACCGACCGCGCCGAACGTCGCTTAGCACGTTACCAATTCCCATACAAAAGGTTCAGAGCTCCCTACAAGACCACTCCCGTTTTTATAACAAAAAAAATCTGATTTCGATGCAAACAATAAAACTGATGCAGAATTATTGGAAAATATAGTGCCACGCCTCAGATAATATTTTTCACTTTTATACTAAGTCAACTTTCATTTTACCTGTAACAAGTTAAAAATTAAATTTTAAGTGGTTTTTGTTTTTGTTATTAGTCCGATAATAACAAACAATCTAATATGACAAGTCCAGGACACTAGAGCCCCTCAAGTTTGGTAGTGGCTAGTGTACCGCACGAGGTACACGGACTTGGCGGTACCGCTAGGCGTGTGCCCTATAGGGTACACTGGACTGGTAACGTGTTAACCTTTGATATCTCTGCATTATCGGAAAGCATTAACGAAAAAATCCAGTCATAACATGCTAAGAAATAGTTTTCTCCCCGTAATCAGAAGTGTACAAATTGAAGATTTAGTTTAATGCTACCTTAGAAAAAATTCTCAATTCTACACACTTTAAGCGTTTCTTAGACACTACTATTTAAGTTGAGGGAAGTTAAGGCCATAGACGTAGAGTAAGTATCATTATATCTCATTCTATTGTCGTGCCTTTGTGTTGTATTATTAAAGACTTTCCTTGAATACACACATAAAATTTAATCACTATGTTTTGTAGTTTATAAAATATTTTTTTCACGACTGTACTCCGTCCAGTTGAGCATCTGTCCAGCTGAGAATATATCCAGTTGCGAATCTGTCCAATTGCGACGGAGGCTTTTTTCTTCAAACACGGCAGAAGGGTTGAACGAGTTTGGTTGAAATTAGACATAGTGATAGTATACAGTCTTAAATACCACAAAGGCTATTTTTTATTTCGATATTCCCACGGTCTTCGAAAAAGCACGGGTAAAATCGCGCGAACCAGCTTGTCTAAAAAAATCGGGGAAAAAAGTGTTTTGAATAAATAAAAATAAATAAAAACATAAAATCCCCAGACAATCAGACCAACTACATGGCCCCAAACTAAGCAGAGCTTGTGATATGCGATACCATGTAGCGAACTAGGGGGCAACCTATAATATAAATACATATATAAATAAACGCCCAGACCCAGAAAATTTTTTTTTCTTGTCCAGTTCGGGAATCGAACAAGACCGCGAGTTCCATCGCCAAAGTGGTCGTCAATTTATTCAGACAACAATTATATTGAAACAAAATATAGAATATAATTCAGTCACAAACTCTCGAAAACCTTCCACCACATTCCGAAGCGTTTGTTTACCTATTGCATGTTCTATTTGAGTTTTATTGTTCATATTTATTGTACACCTCAAGGGTCTTGATATACCTGCGGAAATTGAGTTTTCCTGCCCTACATATCCATAGAATTTATAGCTGGTGAATTTCGTGGCTCACCGAACCGAAAGTTGAAGCAAAAGTGTATGGGTAAATATTGTTTTTATATAGTATAGCAATATAATTATCTGTGCTAATATTAGGAAGAGGGAAGTTGTTATTTTTTTGTGTTTGTTTGTAATGAATAAACTCAAAATATTCAATAAGCCCGATTTTAAAACATTGTTTCGATTTAAGAAAGCTATGCTAAAGGTATGAAATAAAATATTAAGGTTGTTTAAAAAGTTCGTACAAGCGTGAAAATACAAAAATCTATAATAAGTTGTTGATAAAAGGTCACGGTTTCACTAGTTGTGAATTTTGTTTGTAATAATAATTGAATATAAGTTTTTAATTGTAATTTAATCTTATTGTGAATTTTCCGCTCAATTTTCTATTTTTGTTTTAATATAATTTTGTATTTAATTTAATAATATTTTTGTAACTAAATCTACTAACCCTAGTTTGTAAGCCAATTTCTATGTTACTAACCAAATCTATGGAATTTTATTCTGAAATAAATGACTATTATTATTTTCATTATTTTAGTAAAATACGTTTTTAACAAATCGATTGCCGTGTAAATCGACTTTACATTATAAGAATTCTATTCCATTCAGCAGTATGGAACCTATTACACTTATTCTTTACTTTAAAAGAAAAGTGGATGATTGAAGGAGATCGAAAGATTTCCCACACATAAAGGAAAGAGATTTGAAAACACGTAGAATACTTTTATCCTTATATTCCCACTGATTTCCGGACTTATACGTTTGTCAGCAAAGATCAGATAGTTTTAAATATATTTGGGATGTTTTTTAGGAAATGAAACTTAGTTCTGTATATCTATACTAATATATAAAGCTGAAGAGTTGTTTTTTTTTGTTTGTTTGTTTGAACGCGCTAATCTCAGAAACCACAAGTGGGATTTGAAAAATTCTTTTTGCATTTGATAGCCCAGGTCTTGAGGAAGTTTATAGGCTATATTTTATTCCGAAATTCCTACGGGATCAAAAGTTACGCGGGTAAAACCGCGCGCGGTGGCTAGTCATAGATATAACTTGTTTTTATACAAAATCATAAAGTAACTCCCATACATTAAAATATTTAACTGTAGATGGATTGCCTGGATGAGCTCGTCTTTCGATAATAAGGCCACCTATTGTGCTCTGTATCTTTAAAATTGTAATGAAAATATTTCTTATCCATGTTTATAATGAAGAATTATAAAATAGATATTACAGAAAGCTCAAAAAATAGCCGAAAATTTTTAAACAGAAAAACAGACATAAATCAGTTCAGTTTTTGCTATCTAACCACGTACCATCATATAACATTTTGCGTATCCCCGTATCCCAGATAAAACGCTGCTGAAAGCTCCTAATATAATGCTTTCACACATAGTAGGCTTCTGCTCAGCTGGAAATTTGTTACATGTGCCTTCCTTTATGTCATATTAAAGGTTCCTTCTTTCTGATAAGACATCTTTTGGAATATTCACAAAAGAAATTATACGAGTATTTTATAATAATCAACCTTCTATAGGCTGTAGAAGAGATTGAAGTATTTGTTGGTACTTTTTTGTAGAGGGTTCGATAGAAATCACGTTACCTACTTCAAATATAATGCTTAGTTTAATTTTAGCTTTAGAAAAAAAATCAGCGTATTTCAGTAACTTATGATTTATAAACTATTCGGAAATAGGGCTAATGACACCAACTACATGGCCCCAAACTAAGCAGAGCTTGTAATATAGGATACAATGTAGCGAACTAGGGGGAACCTAGAATATAAATACATATATAGATAAACGCCCAGACCCGAAGCATATTCTTTTCTTTCTTGTTACGTGCGGGAATCAAACACTGGCAACCACTGGCATCTCAGGCAAACAGTGTCACCCCATCGCCAAAGTGGTCGTCTTAAAAGGTATCGGGCTCTTTAAGTCTTAAAGGAAAAGGCTGGATATTTTTTTTTTTTTTTTCACTGAACGCATTGATATTTAGTTATATGTTTATGTTAATTTATTTTCTAATATTTGATCTTTGAATTAATTTGACGATTGCTACCTATATTATATTTAAAACAGATTTATCATGCTCAATTATATTTTAAACTTTACCTCCACGTTTCGGTATCCTTTTTGCAAAAACTCGTTTAAACTTCTAACCACGTAATATCTTTTCAAAATTGAATCTCATAAATTAATGTGGAACGTGTGTATGGCACAAAAGTAGAGAAAATGTTTATTTGCAAAAGCAAATTTAAATAGAAATTATTAAATGCATTCCTTTTAATTTTTTAGAAAAGCTGAATTTATTAAAAAGCGCTTCTATATTCTAGCTAGGTACTAGGCAAACATGAAAGTCCAAGAGCAATTCTATTGGATCCGTGGCCTCCTCGATCTGCTCGTTTGCGAAAACAGAGGTAGAACTGTGGTCGGCTCGTTAAACTAGTTTGCCCCAATTCCTTCAGTGAAACTTCATGGTTTTAAATTTCTGCGCAACTCATTAAAAAGAATAGATTTGTTCTTAATTTAATTTGAATTTAAATTGAGTACCTAGTCAAGTGTTCATAGATAAAAGTGCTTAAAATGAAGTTATTTAGTACAGGGCGGGCGACAGCGTCCGTAACATATCGTTTCAATTCTGAAAGATGCTGCGATTTACAAATTATGACGTAGTATATCAGAGGTAACACATTTATAATTATTAAATCATTAATTACTGTGGTAAATTAAATCGAACCCATCCAGAACGTCTAGTCTTCAAATGAACACTCATAAACTCTAAAATCTAAGTGGTTCTGACAGATTTAGCATAATAACTGTCACCCGCACCGCGATACAGCGTAAATAGTGTGGAAGATTTTTATCTCACGGAAATCAAAGAACGGACATAAACAATATTAAATTGTCTAAAAGCTACTAAGTAAATACAAATAAAATCAGAATTACCAGCATCCATGAATAAATCCACGTTAACCACACAAGATCTCTTTTCGAAGTTTCCTTTTTTACTTTGGTATTTCATAAAGTTTGAATATTTTCTTACAGTTCATAAGAAAATAATTTTATAGATTCGTATTGTTTCTTTAGATGGTTTCGCTTGGCTGCCCTCTCTCTCTGTGACCGTGCCAAAGCCGATGAAATGCAAATAAAATAACAGCAAAGATATATGAAACTGCATTGTAAAATAGTTCAGTAGTATTGCGAAAAATGGCTCTAAATTAGTAGTTTAAATTTTCTTAGATTTAATAATAATAATATCTTTATTTAAAATAAACAGATTCACATTTGTACACAAGAAATACACTCAATTTAGATATAGGATATGAAAATAATAATAACAATTTACAAATAAGTTTTAGTAGGTATACAAATTGTGCACTAAATTGCCAGGGGTTCTCAAACTAGGCTTAAGGTGCCTGTGACTTGAGAAACCAATAGTAGGTAATATTTACATTAGATTATTTTAACAACTATTGTTTACAGGTGAGTATATTAAGAAGTAATGCTTACAGGTGATTTTGTCTTAACAACTGTTGAGGATGTATACAAAAATAATTACTAAATAGAAGTTATATCTAGGTATGTATTTATGTAGGTATTTAGAGTAAGGAGGAAATATAATTAATAGTTAGGGAAGTTATTTTGAGTTTATGTTGGTGTTGGTTTTTATAAGAGTTTTAATACTTTCGATTTCATGCTGACCGGAATAAATAAAGGACTCTGTGTGATCGTAGTCAAGATTTCGGAGCAAGGCTGTGATAATCGTTTTAGCTTTTTTCACTGGGGTGTTTATGATGCTGCAAATCTTTAATATTTTGTTATAAATAAAAAACATAGCGAAATTTCGGAATCTTTTACCAAATGTAGAAGTAATCTTAGGGAGAGGAACTTTGAATATACGCTTCTTTTGTAGGTTTTGGTATTGTGGGGATGAAGAAATAATTTTGTGAGCGTCTAAACTTATTTTTAGAATATACAGTTGGCGAACGCTAAGTACCTGAGTTTCGTTGTATATGGCGATAGTGGGGAATCGGAAAGGTTTTTTGGTCATGACTTTGAGTACAGCACGCTGGGCTCTTTCCAGATCCATCATAATAGTTTTGGCTGCACAGCCCCAGACACTAATGCAGTAAGTGAGAAGAGACTGACAGATTGCATAGTACACCATTTTAATGACAGAAGGGCTTGCACAATTGCGGAGAGCTTTCATGGTACCAATAACCTTACGGATCCTTTTGGTAAGGCTGGAAATGTGAGGTTCAAACGTAAGGTTATGGTCCAAGATTATACCTAAGTATTTAATTGAGCTAACTCTATGGATTTGTAATGGTGAACTATTCAGGTTGCTTTGGCGCACGTTAATACAGTTTAGTGATGGTCTATTTGAGGCTGCAGTTTTGTGGAACATCATGAATTTAGTTTTTGCCGTGTTAAGAGTCAGTAAATTATTTTGTAGCCATGTATTAACTAAAAACATCCCTCTTTCAGCTAGGTTCACGGCATTGTCCAGATTACGGTCATGGAATAGGATTGCAGTATCATCGGCGTAGCAAATGATGTCTGCCGATTTCATTTGAAGGTTGTGGATGTCATTCATGTAAATTATGAATAGGGTTGGTCCTAAAATGCTACCCTGTGGAACTCCGTATTTGACTTGAAAGGTGGGGCTTGTAAAACTATCTATTTTTATAAGTTGTTCGCGGTTAGATAGGTAGCTCTTAAACCAACTGAGGGCTGTCCCACGGACCCCGCAAAATTCAAGTTTGCGCAGAAGGATAGGTATGGAGACGGTGTCAAAGGCCTTGGCTAGGTCCAGAAACACACCTATGCAACTCTGCCTCTTTTCTACCAGGGATGAGACTTTATCAACTAAGCTATTGATAGCATTTTCCGTCGCAAGGCCCTGTCTGAATCCAAATTGCTTAGAACTGATGAGTTTGTACTTGTCTAGGAAATTGATAAGTCTTTTGTTGACAATTTTTTCTAGGATTTTGGAGAATGCGCTAAGTAGGGATATCGGTCTGTAGTTGCTGGGATCACATTTAGCTCCGTCTTTGTACACAGGTGTAACTAAGGCAACTTTCCAAATGTCCGGAAAATGACCAGTCTCCAGACTGCGATTGAAAATGTGGGTGAGTGGGAGTGCAATTTGATGATTAATGGATATTAATAAGTGGTTTTGAAAACCGTCTATGCCTGGGGCACTGTCTCTCTTTAAAAGACTTATTAAGGAGATAATCTCATCGCAGTCCGTGGGTTTCAGAAAGAGAGACTCTGATGGTCCTCCGGTGGTTTCATTTGAGGAAGCAAGCGTCTGTTCCGATGTGTTTGTGACGTCAGTGATTTTGTTAGCAAGTTTCTCCCCAATACCCGAGAAATAGCTATTGCAGTTTTTAAGAGAATCTGAGGGGTTTGCGGTAGAACTAAGCAAAGCAGTGGCAGGACTCGATTTTGGATTGAAGTGACAAATTTTCTTGATTGTGTTCCAAAGCATTTTAGGGTTGTTTTTGTGTGTTTCTAACTTATTTTGTTCGTAATTGTATTTTATTTTCCGCAGAAGTCCATTGCAAAAATTTCGGTATCTAAGGTAAGATAGTCTAAGTATGTTATCGTTCGGGTGATGACGGACCAGATTGTGAAGGTGGTCTCTGTGTCTCATGCAACGTAGTAGACAGGGAGTGATCCAGGGTTCAAGGTTATGTTTTGATTTGCTTATTTTGTATTGGGTACTATGTTTGTTTATAGCGACGTTCAGTGTGTTCAGGAATGTGTCGAGCGCGTCATTCACACTTTGCTTATTAGTCACAATACTCCAATCAGTAGAGCGAAGCTCTTCAGATACGGCCAGAAAGTCAATTTTCGTTTTTATCCGAGAAGATTTTTTTGTCGTTGCCTTGTTTGCTATACCTAGCAATGCCACTCGATGATCAGTGAGGTCAGTGTCACATACTATACCGATAGTTGCAAATTTAGTCTTTACAAAGATGTGATCTAGACAGCTTTCTTGTCTTGTCGGCTTTGTGATAGCTGGGTACAGACCATGTGCGGCAGTAAGACATAGATAATTATTAGGATTTTGATGGTTTCGGTTCGTAGATAAGATATCGATGTTAATGTCTCCTGCTAGAATGATGTTATTTTGTTGGCTTAGTGAATGTAAGACAGAATCGAGGGAGTCCACAAATCTGGATGTAGCTGTGTATGAGGGAGTACGGTATATACCGACCACACTTATTAGCTTTGGTATTGTAACAACCAGGCCACAGGCTTCTACGAGGTTAGGTTCAAAAGCAGAAGCATTCCAATGGTCTTTCACATATATGACTACACCTCCGTTTTGATTTATATTTTTGGTGGAACTGAAAGTAGAGTAACCTGGAATATGCCCTATGACTGTAGTAGTGTCTAGCCTGCATTCAGTTAGTATAATGATGTCGATTGAGACTTGTATACGGTGAAGCAGAACCAAGAAAGCGTCGAAATTTTTGCTGATGCTCCTTATATTTAAAGTTAAAAGTTTGAAGTTGTACTTTGAAGTCAGGATTTTTGGACACTTTTCCGGCCCGGTTTCGGAATTCAGTTCAAGACACGCAATTTCCGTGGTGGAATCTATATCAGAAGCAATGTCTACAAGATCCATATCAAGAGAAGATAGGTGTATGACAGAGGTTTATATTTAGTTCCTTTAGCTTTGGGATAAGTGTGAAGCATTGCTGAGTAAGGTATAGAAGTTGAGTTATTGAGATATAAAACAGTACTTTTTGTAAATGAGAATAATGTGAAAGTGCATGAGAATGTGATATAGTGGATCGAAATATAAATAAAAATTAGGATTAAAAAGATACATATACAAGACAAAGTGTAAATTTCGGCAAAGATACATTTGTGATGGTTTTGGCTTATCGTTAAGAAACAACAAAAATAAAAGGTAACCGATGACACAAATCTGCAGAAGATTAACAAACAAAAACATTGCAGTAGATAGAATAATGATGTTTGAAATGAAACGAAATCGATGAGTCATTGACTCTGCGAAGTGTGAGAATTTCTAAGTTTTTCTAAGATGGACTCCGATGATATTTTGATGATTGAGCTGGTATCCGAACGTCTCATGGATATTTGGCAGTTTGATGTCCAGGTGTATTTAAATTTTAGCTCCGCACCTGTGCTACGAGCTTTGCTGAATAGTATTCGATTTTCCTTGGTCAAATGTTCGTTAATGAAAACGCGGCTTGGGTTACCAGTTATTTCTAGTTGGTCAGTGGTGATTCCACGCCTCACTCGGGCTGCTCGGATTAAATTGTCTCGCGGGGAACGACGAGTGAAGGTTACTATAATCGGTCGTGGACGCTCCAGGCCACCGGCGCCACCACCACGAGTGCCAACTCGTCTTAGACCGTCAATGTCACGAGGATCCAATTCAACTCCGAGCTTTGAATTAAGATTTGAAAATATTTGATGAAGATTCTCGGTTTTCTGTTCCGTGACACCTGTTATTTCAACGTCTTTTAGGAATGATTTTTGTTGTTCGTTCGATATTTCATGACGCAGAAGGAGAATCTCGGTTTGAAGTGTTTTAACTTCAGCTTTGTAATTTTCCATGTCCTTCATTTGCTCCTTCATTTCCCTCACCTCCTTACGAAACTGGTCGATCTCATCCGTGGCGAAAGAAAGAGACAATGTGAGCGAAGACATTTCTGTTTTCATGATTTTAAAGACATCTTCGAGTTGCCTCAGTGTATGTAAGAAGGGGTCTAGAACTCGAGGTGAAAGATCAGTGGATTGAAGTTGCTGCGTTGCTTCACTAAAAATATGGTCTGTGGCAGTTTTCTCTTCGCTGACATTTTGATTGTGGCTTTTGGAGGTTGAGCGAACCGGTGTGGTGTCTGTCACCCTTATTTTGCTCTTAGATTTGCAGGAGGGGCATATGAAACTGTCTGGGCTTGTGCGAAGTAGTCTGATGTCCTCTCTGTTAGAGCCTAGGCATGCTACGTGATATTTAAGCTTGCATACTGAGCAGCCGATTATGGATTGAGAATCCTGCGTGCCTGAGGGGGTTTTGATTTTTTTGTTGCAGGCAGCGCAATTCATTTTTATATGTATCTCTTGTCAAACCAGCAATTAGATTTGTAAAAGAAAAAATACAGGAAAAAAGATAACAAAAAACGGCAACACTGATACTCAATCAAAGTTGACACAGAATACGGCTCAGGTTGTAGAAATAGTTACGGAATAGGGGGTTTTTTCTAACCTCAATTGTCCCGGTGTTTATTTCCTTGTTGTTGACGATGATTAATCGTCGTTATGTGTCACCTTAACTGGATCACAATATGTTGCAGCTTTTGCTCTTCAAGATGCACGGGTTATAATTCCTCACTTCGAAGTTTAACTTTAGATATAATTTATTAGATTTGGAGTAACAAATAACAGTGTTGACAAGTAAACAGTTGGAGACAAAAAAAAATTGTCTCTAAGATTTAGTATTACTGCACTTAACAAATTAGATATTGTTTGGGGGATATATGGATAGCATAAAAGCATAATATGATCAAGCATGGTTACATAATGTCGGAAATTTAAGGAATATCAAAAAAAAACTCTCGATAATCTCTTACTTAAAGGCAGTTGATGACTGCTTCTTGATGTTAGGACCCCTTCGGGATCCAACTAGGTTTATCGTTTATATAAAATCTGCTCAAACACACAAAACCTGGCAAGTTTCCGTTAAGAGACATTTTTCTCTTTGACCAAATCATCTCTTTAACGAGTTCTGTAAAATAAGATTCCCATTAATTATATTTTTTACTTTTCTTTACTTTACTTGGATTTTTTATGTCAAAAGAAGTTGAAATGAAAACTTGATAAAAAATACTTTCAAAACCCGTATAAAACACTTGATTTTTTTTTTCAAAACTTCACGCCTGTATCCCTTATGGGGTAGGCAGAACACCAAAGGCTATAAAACCATCTGATGTCACGTTTGACTTTAGAGGTATCATTATGATTGAGTTTCACTATTGCAGTGATAGGGGCTCAGCCTATCGCCCGCAAAAACTCAATAAAACCTCTGTCCCTTAACTGACTTTTACAGTATGCCCGGGACGAGAAGCAGCTGGTACATTCTATGTTTTTCTTTCACTCCCAGTCCAGCATGGAAGTAAAAACAGTTCATGAAAAAATGTTCGCTACTTAAATAGGCCGAATTACCGTTTTTATAGAATTCGCCTACGCACAACGTACGGTCCGCTCCCGAGAAACGCTCCACAGCGACGAAATTTCCAAGAGTCAGGCAACCGATTGACGTACTCCACGCGCCCTCGAAACAGTTGCGTTTAACGCAATAACCAAAACAAATGTGAACTTTCTTTTGAGACACCTTGTATATCGCGATTATTCACTGTTAGTATGAAATCTTATCATATTTTGTTGAATAATGTGAAAACTTAGGAGTTTAATAATACACAGTATGCGATAAACAACAAGATTGATTTAGTTTATAATTGTTAAGTAATCAAGTAGTATAATTTACAAAATTAATTACTTTGAAAGTTCTTTGAAGTGAAACTAACGAATTCAACACTTGCTTACGAATATAGATTTGAAGGCTAAAAGTTTGAATTCAATAAATTTAGGCCCGCATCGTTTTTACCTTTTTGGTATTTCATGATCATGGGACATTAAAAAATTGTAAACCACCTTCTAAGATAGGTACTTCTTGAAAGTTTCAAATTTCCAATTTAATAACATTTATTATGCACTACATTTGTATAAAAATATACAAAGCTTTTTTTAATTATTTTTTTTTGGAATTATTGCCCGAACCTTTATTTTCCATAAAAAATGATCTTAAATGTGTGTATTTTATATGTAAATATTGTATTTTTCAAAAATATATCAACATTATTTTTTATTACAAAATGCTATAGCTCCAGGTTTAATCGTGTTATCGAAAAGAAAAACTTATTTTATTTTGATGAGCATATAAAATCTTCCATGCTGGACTAGGAGCGAAAGAAAAACATAGAATGTGCCAGCTGCTTCTCTTCCCGGGCATACTGTAAAAGTCAGTTAAGGGACAGAGGTTTTAAAGGCGTTTTTGTGGGCGATAGGCTGACCCCCTGTCACTACAATAGTCTCAGATAGTCTCAAACGTGACATCAGATGGTCTTGTAACCTCTGGTGTTCTGCCTACCCAATAAGGGATACAGGCGTGACGTTATGTATGTATGTATAAAATTGTAAATAATAGCAGTTTATTTCATTTATAATTTAAGCTAATATTTCGCATACCCACGTACAAACCGACTTCGTTGTAAAAAATGTAAATTCATTTCTTTCTGCCTCGAAATTGCATTGACTACATTTTACATTTAACTTCAAATATTCCATTTTAGGTGGAATATATAATTTAAAGCGCACAAGTTTGGCAACGTGCCAAAGAACATAACATGCCAAGGGGTCTTAGAGAAAAAAGAATGCCTTAGAATTACAGTTTGGCGGAATAGCGAATACGCCGCAGTGCTAAATATTTCAAGTTTTAAGACATGCACCTACTATGTAAGCAATTTGTTTGTGGCATGATTTTGTCTCTTGGTCTACTGTAATATCTTATTCAATAACTCTCAACACCTTGTTAAAGCCGAAGTACAAAATTATGACGTCATTAAGCAGCCATTCGATGGTCTTATGATGAATAAAATTTTTCATTTCATTTCATTTGTTCACATTCGCTTAAAAAATTATTTAAGTTTAAATTTTTTATTTTTCAAAGATTGATAACTTTAAGGGTGAATTTTCAAGTTACGACTTTATTACTTAGTATTTGCAAAAATCTATGAAAACCATTCTTTTTTCACATTTTATATAAAAAAAAATGTAAGTAAGTTATATTTTTAATGGAAGATTATCATACTGATTTATAAAAACTAGCTTTATTCGATTTGCATACATGTTTTTGTCGCAAGCAAATTCACATACACTGCTAGTTTTTAAAATTGTGTTTTCTCTTCAAGATACAATAAGAGCCTTCATCACATATGAAAAAAGAAAAATGTGAATATGGCTATACCTAAAAGTATTCCGAATCATTTTTTTTTTTTTTTTAGTTTTTCATGTCAAATAAATTTTAAATACCAATGAAGTTTACTCAGCGGAATAAAATTGTTTAGCGATTTTGTATAATTGTATGGCAATAACTTGGAATGACAATTAGTTTGAGACAAACTTGAAGCTGTATACTTTATTGATAACTTGATAACTTTTATCTTACCATTGAATAATCAGGCTTCTGGGTATACAAAATAAAATCGGAAATTCAATAAAGATTCTTCAGGGATTTTCTGTTTAAATTGAATACCCATGTTATCTTCAGCAATGTTCAACAGACCATCGGCAAAATTCTCCAAAACACAAGACTCAAGGGATTTCTGACCTCAGAAACTATTGTACCGTTGACCCTAATCAGTAACAGAAAGGTCCGACTTGTCAATTTCGGTTACCTTCTTGAATAGATCAATTTGCAAACTTTGGAACAATAGTAATTACACAACCTTAGCTTTTTACACGCAGTTAAAAGAAAATAAAACCATTCTTCTTCTTCTTCTCGAGCAGGGACCGGAACTGCTTACCCTTTTTTATTGGGTTTTTCATAGACTTGTTTTAAAAAACCCTATCAATTTGGTAACCGTATCGAAGACTTACCCTAATTTAAGGCTTACCATATCAATAGATTTAGCTTCATGTAAGCAGTAAGCCTATCGAAAACCCTATTGAAGGTTACCGATTCAATAGGGTTTTAAAACCTGCAGGCAAATTTAATCTCTAAGAATATCAAATTATCAAAAATATCACCATCTATTCAATCTCGCACTTCGAATTATACTTCCGAATTCAACAGCATGCGCGGAAAGAGATAGAAATAGGCTAACCCTATCACAGGGTAAGCGCATCCGAAAGTAGTTAACTTTATTCAAAGTGTTACCACGTCGATAGGCTTACCATATCAATAGGGTTACACTTCCATATGGTAAGATTTTGATAGGGTTACCCTATCAATAGGCTTAATCAAATAAAGGGGTTTTCCGGTCCCTGTTCTCGAGTCAATGGTAATACCTATAGAATTTTAGCCCAGTGCTTTAACCTATTTAAAACTTGCCTTATCTCAGCAAAGTATATTCCCAATTTTTTAACAGAGTCCGCTTATAATAGTCAATTATATTTTAATAGCAGATAAGGAATGATTAGTGGGTATGAATTTCGAAAAAAAAAAAAAATTAAATATTTTTCATAAATAAAAATTGCAAAATTCTTTCTGTGAGTAAAATTTAAGATTAATCTACACTTTGTGACTACATACAATTAGATGGAAACGTTTTTATTACTTGCTGTGTAGTCATAAACTACAGATCAAACTTAAATTTTGATCACATAGAAGAATTTTGAAATTTTAGTTTACGAAGTTTTTTTTTTTGTAATTATGACCTACTTACTCATCATTCTTATTCTGCAATCAAAATATTATAAACTATATATAGGCGAACCTATATAAAACTAGCTGTTTCGCGGAAATATCGGGACGAAAGCAGCTTATATGCTTTTCCAGACTATACTATCACTATGTTAAATGTCGTCCAAATTCGTTGAGCGGCAGAACGCGTGATTGAGGAAAACACAAAAGCAGGAGTGGCAAAGTATCTTCCTTAAGGGCCTCTTCTTCCCGCAAAGATATCGCTAGCAAATTTTGCAGACGAAAATACGTTTAACGGGTTTATTTTATTTTTTTTAACTTTTTAGCAATTTTGCTTTACACATCGGTTAAAAGAAGTCCGTTTTATATTTTCATGTAATTCTTATATGAATCTATTATGGTGTTTTGTAGAAATATCTGTTTAAAATGGTAAATTAGTGTCATGTTTGTATCATGTTTCTATCTTTACACAGCGGTGGCTCATATGGCAAATTTTTGTAAATAATTTTTTCAGACATAACATGTACACATTATTGGGTGTATTATCGTTAAAAAAGTCTAAAAACGCTGCATCCTGGTCTTAAATACCATACAATTTAAGAAGCTAAGCAACGTTAGGCTCGGTCAGTAAAAGGCTGGTTAACCGCCACCCATTAATTAACCACAACGACTACCGGTGCTTTAAATTGCTGTTAGCGTTTGTAGGAAGCCATTTCGGCATCCTGTAAATTTTGACATTTACCACAACATAGCTTGGTGGCTTACAGCCTAAACCTCCTGGTCGTCTACGTGCGAGGCTCTTTTAGTACGTTCATTACAAAGGGTTGTCAGGGTGATTTATACAGGGTTGATTATTGGTCACCAGCCAAATTGAAATGTTAGTTTCTTTGATACGATATGAACGTACCTGCATATTTATTTTAGCGTCGCTCAGTACAAAAAAGTAGAAATATGGAACCACAAACTTTCAAAAAAATAGTCGCTGTTGATGACCATAGCTACTACGACGCGGCATTTCCTTGGTAATACTATGACGTAGTACTACAAAATGTGTGTAGTATCGCGTAGTCCTCTTTATTTTAATGGTAATTTAGAGTGACCATGCCTTGGTTAATATATTAGCGGATAAATTAATTTCTTTGTAAAAAAAAAAATACCTTTTTTTGCAAAAATCGTTAATATAAATGATGCTTATTGAGTAAAAAAAATTGGTGCGTCACTTTCGACATTCGAGGACGTGATAGTTTGAGATCATACATGAAGAGAAAAAGTAAAATATGAATTATAAACTGAGTAAACTTAACCAAAGTTAAAGAATTCATTACGCAACGCATGGTTACACTGATACGGACATACACACGGCGCTAACAATACAACATAGGTAGGTACGTATAGACGTCTTCACGTATTGTCGTCGACCAAGTAAAACTCTTTATGTATAAATAAGGAATTCTGCTGAATAATTAAGTACCTACTTTTATTACATAATTATGATCAGAATCTAGTACAGAGTGCTCTCCTTCATTATCTAAAGTTTGTCACCAGTCACCCTGTATATCCAAGGAGCTTCATTTGACATTACACTATCCAAATTTAGGTCTCTTTTATATCGAATAAGGGGACATTAACTTAATAGTTGCTAAGAAAAACCGACTCTGAAGGCTCTTGACATGAGAAAGATTCAAAATTTGAGAATGTAATATAATCTCTATCAATAGTTATTGTTAACTCAAAAATTAAATAACTTCCATGCTGGTCTGGGAGCGAAAGAAAAACATAGAATGTACCAGTTGCTTCTCTTCCCGTGCATACTGTAAAAGTCAGTTAAGGGACAGAGGTTTTATAAACGATTTTATGGGCGATAGGCTGACCCCCTGTCACTGCAACGGTCTCTCTCCATATTTATAATACCTTCAAATTTTGTCAAACATGACACTGGGTGGTTTATGACCCCTGGTGTCCTGCTTACCTCATAAAGGATACAGGCTAGAAGTTAGGTATGTAAATTTAAAAAAAAATTCAAAAAATTAGAATTTTAGTAAAAACCTATTTTGTAGCCTCTAAGTTCGACAGAATTATTAATATAAGAGAATGTCGAACAGTGCATTATCTACTTTAATTATGATAAAACATATTATCTTTATCAACGTAACGAATTCCTTTAAAATATAGCTTTGTCCTCAAAGTTATTCGTTTTGTGAAGATCTGGACAAAATATTGCAATTTATGTTGAAGAATACTGAGCATAAAGTTATTACCGGATCGTCATTATCCCCTGTAATCCTGCGGCTTTCATAGTAATTGATCTCCGAGATAGTTCGCAACCGCAGGATTAAATAGTACGTATTAAAGAAAGAAATAATGATGATGATACTTTTATTTCAGACAATTTGAATTCATATTTTGGTTTTTGTTCTTAAACTTTTTATAATATACAGTATGAAGAGGACCTTAAGTTTCTTCTACTAAAAAAAAGCAAGTTTAGGTACATACGATATTCACTTGAGTTTGAAGAATTTTGAATATCTGTTATATATTATCACATTTTTGTATTTGGAATATAAACAGTATTGATTATATTATAAATATCGCGTATTTACTCATAAAATATTATGCCGTTGTTACTAGAATTTTGTTACTAGAAGTTGCATTAGGCATAAACAAACTATCAATATAAGGCACATACAAATATAGCTTCTATATTTAAGTAAAGACACATTTGCAATAAACTCTACAAAAGAGACATATAAACGAAAAATCAAAGAAGAAAACTCCAAATTGGCTCTAAGCATTTCAAAATAAGCGGCACTTTTCATCCTATTCGTCTGCCATCTGTATTAAGCCTTTCAAACTTATCTCCAACGGACAGTAAAGAACGTTTCCGTTTCTTTAAGAAAAATGTTATCGCTACCAAGAACTTCCGATTTCCCAAGCATTTTCTAGAACGGTTAATATCCGAGAGAGATTTGTCATCGTAATTGCGACTGTCAGTGGAAGAGTGAAGGTCCATTTTTAGTTCACAGGCATTTTTCTAACGCTACACTTTCTGTCTTAATTTGTTTGGGTGCTTGTGAACAAGGCTCCTTAGATTTTTTCAAAAGATTTCCTACTCTTGTTAACTAGGTGCTGTTAATCACCTGTGAAAATAGTTAAATGTGAGAAAATTGACCTAAATTCCATTTTTGGGTTCCATTCAGACAAATACATAGCCAAAATGTGGATCTAAAATCTTAATTGTTAATGTGAACTTTTGTGAAATAACATTTCTTGCCTTATAACGCTTTGCAAGGATGGACGACGGGAGCTAATAAAACACGTGTTGTTCAGATGAAAGTACACAGTATATTCACATATTAAACTGATATATGACGAGGAGGCGCGTCATACACTACAGCTTATCTAAGTGGTTACAGACAGCTATCCAAACCAGCCCTCAAATACAAAACTGTTTCTATAAGGCCCTTCGCCTACGGAGCTTCTCAAAAGTTACGGAATTACAGTTTGTAACTGGTTACAAATCAGTTAGAAACTGTACCTCGCATACGGCTTTTAAATTTGCAAGAGTTGAGTCAAATTTTGTATATAAAGTTTCATCGTTAATTTAATATTGTCAAGTTTTCGCGATTCATACTATTAAATAAAACACTTTTTAACCGGATTTATCGTGTATATTTACATTTTAAATTTTTAACTCGACTTTTCGGTGTCTTTGCAAACCCCGTGGTCACGAGCGACTGACAAAGCGACTGAATGGGTCTGCAAAGACATCGAAACGTCGAGTTAAAAAAATTCAAAATTTTAAGAAGTGTTTTATTTAATTGATCGTTAAATTTTTAACAATAAAAACATAGAAACTCGAGTTTTTTGTATCGCGGTGACTGACACGCCGCGTCATGTGCGATCAGTTGCTAACGCGTTACTAACTAGAAAGTAACTATTCGGCTGGTGTGTGGACCCCAATGAGAATGTATGAGCGTTGATGCTGAAGCAGCTCGTTAGTAATTTAAGTTCGTAACTGATTTCTCTTGAGTAGCTTCATCAGCGGAAGGCCTAACTATCACAATAACTATTTCTATATCTTAGAAAAGGGAAAGGCTGTCGGTTTCATTCGGGATAATTTCAAAAAAATGTAACGGATTTTGATTTAATTAGATATCATGATAGATAGACCTACGAGCCGAGTTGATACGATTTTTGTCAGTCGTACCAAAGGTCGTACGTAGTCAGTGAAAATATATATTTCAAAAGACTATGACTTTAACTAAGCAGCAGTTTAAAACTTAACAGCACCCAAGCAAGGCCTGGTGATACAGCTAGTATACACAGGGTAATTTTTTTGAAGATGAAAAAATTTTAACGGAATGTTAATAATAATATGTGGATTCAAGATATGACAAAAAAAATTATATGTATTTTTTTTATTGAAATTTTACAATTCTTTTAACTTGTGACCAAATTTTTCAGGCTATTGAAAAATCGTGGCATAACGTATTTCTTAATAGAAATAAATGGAAGAACGCTTTTATTTCTTGCTATTTAGTCGTAAATAACAGATTAAAGTTAAATCTTGTTAAGTTATGAGAATTATAAAATATCAAGTTACCTAACAAAAAAAAATATTTTTTTCATAAATTGAACCCACACATTATTCTTAACCTTCTCCTAAAATATTTTGATCTTCATAAAAAACACCCTATATAACTGTAAAAAGGCATCGTTTTAATCTTTCTTACAATCACACTGAACTGTCAACTGGGGGATATCGTTGATTTTATGTGGCATGCTGTTCCGTTTTCAAATTAATACAAATTATTCATAAAGCTGATTAAATATCAGTCTAGTAATATCCATATACTGGCTATATGTAATGTACAATATTACATACAATATGCCAGACAATCGATTCATAGTTCTCAAACACAATACCTCTTTGGTAGGCGGCTGTATACACTTTGACAGACATTCAACCTCCTTTGTTATCCAACTCTGTGTACAGATCATAATATATAAAATATCTACAGAATACCAGTGTGCAGTTGTAGAGCAAGATTAATTAGTTAGTTGCAGTAGCTATCACAAAACAAATACAGTTCGATATTGTTTGAATTAAACTGCAAAAATGAATGTAAAACCATTATACGACTTTTTCGAAACTTAATTACAGCGAGGTATTAAGGCCGCTCCACATTCTCGCGAGAATCTCGCGAGAACACGAGAAACATACGAGAATATGGAGCGGCCTTTACTTCTTTGTTACATTTTCACCTGTATAGTATTTAACTACATTTGCAGTAAATTTTGCTCGTACATTCGGACTTAAATTAGATTTTGTATACAGTACTTCTAATTCTCTAAAATTGCTACCGAATCAAAAATATTATAATAAATAATTATTTTCTTTAAAAATGTGTTTCAATTCTAAGTAGCCCTTATGGTAGGATCCCTTTAACGTCCGCCTAGTCAGCGACCACCCTTTCTAAGTATTCCGCTAAATGTAATTACTCGAAGCGCTCTAAGAGTATTTAATGAAGACCCGCATTTCATTACCAAGTTGACATTGATGTCAAACGCAGGTATAGTTAAAACAGGAAGATAATTCTAAATTTAAAAAGTAGTTTGTCATCATAAAATTTTTGTTACCATTGAAAGCTAGTAATGGGCCGTATTCGAACTTCAAAATCAATTTTTGTTTGCAACTTTTGAATTTAGAGTTTCCTATTTTGAGATTATAAAGACATAAAATTTGCAAATGTCAAATCAAGCCGAATATCTTCAGTTTTCTCGATTCATTACATAACATAAAGCTTTTACAAACATTGAAGCGTTGATTTGAAATGTAAAATATAATTACGATACAAATTCCGCCCCAAAAGTTTTTGAGCATTTTTCATTGCCTGACGCGCCTATACTGTGTATTATGATATTTAAAATCAAATTTAAATAGAAATAAATCCAATTAGTATTTAAAGCTTTTCGCAATTCCGTTACATTATTGCGTATGGCCAACAGCTTTATTATTTCAGTCTCAGTTCATGATTCGAACAAGCAAAATGAGCACGTAAATCTTGTTAACTGTAAACTGTGAGGCCATTTTAGAACCAAAATAATGTGGTTAACTAAAATGGCTGAGGTTAAATCTAGAGTGCTTTGGTAGTACTATGTAAATTACCAAAAGAGTTTGACTTCAAAGAAATATTTCAGCGCCGACTCTAAAAGTGGATTCATCTGTTTCGTTTTGCGTTAATATTGCGTCACACGATTTCTCTATCAACTGGTTTTTGTTTTTTCATAATAACGGTAATGACGGTATAGTAAAATTTTATTGCTCATAGTATAGTGTAGTGTAAATACTTCTATCTAAGTGACAATGTCATTATTTTTATTTAAATTCTTTTTTAATGCGGAGACCATTAATGACTCTGAGTGACATTAAACGGGGATAACTCTGATTCGTCGATTTTTACGACATGGTAATTTAAGAAATGATTATTTAAGTTTAGATTTGCCTTTTAGCGTTTATATTTTTAATGGGAAAGCTATTATTAAATATTTTAGTAAAACGTTAAACTAGTACGTGACAAGCTACCACAATTAAAATGCAAAAAAAATGTTGTATGTACACGTTCCTCAATTTTACGTTTATAAAATTAAATTTTCGATTTCTTTAAAAATAACATCACTATTTAAATTTATTCACATAAAGACCATTATAACTTTTGAAATGAGTTCAGACAGGTAAAGGTAAACGGTTGGTGCGATTAACTTTAGAACTAACTACACGCCGCAGTTTGAGTCAACTCGTTATCAAACAGTCAGAGAGTCAACGAATATCTTCTTGTAACTAGTTTAAGAAACTCTGAAATCGCTTCTTTTAATGAAATAAAACCAAACTAAAATTAAAATATCGCAACTCAATATACAGGGTGACTAGTGACAAATTTACTAATACTGAAGGAGAGCACTTTGTATTCGATTCTGGTCACGATTATGAAATAAAAGTAGGTACTTATTTTTTCACTAGAATTCCCTATAAATAAATAAAGTTTTGTTACTATTTACTTTACTTACGCCTAAGTCACTCGTGGCACGTGAACTGGCACGCGGATTGCTGCCAACGCTACTGTCACCATGCGTTGCGTAATGAAGTTAGGCGCATTTTTATTTGGTTGTTGACGTGAATAATATTTCAGCAAAAACATTTTATTCTTGCATCGTAGTGCCTATTCTAGGTCTACACTTTGCTTAAGGATTAAGGAGGTAACGGATCTCCAAATACTCTTACTTCACTACAAACCATTTTGAAAAAGACAGGATATTTACCTACAAAATGTAGGTTGAATTATCTCTCCGCGGTTATGACAAGGAACTGACTTAGAAATCATAGCTAGTATAACTTTCAGTCAGAAACAAAACTTAATTCACACTTATTAACAAATACCGTCCATTTTACTATACCACGCATTTTTTATATTTTTTGTTACGTTCTATGTTATCATAATATAATTATACGGGAGAAACAGAAAATTTGACTGAAAGAAGACTTCATTTTAATTTTAAAACTGTTGGAACTTTTCTGAACGGTTTTTAAATATTCGTTGAGTTTCATGTATTTCAATAATGTTCTTTTATTGAGAAGCAATATCTTTTAATTAAAAAAATAGTACAGTAACCTTACAAGTGGTCTATAGTTTTACATTTAACGGATTAGATTTCCAGCTCTTTGAATGCAGCTTGAATAATTTTTTAAATATCAAAATGAAGCCCTAAATACATACATAACTGTACGCCTGTATCCTTTATGGGGTAGGCAGAACACCAGAGGTTTTTAAACCAACTGATATCACGTTTGACAAATTTGGAGGCACTAAAATGGTGAATAGAGACAGTGTCAGGGGGTCAGCCTATCGCCCACAAAAAAACCTCTGTCCCTTTATTGACTTTTACAGTATTTCCGGGAAGAGAAGCAGCTGGCACATTCTATGTTTTTCCTTCGCTCCCAGTCCAGCATGGAAGCAATGAATCCCTCTTCAGTAAAATTTTCTATCTACATCTACTCTTTATCACGTTTTAAATAAGCTTCTGTGACAATAAAACCTTTTTTTTAAACCTTTTTAAAATAAAAAAGGTATATAATGATAATTTTAGTTTCGACCTGTTCAGCATTTATAGGGTAGAAAGACTAGTAGGCTCTCTATAGAAATAGAGACTCTTTACAAAACCATTTCACATTCATAAAAGATAACATTCATTTTTGTCGCCACACTGGAAACACTACTTTATAGGTTGCTATTGTTATTATTAATTAAATACACATCCCAGAATAAATAAAACATCATACAAAGAAACAAAGTAAAACGAATAATAATATGATGAGGACATAATAAATTAACTTTCCCAAAGAACGAATAAAGTATCCGAGAAAAATAATAATGATCGTGCAAATAAAACCGGTATTACTGATTATTAGAGGCTCATGAAAATATCTATTGAAACCTATTTTTCGGAGAAAAAAAGAAATTGAGAACAACCAAAGCGTATTGAGAAATAATTACCTATCTACTCGATAAGTTCCATGAATAGAAAAAAAAACATATGAAGGTGTGATTTCGCCTCGCATAATAAGCGGTTCGTACCACCTTCAATTATATTTTCTTTGTAGGTCCCACCCCGAATCTCGATATATGAAACTTCATTGAGACTTATATTGTACTTAGTATTTCTTTTTAAATTTCTCCATGGAGAATTGACTGCGAATCTGTATTGAGTCGTGATCAATGCGTAAGAATGCCATCGGAGTTCAGACCACACGCACCCGCTTTACAATTAATTGTACCTAATTCGAGTCTTATTTTATACACCAATACATCTCTAATTGCAATTATCGAAGTCGTGTGCCCTGTGCCCGCTCAGTGCCCGGCTGTGTCCGCGTCGTGGTGAAACGCGGCCTAAGAAAGCTTTCATAAGGCTGCGTTTTACTAATGATGAGCGAGTTAACTTAGCGGTGCAAGGCTGTGTGGAACGATGTGAGTGCTTCCACCAGAGAATGCGGGAATTGAATTTTGAGGTATATGCCTAATAGCAGTGCTTTCAATATTCAATCTCAAACATCAAGATTACCCTTTTTAAACAAATAAATCTATAATTCTAACCTTCACACTCAAGATCATTGTTTATTTTTTTATTCTAAGTGAAGCTCTTGAACTAAGTACTAATTGAACATCGCCGATTTTTATATTTTTTGTTTTAGGTTCATAGTTAAGTACATCTAGTTCAAATTTTACCTAGAATTTTTAGGTATAAAGCAAAAGGAAATAATTTGAAAAACTTGAAAGGTTCTAAAGATAATCTAACTGGCTAACTGTCTTTTATGTTGAAATGATCATTGACTGATACTTGAAGCCGTTCGTTTTATCTAGTTTAATCTATGAAAAAGGTCTCGTTTATGACCAGCATTCTTATTCAGGCAAAAGATAAAACCCGTTGCCTTAATGTTAACAAAACTCTTTCGATACTCAGAAGGGATACATCACATTGCAATGTCTAGTCAAATCTTGAAATGGGTCGCTGAAATAGCCATTCAATTCGACTCGCTTATCTAAAGATAAAGATCTAGATTCTTAATTTAAACCAAGAACCGCGTCAACTCTCTCTCTCTTTCTGTTCTATAATTCAAATTTTATACATTTTTAACGTACTCTTGAAGGCAATTTCAACCGTCCTAACCTAGACTTGCCGCATTTATTCCAAATTCAATTTTGGAATCCAATTCCGGCAGCCGCACTCGACATAAAATTGATTGAAATAAGCAATTGACTTCCCTCTCTACTTATTTGACAATTTGTGTAATTAGCCTCCTTAAGAAGTTTGATATCTGTTCTTTTTTTAACTTTAGTTTTTTTTTTTTACTCACACAACTTGATTTTTATTTAAAATTGGAAACTAATTACGTGTTAGTTATCATTCAATAGCGGTTGTTTATTTATAACCTAAATAATGTTAATGGGAAAATACACACCTGGTGTTTTCGTGTATCACTTGTGTGAAGAACGAAATGTCGGATATAATTTTGACTAAAACTAAATTATTCTACCTTATTTCATAAAATTACTTAAATAGCACAATTAATATTAAGAAACGGAATTTAAAACAGCTAGTTTCCTGTATTTTGTGTTTAGAATTTTTTGACTAAGATATGACGAGACTTTTTGTTAGTGAAAACAGTTTGGTTAATTAGTAAGTAGGCACCTACGATTATTATATTATTTTTTTAAACAATTGTGTTCGAATTATTTAAAGCGATTTATTTATTTTAAAATTTTATAATTAAAAACTGAATTTTTATTATGTTGTATGAATTTTTACTACTTTAAGTTTGTATTATGTATGAGATAATAATGATGCAAAAATGAGGTATTAACGTATACAAACTCTCCCTTGTGTTCAGTAAATATTATCATAATTTATTCCATTCTTGTCTGACACCACAATGGATGTGAAATATTTTGATGATGACCACATTGCATAGCAAATAGGAGTATAAGCTATATTTTATTATCTTGACCTATAAACGAAAAGATTATCTGACTTCCGTATTTTTTATGTGCACGGGTATTTATTATCTTATTTATAAAATAATATATTTTTGCAAGTAGTTGTAGAGTTGCCTTATATATATTTTTTTTAATCTGAAACAAACTTATAACAAAACTCTTTGCTCATTACCAATTTTACCAGCCAGCAACCTTAAACACAAAACATTCCAAGTTTAAATACACTCACAAAACTTCCTCACTAGCACATCACAATTCAAATTCAAATTCAGAACGCACGCAATTGTTTTTATTCATCAAAGTTGGAAACGCGTCACGCGACGTCTATCGCTTGTCTAAAGCTCGCGAAGCTTCAAGCGTGCTTTCACTGAAACGTTTTCAGCGCGTCTGACCGAATCGACACAACATTGCCTCCTAACTGCATTGCGTACCATAAAAACATAAAGTTTCAATGAAAGCAATTTTATTTAGTGATGAGAACGGAAAAGAATAGCTAATGAACAGAAATCTGAGTGGTCCGAGCATCGGTTTTATTGCTGTCATTGTCTGCCACAGCCCTTTTTTGGTGATTTAATCGTTTTCAGGATCGTGAGTTTGGGATTGCTGTGGATCTTTTCGTTTTAAATCTGTACATTAAAAAACAGTTATGTTTTTATGTGACAGTAAATATGTTCAAAACGGTGGTTTTGTAATCTTGAGTAAACGAAAACAGTCTTCGTAGCCGCAAATACAAATACAAAATTCCTTTAATGCAATTAGTATGGTAAAGTAGGTACAAAGTTCTTATAATAAATGCAGTTCTAAATACTTAGCTGTTTTACAGTATGCAACGTCTTAAAAGAGATCTAGTTAAAACATAAATAGTAAAATATTATTTTTTCAAATATTAAATAGCAATGAATAATGATTTAATGTATTTACGGGATTCTTACCACGATTTTTAATTTTATTTTCGCACGTCCGATATTTCGCTGCTGCTACAAGCACCATGATCGCGGACTGATAAGAATCCCGTGCTTGTAACAGCAGCGAAATATCGGACGTGCGAAAATAAAATTAAAAATCGTGATAAGAATCCCGTAAATACATTAAATCATTGTGAAAATAACCGCAATAGTTTAAAACAATTAGCAATGAATAAGATTGGGCCCAATTATAATGTAAGTATAAAATTCCACACTTTAATAATAAACTAAAATAAATTAAAATTACAGGATTACATTTATGTGAATAACAATATTACATTTATGTCAATAACAATACAAATTTGTGTCATCACATGTCCCATTTTTTAATTAAATATTCATTTATATCATAAAAACATTCATTTGAACGCCAATTAAATAATTTGCTTTTAAAAATCGCCTCCAGCTTAATCACAAACATACACTTGAGCTTTATAATATAAGTATAAATTAAATATCCAACTACATATTACATTAAAAATAATATTTCAACCCATTAAAAATAATCAACGAATGCAGAGCATTAAAAAACCCGACTTCACGTCAACACTTTTGCCGACTAATAATGTCATCGACGTAAACATTCTCCCAAATCATACATATTGTTTCAAAAATTTGAAATTTTCAATCAAGTACCCAACTGATCCTCTATCATATGAATTAAGAATTTTTAAAATCAATTCATAATTTTTCGAAATAACGTACAGACGAAACCTCTACCTTTTCTTGGAAGTCGGTTGAAAAATATTAAAGAATCTCCGTAAATAAGCTTCTGTTTTATTCAATAAAACATTTTCATCGCTTTCCAAATTAATTATAATATCGAAACATAACGTTAATTAAAAATCCAATTAACTCGTAAACATCGCAAACAGGTCAAATAATCAAAATTACTTTTTTACTCTCAAACATAGACATAAAAACAAATATTGAGAGATTTAAATTTTTATATAGAAAGTGATTTTATATGAGCCCCAATTACTTTGCCTCACTCAACGTTGAGCCTTTAAATTGCTTAGTTGAAAATAAATTTTAAATAATAGCAGATACCCGGAGTGTGCTCCTGCGCTAAATACCAAAGTGCCTAATGAATTGTTTTAGTTGTGTAAAACCTTCTTGGCATTATTTTCTTTCAAATGGCACAAATGCAAAAGTACCTTTTTTTATTTAGCTTATAAAAATTATTTTTATTTAGCACATTTTTCAGTTATTACCGAACTGGTTTGTTACTACCGCCACTCGAGGTCGCTTGTTGCATATACTCTGGCCAATAATTCAATGCAGTAAACTGACAGCTCGAAATGTCAAATAGAAAAATAATGATACCAGTTAAAAACTTCGTAGTGTAAGTATGAGAATGATTGAAAACGAACGAGTATTTGTCATTCGTTTGGCATAAAATTTTAAAGAAATTTACAAATAATTGAATTTGAGGTGTGTACTATATCTTTAAAGTAATTTTATTGAAAATAATTAATTACCAAACATACCTTGTGCTTTTAACGGTTATAGTAGAAGTAAAATTGACTTAATAACTTCTTGCTTTTTAAATTCGTTTAATCGTTGAAAATGAAATTTCAAGGTTAGTTGCCCTTCGCGAACAGCACCGTAAAGAAAGAAAAATCTTGTAAGCCAAAAAAATTTTTTTCCATACATTGCTTTATTATAATTTTAAAAATAATTACATTCATTCACTACCGCGTCACTATTTTTTTTCTTCCCTAAAGTGGTCACACTGGAACTGTCATTTTACAAGTAATAAATAGTTAATGGTATTTCAAAGTTTTTGCATTTAAATTGCTTCATTACTCTTAAATAAATGAAAAGGGGCCCCGGTAGCTTAGTGGGAGAGCACTCGTCCGGCAAACGAGAGGCCCTGGTCGGGTGAATTTTATTTAACATATTTTTTCATTTATTTAATAAATATTTCATAACAAATTCACACGAGAGCACTCCATTTGAAAGTAATCTCGTAGATTTTTTTAATACCTTCAAATATTAAACGACATCGACACCAGGAAAAACATAAAATACTTTGTAACATTTTTTAAATAAATCTGTGTAGAACATCTTGGTTCGACATATGTACAGTCTGCAACAGAACTATGTATCCGCCCAGTCTCCGGCACACATACAATATGCATGCATGTTTAAAATATTGAGACTGGGTTATACATAATTCTGTTGCAGACTGTACATACCACTTTGAACTTTTTCTCACTGAAATCTTTGACCTCGTCCGAAGCATTTTTGTCTGTTGTTTTTGTAACATGATAGTAGGAAAACGACGAGTATCAACAAACAGAATTGGGGGAATCGGTTTTCAGGCTATTCTGATTGATCAATTTGATCAATCGCTTATTTATCATTAGCGTTGGCAGATGAAATCAAAATAGATTGACTTCGTGAATATGTACGCTAAAGCGAGTTTATGAAATATAAATGGAACGTAATGTCGAAAAAAAACGGTCTTTACTTACAAAACACATTTAGTTAGTTAAGTACATGAAAAGTACAAATTAAATAGCAGATTTCTTTTAATGATTTTCAATTTAAAAGACATGAATGAAAGGTCAAAAAAAAGAAAATGCGCATTTGTAAAAACTGATTTACATTTACATTTAATTACACGCGATGAAATCCATTAAAAGGTTTTTATTAATCGATAACACAATGAGATTTTTTAAGTAAAATGTTTCAGTACAAACATTTTTTTATAAAAGGTACGTCGTGGTATTATTGTTACAATGTTTCCATTAAATAACAAGTGTAAAATAGGTATTAAATTATTAACCTATTGAGTATTTTGTAGTATTTGCGCCTAGTAGTATAGACACACCTATTAATTATTGCAGTTGAATGGAAAACATTCTGAACTTTATATTTGTAAATACAAAAAAAAAATTAATCAGCTGAAGCCAACACACATTTAACCTTTAATGTTACATGCGTTTTTCCAGGTAATGTTCCGTCACGGGCGGGGTCCATAAGTACCCCAATATAAAATTACTTTTGTACTAATAAAATACATTTGTAATTACTTAATATGGGTATTTATTTTTCACCCTTTAATCATTATTTTATCTTTTTAATGAGTAACATCTCGTGCGTAGTTTTTTTTACTCATAAAACTAATGTACTAAAATTTTACAAAAAATTCAACTTTTTTTTTTTTTTTTTATTCTTATTTATTTTATAAGCCATATACATCATATGATTAAGCCGGCTTAAAAAGAAACAATAGAGAAACATTTGTTACATATAACACATAGAAATAAATAGCAGTAACATGCAAATTATGAAAATGGAACTGTAAGTAAAGATTTGTAGTAGTCATGTCTTGAGGCCAAAGATTGAATAACAAAACTTAGAAAACGATCACTGTGATTAACAGAAAAGTTAGAACTAAGGATTCTGTGGAAAAGGAAGAAGAGCTCCCCAGCACAACACTGAGTATCTTTCAAAAGCTCCAATCGCAATTGATCATTGATTTTACATTCTAAAACTAAATGCAGGAGATCTTCTTCCCTGTCACACAGGCTACAGTTTGGGTTTTCTCTTTTTTTCATAGTGAAACTAAATTTATTGAGAGGCAAGTGAGAGGTACGAATTCTGAAACATGTAACTAACTTTTTTCTGTTATAATTTTTTGAGATGAACCATGGGATGCGAGGAGGTTCGCTTACAATGGTCCGGTACCAGATTCCTTTAGTTTGAGAACAATCATTGTAATGTGATTTAATTTGTTTATAGTTGTCTCTCTTTATACCTGGGAGATGGTCCATGTAATGTGGTTCTAGATTGAGAGGTATACCATTTTGTAACGCATCTGATGACAACATGTCGGCTCTCTCATTTCCCCTAACACCAACATGAGAAGGGATCCATTGTAAGCGAACTTCAACCCCGCTACGTATCAATCTATAGATACATTTAATAACAAGGTAAGCTTCCTTTCTCCCAATGCAATCGCCTTTAGAACATCTAAGTAAATGTTGAAGACTACTCTTTGAGTCTGAAAGTATTACAACTTTGCGGTAGGTTGTGGACTCTAGATAGTGTACTGCCTCATTTATAGCTGCCAGTTCTATTCCCATAATGGGTATACATAAGTTAGTAATAAGAAATTTTGCCTCAAATTCAGCATCCTGATCGTAGAAAGCGCAACTTGAACTGACTTTATCTTTAGAGCCATCCGTGTATATTTGAGAAAAATGTTCGTATTTTTGACAAATTATGTTCTCACTATGTTGTTTAAGATCGTGAATGAATATTTTAGCTTTAGGATCATTAATAGTATTTATCTCGGTAGTTATAATTTTGTCCCAAGGTAATGCTTTAATCAAGAAAGGAAGCTGGAATTGGGGCAAGACTTCAAATTTTGACATAGATAATTTGGAATATTTTCTGAGGCTCTGTAGTAGCAGTGGTAACTGATTTTTACGCCAATAGCTTATGTTCGCTTTTAAGATGCTATCTAAAAGTTCTAATTGTTTTATCAAATAGTCAGATTGTCTCACTGACACCTTCAGAAAATATTTGTGACTCAGAAAAGTTCTTCTATGGCTTAGATGTGGGATGCAAAGTTCACTCTCCATGGCAAAAATAGGTGTATCTTTTATAAAACCGCCGCATAATCGAAGACATTGATTTTGAATTACATCCAACTTTTTGAGGAGTTGTGAACTTGTGTTACCATAAGTTATACTTCCGTAATCAAGTCTAGAACGTACCAATGTGAAATATAGTCGTCTAAGTTGGACTGGGTGTACACCCCATTTTGAGCTACTTAGAGCATTGAAAATATTTACGTAAGTTGTACATTTCTGAGCAGTTTCAGTGATGTGCCTAGTCCAATTCAGACGACTGTCAACCCAAAGACCCAAAAACTTAACACAGTTTGAAACATCGATGTTTATGCCATTAATATTAATATTAATAGTAGGAACTTTATACTTTCTGGTTAAGATACATAATTTCGTTTTAGGAAGCGATAATTCTAGGCCAATTTTTTCTAACATGGATTTAAAGATATTTAGAGTTGACTGAATGACTTCAACACAAATATTAATGTTTTGGTTACTACAATATAACGCAAAATCATCAGCGTACTGAGACACCTTAACAGTAGTAACGAGGGTGTTGCATATATTAATAGTAACGATATTAAACAAAATTGGTGACATAGGATCACCCTGAGCCAAACCCTGTCTGCACATTCTTTTGATTTCTGTACCATCCCGGAGTTTATAAATCAAGATTCTTTCTTTAAGAAATTCTTTAATATATCTGCATAGAAACATATCAACACCAAATTCCACAAGCGATGAGACAAGAGACTCTATAGATACGTTATTATAGGCGTTACTGATGTCTCCGAATGCACATAAAACGTATTCTTTATTCATAAATGCAATTTCTGAATCTAAAATAAATCTGTTCAAATTATCTTGGCAAGAAAATCCCTTTCGAAAACCTAACGTACTGTAATTAAAGAGTTGATTGTGTTCAAAGTGAAATTCAAGGCGGCGGGTGATCATTAAATGAAAAATTTTACAAAGACAATTGATCATGGAGATAGGACGATGTATAATTAAATTAGGATCTCTTTTAGGAATGGCCAGCAGCTTGATCTCGCGCCACTGATGTGGTATCTCTCCTCCCTTGTATATAGAATTAAATATGTTTAATAATAGTTCTTTCGCATTAATCGGCAAATTGTAAATCATGGAGTACGTTATGTTATCTTTACCAGCCGCAGTATCTGTCCTCTTTAGAATGACGTCGAGTTCTGATAATGTAAAAGGTTGGAAATGGCAAGAATTTTCGGAATTAATCTGAAAGGGCTGTAAAGTTACACTATCAGGTGAAAGATTTTTTAAAAAGGAAACTGCAGCGTTCTCCTGTAAATATTCTTTGTGACTACGATATCCTTTAAGCCATCTGAGTTTCCTCCAAACTTCACGCGCTGGCATATTAGAATCAATACTATCACAAAAAGCCTGCCAAGAATTTCGTTTCGCTTGTTTAATTAATTTTCGAGCGCAAACAATTTTTTCTCGGTATTTAAAATAGTTTTCTACAGAACGATTTTTTCTAAAATATTTTAATGCTAACCTTCTTTCTGCAACAGCTTTAGATAACTCAGAATTCCACCAAGTTTTAGGTTTAAAATTTCTATTATGTGTACTATATTTGATAAAGGGTATATTTATATCAGCACTTTTTTCAATTATATTTATTAGTTGAGTATAGTTAACAAGTGGGTCAGCTTTTAAATCTATGTCCTGACATCCCAGCATAATATGGTTTGTATAGTCTACCCAGTTAGCCTTTTTAATATTTCTTTTTAGTTCTGTACTATTTGGAATTGAATCGAACATTTGGATAATGATTAATAGGTGGTCACTACCTAACGACTCATTGGTGACGTTCCAATCAAAATCCAAGGCTAGATCAGCGCTACAGAATGAAATATCTGGCGATGAACACACTACTCTATCATTGTGTTTGACACATCGGGTAAAGTCTCCATTATTAAGGAAAATGTAATTATGTTTTGAACTGGCATTTGAAAGAAGTCTACCCCGTGTGTCAGTTGTGTATGACCAAGCCGAATGATGTGCGTTAAAGTCTCCTACTATTAAGGTTTTCTCGGAAAAATGGCTGAAAAAGTCGTCATAGTCTTCCGCACCTATATGAATATTTGATGGGGAGTATACACCAATTATATATTGAAGTTTACTACTGTTAAGGATCTCAATACATATTGTTTCCAAATTATTATTACCAATGGGCAAATTCTTAAGAGTGCTACTGATAGATTGGTGGACTAGAATAACCAAGCCTCCATATCCGTCTGCTCGACCTTTTCTAAAGATATTGAAACCAGTTACATTTAATTGTTTGTTACAATCTAACCAACTTTCAGCGAGAATGCAAATATGTACACTTTCCTTATGTAAGTACGAGTCTAAATCATTAAGTTTTGGCATTAATAAAAAAATTCAACTTCTTACCAACAAAAATTCTACAAAACCATAAATTTCTAAAATAATATGAATTAAAAACACGTAATTTCAAAAAATAATAATAAAAACAATAAAAATAACAATGGCTTAACATATGTTTTGTGCTTGCAAATGATTTTTCTCCGTTAATTTGGCAAACAGTAAGTTATTGCTTGTGAATGAGGTATGCAGGTTATCAAGTATTGCAACATTTAATGAGAATTGTACTCTCCTTGTGTTTAGATCTAGGACAATTACAGCCAATTCGATTTCATTCACTAAGACCAGATTCAGCTGCTCTTTTTAGAATTATTTGCACAATTTTGCTCTAATGCCTTTGGTGTAGTCAGAATTCACTAGGAGTGATTTAAATCCTGCAGGATTTGTGCAATCATATTTTCTGATAGCTGGTGACTCATTATTGCCAATAAATAACATACATTCTGAATATGAAACAAAGTAAAATATGTATCATGTGAAAAAAAATACTACGTAACATTACGGGTGGGGTCCACAGGTATCCCCACGAAGGTAAAATACTTATTTACCTCAGCGGGAGCGGTTTATAACTTAGGCCATCGAGAGTTTCTGTAGTCCACTGAGATTATCCGAAAGCGAATGATCGCAGCTTGTCGTTTAAAAAAATATCGTTAAAAAACAACGCGTGTTGTCTGCTCAGACCCCGCCCGTGACTTAAAGGTTAAACTTATTTTATTTATACAACCTACATATCACATTGTAAACAACAAGTTCTAGTTTTGCAATAAGAATACGAAATCGAATCGTTTCATCTTTCTAGAATAGCATATGAATGAAAATCAGTACATCGAATATCTCTCGAATGTGATCAAAAAACTCCCACAGAATGCTATCAAAATAACAAAATCACTTGGGAACACAAGTATTGGCCTGCGAGAAAATCGACAACCAGTTCAAGAAGGGTCATCCCAAACCGAAGTATTTTATTCCTATCTTTTTTGGTCGGGTCAATTTTGTTTTCGGCTTGTATACTTTTTTTGAAATACTTTCTTAATGTATAATTTTAAACAAATTTCACGTGAAATATTCCACTTCTTAAAAACGTTTTTTTATCGGTGACTTAGTCCGCTTTTAACCTCAAACTCAGGAATCGGCTGCTCCTAAAACTTTGACAGAAAACATCACTTTATAATGATAAATAAAATCAGCAGTGCTATTCTCCTAAACTCCTTAATGTCGAGTTCATCGACGCTTCAGCGACGAGTGGCATAATTGGTATTCACTTATGTCATTAACGACAACATAATAAAATTCCAAAATATTTGAGATTAACCCTTCGATAGATTTAAGGATAAGTGTTATTTGAAAAGGTTTACTATAAGATATCCGGATGCAAGAAGATTTGATTCCCTGGCTGTAAATTGTTATTTTTTTTCTCTTATTTTTAAAAGATGATTGCTGTTGAGTTTCTTGCCACTTGTTCTCAACAGATCGACTTTCCGAAGTGGTGGTAGATTCAGTTCAATTTGAAAATTGTTTTACTTATTTCAAATGTATTTAAATACATACGAAATAAAGAATATTTGAGTTTGAATATTTGAGTTTGAGTTTGACCAGCGCTCGTCACCGATGACGGCTTGAGTACGAACTGTTATTCGTTGAACTGTTTGACAATTTACTTTAGATTTTAGTATTCTACTAAATGTAGCACCTGTGAGCTTGACGAAGAAATCTTTGCCATCTCGTTGTCGAGCTCACCTTTGTTATTTCAGTGACGCGAATAGCCCTACTGAAGGTTCTACGACCATACTTGAGTTAATCATATTTTGTGATACGCTTACCAGGGGCGGTAGGGATAATCTAAGTAAACTCTAAGCTTAGATAAGTTAGAAATTATGCTTTTTATAATTTTGCAAATTATACACTTAAATTAATGATCCTAAGGAAACCAAATTGCGTCAAAATCGACGAATAAAAAATGAAATAAAAATTAAATAATAAAAATAAAAAAAATATATATTTCTGACACTCACACAAAATTATCTAGCCCAAATTAAGTTTCTTAAAGAACTTCTGTTATGGATACTAGATAACTGATAAACTTAAGAAATATATAATATACATATTGAATAAATACATATTTTTTATTAGAATAAACTTAAATAAACATCCATGACTTGACGGCTAATATCTGTGTTCATCACACAAATATCCGCCGGCCGCCGGGATTCGAACCCAGGACCTCTGGCATAGAAGGCAATGTATGTTACCACTACACCTGCCGGCCGTCACATTAAATGAAGAAAAAAGAGATGAAACCGCAGGAAACACCTAGTACAAAGTCTAGTGTAGGTACCTTCGAAGACACCTTCGGTCCACTAAGTTTATTTTTGCTTGCACTCTTAAAATAGAATAGATAGTAAATCAGTTCAGCGCCACAGCAATGTTTATGCGACATAATATTGTCTTAAGTTTTCGCGATTCATACTATTACGAGTAAATAAAACACTTTTTAACCGGATTTATCGCGTATATTTACATTTTAAATTTTGACTCGACGTTTCGGTGTCTTTTCAGACCCCGTGGTCACGAGCGACTGAGGTGTCAAGCGTCGGATTGATAGATTGAAAAAAGTTATACATCATCATCTCCATCTGTTTCTCAGTCTTCGAGCGTAGCGTTCGGGATTGACACAAAACGAGCTGACAGTATCTTGAGTTACAGGTCGTGCAGCTTGCTGGATGTTAGATTTAATGTTTTTCAGGATAGGGTCCCATGTCGGTGATAGTTTCCAACCATCTTCTCTATTGAAATTAGGGTGTTTTTTAATTTCAATCGCTTCTCTGATCATTCTAGGAATGTAATGCTTCTCTCTAGATAAAATTTTCACAGAGTCAAACCTTAAGTAGTGGTTGGGCTTGTCCATGGAATGCTCACAAACTGCAGACTTTGAAGCTCTTCGATTTTTAATATCAGCTATGTGTTCTTTTACGCGGGTTGATACGTTTCTTTTGGTTTGACCAATGTAGGAAAGCCCACAGCCGCAGTCAATCTTGTAAACACCTGGGTCTTGTAAAGGGATGCTGCATTTAACTGAGCGAAGATGTTGACTTATTTTTGAATTAGGTTTAAATATTGTTTTTATTGAAGCGCGCCTAAGAATGTTTGAGATTTTATCTGTGACACCCTTTACAAAAGGTAAAAATGCAGGTTTGCGTTTGACTGTCTGAGGCTTCACGTGGTCACTGCGGCGGTGACGAGGTGGTTTGAGGCCGTTTTCACGAAGCACCTTGACAACATGTTTCAGTTCATCATCAATGTGCTGAGGATCGCAGATTCCATGTGCTCTCTAAAACAAAGAGGAGCCTACGGCGAGTAACTGGCTCGGGTGGTGGTGGGACTTTCCATTTAAATAGCGGTCAGTATGGGTGGGTTTCCTATAAACTGTGTGACTGAGTGTACCATTTGGATTTCTTTTAATTAAAACATCAAGAAAGGCTAACTTATTATCCTGTTCTAATTCCATAGTGAATTGTATTTTAGTATTAAGGGAATTAAGATGGTTTAGAAAAGCAGTTACTTTATGTTGAGGTAAGATTGTATATGTATCGTCAACGTACCTCTTGTAGATCTTCGGCACGACGGGTGCCATGTGGAGAGCACGCTCCTCAAAGTCTTCCATGTAGATGTCAGCAACTACAGGTGACACTGGGGAGCCCATAGCAACACCATCAATTTGTAGATAAAACTCATTATTCCACATAAAGTAGCCCGATGTAAGGCATAATTCTAATAATTCTGCATATTCAACAGGCAAATCTGATTCAGTTAGCTTTTTCTTGACAATTTCAATGCAGTCTTTGACAGGTAGTGATGTAAACAAAGGCTTAACATCAAAACTAACCATGGTTTCATTGTTTGCAATTTTAAGATGTTTTAAATCACTAACAAATTGGTAAGAATCCTTTACATATGCTCCTGTTTTGCCTCTCAATTGTGAGAGTACACCTGCTATATGTTGAGCAAGCTTGTAAGTTGGTGTGTCTATTTGGCTCACAATAGGTCTTAGTGGTACATCAGTTTTATGCACTTTAGGTAGCCCATACAGTTTTGGGGGTTTTACACAAGCTGGGATTAATTTATTCACATCTAAATTTAACCATTCTTTGTGTTTTTGTATTAATTCGGAAGTTTTCTTCATAATTCTAGAAGTAGGGTCATAGTTTACTTTTTTATAAGTTAATTCATCCGACAAAAGGTTAGTAATTTTTGTGTTATATTCAGATGTGTCCATCACAACAGTGGCGTTTCCTTTATCTGCACGAAGGACAGTTAACTCTTCATTGTTGCGTAAGTTCTTTAATGCAAGTCGTTCTTCTCTAGAAAGATTCGGTTTCGGCAATTTACATCGCCTCAAAACGCCAGAAATATCTTGACGAATACTTTCGGCGTCTTCCTTAGAGATTTTATTCTGAAAGAGACAGTCTTCTACTTTGCAGATAATCTCCTCTGTTGGTATTTTTGATGGAACCGGTGCGTAATTTAATCCCTTGCTTAAAAGTTTTATTGTATTTGAATCTAATGTTTGTTTTGACACATTAATTACTGCCTTTTCCACAGAGCATGATGACGACTGAATTGATTGATTACGGTCGATTGAATGACACAAATTAGAGAACAATGGAATGAGTCATTCAATCAACTTGTGTTCTAAACCATCTTAATTCCCTTAATACTAAAATACAATTCACTATGGAATTAGAACAGGATAATAAGTTAGCCTTTCTTGATGTTTTAATTAAAAGAAATCCAAATGGTACACTCAGTCACACAGTTTATAGGAAACCCACCCATACTGACCGCTATTTAAATGGAAAGTCCCACCACCACCCGAGCCAGTTACTCGCCGTAGGCTCCTCTTTGTTTCAGAGAGCACATGGAATCTGCGATCCTCAGCACATTGATGATGAACTGAAACATGTTGTCAAGGTGCTTCGTGAAAACGGCCTCAAACCACCTCGTCGCCGCCGCAGTGACCACGTGAAGCCTCAGACAGTCGAACGCAAACCTGCATTTTTACCTTTTGTAAAGGGTGTCACAGATAAAATCTCAAACATTCTTAGGCGCGCTTCAATAAAAACAATATTTAAACCTAATTCAAAAATAAGTCAACATCTTCGCTCAGTTAAATGCAGCATCCCTTTACAAGACCCAGGTGTTTACAAGATTGACTGCGGCTGTGGGCTTTCCTACATTGGTCAAACCAAAAGAAACGTATCAACCCGCGTAAAAGAACACATAGCTGATATTAAAAATCGAAGAGCTTCAAAGTCTGCAGTTTGTGAGCATTCCATGGACAAGCCCAACCACTACTTAAGGTTTGACTCTGTGAAAATTTTATCTAGAGAGAAGCATTACATTCCTAGAATGATCAGAGAAGCGATTGAAATTAAAAAACACCCTAATTTCAATAGAGAAGATGGTTGGAAACTATCACCGACATGGGACCCTATCCTGAAAAACATTAAATCTAACATCCAGCAAGCTGCACGACCTGTAACTCAAGATACTGTCAGCTCGTTTTGTGTCAATCCCGAACGCTACGCTCGAAGACTGAGAAACAGATGGAGATGATGATGTATAACTTTTTTCAATCTATCAATCCGACGCTTGACACCTCAGTCGCTCGTGACCACGAGGTCTGAAAAGACACCGAAACGTCGAGTCAAAATTTAAAATGTAAATATACGCGATAAATCCGGTTAAAAAGTGTTTTATTTATGCGACATTTTTTCAATGGCCGCGATGGTTCAGTGAAATCCAACCACTTAAGGTCGCCATCAAAGTTGAGAGCTGTTTATAAAAGCGAGTCTCCGTTAAATAGACAGTGTCTCAATGATTTCGCTTTCGTGAATTCCTTTTTAGTTGATAATGAATAATTTAAAGTACTTTTGGGTTCGTAATGAATAATTTTTAGGTTCTGAATAAATGTATTCTGTCTACTGTCGTTGAAACAAAAGGGTGGGTGAATTATTTTTAAAAAGCTATGAAATTTCATGATATTACCCTAGATTTATTTTTTGAGTATTACTCTGTAAAGTTAATAAGTTTATTGGTAAAAAATTTGTGATTAATTTTCTTTATTTTAATTTTTAGTTTTTTTTTTACAATTTTATCTTTAAAACCTTTCTTATAAATTCTCACGTCAGCTAGGTGACTTCAACAGGGCACTTAGCATCAAAATAGGCCACTCAGATTATTTGATTCCTGTGACGTCACATTTACATAATGGCCCTTCTAAATGCCCCTTCATGAATAAGTTTTAGCCCACAAGTGAATAGATACATACATACATACATAACTTCACGCCTGTATCCTTTATGGGGTAGGCAGAACACCAGAGTCTATAAAAACCATCTGATGTCACGTTTGACAAATTTGGAGGTATTATTATGATGGAGAGAGACTATAGCAGTGACAGGGGATCAGCCTGTCGCCCGCAAAATCGTGAATAGATATAAAGAGTATAATTTTCAGTTTTGATAAGAATGTAAATAATAAGAAAAAAAGGTTTATAATTATTTTAAATCATTCAGCATTTATAATCTAACAAAGAGGTTGCTCTCGATTTCATATAGATACTGCGTAATCAAAAAAGAACATTAAAAGAAAAACAAAACGTAAGCAAGGAGCAAGGAGGTTGGTTCCGCTTTCTTACAGATACTTCATGCTCTTCGAACTCAAAATAGAAAATTAAAAAGAAATGAATCCCCTAGTAACTTCGTAGTTACATAATAAAATGGCCGACTGTAAAAGGCCGTATTAAACGTGTTAAGTTTCAATAGCGTTGAAACGGCCTACTTGTAAAGTTGAATCGATAGATTGGGACCCGGTGGAGGACGTCGTTAGGGCTCTATTCATTGGACTCGATATATTAGATCTCAAGAATCTCTTTTGAATGCATGTTCAAGTTAATTTGAAAAAAGGTATCGTCGTTCTATTTGGTTTGACTTGTGTAATTTTGAAAAATACTTTTATAAAATAGGAATAGTTAATAATCGTTTGGTATTTTATCAATAGTTTTTGTTTATTAACTAGGATGGTTTTCTTGCTTGGTTTTTTTTTTGTTTATTTAACATAAAAGTAGTCAGTTTTATTTATTTGTTTCGCGATTAATAAATAGACATGAAATTATATTTTTAAATTTAATATATCTTGTCTTATTTTTTATGGTTTTGTATGTTTCTCAAGAATTTCACTTTCAATAGGGTCAATAGAGTCAAGTAAATGAAATGAATTCAATAAAATATAAAATGTTTAAAATCTGTTTTACACTTGCTTCTTGTGCAAACCTCTTCAGGATCCACTTAGATTCAAAACATGGTCATTATCAGTTTCTAACTGTCCTTTATTGCTACAGCAAAAAAGCCGAGTATTCTGTTATTGGCCTGTAAGGTGATTTTTGGAAAATTATGCAAGTCATTTTTCTTTCAGCTCATCTAATGGCGACGAAGATATATACCACGACTTCTTTTGAAGTACGTATCTATCTCCACGATGGTTAAATGCGTTGGAGTTATCTTGTGCATAACAAACAGGATTACAGGACGTGTATTTGTTTGCGTGTCCAAAGCTGCAAGATATTACTGCTTTTCTGTACCATTTGTAAAGAAGGCAATAGATCAAGCGTAACAAATCTGTCAAATTTCCACAAACAATTTGCAACTTGATTTCGAGTGCATAGAGTTCAGATTCAATTACATTTATTGACATATTTGTACCATTTGTATTTTTTGTGTGTATATCCACGTTTGACCTCAACCTCACCTGATGGTAAGTGAAAATGAGGTCGAAGATGACAGCTCACGGGCTTAGGATCTAGGATCTGACTCTTCATAAGATATTGCCGGAACATATCACCGCAGGAGCGGTTATATTTGGCGGCAAATTTTATATGAGGGGTGGTCGCTAGCCAGGCGGACCCTGAAGAGGTTTTACCACCAAGAGGCGTAAAACCTCTTCAGGGTGCGGGGGGGGGCACTCGGATTAGTCTCCTTTTACGACACACTTGTAAAGCGGGTGGTAGATAAATAATTAACGACAAGCGCGTGTTCATACAAAACGATAACGTCCATACAAAGCTTGCTCCCGCGTGTACTAGACGCCGGTGCATCGTTTTTCGATTTTAATCCAATTAGTCAAATAAATAAACAAATAAATATTTCTGAAACTCACACAACATTATCTAGCCCAAATTAAGTTTCTTGAAGAACTTGTTTTATGGATACTAGATAACTGATATACTTAAGAAATATATAAATATTCATATTGAATAAATACATAATTTTATTAGAATAAACTTAAATAAACATCCATGACTTGACGACTAATATCTGTGTTCATCACACCGATATGCGCCGCCGCCGGGATTTGAACCCAGGACCTCTGGCATAGAAGGCAATGTATGATACCACTACACCAGCCGGTCGTCAAAGATTCAGTATTCCATTGATACGACTGTACAAGCACTGTTATGGAATTTTACTAGCGAAATTGTATCACGCGTGTCACGTCCGTGCCGTACGCGACACGGACGTACGGTACGCGTGACGCAGCGTTAACCCTGAATCAGCAAACAGTTCTGTACACCCTTCAAACTGTGAGTCGTTCTTCAGCAATACTCAGCAGCTTCTCCGATATATAGGATGACTTTCATGGTCATCGGAACAGTTACTTACAACGCTGCCTTCTCTTGATCAAAATTACCTGAAAATAAGACACTAAAATTAGATTTGTCATTTAATGTATTAACCGTGCATGGACATTTATATTAACATTATATATAACACGAGCTTTTTCCCGCAACTTCGTACGCGCATAAATATAAAAATCTTATTCTTCCGAACCTCGTGGGAAATTCGGGAACTCCTTTCATAATACAATTAGATACCTATTGAAGAACCTTTATACCAAGAATCACATCCGAAGATTTTTTCATACTTTTACATACAAACTAAAAATCGTATATTTCCCGTTCCCGTGGCAATTTCGGGAATTCCTTTATGCTAAGTATCACATCCGTGCACTCAAGGGATAAGATTTTTTATACAAACTTAAAAGTCCAATAATTCCCGTTCCCGTGGGAATTTCGGGAATTCCTTCCTTGGTACTCCCCCACAACCTCTAAGGATCAATCTCTTTATGTTTCAAATTTCAGCTCTCTACGACCAGTAGTCATGGCTGTGCGTTGTCTGTCAGTCACTCAGTCAGTAACTGAAGAGTTTAAACATATATGTACCCAATTCAGAAGACCATGATTTAAAAAATAGGCATATTTGCATGATCTTATATTTGTTAAGTACTTATTTTTTTGGACGTAAAGACAAAAAAAAATAGGCCTGTAGGGTTTAATTAGTCAAGATATAAAACCCTGTAGCTCTAAAAGAATATTCGGGTCCTTTTATTATTTCATTTTTCAATAAAAATTTATCTTTCAAACTGACTCTGACTTACTAAATAAGTTAAGCCGCCCAAAAATTAAGCCGTTTAATGAGAAATTTCATGAATACAATTATTAGCCAAAATTAAAAAATTACCTTTTTTTCAATTACTGTGTTGAAATAATATATCGTCTATAGATACCCTATAGTATTCGTATACGCACCAGACAATAACCGAAACAGAAAAAAAACCATATCAAATCTTATCTCGGACCTCTAGCACCACAACCCACTTATAAAACAACCACTGAGTCTATCCTACTTTCCAAATTAATGTTTCACTTTATACTTTATTAATTGTTTGCGTATCATCGCTAACTGGATATTGCAAAAGTTTAAATTTAAATCGGTATCCCGGCGGTATCCACTTACTTGTAATTCGAGGAATATAAACTGAACCTTTTTGATACACCCTAGCAGAGAAAATAAAGATGATTTGTATAAATTTTCAAGTCTTACTAATATTATATATATGAAAGTTTGGATGTATGGATGTCTTGATGTATGCATGTTTATTCCTCAATCACGGCTGAACGGCATAATAGATTTTGATGCAAGGTTCCGTTGCATTTCTGGTCGCAAACTGTGCCAAATTTTAGAATCGTGGAAAATATTCACAAACCAAACAAAAATACCAAATTTAAAGTTGAATCAGTAATTTAGGTGTACAAATGAAAAAACAAAATGACGCTAGTGCCATAAATCTCCACATTTTTAAAAAAATGGCCGTAAGTACTTACTGTATGTACGTACTCTATACGTACGTAATCTATCAATAAAATGCGTTCCAAACTTATAGAGATTTGTGTTTTGTTCTTAGAATGTATAAAAATTAACAAAATCTCAAATAATATGATATTACTTCGAAGCATACCTACGATTTTTTAAACAAAAGGTTATAAACAGTTAATGAGAGATGATCCTAAAAGGTCAACATAATGTACGGAAGTGAGATTTCACCACTACTAACTACGTATCTATCAAAAATACACAATATTTTATGAATTCAGTTTGATTTTCTAGTTATTTTAATGAAATCATCTTTTACGTCGAGGCAGAAATCACTAATATAGGAATGTCAGTGAATATATGACTTAAATATGGCGTCGTCAGTCACCAGTGGTCTTTGTCGATTCAAGTAGTACATGAAAAGTAACAAACAATTTAATTAACAGTTATTTTAAGTATTTTCATAATGGTATTCCACAACTATTTTATTTGGCACAGGAGCTGGCCAGACGTCCATACTAAAATGAAACGTGTTATTTGCCATAGTGATGTACCTATAGTCTGGAATAGCGTAAAGGCATTTTATACATTGGTACCCGCGGAATTCGAATTACGCGAGTGAAAGCGCGCGACACAGCTAGTTAAATTATGTAATAAACAATTTAAAAGAGGACATTTTTGAAACCAACTATTACTGGCTGAGTTCTTTTACTTAAGTATCATTTTGTTTATACTTAAGTTTGTTTGCTTCATTAGTCTGTTTTGTAAAAATCTTTGAGTTACTACTGAACATGGAATCAATATATATAAAACTGTTCCGTTACTGACTGAGTGACTGAGGTACTGAGTGACTGAGTGACTGACAGACAACGTACAGCCGTAACTACTGGGCGTAGAAAGCTGAAATTCGGAACATACATTCTTTAGGGGATGTAGGGGTGCACTAAGGATTCTCGAAATTCCCACGGGAACGGGAAATATAGGACTTTTTAGTTTGTATGAAAAATCTTATTCCTTGAGTGCACCGATGTGAAACTTGGCGTAAAGGTTTTTCAATGTGTGTCTGGTTGTGTTATGAAAGGAATTCCCGATATTCACACGGGAACGGGAAATATATGATGTTTTAGTTTGTATGAAAAAATCCCATCCCTTGAGTGCACGGATGTGATATTTGATACAAAGGTTTCTCAATAAGTGTCTGTTTGTATTATGTAAGGAATTCCCGAAATTCCCACGGGAAGGGTTGGATTTTTTAGTTTGTATAAAAAATCTTATTCCTTGAGTGTACGGATGTGATACTTGGCACGAAGGTTCTTCAAAGAGTGACTGGTTGTGCTACGAAAAAAATTCCCAAAATTCCCACGGGTACGAGAAATATATGATTTTTAGTTTTTATGAAAAAAACTTATTCCTTGAGTGCATGGGTGTGATCTTGGTAAAAAGGTTCTTTCAGTGGGTGTCTGGTTGTATAGTTTCTGAAATTTCCACGAGAAGGGTAGTTAAGCGCATACGAAGTTGCGGGATAAAGCTAGTAAGTTTAAATGTTTATATGTTTTTCGAAATATTTTCTGGAAAACCCTTTCATGACAGAGGCAGTAGACTGCATGAAAATGTGTTCCTTATGAAGAACTTATGAATCTTAAAAATTCAAAACTGTATTATAACATTGCCTATCCTACCTTTCTATCAATAACACTGTCACAATTTCAATCGTATTTCATCAGAACACAATTCCCCAGTAAAAATAAGCAGTTCATTGGTACCTTACTTACATGGCTTACAAAATAATATATTTACACGCTCATAATATCATATATCATCAGATAGTTTACATCAAAATTTTAAAACAAAATTTGTTAGTGCCAGGAAAAGGTTAATAGATAATCCTACTAGTATTATAATTGTGAAAGTGAGGACGAATAATTATAGGCTACAAAGTAAATATAGCTAAGTCATTTATAACTCTTCTTGCGCGACTTAATCGACGTACAGCGACATCTATCGAATAAAAGCAAACTAAAATTTTGTTTATTACAATGTGAAAATTTGGTAGGATAGATGTATTTATGACTGGATGTTTGTTCCTCCATCACGGCAAAACGGCTCAATGGATTTGGAGCAAATTTGGCATAGTAATAGTTTACAGTCTGGTATAGCGAATAGGAATACTTTTTATCTCGATATTCCCGCGGAATTTGAAATGGCGCGGGTTAAACCACGTGAAACAGCTAGTGTCTTTATAAATTAATGTTCCCTGGTCACCCATCCCTGTAACGACCGTGTCGAGTTTGCTTATCATGCTATATTCGATAAAGAACAGAGTTGCTACACCACTATTATCTTTATTGAAAAAAAGATAGGTATTTAATCTAGGAGGAACATTTATTTAATCTTCTTTTCGTAGATGTAACTTTGAAATTGCTAACTAAGATCCGGACTTCTGAAACATCACCACTCTTAGAGATAAAAATTCTTTTAAGTTTACTTTTCTAAATTCGTCATAAAATAAACGCTTTCTGAGTGCTGAGTACTTAATAAATGATAGTATTTATCCATGCTGGACTGGGAGCGAAAGAAAAACATAGAATGTACCAACTGCTTCTCTTTCTGGGGATACAGTAATAGTCAGTTAAGGGACAGAGGTTTTATTTGCATATTTGTGGGCGATAGGCTGACCCCCTGTCACTGCAATAGCCTCTCTCCATCATTATAATACCTCATTTGTCAAACGTGACATCATATGGTCTTATAACCTCTGGTGTTCTGCCAACCCCATAAGGGAAACAGGCTTGAAGTTATGTATGTATGTGTATGATATTATTTAGTGCCTTGATTTCTGCTGTAATCACAGGATTGATTTCGTGTCTTGATGGAGCTGTACTTTACCGATTCATATATTTTTAGTAGGTGACTAAGACAAAATGAAAATTGTTTTTTTTTGTAAAAAAAAAAACTGTGTTTTTCTCTCTTTACATTCAAATGGTGTAGGTAAGTAAAACATTGAACTCCTGTTTTATGTCGTATTTATCTTACCATCACCTGCTTCAGTCATTCAATTATTTGAGCAATCGACTTTATTTGAACTTTGCAGTAAAACCTAGCATAAATTTTTATAGGGTATACAATACTACACTATAAAATATAGGTACAGTTTTTTTTGAATTTATTTGAGCTCTTATTAGCTTGGACTAAAGTCGAAATTTGGATAAAAAATGCAAAGGTTTAATAGCTCGTATGAAATCGTCGATTTATGAGCGCATAGCACGACACCATAAAATGTTGAATATACAACGTGTATGTGATAGTTACAGAAAAATCCATTGTATTGTTCAAATAAGTCTGCATGGATTTTAATTTCAACAATAGAGGACTTAATTACTCTTTTGTTTATTTCTAATACTAAAGCGTATTTGGTTTTGTTTGAAATAATTAACGAATGCAGAGTAAGAAAGCTTCAGCTGAAGTATTAGGTCAACGTTCAACTTTCAACACCGTATTGATAAATATTTTTTTCGAAATTTTCAAATTTCCAAAAAGCTTTTAATCGATTTCGATAAAATTTATTGGAATCCACCTCTGAAGTATTCTCATCATAATATTGTCGTAAGTTTTCGCAATTCATACTATTAAATAAAACACTTTTTAACCGCATTTATCGCGTATATTTACATTTTAAATTTTGACTCGACGTTTCGGTGTCTTTGCAGACGAATTTAAAATGTAAATATACGCGATAAATCCGGTTAAAAAGTGTTTTATTTATTCTCATCATATAAAACTGAAGAATAATCAAAACCGATTCATAAGTGTCCGTAAAATCGTGTAACAAAGACACAAAAATAACATACATATAAATTAAAAATCTCCTCCTTTTGGAAGTCTGTTAATTACTTACTAATTACATACAGAAAATACTCCTCATACTAGAATTTGATGAGACGTATGGTAAAAAATGGTAAAAAAAGCGAAGTCGTCGTGTCGCCGTGGTGACTGTGCATATCAAACGATATCGCAGGTTAAGCGCGCTCGGTGCGGCTGGTATTAGGATGGGTGACCGCCGACCATTCATTTCTCACGACGACTTCCGTGCTTCGGAGGGCACGTTAAGCACTCGGTCCTGGGTGCTGTATACTTGTATACAGTAGTCATTAGGGTTTGTCAGAAGCCATTTCGGCACCCTGAAATATCTGACATCCACCAACTAGCACCGGGCCAGGTTGGTGGATGGATTACGGCCTAAATCTCCTCGTCACCCAGAGGAGAGACTCATAACCCTGCAGTGGGCTCAAAATTAAATGGCGTCTATACGGTTCCTTATCGGTGAATGAAGCCGCGGATATCCTTAACTTGATGATATACGGCCAAAACCTCCTCGTCATTCAGGGGAGAGACTCATAGACCTGCAGTGGACTTATCACAAAGAGTTATTATGATGATGAATAATGAAAACGTAACTTTTGATCCCGTGGGAATTTCGGCATAAAATATAGCCTATAACCTTCCTCAAGAGTTGGGCTATCAAATGCAAAAAGAATTTTTCAAGTCCCACTTGTAGTTTTTGAAATTAGCGCGTTCAAACAAACAAACAAACAAACTCTTCAGCTTTATAATATTAGTATAGATTACATTAGTAAAATGTAATGTTATTTATACAGGGTTGTTTTTTAGTTGTTTATTTGATACGATATAAACACTGCATATTTATTATTATTTATTATATTTATTTTGGTATCAATGGCACCACAAACTTTTTTACAAAAAGCCGATGTATGAAAGCAGCTAATTTCATTGATAATACTATGACGTAGACTGCAAGATGTTTTGTAGTAGCGCGTAGACCTCTTTATTTTATGTAATTGTAATCATAATTTAGAGTGACCTTGATTTGCTTACTATGTAAGCGAATTTATTAATTTCCTTGTAAAAAATACATACCTTTTTTTGCAAAATGGTTTCTTTACATGATACTTATCAAAAAATGGCCAGTGCCTAAAAAATAACCCTGTCTACAGGGTGTCCAAAAAAGTATTTTGGAGAAAAATATTCGAAATATCTTTCCCATTCGACTACAAAAGATCGTTTTTTATTTGGACTTATAGTTCTTCCATAAAAAAATTCTAAACATTTCAAAGAAAGCGCGCGCGCACGACCTTTCTCCTATCAAGGTAACGCGCACGCCTTACGCTCAGCTGAGAGGTACTTACATTATATTACATTGGTTGAAAAGTTCGCGGCCTGGCCATTAAAAAAAAAACTTTTGTTATTTTTTCTGCCGTCATTTTGAACTGTCATTATTCAATTGTCAGCCCGCGAATTTTCAATTTGATATCTTGTTTAAATAAAATTTTACGAACAATATGTATAATGTAATAACGTGTGTAGAACAAATTTTCACTAATGGAGAAATTTGAACAACGTGCTGTGATTAAATATTTGTTTAAAAAAAGATTAACACCAAAGGAGATCCATGATGACATGCAAACAACATTAGGGGAATCTGCCCCGTCTTATACCACTGTGAAAAAATGGGTTGCAGAATTTAAACTTGGACGAGAGAACATCGAAGATGACCCTCGCTCCGGCAGGCCAATGACGTCTACGACCGAAGAAAACATCAATAAAGTGTGTGATCTCATATTGAAAGACCGTAGATTGACTATCAGAGAAATTGCAGACACTATAGGCATCTCATATGAACGAACGCAAAACATCATTGTCCATGAACTCGGCTTTTCTAAGGTTTCGGCTAGGTGGGTCCCCAGATTGCTTTCAGTAGAGCAAAAGCGAATTCGACTCACGATTTCTCGCGACTGTTTGGAGATGTTCGAGGCTGATCCACAAGATTTTCTTGACAGATTTGTGACAATGGATGAAACCTGGGTTCACCACTATACCCCAGAATTAAAACAACAATCCAAACAATGGAAAAAATTAGGTGAACCAACTCCGAAAAAAGCAAAGGCAATTCTGTCGGCTGGCATCGGTTTTTTGGGATGCTAAGGGTGTCATTATGGTGGACTTCCTTCCAAAAGGCGAAACAATAAACTCTGCGTACTATAGCTCCCTTCTGCGCCGTTTACGTGAAGAAATTAAACAGAAACGCCCAGGATTACTGAGAAAGAAAGTGTTGTTTCACCAGGACAACGCCCGAGTCCACACGTCTGTCGAGTCTATGGCTCAAATTCGTGATTGTGGTTTCGAATTGTTGCCACATCCAGCTTATTCTCCTGATTTGGCACCTTCGGACTTTCATCTGTTTCCAAACCTGAAAAAACACCTCGGTGGGCAGAAATTTTTAACGAATGAAGAGGTCGAAGCCGCTGTTAACCTGTATTTTGAAGACCTTGAGGAATCTTTTTTTAAAACAGGTATGGAAGCTCTGGAAAGCAGATGGAAGAAGTGCATAGAGCTAAATGGAGATTACGTCGAAAAATAAAAATATTTTTGTATGTACTTTATTCTGTTTTCTTGACTAGGCCGCGAACTTTTCAATCCACCCTCGTAGATAAAAATAAATAAGAGATAAAATAAATAAAAGTAAAAAATTGGGATCAAACTTTTAACAGTAATTAATTAAATCAACTCAACAGTTCAATGATCCTCTAATGTTACTCTAAAGTTATGTACAAAATAATCTTAAATAAGTTCGATTCTCACGTGCGCACAACACAACAATCTACATATCTGCCAGCTGATCTTAAGGCGCGCGTTATCTAGTTAGGCGAAATACCGCGCGCACACTTTTCTTGAAATGTTTAGAATTTTTTTATGGAAAAGCTATATGTTTAAATAAAAAAACGGGTTTTGTAGTCGAATGAGGAAGACTAGCTATATCTAGGACATTTTTCTCCAACATACCTTTTTGGACACCCTGTATTTTAAAATAAACTTTTTTCTTCTATCTGACATAAATTTCAATAAGTTTTATTCACGATTCGAATATAAGTTCAAATATCTCACATAAGTTCCTGGTTTCGGCTCATTGAGGTTGCAACTAGGCGTAACCAGTCGTTACAGAAGGGCGATTCCCTTTCAACATTCTTCCGAAGTAATGAATAAACGAATGGATATTCAGCTATTTATGAATCTGCTTAGGAAAATTACTGATTTTAATAATGAATTGTTGAACCAATATTTACATAGTTCCTTTACCTTGTTCTATTTTTTTCTTTATTACCTCTTATACTTCAAGTAATAGCTTTTAAGTTTCAAGTTTTTGTCTTGCATAAGTATTTTGTTGTGTTAATTCATACATATCATACAAATACAACAAGACAAATGCAAACCAATATGATTTTTGTGTATGATTATTTTGTCTACGAACTTCTCAAGAACACACACGCAGGTTATTTTACTTAAAACTCAGATAATACAGTCTACTTTAAACTCAAAACACTTTCATTTCTTCAAGGACGCTTAACTGTACCTTCAGACATAAACATAAGTTCACGTCAAGTCAAAAAAAAAACTACTTAATGCTACTTTGCAAGAAAAACTCACTTGTCTGTAACACGCCGTATATTTAAAGCGTTATACCTACACTCACAGACCCTGTTAATGTAAATAGTAACGAAAATGGCATTAGGTGTATTCTTAGGACCGTTGCTCAGTTTTAAAACAACTTTTCTAGGCTGCTTTTTGCATGTTTCAAGTTACATTTTTATGCAATTCTCTTCTCATGGTTTAACTTCAATCGCACCTAATTAATAATAATGGCCAACGATGATGCATAACGACGTAGGGGTAAACTGGCGCTGATTGTCACTTTTTGTATATAATATAAAACAATATTTCTTTTTTATATACAGGGTGACAGGTGGGTCACTTTTGAAATTCGAGAACGTGATAATTTTAGATCATGCATGAAGAAAACTAATTATAAATTTTTTTGCATGATGCAATGCATGAAAACTATCACGTTCTCGAATTTCAAAAATGACCCACAAATGCTGGACTGGGAGCAAAAGAAAAACATAGAATGTGGCAGCTGCTTCTCTTCCCGTGCATACTGTAAAAGTCAGTTAAGGGACAGAGGTTTTATTGACGTTTTTGTGGGCGATAGGCTGACCCCTATAACTGCAAGTCTCTCTCCAACATTATAATACCTTCAAATTTGTCAAATGTGGCATCAGATGGTTTATAGCTTCTGGTGTTGTGCCTACCCCATAAGGGATACGGTCGTGACGTTATTTATGTATGTATAAATAATTATTATTTGAAGAAAGAAAGAAAGAAGGAAAAGAAATTTAATAAATTTCTGAAGTACTGAATAAATTTAACCGAAAGTTAGAGAATTGACTACGCAACGCATGGTTACACTAGCATCGCAGCGATCCGCGTGCCAGGTCACGTGCAGTGACTGACTCAGGCGTAAGTAACATTACCTAACAAAACTTTATTTACTTATAGGCAATTCTAGTGAAAAACTAAGTACCTGCATTTATTACATAATTGTGACCAGAATCGAGTACAGAGTGCTCTCCGTCAGTATCTAAAATGTATCGCCAGTCAATCTGTATATATATGTTTATTCACAAAACACAGGTTGCATTATTAAAAGAGTGAAGCCCAGCCACACTGGGACACCTGGGTATCTTCAGTGGCTCGAAAAATCAGTTTTGCTCGACGCTGTCCGAATCGTTTGCCGGTTTCTCTCTCTTCTACCCTGATCCCTGATTGACTGGTCAGATTCTCAGGTTCTTTCCGTCTGAAAAAGCGTGTAGCTTTTCAAATAAAAATAATGTTTGCTTCTCAAATGAAAAATCAAAATTAAATGACTTTAAAGTTGATTTTAAAAACAAAAAGGTTTTTTTTTTCTTGTACATCTTTTCCAGAACTAATTAAAATGTAAGTGCCTGGCACCAAATTCTAATAATCTAGAACTCCTGCTCAAAATAAAATATTGAAGTACAATGACATTATGTCCGTCCATCTGTCCATATTTCTGTCTTTCCGTGAGTTTGTCCGTATCAAATAATCAGAGGGATGAGAATTCAAGCTTCTAAGTCAACGCAATCAAAAGCTACGGCCTATTATGCTGCGTCAAAATATACTCGCGCAAAGTAAGCAAGACCTTTTTTCAGCTGACCAAGAATCATGTGATTTGGCTTGAAGTGGGAACTTACAGGACAAATCAATAAAAAACACCGAAATTTGGAACCTACGGTGCACGAGTCCAAACAATTATACAAATACTTGTGTCCAATAAATATGGTGTTTACAAAATATTGGAAACTTATGATCAAAAATCAAAATACTGATAAAATTTCGTAATTTCATTTAATTATAACTGTTTATATTAATTGTATATTTACGCTATCTACATCTTGCACTAACTATCAGATTCACCGACCTCATCTGCAGTTAGCATCACATCAGATAGAGCTCAAACGCGGTTCGAGTAACCAATTCAAAAGAAAAGAAAAATACTAATAATAATACATGCATACATAACCTTACGCCTGTCTCCCTTTGGGTTAGGCAGAGACAAGTAAACACGATTCAGAAGCTTCGATCCAGACATAACTCTTTCGCTTCCTCTACGTTCATTGTAATCTTTCTGTGTGAAATGATACCATGACTGAATTTCGAAAAAATAAAAAAAATTATGAACCTTTTTCATAAATTAAAATTTCAAAATTCTTCTAAGTGATCAAAATTAAAGTTTAATCTGTAGCTTATGACTACACAGCAAATAATAAAAAAAGTTTCCATCTTATTGTAAGTAGTCATAAAATGAAGAATAAACTTAAATTTTACTCACTGAGAATTTTTTTTATTTTAATTTATGAGAAACATATTATTATTTTTTTTCGAAATTCACACCATCATCCTTAATCTGCTTTTAAAATATAATTGACTATTATAGGCGGACCCTGTATAGATAAACGCCCAGACCCAGATCATTTTTTTTTCTTGTCCGTGCGGGATTAGAACCCGTGACCTCATTTTTGGCGTGGTAGCATCTAGACCACTGCACCACGAAGACTGTCAATATTTAGTTCATAAAGTACATAGAATTAATATAAGATCGAACTTGTAGCCAACCTCACCATGACTAAGTTATATTTTGTAATGTTGGCAAATAAGTCTCAAAAAATAGGACTAGTATCGGAAACAAAAAACGTCAACAATGCTTTAAATCGGATTTAAAATGTTTTTTACTTTCTGTTTTATTTTCATTCAATCATAAAGTTTTACCTAGATCATGAAAATAACTCTAATGGGTATCTATACATATAATAAAATGGTAGGAAAGTCAAAACTGTACATTGAATATTTTTTTAAAAGAATCCTTGGGGTATGATCTACAATCGAAACAGAAACAAAAAATATAGTTTTTAGAATTTTTGTCTGTTTGTCTGTTTGTCTTTCCGGGATAAACTCAAAAAGTACTGCATGGATTTACTTCAAATTTGGCATGAAGATAGTTAAGAAGTCGGGTCAACATATAGGCTACATATTATCACGCTAGCAGTGTTATAATCGTAGGGGCGTTTGGTGCTGCATAGCGTTCACGCAGACGACGTCGCGGGCAGCAGCTAGTCTTATAATAAAATTAAAAAAAAAATCAAAAAGTTTTATTCATCTTAGGAATTTCACAAAACACTTGATGAAGCAGTCATCACATACTTCGGCTTTAACTAGTTGTTGATAGTTGTTAAATAAGATATTACAGTAGACCAAGAGACAAAAAAAGCCAGCGGAAAAAAAAACTCTTAGCACTCTTTTTCAGTCAGAATTATCAAATTAATACAAATAGGTACAGTACAAATTAACCGTGACATAAAAAACAACAAACACAAGATATATATAAAGTATATGAAAGTGAATGACAAACAATACTCTTTTTTAAACACTCCTTCAACACCTCGACACATTTACAACAACTTCATTGTTGTAAAATGCGGAAAAACATAACACTGCAAACTGAGCATTGTACTGTAATGTTTACAGTCGCATATGTAGTTGACTCACATAGTACGTGTACTGACAAAACTTTGCGACGTTGCGTCTGTTCAATCAAAGAAATTACCTTTGCCACAAACTGAACTGTTGCAACTTAACTGTTGTTAAATTGTAACTTTACGTTTGTTGTAAGTTAATAAGCTATATGAAAAATTAAAAATAAATATCTAAACTGATAGTATAAAAAGTAAAATAAATTTATTTATTTTAAGATAACGTATTAGAAAAGAGTTGGCAGCCATTTTATCTTGCCGCATAATTCAGAAACGTGATTATATTTTTGTATGCCAAACTTTAAAAATTCTCGAACTTATCTTGCTGTAACTGCAATATAATTTGAAACTGTTAGAAATGTAGTATAAAGTTTTCATGATACATTGTTTGTGTTAATATAATGTATATGATGGAATCGGGGTGATTCCTCTCTTTTATTCAACATCAGGTATTCTTGGGGATTTCAATCATGATTCTCTCATACAGTCTTTTGTGTGGGCGTCTTTAGGGCGAGTCGGATTTTCTACTGTCGACAATGCTTGTGGTGCTGAACTGATTGATCTTCGGTGCGTGGCAGTTCTACATCTTCACTGACGTGTCACTACATTGCTGATGATGTCTTGAAGATCAGCTTCTCTTGAATAATTGCTTGAAGGACACTTTTTTCGTGTCCGTCTTCTGTATTGTTATTATTCTCCCCGCCGGTGACAATCTCGTGATGTAGACTCTGTCAAGCACGAAGAAGGTGTTGGCATCCGAAGTCAATCCAAATAAACTATAAGGCTCTAGCTAGACACCGCCGACATATACATACAGTTTTTAGGATAGGCTTACATAGAATAGCTCCACCGCACCTAGGCAAGCTTGGCGTATGTGATTTTTAATGTGTACGATGTTTTTCCACCCACACTTACGTATGATGCATGCACATGTTGAGTTCCTATGCTCTTTCTCGCTGTATTATCCATAATTTAACAAACCCAAAAAACTCGCCTCGAATTTCATAAATTAAGAGCAAGTGACCGAGAATATAAATTAAACGTTTTTTTTTCTTATTTTTTTTACTTAATCAATTGCAGAAAGTCTTGCCAAAGTATTTTTGGCTAGTCTTGGGGCTGCAATTATGTTCGAGGTCACGTATAAACTTTGCTACATTCTGATATTTCTCTATTATTTACGGTTGGCATCTAAACTATTATACAATATATAAAATGTTAATGCTAGTAATGCAAAAACGATAAGTCAAATATAACTTGGCTGAATACGAATCTCTTATGCTTTGCTGCTTCTCTTAGATACAAATATAGTTGTATTAAATTATATTCAGAAGACAAAAAATAAAATAATACCCTGAATCAGTTGTAGTATCCCTAAATAATTATTTAACTATTTTTTTGTTAACAGTTTCTGTAACTTCATCTGATGCGAGCTTAAAAAATAAATTTAATTTTTAAGTTAGAGCTACATTCAATATTTGCATATAGTAATTGTTTTAAGCTCGCAAAAATAAGTTTCAGTTAAAAAAAAGTTTAGTCGAAGTTGAAACAAAAGAAAATAAAATAATCTAGACAAAAAATGATAAATCTTAAACATAAAAGGAAAGCAAACATATTTTGTACCAAAACTACTAAAACTAAAGCTCGCCCAGGAAAGCTTTTATCTCAGCTTTGCAGTGACATTCTAGGCTTACGGTTTAATTAAGTCGTGTTAGTCACTTAATTCCAACATTTACATTATTTGGGATAAGATTAAATATTCCACCTGAACGCAGTAGGTAGGTTAAAGTGATATTACGAATATTCATATTCAGAGTTGTGAATAATCGCATGTTTCTCGACAGTCCCATTCGTTGAATTGATGGGAATATTTTTCAGAGCGACAAAAAACTAACCTAAAAAGTATTGTTTCCAATTTTTACGAATGATTGTATCTTAAAAAACATTTTGGATATCATAAACATTTTAATTTAACGTCTTCTTGTTTTAAAATAACTTTTATGAAACTATGTTGCTTATGGCTATTGAATCAGTTAATTTTTATTTAAAGTAAATCTACATTAATCTCTATCAAACTGATAGATCAAAGGGCTGATAAGAAACTGCAAGGAAATGAGATTTGTCAACTTTCATCCTGTGGTGACATAACTCTAAACCGATGGAATCTTTAAAAAACTTTTGATTTCAACAGTTTTTTCTGTCTTCATTAATTTTTATGTTATGAAAGTAGGAAAATAAAAATCACTAGTAGATTATAAAGCTCAAGTTAAAGTGAGGTAGTTATAATCGATAGTTTTCTTTTTTATGGAATTATTGCTTACAATCACATATTGTTATGTTCAGGCCCTAGAAGTTCGATCAATTTGCGCATGAACGTGTTTTATGTAAGTATATTTACAACTAGCTGTTGCGCAATTTCGATTCCCGCGGGATTTTCGGGATAAAAAGTAGCCTATACGGATTCGGAAGAATCCCTCTAAGTAATGGTAAAATAAATTTTGAAATCGGTCCAGTAGTTTTTGAGCCTATTCAATACAAACATACAAAAATACAAAGGCTTCCTCTTTATAATATTAGTATAGACTAGAAGGTATCAGTATGCAATCTTACCAAATATCCCCTCCAATGCGACTATTGACACTGACAGTGATATGAAAGGAAAAAAAACCTCTGTTGGAGCTCTTAGGCGCTGCTCTTTTTCTCTCTTCTGCGCGACGCTTGGGTGTTTCAAACGAATTATGTAGTTACCTACCATTTTGGATTGTTAATGTTGTAATAGTTTAATTTGTTATTGAATATTTGTTAAGTGTGCCACTTTATTTCTTTTTAAAAACTTAGAATTTTTTGGAGTAAAAGTGTTGTCTTATACCTAAAACATAAAATATATGCTTACTTTAAGGCAAGATACACGTCCAATTTTTTTACATACCCCCGAAAACATACTTATCTTTCTTTGTTATTCAAAATTATGAAAATTTGTGCAACTAACAAGATTATCTCCTATTTTAGACAACAAGACAGGTGTTTCATCCGAACGAAGTTTCAGCTTATCTCCTTGTATTATTCTTAGTTAGACACTGCTGCCTTGATAGCTTCAAAGTTGATAACTTAGTGAAGTTTCATGAGTAAGTTTAAGGTTGGTAGGTACTTAAGTTATTTGTAGCAAACAAGACAGAAATGTATCACATTTAATATTTTCAAGTAACTTTGATTGAAAAGGAGAAGGTTTTCATTGGACTATATTTTTAAATGCAAGCTATGTGATTATTTTGTTAAATAAAATTGATTTTTATCAGTGAACGAAAAAAGCATTTTAATGAATTGCGTTTTTAAGTTCATATAAATAAAAAAATCCTGTATCTGATATAATCGTAACGTAGAATACAATATCTATATCTATCTTCTATATCTATCTATCTATATATATCTTCTATCTATATCTTCTATCTATCTATCTATCTATATCTATCTATCTTCTATCTATACTTATAATAAATCTGTAGAGAGGTCAATTCTGTACATGAAATATTTTTTCAAAATAATTATCAGGGGGTGATTAGTGATCGATACTGATGACAAAAATGCAATCAGTAAAATTTTTGTCTGTCTGTCTGTCTGTATGTTCCTTATAGAAACAAAAACTACTCGACGGATTTTAGCGAAACTTGGTAAAATTATTCTTCATACTCCTGGGCAGGTTATAGTATACTTATTATCACGCTACAATCAATAAGAGCAGAGCAGTAAAGGGAAATGTTAAAAAAACGGGAGAAGTTACTTCATTTTTTAAGCTTCCGTCGCTTGTGCAGCCTTAATGGTTAAAGCTACATAGAAATCATGTATGACAGAAATATTCTTCATAAAATTATATGAAAAATATCTCACAATAGTATATGTCTATATTTTATGGTTGACTCACAATAACACGTGTAAATCCCGATAGCTTAGCAGTTCGGAGCTTTCTGATTATATTTGTTTCCTCTTACGTTTATAATACTCTCGCTCATCCCTAATAAAAAGAATCATAGAAATCGGTATAGAAACACCAAACTTATACATGAAATACGCTAATAACCCATCGCGCGTGAATACTGAATGATATAGGGATTATTTTTGCGTAACGGTTGCCGCGCTCGACGCGGCTCGCGGCGGTAGGGTATAAAAAGGCGGGAGGCGAGCGCAAGCTTTTGCGCGATTTAATATAGGTATAGTTCGGCCGTTCAGAGAATGCGTTCCTGACACCTATCAGTTAGTCACGACTAGTGATGGGCACAACATAGCACTGAGTTCGTTACCGTTCCTCCAAAATGAAACGCCGCGTTATTTTTAGGATTATTTTCGTTTTAAATTGGGGGAATCATTTAAAATTTATATTTTAGTAATTTAAGTGGAAACCAAAAAAAGGTAATATAAATATAATAAAACTGTTTTATTTATTTTTTGTAACAAAGTTACAATCTGTATTTCTATGCAATAAAGTACATTTAATTGAATGTGCGTACAGAATATTAACCGATTCGCTTAAGGAGGTAGTGTCTTCATCATCATCTTCGCCTACATGTATAATTATTTTATTATCAAAAACAGAATCAATCCTGATATCTCGGTCAAAATGTTCCATAATCAGGTTTTTAGTGTTTCAACAACCTTTGCCCAGTCATCTCTAGTGACTTCCCCGCAGGCTTCTTTTAATAGGGTCATCATCTTTTTCGTGCTGAATGGCGGGGAAGTATAGTGGCGGGCGGCGTAACCTTTTATTTGAGCCCAGATTAGCTCCATCGCGTTATATTGGCAATGATACGATGGAATTCTTAGAACGCGATAACCGTACTCCAGAGCCAGTTCATCGATTTCGTATCGCACATTTGCCACTTTATTTTCTTTAACTAATTTAATTAGCTCTGCTTTTAGCATCTGCATATTTGCGTCAATGCCTTTTGCTTGTAACCAACTTTTTTTCGCGCATTCGGTTTGGTCATAGTTTTATTTTTTAATTTAATAAAAGTTATCTTATCGTCCATTATTTTCAAATTCTTAAAAAGAAAAACAAAACGTATTATTTCATAAAGTATACCTGTTTAAGAACAGATTACGATACTGTTATAGCCTGTTATTGTTAGCACAGCACTACAAATATAAAGCTTTGACATAACCTTGTAATAGCGTAGTATAGATTTTGAAAAATATTGTTTACCAAGTTATTTGATACTCAGTTTGGCACAAAATTATAAAATTCATTGATTATTGATATAATAATGTTGTTTTAATGCTCATCAATTGTTAAAACGGTAAACAACCAGCAAAAATATTTTTGATCGTAACTGCAACGCCATTACAAAGTTACGTCGTCAGTTCAATCGCGATGTGTCAGGAACGCATTCTCTGAACGGCCGAACTTATTATCGAGGGCATAGAGTTCAAATTCAAGTAAAAAATTTTGACAGATTTGTAACGCTTGATGTACCTACTGCCTTCTGTACATACAGAGATAAAATGGAAATCAAGGTTTTGTTTATTTCATGATCGTTTCTGCCTCTTGGAAGTCAGAAACCGTAGATTTCTTCGGAATAAAAAGTAAAGTATGTGTTAACTACTATACCAAATTACATAAATATTGGCTTAGCCGTTTGGCAGTGAAAAGCAGCCATACATAACTATAGGTAGTATTGTATGTACACTGATAATGGCTGGATGGATGGATTTTTCTTTCACGCAAAAACTACTTAGCTTTACCCAGAATTACAATAAGCTAAGTATAATTAATGAAGATATTGCATGAATTAAGTAAAATTGAAGGCATTAAATAAAACACTTTTTAACCGGATTAATGGCGTATAATTCAATACAGACGATGTCGCGGGCATCATCTATGTAATATACCTACCTACCTATACTTTTTCACAAAACCTAGGTGAAACTGCGATCACTGCTTTGTTGTAACAGTTTTTGAAGTAATTCTGTCTGTTTATCTATCAGTAACGCTTTCACAGCTAAACTACTGAGTCGATTTTGACGAAATTTAGAATAAGGTAAGTTTTAACTTCAAGGAGGATATAATAATAGTATTTATCCAACTCTAATAAACGATATCCACGCGGACGAAGTCGCGGGTCACAGCTAGTAGAAAATAAATTAAGATACATGTAGATCTAAAACTGTTTTTTTTAATTATTTGAAAAGTATTTTAGGGTTTTTATTTTATTTATTTATTTATTATATTAGACACACCAGCAACATATATATCAAATACATCGTTATGAAATTACATGTCTGTGAAATTATTATTCTGATATATATGTCATTTTAGGTATGTACAGCAGTTGCACTATTAAACAATACAAGCGTTTAGAATATTAAATTACATTACATGAAAATTGAAATAAAATAAAAATGGATAAATAAAAAAATATATATTAAAAAGCAAGCAAAATAAAATAAAAACAAGTGAACATAAAATAATAATATTTGAGATATAACAAAACAGGTAATAGTTATTTATAACAATTTACGATCTTATAGCATTACACCGAAAAAGAGTCGTGGAAGATATCAGGCTTTGGATCATCAGCTATCTTAAGAAATAAATTATATGTAGAACATGCGCGAGATACAGGACTATTAGTTCCTACATTGGTTTTGCAACGAGGTATGTAAAAAGTTTTCACAAAAAAGGTTCACAAAAATGATAGCCATCATAATGATATCTCCAAAGTCAAACGTGACATCAGATGGTCTTATAACCTCTGGTGTTCTGCCTATCCCTTAAGGGACACAGTCGCTAAGTTATGTATGTTTGTGTATGTATTAATATAAAAGTAGAAAATTTAGAAATACAATTATTTATCCTCTGAGCGACACGTAGTTCGTTTGAACATAAACGAAGAAAACTAGAGATATAAGAAAGAGTAGTTAAGTGCATACGAAGTTGCGGGAAAAAGATAGTCATAATATAATGAGTTTATAAATTATCAGTCTTATAAAATCTCTTTAACATTCATTCAATAGACGCGTGTAACTGAAGCTAAACAATAAACAACAAAAACATTTTATACGTTGAAGAAAATTGCATTCAATGTAAAACGCAAAACGTTGCGAATTGTACTCGTGCAAAGAGATAAAAATAGGATAAAAAATGCCACGTTTTCATACTTCGCATGAAGGTGTTTTACATAAGATTAGACTTAATTGAATTATTTTGTATGAAAAATAAAAACGAAAAAATATATTCACATGTTATTTGATTCTATTACATGGTCCTATTAATACCCTAAGATTACGGGAAGTCAAAAGGAGCACCTTGTTTAGAGAATTTGCGCTGGCGCAGGTATTCTTTTTTTAAATACGTTCTTTCAATTATTTTTAACTAGACCATTTTGACGACCACTTTGGCGTCGGGGTAAACCTATCTACGTCAGACGCCAGTGGTTGCGGGTTCGATCCCCGCACGGAACTAGAAAAAAAATGTTCCGTGTCTGGGTGTTTATCTATTTATGTATTTATATTCTAGATTCCCCCCTAGTTCGCTATATGGTATCCCATAACACAAGCTATGGTTACTTTTGGGGTCATGTAGTTGTTGTGATTGTCTGGGGATTGTAATTTATTTATTTATTTAATTTAAATAGTTCGTAACCAAAAACAACTATCACGATTCAACACAAAAGATTTTCAAAAATCATCCAATAAAGCGACCACCAAGTTACACTACACCTATCACATAAATGAAATTACTATAGTAAAGTCTAACGATAATGAACATTATCATCCCATTCAAGTTTCTAGAGCAAGCGAGATAGATTCCCATAAAACTAGGTTAACTAATCTTCTTTTGTGCAGTGTGAGGGAGACAGACTTAGATAATAATAGACTTACTCTAAAGGTAGTTCATAGTGACGAAGTTAACGATAAGGTTTTCATAAAATGTAAAGTAACACTCATAGGGACGTGAGAAGGGTCTAATAAGATATTGTCAGCGCTGACTTCAGTTAAATTTAACTTTATTATCAACGTGTGCCTTTCAAGATGGAGACATCTTCAATTCAAGGTGAATATTAATTTTATGCACAAAGGGCTATTTTCAAAATAAAATTAAAACGTTGACGATAAGAGCGTTACATGCTTTTAAATCTACATACATACGTACATAACTTCACGCCTGTATCCCTTATGGGGTAGGCAGAACACCAGAGGCTGTAAGACCATCTGTTGTCACATTTGACTTTGGAGGTATTACAATGATGGATACAGACTATAGCAGTGAAAAGGGGTCAGCCTATCGCCCACAAAAACGCTGATAAAACCTCTGTCCCTTAACTCACTTTTACAGTATGCCCGGGAAGAGAAGCAGCTGGTACATTCTATGTTTTTCTTTCGCTCCCAGTCCAGCATGGAAGTAATGTTTTAAATTTATTTTAAATTAATTTATAATTTAATCTTCAGGATGTATTGCTGAAAGTGTGAGTGAGTGATTTATACAATTTATAGCCTTATAAACGTTAATATTTTAGTGAAAGATCTAGAACAATTGAATTTGACCACCTTTCGATTGACATTTTTCATAACTTCTCTTTGAATAATGGTGATTCACTTTAGACGACTATTTATTAAATAAATGACTATTTAATATAATAGCTTCCTCTGGTACTTAAATTGACACAAGAAATTTCCTATTTTTTAAGACTTTAAAAAAATATGTTTTATTTTTGAACACCTTATGATTTACTTCATATTATTTAATTTGGCACTACTTTGATTTCAAAATTGAACTACGTATATCAGCCCTTTTAAAGTTATCTTTGTTATATGAAATGTATAAGTAATGTATTTACGTAGTTTACTTGTTTTTTTTTTGATGGAAATGTTTTTAAAATAAAAATAATTGAAGTCTATAAGTTTTCTAAATTAATCTAAATTTGTTAAGTTAAAATCAGAAGGCATTGGTCACTTATCATAAAACACTGCAGGAATATAATCTTCAGTGTAATGATATTTAGCGACAGCAATATTTTTATTTAAACTTTTTGTTTTTGAGTTAGCAAAAAACTTTCTCGATAATAAAGTTAATTCTAGACTAAACTAAACTTAAATATTTAAGATTCTAGTTATTCGTAGTTAGTAGGTACCATACAAACGAGTCTTGCATCTTAGTTAGGTGAAGTTTATGTAGATAGCTGACTTTCGACCCACGAAGAGCATAAGTCTACTCGGTTTTCAGTTAAACTTGTGAATATGTATATAGGACTTAGTATGTATGTATGTAGGACTTAGTTTTGTAGTTAATTAATGTTTCTGGAGTTCATGAATCGTAAACTTTGAGGAAATCACAGAATATATTCTAATATGTGTTCTATTTGATTTAGTCACTATTAAGGTACTGATTGTTCAATAGTTGCAGTTTCCAAATATGAATTCTGAGTTCTCGTAGAATTAAGAATAAACTTTTAGGCACCTTGCATTATTTATGTACAGGTATTTTATAAATATGTATATTACGAAAAATAGTCGGTCTTGTAACTTTAAGTCAGCTTATATCTTCCAAGGTTTCCTTAGTTATATTTATATTAGGTTAATTTCTATTAGTAGCCATTTAAAGAAATTTCTTCGTCAAATAAATCTTTCTGTGAGTGATTTATACAATTTATAATCTATAAACGCTGATAATTAATAAAAAGAAAGTACTTAAATAATTCCTACCCGTGATATTTTGTCCTATACAACGCGATTATTCT